>CAVLGL010000002.1:17653750-20132500 GCA_963668995.1 Parnassius mnemosyne
AAAACTTGTTTATGTATTCCACGAGCAGCGGGCCTTAGTGATCAGTTATTCAAAGCCCGTTTTACCCATTAGCTCAAATTAAAAAAAAATGTAAACTTCTTACAAGTTACGTGACTTAATGATTCATAATAATATATACTTTTATCATCAATTAGCCATGCATTAATTAAAAACACTGTTTAAATTTTTCATCCGTATACTTTTAAAAGATGGAAGAAATTTAAGAAATGGAAAACACTTGATACCTGTTCTCCTATTAAATGCAATGAAACAAGTGGTTTGTATTTCGCATTTTATTAAGCAACTAGCAACGCACGGTTGATTTCTGGATTTCGACAACAACGCCACCTACCGGGTCCAATTGTGTATCTAAACCATTCTGTAATCAACTTAATCACACACGCAAAATTTCATCAAAATCAGTCGAGCCGTTTAGGAGGAGTCCAGTCATATACACATGGACAGAAGAATTATATAATATACAATATGTATGATGTGTTATACATATAAACCTTTCTGTCTATTGATGAAAACAGCATAAAAATCCGTTGCGTAATTAAAAAGACCTAAGCGCACAGACAATGGGATGTGACTTTGTTTTATACTATGTAAGAGATAGATTTCATTAAACGACAATCGCAAGTATAAAGTATTAAAAACAATAATTTTAATATGATGGGAGCAAAAATCATTTTATTTAAAGGGGTAATTGAGATTGAAATACAGTTAATCGCTCTATTTTATAAATAATATTAATAATAATATTTTAATTCATATTTGATAAATCAACCATACTTATTGTAGTAAGTACTTCATACTGGATTATTGTGATTTAATATTAATACATCTTTGTTTTTATAAGACGACTCTCTAGTGTACATAAACCCCTAGAGGTTTATATGCTCGTATTGTATTGGATAATGTAACATAATTATGCTTAATAAATTAAAAAAAGGTACTTGTGGACGACTTCACATTATGGCTTCTTTTTTATGACAGTGACAAACAAGCTAATCTAACAAAGCTAATTTGACGGTGTTTAGCTACCGCAATGCATAATCTCGGACATGCAGCTTTCTTCATGAAGTTTCCTTTTGTCGCTGTATTTAAAATCTGTAATAATATAAAATAACCATGTAGCGGCAGTGTAAGAATATCCACTATCCCATATCGTCCTGTGGGAGATGCGGCAGGGGGAAACTAAAACAGAAAGAACCAGAATCCTCCTTATAACAACTCAAAGTAATAAAAAGCACAGGTGCACTCTCTATTACATTTTTTTATTAGAAGAGGGGGCAAACGAGCATGCGGCTGACCTGATGGTAAGTGGCGATCGCTGGCCATGTACAACTGTAACACCATGGGAATTGCAGGTGCGTTGCCGGCCTTTTTAAAAAGATTAAACTCTTTTATGAAGGTCTATAAGTATTAGTCCGGAAAAATTACCGGTGAAAAACAATGCAGTAGTCACAGTAGAGGACCGCCAAGCATCGATGTGATGTGATGGTAACGTCAGTTTTATCACGATGTACGTTGGTGGAACGAATACAGGCGGTGGTAAATGTGACATCACTCTCATAGTTCGATGGGACGGGAAACTGACACGACCGGAGAGAGATCAGGCGCAGGACCGACAACTTTATGTGTTTTCCGAGGCACGGTTATGAAACACTGCCAACTTTCTGACTAAGGGCTGCTATCGAGAAATTCTTGACAGAAAAATAAAATAACTGATTTTATAGGCCCGAAACCCAGAACCTCAAAGTGGTCACGTTTACAATCACTAGACCGGCCAATCAATTAAATCTGCACACAATATCTTAATATATAAAATTCTCGTGTCGCGGTGTTTGTCACCAAACTCCTCCGAAACAGCTGAACCGATTTGTATGAAATTTTGTGTGCATATCGGGTAGGTCTAAAAATCGGCCAACATGTATTTTTCAAACTCATAAATGATAAGGGTGACCCACCCCTAAATATTTTTTTGACTAAATTTTTTATTTTTATTTTATTATAATTTAGCATTGAAACTTTTCACCCTTCTACGATCAATCCCTGTTTTTAATTTTTAAAACTAAAAACTATTTCCTATAAATAATGATATATATATATATATATATATCAACCTTCTGGCTACTAGGAGTATTTTACATCCTTCCTCTTATAATTTACTCTCGTAGATTTTTACAAACCTTGAATCGACAAGGGAATGTTTATTTCCATAAGACGCCTTTATATGCCAGCTGACGTAGATATGTATACATTTTTACTACCGGTATCATCTTAGTCCAAAAGTTTATTCTAGATACATCACTTCTTGTCTTTGTCTTTGAATATCTACGGAAAGGGAAGACATCTAGGACGTTATTTTACAATTTAATTTCCAATTAAGATACTTACTTATCTTCACGCACAATCCCTGACGGGGTAGCCAGAGAGAACAGATCGCCAAGTGTCACGATCCTTACAAACCTCTTTCGCTTCTTTCAGATTCATTATCTTCTTCATACATGCACGTCTAGGTATCCGAGTACTCTTGACCCTACCCTCTTCGAGCAATTTGCTCACATGGTCTTCGAAAGTTAGTCTCGGTCTACCTCGACACCTCCAATTAAGATGAATGACGTATAGTTATGAAAAGCGTTATGGATACCATGTACAGCTATATTAGCATGTAAATGTGTCTAAATTAACTCCTTACAATAATTAGAGTTATCGCAGGTACATAATTGTTTCATATGCTAATTGCACTCGACCTGTAATTAATGAGTATAGTCATGTTGATGAAGATGGGTACTAATTAGTTATCAAATTCTAATATCTTTTAAGAATAATTATAATGAGTCACGTGAACACAATATACAACATATACAGCGGTCATATATCTTTTTCTTCGTAATCTTCGCGAGTATTCAGGGATTTATGTAATTCTACATTAAATATACATATGTAATTTCATTTGATATTCAGAATATCATAATTATATTTTATTTATATGTGCTTTCATAAGATCCGTTCGTACTGACAAACAAATAAGATCTTTGCACGACTGAGAAGAATTTGTGTAGTTGTGAAAAAGTTGTAGAGTGGAATCCATTAAATACCTCGGTATATTAATTGATGACAACCTTAACTTCAAATTTACATCATGAGACGACTGAGAAACTCTGCACCACTGAGTACATTAATGACCATCTACTATGCCTTATGTCAGTCGCTGCTAACGTATTGTATTTCTTGCTGGGGAAGCGCTTCCAAAACAGTCATGATGAGGATTAAGAGAGCTCAACGTTCGGTCCTGAAAGTTATGCTTAACAAGAAATACAGGTATCCAACAGTTAATATTTAACTTATCTTCACGCACAATCCCTGACGGGGTAGCCAGAGAGAACAGATCGCCAAGTGTCACGATCCTTACATATCTCTTTCGCTTCTTTCAGATTCATTATCTTCTTCATACATGCACGTCTAGGTATCCGAGTACTCTTGACCCCACCCTCTTCGAGCAATTTGCTCACATGGTCTTCGAAAGTTAGTCTCGGTCTACCTCGACACCTTTTAATATTAACTTTCGCGCTATATATTTATCCAACAGTTAAACTTCTCTTAAATTACTACTTAAATTCTCTTCGTCTTACATGTGGCTACATGTGCTTACACAACAATTTTAAGCTCACATAAATACAATGAGTTGAAGAAAAAACGTGTGTTTCAAATGCCATCACCAAGCGTTCATACTGCTTTCGCAAAACAATTTAGTCCATTCATTGAAAATTTATTAAGAATGAGCATTTTTACTGATTCATGTAACGTAGACCTATAATGAAAAGTGTTGATGGGATCCAAAGGGTCATTTCCATTAAGAGTAAATAAATTCGTCAAAAATAAAAGAGTAACAATATTCAATCTTTAATATTACATTCTCTCCCGTGGGTGTCGTAAGAGGCGTAGGGAAAGGGAAGGAGATGGGCAGCAGCGTCTTCCTAATAACTACTAAAAATAAAAAATACTGCGGTTGCCAACCCGCTTGCCAAGCGTGACAGCTATGGCAAGTATTCCCCTTATGAGGCAATCTATGGGGCAGACCTATGTTCAGGACACTAACGGGCTGTAGCGGTAACGGTATGCTTCACGTAGGTCTCTTTCATAGTATCGTCAGTAGCTATGGCAGTCCGCATATATTAGCAAGTTATGTGATGTTTACTCCTTAATTTTTTACTACCTCGTTGGTCCAGTTTGGAACTTGGGTCGGGACAACTTTAGTTATTGGATTTTGCTGTCAAGAATTCTCGGTAGCAGTCCAGAGTATTAGATTTCGCATTCCGAACATACACCATGTTCAACTGAACTGTATTGCAATCCGTACAGTGTGTCATTTAGTGTGGTTTCAATCTATTAGTTAGTCTGTGGTTTCAATATACATGCAGAAAGGTCATCTTGGCGGTCGACCATCTTCAAAAGTGTAAAATCATTCGAAGAAAGCCGCCTCAAGACTTTAAACGCAAAACGCCAACTGCGCAAAGAGAGAGCTAGGCCCTCCTACACATACACATACAACTCGACTGGACAACTCTACTGTCACGCATGTCAAAGAGCTTTTAAAACCAAGTTCGGCCTAGCAAGCCATATCAGGGCTTCTGATAGGAAAATATCCTAATTTCTAGGGTTGCCGTCATCGAAATCGATGAGGAGGACTATATATATATATATGTTCAACTGAACTGTATTGCAATCCGTACAGTGTGTCATTTAGTGTGGTTTCAATCTACTAGTTAGTCTGTGGTTTCAATATACATGCAGTGTGGAGCGGCGCTAATAACACAAGATTTCAAATTAAAGTTTAAATTAAAAACTGACCGCGCAGGCGCAACGCGCTTAAATCATCTGCCTATGCGCGGCTCTACTATCTCCCGCGCATGCGCGAAGACATAGAGTAGTGCACATTTTTTGTTTAGAATGGCTTCTCTAGTACGTAATACATATAACTCAATGCTGTGCACTATAATACTGTCTTGCTCAGAAGAGACTGACGTAACTGAAATTCGGTCTGATTCGGTCTGGAGGTCACATTATTATTACTGGGGAGTAACATATAGGAGGTTAAGGGTTTTTTTCGCATTTTCCTTAAATGGTCCTTACGCCAGACACGAGATGAAATGGCAACAAAGTAAATCGTGACCGCTCAAAATTCCACTTTTGAAGGTATGCCTTATACATCGATTGCCACGAAGTAAGGTCTTGAGCCACCTGCATCCATCGACTACTTTTGTATTTCATCAGGTCGTCACTCCACTGTCGGGCGATTTCTTACTTCCACTAGTTTCTAGTACTGCGTTTCCCAGTACGAGGCTGCCACTCGAGAACTTTTCTTACCCATCGGTTGTCGAGCTATATGGCCGGCCCATTACCACTTCAGCTTACTAATACCCGTAGGGTTTTAGGTACTCTTGTTGTTCTGCTTTATTCTTCTGCGTTCATTACGTATTTTATCCCGAAAATAATTTCGAGCATGGCCCTTTCCATCGCCCGCTGAGTGACAAAGTGAATGTTTAAAATTAATAAATTATGTTCTTTTACTCAATGTAATTATTTTTGATTTACTTTAACCTGACATCGAATTTATTGACATCTCATTTGATGAATTAAATGAAAAAAGCGGGTAAAAAGAGGCAACTCCCATGCGTCTGTCAAGTGATAAGGTATAATTTGGCGTCATATTACACGACATGTGTGCCAAAGGGTTCGGGCTCATTAGTGTCAAATGCTCTTGTATGACCGGAATTAGCGGTTCATGTTAGGCTGTAAAATTGTAATACCTTTATATATTTTTATATTTGTTTGTCTTTGTATGTTTTATCGTATCGATATATACTTTTAGAATCGTTAATCTAATTTTAAGATAAATGCGTTAAATTAATGTTTCAAAATGAAAACATACATTAAGTAATTAATGAAAAATATTTCATGTAAAAGTTAACTCATCGCAAAGTGGGACGATTATGCGAAAACGAGACATGTATTTGCTGACCACTGATCGAATTATCACATTAAAATAAAAGAATTGAATTTGATGTGACAATGACGGAACAAATTATCTACGGTGTCATTTAAGATGAGGACACGTTTGGCAATGCGCAGGCTGGGGTACATGCCGGCCAAGGAAATAATGCAATTAAGGGTTAACAAACCGATAATATGTATTTATTTAATGTTTTAATTAAAAATAATGTATGAGCGTAATCTTTATTTATGACAACATTCTCAAAAGCATCAGTTTCATTTCAGTTAAATAGATAATAATTTAAATATTACGAAAATTAATATGACCCGCTAGATTTTCGGGTGTTGCGGTCGAGGTTCGTCGATGATTAGGCATCGTTTCCTGTAGATTTGGCGTCCGCTCACCTGCTCGCACATACCTGCTTTTGACGCGCCTTCTATCCGCGCCTCCACTTGAATTAATTACGCGAATTGATTAATACTCAATTCGACTCAGCAAAAACTTAATTAAAACGTAAAATTTTCGCATTTCTGATACTATTTAGGCAATGTTCGGGAACATTGACGGGAGTGGAGCGTTATTGTTAAATGTAAAGTTATGACTTTACATACAGAAAACTTTAACGTCGGGTTTGTAATGAATATTGTTGACATGTATTATCATATATATTTATGAACAGTTGAATATTGTGATACTACAATACACATATACTAAAAGCAAATCAAACTTTATTTTTTTTAAGTTTGCCATGACAAAATCAACAGAATCGAATGCTTATGAACTTACTTCATTATTGAAATATTGAATATGAACAGTGTTCACGACCAAAACAGTTACAGTACCTACATAATATAAACAAATTTTAAAGATGAACTGAGATGAGATATTATGTAGTCCATTTTGTCTATAACCATTAGATACCATTACCACACCTGGTAAGGGTAAGGGTACGTTGGCAACCGCAGTTTATTTACGTGTTATTAGGAAGACGATGCTGACTCACTGGACGATATTTGGTAGTATATATTCATCCACCACTACTACACAAGGGCTAATTTTAAACATTTTCAAAAAAAATCTGCCTGTCTGTTCGGGATAATCTTCGGAGTGGCTGAACCGATTGTGGTGAAACTTGACGAATAGGAAATAAAGAATGAACAATACCAGGAGGGCTAGATTTTATCAGAAAAAGTAAATAATTTTGTAAAAAAAAGTTGTCAAAATAAATGATCTTTGATTATCCTAAGTCTAAATAACGTCACATTAATATATTCTATCCTAGCGAAGTCGGGCAATGTCGCTATCTATATATCTATACAAATAAATAAAATTCAAGTGTCTGTTTGTAATGTAAAAATAACAGCTTTTTACTAAATGCATATGAATGTATATACGGTACTTATAACAAAAACACAAATTTTAAAATTTTTATCTGTCTGCATGTCGGTCTGTCGGTCTGTCTGCCTGTCTGTCTGTTTGTTCCGGCTAATCTCCGAAACGGCTGGACCGATTTCGACGGGACTTTCACTGGCAGATAGCTAATGTTCTAAGGAGTAACTTAGGCTACTCATATTTGAGAAAAAGAATTAGGGTTCTGAACAATATAATTAAAACCCTAAATTACACGCGGGCGAAATCGCGGGGTACAGCTAGTCTATAATAAATATAAATGAAATTGAAGTGTCTGCATGTAATAATGAAATAGCGTCTATTAAGCTTAGGCGTTTATTTGCACGATAGTAAGACAAGAATAACCATTTGTGAAAAAAGAAACTGTCCATCCTGGCTAATCTCCGGAATGACTGAACCGATTGCGACGAGACTTTAAGAACAGATAGAGAGTAATGCCAGGAGTGGCAGTGATGTGGAGGCTATATTTTTTCAATTTGAAAACCTGCAGAATGTTTTGAAATCAAAACTATAAGAGATTTAAAAAAAATGTGAACAAAATTTTTAAAATTAAATCATATCTTATTAGTCACCTACGTAGTGTACTAATTATAAGCTTATATTTATTTATAGCTTAAGAAAAACAATCGGCTTTTGACGAAATACAATGACACATTTTTTTATCTTTATCTCTTAGATTTTTTTTTGGAGTTTATGGCCTGGCATCTAGACCTTTAGGCCAATTTATCTCTTAGATATTACACTAGTAAGTAGATTATAGCTATACACTAATAAATCTTTTCTTGGCTAGAAGCTCGTCATAAAAATAAAATCGTTTTTACTTTTTGATTTTCAAAACCTGAAGCAAACAAAATTAATGACAAGTTGGATTTAACGAAACGTACGCTTACATATATTTATACACCTCTTTTTATGCCCTGCAGTTTTTTAAATTTACATATGCAATATTCCTTTCCATTTAAAGGCTCTGTTCCAGAACACTTCGGTTCACTGCATCTCGGTTGATGCACTCGACTACTTTTTGTGTCGACCCGGGCTACACTCACCCGCTTATTTGCGATCATTAATCATTATTTCGGCCTAGCGCTGGACCGGCATGCGCTTTGCGTTTTGAGAAAATAACCCTTTTTTGTACTTCGTGTAATACGGTCGGTTTGCAATCGCCATGGGTCCTTGGTGCGTGGCAATTCGTGCTTATTATGAATTATGTATTTGCATTTCGATATAAATATATCGTAAAATTGGCAGTATTATAACCTATTTACTACAAAACGGACGGCATTTTGAAGTTTTTGTAATGAATCTGATATTTGGAAGTTCATTGTTTACATATCTTCATCTGAGATCCAGAAATATCTAAGCCGCGTGCAGATTTGCCGATGATCTACCCTCCCGTTGCCGAAGTTTCGTCGCCAAGTTGACTTTCTACAATCGTCAACGCTAATGGAAAACTGTAATAGAAAACACGTGATAGCCTCGTGACATAACTTTGATTTCGTTTACTTTTATCGTTACACGTACAGTTTTCTATTAGCGTTAACGATTGTGAAAAGTCAACTTGGTTAGCGCCGCAGAAACGCTAGCAATATATCGATCGACCCGTGACATCATGACGTTATTGGTAAACCTTCTGCGCGCGGGTTGTACTGTTATTAAAGAGATGTCAGCATGTGAAAAATAATGAATACCAAAAAAGTTTTCTTAAAAAATGATTGTTTAGTTTTTAAATCGAATTTACAATTAGTCACCAAAAGAGAAGTGTTCGATTTACCTTCACAACAGTAAACGTAAATCGAATCGAACCCACGTTATTTTTATTTCTCTCGATAGTTTTGCGATTTGAAATTTTATTCTTCATGATTTTTTCATTGACTTACTTAGTTAAGTGGTTGAAACTTGTGATTATTTAAGTACTTTATGCGTTGTTAAATTTTTAGTTATCTGCAACTATTGACACATATTATTAACAATGTAGTGGCAGATCTGGTATACAGATTTTTATTATGTATATATTACTATACATTATATATATGTATTCTTTTTGGCTGAAGGCCATGTAGTTCATAACATACAACATAATATCTAAAAAAATTTATAAGTTAGAAAATAGAGTTTTGGTGGGAATCTGACTACCGGCGCATTATGCTCCTGTTTAATCGTTAGAGTAGGTTTTCATTCGTAAAACTGTGGTAACACTTAATAAAATTACATGTTATAAAGCTTTTTTTACTCTTTTAATCACAAATACAACAGGTTATGGGCACAGGCTACCTGACTTCTTCCAAATATTAATAAGAAAATAAAAAGTGATAAAAGAAAAAGTAAAACTGTTATAACAGTAGTTCCGTATAATTATAACCTACAATTCAAGAAGTGTTTCTTTGCACAATTTCTTCATCAGCAAAATGTCTTCTAATAATACATTGGCACTGATTGAAAAGCTGATTGGAAGAGCGAACTATTCAATGTGGAGTTTTGTCATCCAAACATATCTTGAACAAGAGGATTTATCGCATTGTGTCACAGCAGAACAAGAAGTCGATGTCAAAAAGTCCTAAAAATTTTTACTATGTAAGAGGCCGAAACTGCCAAAGAAGTGTGGATCAACCTATCTAAAGCCTTCAATGACAAAGGATTGACATGCAGGGTTGAGAGAGTTTATTGAGAGATCTGATAACCAAAACATTAGAAACATGTCAAAGCATCGATGACTATGTAAATAAAATAATGTCGCCCACACTTAATTCTATTTTATAGACTAAGTACATATATTGAGATATTGATTTTGATGTAAACGATGCATGACTGATTTACCCAAGGTCTATCAGCCGTTTATTATGGCCCTTCAAAGCTTCGGTGTGGCAATATCAGCTGACTCTGTGATAACTTAACTCCTTCATGATGTGAGAAACCCTGATTCTAATGCATTAGATGTTAATAAAAGCAAAGAAAATCAGTCACAGTCTGCCAAACAAGTTTCAGACAAGATCAATTAGTCTAAAAATTCCAGATTTTTGCGTGCAACAAATATGGACATGTAAGTAAATACTTTGGATAAAAAACAAAAGCCAGATAATAGTACGAATTATGTTGCTGTAGTTTCTTCAACTACAAGCAATGATAACGGGTGGTACATAAACTTTGGAGCATCAATGCATAGTGACTGGTTCTATGATAAAAACCCACCTCCAATTAGTACCATCAAGGTGGTGGATGATAAGTAACTTTTTATAGAAGCTTGCGGAAAGATAAATTTGAATTTTGCCAATAGCAATGGCACGATGAATACAAGTCAAGTGCAGCATGTTCTCTATGTTCCTAGGCTGGTTATCAATCTTCTCTCTGTTAGTCATATTATTAAAAATGGATGTCAAGTACAGTTTGCTCAGAAAGACTGCAAGATAATATATAGAAACAAAGAAGAAGTTGCCGTTGCAAAGATAGTAAACAATATGTACATACTCACAGTATTCCAGCATACATATCCGCATCAAAAGACAATGATTGTTATCTATGGTATCAGAGAATGGCGTATTTAAATTTTGAAGATTTGAATAAACTAAGAGAAACTGAAGGAATCATATAAGAAAATAAAGAAAAGGTATGTGTGTCATGTTTACAAGGAAAGCAATCAAGAATATCATTTCCTTCTGAAACATCTCGAGTACAAGCAAAGCTACAGCTCATTCACTCAGATCTCTAAGGGTTACGTATTGGTTGATTACATGGTGTTACCATTTCTCGATGGAGCTCGCTATTTTGTTACTCTCGTTGATTATTTTAACAGAAAAGTATTTACATACATATTAAATACGAAATATTATTTGTTTGAGAGATTTAAATAATTTAAAGTTTTAATGAAGAAGCAACTTAAGTTTATTATAAAGATTCTCCATACAGATAATGGAACTGAATATTTAATTAAAAGATTTTCTTAAAAGGTCCGGAATTTCAAGTCAAACTTCCACTCCCTACACTCTCCCACAAAATGGTTTAGCGAAACGATTGTGATTTTTTGAGAGATTGAGAGAGATTGTGAACTCTTTTAGATCGAGCACGATGCATGCTACTGAATGCTAAACTGCAGAAACAGTATTGGGTAGAACCCGTGTCAACTGCAGCTTACATCACAAAGAGGTGCCCAATCCGTGTGTTACAATTTTCAACACCAGAAGAGAAATGGAACGGTAAAAGATCAGATATTACTAACTTCAAAATCTTTGGCTGCGAAGCCATGGTACATGTTCCAAAAGAAAAAGCCAAAAAAGACTCAAAGGCAAATAAAATTATTTTAGGCTTTTAGATGCAAAGGCAATAATAATATTCATTAGCAGAGATGGAATTTTCATTGAAAGTTCAGTTAAGAGAGATTATGCAATGATGCCATTATCAGAGTCAGTCTCAGAACCCCAGACCAATGAAGAATTTCTATTAATAATGATATATATTGGAAAATGTATTTGAAGATTATGCAACAAAATCTGAAAGAAGTCACGAATCTTTTTACTGGGATAAAGGATCCCTTTATAAACCTGACCAAACAATCGATTCAACAGAATTTACATGAAATGTAACAACAAAATCAAAATTAAGATGTTCCAGAAACTTAATCTGCAGCTATATCTTCAAACAACGTAAATGCAAAGAAGTGGAAGTAGTCAATTAAATATGAGTGGAGAGCATATGGAAATAAAACTTGGAGCCTAATTGAAAAACCAAAACGAGTAAGATTAATTGACTGTAAATGGGTCTTTAGAATAAAAGAAGATCCATCTGGTACAGTCTTTAAATCTAGACTCTGTGCCAGAGGATGTGGACAATAACGAGACATTGACTATATCGAAATTTACTCTCCAACAGTGATATATTCAGTCTGAGTTCACTTTCAGAAGCTGTTTAAACAGGTAGATATTAGAAGTTTTCCAGTTTGATGTCATACTGCATTCTTATATGGAGATGTAAAGGAAAATATATACATTATGCCACCAGAAGGTTTGGAGGTCAAATCAAATCAGGTTTATAAACTTTATCGTTCACTTGTTGAGTTTGAAATAATCACCAAGTTGCTGGAATCAAATAGATAAAAGAGATTGTAAAGCTTTCGATTGGGACACTTTATTTTATTTTAACTCATACCTTAAAATTTAAAAAAGGTGGCCGCGCTGGGTTCCTCGAATGTTAACAGACGCATAGAAAGTAAAAGTTGACACTTCAAAGCTAAATTTAGCAATAATTGAAGATGATCTGGATTATTTTTGCGCACGTTTCGTAACCGTAGATGAAACATGGGTACATCATTTTGACCTGGAGACAAAAAACCAAAGCTAGGTGTGCAAAAGACCATCTTCCCCGCCAGCGCAGAGATTCAAGGTGTCTGCATCCGCTGGAATGACCTGTTTTCATGGATGTGGAAGGTATAATAATGATCGATTATTTAAGTAAAGAAGATACAATAAATGGAGAATATTATGCATCATAAATCAAAAACTATTCGAAGAACTAAATTATAAACGCGGAGAAAAGTTGCGTGCTGGAGTTGCTTACTGCTAAGTATCATTTATAGCAGCACCCGCCTTATTCTTCGGACCTAGTTTCGAGTGATTTTCATCTTTTTACTCACCTGAAAAAGCACTTGTGTGTTATAAAATTCGACGGCAACGATGAGGCGATATGTGCTATACAGGCCCATTTCGAGTCCCAGAATTAAGCCTTTCTTTGCAAGGGAATTAAGCAACTTGCCAAACGATATTCAAGATATAATAGCTCAAAATGCGATTACGTTAAAAATAAATACAATTTATACATACTTATCCTAGAGTTTCTTTGCGTTTCCAAAAACTTATTGAACAACACATATGGTTGCAGCAACGATGAATCATCTCTATCGGTAAAGGACTACGCTATCACAGAATACCAGCGTAAAATAGCAGCTTAATGCTACTGTGTTTCGTATGGTAATTGTAGACGACCCGTGACCCTTTTTACTAAAAATTAAGTATGGTATCTTAGTCGCATCTTCATTATGAAACTTAATCGACGATAGATAGACCACTGCATCCGTTTACCATCAGATAGACTGAGTGTTCGTTTTACGCTAATTATTCTTCTATAAAAAAAGTGTGTGTGTACTTATGTACGCACGTAGGAAGTTATACCACATGATTAAAGAAACCATACCGTACAGAGGCAAAGCTTCATACAACCGCGCTATGATAAGTAAACTATGTACTACAAACTTGAGGTGCGTGTGTGCGTGAGCACTGGCGGTTCGTCACGTACAGAGAGAAACTGCTTTAAACCAGCTCGGCCAGTGCTCAAACTCAGGGCTGTGTAAAGAATAATAAGTGTAAAATTTTATTTTTTAAAGAATAATTCCTGTCGCGTGAAATATTAAAAAGGGTTATTATAGTTTACTGTACTGTTTGTATAAATAATAATGGAACAAATAAAAATATATTTTATCCCAAAGACTCCACTACGTAAGTACTACAACTTGACTATAATTAATTATTTTTAATGTGGTAGATAGAATATTGTTTTATTTGCATTGAATGTAGGTTTTAAAAATAAGATGTTGACAGAGTACATAAATAACTCACATATAAGTTACCTACCTACCTATAAGTGATTCAAAAGTTATTCTTATAATGTTTATAATTGAATAATTACGTTTATAAATTAAATACGTATGTTCATGTTTTTTATTATTATTATTTCAGACGGCAAGAGTGGTTCGGTCGGGCAAAAAGATCCCCTTTCAAAACTTTTTTATTATTTTCATAATGTTTATAATTGAATAATTACGTTTATAAATTAAATACGTAGGTTCATGTTTTTTATTATTATTATTTCAGATGACAAGAGTAGTTGTTATGTCAGAGGAGAAGATTTCCTTACAAAACTTTTTTATTATAAAAAAGGCAACAATATAGACTCTGTGAGGATCACTTCGAAAAATCCTGTATTAAGTTTTCTAAAAAAAGACTTGTAAAATATTTATTTGGAAATACTTTTCCAACACTTAACTTGCAGACAAATGATGGTACTTGTTTGAGTTCCAGCCAATGTGAGAATTCTAAAATGAATGTATGAATTGATTGAGCAAATTTTTGCGAATATTTTGATCTCGAAAGAATCATTGTAAATATTGGTAATGAAATAATAAAACGTGTGCAAGTTTGTATTGTACGCCTCACAACGTGCGAAAGTGTTCTACTCTCGATATGTGGTCATAGCTCAATTTCGATATATCAAATCGTTCTTATACTTTTAGCTAGACATTAAATCCATATTATTATTAACGTTATAATAACTACAGATATTGAATTATAAGATTAGTTTATTTACTAATTAATTCACTTTAGATTACATAACAAAAAATGTAATTGAAAAAATATATGAACTGCCGTCCGTTGGTCTGTCTTCTCGCTTAATAGAAATGTAAGCAATAGATTGAGATAAATAGTATTAAATGCGATGTCATACATTCTAAGGAGGATTCCTATTGGTATTTGTTATTGAACTCAACACCGTTTAAAATTTATTAATGAAAGTCGATCAGATTCTCCGTTTTTTTTTTCTTGTAAAAAATATCGTCACTATTTTAAATTTTTTCATCAAAATTAAATGAAACGCTCATGAGGCGTGCACTTTTGGGTTTTCCAAACTACATTTGTTATGCCATGTGAGTGCTTTCCAATACATTATTTTTTTTTTACATTAAGTTCATAAATTACCATTTCATTAAAAGGCACAAATTGTTAAAGAATAAAAATGATAAAATAAAATGTTTAGAATTAGCCTATAAAAGAATATTCTGTCTTAAGTATATATATAATAAAAGCTAAAGCTAAAAGCGTTTTGTTTATACCTACGTTTATCAGCACCCTACCAAAATAGGTCAAAATTTTGACAGCTCCTTAGAAGCTTTGTCTCTGTACGGTTTCTTTACTCATGTGGTTATAATTCTTTAGCATAACAAAACAAAAAAAAACTTAAGAGACAATTACCAACTGAAGCTGTCGCTTTTAGGTGACAGTGTGCGCGTATGGTAACAACTTCATGGTGTTGTTTTTAGATGTCGCTGTGCGCGCGCATCGTAAAAAATTTACTCTCATAATTTTCCCAAACGCTCCAAAAGAAGTGTAACTTCGAAAACTTATTTTGGTTGTGGATTTGATATAAATAATCTCAAGCTACCGTGGCCGTAAAGAGATACTATTAATAAAAATCAAAAGTAGTATTACTAACGTATTTACGATTTCGTAACATGCCGACTACTCTGTATTATGCAGATGAAACTATGAATAATAATTTAAAATTAAAAATTTTGTACAGCCGACTTCAATATAAGTTATTTAAGAATAACTTAAAAACTATTGGTCTGACCTTGATCAAATTCATATGGGACCACACGAGAAGTACCAGCTTTCAAATCAAAAAAGAATCATCGAAATCGGTTCACCCAGAAAAAAGTTCTGAGGTAACACACATAAAAAAAAAAAACGAAAAAAAAAAACATACAGTCGAATTGAGTACCGGCTCCTTTTTGGAAGTCGGCAGAAAAGACATTATACAAATTATTTTATCTATTTAATGACCAAATGTTTGCGTACACTACAGTGTATACTCGGTATCTATAAGATATGTATCGACTCTGCTGGCTCATATTCCCGAGTGCTTTTATTCCACCATTATGAAAGATAAAATTTATAGTGAACTCGTAATGTTAGCAATTTCACTACCGCTTGCAATCATTATCTTCTCTCTTGTCCAACGTTTCGATTGTAATTATATGGTGCAGCTGAAGGGAGTGTTATCTAAAATCGTTTAGCTAAGCATGGTACATTTTTAAAACATCGAATCGCCATGATTTTTATAATTTTAAAATAAGATAAAAAACTTACTAAAATTTACATAAACAATAATTAAATTTGATCTTTGTTATTTTATAAAGCAATTTAAAAATGCTTAAGTCATTTTGCACTGTGTGATTTATTTTTCTGAAAGACAAACGTAATAACAGGAAATCGCACAGAATACCACCGTAAAATAGCCGCTTATATTTCTGTATTTTGTAAAGAGAACCTAGAGAACCTGAGCTAATTTTTACTGGTAAACTGTAATTAGGAATTTCAACTTAGTCGTCAGGGTTAACAACGTATCAGTATTTTGTTTCCAAATCGAAAATATATATAATATAGTTTAATTAAGGATATGCTGCATTGGTGTGCGTATTAATACATATTTAAATTTGCTTAGATCATGAATCTAAACATTGAAGAAAAATATCGATATCAAATATTATGTTAATATATTTAATTGTATGTGTAATATTAAGGATTATACTTTTGTCCTGTATATTATATATTAGTAATTATTATATTTATGGGCAATAATTTATAAATCGTGTTAGGTGCATTAACATAAATAATCGCTGCACAACCATAAGCTACGGAGAGTGTAGCAATTAATTATGCAAGAAAACCATGGGTTATAGTTGTATAAGTATAGTATAGTTCTCATCACACACTCGACCAAAGGTAAACCGGTAGAAATTTTTCGTCATTATATCTAATCTTTTTGGTATTATTACTGAAAAATAAAGCAAAACGGGTTTTCTCTCTCTAGATATTTGACTCCTCTCTATCAATATTTTTACTTAAAAAAGTAGATTAGCTACATTTATAAATAGAAACATGAGCACATATTTATTTCAACCATTAATTCTTGCTTGCATTGTTTTGTCGTCCATTATATTATAAAAGTAAGTGTTGCTTTTAATAAATAGCATAGAGTATATTTATTAATATAAACGTAAAAAAATATTGACTATTACATACACTAAAATTAATAGCGTGTGTAGTTAGATATAGGTGTGGCACAATACAGTAAAATCAGTAACATCAGTAACATAAAAGCAGGGTACGTACTCGTAGTCGTAGGTGAATAAAATAGCTAGGTTCGTGCTAGCAAGATGCTCGTATCTTTACGGGCCGTATATTTGGACAGATATCATTCTCCAACCCGCTCCGACATTATAGAGCTAGCGGGTTGAGTGCCTGCTGCGCTTTTAAAACCACGAATGTTTAGAGTAGCTTTTCTGCACCGTTGAGAATTTCTGTATTTTAAGTGTTATTTATTTCAAGCGAAGAGCATAAACTTTATAGAATCAATCGATAAAACTCTTTTTTGTTACTGCAACAATTTTAATTTTTAAAGATACAAGTATGAATTAGATTTCGTATCTCTAACGCAAAAGGTTTTTGATATGTTTCTAATATATGTGGTACGAATCAGATATACCCTGTTTTATTTATAGACATAATATTAAATAGGTATATATTATGTATGTATACTTCTTTGTTTTACTTTCGTTGCCTTTTTAAAGATTTTAATAATACAATACTTTTGGATATTTATTTAAGTAAGGAAATAACAAAAAAATTACGATGAAAACCAGAAATATGAGTAGAATAATAATTACTTTTTACTGTTCGTTGTTGATGATTCATGTGATTATTTGGAAAAATAGTATTGGAAAATTAGCATTACATCAATCATATATATTGGTAAGTTAATATAAAATAAATATGTGGACATTTTTCTCAATATTTAGGTAAAACATTTTAATATAATTTAAGAATTTAAAAATAGCCTGTTTTTCACTTTCGTTGTGTTGCCTCATTCATGTTAAAAATAAATATTCCCATCTTCCTTATTACTTAGGTTTTACACTTTATGATAATTTAAAAAAAAAACCTGTATTTCACATTCGTGGTGTTGCACTCGCTCATGTTCGCGCAAAGTGCGGGGCGACGCGGCCGGTAACAGATGCTCTGCATTGCCGCCGTGCCAACTCCTGCTAGTGCACAGGGCAGAATTCTGCTTCTGAATTAAAATAAAATTAATCCAACACATTCGTCATCATCTTTATCATTACAGCCCTTCACAAGTCGACTGCTGAATATGGGCTTTCACCACACCATGGTACACAGCCTACATCCATCGACTTAAAAAATGTAACACGTTACTAAAATTAACTTTCATTGTTGATAGTGCACTAATACGTGAAAGTTTACGGATTAATACCACATTTATTATTGTATAAGACCAATTATAAATTTTAAATTATGTATTTTCTTACGAAAATATCTTCTCGTTTGTCCATGGTCTATTTAAAAAAAACTTTAAATACAGCCCTGCTCTAAAAGGAGAGGGAGCACCGATGACAAAATACAAATTTTATTTTATTAAATTCAAAAAATCCTTCAATGATTGATAGGAGGGCGCCCTCGAGTCACAGTAAGACGCTGGGGCGCGCCACCTCCAACTGCACAGCTCTTGCTACTCAATAAAATGGTTCATTGATTTCGTCCCAGTTTTTGACGTCTATAACTATCTAACGTTACGTGGCCTTGTACTTCATTAATAATAGTTTACATTCTTTGGAAAGACCATTCTTCGAAATAATCACTTAGGATTTGATAATATATTTGCTGAAATGTATTCTTGCATTGCTTTTAGGTCATCAGTTAGATAAAAACTGCAAAAATCTCCTTTAAAAAAAAAAGAAATTTGACGGATACTTTACTAACATAAACGACACAAAGAGACATTTTTTTGTTTTAATGTAAGTGTGTTCACATCAATGATTATAGCTTTTAGAAGTGATTGAAGACAAATTTAGCCGCATAGTTGAAACACGGCAACGTGATAGGTAATCCATAGTCTTATCAGGTGTCAAATTTATTATAACGAATTGAAATTTTCAACCTTTACGAAAACATACGGGTATTACCAGTTTCAAACATTATGTCTAAAACACCTCATATTATCCCGCAAATTTGTATGCATTTTGATGGCATCTTTTTATTGCAGCCTATCTAAAATTCACAGCTGAGCGTTGTGTTCGTAAAATGGATGGAGTATTATGTGTATTTTAGTTTAATATAATATTATTAATAAAGCTATTGACAGAAACGAATTCCCATTAACATAGAATAATTCTAATTTTGAGAGCGTTGCTGTATATATCATATGAAATTCTAATTGGAAAAATGTATATAAATTATAAACCAAATAAAGCGTTTTTGGTATAATAATTGTAATATCAAAAAGGGTCCCCAGTGTAAACGGGCAGCATAAACAATAAAGCATTGTCCGGGGAGGCGGGTGAGAGGTTTATTGCGGACTCGCTGACCGCGCCAAGATATATCAGCGACAAGTGGCTGCGACTTGTTTACAAGAACGCGACATAATGCTCCCCGGTTACAAAATTGACATGTTCTACATCGGCCCTTCAATATAAAATGAGAAGAGGCCTGTACCCGACAGTTACACGTTTGAACATTGTTAATTTGCGTCAACTGTCTTCAGACCTTACATTATTAGAAAATATTTAGGGCTTGTTCTTTGGAATACAACGTTGGATATAAAATTCTAAATGTTCATTATCTTTTAGTTGTGTTCAAACCAGTAAGGATAACTTTCTTATTCGAACCTCAAAGATTACTTCAAACGTATAAAAAATATCATCATTATTATCAGCTTTACGGTTAATTGATAAAACATGTACTAGTACAAGGGACTGTATATAATATAACAAGGCCATGGTACAATATATAATACAATACAATAACAAGGATTGACATAAGTTGGTGTGTTCTGTGGTTAGTAATAAATACATGCGTTAATCAAGCATGTGCATATAAAATTAACAAAATAATTAGAATTGTTATATGAAATTTTCTTCAACGTAGGAAAATAAAATTTCGTTTGTTAAATGTCATTTTTTCAAACCTCTACCTTTTCAAAATGAGGATCCTCTGACAGGAGAAGAAAAAAAAGCTATACAGATATCCTGTTTTTTCGTAATTTTTACCCGATCGACCCAGGAGGAGGAGTACATATATGTATGTGTGTATGTATGTATGTGTGTATATATACATGTGTGTGTGTGTGTGTGTGTGTATGTATGTATGTGTTTATTTTTTTGCACGTTCCACCGAGCTACTTGATGGATTTTAATTAAGACATTATGGGTTATCGAGTATGTATTAACTGTGGAAGTGCCATAGAGCATAAAACTTTTCTCTTTTCAGTAAACTTTTTAAGCAGTCGGTTTTTTTTTATTTACAGTTTTAACGATTGGAATTGTTTCAAAGTTAATATAAAAATAGCTTAAATATAGGTTTTGGATAGTTAAGCAACTAAGTAAGTTTAAGCAATCGGTCGAAAGTGGAACATGACAGAACACCTCTAGCTGGTTCGGGGCAGCGTCCGCTCTCCACTAGGGATGCTTTACGCAGTTAATTTAAAATTCTCATTCGTATAAATAAGGAGGGTAGCGTTTGCGTTTTATGGCTTACAACGTGCGAATGCAACGCCTGCGACACTCTGCGGTCGTCGACGTATTTTAATATCGTTAATTAGGTGTTACGATCGTTTAAGGAGCGTTGTCGACGCCTTGTATTCTCTGCTGTTGTTTGTGGATAGCGCAATAGATATTATAACATCGTTCTGAAATTATCACGTAGTTGGTTTATAATTGGAGGTATTTATATAAACAATAAGGATAAAGTGGTGATTTTTAAAAATAACGAAGTAAGCCAGGCCTAGTGTTTAGGCCTTGAGACAACGAGGAGACGAATGTCCAGAATATTTTTCAAGACAAAAATAATATTTTTACATATCATATACTTAGCTATATAATATACCCATGAAAATATATATCACGGAGGACCGTCTCTTGCCTAGTGCCTTGCTAGTGCCAGTCCCGGTTACCTTATAAAAAATATGTATGAAATTTCATTGTAATCAATAAATTTAAGCTTGATTTTTACCGCATGATCAAATGAACAAAAAGGATTTAAGAAGGATAAGATCTTAAAAAGAAAATGGCTCGTACTATGCGATACCTGGTACTAAAGTATCACTGGTAACTAAAGTAACAGCAATTCAAGTTATAGTTACTCAATTCGAATCCGCCATTCGACTGCTATTGTGAAACACTCATAATAAAAAGATTACCTGGTTAACGGGAATATTAACGGTGTTATTAATAGCATTGCTTATCTTTTTGTTAAACAAAAAGACTAAAGTAGCAGCCCATCTGTTCTTCAACTTCTGCTTCATCAGCCCGTAAAAGCCCACAGCTGATCATGGGCTTCTCCCCATTTGCGTTGACAGGATTTGCGATAGTCGTTAGCTTGGCAGGTGATTGACCGTCACTGGTTAGAGGTTTTACCGTTTGGCGTAAGCAAGATGGTGATACTGCAAGCAATAGATAGCGTACAATATGCATGGGGCTTAACGGAGCAATGGATTCTCTTATGCCGCCGCCAAGCACCAAATATAACTGTTACAAATATAACTGTATTAAGATGTATGCAGTTTTATCCAGTAAAAATATTCATAACTTTACATTTGGAAGATGTTGTCGAGTGTGTGTGTGTGTGCGGGCGTGCGTGCGTGCACAACACAAATTAATAAATTTTAACAATAAATTATTAAATTTTTCAGTTATTTTTGATAAATAATATTATAAAGATGGTGTTAATTCATAAAAAAGAGTTCCTATTAGAAAATAAATACGGCAAAATTATATTCTAATTGGATGTAATGAATATTTTCTATTTCCTAAGTGGAAAAATGTACAAAGATAGTGACAAACAAAGGCGGCGTTACGGAATGGAGCAAAACTTTCTTACTAATTAATTTAATCCCTTTGAGCCCTACCCCATTAGCCTAATTGAACTGCGGTGTACATGTCAATTCTTTGGTCTTACTTAAATAGATATAACAATCGATTTTCTACTTTGCCCGTTGGATTTTCGTTTTATTTTGCATTGTGCTTATTAGAGGTACAGATTTTACCTTTGTTAATAACACGAGGAGCCCACTTTATACCGTTTTGCATAAGAGTTATGGCGGAAATGATTACTTAATAACTTTTCAACATACGGTATTTTCAAGCCTTATGACATTAACATCTCGAAAAAAATCAAGATCCAATAGCAATATCATTAATAACAGAGCATTTTTAGATAAATATTTTTAGAGATATTGCTTAGATATGGTTGGTCAGTTCATTTAAATTTGTGAAGAACTGCGTAGGAATTTACTACTATTTCAAGGGTTTTAATTTTTTTGCGCGGATCCCTGATTCGCTTTCTAAAATATAAGTATCCTAAGTTACTCCTTATAATATCAGCTATCTGCCAGTGAAAATCCCGTCAAAATCGGTTCAGCCGTTTCGGAGATTAGCCGGAACAAACAGACAGACAAACTAAATGTTAAAATTGTTTTTATGTTATATGTACCGTATATACATTCCTATCCATTTAGTAAAAAGCTGTTATTTTAACATTACAAACAGACATTTAAATTTTATTTATTTGTATAGATGTATAGATTGAAACCAGATTCATAGATCCTGCCCAGGCGAAGCTGGCGGATCGCTGGTCTATCATATAATGAGATAGATGATAGGATGGATGTAGATGTTCATGAGCCAGAGCATCAACTTACCATCAGGTGGGTTATGTACGTCTGTGTTTTGTCAATGCTATAAAAAGAGATGGTTGTATTGTCATCAAACGCTCCATCTGATATTTCTCCCAGCCATCTCTTTCGGCACTCACGGAAATAAAATGGGGAGTTGAATTTTTTTACGCTGCCACCTGACAGCAAATAAAATAAAATAAATAGTAAATATACATCAAAATTCATATATACACACATATAAATAAATAAACAGAGACATACAAGTCTTTTCTCATCGGAAAAACAAAAAAAAATATTATACTGCGTAACATAAAAGGTGGGTCGCGATTGATCGTGTAAGCCATTCCACAGTACCAAGCTTTATAGCGGCCACGCTATTCCTGGCTACGGTGACGACCATGGTAACGGCGGGGCAGGGTGTGCTAAGAATCTCCGGTTGAGGTTCGGTTGCCACCTAAGACGACTCGACCTGGCAACATATAACGCACGAACCCTGAGGACTGACGAGAAGATCGTGGAGCTGGAAGAAGAGATAGACAAGTTACGCTGGCATATTATAGGATTATCCGAGGTCCGAAGAGAGGGGGAGGACACGTTAATCCTCGAATCTGGCAACTTGTTCTATCACCGGGAGGGCGACTATCTTTTTTTTTTATAGGATAGGGTGACAAACGAGCACACAGTCCACCTGATGGTAAGTGGTTGCTGTGGCCCATAGACATCTACATTTATCTTCGTTTGCGAATCAAAATGCAGATGAATTGTCACCCGTGAGGACTACGATGTAATGCCTCTTTTCCAGTAAAAAGGGTCTCCAGTTCTCTACATTCACCATACGAAACACAGCAGTGTTAAGCTGCTATTTGACGCTGGTATTCTGTGAGAGCGTGGTTCTTCCGCGGTCGAGCCGACCCATTCGTGCTACAACTATACTACTAATACAGCTGCAGCATGGCTCTACCACGAAAATATCTGTCCCAAGGAGGTGTCGGATTAATCGTCCACAAGTCTCTCGTTAACAACGTTGTAAAGATTGAGGGTGTGTCGACGAGGGTTGCGTACCTTATACTCAGAATCACCAAACGGTATTCGCTGAAGGTCATACAGGTTTACGCACCTACCTCGGCACACCCCGATCAGGAGGTGGAGGAAATGTATGAGGATATCTCTAGAGCCATGCATTCCTTCAAAACCCACTATACGGTGTTAATGGGAGACTTCAATGCAAAACTAGGCACAACAGAGAACGGTGAGCTGAAATTAGGGAAATTTGTAATAGGGCAACGGAACCCAAGGGGCCAGCAGCTGGCCGACTTCATGGAGAAAGAGGGACTCTTTATGATGAACTCTTTCTTCCAGAAGTGACCTCACAGGAAGTGGACCTGGTCGAGCCCCGACGGTACGACAACAAATGAGATTGACTTCATTATGACGACCAGACGACAACTGTTCAGTGATGTCTCCGTGATCGCGAGGGTGAAAACTGGTAGCGATCACCTTATGGTTAGAGGCACACTGAACCTAAACGTTAAGTTGGAGAGGTCTCGTCTAATGATGTCAACGTTCCGTTCCCCTCGTGCTCTATTCCAAAGTCCCGAAACCTTTCAGCTCGAGTTAAAAAACCGTTTTCAGTGCCTAGAAGACTGCAATAAAGTGGACGATATGAATGACAAGCTAGTGGAAACTGTCTATACGGTCGGAGCTAAGGGCTGCAAGACCCGCCGCAGAAGAACACAAAAACTCTCCGATCACACTCTTAATCTCATGGCTGTTAGACGGGACATAAAGCTACATTCTTCAACAGATTTGACGGCATACTGGCAACTGAACAGACAGATCTCCAAATGTATGCGGCGGGACTTACGCAACTTCAATACAGCTTGTATTGAAGAAGCGATCGAGCGGAACCAAGGCTCCAAAGTCTTTGCCAGAGATCTATTTGCCAGAAAGAGCCAACTGTCAAAGCTGACGACCGAGTGTGGCAGCATCGTTTCTGGGACACCTGAGATTTTGAGTGAGATTGAGAGGTTCTATGGGCAGCTGTACACGTCATCGTTGGAGCCACATGCAAGTGTGAGTAACGATCCCAGCGCGAGTCTTATCCGACATTATTCTGATGATATTCCGGACGTCAGTCTGAGCGAGATTAGAATGGCTCTCCAGCACCTTAAAAACGGCAAGGCCCCAGGCGAGGATGGAATTGCAGCGGAGCTTCTGAAAGCGGGTGGGAAACCGGTGCTTGAAGTCCTTCAGAAACTCTTCAATTCCGTCCTCCATCGTGGCATTACACCGGAGGCGTGGAGCAGAAGTGGTCTTGTTCTTCAAGAAAGGTGACAACGCTCTCTTGAAGAACTACAGACGGATTTCCCTTCTGAGCCGCGTCTACGTGCTGTTTTCGAGATGCATTACGAATCGTCTCGCGCGCAGACTTGACGACTTCCAGCCTCCCGAAAAAGCCGGTTTCCGAAAGGGCTTTAGCACCATAGACCACATACATACCCTTCGGCAAATTGTACAGAAGTCCGAAGAGTACAATTTGCCACTTTGTCTGGCGTATGTGGACTATGAGAAAGCCTTTGATACCCGTCGAAATTTGGGCGGTGCTGCAGTCCCTTCAGCGGTGCCAAGTTGACTGTCGGTATATCGAAGTGCTGAAGTGTTTGTACAGTAGAGCTACGATGGCTATCCGAGTACAGAATCAGAGTACGAAACCTATCCAACTGCAGAGAGGTGTAAGACAGGGTAACGTTATATCCCCGAAACTCTTCACCGCTGCATTGGAAGACGTTTTCAAGCTACTGGACTGGAAAGGATGCGGTATTAACATCAATGGCAAGTACATCACTCACGTTTGGTTTGCCGACGATATAGTCCTTATGGCAGAATCGCTGGAGGACCTAAGCATTATGCTCAATGACCTCAATAGTGTCTCCCAACGGATAGGTCTTAAGATGAACATGGATAAAACAAAAATCATGTTTAACGTCCATGTCACACCTATGCCGGTAGTTGTTGGGAGCACTAAGCTCAAAGTTGTTGACGAGTATGTTTACCTGGGACAAATAGTCCGACTAGGTAAGTCCAACTTCGACCGAGAGGTCAATCGACTACGACTACTACGACGAAACTACAACACATCTTCTCGTTAGACATACCTCAAAACCTAAAAACGAAATTGTACAACCAGTGCGTGTTGCCTGGTGATGACTAACGGATCTGAGACGTGGTCCTTCACTGGTGGCCGTATGAGGTAGCTCAAGGTCGCTCAGCGAGCTATGGAGAGGGCTATGCTCGGAGTTTCTCTGCGTGATAAACTTAGAAATGAGTATATCCGCAGTAGAACCAGAGTAAACGACATAGCCCAACGGATTAGTAAGCTGAAGTGGCAGGGGGCCGGCCATATAGCTCGAAGAACCGACAACCGATGAGGAAGAAAGGTTCTTGAGTGGCAGCCTCGTACCGGTAGGCGAAGTGTAGGGCGACCCCCCATTAGATGGAGTGACGACATGGTGAGACATGCAGGAAGTCGATGGATGCAGGTGGCCCAGGACCGTGCTTTGTGGTATTCCTTGTGGGAGGCCTATGTTCAGCAGTGGACTTGTGAAGGGCTGTAGTGATAGTGATGAAGCTTTATAGTGAGTTCTGTGACTGCTGCTCTATACATGTAACAAAAACCCTGTGGTTCCCGTTAAGTGCGTTATGAGAGTCAGTATTCAAACGTAAAGATATAACTTTTTTTTTCAAAAAACTTGTACATTTAAAAATTTAATATTAATTAAAGAATAATAATTTGTGAATTTTATGAGGTTTTATTACCTCTGTAATTTCTTTGACACCTAAGAAAGGACATACGAGCAGTTTTTAAAAAGTTACTTAGTTTTCTGGTAAGCGTTAGTAGTTATCAAGCATTACGCGTATTACAATACCATTACAACTTATCAAAAGTCCACTGCAGAACATAGGCCTCCCCCATAAATTGTATCATAGGGGGGATATTTGCCATAGTTTTCACGTTTGGAAAGCGGGTTGGCAAATGCAGTTTTTTTTATTCAGCTGTTAACAGGAAGATGCTGCTGCCCATTCCCTGATTTTCCCTCTGTCGCCTATTACGACATTCACGGGATCATACTGGATAGTGGATATTCTTATACCGCCACTGCAACTTAGCTGCGAGACGACGTAAACAGTGATCGACAAAGCCTCTTCTTTAGGGAGAAATTATGGACGGAGTGTTATGTGCAGCAGTGGGATTTTTATGAAGATGATGCTTTATTTTTCTAATAGCTCCAGTTCAGATTACTCAAAACACCAAAAATGGTGATGTTTTACGCGGATATTTTGAAATCCGAGAATGGATCAACTCTCTGTACAAACTAATACATAAAGTTTTGAAAAAACCTTTCTTTCTTGTGACCAGAGTTTTGTGGCAATCTATGCAGAAGAAAGGCCTTGAAGGTTCCTAAGTTAGTTTTTTACGTGGTAGAGCCACGCTGCTGCTATGTTGTGGTTGTAGCACGAATGGGTCGGCTCGACCGGGGTAGGACTACGTTCTCACAGAATACCAGCGTAAAATGACAACTAAATGCTGCTGTGTTTCGTATTCTGAATTTAGTGAACCGGAAACACTTTCACTTGAAATGAGGCATTCCATCGTAGAGTCCTCAGGGGTGACAACGCATCTGCATTTTGATTCCTAATCGAGGATAAATGTAGATGTCTATGGCCACGCATCCGCTTGCTATCAGGTAGAATATGTGCTCGTTTGTCACTCTTATTCTATATAAAGTGGTCCGGAAAAACAAAGTATGATTCAAAAAGAACTTGTGGTTCTTCCGCACACAATTTCTGGTAAATTGCATAGTGTTGGACCGCCAATCATCCAGATGATAGGGATGGTACCGCAAGTCGCATTGTGCGATAATTTGATGCTGTAGGGATAAAGATGATGATGATGAATATATAGGTAACTAGTTATCATAGATAACGTAAATACTTATAACAATAATAATTTTGGTTATTATTATAATATGTCAATAAATGAAAGAAATCACACCATAATATTGATTACCATATGGTATGATTGATAAACAACACTTCAATGATTTAACTGTTAAGTTAAATCATTGAAGTGTTAGTAAAGTTTTGTTTATTAACACAAAAAATCACACTTATACGTATAATTGCTGTGTCGAGCACTGGTAAAATTGTAACACCTCATGCAAATTCAGTACTTAGAAAATAGTGTTAAAAATTTTACTGCCTAAAAATAAAAGATTGTATTTTAACATTTATTATATTATGCAACTGAAATTTCGGAACTTTGTCTTTTTTTTTTAAAACAGCAGTAACGCGGATACAGCGCGGACATAATAAATTTTTATTTCTATAGCAGATACAAATTGTAATCGCTCTGAAATGAAATGTAACGAAATTAAATTTCGGTAATGCGTCAACCGCCATTAGTAACTTTTGTTTTGTTTTGTAGGCGGCAAACTAAAACGTGGGGCATAGCAAACTTCCGTGAAATGGGGTAAAACTAATTCTACCGTGGACAGGCGAGCTCGCCATGTGTCAGTCTCCGGTTCTATTCCCGTGAGGGTCACCGACGTGTCTCTAATGTTACGCCTATTACTTGCCGATATATCTTCCGCTGACGTTAATATTTTATTCTTTGTGGATAACCGTTGATTTGTCAAGTAAGTTCATTTTGATACTTAATAGACTTTTCATTACCAATGATATATTTTGATTGAATGCGTTACAATAAAGTTTTGTTTTTCATTATCATTATGTTATAACCATTATCCTTCCAGCCAACGTCAAATTAACTGTTGAGCATAAGACTCCCCTACAATCTGTCAAAAACACATTCCTGAGCTTCCTGCATTCATCAACTTTCTGCATGTCTTACTACTAGGTAGTCATTCATCTATGGGGTATTTACATTTACTACATAGGAAAATCTTTATAAGCCTGTAAATATTTCATTACTGGACTTGGTTCTTACGATACCTTTCTTTTTTATTTAAGCCACCACTACTGTTAGCGCTCCATTGAGATCCCAATTATGTGAGGAGGCTCGTGAAGAGCAGTGCGACGTGTATAAACTGTTAGTTAGTAGTATATTTTACTTTACTATACGCGGGACTAGGTGGTTATACAGTTACTAAGGTCGTGAGATCTTGGCATTTCCCATAGCTGATTCTTACAAAAACATTGAGAATGTATTTTTGGGATATTTCTTACGCTTCCATATTTTTGGTTTGTTTAAATAATATAATAAAATGAATATTAACTTGTTCAGTCATTTTAAAATATACTGATTTTCTAAATCTCAAAAACCGTGTAATAACGATAAAATAATTTCATTAATTATTTACCTTGGTTGGTCATATTTGCAAATTAGAACTGTTGTGCTACAAGAGTTCGAATTTGCTAATATGACCAGACTTTTTGTAGGTACATTTCGTCTCTTCTAGTTTATTGAAAGTAAAAAATAACAGCCTTTATGTGTCCTACTGTTGGGCACAGGCTTCCTCTCAATTGTGTGTGTGAAGCAAAGAAGAATGCGTTACACTTTCCTTTCTCGAAATGTGTTTAATTCCAAAGGCATGCAGATTTTCTCACAATGTTTTTTTTACTCATCACCTAGCATGAACTATATTAGTACTAAACTAACAATTATTTAAATGGTGTCAGAAATAATTAAATATTTACATTCAATACAAAAAAAAAACAGAAAGCTTTCTTCGTTGAGTTTGTTCTAATAAATGACCGTGTTAAGGGATTCAAAGTAAGACTTTCATTAGGAACTTTTATATTTTATACATGCTAGAGCCATGCTGCAGCTATATTACTAGTATAGTTGTAGCACGAATGGGTCGGCTCGACCGAGGAAGGACCACGCTCTCACAGAATCATCATCATCATCATCATCATCATCATTACAGCCCTTCACAAGTCCACTGCTGAACATAGGCCTCCCCCAAAGAATGCCACAAAGCACGGTCCTGAGCCACCTGCATCCATCGACTTCCTGCATGTCTTACCAGGTCGTCACTCCATCTCGTGGGGGGACGCGCTACACTTCGCCTACCGGTACGAGGCTGCCACTCGAGAACCTTTCTTCCCCATCGGTTGTCGGTTCTTCGAGCTATATGGCCGGCCCACTGCCACTTCAGTTTACTAATCCGTTGGGCTGTGTCGGTTACTCTGGTTCTACTGCGGATATCTTCATTCCTAAGTTTATCACGCAGAGAAACTCCGAGCATAGCCCTCTCCATAGCTCGCTGAGCGACCTTGAGCTTCCTCATACGGCCAGCAGTGAAGGACCACGTCTCAGTTCCATAAGTCATCACTGGCAACACGCACTGGTTGTACAATTTCGTTTTCAGGTTTTGAGGTATGTCTGACGAGAAGATGTGTCGTAGCTTCCCGAACGCTGCCCAGCCGAGTTGAATCCGTCGATTGACCTCTCGGTCGAAGTTGGACTTACCTAGTCGGACTATTTGTCCCAGGTAAACATACTCGTCAACAACTTCGAGCTTAGTGCTCCCAACAACTACCGGCATAGGTGTGACATGGACATTGAACATGATCTTTGTTTTGTCCATGTTCATCTTAAGACCTATCCATTGGGAAACACTATCGAGGTCATTGAGCATAGTGCTTAGGTCCTCCAGCGATTCTGCCATAAGGACTATATCGTCGGCAAATCGAAGGTGAGTGATGTACTCGCCATTGATGTTGATACCGTATCCTTTCCAGTCCAGAAGCTTGAAAACGTCTTCCAATGCAGCGGTGAAGAGTTTCGGGGATATGACGTCACCCTGTCTTACACCTCTCTGCAATTGGATAGGTTTCGTACTCTGGTTCTGTACTCGGATAGCCATCGTAGCCCTACTGTACAAGCACTTCAACACTTCGATATACCGACAGTCAACTTGGCACCGCTGAAGGGACTGCAGCACCGCCCAAATTTCGACGGAATCAAAGGCTTTCTCATAGTCCACATACGCCAGACATAGTGGCAAATTGTACTCTTCGGACTTCTGTACAATTTGCCGAAGGGTATGTATGTGGTCTATGGTGCTAAAGCCCTTTCGGAAACCGGCTTGTTCAGGAGGCTGGAAGTCGTCAAGTCTGCGCGCGAGACGATTCGTAATGACTCTCGAAAACAGCACGTAGACGCGGCTCAGAAGGGAAATCGGTCTGTAGTTCTTCAAGAGAGCGTTGTCACCTTTCTTGAAGAACAAGACCACCGCACCTCTGCTCCACGCCTCCGGTGTAATGCCACCATGGAGGACGGAATTAAAGAGCTTCTGAAGGACTTCAAGTACCGGTCTTCCACCCGCTTTCAGAAGCTCCGCTGTAATTCCATCCTCGCCTGGGGCCTTACCGTTTTTAAGGTGCTGGAGAGCCATTCTAATCTCGCTCAGACTGACGTCCGGGATATCTTCGGAATAGTGTCGGATGAGACTCGCTCTTGGATCGTTACTCACACTTGCGTGTGGCTCCAACGATGACGTGTACAGCTGCCCATAGAACCTCTCAATCTCACTCAAAATCTCAGGTGTCCCGGAAACGATGCTGCCACACTCTGTCTTCAGCTTTGACAGGTGGCTCTTTCCGGCAGACAGATCTCTGGCAAAGACTTTGGAGCCTTGGTTCCGCTCGATCGCTTCTTCAATACGAGCTGTATTGAAGTTGCGTAAGTCCCGCCGCATGCATTTGGAGATCTGTCTGTTCAGATGCCTGTATGCTGTCAAGTCTGTTGAAGAATGTAGCCTCATCTCCCGTCTAACAGCCATGAGATTAAGAGTGTGATTGGAGAGTTTTTGTGTTCTTCTGCGGCGGGTCTTGCAGAACTTAGCTCCGACCGCATGGACAGTTTCCACGAGCTTGTCATTCATATCGTCCACTTCATTGCAGTCTTCTAGGCACTGAAAACGGTTTTGTAACTCGAGCTGAAAGGTTTCGGGACTTTGGAACAGAGCACGAGGGGGACGGAGCGTTGACTTCATTAGACGAGACCTCTCCAACTTAACGTTTAGGTTCAGTGTGCCTCTAACCATTCGGTGATCGCTACCAGTTTTCACCCTCGCGATCACGGAGACATCACTGAACAGTTGTCGTCTGGTCGTCATAATGAAGTCAATCTCATTTTTTGTCGAACCGTCGGGGCTCGACCAGGTCCACTTCCTGTGGGGCCGCTTCTGGAAGAAAGAGTTCATCATAAAGAGTCCCTCTTTCTCCATGAAGTCGGCCAGCTGCTGGCCCCTTGGGTTCCGTTGCCCTATTCCAAATTTCCCTACTTTCAGCTCACCGTTCTCTCTTGTGCCTAGTTTTGCATTGAAGTCTCCCATTAACACCGTATATTGGGTTTTGGAGGAATGCATGGCTCTAGAGATATCCTCATACATTTCCTCCACCTCCCCATCGGGGTGTGCCGAGGTTGGTGCGTAAACCTGTATGACCTTCAGCGAATACCGTTTGGTGATTCTGAGTATAAGGTACGCAACCCTCGTCGACACACTCCCGATCTTTACAACGTTGTTAACGAGAGACTTGTGGACGATAAATCCGACACCTCCTTGGGACAGATGGTCGCCCTCCCGGTGATAGAGCAAGTTGCCGGATTCGAGGATTACCGTGTCCTCCCCCTCTCTTCGGACTTCGGATAATCCTATAATATGCCAGCGCAACTTGTTTATCTCTTCTTCCAGCTCCACGATCTTCTCGTCAGTCCTCAGGGTGCGTGCGTTGTACGTTGCCAGGTCGAGTCGTCTAAGGTGGCAACCGAACCTCCACCGGAGATTCTTAGCACCCCCTGCCCCGCCGTTACCATGGTCGCCACCGTAGCCAGGAATAGCGGGGCCGCCGGGGACTGGGGGCCGTCTCTTTGTTACATTCATAGGGGGGTTTTTGCCATAGTTGCCACGCTTGGCGAGCGGGTTGGCAACCGCAGTTTTTTTATTGTAATTTTGGCTATTATCAGGAAGATGCTGCTGCCCATCTCCTGCCTGTTTCCCTTTGTCGCCTTTTACGACACCCACGGGAGGATATGGGGTAGTGGTATTCTTGACCGCCACTCACAGAATACCAGCGTAAAATAACAGCTTTATACTGCTGTGTTCCGTATGGTGAGTGTACAGAACCGGAGACCCTTTTTACTGGAAAAGAGGCATTCCATCTTAGTCCTCACGGGTGACAACGCATCTGCGTTTTGATTCGCAAACGAGGATAGATGTAGATGTCTATGGGCCACAGCAACCACTTACCATCAGGTGGACTGTGTGCTCGTTTGTCACCCTATCCTATAAAAAAATGTATAAATTATATTCATTATAATTATATAAAATTGTAGATTTAATACAATATTTACCCGAAAACTTATCGTACATTTTCGTTAGAATTTTTATGTCTTACCTAGCAACCATTTTGAATATGGTGTGTTTTCTGATTTGATGAAACGTAGTAAAATCATACCTTTATTTAAATCTGGTAGAAAATTAGACTTCCCTAATCTTACTCCAATTTCTGCACTGCCAACATTTAGTAACATTTTTGGAAAAATCAGTTTAGCTCAAATGTAATTTTTTTTTAATACTAATATATTACTACACACAAATTAATTTGGGTAAAAATAAACAAGGGGTCGCTCAACAACTTGATTGTTGAGCTGATTAAATATTTTTTCTGTGCATGGGAGAATCGAGAAGATGATTTGGCTATATTCTGATACCTTTCCAAGGCTTTCAACTGAGCTGGCAATGAGAATTAGGAATCAGGAAGCTAAAGCATCATGGTATAAAAACATCTATACAAATTAGTAAAATTGAAGTGTCTGTTTGTAATGTTAAAATAATAGCTTTTTACTAAATTCATATGAATGTATATACGGTACTTATAACAAAAACACAATTTTTAAAATTTTTGTCTGTCCGTCGGTCTGTCTGTCTGTCTGTCAGTCTGTTTGTTCCGGCTAATCTCCGAAACCGCTGGACCGATTTCGACGGGATTTTCACTGGTTGATAGCTGATATTCCAAGGAGTAACTTAGCCTAAGTTACTCCTTGGAACATCAGAATCAGAAACATCAGAACATCTTACTTATATTTGAGAAAAAGAATTAGAGTTCTGAGCAATATAATTAAAACCCTAAATTATGCGCGGGCGAAGTCGCGGGGAACAGCTAGTACCCAATAAACTCATTATTTCCTGTGTAAAGGACGCAGAAAGTTATTATCAATGGTAAAAATTATTTCGGTACACTCGCATCAATGGGTGTTACTAAGGGCTCGATTTCACTCCATTCCTATTTCTAGTCTATACTAATGATGTAGTATTATTTGTAGATGACACTTGATCGATTTTGAAACATAAGCGGTAATTGTTTAAATATGACGAAATGAATAACGCTATATTAAAATTAGAACATTAGTTTAACGTTAACAAACTACATTTAAAAATCAATAAAACTTAATTTGTAAAATTTACAACACCAAATGTTAAAAATCTGAAGACCTACTATGTGTTTTTAAACGAGGAAGAATTGAGCCTTGTCGATTGCACTGTTTTCCACCAAACATTCAGTGGGGCCCTTATATATCTAAAATAGCAAGCAGTCTAAGCTCTGCAGCTTATGCTGTTAAAAGATTAGAAGGGGTGTTGAGACAGTTAGTTTAGGTTTATTCAGGTTTTTCCATAGCATAATTTCTTATTGGATTTTACCATAGAGAAATGCGACGAGAGACTTAGAAACTGTTTTTGTTTTGCATATGAGGGCTATAAGGGCCATCTATGACTTAAAACCGAAAGAGTCTATCAGAGAAAAAATAAAGAAATAAATACATTAACTTTAGATTCTCAGTATATTTATGACAATTTATTGTATGTTCATAAAAATAAAATTTGTTTTAAATGAAAAAGGGGTTTACACTTTATAAACAACAGCAACAAACACAATATAGTTACTTGTACAGTTACTTGACTCTACAGAGCAAGTAATTTATTAAGGTAGCAATATATACGCTTTTACAACAAAGTCCAGGAAAATATACAAGTTGTTTCTATTACCAAGTAAAATTTTGTATTACACATTTTATAAAGGATGAGATAAACTTTATAAAATGTGTAATTATAATATCAATTAATTCATGGTTGATAATAAGCCCTGGGAATGAGGTGATCTCTGCTAAGTTGTTTCATAATGACTTTTGTAAGTAATATGTACAACCTATTTTTTATTATATAATGTTCATTTGTAAAAAAAGTTCCTTTGGATTTCTTGCTGGTTCTTCCTAGGGCAGAGGCTTTTGCCGACCCACTAAGTAGTAAAAGTAAAAAAATACTTTCAAAAATATTCTATTCTATTCTTTTCTATCTAATTTTTTCTTCATCACCTTTAGTCCGCAAAAGTCCACTGCTGGACAAGGGCCGCTCTTGTCGTGAGAATTTTTTTAGAATTTGCGATTATCGTCACGCTTGAGTGGCGGACTGACGATCTCAATACTAGATGTCTTGCACCTTTGATGCTGCAGTCGACTTTGCATGTGTAAGCATTTTACATTTGGCGTTAAGGAAATGATTATACCACCATCTATTGAAAATCATATTTTACCATATCCCATGGTCGCCTATTACACCGCCTACGAAATTGCGTGAGGATTTTCTTATACCGCCATCAGTTTTAGTTCATAAATTTCTTGCATTTCGTCAATGTATTTCATAAACATCTAATTCGTTAACGCTCAAATAATATTTGTACAACACTCGCATCTCTCTCTTGAATTTCCACCGGCTGAACTAGACAATCTTATTAAGTATCCTGACTATCTCACGTCAGTTCCCGCACGGCCCGGTCATCCTTTATTCAAATAAACCCTATTTTTATGGAAAACTTGCCCTTTCCGCATCAATATCAATTTCCGAGCGATTGTTGCAGAAATAAAGGGATGACCCTTACGGGAACGCGGGCCTTGAGAGCTTTTACTAAACTATATTAGAAGATCCTTTAAGGGGCGAACAGAGTCCTCCTTTCCTTGGAAGGAAATGATCAATACCATAATTCATTTCGTCATATAGTTAAATTTTTTATTGTATAGTATTTGTTGACATCCAAACTAAATAAACAAATAACGTTTTAATCAACTCAGTAATTTAACGTTTTCATATTCTTGATCTTGATGAAAAATCCATTACAAATCGAATGACCTGATGAGAATTTACGAATATAGTGTTAAACATTAGAAGGCAAGTAATACCATAGAATAGTTAATTTTTTATGCTATATTTCTGTATCGTTTATTTTTTTATTCTAAATTTTTAAGGTTCATTCGTCTATGATCTTTCTGCCCTTTTCGTAGATTGAGGAATTGGAAAAAAATTTTGTCTTTATTGTTAAATCTTATAGCTCTAAAGACCCTAGAACCAAATTTATTAGAAATAATAACAAAACATACAGGATTAATGTTGAATTTTTCCAATATAAATTTTAGGTATTGAAACCATATGAAACGCTAGCGCAGAAAAATTATGATGTTACGAGTATTTCGCGCTATTACTATTCCATTCGTATGAAAGAAATCGTATGGATGCCTAAAATCGATAGATACAGGTGACTCGGGACAGTACTATGTGATAATCTATGAGTGAGGCCTATGTTCAGCAGTGGATGTGTGAGATGTAGTGATGGTAATAGTGATTCCAGCACTGTTACACCCTTAATATGCGTGGCGTGATTTCACCACGTATATATTATTATTGTCCGTTGTCGCTGTCACCAATCGTAGTACTTACCGCGTGACCTTTTGCCTTTTAAAGTCGTAATTAATGTAAACATGGCTTACTGGTCAAATTACCTGAATACTATACTCGTACTTGGTATCTTGAGTTCAAATTCAGCCGACTTGAAGCTAGTGCTTCTGTATTTGCGCGTACACTGAGGACATGATGATAGATAATATTTACTTTATGTAAAAACCGGACGCATTTATTTTAGAAAAAGCTACAGGGATTTTTAAATTAGTATTAAATACGATGAAGAGATACCATGATTAGTTGAATCCATGTATCTTAAAATTATGTATTTATATATTATTATTTTTATTGAAAATGATGTAATATACACAACTTAATATGAAACATTCCTGTAATATAATGGTATAGTTTAATATAATAGAAAAATATTGTAATACTGTATCAGCGTTAAAACCCAGAACAAAATATTGTATAACACTTAAATGAAATAGGCTATTATTATTTACTTTATTTGGGGTATTTATATAATATTCTCATCTAGTTGGGCTGTACCTATAAATATGTAAAATAAAATGTTATTTTAAGTTATATTATTGCGTGGAGTCAGTGATAACTTATGGTTTTTTAACGTGGTCGATCATTATGGTCAACTAGTCGTATGAGAATGTTCAAGGTCACTCAGCGAGCTATAGAGATGGCTGTGCTTGAAGTTTAAGTGGCAAACTTGAAGTGGAAACGGGCTGGTCATGTAGCTCGAAGAACCGACGAATGAAAGGTCCTCTAATGACCGCCTAGTACCGTTTCGTAGCCTTTCTAAGCGATGTGAAGGGCGCCCGATATGCAGGTAGTCGATGGATGCAGGTGGCTCAGGTCCTTATTTTGTGACGTTGCTTAGAGGGCCCTATGCCCAGCAGTGGACTTTTGATGGGCTATAATGATGATAATAGTTGTTATTATTATTAGAAAGTTAAAAAAATTAACTCTAAATGAATTTGTGTGGTCACATTTTGAGAAAAAAGTTGTGGTCATCCCAACCATGTATTCTTGAATATTTGAGAGTGTTTATATAATATTATGTATGTATGTGATTATTTGGTATATATTAACTAAATTGTATTTATGTAAAAAGGCTTCTAAAAACTTGAAACGAGTCAAGAGCGGTGACGGGTGGAATTGACTCAACCGGAGCGACGGATCTCCGCACTATGATTACGGGCGATTACGCCGTCACCGATCCCGCATTTGGTCCCCACTTAATATAATAAGCCTCGCTGAATCCAGGATCGAAATCGATGCTATTACATGTCTGGTACCATTAATAATCAGTACGTTACTTTGTCTGGAGGTACGGAGTCGTACCGCCTTGGGGCGGCACCGTAATCGGTCAATTATTCGTAATTTTCCACCATCAGTCCTTACTTACAATAGATTCCTGTTTAGTGGCAACTCTTAGACTGGCTATAAATATAATTTTTAAGTTTTCATAAAATGTCTTTTTACATCTTCATAATGGCAAAAATATTCATAACTGTATAGGAAAATAAGTATTATTTTATTTATTATAATATAAAAGTAACAAAAAATTTGTAAGTTTTTTATCCAGTCTAATAAAATTTGGGTATGGTTGTTTTTGTAATTTTTAAAAAGGGAGCATATAAAGTTAGGATTTTAAAATTGTTACTGGCAGGTGTATATACATAAATAAACTGAGCGAGATATTGCATGGAACATTTAAAAACAGGTTGTAGTTGAAACGGAGCCGTGGTGAGCATTTTGATCCGCCCACGGCGGCTGCTCGAGCTACATTTTTTTTAATCACAAACTTTAATAAACTTTTTCCCATTGGGCATCAAGAAATTATAGCGTTTTTGAACAGTATTAAATTTATAGCAGGTGTAATCTATTATGTAAGGTATCGATATATATATATTGATAATCGATAGCTCGGATTGGCCAATTTAGTACCAATAAGATCGTGTGGTCAAAGGCAATATTTTAACATACCTATTTTATATATATATGACTAGCAGTTTAATATATTTGGTTAGAAGTTATTCATATAGTGTTTTGTGTAGAGCTTATTTATCGATGAGTAATGTTTTTTGTTGTTAGTAGGGTTGTGTAAATTTGGTGGTATGTTCAAACGCGATCTCGCGTGACTGGGAGGCGTGGCGTTCATTTACAATTAAAATATTGTGTTGTGCGTTCGTTCGCTCAGAGCGAAATACCTTAAGTCGTGTTGTAATCGTGTTTCGATCAAAGGCTTATATTTACTTATTTTTCAGGAAGGGAAAAGTTCGTGGGCAAACGAAAAATGGATTTATGTTCGAAATGAGTTAAAATGTAAGCTAAAAAAAGTAATACTGCTTTTCATTTCTACATAAAATAATACAACGAAGTATCCAACCTTAATTTACTTAGTTATTTGAACATATATCTTATGTTTTCTTTGTCTTCTCTAAGCAAAAGCAGAATTAACAGTACGTCATCAAACTAAAAGCCAAAGTACAAGCTTTAGGTTGCCTCTTGTCTAAAAGCGTTCTAGTACTAGTCTAGTTATCTATTCTGTGACTATTATCTATTCTGTGACTATTATCTATTCTGTGACTATTATCTATTCTGTGATTAAATTCTGATATTCCATGAAATGTTCCTCAACAATTATTTAAGTTGAAGTATATAGAAAATATGCCAAATAATTTTAAATTATTATAAATAAATAAATGCCATACGTAATTTTAAACGTTGTAAAACATACACATACAGTAGGTAGTTTTATAAACAGTCAGATTGTACTGCTGAGCACAGGCCTCCTCGTGGTTTAGGTAGGAAGCAATTAGTCCGTCGCGCTGCTTCAGTGCTTTTCGGCAGACTTAAAATCTCTACGAAGATTTTTATTCTTCAGATGTAGATTTTTCCACTATGTTTTTCTTCATAGCTGAGCACGTGGCACAGGTTCAGTGGACATCCCTCGTACTGATAATCCACGTATACTTAAATTTTGTTTCAGCAGTTTTGGTTGTCAGTTTGGTCTGCCAATGATGACTTTTTCTGTCACCAGGGCGGCGCCACTTAAAAGTGAGGTAAAATATTTGACAGATTTCATAGTGGGGAAGTTAATTTGTCCGGAAAATGTAAAGGTTAATGTTTCTTCCAGTACTGTTAGCTATATTTTATATTAAAATGAGAAAAAATAAATAAACCAAACCACAGATATTGATAAAAGTAGAAAAATTAAAAAGAAGTTAAATATGTGCAAAAAATTAAAGAACAAACCACTGAGGCATTGTTTTGTGTATTAATATAATATTTTAGAAACTGATAAACTTTTGTACTTAAAATTAAAACTTACTATTCATATATATGCCATTGTGTAATAAAAAAAACTTTACCTCAGTGTCAAGTAGCGACATCTGGTGAGTGGAATAATATTAGCCATCATTAGCCGGGTATGCTATGCATCTGCACTCGGTGCACCCGGCTAATCCACTACCCCAAAGAGGTATAAAATAGCCAAACTTAATAGGTATACTCGTAAAGGTTTGAAATTTAAATATCTTAGATCTGCGTGAAAATTGAATAGTGTATCTTATTTAGTTTGGAGAGAACACTAAACCTACCACCACTACACAGAAAGACACCGTTGTTAATAATACGACATGTTTGAGCTCTAAACGAGTCATCATCAGGAGAAATAGGCTGAAGCAGAAAAGGGCCCATGTTACTTTTCTTGATATTTAATTTCTTCTTTATTTTCCTTTATGATCTTATATTATTTATGAGTCGTGGTAGATCAGGGCTTAACCCCGGTTCGATTACCGCCGGCACCAATGAAATTGTTACTTGTGTGGCGGAAGGAAATGGGGAGATCTCCCGCCGGGCAAGGTGTTCTGCCCGCGGAGCAGCCAATGCTCCGATTGGTAGTTCGGAGCTATTCTACATATGCTGCTTTAACTTCGGAACTTTGTAAGTGCGATTTAGGCTTCGATGTGTTCTGCTTGTGGCGCGACGACAGCGCCGCCACATCACTCCCCTGCTCAGACCGGAGGTCGATAGTGCAGTCTAGATGTCGACGAATTTGCAAGTGCCAGGGAATTGCCTTGTAAGTCTGCGGTGAGTTGAGAAGAAGGCAAGTAATCTGCGAGAGTGCCGTGAAGCAGAGGCGAGCAGTAAGGCTCAGAGCCGTGAAGAACACTGTAGCGCAGAGAGTAGCTTGAAGGAACAGGAAGCATTATTATTCCAGTGCTGCAATGAACCTTTGTAAAGCTAGATGGCTTGCAGAATGTGAAGACTGCAGACAATATATGTTCGGGAGCGAATGAACGGGGTACTTGAGGATGATGACGAAGGTTTGAAGTTGTAGTTTCCGAAGGTTTTTGGTTGCGTGTTCATATCACGTCGGGTGGTCACCACTGTGGCGGTGGAAGGAAAAGGGGAGAACTCCCGCCGGACAAGGTGTTCTGCCCGGGGAGCGGCCAACGCTCCTAGTTGTAGTTCGGAGCTATCCTACATATGCTGCTTTAATTTCGGAACTTTGTTAGTGCGATTTAGGCTTCGATGTGTTTCGCTTGTGGCGCGACGACAGCGCCGCCACACTTGCAATTTTAAGTGCTGATTTACCACGTGCTTGTGGTGAAAGAAAACATCGTGAGGAAATCTTAGAAAAAAATAATTTCGAAGACATGTGAAGTCCGCCAACAGGCATTGGTCAGCGCGGCGGACACGTCCTTGCTCTAAGATCTCAGAAATGTGAGGAGGTCTATGCTGAACAGTAGGACGTATATAGGCTGTAACTTTACCTTATGATCTGTAAAAGTCTAAATTTCTTAATTCCTATATCAACTTACTGCGAATTAATAATTTTATTGGTGCCAACGCCGGAGATCGAATTCATGTTGCTAGCGTGTTACGAAGTTTACCGCCGCGCTTTGTCTTTACGCTACCACGGCTCTAATTACATACATATTGACAGGCCAAGTAGGAATTTTATCTAGGAACTGAGTAAAGTGTATTTCTCGACTTAATGTGAGCAAAACCGAGTACTATGCCGAACAACTCGGTTAAGTGCAAACGCAGGTTTAAGGCGCGAAAATAAGTTTAATAACAATGTTTGCGATAAACTGGGCGGCAATCGAGAGCGGAAGTTGTATCATTCACTCCCGTTTACATCTATCACTCGCTTGTTATTTGGCTAAAAATTGCATGCTTTTTTGTGGTTTTTGCAATGATTAAAAAGAACCTCGTTGTTTCTTTGTAGAAATAGTATGGTCGGTTGATGCTTCTGAAGAAAGTTGTGTGGCGGGACCTGAGTTAAAACAACCTTTATTTAAGAGCCAGTAGATTACAAGAAGTGTCTAAAATTCTTAGGCTTCTAGCCATTGGGATATGGGAAAACCTTTGAATTTAAGTACTCGTATCACGTTTACACCAGGCGTAAAATACTCGAAATGACGACGGGAAGCAGCGTCAGACGTTTGGCACTGTGGATCCGCCTGCCAAACGTGAAGAAATACGAATTCTCATTCAGCCTCATCTGTCTAGTAATGTACTCTGACGACCTGGGATTGGAATTGAAAAATTTAAGGTGGGAGGTGATCTTCAAACTAGGTAAGACACATCGTTTTATTTTATTATGCGGATGTAAGTAAATTCATTTTTAATTTTAAGACATTTGATGTAGATGAAGAATCTCATTCATCTTGTTGTCGATTCGACCCATTAATGTAACTATAAACAGCTGCATCTTTACCATGTTAAAAACTTAAAACTAAGCAAAAACAAAGTCCGCTAACTTAAAAATTACAGAAGACGCGTTCACGTGTTAATGTGGTTAATAGCACTGGGTATAACATATTGTTTTAACGCGCCACTTGGTTGGTTAATATCCGCATGCGTCGGTTACAGGACATCAAAGCTGTCCGACGGCTAGTTAATTTTGTTAGAAACAAATTAATGACGGCATTAGTACACGTCGCGGAGCAAATGCCGCTCGTGACAAAATATTGACACGTATTGTTATTGTTACCAAACGTTCCGTTTTTAGAAGATTCTCCTTGAGAACATTTTTATGATTTTGTTTAAAACAGAAAATATCTTTATATATATTGTATACAAGTAAACGGTGACAAATAAGTTCACAGTCAACTTGATGGTAAGTTTAAATCTTATGAAGCAATTGAATAAAGCTCTATTTAATTGCTTGTCTTAGGCTGGGGTGTTGTTGAACGCAGCACATCGATGCTCAGATATTGGTACGCAGGATATCGATCCTCCTAGTGGCAATGCTGTTTTCCATCCTCGCCATGAAATTTCAGTTCGGCATTTACGCAAAGATATATTTGTAGGTCACCTTTTAATTAGTAGTGAAAGCTAATGAAGTTAGCATTTAAGAAATTTGGACAACGCCAAAGTTGTAAGATTTTTGTATTACATTATTATATATATTATATCATTATTATATAATGAATGCTATACGAGACCAGAATGGCTGTATTCTGAATGACGAAGTTTTGAGTTTAAGGAGATGGAAGGAATACTTTGAAAGCGTGTTTATGAGTGATGAGACGTTTGAATTAAATGAAATAGAAGTTCCGAAAGAAGAGGAAATAGATAGAGATATAAGTATAGATGAAATAATGAAAGCAATGAAAAGTATGAAAGTAGGTAAGGCAGCCGGTTGTGATAGAGTATCTCTCGAAATGCTAAGGGCTGGAGAAGGAGTGGTGGCAGACCTGCTGTACACCTTGTTTAATTTATGTTGGGAACTTAAGCGGGTACCGGGAGACTGGTGCAAAGCCGTGATAGTCCCAATATATAAGGGAAAAGGATCACAGTAGGACTGTAAAAACTACCGTGGTATCAGCCTTCTTAGCATTGTGGGAAAACTGTATGCTAAGGTACTAATTGAAAGAGTTATGAAAGAAACTGACGGAAAAATCTGGGATGTGCAAGCGGGATTTAGAAAGGGAATGGGATGTACGGATCAGGTCTTTTCCATGCGCATGATCGCCGAGAAGTTTTTGGCCAAAAACCAAAGAGTTTTTTGTGCGTTCATGGACTTGGAGAAGGCTTATGACAGAGTGGACAGGGATGTGTTATGGCAAACACTGAACTCATTTGGGTTGAGCGCTGTTCTGATACAGGCATTGAAGTCTCTATATAGGGACTCTAGTGCTTGTGTCAGGATCAACGGGGCCTACTCGGACTGGTTTGACATCCATAAAGGTGTCAGACAGGGCTGTGTGGCTTCCCCGTGGTTGTTCAACCTATTTATGGACAGTTGTTTGGAAAATTTGAAAGTAGAAGAATGCGGGTTAAGAATGGGTGAGTTAACCGTCAAATGCCTTTTGTACGCTGATGATCAAGTCATACTTGCGTCGTCGGCAGCCGAGTTGCAAATGATGGTTACATTAATGAACAGGACATTAAAAGAAAAGGGAATGAAAGTGAACGCAAGTAAGACGAAAGTTATGGTTTTTGAAAGAGAAGAAAGTAAAACGATATGTGAAATAAGAATAGAAGGGGAGTTGGTAGAGCAAGTAGATGAGTTTGTATATTTGGGATGTGTGTTTAGCAGGGATGGTAGATATGATAAGGATATAGAACGACGAGTGAATGCAGGAAATAGAGTGAATGGGGCTCTACACTCTATTGTGAAAAGTCAGAATGTGTCCAAAAAGACACGTATGGCAATTCACAATGCTGTGTTAGTACCTACTTTAATGTATGGTAATGAAAGTTGGGTGTGGCAGAAGAAGCATGAGAGTAGAATAAATGCTGTAGAAATGCGGTCATTAAGGAGTATGTTAGGGATGAAGCTGAATGACAGAGTGAGAAATTGTTTAATAAGAGAAGAGTGTGGTTTGCAAGATGATGTTGTGACCAGGATTAAGAAAGGAATGCTTCGGTGGTTTGGCCATGTAGAAAGAATGAATGAGGAAAGAGTGACAAAGCAAATCTATGTTGCGGAGGTGAACGGCATAGTCGGGAATGGTCGCCCTAGGCGAAAGTTTATCGACGAAATTGGCGATATATTAAAAATGGGCCAAATCAAAAGTACCTTTAACCGACGAGCGTGTATGCGTAGGTATATGGATGTGGAAGAAGCGAGAGAGGTGTGTCAGGATCGTGCCAAATGGAAGTCCATAATCTCTGCCTACCCCTCTGGGTGACAGGCGTGAGTGTTTATGTATTATGTATGTATGTATATTATTATATTCAGTAATGGATTGTTGATGATGATTTATGGATTGTTGATGATGAAGAAAAAGTACTTGTATGTAAAATATATTTTTAGTTGCAAACAAATTGTTAAGTTACTTTATTTGATCTAGTGTTAATTTTGCTAGTTATATCGATCGTATCCCTTGAGTCCGATGTAATTTTCTAGTAATTTTTTATTTCTATCTATTCTGAAATTATCTGTCCAATTTCGATGAAATGTGAAACAGATAAATTACGTAATGTTAAAAGTGCACATACATTATATCTCTAGCTATTTTAATTTCTTCGCTTTGCGCAGCGGATCAACTCAGTGGACCCATGGAAACAGTTGGAGACTTCGCTGTACAAAGCCAAGTAGTTAAATGGAAGGATTGGAGCAGTTTACTAAGCAAAGCGAAGCGGGCTCTGCTCCACTTATACCTTCTTCTCCTCTATTCGTCTTATTCCTGACTCTGATGCAATTTTTCTCTAAAATTAACTGCCCGGTTTCGATGAACACAGAATAATCTAAGTAGTGTGAACAATGTGTAGATTCATTTCATCTCTCAAGCTTTTTTCGATGATATAAAAATCGAGATTTTTATATATACACACAAAGTATGTTTTTTTTTTAATAAAAGAGGGTAAACGCGCATGCGACTCACATGATGGCCCATGAACAACTGCAACACCAGGGGAATCGCGGGTGTGTCTGTTAATTAATACACAAGCATCACCTCATGTTGATAGAATAACGTTTGAATATTTTTGATCGTTGAGACTGTATAAAAATTGATTCTTGCTAACATTTTCGAATCTAAATTTCATATTCTAGTTTGAAATTTTAAAATTTTAAGAACTAATTACTAGACGTGTTTATTATAAATTTTTTTTTTATAGAATGAAGGTGACAAACGAGCACACAGTCCACCTGATGGTAAGTGGTTACTGTGGCCCATAGACATCTACATCTATCTTCGATTAAAAATCAAAATGCAGATGCGTTGTCATCCGTGAGGACTAAGATGGAATGCCTCGTTTCCAGTAAAAAGGGTCTCCGGTTCTCTACACTTACCATACGAAACACAGCAGCGTTAAGCTGCTATTTTACGCTGGTATTCTGTGAGAGCGTGGTCCTTCCCCGGTCGAGTCGACCCATTCGTGCTACAACTATAATATAGCTGCAGCATGGCTCTACCACGCAAGATTAATATTTTTTTAGTTTAGGTAACTCCTGGCACTAAGACTTTGATGTTTAATATAATATCAAATATTTCTTACGACTTATCCCTTAAGATAAAGTTTCCTTTATTTTATATTACAAATTTTATTTTAATTAATAACTCCGCCATACCACAGTCCACAACACGGATATGACTTATTTTAGTTATGTCTGTTAGTAATCAAAAACATCCTCATATTTGTCTCTTTACAGCAAGTAATGTTATTAACCCTACAAAACATGTACGAGCAACAATTTGTCCATAGACCGTATAGTTGTAAAAAACCGAATTAAATGAAACATAATAAAAATGAAAACATGAGCTGTCAAGCAATACATTTATCTAGCGACCGTCACTAACACGATTAATGTGCCGCTGTGAAACTTTGAAAGTTTCCTAAAACTTCGAATGTGTGTCATCGTTTTACGGAATATTAGTGAGTTTAAAGAAATAAAGTATAAAAGTTTGTAAACAATTAAGTGATGTTTATTTCCGTATGAAATTGAAATAGCTTATTTTTTTAACACAACCGCAAAGATGGTTTCAGCAGCCACACATTTACGATAGCAAGTTTCTATGAAATTAAGCCAGTTAATTTAGTACTTTAAAATATTCGATATAAACTCATATAACTTTTAACATTTAATATTCAACTTTGACGTTACTTTAGCGTAGCATAAGTAATATCTCTTGATGGCGTATATTTTTATTTGATTAATTATTAATGACAAATGTGTCTGTTTTGCAGTTAAAGAAACAGACAGGTGCACGCGAGTTGCAGAAACAACTGGATCAGGACCCAGTAGTTAATTACTTTTTTGTTTTTTTTCTAATTTCTATTTGTTTCATAAGTTGCCAGACAGATAAAAAAATTTTACACCTGTACAAATTGAAAATAATTAGTACAAGACTACAGATAAATTATTAGATTTCAGAAGTATAATAAGAAAAATTTAAGTTCGCAGCGACGGGTTTAAAATGGAAGTGCATTTTTATTGTTATAAATTATGAAGCACTAAATAAAGGATTAGGATAGGTCATCATCATCATCATTACAGCCCTTCACAAGTCCACTGCTGAACATAGGCCTCCCCCAAAGAATGCCACAAAGCACGGTCCTGAGCCACCTGCATCCATCGACTTCCTGCATGTCTTACCAGGTCGTCACTCCATCTCGTGGGGGGACGCCCTACACTTCGCCTACCGGTACGAGGCTGCCACTCGAGAACCTTTCTTCCCCATCGGTTGTCGGTTCTTCGAGCTATATGGCCGGCCCACTGCCACTTCAGCTTACTAATTCGTTGGGCTATGTCGGTTATTCTGGTTCTACTGCGGATATCCTCATTCCTAAGTTTATCACGCAGAGAAACTCCGAGCATAGCCCTCTCCATAGCTCGCTGAGCGACCTTGAGCTTCCTCATACGGCCAGCAGTGAAGGACCACGTCTCAGTTCCGTAAGTCATCACTGGCAACACGCACTGGTTGTACAATTTCGTTTTAAGGTTTTGAGGTATGTCTGACGAGAAGATGTGTCGTAGCTTCCCGAACGCTGCCCAGCCGAGTTGAATCCGTCGATTGACCTCTCGGTCGAAGTTGGACTTACCTAGTCGGACTATTTGTCCCAGGTAAACATACTCGTCAACAACTTCGAGCTTAGTGCTCCCAACAACTACCGGCATAGGTGTGACATGGACATTAAACATAATCTTTGTTTTGTCCATGTTCATCTTAAGACCTATCCGTTGGGAAACACTATTGAGGTCATTGAGCATAGTGCTTAGGCCCTCCAGCGATTCTGCCATAAGGACTATATCGTCGGCAAATCGAAGGTGAGTGATGTACTCGCCATTGATGTTGATACCGTACCCTTTCCAGTCCAGAAGCTTGAAAACGTCTTCCAATGCAGCGGTGAAGAGTTTCGGGGATATGACGTCACCCTGTCTTACACCTCTCTGCAATTGGATAGGTTTCGTACTCTGGTTCTGTACTCGGATAGCCATCGTAGCCCTACTGTACAAGCACTTCAACACTTCGATATACCGACAGTCAACTTGGCACCGCTGAAGGGACTGCAGCACCGCCCAAATTTCGACGGAATCAAAGGCTTTCTCATAGTCCACATACGCCAGACATAGTGGCAAATTGTACTCTTCGGACTTCTGTACAACTTGCCGAAGAGTATGTATGTGGTCTATGGTGCTAAAGCCCTTTCGGAAACCGGCTTGTTCGGGAGGCTGGAAGTCGTCAAGTCTGTGCGCGAGACGATTCGTAATGACTCTCGAAAACAGCACGTAGACGCGGCTCAGAAGGGAAATCGGTCTGTAGTTCTTCAAGAGAGCGTTGTCACCTTTCTTGAAGAACAAGACCACCGCACTTCTGCTCCACGCCTCCGGTGTAATGCCACCATGGAGGACGGAATTAAAGAGCTTCTGAAGGACTTCAAGTACCGGTCTTCCACCCGCTTTCAGAAGCTCCGCTGTAATTCCATCCTCGCCTGGGGCCTTACCGTTTTTAAGGTGCTGGAGAGCCATCCTAATCTCGCTCAGACTGACATCCGGGATATCTTCGGAATAGTGTCGGATGAGACTCGCTCTTGGATCGTTACTCACACTTGCGTGTGGCTCCAACGATGATGTGTACAGCTGCCCATAGAACCTCTCAATCTCACTCAAAATCTCAGGTGTCCCGGAAACGATGCTGCCACATTCTGTCTTCAGCTTTGACAGTTGGCTCTTTCTGGCAGACAGATCTCTGGCAAAGACTTTGGAGCCTTGGTTCCGCTCGATCGCTTCTTCAATACGAGCTGTATTGAAGTTGCGTAAGTCCCGCCGCATGCATTTGGAGATCTGTCTGTTCAGATGCCTGTATGCTGTCAAGTCTGTTGAAGAAGGTCCACTTCCTGTGGGGCCGCTTCTGGAAGAAAGAGTTCATCATAAAGAGTCCCTCTTTCTCCATGAAGTCGGCCAGCTGCTGGCCCCTTGGGTTCCGTTGCCCTATTCCAAATTTCCCTACTTTCAGCTCACCGTTCTCTCTTGTGCCTAGTTTTGCATTGAAGTCTCCCATTAACACCGTATATTGGGTTTTGGAGGAATGCATGGCTCTAGAGATATCCTCATACATTTCCTCCACCTCCTGATCGGGGTGTGCCGAGGTTGGTGCGTAAACCTGTATGACCTTCAGCGAATACCGTTTGGTGATTCTGAGTATAAGGTACGCAACCCTCGTCGACACACTCCCGATCTTTACAACGTCGTTAACGAGAGACTTGTGGACGATAAATCCGACACCTCCTTGGGACAGATGGTCGCCCTCCCGGTGATAGAGCAAGTTGCCGGATTCGAGGATTACCGTGTCCTCCCCCTCTCTTCGGACTTCGGATAATCCTATAATATGCCAGCGCAACTTGTCTATCTCTTCTTCCAGCTCCACGATCTTCTCGTCAGTCCTCAGGGTGCGTGCGTTGTACGTTGCCAGGTCGAGTCGTCTAAGGTGGCAACCGAACCTCCACCGGAGATTCTTAGCACCCCCTGCCCCGCCGTTACCATGGTCGCCACCGTAGCCAGGAATAGCGGGGCCGCCGGTGACTGGGGGCCGTCTGTTTGTTGCTTTAGTCATTGGGGGGGTATTTGCCATAGTTGCCACGCTTGGCGAGCGGGTTGGCAACCGCAGTTTTTTTATTATAATTTTTGGCTATTATCAGGAAGATGCTGCTGCCCATCTTCTGCCTGTTTCCCTTTGTCGCCTTTTACGACACCCACGGGAGGATATGGGGTAGTGGATATTCTTGACCGCCACTACACGGCCGCAGAGGATAGGTCGCAGAAATGAAATAGGTTTCATGTAAATAATCCTGTAGCTTATTTTTCCGGAAATATATATTTTATTAATATGTAGTTCCATTTTATCCATAATAGTCTTTTATTATTTATCGAACTGTGATAGCTCACAGCCGTAGGCCTGTATATAACTAAAGAATGCCATTTTAAGAACTCCAATTAATATTTTAGCAGAGAATAAATAACTGCAGAGTAACTCAATTGACTGTTTCAGATAAATCCTTTAATCTGGTTAGAGTGAAGAGTATAAGAACAAAGAGTATAAGAAGAAGAAGCGACGGCATAAGCAAAATGAGGAAGATATACCTAGCTAGAAATGATTTCAAATATATACTTAACAAATAGATTGGAGTAACTTTATTTATTTTTTCATATTCTTGCCATCCCGCGGATGACGTATGAGGCGGCGGATTTAAATGAACAGGAGTTGGCAAGAGCAGTATCTTTCTGATAATGACTCAAAAAGTAAGTAATAAAGCTTTAATTGTTAGGCGGTTGTTGGCAAGGGTAGTATTTTTTTTATATAGGATAGGGTGACAAACTAGCACATCACCTTTTTTTTTATAGGATAAGGGTGACAAACGAGCACACAGTCCACCTGATGGTAAGTGGTTGCTGTGGCCCATAGACATCTACATCTATCCTCTATTACAAATCAAAATGTAGATGCGCTGTCACCCGTGAGGACTAAGATGGAATGCCTCATTTCCAGTAAAAAGGGCCTCCGGCCACCTGCACTCACCAAGCGAAACGCATAGGTAAACCTCTACTTCACGCTGGTTTTCTGTGAGGTCGTGGTACCACCCCGGTTCGAGCCGGCCCATCCGTGCGACAGCAAAAGCTGCCGCGTGGCTCTACCACTGTTAATAAAACCTGATGGTAAGTGGATACTGTGTCAAGTAAGAATCAAAGTACAGATGCGTTGTCAACCCTGACTGATTCTCTACGCTGACCATGCGAAACACAGCAGCATTAAGCTGCTATTTTACTGCGGTTGAGCTGACCTTTTCGTGCTATAACCGTTAAATAGTTGCAGCGTGGCTCTATAATAACCATGACAAATACATAGTGCGGCATCCAAAGCAAAATTATCCGTTTCACGCAAAAGTGTTCGTGTAAAATCTCGTAAACGCTACCTGATCCAATGTGTAATATGTGCTGAATCTTCTCATACGTAATGTGCCTTTTCTCTTTAATTAAATTTTTCACAGCTAACACATTTACTTCGACACCTGTCGAAGGTCAACCAATTCTTTCTTCTTCTATCGAAGATATTCGTGCTCGTTTGTCTACACTTTTCCTCTAAAAAAAGTAAAACTGAAACACGATATCTCAGTTTAGCTTGTAAAAAATATATTTTAATATTTTATTTCTGAGATGTCAAATTGGTACATTCAGATTTTTACATAGAAATAATATAAATATATTTTAGATTTTTGAAATTAGATATTATAATATTGCATATATCACCAAGGTCTTAACACCTCATAAGAACCTGTTTCTAATTGGAAATGGCTGTTTGAATTTGGAAATATTGGTTATCTTATGATCTTTAAAAAGTTAGTTTTTGTAATAATAGAGTGGTATGTTTGAATCGGAATAATGGACTGGTACAGCCCCGTGGCTGGGCATTGGGTTGAGGGGCGATGACGTATGGCTGTCATCAATACGCGTCGCGGGCCGCGAGCATTAACCCTCTCCAAATGAGGTCGGACTACGTTTAATAGAATTAAACGTTTCACCACTGGCATATGAAATAGCCTTCTAATTGCTGTTACGGCATTATGTTTATATCAAAAATATATTTTTTCGAAAAACTTTGTAGAAATACGTTTGTCATACAGGGATGTTAATAAAACTGAGGTTACTGAACATAAAAAAGGATTGCTTAACACACATAAAAAAGAAATATACAGTCGAATTGAGTACCTCCTCCTTTTTGAAGTCGGTAGAAAAGTATAGTGGGTGTAAAAGACTGTTACACCCTTTCGTTTCGTAAGCTTTCGTTAGGCGACTATGGGAGAAACTAGAAAATTATGGATTCCAATAAATGGACATATAACCATCTCGTAAACACCAGACGTAAAATACGTAAAGGTACGAGACGTCTGGTTCTGCGATCTTCAATCCGCCTGCCAAGTATGAATATTCAGGCAACTCCTTCTAGTTATAACTAAGGGCCGATAATGACGTAGAAGAAGAAGAAGAAAAAATAACTTATCCTAATTTAATCGACTTCAATATCTGTTACGTTGAAGTCCACTTCTGAACATAAGCCTCCCCCAAAGATTGCCTCATAGGGTGGTGCCATAGTTGCCACGCTGGGCAAGCGGGTTTCCAACCGCATTTTTTTATTTTTAGTCCTTTATGGGAAACGCTGCTGCCCATCTCCTGATTTGCTTTCCTCTGTCACCTCTTACGACACCCATACGACACCCATATGGGGTAGTGGATATTCTTACACCGCCACTACATGTTACATTGACTTCATTCTTAAGAATTTTCAGAAATATTCGAAATATTTGTTTACTGCAAAATGATAAAACATTTTCATGCATTTCGAAAGAATAAAATACATGTATTTCATACGCATGTGTACTCGCATTAGGTTTATCTGGTTAAAGCGCGAGCTTCACAAAGAAGCGCTCAACTGGGATAACGTAGGCTTTGTGATTGCACCGCCGACGCTTTTGATTTCTTTCTGCGACTCCACGAAATATTCTTAATGTATTGGGATTATGACTTGAACGTTACATAGCTTTGAAAATGTATACATTCTGTAATATAAAAAAATAGATCCTGTCTATTATGCATAAAAAATAGACATTGTCTATTATACATAGGTCTTTACCTATGATCTTGCCGTTCTGCAGTACCGGCTATTCGAAATCAAAATAATTTTTGTTTGGCTAAGAACTCTAATTTCAAATTAATTTTATTTCAAAACCATGGAATTCTTCGTTCAAAATTAGTAATCTTTTATTGGTTAGCATTATTTTTTAATCGCATTTGAATTTTTTTCGTCAACATGGATACGTTAAAAATTCGAGTAAATATGGAATATGATTACCGTCGTGGCAGCAACGCGACACAAGCGGTACTCAACATCAACGACGTTTACGGCGTGAATACATTCATTATATAACTACCTCATATTGTTTATATACCTTGTTTTATTTCGGTGTATAGTTAACATCCAACTTTTTTGCTTACTTTTTTTTCACCATTGTTTTAAGGCGTACATTTAAATAATGCTTATACATATAAACTAATTAAGTAAATAAATACCGGCAGCTGCAACTGTTTCAACGTCCATCTCGGACAGATGACAATACAAATATGTAGGATGCACGATCGTGTGGGCAGCCGCGCAATGATTGTGATAATCATGGCCCATTCTGTGGTTGTCCATCATGGCCGATCGTGTATAGGGCCCATATGCTAGATGTGTGAGGAATACTGTCAAAAATGTTTAGCTGTTTGGTTGCAGCGCTGTAGCGCGGCAGATTCGAATCTCTGAGTAAAACAAGTGTATGGCCTAATAATAATTTATTTTTTATTTTGTATTTTTTACGTTGTAGAGCCATGCTGCAGTTATGTTAGTAGTATAGTTGTAGCACGAATGGGTCGGCTCGACCGGGGAAGGACCACGCTCTCACAGAAAACCAGCGTAAAATAGCAGATTAATGCTGCTGTGTTTCGTATGGTGAGTGTAGAGAACCGGAGACCCTTTTTACTGGCAAAGAGGCATTCCATCTTAGTTCTCACGGGTCTGCATCTGATGCATCTGCATCTTGAGTCTTTGTTGAGGATAGATGTAGATGTCTATGGGTCACAGTAACCACTTACCATCAGGTGGACTGTGTGCTCGTTTGTCATCCTATCCTATAAAAAAAAATTACATGTCAGTACGTGTGTCCTTGTGCAATTTATGTACATATGTCAAACGCCGGTATGATACAGGTGAAAATCATATTGTTGGTAGTGTATTTTAAAAGAATAGGATAAAAATAATCGCTAATCTATCTGTCCTATTGTAGAAGGGGCTTATAAGTAAGTAGGAATATTTTAATTTAATATCAACATTATTGTATATTTCAGATAACATTAAAACTAAGGTATTTGGTTTCTGCACAGTAGGTATATATTTTATGACTTTACTATTTTTTTTGCTGCGCAGATATATTTACTTGAGCTGGGTAAGATGACAATTGAGAAAATATTTTTACCTAGCTATTTTGTAACTTTTGTTCTGGAAAAGAAATATAATTATAGCTTGACACGTCCTGAGAACTTTTAGAGCCGCTAATAACTATTGACACAGTCGTGTGTTTAAAATATTTTATTTCATTACTTATTATAGTTAAAATGGAATGAGTATATGAGGTTTTGAATTTGCAATTTTTGCGTCTCATGGAGAACCAATAATAAAAAATGTGAATATAGTGCTAGTGGAATCATTGATATTTAAATTGAAAAAAAAAAACGACAGCCTGCAATTCAAATGTAGAACCAAAATCGGAACCAAATTTTTATTTTGATAGGAGTAAAAACTGGCTTTTTTAAATTTTTGATTGACATTTGCCCTTTACACGATTTTTTCTCTATGGATAATTTGGTAACTTTTAAGTTAACGTTTTTTTTAACTTTTAAGGATATTAATAATTATAACTAGGCCATATTTTAATAAAATAACGAATATTTTTATAAAAACTCTTATTTTTATTTAAATACTCTAATAGCATATAACAAATGAATAAAACTTTTGTTTAAAAACCATAAAATTTCCAACGATTGCATAGATAGCAAAAGCCGTTAAGTTTATTTCATCTCCTACTGGCGAGCGGTATACGTTGCTAATGCTGTATCGGCGTTGGTCAAAGCGAGGCGTGACCCCGAGGCGTGGGAACGCGGTGCAGGTCGAGACGATAGAAAACTCCCCCCTCCCTTCCCCTTTCCCTCCTTACTATACCTCGTCTAACTGACCCCACTGCATACCATGGGTTATGAGTATGTTGGTCAGGTACTTCTTTAAATAATATCCTTTTCTCTACGCCTTATGCCACAAATACATAGTTTTCTTTTTGACAAATGTCGTTGATATATATAAAAATTTTATAATATGGAATCCGTGGAATCGTCTATAGCCTGTTTACACAAAATATAGTTTTGCATACATTTGCTTGTAAATCCTTAGAAATTTGTGATAGAATTGTTCTAGAATTAGATAAATACTAAACAAGAAGTTGCTTTTTAAATGGCTACGTACTGTTACTACTATATTTTTTTAAATCGATGATAAAGTATTACTATTCGTACTATGTAAGTATACTTACATAGTACGAATAGTAATACTTTATCATTACTTAATACTTTATCATTACTTTATCATTACAGTATTACTATTCGTACTGTGTAAGTATACTTACATAGTCCTGGGCATAGGCCATCTCTCATTACTAAGAGAGTCTTGAATGTGGTAGCACCAATGAAAATAATAATTGCAATTTTAAGTGTTGCTCTACCAAGTCCTCGGTAGTGAAAGAAAACATCGTAAGTACATATTCCGAAAGCATGTGACGTCCGCCAACACGCATTGGTCATTTCCTTGCCCTAAATGTACCTTCCACTTGAATAATACATTTATATAAAAAAATATAGAAAATAAAGAAAAAATACTTGCACTATCGCCAAATAATCCCGTGGGTGTCGGCATCAGCATCTTCCTGATAACAACTCAAGATAATAAAAAACTGCGGTTGCCAACCCGCCTGCCAAGCGTGGCAACTATAGCAAAATCAGCAGTGGTCTTTTATAGGCTATCAAAAAACAACGCAAAGATCTCGCATCTTGTATCTGATATTAACAAAACTGCTCTTCACGCACCGGGATATTCGAAGTTATTTAAACTGAAACAGAAACTTATGCTATATTCATTATTTAGAATACGTTTTGTACGTGGTAGTCATGCTGCAGCTATATTATAGTTGTAGCATGAAATAAAAAAAATATTTCGAAGGTTAGTGATGTCCGCCAACATGCATTGGTGCAGAGCGGTGGACATTTCGTCGTCAGGTCATGCGCGGTCACGTCAACTCGAACGGGTAAGGACCACGCTCTCATAAAATAAGAGCGTAAAATAGCAGCTTAAAGCTCTGTGATTCGTATGGTGAGTGTGAAACCGGAGATCCTTTTTATTGGAAAGAAAGAATTCTATCTAGCCCTCAGGGGTGAGAACGAATCTGCATTTTGATTCTTAATCGAGGAGGGTAGATGTCTATGGGTCTGTGTGCGTTATTCTATAAAAAAAAAACAGAATATTATGAGCTTATTAATATTCATTTCATCGATGATCGATGATGATTATTTTGTTATAAAATAATATAGAATAAAAAATATGTAGTAAATACAAAAAAATATTATGTATATTTTTACATTAGCTCGATTTAGAGCTCAGAATGTAAGATTTCCTTAACACCCTGGTGAGGTGACTCGGTCAAAAGCGAGGAAAATAACACTTCTACGCCTCCAAGTTCCAATTCACGCTTAATGCTTTGAAACGATTCAAATCGGAGATTTCAGGATACCCGATTGTATTATTCCGGTTTCCTAACCAAAAATCCAATTGTGTTGGATCCCTTTCCCTAAAATTCGGACTACCCACTGAGATTGCTCGAATCGTGCAGGCATTGGTATGAATAACCGCGAATAATACGTTGTCATTCGTCTTTATTATCTCACAATGATTCTGTGGTTTTGCGATAAATATCTCAGATGACAATCGGATAACTAGCGCTGGATATCATTCACAATGTTATTATAAATAAAATAATATGCAGCCATAAACATATGTATGGACGATAACGCTTAATTTTAACTGCTACTACATAGTTCATCTCTTTCATAATTTATGTGGATAAACGCGAAGGGAACAGATTTCTAACAAACATATTGATAGGTTTTGACCTCCAAAATGCAAATAATGTCATTTATAAATAATTATACCTATAAATTGTGTACTTTTATAAATTTCACAATTACGTATGATTATGTTATTTTTGTTGTATGTTGACATAATTTGTCAGATGATTTACGTAAAATTTATGAAACTATAATAACTTTATAAAATAAGAGTACATGGGACAATTTCTGATACAGTGATTATATAATAGACTGCTCCGTAGCGCAGTGGCTTAGCAATGAGTTGTTGCGCTGGGGGCCGCGAGTTCGAATCCCGCACGGAACAAGTACTTATTTGTATGGGCTACAAATAATTGTTCCGGGTCTGGATATTTGTCTTCGTGCAATTTATGTTCGTAAACTGCGTCCACAATACAGAAGAAAATCCTAGTGTGGGGGTAAAGCTTTGAAAAAATAAAGAAAACAATACGAGTAAAAAAGCAATAATTATCTTTATGTATAAAAATTACGTGTCACGTTGTTTGTCCGCGATGGACTCCTAAACTACTGAACTGATTTCAATGAAATTTTGCATACTGTGTGCATTTGGTCTAACTTGAGAGTTAGGATAGTTTTTATCCCGATAAATGACCCTCAAAATTTTTTATTGCGAATTTAAGGATTTTTATAGGAAGGGTCGTCGGAAAGGGCAGAACAACGTCTATAAAATAAATCCTTTATATGAACAATAATCCATAATTAAAGAATTCGCATATTTCCCGAATATTTTCACGGGAATTAAAACTTTTAACAAAAAGTAAAGGCAGATTTCGAAGAAGCTTAAAAGTATTAAAAATAGTTTCACAATTAATTATAAAATGATTTCACAATTATTAGTAGTAGTACTTAGTAGCAGTACGAGTACTCAATTCTAAAGTCGGCGAGTGCTACGATATAGTGTACGTATAGAATAATTAAAGAATAATATAAAGAATAGATATATTCAGAACTAGCTGTGCCCGCGGCGTAGCTCGCGTATATAGATTTTACATAAAGAATTTGTCGTTTAGGTAAGAGAATATTAAACGATTTATATCATTACTGTATCAATAAGTGGTAACAAATAAATCATTATCATCAAAGTTCTAAGTAGTTTAGGATAGAGCTTCGGTGTAAACGACGTTAGAAGTAGACTTAGACGGGGTGCACACAAAAAGGTTACGGGGGCTACTAACGCGGGAAAAAGCAACATAGAGTTGGCCATGTGCAAAACAGTCCGTACTGAGCTCCACTCTTACAACGCGTAAATTTTGACCTTGCACTTTATTTACGGTCATCGCATAACACACGCTGACTGTAACTGGGAACTGAACGCGCTTAAAACTGAAGGGAAAGTTACTTCTTAATACAGGGTTTTTTGGCAGTACTGCCAGATCAAAAAAACTCATTCAGCGCTAGGACAACACAAAAAGCGCTAGATTTCATGAAAACAGCGCTTTAAAAAAGCCCTAGATTTCGCGCTAAATTAACTACAAACAAAGTTTGTGTTTTTTATTATAATTTATAATTCAAGAAAATATAATCATAATAAAGAAAACAACATTAAGTTTTTTCTGGCAATATTTTTTGATGTATCAATACTTCGCAGGACATCGTCTTATAATTATGGCAATTGCTGTCAACAGTAGTTAGTACTACTCTAAGTAACTTTTAACTTAGCTGTGCTCTAAACAACTGACTAAAACTGAATAAAGCAAAATAAATGCGTTGCCAAAACCATGAACGAAAACTTTAATGAAGGGGATTTCCCCGCTTATAGTCGTCGATAAGAAAAATCAAGTTGATCATCCTAAAGGGGAAGCCGGGAGATCCATAGCACAGGGTATCCTAGTTTGGACTCGTCTCCCATGCTCTTTGTTTTGTGGAAAAAATATGTTTGCAAAAGATAAACTGCAATGTACTATTTGTGGAAAAAAATAATAAAGGTCATTATTATTATTATCGGTAATGTGGACTAACAGTGCTGCTATAAAAGAGTTAATAACCCGCTAGTCGCTACAATTTAGAAATTTGTGCTAAATACACCAAAAAGCGCTGGATTAAGTGCTAGGTGCTAAAATTTCGAAATGCGCGCTATACATTCCAAAAAAGCGCTAAATCTAGTTCCCAAAGCGCTAAAATGGCAGTACTGATTTTGCGTATATTATAAATACAATATCACGACATTTCGTTGCAATTTTGTTATTTTTGTTCGGGTTCCGTTGTATGGCTTCGATAGATACTAATTTCTTCAGTAAGTCTCAATACGATTCATCGGCGAAAAATCTCAACACAGCAAATCAGAAAAGTTTGTAATTTGTATAACTCCATCTATTACGTCCTTTGTGTGAGAAAACATCCATTTTTAAATCTCTTTTTATGTTTTAAGTATAAATATATTAATTATTATGGAACGTTTTTTTACACACAAATCTTTTTATTACTATTTCTGAGATTTTTATGGCGCCATTGAACAAATTCGAACCTACATTTTAAAATAATAATCATTACTTTCGATAGAATTAACCAATTTTAATAAAACAAAGATTAAATGTAACTTGAAGATACGCTTTATGATTTTCTTAACGATTTCTTTGAAAAAAAAAGATGTTTACTTTAGACGTGATGCATTCATATAAAAACAGACAAACAGACAGACAGACAATTCTAAAAATTATAAAAATGTACTTATTTAATTATTTTTAGTTCCCCATAATGATTTTAGTCACCAAAATAAATATACAATGTACAGAAAGAGACACAACATGTTATCATCATTTTTATTATATGTATATATTTAATTGAAGAGAGATGGCGCTGCTAACATCAACTTGATGACTCAAACAAAGCCACCGTTGAGCAAATTCCCTACCCATACTTCAGAATATTTATTATAACTTTTGATGGAATGAACCGATTTTAATGAAATAAAGACTAAATGTAACCCGAAGATACACTTTATAATTTCCTTAACAATTCTTATGATATAAATTAGTACTTTAAACGTGATACGTTAACAAACAAACAGACAGACAGACAGACAGACAGACAGACAGACAGAAAATTCTAAAAATGGTAGAAATGTATTTAATTACTTATTTTTAGTACCCCTCAATCACTTTTATTACAAAAATATAAAATGTACAGACATCTGCTATTTACAGTTTTATTATATGTATAGATGTGTTATTATTTTATTCTTTTTAGTTCCCTAAAATCTCTTTTACTTTTTATTAAAAGTTATTTTTTTCACAATCTCAATTTTGTTTAAATAGTTACATTAAAATTTCTTCATACATAGGGTATTTGCCACCCTTAGGGGTGAAATTTTTTCTCCGAATTTATATGTGCCCTCCCTGAACCTGAAAAACAAAAAAAGAATCATCAAAATCGGGATTACAATTGGCGAAGATATCGCGTAATATACATACAAAGTCGAATTGTAAACCTCCTCCTTTTTTGAAGTCGGCTAAAAACGAAGTAATCATGAGAGGGATATCGAAAATCACAATCATCTACAACAGCCATTTGCCTTGTTCGACTATCATTCAGAAATCGAGAATAGCATGGTATAATATTTTTTATGAATGACTGGCGACCTGCCTTGGCTTCGGCTGTGTTGGATCTATTAGTGACGTCGTTTAGATTTTTTTTAAATAATCATCAATAACCCGAAATAGATATTTTCAATTTTACGATTTCACAAAAAATACCCCAAGTTTTTCGGATAGAAATAGGCATATTTAGCCTAGAACATTTCTGGTATAGTTTTCTATTTTTTTTTTTGTGAAGTTTCACTACAATCAGTTCAACCATTTGAAGTCATATCTTAAAAAAAATCCATTAGCTCGGACAGACAGAGATTTTTTTTACTAATGGTCATTCATATCTTATAACCCCCTGAGGTCGATAAAAGGCAGTGATTTCGACATTACATAGAGACAATTTTATTTATATATATTAATTATATTGACGGCTTGGTAGCCCAGTGGCTTAGCGTTTGGTTGGGACGCTGCAGGGCTGCGCGTTAGAATCTCGCACGGATCAAAAGTTTTTATGACCTACCATGTTCAATTTATGTTTATAATACCTCCACGATACAGGAGAAATTTTAAATGGAGGGTGTAAAAATATTTACTATGAATTTTTTTTTAATTACTCAAGGGAAAAAAGGTAGAAACGTAGAATACTGTATATTATAAAAACGATTTTTACACGAATACAGCACCGGGGTAGGACCACACTGTCATAGAATACCAGCGTATTAACAGCATAATAATGATGGCTTTCGTATGATCAGTATAGAGAACCGGAGACCCTTTTTACTAGTAACGAAGCATTCCATCTCAGTCCTCATGGCAACAACGCATCTGTATTTAAATTTTTAATCGCGGAAATCCACTTACCATGGAAGTGAACTGTGTGCTCGCTTCTGTAAAAATATGTTATATACTAGTATATGTATATGTTTTACAATTAAATATGCCTTGTACATGTTAAATGTCTGTTGTTAATACACATAGAGACTTCATAATAATAGTGCCACATCTCAATAAGCTTTATCTAATTTATTCACACGTTAAACTTCTTAGATGTACTGGTATACATCGTAATGTGTACTTAAGCTTAGAAGGTAGGTCTACATGCAAGGTTAAGATAGGCTTACATGGTTTATTATACATTAAACATTATAATTTTGTAAAGCTCAGATAAAATTTGTACTCGAACTTAAAATCCGCATTAGCATTACCTACTCTAATGCTTTTCTCATCGTGAACTTCGACAAACGTTTTTGTAATTTGTGTACCTGCATAGTATTGGAGCGTTATTGCTCAGCCCGCGGCAATGAGTGCTATGATAAATTGCACAACAACTATTCTACAGTCGGTGAGGTTATACTGCACCCTTAAGGTATTGGTGCCGTAGGATTTTTATTTTATTTTTATATTAAATTTAACGTCTTTGTGTGTTTTATCATCATCATCATTCCATTGCTGAAAAGAGGCCACCAAAGAAATACCACTAAAGTTATTTTTATATAATTAGACTTTTTAAGTTTTTTCATCGTCTCCCACTTCTTCTTATCAGCCTAGCCAGTGGACATGATATGTCCTCTTGATAGTAAGGAAAATTTGTGCTTATTAGTAGTAATTCAAATATAACTTTTCGCTATGTACAATCACATAAACTGCCACCTGCATTAACATTTATACACACATAAAATTGTATTAAAACGCTGTTATAATATGGGTTAAATTATTTTTTTGTATTAGCCTTAATCTGCCATAATAAGTATGGCATATATTTATTTATTTAATCTTTATTGTCAGACACTTTAATCTAAGTATTATAATGCATAGACTTAATGCCTTATAGCATTCTTTACCAATCAACCCTAGAAGAAATAGAGAATTAAAAGTTGGTAGGTTTTAAACTGTAAAACTGTTAAATTATAAATTATTAATCATAATATCATGATTTATTATAACTAATATCTATGATGATAATATATAATTTATGATGCTTAAAATAATAATAATATAAATCATAATTTATTAGCTTTAAAATACACTTAAATTATTATTTTATTTATAATCAGACTCTAAGCACGTTTTCACCCTTTGTTGTCGACGTTTCACGCATTCGAACTAATAATACCTTTATTCTCAGAAAATCTTCAATATCTATTAAGAAAAAACGCAGAATAATAAATTGATATAATAATACTGTATACTATTATTAATTGAGATCAATTTACGTTATTAATTTGTATTAATAAGGCTGACCGCGTAGTGGCGGTGTAGGAATATCCACTACCCAACTCGCTTGCAGTGTGTGGCAGTTTTGGCAAATATCCTTCCTATGAATCAATCTATGTTCAGCTGTAGACTTTTATAGAATGTAATGATAAAGGCTCTGTAATAAGCATTACAGTTGTTAAATAATTGGACCTAAATACCTATACCTAGTAAGTCAAAATCTTGTGAGAAAGCTAGTCGTAAAAATTACACCAATATTCAACGTCACTACTATACTCGTACTATGTAGAAAGAACAATGTCCTAAGAGTTGGTGTGAAATGATGACGTCTGTAACGCAATGTCACTACCCTCTTTTTATATTTGTTGCAAACGGCAATGCAGCCTTTTAGTACCTGTTTCAAGGATATGTGACCTTGTATAGTAAAAGGCTATAGAGTTATTCAACTTTGTCCTCACTATTGACCACGCACCTGTAGCTTTCTTGTTTGGATTTGTTTAGAGATTTTCATGGGTAGTTAATTATTAATTTAAGAAAAGAGCGTACTCTTTATTTTTTAGGCCGGCAACGCATCTGTAATTCGCCTGATGTTGCAGTTGTTCATGGGCGGCGGCAGCCACTTACCATCAGGTGAGCCACATGCTCGTTTGCCCCCTCTATAATTAAGTATAGATCTTTTTTGAGTTCCTAGGTTTGAATCTCTTACATGGCTTTCTTTAGATTATTCGGTCTTTTTTTTTTTTTTTTTTTTTATAGAATAGGGGGCAAACGAGCATGCGGCTCACCTGATGTTAAGTGACTACCGCCGCCCATGAACAACCGCAACACCAGGGGAATTGCAGATGCGTTGCCGGCCTTTTAGAAAGGTGTAAGCTCTTTTCTTGAAGGTTCCTAAGTCGTATCGGTTCGGAAAATTCGCTGGTGGTAATTGATTCCACAAAGAAGTTGTGCGAGGGAGAAAACTTCTTCTAAATCGCACAGTGGTGGACCGCCAATCATCCAGAGTATGGATGGTAACGCGAGTTTTGTCGCGACGTGCGATGGTGAAATTGAGCGGCTGGAATTAGTCCGAACAATTCCTCAGAGCACTCCCCGTGATAGATGCGATAAAATACGCAAAGAGATGCAACATCTCTACGCAGTGCCAGTGTATCGAGCCGATCGGAAAGAACTCGGTCGTCGACGATTCGAATCGCTCTGCGCTGGATGCGGTCAAGTGGAAGGAGCTGGCACTGGGGTGCCCCGGCCCAGAGATGAGAACAGTATTCCATGTGGGGCCGAACTTGCGCTTTGTAAAGTTGCAAGCGATGTGCCGGCATGAAATACTGTCTCGCTCTGCTGAGCACGCCAAGCTTTTTAGAGGCCAATTTGGTCTACATAAAATCTAATAATAGCCTTAAAGTTACCTAGCTGTGGTGGTATAACATTGTGTGTATTAAATCTTTTTATTTGCTAAGTCTTCCCTACGTTTTCTTGTCTGGTTGGTCTCGTTTAGTAAGCGTAGGACCTACCTGTAACGTCATGATTTTAAAATCTAATTCATTGGAGGTATGGAAACAGCATTATAGTATGGGTAATATTTCCAACAATTTGCCAGCTGCAGCAGTTGCCGCATTGTTGTAAAGGCGTCATATTATATTTGACAGAAATCAGGGTTTCTTTATATTACCTACGTACTAGCTGGTAACCGGCGCGTACTCGTAGCTGCCGCAGAAGAAATATTTGTGGAAATATTTTAAATTTATAACAGCTATATTGTTTAATGAGGAGTGATAGTGTAGATGATATTATATAACTTTAAAATATTTTTTTGGCTCTATGCTATGCTATGCCTATAACCTTTGCGCAAGTGCAAGCATTAAGTTGACAAAGTTTTACCGCAATCTGGTGAACGGTACGGCATGGTTGGTACGGTATAGCATAAAAAAAGAACAAACAAACATTAATTTTTATATATTAGATTATCAAAAATGCTCCATTCTTCCCGCATCCCCTGTTGATCGCGTGCGCGCTCACTTTACCCTATTCTCCTCATTGTTTTAATTTCTCTGGGATCACTAATTGCTAGGGAAGGCGCATTTTAGATTTCCCCGCAAACGTTTTTAACAACCACCTCATTGCATTTTAAAAGAAAGGATTATAATTTCTTTTACCCTTTTCTGGTGGGCGTTGGTTTTCTTTATTAATTCATGGAGACGCTCGAACGCTTTTAAGTCCTGGCTTGTTTTGGTTTATTTATTTCTTTTTAAATCAAGTGGAATTTTATTTCGAATATCCAAAAAAAGACCTAGGTGGTGGCATAATGAGCAACTTAGTCTATATATACTATTAATTACTTAACAATTATTCGTATATCTACTTTTGAAAAAGAGCTGGTATAATTAGGCTGTTAGGCATTCCATCTCAGTCTTCAGAGGTGTCTGCATGAAGTTTTGTGCATGGACAGCAGTAGCTTCTTGCCGTTAGGTGGATTGTTTTGTTATCGTTTGTCACTTGTTTTATTACAAAAATTGACATAGTAAACATAGTGTTGAATGAAATGCTTGATCATCCAAGGCCTATAGCTAGTCTTAAAGTATCTACTCTCAGCGCGTGAGTGCCTCAATTTTTGTCAATATTGCTTGTATTTTAAAAGGAAGATATAGTCATAGTAAACTTTACAGGAGGTACATGAACAACCGGGGATCAATCTCCGGTGGCACCAATGAAATTGTTAATTGCAATTTAAAGTGGTAATTTACCAAGTACCTACGTGAATGAAAACATCGGGAGAAAACCTGCATATTAGGAGAATAAAAATTTTCAAAAACATGTGAAGTCCGCCAACATGCTCGGCAGCGGCGAGGCTGACTAATTGCTTCAAAACCCTTTCATAAATGAGATCTATATTCCTTATTAGTTTAATATAGCTGTAATGGAGACTCAATGACTCAATTTTTGAGTTTCTTTCTAATTGTACTAAAAACTACGTAGCGAAAATTGCATGCTTACGTTCTTTGTTAACATTTACAGCAATGGTAGATTTAGTTTGCATCTTTAGTAAATCAGCTATTTTATTTTCATTTGTGACTATCGGTAATAAAATACAATTGCTTTCCTTTCATATGCGGCAGCGCTGTCTCTGTACCGTAATAACGAATACGTATCGATCAACGATCAAGATCTAAATCGCACTAACGAAGTTTTTGGACTACTCTGCGATATAAACATAAGCTTATTTTGTGTAATCCGACATCTAGCAATGACCTAAAGTATTTAAACTGGTGAGAAGTACTGCAGGAGTTACGTTGAGAATTTGCGGATTTTCGAATTTCCGGATATTTTTCGCTTCTCCAAGTTCGCTTCGCTTTCGGCTTCTCTTAATGATTTCTTATAATAATTTCTTATATTTTTCTCTTGTCAAATGTGACCAACGTCTCCTTCCAGCATCCAAGTATGTATATACGTATGGATGAAGAATTTACAAAATATTCATCAGGCTGCCAAATTAACAAATAATGTATTACAAATTAGTTAATTTAATATTTTACATACTCACAGTTCGATGTGTTTTCCTTCGCCGACTTCCAGCATGTAAACATTATCTATAATCGCGGCGGCTTCGAGCCGACGGTGAGGAGTGCGCCGTTTTTGTGTCCAAATGGCGAAATAATGACTGCCATACATGGCCGTCGCCACAACGTTTGGGGATTTACCTCCCTGCATGCTAATTCTTGTCATGAATATTTATGAAAATCTTTCTGAATAAAAAACAATTACTGCTGGGATATTTCATTGTGGTTACGTATAAGATATAATTTGTCGGTTGTATGTACGAGCGCCGTAAAGATTATTATAAAAATGCCTATGTAACTTTTCCCGTCACAGTCTTGGTGAATGATATGCAATGCAAAAAATAGTCGTATAAATTATTTTAAATGCTAACTAATGATTTAGTTGACATTTTAGTAAAGATATAATAAAACTTTTAAAAAAGTTATAACCGTCTTCAAAAAAAATTGCACACAAATTAATAGCTTCTGAAGTTGTGGCATTAAAGAAGATGCTAAGAAAAAATGTATAGAAGAATTCTTCGATACAATTTGCACCTTAGTTTTTTATTTGTCTAACATTATAGTTTTATTGACGAATTTTTGAAAAGTTTAATGAGATGGCCCTTTTGAGTAGACTAATAAGCGATATCATAACCTTAACATGTTAACGAGAATTTAGTCCTCATTGTCACATTAAAAATGACATACCCTATTTTTCCAACCTTAAGGATGAAATTTAAACGAAGACACTAATGGTTAAAATCAGTTCACAATCTACGAAGAATCTTCTTTTCTAGTCGGCTCAAATCACATCTCATCTCAAGTTGTTAGTAAAAGTTTACGCTTCAATTATAGTTACTTAATATCTTCTTTGTTAGCCTGTTTAATAGAACATTGATGAATGTATGTCTATTCGATAGTTGTGTAAGTGGCGGCGCTGTCGTCACGCCGCAGGGTTAATACCTTAATGTTAGACAGGATTGAAGATTGCACTACCGGACACCTCGCTTCATTGCCGCTCCTCTACCGGTCTGAGTGTTTTATATTGGGCAAAAATAAAATATTTCTATTGCCATCTATCAAAAGTTATAAGATGTTCTCAGCGGTTCCTATTATCAGCTAAACAATATATATCTTAAAAATACGTAAATTAATTAGTTTGACTTTATACATCGTAAGTCATGTCCAGAACGGTCATCACTCAGCATAGAGTTCAGGCATATCGCAATGCTGATTTTCGGTAATGACCAAAGCCTTGGAGAATACAGTCTCATGACCAATAAAATAAAATTGTAACTTTAAGAGTACCGGGGTCTATCAATCAGGGGTGTAGCCTGCATAGGGGGTAGCCCTATGAGGCGAAATATAGGTTCAGCAGTGGATTAAAAATAAAAATTCCAGCATCAATGATTTGATGATGATGATGAATTATAAAAAAAGAAGTAGGAAAGCGTGATTGATAAAAATGAAAACAGAAAAAGAAAAGAAACGGACATTCTTGACATTTAAAATATACAATATATTATTATATACAATATTAAAAACTATAATAAAAAAAAACTAAAACTAAGTAACTTAATTATCATACAGTCCTAATCCCCGCGGTATCGTGCCAAGAACGCTGGCTGCATTTTCCCGCTGAATGGCTATACTTAACCTTTGAGCGAGAAAAGAAGCAGCTTAGCCCTCTTATCACCAGCAGCAACGACCAGCCGCGGATGGAGTTCCTTTAGGAACTTTACCGCACGTGGACCCCACGGACCGATAGTCTCTACAGCAAGTGGCACAAATATGTAGTCATCTCTCAGAGACTCATATTTGCGCCACTTACTCAGTTCAGCTGCCTCTGATGCCGCCTCGACTCTAAACGAGGTACCCCTACATTTAAAAGTTTACAACCTATATATTGCTGGGCACATGCCTCTTATTTCTGAGATCATAATAACAGTTATCCAACCGCCGCACTGTTTTTGCATTTTACCGGAATTCATTAGTTCTAAATATATTTTTCACACATACATCAGACAAGGGGGTCATTGTAGAAGCGTGCTCGTCGCGACCCCTGCCAGCCCTTTTCAGGGCTGCAATTCTACTCAGCTGCGCACCCATGCCAACGAGGGTTAGGGCGTCCCCCCAAGGCGACGCACACCAGCTCGTCCCCGTTGGTGTGGAATGCAGCGCGCAAAGCGGCGATGGGGACCGCCACCCGTCACGCACAGCCCGACACGGCGGAAGGTGGAGGACAGAGTGCAGAGTTGGCAAGTGGAATGTTAGAGGAGACATGAGAGATAAGACGAATGAGTTGATCGAAATAATGAAAGAAAGAGAATTAGATGTCGTGTGTATGTCGGAGACCAAACGGAAGGGCAGTGGTACTGAAGAGCTCCCTGGCGGGGCGTTAGCTCTATGGTCCGGAGTCCCGGAGAGTGAGAACGCCTGCCAGGGAGTGGGGGTGCTGCTGTCTTCTCGGTTGATCGATGTTATGACTGAATATAAGGTTGTGAACTCAAGACTTCTCTGGGTTCGCTTTAAATTGGGACTGACGAAGTTATTCCTTTTGGCTGTTTATGCGCCGGTAGCTTCGTCGTCCAGGGCTGAGCTGGAGGAGTTTTGGGAGAATGTAAGAGAAGTTCTAGATTTGGCTAAGGGAAACGAAAGAATTGTTGTATGTGGTGATTTGAATGGATGGGTTGGTACCGCTCGACCAGGGTACGAGTCGGTACTTGGAAAGTTTGGCGATAAAAGGGTTAATGATGCTGGCAAGCTTATACTGGCGGTATGCAAGGAAAAGGGTCTTCTTGTGACAAACACTATGTTTAATCACAAGAAAATCCATATGTATACTAGAGAACGAAAGAATGAGAGAAGTATGATCGATTTGTTCCTGGTGGATGACCGACTGCGAAAACAGGTGATGGATACGCGAGTGTTCAGGGGTGCTGACCTGGGAACGGATCACTATCTAGTGATTACTAGATTTAGGGGTCTGTTCGCGGGTTGGCGCTACCGGACGGCAGTAACAGAACCACAGTCGGTCTGTCGCATCTGAAGCTGGAAGCTTCAGGAAGCGAATACTAGGGGCAAATATCATGCGAGTGTAGCCGAAAAGCTTGACACCATCGACGGCAGAAAAGAATGTGTAGAAAGAACATGGCAGAACCTTAGTGATGGAATGGTAAATGCAGCGGAAGAAGTGTGTGGAACAATAAAAAGAGGCAGTAGTAAAAGAAGAGATGCATGGTGGAATGATGAAGTGAAAGAAGCTGTAAAGAAGAAAAAGAAATCATGGTTAGACTACTTGGCCTCTAGTAATGATAAGGATATGAGAGAGAAGATGAAAGAAAGATATAGGCTGCAGAAAGTTCACACGAAAGCATTGATTGAGGAAGTGCGTGAAAGGTGTAGAATGGAAGCGGACTTTCGTCCGCTTCCATTCTACACAACTTTAAGGACAACTTTAAGGAGAACTCCAAACTCTTCTAGAAAGAGGTTGGAAGGACCCGAAGTGGTGCGACGGCCTTAAGAATGAACAAAGTGCTTTCGAGAACTAATGACGTCCTCTCAGAAAAATCGGACGTCATGCAGCGATGGAGCGAATTTTATAGAGAAATGTATGCGTGTGATGATCTTAGTGAGGGATCCGGGGATGACGCCGTGACTGGTACGCCAGATCCGGACCTCTATGACACTGAGGTAATCAGTATGAAAGAGATTGAAGGTGCGATTCGAAGTTTGAAATGTGGTAAGGCTGCGGGACTAGACAGAGTTACTGCTGAAATGGTTAAGTATGGTGGGCCTCGCGTCTGGGACAGCTTTCATCTGCTGTGCAATTAGTGCTGGCGCACGGGGGATGTCCCGGATGATTGGCGATCCGCAGTCATTGTGCCTTTATATAAAGGTAAAGGTTCACATTTTGACTGCGGGTGCTATCGGGCGATCAGCTTGACCAGTTTAGCAAGTAAAGTTTACTCGAAGGTTTTGACACGTAGGATGCAAGAGAAATCGGAAAGATTTCTATGGGAGGCACAATGCGGATTTAGACCTGAAAGAGGATGCACGGATCAAATGTTTTCTCTCCGCATGATCACGGAAAAGCTTCTGGCTGCTAACCAGAAGATTTTCTGTGCTTTTGTGGATCTTGAGAAAGCATTTGATAAGGTTGTAAGGAAGAAAATGTGGGAACTGTTGCCGGGGTATGGTGTGGATGGTCGATTGCTAAGGGCTGTGCAGTCTCTTTACTGTGACTGTAAAGCCTGTGTGCGGGTAGGGCATGACCTGTCACCCATGTTTAGCGTCCAAACGGGCGTAAAACAGGGTTGTGTCATGTCTTCCTGGCTGTTCATACTGTATCTCGACAGCTGTTTACAGAAGCTGAAAGATAGCTGTTTGGGTGTGAAATTGGGTGACATAAAAGTAAATTGTCTGCTGTATGCTGATGATGCAGTGCTTATTGCACCATCAGAGGCAGAACTGCAGGAATTAGTCACGTGTATGAAAGAGGAATGTGAAATTAAAGGTCTCCGTTTGAATGCTAATAAAACTAAGGTTCTGGTATTTGAAAGGGACGAAGAGAGAACGAAGTGTGAAATATGGGTAAATCAGGAATGTCTAGAACAGGTAAATGAAATTGTATACTTGGGGAGTGCTTTTAGCCAGGATGGAAGATGTGATTTAGATGTGGACAGGCGTGTCGCTACCGGGAACAAAGTCAATGGTGCCCTGACTGCGTTAGTCAAAAGGCAAGGCGTAGTGAAGAGTGCACGCCTTGCAATACATAACGCAGTGTTGGTACCGACTTTGTTATATGGCAGCAAAACCTGGGTATGCTAGAAGAAGCATAAAAGCAAGTTGAATGCAGTGGAGATGCGATCTCTTCGTAAAATGTGCGGCGTTACCATGGCCGAACGAAAGCGAAACGAAGAGATTCGCATTATGGCAGGTTTGAAAGATGACCTTATCACAAAAATTGACAAGGGCGTGCTTCGGTGGTTTGGTCACGTTGAGTGAATGAGTGAAGACCGAATGGTGAAGAAAATATATAGCGCGAAAGTTAATATTAAAAGGTGTCGAGGTAGACCGAGACTAACTTTCGAAGACCATGTGAGCAAATTGCTCGAAGAGGGTAGGGTCAAGAGTACTCGGATACCTAGACGTGCATGTATGAAGAAGATAATGAATCTAAAAGAAGCGAAAGAGGTTTGTAAGGATCGTGACACTTGGCGATCTGTTCTCTTTGGCTACCCCGTCAGGGATTGTGCGTGAAGATAAGTAAGTAGTACATCAGACAAGATAACGTTGTGACCAGGATTAAGAAAGGAATGCTTCGGTGGTTTGATCATGTAGAAAGAATGAACGAGGAAAGAGTGACAAAGCAAATTTATGTTGCAGAAGTGAACGGCAGGGTAGGGAAGGGACGCCCTAGACGAAGGTTTATCGACCAAATCGGCGATACATTGAAAATGGGCCAGATTAGGAGTACCGTTAACCGACGAGCGTGTATGCGTAGGTATATGGATATAAAGAAGGCGAGAGAGGTGTGTCAGGATCTCGCCAAATGGAAGTCCCTGCCTACCCCTCTGGGTGACAGGCGTGAGTGTTTGTGTTGTATACATCAGACATAGATGTCAGAACATAAATTGCGTTTAAAATTTCATAAGTGTCGGTTGGGATTTAACTTAGCAGTGGTAGGATTCGATTTCTGTCTAGAAGTTCGTCTGGGTAGCTACCATCTTCTTACCTATGTTTACAGTCAAACAGAAGGTCTGCACTATTGTGTTCCAGCCAGAAGGGTATAGTTACAGGCAGTGAAGCATTTCACCTGAGTCCTCAGAGGTGACATCCATCAGTTGCCTTCTTTGTTTGAAGGTGGTTGTAGGTGTTCACGCCACTTATCATTGGGTGGAATGTGTCATTTATCACTTGTATTTAAAAAAAACTTAGATTGCTCGCGTGATATGAAATTTACTTCAAGCGCTTAGCGCCCTAGCAACTACGCACTGTTTGTATCCATGATTACATCGATATGTTTAAATAGGGCCAGTGAAGCGGGCGGGTAATAGCTGTGTTGTGAATATTTTTTTTTGATTCACACAGTTTTGTGACCTGACACCACAGTTCCAGTTCCAAAGCACCGTCAGTCGTCACTGGTAACTTATTATACATACTTTTAAAGATTATACCAGACAATAAAATTAATCGATTGGTTGTTACGTTGAACTTACCTAATCGGACACCTTATTTCAGTTATTACCTCAACAATTTCGTTCTGAGCATAGCTCCCGACAACCTATAATTAGGCAAGACATGGTGTTAGTTAGTTATGGTCTTCATCTCGTCGTCGATCTTATAAAAACATAGTTCTCAAGCGCCTTTCATTGATTTATTCCATAATGACTATCATCATTATTACAGATAAGTACCCTGTTTTACATAGACCACCCGCAAGAAATGCCACAAAACACGGTCTTGAGTCACCTGCATTCATTGGCTTCCTGCTTGTCTTACCAGGTCGTTACTTCACGTAGTTGGGGGCCGCCTTACACTTGACCTACCGATGCGTAGCAGTGACTCGTGTACCCTTCTTCTTCATCAGTTGTCGGTTCTTCAAGCTATATGACATTTCAGGTCACTGATCCGTTAGGCTAAGTCGGTTACTTTGGTTCTGCTGTATATATACTCATTTCTAACTTTATCATGCAGAGAAACTCCGAGCATAGTCCTCTCATATCTCACTTAAGCGACCTTAAGCTTCCTTATATGGCAGTCTCAGTTTCAGATCAATCTTAGACAGTATGATCTATTTAATCAACTTCTACCGGGAAAAATACTAAATACGGTCATATAGTAGCAGCTTAATGAATGATTATTTTTTTGATTAATGATTATTTTATGCTTTAAAACTATAAGACCATGTGGACGTATACTTTGAGGGAAACGCCTCGTATGGCTATTTCCGTTCGGTACGCCAGTTACCCGTGTTGCTCTATGCCTGGAAATGATGAACCGCAATAGGTTGATTTAACCAAATTTATTTTATTGTTTTCATCATCTGTGTGTTCAATAACTTCGTTTTTTTTTACTTAAAGATTTGTTGTAGAAGTGATTCAAAACAATAGTTACGAATTTTGAGTTTCACTACGGCTACTGGCACCTGTGTTTAAATCGGCGACTGCAATATCCAGCGCCATCGCACAAAAAAGTAAACGGATTTAACATTGTAATTTTAAATATTTAATAGCAGCTATTTGTTAAATTATCACGTCATGAATTAGTTGTCAAGTAACGACAGAGTACAAAAACACTAAATAAGAAACTTGGATATCGTCAAGGATTTAAATTTAAATTGCAGTCTCTATCTAACAAGTATCACAGCAATCTCAAGCTTGATAGATTGCCGATTACGTCGCAGATATGCAGCACTCGTTGTTATTGTGTTTAGTGTTTCATTCTTATTGACCTTATACGTTCTTTAGCTTATAATAATTGTATTTTTTTAATAACTTGATGGAATATTTATTTCTATAGCTTATATATTTTATATTGTGGGAATGTACCACCATACCATTATTATCATTATAATTGTTATTATCCGCCTCAGTCCGCAGGAATTCGATTCGCATGTTTACGATCATGGCTAAAACAACTTATAAGTTTATTATGACGTTACTTAAATACGTTAATACTAAGTTGAACGACAACTATGACCGTGCGGCAGATCATTCAAATAATTTAGCTTCTATGCGTCCTAGGTTCAAATTAGCCGAATACAACAATTGCGCAAAAAAAATGTTCTTTGTTTTCTGCTTTGCTTGTGTTTTTGCGCTTGTTTCTCTGATATTAACTTATATGCCTTATATAACACACCGGTAAAGTCTTCATTTATATTAAAATATTTTTCCTTTCAATTTTTTTTTATAGGATAAGGGTGACAAACGAGCACACATTTCACCTGATGGTAAGTGGTTGCTGTGGCCCATAGACATCTACATTTATCCTCGATTACGAATCAAAATGCAGATGCGTTGTCACCCGTGAGGATGAGGATATTCAATCTCGTTTCCAGTAAAAAGGGTCTCCGGTTCTCTACACTCACCATACGAAACACAGCAGCATTAAGCTGCTATTTTATGCTGGTATACTGTGAGAGCGTGTTACAACTATACCAGAAATATAGCTGCAGCATCTGATCCAGAAATCATCTGCAGGCTCTACCACGTATAAAATTTCTTGTTAAAATTGTTTCATTTCAACGAGAGATATTCTTGCGTTGCTTAATAATTAGTCAGTAGCTTTACCACAAAACCGAGTCTCAGCTAGATTTGTATGCAAGTGCTTTATGTGATAAATAACATATAATATAGTACACGTGTAGCGCAAATCCTTAGAGCATTTTCTAATCCTTATAGGAGCACGGGTTATGAAAATTAAAATAATATATTGAAATAAAACACCGGTGAATTTTTACGGTAGTACTGTAGACATTAGAATTACAAATGAGGCCTGACTGTGCAAACCGCGGCGTGACGACGGAATATTGCGAGAGCGTTGCTAAAGAGATGATTCAAGGATAATGCCGCCTTGAACATAATCGTACGTTCGATTCGGAGTAACCGCGAGACCAGCATTCACTGGCAAGATTTTGTATTCTGTGGCTGCGTTGCTTGGTTTTGTATATAAATAAGTTTTATGAATAATACATGTTTGCAATATAAATTATTAAGAGGATCAACATTATTGATTGCATGTAAAATTTAACCTGACAATTTGACCTGACTTGAGTTTCTCTTTAGATCCATTTGATTGCACTTATAACTGAATTTACTCCTTTATCGTGGAAGAATTTGACCTGTACACGTATAAATTTCAAGACCGTGAACAATTAATTACCTGTAGACCCTACAAGCAATAACTCCGTGCGAGATATGAATTCCATTTGGCGTACTAAGTTGCTGCTTACAACCAAAACTTGTTCTGGCGACCCACTGATGATCGAGTGATCAAAAATTATAAAAACGCGTATCTTAAATTCTACAGATAACTCAAATTCTATAGATGGTGAACACCTTTACCAGTGCGAGCATATCGATACTGTATTGACAAACCTGTTTAATCATGGTGTTAAACGTGTTATACATGGAATGTTTCGTTTAGCGTATTTGTGGAAATGTCTTCAGCCAGAAGTGGATTCAAGAGACTGATAAAAAATTACAATAAATTTCTGACATATTAGAAAAGAGCATTGAGCGCTGTTAAATGAAATAGAGAACAAAATCAAAATAAAAACACATATTAAAGGACAATGGGCAAAACAAAGATAGCTAGAAAAATAAAAATATTAAAAGCAACTTTGGTTACATTTTATAAGAAGTTTACTTTATTCGACGAATAAATCGAAGGTGGGTGGGAGAAGTTATACGGCGGAAGTAGAAATCTGTTGTTTTATTCATGAAAAAATAAAGAAGGGAAAATAAAGCATGCCAAAACCGTGCGCGCTTTTAAAGTTGCAAAATTCAACTAGCGAATCTTAAAGTTTTAGAGAATCGTTTAATGCGAGGTTTAAGCCAAGTTATTCAAAATATAAGAGTCCATGCTCAAAGTTTTGCGAGTTATTCAAAGTAACCGTTCGTTGTAAAACAAACGATCAATCAAAATCAAGAGAACAGAATGGCGACGAACTGAACAAGTGAACTTCGTGACAAATCCTCACGCGCGGTATCCATTAAATAATGCAAATTTGTTGTAATCCCCACTCGGTGGAACATCTCGAAGCCGCTCCGAGTGAAATATTTAATTTTCATAAAGTATACATTAGAGGAACAAGTCGTCTCGAGTGGGGAGCGAACTCGAAGTTAAGCTACTATACAAACGTTTTTCGAAACGTCTATGTTGCGGCAGCCCCTCACAACTAATATGAGACCCAAGTTTAATTTTAAGATTAATGAATACAATAGTGATTTGAAGAGTTCATTCTTTAATGATACACGTCAATACGTAAGTGAAACATTTTAAAATGTTGATGTGGATGATATTAACATTGCTAGTAAAACATAGTGATTATATACTCTTTGATTGCAAGTTTAACCTTTTTTAACCTTTTCTGCACACATTTTTGATAGTACCTACTTATATTGCGGTGTAAGGTCATTTAAGATCTTTATTCATCCTAATTTTTCTGACTTCATATCAATAAGTCAAAACAAGGATAGAATTTGACTGGAAGGTATACCTAACAGTGTAATATACAATCAAAATAGTCCCATTTCCATGCTGTTATCTAATTTTCAATGTAACTAACTCTGTTAAAAATCTATTAAATACTGCATTTAAACTTTAAAGAATATTAGAAAAAACCTGCATAGTGAAACCCTTATTTAAAAGTAACCCAACACAAACCATGTTATATTTTGTTTTTAGCCCATGTTTAAGCACGTGGTTTTTAGCCACTTGATGGGTTGATGGTAGACAATGATGTAGTTCCTAGATGGTGAAACGCACTAGTATTTTACTTAATAAACACCTATGTTTCGTTTCGCTTAAATTAAAAGGATGTGTATCTACACTTCTACACTTCTACACTTATTACTATTATAAAGAGGAAAGATTTGTTTGTTTGTTTGTTTGTTTGAATTGAATAGGCTCCGAAACTACTAGACCGATTTGAAAAATTCTTTCACCATTAGAACCCTACATTATCCCTGATGAACATAGGCTATATAATATTTTCAAAAAGTTAGGGATCCGTATGAAAACTTCGTTAATGTAACCCAAGGTGTGAAAAAAATACCAAAAAGAATCCTTATATCGCGTACGCTGCGGAAACTATTGATAATAGAGCAAAGTAATGTACTTCAGTTTTATAGAGGATATCAATATCTACAAAAAAGTCTGCAATACCATATATTTAACTATGACAATTATGTCACAATAACTACTTTTTCATGTTAAAATGTGAAATAGTAACGCCGGTACAAACTAGGCCACATTATTCGTATCAGTACCTGTATCATGCATAACCACCAATTACGTTAACCATGTAATTTTAGTAACATATTTCACTTTTTAAATCTTTGTTAATTCAGCAACCGTCCGTCGTGATGTCTCTCTCGAAGTTCGCATGTCGCAAGGTGCAGACGCGCGATATACGCGGGTGAAACCGCTGGGCACAGCTAGTTAGTAATAAAGACGAACATTTGTATTAATTTTTCAATATTATCAAAAGACACTTTAGAACATCTGATTAAATGCATCTTTATAACAATATTAGAGTAAAAAAAAAATAAACCACATGCATTGTTTGTGAGCTATGAAGGTGTTAACGAGAATAGGTTATAGTATTAGAATAATATAGTATATAGTGTAGTAATAATATAGGGATATAGTATAGACATTACTGTAGTTATTCAGATGTGCCGCAGTGGTTGAAAACTGAATTATAACATATTATTTAATTCATAGATACACACATACAAACAGATTAAACTAATAATAAAAGCGTGTTAAAAATGCAGTTGAGATGAATTGAAAGCTATTGATTTAAATTGGTCATTCACAAAGTGAATGATATAATGCGGTATCCAAAATAAAACTCCCCATCGACTAGGTATTGTCTATACGCGCGCGTCAGATCAACACGAGCCCGACAGCAAATTTGCATATCACCGATATTATATCGTCGCGCGAAAAACGTATCCCTTACGCCTGTATTCACATGAATGACGCGTGATGCTGCCGACCTTCCCTGACGTCATCCATCATTCGACATGGCGCCTGCACCTAGACTCGTGACAGCCGCGTGGCCCGCGGGGGTGTATGTGAACACAACTACTAATTTTAATCCTTACGCTTTACAATATAAAGCACATTATAAATTGATAGGTAATACTCAAGGTGGCACTCCACCTCCCCGCGGGCTAGGGAGGATCCCTGTCAAACGCTGGCGAAGAGTTTGACAGACGCGGGGCGCGGAGTATTTGACATGAAGGGGCTTGTTTGATACGGGGGTGAGACAGCGGGAAGGGGGGGTTAAATTCTGCCCGGTCATGAATAGGCAATGGGCTTGCTTTATTTATAAAGATTGTTAGCCGAACATTGGCTCAGTAAACTGCTTAAATAAACTTTCATTGAACAACTGGCAAAAATGTTTCCTGATAAATACTCAAAATTTCTTTTATACTTAATAATTTTACACATTATACGCCCTAATATAATATTGTAACGAGAAATGAAAACAAATAGATAGCGTTTGATATTATGAAAGTGAGAATGTACCCTTTTCACATTTGTTATCTACCAAGCTCAAACAGGAAATAACAGAACGCAGAGGAGGACTTTATCAACGACAATTTAATTCAAGCAACCGCGAGGAAACCCTCGAGCATCTTGTTAGGGGGAATAAAATCCATAAAAGACACGGCAGTGGCTGCATGAAACTTGGAGCCACCGTGGAGTACAAAATTTGATTATTCCGCGAGGTTGGCCTATCGCCAGCGTGCGACTATTTATCACGAGCTCTCCTCGCCCGACGTTTTACAAGGATACTAATCATCGATACGCGAACTCTATAGAGGTGTTAAAACTTAATTCGTTTTACAACTTTCGCTAAATAACTTTTCCATCGTCTTTAATCTCTCGATCAGATATTGTACCATATAATTTAAAATTTAACGCTGTTTACGTCAAATTTTAAATTTAATTTTTTTAATTTTCTTTATTAAAATATTTAAAAAAAACTGCGATATAAGCTGCGTAGATGAATAAAAATCAAATATTAATAAAGAAACCGTAATACGTTGTCAGTATTTTTTTTTCGTCGTGTTATGGCGGTCTATGGGAAGGCCTGAGTTCAGCAGTGGAATAAAAAGCTGTAATATTTATGGTGATCATTTTTGTTTTAATTAAGAAGCCTTGAACATACGAGCCGCAGTAGCTCAGCACTTTGCGATGGCCTTAAATTTTATAGTACGCGAACAACTCGGATTTGATCCCCGACGGTACCAATGAAATTGTTGATTGCAATTTACATTGTGAAATGAAAAGATATTTGGTTTGGACTCGACCATTGTGATTATGATTGTAGTATTAAATTTTAGTATAGTTTTTCTTTAAATAATAAAAGGTCTAATGATAAAACACGAGATGGAGATGCGAAAAAAGTAAGTTCACCTACTTAGACTAAAAAAACAATTATCGTAGCATACTTATCAAAAATATATATACAAATAAATAAAATTGAAGTGTCTGTTTGTATTGTTAAAATAACAGCTTTTTACTAAAAGCATATGAAAGTATATACGGTACTAATAATAAAAAAACTATTTTTAAAATTTTTGTCTGTCTATTTGTTCCGGGTAATCTCCGAAACGGCTGGACCGACTTTGACGGGACTTTCACTGGCAGATACCTGCTGTTATAAGGAGTAACTTAGGATACTTTTATTTTAGAAAAAGAATTAGGGATCTGCGCAAAAAAATATCCATAAATTCCACGCGGGCGAAGTCGCGAGGGACAGCTAATATAATAATTAGTAATACTATCACGAATAGGCTTTTGTACAGTAAGTGACTGGAATTCGAAACCTACATATAAGCAATATATGTATAGCTAAATCTTAGTTATCTTCAGTGCTTCCTACATGTGCTCATTACGTATGCGATAATACCCTGCACAAAAATACGTCTATAGTAGCATTTTAATTTTTCTGGCAAAGTAGACCAATATATTATACTCGCCGAAAAAAGTTCTTGTCCATTTGCCCTTTGAACTTTTAAGGTATTCTGCGATCAGTGATATTAGAACTCTATGTGATATACCTACGATAAAACTGTGTTATGAACATAAAGTAATAACTTTATAGATTTACTGTTTGGGTCAATATAGATAAATTGAGATATTATGATATTTTTAAGTGACATGATCAACCACTTTATTAAATGAATAATTAAAATGCAACGCTAAACCAATTTCCTATTTATACTAGACTAGCTGTTCCTCGCGACTTCGCCCGCGTGCAGTTTAGGGTTTTAATTTTTTTGCAAGGAACCCTAATTATTTTTCTATATTAAAAGTAAGCTACGCCTAAGTTATTCTTTATGACATCAGCTATATGCCAGTGAAAGTCCCGTCAAAAACGGTCCAGCCGTTTCGGAGATTAGTCGGAACAAACAGACAGACAGACAAAAAATTTTAAAAGTGTATTTTTGTTAAAAGTACCGTTTATACTTTCATATGCATTGAGTAAAACGCTGTAATTTTGACATTACAAACAGACACTTCAATTTTATTTATTTGTATAGATGTATAAATAACACTGTTGACAGGAAGCAACTTTAAAGGTGGCGTCTAGTACTCGTACTACAACTAATCTTATTGCTAAGCATGGTAATTACGACAAGTCTTCACTAGCAATAGTTAGGCCTATGTCTAGCTCTAGTAGTGGACTGTAGACAATATATTAGCTAATGATAGGTAGAAATACAACGGCTATAGCTGTAGCTATAGTTTGTTGTCGCGAAAAGGATTTAAATGCCTCTTTATTAGTCACGCTCGAAAATAATCTATACAAATAAATATAATTGAAGTGTCTGTTTGTAATGTCAAAATAACAGCTTTTACTATTATAAATGCATATGAAAGTATATACGGTACTTATAACAAAAACACAATTTTTAAAATTTTTGTCTGTCTGTTTGTTCCGACTAATCTCTGAAACGGCTGGACCGATTTCGACGGGACTTTCACTGACAGATAGCTGAGGTTATAAGTAACTTAGGCTACTTATATTTTAGAAAAGGAATTAGAACCCTAATTCCTTTATACTTTCATATGCATTGAGTAAAACGCTGTAATTTTGACATTACAAACAGACACTTCAATTTTATTTATTTGTATAGATGTATAAATAACACTGTTGACAGGAAGCAACTTTAAAGGTGGCGTCTAGTACTCGTACTACAACTAATCTTATTGCTAAGCATGGTAATTACGACAAGTCTTCACTAGCAATAGTTAGGCCTATGTCTAGCTCTAGTAGTGGACTGTAGACAATATATTAGCTAATGATAGGTAGAAATACAACGGCTATAGCTGTAGCTATAGTTTGTTGTCGCGAAAAGGATTTAAATGCCTCTTTATTAGTCACGCTCGAAAATAATCTATACAAATAAATATAATTGAAGTGTCTGTTTGTAATGTCAAAATAACAGCTTTTACTATTATAAATGCATATGAAAGTATATACGGTACTTATAACAAAAACACAATTTTTAAAATTTTTGTCTGTCTGTTTGTTCCGACTAATCTCTGAAACGGCTGGACCGATTTCGACGGGACTTTCACTGACAGATAGCTGAGGTTATAAGTAACTTAGGCTACTTATATTTTAGAAAAGGAATTAGGGTTCTGTACAACATAATTAAAACCTAAAATTACACGCACGGAACAGCTAGTTAATTATAATTGTTTGTTCATTCGGCCACTTATAGTATAAAAGGAACAAATCAATTTTGATAAATATATTTTATAGCAATTTGTACATATTTGTTTTAATTTTAAACAAAATAGAATAATTTTTAATCACTACGAATTATATATAGGTACATAATGCATTTTAAAAATCTTCTTTAGTTTTACCACTGGTTCGGAGCAAAACTTTGTTTTGGGCAACAGACTCCAAAAAACTCAATAGGGCTTTGTTTTGTCAAAAATATTCAAATTAAACTTTAATAAACAAGACTCAGATGACTAGCACTATTATTATTTGTTAATTTGAGCGTGCTCTAATAATCTGCCTTTTGTCGTAGTTATACCTTATGACTTTAGTGGTCAAAGTACCTGACTTCCGTGGTTACGTGCTCGAATTTATCCGGAGCATCTGTGTAAAACATAAATTATTACATTTCTGTATTTGGTTTGGTTGTAATAGAGACATAGATATGGATAGAATCACCGGTATTTGTTTATCTGCGATACGGACATGGGCCTGTTAGGGCAAGTACCTATGTTTGCGCGTATATTTACAACACTGCGATAGATCTTCTCAATTGATAAAGTATTCGGAGAGTCAGAGACGTCGTTGTGCTCGACTAAGTCGGGCAAGAGAACATTATCATTTATAAGATTGATGTATGATTTTGCACATGTATACTTGTTAATTCATCGACTATGCAATTATTTGCTGACTGTCAACTGATCTTGACCTCTTGCCTTTGGGCTTGATTAATTTCTCTTCCGCAGTATAGTTTAGTTTTTTACATTATATATCGTCGGAATTCACATTATTTATTGCGGAATTAATTTTTGTCTGTTCGTATTTTATGCGCATACCTTTCATCATATTCGCTAAAACATTGTCAACTTATTGCTTGAACTTGCGGGAAGTTTATAAGCATAGTATAATAATTACCTTAGGTACAGTAGGCAGCACGTGTATCATACCGACAAATTTATTTTAAAGTTAGGATATATTATTCAATTTCAATGAATTCATTATGAATCCTAGTTAACCAATATAATTCTTCCAAGTTTAAAATGATAGTTCCACTTTTATTTTGCGGCAGCAACGCGCCCGTTACCAGCCAGTAATTACACAAAAAACTTTATCCTCTATTTTTCCACCCTTAAGGTTGCAATTTTTTCTCTACATTTTTATGGGACCGTCTCTAAAATAACCTAAAATTTTTAATGATTTTTAATATGATTAAAATGACAATAAAACATTCACAATTGACGAACATATCGCGTAACATACAAGAGTTCCTCCTTTTTTAAGTTGGCTAAAATTTTATAAAAATTTCACAGGCTAGTGCAGCATTACAAGCGCAAAAGGCCTTGCGCTCATCAAACTGACTGTGGAACATTCTTGTACTTAGTTTATTTTTAGGTGGTTGATACGCTGCAGCTGTACTATTAGCACAAATAGGTGAGCTCAAATGAGAAAATGACAAATCTTCACATGATGCAAGCGTAAAGTAGTATTGCGTTTGTATTGTTGTGGTTCGATAAGTGAGTGTAGTGGAACTGGAGACCAGTTTTACTGGTACCGAGGCATCCTTAGTCATTAGATAGATGACAGCACATCTGCATTAGGAACTTTAATCGATGATCGACGTAAGTATCTATATACTAGCATCCACTTATCAGGTGGACTGTGTGCTCGTATTTTAGCTTTTCTTCTAATTTTTTTTCGTCAACAGTGGACTTAATAAACACATGTTAATATTATGTTTTGTGAAATTAATATTTCTGTTGGGTCGTGTGTTAGCGGCGTAAAAAAGCCCGTAACCAATCCCACTTCGTGGTATCGTCGAAGACTACTCAGTCTTAAGGTAATACTCGTGTGTACCAATGTTAAAATACCCAGACAGGTAGGAACAGCAGCATTAAAGATGGTACCACATCACATAGATGGTACTGCATCATAAAGATGGTACTTAATACGTATGGTACGGAATTACTAATCCGCTTATCAAGTACGTCATACGTCTTCACAGCAAGTTTTTCCTACTATGAGAGTGGCCTTTCTCCAAATGATTGTTTACGAGTTGATGCGGAAATAAATTATGTTATATTAATTAGGCATTAACAACAGCAATTTATAATTTTTGCGAAATTTGTCCAACTTGTGTAAAATCTAAATCTATGACTAATTAGTCAATTAATAATTGAGCACGATTTCCTATAGACCTGTATTAAATTGCAATTTGGAAACGAGCGTTAATTAAATAATTTCATGATAAACGTTTAACTATAGTATTTGTCGCATTATTTTTTTTTTACTTTGTGATTGGGACAAAAAGTTATTTGATTGTATTATTAGAAATTAAATAGATTTAATAAAAATACAGGTAGATTATATGATGAAATAGTACATACATACGTCTAAGATTTGTCTCACTGCTTAGAAAACTTTTTGTTTTTCGGATCTCCGTTACATATTATATGAATTCCAAGCGATCGATGACTCGTGCTAGTAATATGATTTTAATTAATATATCGATTTTTATGCAAATAACAAATCAACTCACAAAAGTTACTGGCAGTTAAATTAAATACTGTACGAAATTTACAAAAAAAATGAAGTAATAGATTAGAGCGGGCATTAAAATGAACCCCTTGAGCAGCGTAGACTCGCGGGGTCGTTTCCGTCGCTCTATGATTTATGGCGCGTGAGATTTCGCCGCGGGCCCGCGTTTCCTTTTGTCGCGATTCTGTATTGTGGCACCAGTAACTTCGACAGCCGATGATTCGGTCTAATAATGAATTTATATTACGTAAAGTGTAAGAGTTGTGAATCGATACACGGCTTAATTTTTTTTTAATATTATAATACTCGGTGTATCGGTTTTATCGGACAACTTGGCAGTTCTTAAGCCGCGTTTCCACCCGCAAGTAAACTTCCGCAAGAAGTGTCTGACAGTCTGTCAGACAGTAGCTTGCAGATGTAAAATACGTAGCAATCGCACTTGCGAAAGTTTGTCTAACGTTTCCTACAAGTAGCTGCGAGTGCAATTAATTGCAAATCCAAACATGGTCACATCGACTCCCGACAAATCTCGCTGCTTATCGGTTTAGCTTCGTATATCTCACACAAGCGGCTGGTTGATTTTGTTTTTGTTAAACAAAAATGAGTCAGCAACAAACAAGTGAATGGTCTCAGAAAGATACTATTAAGCTAATAGGGTTTTATGAGTTTGTGATAACCGGCATTTTGATTATAAAAATAGAATTAAAAAAAACCTCTATAATAACATCTCTCAAGAGTTCTCTATAACTGAGAATGAAGTGTCCCGGAAACTTAATTTAAAAAGTCAATGGCAGAATGAATTAAATATCAAGAGGAGTGGGATTGGTCAAGATGATCTATACAAATATAAATTCTCTATATAAATTCGCAACAACTATAGCTCTCGTGTGTAAATACCTTTGAAATAAGTTACGATCGTATGATTCGCGAGATATTTATTGCGGAAAAATATTGCAAGAATTCATGCGATATGTAAACAGTATTGCAAGAAACTTATGCAAGACTTCCGCAAGTGTTCTTGGAGGTGGAAACGCGGCCTTAAGTTATGTTAAGGCGGTAAGGAAGGATATATCTATTGCTCAATGGCACTTTGATACATATCAAGATCATTATAATCAATACAACCCAATAGTACGAGTTTACAGATTGATTAGTTACACAACACAAAACAAACAAGCACAGCTACAAAGGCGCATGTTTCTTAGATCATCATTGAATCATCAGACAGTTTTAAATGTTTTGTATAATATGCTTATTAAATCCATTTATTTTATTTTTGTTTTATATTCTACTAAGTCAGCGCTTATCTACGATCCCACCTGATGGTAAGTGGTGATGTAGCCTAAGATGGTGAAGCGCACTGACTTAACAAAAGCCTATTCACTCTTGCCTTGAAGACACCCACACTGTAATCGGACGGAAAGACAGATGCTGGCAACTTATTCCACTCCTATGCTGTACGCATGATGAACGACGTGGCGAACCGTTTGGTTCGAATGCGTGGTAAGTCAACAACGAAAGGGTGTAGACTTGCCGAACGTCTGGTTGTCCGATGGTGGAAGGGAGAGGGTGGAATTAAATTATGTAATTCCTGCGCACACTCTCCGAAATGGATCCTGTAGAAAACTGAAAGGCTGGCTACTTTACGTCTGTGTTCGAGGCTGGTAAGATTGGTTTTAACCAAATTCGGGTTACCAATACATTACAAGACAGAAGGAGTCACATTGAGCAGCGAGTTACCACGTTAAGTCAAAAAATATGGGTTTAGATGGAATATTGTAAAATAAGTGATAGGTGACTAGCGAGCATATCGTTACACGATCAAAAAGTCGATATCCCATTAGTTGCCTTATACGACATGCTAGGTAAGTTAATACTGTTGGCCTATTTTTTTTAAGTACCACATAAACATCTAACCTACGAGTGTCAGACCAACACGTAACAAAAATAATAAAATACCAATAAAAATAAAAACAAAATGAACTGGTTTCATTAAAATTAAATCAGACGTTACAATGAATATTAAGGTGAAATATTTATCGACCGATCATAATATTTAAAAAATCTGACTACCGTTCATCATTATCATCATCATTACACCCCTTTAAAAGTCCACTACAGATCATAGGCCTCCCCCAAGGAATGCCACAAAGCACGGTCTTGATCCACCTGCTCTGGACCGTGCTTTGTATCTCTAGATCCATCGACTTCTTGCACGTCTTACCAGATTGTTATGACTACCGTTGCGGAAGAAATATTCGGGAGTGGCAGACTAGTAGGTACTAACTTAGTATATGACGATGGACGCAGGGAAACAATGGATGCAGGTGACCGACCAACAGGATTTTCCTTTAAGGATATCTTTGGGCGAATAAAAGCTTGAAGCTCTTGAACATGTTTTTGTTGCGCATTATTATTTTTGAGCTTGGTGGAGCCTTGCTGCTATTTTGCGAGCTATATTATGTCGCAGCACGAATGGGTCAGCTCGGCCGGAGAGGGACCGCGCACTCACAGAATACTGGCGCACAGAAGCGGCTTGATACTTCTGTGTTTGGTATGGTGAGTGTAGTGAGCCGTAGACCCTTTTACTGGAAACGAGGCATTATATCTTGGTCCTCGGGGTTAACAACGCATAAACTCGTGGTCTGTATGCTCGTTTGTCACACTTTTTTCCACTAATAATACTAATTTTATTAAGTTACTAGCTGTACCCCGCGACTTCGCCCACGTGTAATTAGGTTTAAATTTTTTGCGCGGAATCCTAAATCTTTTTCTACTGTTACTCCTTATAATATTAGCTATCTACCAGTGAAAGTCCTGTCAAAATCAGTCCAGCCGTTTCAGAGATTAGCCGGAACAAACAGACAGACAGACAAAAATTTTAAAAATTCTGTTTTTATTATAAGTACCGTATATACTTTCATATGCATTTAGTAAAAAGCTGTTATTTTGACAACTTCAATTTTATTTATCTGTCGACTTTCAAAAACGAGCCGGTACTCAATTCGACTGTATTTTTTTTATGTGTGTTACCTCATAACTTTTTACTGGGTGAACCGATTTCAATGATTCTTTTTTATTTGAAAGCTGATACTTCTCGTGTGGTCCCATATGAATTAGATCAAGGTCAGACGAATAGTTTTTGAGTTATTGTTAATAATTTATATTGAAGTCAGCTGTACAAAATTTTTAATTTTAAATTATTTGTATAGATGTTGTCATCATATACTGCTATCAGATAACCAATTACAATCACAGCTATTAAATATACAAAAATAAGCACGTGAACGTGGACATTAACAGTAATTCTCTTCAGCTACATATGTATGGCTACAGCACGAATGCATCGGTTCGATGGGGGAAGACCGACGTTTATACAGAATACCAGGGTAAAATAGTAGCAATAATTGTTGCGTTTTGTATGGTTAGTGATGATAATCGGCTATTATTTTACTGATAACATTCCTTCTTGGTCTTCAGGGGTGATAATGCGTGTGAATTTTTTTTCCATCGAGGACCTGTGAAGATGTCTATGGGTCATAGTATTCACTTAGTAAAACACATTTTTAGCCATACTTTTATTTAAAAAATCAAAATAACTTATGACGCATATAATAATTAGGTAGTTGCATTTTAATTGCCAATAATTATCATTGTAATGCAACGTTACGAATTAGTACTGTTATGCTATTAATGAAAACAGGTGTTATTTTGACTTAGATTCCTAACATTTGTTACTAATAATTATTTAATTACCTTTCTCGTAATAATTATGAATAGCCTACATTTGATTAGTTAGATGATAGAAGCATTATAATTACTATGATTAGTGATAGATTCGAAGAATTCTGTAATTAAAGTAGTAGAAAAAAGTGGATATCGAAATGTATTAACACCAATGAAAAAGTTGGCTGATAATAATAAATTGTAAGTACAATATATACAAGCGTTGTTCCAAAAAATGTTAGGCAATGTTAATGTTCTAAACAAATATTTAATACAAATAAATAAGTGATTATACATGAAAATAATTTTATGAGATTATACATAAAAATATTTTTGATAACACATCCAATAAAAGTAAAAGAAGTGTAGAGCACCCCCTACTAGGTGTAGTATTACGATCTGGTAAGGCATGCAGGACTCCAAACTCCCATTTATAGATTGCAACTTTATATAAAAAAGTTATTAATAATATTTTCTCTACTTTTTCTTAAAGTTTTGATAAAATTGATTTTTGAATTTTTTTAACTTTAACACTAAAAATTATTAGTGCTATAGGATAAGGTTATAACGTTTATTACGTAAAATTAATAGCTCTTCAAATTTTGTTTTATTTAACATATCGCACATATGATTTTTCGAGAGTCAAACTACTTGTCCAAAGAACACTATAATCTAGATCTACATGTCTGCGGACGAAGTCGAGGGTAAGGGCTATTAAAGAGTATTATTTTAATAACCTGCATTTATTCATACAAATTAGTTATGTACTAATAAATTTCGTTATCCTTAATTTGTTTTTTAGTTGAAGTACTTGCATAGGGTATTAGTGTGCATGCATATGTTTTCAAGGGATATACGCTCGCCTTTAAATCTCATAGTACAACGAGAAGATGAAGAAGCCCTATTTAGTTTATTGAATTTACAATAGTTTATTTAATTAGTACATAATATTTTCTGCGTAAGGCTCACAGTTGTTTTTACACAGAAGTTAAGTCTTGAATATATACTACAGAGCAGTGCAGTCCATACTTCATACTTTATTAAAATGTACACTGGGGTAGGATTTAATAAAACAAAAGACAACAGCATGTTGATTGTTGACACAACGCCCGCCTAACGGCCGCCGATCGCGTCTGTCAAATAATGATACTCATTTGTCAAATCCAATCGCGGCACCGCACTTTACTAGCGACATGGCTCTTTGTTACCTTAATAAATAGATATACTAAAGTGGAGGGAAACAGACATCTGATTTTCCTAAAATTTGTAAATTTGTGGTAGAAACCACTAAAAAGTATTTTAGCACATAGGTCGTTGGTTCTGTGACAAGTGATATTAACTAATTGCAAAAAAATGCAGACAGTTCAATTCTAACAACTTCAAAGCTAAGCTTAGCAGTATTGCTATTTATTAGATATAAAACTAACCACATATTTGTCGCTTAGTTGTTTTCTTAAGGAAGAAAAGAAATTTAATTTAGACCTTGCTACAAAAAGCGTACATGTTCGAAGTTCTGTCAACTATGTTTGAATTCCTATTCACATATAAATAGGGAGCAGGAAACACAAGTGTTTCGAGCAAGTCCTCTCGTCTCTCGTCGATCTCGTCATTTCTTTTATATTTTTTCATCAATGTCACATGTGACGCCGGAATGTCATTTTCATGCGACGCCGAAAAAAAATGTTTATTAAGACTCGGGGCGCCGCGATATTACAATTTTCCACTAGTGATATATGAAAAGCGATTTTTTACGAGAAAATAACAAGGTGGATACGAGGCCCGTCTTGAAACACGAAAAATCGCGAATGAGTTAGATTAGGCGTTTAAATAAATTTGGTAAATTTGCAATATGACAAAGTACAAACAAAAAACAGAAGAATATGATTTGATATTAAAAAAAATGGAACAGAAAGATTTTTTTGTAGCTAGATAATTTTATAATAAGAGATGCGAACCACAAAATGCGTAATAAATGGAATAATAATAAGTATTCTTAATTCAATTAAAACAGACTTAACGCAAAAACCTGGATACCTACTTATAATATAATTGATTTTTAAAAATAACGTATTTAGGAAAGTTATTAGTAAACTATGGAATATCTGATTCTATTTTTGAAATATATTGTACAAGTAGTAATAGGTTTCATTTAGTTCTGAACTTAGCTGAATGAAAAAATGGTACGTAACATCAAAATAAAATATTTTATGTGAACTAAAAGTATATCTGAATAAAAAGCCCTACCCATGAGGTAGAATAAGTTAGTAACAATATGGTTAATAAGAAGTATGCTACAGATAATATTGCGTTTCGGCGGCGACGAGCGACGAGCGACGCACCGGAGGCGCGACGGCAACAGCGTGGCAGATGTGCCACCGGTTGTGATTGTCTTGCCGCGATGATTGATGATCTCCTGCCGCCGCGCAGGGCTACCAAATAGTTCAAATATTTAATACTTACCTACGTTGGTAAATTATTGTTGTAAAGAAATATACACTACGCTAAATATTATTTTAAACATTTCGAAAAATACTGTTCATTGTTACATACATTTTTAATCAGTAAAAGTAAAAGTATTAAGTTTTATTGTAACAAACACATTCAAATTTGATAGTGACGTTCAGACTAGCAAAATTGTACACACCATTTAGCAATTCTCACGTAATAATAAAAACTTTGGGTATTATCTACATATGATAGGTACTTCAATGTTAGCGCATGAAAAACAGTTTGAAACATACTTAAGTAAAATTTGTTCATAACACGTAAACATACTCATTAAAAGAAGATGTAAACATCAGAAAAATAGTGGGTATACATAAGATACTATTGTTAAACATTTACTTATCTATTAACACAAGGCTCACTGAGCAACTTTAGCAGATAAAAAATTGTAAACATGGTGATTATGTTCCTGATTCTATTGTTACTGTAGATAAGAAGAACAAACTTGTTATTATTTGTATCTTCCTAAAATGGTTGAGCTAAATTGAACATAAGAATGTAGGGATAATCCCCATTGCAAATGTTGATTGACAGCTTCTTGCTGCACCCTTCTAGGCAAACATTGACTCCGCCTACAATCACGGAACTGTACAATGAAGTATATTTGACGTTCATTTTTTAAAATATAAAACAAATTTGTATTAATATTTAATAAAAATGTAAAAATTTGTGTTTTAGTAATTTATAAACGTTTTAGTTCCCAGAATTATCTGATCAATTTACTTAAGGAAATGTAATCTATACATTATTAGTATGGAAATATTCAAACGGATATTTTTTAATTTGTATAATAACTATTGCTAGTAAAAAAAATCTTATTTAAATCAAGAATTGTGAGCGACAACCCTATATCACTATTCAACTCACGTTTATTCAATATAAGCAAACTCAAGCATAGGCCACGGTAAAAGTTCTTTGCCGAAATATTCTACATTCGTCAACAGTTGCTCTGCAATGATTTCTGTATATTTATGAGCTCTTTATATTACGAAAGGGAGTTACATTTTTTAAGTCGAAAATAATGGTAGAAACAGGATTCTTCCTGTTTGTGCTAATTACAACTACACTACGCTGCTTAAAATACACATAGTAAAGAAAATCACTACACTTTCTGATCGATATTTTATTATAAACGGTTATTAACATTTTTTTAAAATTATAATAGCGTACTAAGTTTCTTAATTATTATACGAGGAAAATAGAGTTTTATGATATCTATCGCACTTATTTATTACCCACGTCACAGAATAAATAATAGCCTACGTGTTAGATCCACACTGCAGCTGTGTTGCAGCACGATTGGATCGGCTCAACCGGGAGTTGCGGAGTATTTTCGTATGGTGAGTGACGGGAACCGAAGACCCTTTTTAAATAGGTATTTAAACACTGCTGTTTCGCAAATTTTATTACTGGTAATGAGGTATTCAATCGAACTCCTCAGGGGTGACTTCGCATCTGCATTTTGATTCTTAATCGAAGTCATATGTATCTAGTCACTGCATCTACTTACCATTACAATTTTATTTCTACTATAAAATCCTCACCTATCGAATGCTTCTTACGACACCAACGAGATGAGATATTTTGTCTTTTATGTCATCAGTATACGGAATTTAGGAAAAATTATTTATACAATTCTCTGCGTGCTAAACTTAGAAATGAGGATATCCGCAGTAGAACCAGAGTGACCGACATAGCCCAACGGATTAGTACCTAAGCTGAAGTGGCAATGGGCCGGCCATATAGCTCGAAGAACTGACAATCGATGGGGAAAAAAGGTTCTCGAGCGGCCGCCTCGTACCGGCGGACGAAGTGTACGGCGTCTGCCACTAGTAGTGACGACCTGGTAAGACATGCAGGAATTCGATGGATGCAGGTGGCCTATGTTCAGGAGTGAACTTGTGAGGGGCTGTAATGATGATGATGATGATGATAGTTATACAATGAGGTAATTATGAAGAGAAACTCGAATAAATTTAAATAGGTAAAGAAACTGTCTTTGTCATTATTATAATAATTATACGAGGTTTTTAAAATGTATATTATTTTTTTGATGTTAGGCCTTTAGTCAGGCCAGATAGGGAGGATTGGTCGTAAATAAACGCGTTTGATAGACGAATAAGCGACATGGCGAGTAGATTAATTAGTCTTTTTAATTCTATATCCTAAATTTTTTTACAAGATATACTCCATAGTTGACAATAAACCTGCAATAGTCCACTGCACTCAGGCCGTTCGCAAGTTTCCGAATAAATAATCAAATGCTTCGCAATATTGACACTGCTCCTCGTCACAGTTCTGGATAATTTAGGCATCGTAAATGGTTTTTATAAAACATATTAACGATTTGACTGATATAAATTTTTCATTTCAAATAGTGCATAAAATTGCAAAACCTTTTATGATTAGCTTCAAAGGAAATTACATTCGTTCCACGAATGCAAATTTCATACCCATTTTTAATACAAGTATCTAACCACCTAGTAATGTAATAATATTTGATATTTAGTGGCGCCATCTATCATTAACGTCGATAACTGCAATGTTAGGGTTCTGGGAGGGACTTTTAGCGTTGAAACTCAGTGCTTACATACATACATTTATTCGAAGCATTTACGTTCGTATGGAATATATATAAATAAAAAAGTCAACCTCCTTATTAACAGTAGCTCCTTAATAGAAAATAGTAATGTATGATTACTGATTTCATAATAAACTTAACAAGGAAGTAAGCATTTCGCTATAAGCGTAAACTCTCTTCGTCCCTCTCAAGGTTTAAAGCCTACTGTTAGTAAAACTTACTGACGCTAGATGGCGCAAATAATACAAAGTATGGTTACTGAAAATTTTGTATTATCTTTTTTTAATGCGTTGTTTTGTGTGGTAAACTATATTAAATTTATAATGAATAAAATATCCTATAATAAATAATAGGATATTTTATTCATTTATTATAGCCCATTAAAATTCCACAGCTGAATATGAGCCTACTCCATAGATTGTCTCGTAGGGATATTTGCCTCACTTACCACTCTAATCTTATGGGGTTGTGATTGCCAGATGCTGTTGCTCATCACCTGTTTCTATTTCTCTCTATCGTCTCTTACGACTTCCACGGGATGACATGGGGTGTAGGTATTCCTATACCACCACTATATACTTAATAATGGCCTTAACACGATCTATTTTATATGTAATGGAGAAATTTTCTACTTCTATAGTAGTTAGATATAGTAAGCACCACTGATAGTAGCATGAATTCTCAATTCTGAATCTTTCTCCAATTTAAGAACGGTAAATCTGGATTTAGACTCGACACATACGTTGACTGGAATTCAAACAGATTGGCTTTTTGATACAAGTATGCAGTAGGTTACACACATTACTTAGCCTCATGGTCATGGTCATGGTCAAATAATACGCACTTATTTTCACATCAATTCATAAATTGATAAACAAAACTACAATATCAATTAATAGAATCTCAAAAATAATCTGTAAAATATATTAGGTCAATTAAGTCTCATAAGCGAATCGCGATGTAAGTTACGGTCTCATCAACTTATGATGTTTGAAGGTTCATTACATTAGTGATTAAATGCACTATAAACTCAAAGCTTGCAGCAGCTCACAGTTAGTTCAATATTGATCAGAGGAGAGGTTGATTTAATTTTATTTTTGAATAAGTAGTAAGTACTTAGTCTCAGAAAGTAAACATCAACGGTTACGAAATAGTTAAAAATCTACAAGTGTAAACCAACTACTCAGAACTAACAAATTTTTCCTGAACCATGATTAAAAGAAAAATATTTTTTGGGTAAGAAATACAAAACGTAAATATTGTAGTTTTTTTTAAGATACTCGTAAATTAGAACGTGCTAATTTAATCTTTGCGAATTTCAATAGTAATTCCACATCCATTTCAATCATACAATAATTAACTAACGGAAAAATGTGATATTAACTCAATATGAACATACTAAAGATTTTTACTTTACAAATAACTAGCATGGCCAAGAAGTTGTTTTATAATCATAGTTTATAATCGAAATATTGATCCTAGTTTAATGATTATTGCCATTCCTCCGAATATTCGTAAACAATGCAACCTAATTAAGTTATTTAGTCATCGAGCTTTCGTTTATTGTGTTTTGCTAATTAGCTGTGCATAGGAAAAAATGGGGAGTATAAAAATCACACCCCAATTAAGAATATAATTATTTACAATTTAGCTTTCGTGGTGGACGTGTCTTAGGTTGTAAATAATTTTAGTTTATATTCGACCCTTACGATGTTCGTGTCAACAACAGTCCCGAGTCAGTCGTCGCCATTAACGTCACGGTTGTATGCCTCAACAACCACAAACTCCAGTAATAACCAGTGGTCTCAGGTTGCCAATAACAATGACGCTGTTCTTTCCTCAACGGTAAAGTCAAAATATTAATCTTGCTTATTTTTATTGCCTCCTAGGTTTTATATGTATTTATAATCTATAATTTTAATATTATTAAAGAAGTTCTTTATTTTTTTTTCACTAAATTCAAATATTTTTAATATCTTAACAACCGTGATTAAATCTACATTTAAAGTTTTGCATTTATACATAAATTATTAAATAATTAAGTTATATACTATACATAGAAAAGGACTAGGTAAACAAACGGAATTGAACTAGAATTATAAAAATGATTATAAGTTCTTATTAATTTAAGTTGACATAAAACTGTTTCTTACCATACATAAATGCAATAATAACAACCATGATTAAATATACATTTAAATTTTAGCATTTATACATAAATTATTTAATAATTAAGTTATATACTAAAAAGTCCTGGGTAAACGAACGGAAGTAGGATACAATTATGAAAATGATTATAAGTTTTTATTAATTTAAGTTGACATAAAACTGTTTATTACCTACAAATTAATAAGCGTACCTATATAAAATATAACCTTGTATCTTTTACAGAGTATGCCGTGGACCGAAATGCCGTCATACAAAATCATTCCAGTCTCTAACTTCGTTGATTCAAATGGAGGTTATATTAATTCAAAGATGAACGTTGTCAGTACCACTACATCTAACTTAAACGACCAGATGTTCAACACTCCAACATATTTGCTTCCAACTTGTGAAAGAGATGTTACAAACATTCCAAACCGTTTGTGCGGACATAACGAAATAAGACCACCAGGATTGGTTAATGCCCCCAACGCTACGATTCCATATCAGAGAAATGGATCTAGTGGTGTTTACAGCAACAATAGCGCCTGGGCTGCTAACGGAGTCGCAGAAAGATACACACGGCCTACTGTGAACCCTATGAAAACTACCAGTGGTGCTGTTAAGAAACATAAACGTGTTCGAACAGCGTTTACGAGTCAACAGATGATGGAGCTTGAGCAAGAGTACGCTCGTAACAGATACCTTGATCGCACTCGTCGCATAGAGCTTGCGGATACACTACATCTTAATGAACGCACTATTAAGATTTGGTTCCAGAACAGAAGAATGAAGGAGAAGAAAGACAGAGCGGAGAACTATGATGATTCAGAAGAACCAAGCACGACTGATTCCTCTCCGGACATGGTCAATAAAACCATGCCAATTCTTACCCAAAATCAATATGCGTTTCAAATATCCAATGGCGTTTTCAATCATGAAAGTTGTTACGTGGGGCCTTATCCAGTAGCCTCTTCTCCTATGATGATGTCGCAAATGAACATGACGCAGGAAATGAGAAGTTCAGTATTGAACAGTTATCCTACGTTTGTCTTAGACAACAACATGCAACTGCAAGAGAAATTCGAACCAACGCCGCAATCACAGTTAAAAATGGAGGATTTAGAACCGATTTGTAAAACAAACGTACCAGAATCACAGCAAGCCTCACCGATGTATTCCGATATCTCTGCTATCGATTCTGCCAAAAGTGAAGTCAATGACCAAAGTTGGGATCTATCTTGGATCCGAAACATTCATTTTGAGGATGAGGCTTAACTTATATTCAAATCAACGTTAGTTAGGTAGAGTATATTAATGCTTTATACTTTATAATTTATTTATACATAATATCCCATGTGGGTTGAAATAAATGCCATCTTAAAGTTTAGACTGTTTGTTTATTAATCCTATTGTAATTCTAAAAGCCTCTATGTGTTAACTGATGAATTATAAATCAGGTATTAACCTGATATATGACTTGGTTATGGCAGATTGCAGCGCTGATGCTGTAAGTTACCCAGCAGCGTTACGCTGAGTCATAACCTTTTCACTGGCTCGATACACACCCCATAATTTGAAGTCTTAATCTGTCATAAATTATTATAGTTTCAGTGAATAAATGTCTTTCTTTATTTCTTTCATATACTTCAATTTGATGTAAACCAAATCTTAATAACATACACATATGAGGTGTACCCTGCAGATTGACGTATGAAGCTTTAGCAACCCACCGATGGCAGAAAATCCATCTTGGAAATCTCAACAAATTTACCAGCCTTATACTTGCAAATATTCTAATGATAAATATCCTTGCCTGTGATTTAGGCGATGATAATGCAATAAGATTGCAAGAACAGCAGAGCTGCACATCCGCAGTGTCTCCAGTAGTTGCAACCCTAAATAGCTTCTATTGTAACTTTGACGCACTTAAAACAACCTAAAAACGAACTATTAGTTTTCCCGTCAACGTGTTTCCTTGAACATCCACACAACAGGATAATTCATAAAAAAATATTTTATTTTGTTGTCAAAAACTACAGGGTTTGGCAATCCACATTCACAGGTTTTACGTCAACCCCATTTTAATTTCCCAATACAATTAAACAGTATTACCATAGTGAGGATATAGACTGCACTCACTAATCCATCTGCGCAGTGTATTAAGAATAGGACTTTCAAATTAGTTTTTAGCTTAAGCCCTGTCTTTTGCTTGGTTATTTATGTCAACCTTTAAATTAATTTTAAAAGTGAACGAAGTTACTTTTATGATTTCTGCCTCAGTGCAAGTGCTAACTGCAGACTTAGCCAAATAAAAAGAAAAGATTTTTTTTTTAAATAGGAAAACTAAAAATGTAATAATAAAAATCATTAACAATATGGTGTCTCATTTATTTTTACTTCCCTATAATTATGCATTAAGGATTATAGAACTTCGATTTGTTGATCGAAGTTATAGAAAGTCAACTTCGCTAAATCCATCGAAGAACTGTTAAATATTACGCCTAGAACTTCAAAATAATACATTCTGTAAATATTAATACTATTTATTGTGTTTGTAATAACAAGTACAAACGACTTAAATGTTTTTTTTTCAGGAGTCTGTATGGGTAGGTACAAATTTCTACCGCCAAGCATCAGTGTATGAACTGTTGTGCTCCGGTATGGAGGGAATACGAGTAGAGAGCCAGTATAAATACATGTAGTGTGGCATTCGATCTTAGTCCTCAGAGGTGACAACGCATCTGTTTACGTCATCATCTAGATGAAGTGACTATCTGATTTTATTAATTTAAAATAAAAGAAAGTATAAAGATAGCATCTTTATAATACTAGAGCAAACAACGAGCTACATATACTTACTTCTTCTCTGCCAAGGAGTCCGACTGAGTAGGTATAATTATTCTATTTCACGATGAAGGTTTGTCTTTGGTTGTTGTAGGCCGTGCACATACACATTGTGTTAATGTGCGTAGGCCTCGGGAGTGCTCAATCACGATAGCGAGTCGAACGAATCGCAGTTACACACACAAACGCGCCTGTCGATACACGTCACTACTACAATCAAGGTGAAACCTTCATCGTGAAATGGAATAACTATACCTATTTATGCCACCAAGCAGTCAGCGTTCTGATGTGTTCCGGTTTGAAGGGTTGAAAAACATAGTAATATATAATTATTATGGATTTTGATATCCTTCAAACCGTATATATACAACACATCTGTAGCCTTATTTGTTCATTCATTTTAATATAGGTTCTCTAATATATATGTATATAATAATTTAGGATATACATAGGTTTTAAGTAGAGATGGGCCGACTATGGTGTGCGGGACAAGAGAAAAACAAATAGTGATACATAAATAAGACAAAAACATTTATATTAATGGAATAAATATTATAGTTAGTTTGTACTTAGATAGGATAAACATTTATATTAATAGAGTTTATAGTTTAGATAGGATATAAGCATTTTATGTTAAGAAAATAATAGTGTAGAGCTTATATTTGTGTAATAAAATTAGTTGGTCACTTTGTATAACAGAACTAGCTTAAGGTAAACAATGTAAACAATGACTCAGTAAGATATAGAACTAGCTTAAGACAAACAATGTAACGGGACTCAGCATCGTCACTTGCTCTGTCACGCCTCGCGCTGATTGGTCGACGCCATTTGTACGATGCGTCGGCCGTATCCATTGACCCAGCCCGAGGCGGTATAAAAGAGGGGCGATTTTCGTCGTTCGACACAGTCGGCGGCCAGCTACCTCAAGGAAAACACCAAATATAGAAGAAAGAAAAATATCGCAGCGGTTTTATTCTCCACCAATCCAGCACACAAATGTGCCTGTAGGGCACATTTAATGGTCCTTCGAGCCGGATCTTGTGGGGAATAATTACCTGAAGAAAAATAATTAAGAAGACTCCTCGGAAATCGTTTTTCAAGACTCAAGATTATTCGAAGAAAAAGTCAGCTGACAGCATGGCCGTTACGCGCTCTGAGGGAAGGGGCAGCAAGCCGTCGTCGTCCAAGGCTACCACCTCGGCGACCGGTACCACCAGTGCGGAAGCCAGTACGGAATCAACAGCTACAGGGACGACCGCCACGGAGACTTCGGAGTATACAGACACCTCCGCGGCGACTGATCCATCCACCGTGACTTCCGCCACCGCAGCGACCACTTCGTCCGCCGCCACCTCAGCCTCAGCCTCAGCCGCAACCGCCGCCCCCGCCACGCACCCCGCCAGCGCCGTCGCTCCTTCCGTAACACCATCCGCGGCGACGACACTAACTGCGGGTGCGAAGGCCAAACAGCTGATGAAGCCGCCCGCTACTGTCACCAGAGCAACTCACCAAGAAACAGAAACTTCTACAGTGAAGCGAGCCATAAGAAGCACCGCCGGTCCATCAAAGCAAACCGGGCTACAGGAACCCCGCCCGCCCAGCAAGAAGGGAGGTGGAGGGGGATCTACACGCAGTAGAACGAAGCAGCTCAAGCTTGCAAAGGCGAAAGAAGATTTACTACGCCTTCAAGTGGAATTAGCCGCAGCACGCCTTGCTGCCTTAGAAAGGGAAGACTCAGAAGAGGAGGAGGAAGAAGAAGATGACGCATCCCTCTACTCAAGATCAGAAGTCAATACAAGAGTGGACGACTGGTTGGAGAATCAAGTGAATCGCCCGGTGTTAGCAATCACCAACGAACCTCACCATGCCATAGAAGAACCAACAGCCGCCCACGCAGAAGAACCAAGGCACGAAGAAACACATCAGTCACCGGCGGGAGGTCAAACTGACGTAGCCCTCCTGGCTGAAGCCATCACTCGGGCTGTCAGCGCCGCCCAACGACCTAAGTTCGTCGAGTTAACATTCTTCAGTGGGTCTCATCAGGAATGGCTACCCTTTCGCGCCGCCTACTACGAGACAGAAGCGACATTCAGCGTAGTTGAAAATACGAATCTACTCAGAAGAAACTTGAAAGGGAAGGCCAAGGAAGCAGTTGAAGGCCTACTTATGACCAACGCACACCCGGCTGAAGTAATGAAGACTTTGGAGTCAAGATTTGGAAGACCAGAGTCAATAGCCATGCTGGAGATGGAGACGCTTAGAGGTCTGCCGCGCCTTACTGAGTCACCAAGAGACATATGCATATTCGCCACCAAGATCTCCAACGTAGTGGCGACACTGAAGACTTTGGGTTGTTTTAACTACATGTACAATCCTGAACTCGCGAAGACAATAGTAGACAAACTGACGCCAACTCTGCGTTATAGGTACTACGACTTCTCAGCCATGCAGCCACGTGAAGACCCTTGCCTCATCAAGATAGAGAAGTTCTTCAAAAGGGAAGCAGAACTGTGTGGACCCTACGCGCTGCCCGAACAGATGACACCGCCTATTACAGCCGCACCACAAAGGAAGACTCAAAGGATCAACAACGTGACTGAGAAGACATACATACCAAGATGCGTCGTATGTGAAGATACGGGGCACACCAACGCCACAGAATGTGAACAATTCAAGAAGTTAGATGCAAATGCAAGATGGGACATGGCCAAGTCCAAGCGCCTCTGCTTCAGGTGTCTTCGCTATAGGAACAAGACACACCACTGCCGACCCAAGCCATGTAATGTCAACAGCTGCAAGTACTCTCACCACAAGATGCTGCATTACGAAAAGAAGTCAGAAGATTCAGAAGCAAAAGAAAATCAAGGGGCAACAGAGGTCATCAACTCAACCTGGACCGTCAAGAAGCAATCATATTTAAAAATCCTACCGATCCAGGTCAAAGGACCAAAAGGAGCTGTCAACACCTTCGCGTTGATGGACGACGGCTCAACAGTCACGCTCGTCGACGATAGTATAGTAACAAGCGTCGGAGCAACGGGCCCCATAGACCCACTGAAGATAGAAACCATCAACGACAAGAAAGTATCGGAGTCAGCATCGAGGAGAGTCACCATCAAACTAAAGGGGCTCAACGATCATGAAGAACAAATACAAGCACGCACAGTGAAGAACCTGCAAGTCTCATCTCAACGGGTCCCACAGGATCTAGTGGAGGAGTGTCAACACCTCTCTTATATCCAAGGACATCTCACATATGCAAACGCCAAGCCACGAGTGCTGATCGGACAAGATAACTGGCATCTTCTGCTGACATCGGAAGTAAGAAAAGGAGACAAGAACCACCCAGTGGCATCTCTCACGCCACTAGGTTGGGTACTCCACGGCAGCCAGACACGAAGCTTCGGACGGAACATCGATTTCGTGTCACACATCGTAGAAGATCCAGAGGAGAATCTAGAAGACCTCGTGAAGCGATACTTCGAGATGGACGCACTTTGTATAAAGCCCAAGAGACCGAAGACTGATCCAGAAGAACAAGCACTTCGTATCTTGGAAAGGACCACAACGAAGACAGAAGAAGGAAGATTCCAGACCGGTCTTCTCTGGCGCAAAGACGATGTCAAGTTACCAGACAATTACGAAAACTCGCTGAAGAGGCTCTTCAACATAGAAAAGAAGATCGATCGTGACCCCACGTTAAAGAAGAAATACGTGGAACAAATGAACGCTCTCGTCGCAAAGGGGTACGCCGAACCCGCCCCAAAACAGAAGACAGCTGACAAAACTTGGTACCTACCTCACTTTGCAGTAGTCAACCCAATGAAACCGGAGAAATTACGGGTGGTACACGAAGCCGCAGCCAAGACCAAAGGGGTGGCACTTAATGACATGCTACTCAAAGGGCCCGACCTACTACAATCGCTACCAGGTGTCGTCATGCGCTTCCGACAACACATGATCGCGGTTACGGCGGACATCAAAGAGATGTTCATGCAAGTCAAGTTGCGAGAACAAGACAGGGACGCACTGCGGTACCTATGGCGTGGGATTCGACGAGACAACCAACCTCCGGAAGAGTACAGAATGACATCATTAATTTTCGGAGCATCGAGTTCGCCTTCGACAGCAATATACGTCAAGAACCTAAACGCCAAACAGCACGGGGAAACTCACCCAGAAGCCGCAGCGGCCATCATAATGAAGCATTACGTCGACGACTACTTGGACAGCTTCAGAACCCTCGAAGATGCCAAACGCATCACGAAGAGTGTACGAGCCGTGCACATGAAAGCCAGCTTCGAGTTGAAACAGTGGAAATCAAACTCAGCATCACTCCTAGAAACACTTGGAGAAGACAGCCAGACAGAAGACATGGAACTCTACAAAACAGAAGAAAAGATGGAACGAGTTCTGGGTGTTGTTTGGAAGATCCACTCGGACGAACTCACCTTCAACCTCAACTTAGCCAGAATACCCTCAACACTCCTAGAAGGGAAGCAGCCGACGAAAAAGGAAGGACTGAGAATAGTGATGTCGCTCTTCGACCCGCTCGGATTCGCCTCGCCTATCACCATCAGGGCAAAACAACTCCTCCAGGAAGTCTGGCGTAGAGGAACAGCATGGGACGACAAGATCGACGAAGACCTGGCAGAGCAGTGGAAAATGTGGATGGAGCATCTGGAAGGCCTCCACGAAATAGCAATCCCGCGACAATATCTTCACTACAGTGACGCGGCCTCCCTAGAACTCCACGTCTTCAGCGATGCCAGCGAGTCAGCTTATTCTGCGGTCCTCCTTTGGAGAGCTGTAACAGCAGTAGGCGAGGTCCACCTATCCCTTATTGTGGCGAAAGGAAAGGTGGCACCGTTAAAACTGACGTCCATCCCAAGATTGGAGCTACAGGCAGCAGTCATGGGCACCAGGCTCGCAGAAACAGTAGTCGAAGAACACGAGAGGAAACCTGACCGCAAAGTATTCTGGACAGACAGCAAGACAGTACTAACCTGGATAAGGACAGGGTCACGTTCATATAAGCCCTACGTGGCTCACCGTCTAGCAGCAATAGAAGAGAGTTCCAAAGTTAACGACTGGCGCTGGGTTCCGACAAAGCTGAACGTGGCGGACGACGCCACACGAGACGTACCAGCAGCATTTAATAAAGAACATCGATGGTTCAAAGGGCCTGACTTCTTATACCTAACAGAAGACTTCTGGCCGACAGAAACCACAAGAGCAACAGCGGAAGAACCTTCCGACGAAGAAAGGACACATTACGTGAGCAACAAAAGAAGATTGAGGCTTGCCGAAGGTCTACCTGATCCAGCGAAGTTCTCCAACTGGGACCGACTCCGATACTCAACCGCACGTGTTCTACAGTTCATTCAACTCTGCAGAAACACCAAACAGAGAGTCAACTACAAACGAACAAAGAAGAATAAAGAGGCTGATCCCACTTGGAAAAAGAACAAAGCTACAGTGAAATATCAGGCGCACATGACGACAAAGAAGCGGTCGCCAGAAGACATAAAGCCGCTAATGGTCTCAGCCGAGCTGCTTAAGACAGCTGAAGAGCTTCTGATGCGATCCTCCCAAGAAGAATCCTTTGCGGAAGAAATAGACAGCATAAACAGCGGGAAGCCGATCAATAAGGAGAGCCGCCTTCGCCAGCTCAGCGTCGAGTCAATAAACGGCACACTACGACTTAGAAGTCGTATTCGAGCAGTCTGCGACATGGAGGATAAATTCAAGAACCCGTTGATAATTGACGGTGATCATCACACAGTCAAGCTCTGGGTGCAGGCTATACATCGGCAACTCCATCACGCCGGTGTAGAAGCCACAGTTAGCGAGTGCCGGCAGCAGTATTGGGTACTGAGACTGCACCCTATCGTACGCACAATACTACGAAAATGCCTATTCTGCAGAATGAAGACGCAAGTACCGCCGCATCCGAGAACCGGGGACCTGCCAACGTGTCGCTTAGCTCACCACAAGCGCCCCTTCACCTACACCGGGGTGGACTATTTCGGACCTCTTTCGGTGACCGTCGGACGAACTCGACAAAAGAGATATGTGGCCATTTTTACATGTCTCACTACGCGAGCCATACATCTAGAAGTTGCCGGCTCACTTAGCGCTGACTCCGCGGTAATGGCCATAAGGCGGATGATCGCACGGCGAGGCTGCCCGACAGAAATATGGTCAGACAACGGCACCAACCTGAAGGCAGCCGATAAGGAACTACGACAGGCGGTCGACGCAGCGACCGCAGAAGAAGCAGCAAAAAGGACTATCTCCTGGCGCTACATCCCGCCTGGAGCTCCATTTATGGGCGGAGCCTGGGAGCGAATGGTTCGCTCCGTCAAGACCGCTCTTATCGCGACGTTGCACGAACGTCATCCAACGGAGGAAGTCCTCACGACACTACTGGTAGAAGTGGAATACACCGTCAACAGCCGACCGCTGACTCACGTCTCAGTCAGTCCAGAGGATCCCGAAGCTCTCACTCCTAACCACTTCTTGTTGGGAGGACCGGGACGAGTACCACAGCTAGGCACTTTCACCAAACGAGACGCCCTCTCACGGTCAAGTTGGCGAGCTGCGCAGAGGCTAGCCGACACCTTCTGGTTACGCTGGGTGAAGGAGTACCTCCCTGAGCTTCAACACCGGCGGGAGCCCCACGGACAAGGCCAAGCAGCACGCGTCGACGACCTCGTACAGATCGTCGATCCCAACCTGCCTCGCAACGTGTGGATACGAGGAAGAGTCATCGCTACATATCCGGGTCCCGACAACGTCGTGCGGACTGTGGACGTGCTAACTAAGGGAGGTGTCCTACGCCGGCCAGTAAGGAAGCTTGTGATCCTGCCTCTATCTACGGACGTCGAGCCCGCACCGGAAGCTGATGCGACGCGGTCGCACGGCGGGAGTGATGTGCGGGACAAGAGAAAAACAAATAGTGATACATAAATAAGACAAAAACATTTATATTAATGGAATAAATATTATAGTTAGTTTGTACTTAGATAGGATAAACATTTATATTAATAGAGGTTATAGTTTAGATAGGATATAAGCATTTTATGTTAAGAAAATAATAGTGTAGAGCTTATATTTGTGTAATAAAATTAGTTGGTCACTTTGTATAACAGAACTAGCTTAAGGTAAACAATGTAAACAATGACTCAGTAAGATATAGAACTAGCTTAAGACAAACAATGTAACGGGACTCAGCATCGTCACTTGCTCTGTCACGCCTCGCGCTGATTGGTCGACGCCATTTGTACGATGCGTCGGCCGTATCCATTGACCCAGCCCGAGGCGGTATAAAAGAGGGGCGATTTTCGTCGTTCGACACGTATTCCCAAGCCAGGCAAGCCTCTTAATCTCCCCTCCAGTCATCGTCCCATTAGCCTCCTCAAGGCCATGGGCAAGCTCTTTGAAAGAGTCATTCAAAATCGCATGAGGCGCCATCTGTTTCCCACAGACGGTGACCCTCTTATCATTCCCCATCAATTCGGTTTCCGAGCGAAACACTCCTGCCCCCAACAAGTTCACCGTATTGTGGAATATATCCTCAGCGGTTTTTATCCCCGTCGTTATAAGACTATCGCGGTCTTTTTCGTCATCGCCAAAGCCTTCGATAGAGTCTGGCATACAGGCCTTATCTACAAACTATACAAAATAGGTCTCCCCGATCGTCTAGTACGTCTCGTGGCCTCTTATCTTAATCATCGTACCTTTCGTTTTAGACACGAAGGCACGCTATCTTCACAGCGCCCCATCAAAGCTGGTGTCCCTCAGGGCTCAGTTCTTGCTCCTCTGCTGTACATACTGTTCACCAACGACATTCCCATTCCGCCGAAAGGTGTTCAGCTCTCCCTCTTCGCAGACGACACTGCTCTCTACTGCAAAGGTATCTCGCTACCTTTCATACGGAACAAGGTCCAAAAGTCAGTTGATGACCTAGGAGCTTGGTTCAAAAAATGGCGCATCGATGTGAACCCGGAGAAGAGCTCCGCCGTTCACTTCGATTATAAACGACGCCGTCTCAAAAACACTCCACCAATACGTATGCTAGGGACCCCTGTCCCCTGGCATACGTCTGCCAAATATTTAGGTGTCACTCTAGACACAGGGCTAACTTTCAGGCCCCACGTCAAAAGAGTAACCCGTCACGCACGTTTTTACCTGAATAGGCTCAACAGTATGTTGGGCCGACACAGTAAAATGTCCCTCAGAAACAAGCGTACCCTTTATAAGGTCTGTATACGACCAGTCATGTCCTACGCGGGCCCCATTTTCGCCCACTCTAACCCTAAAATTATTAATGAACTCCAAGTAGTTCAAAACCTTTTCTGTCGTCGAGCTGCGAACGCACCTTGGTACGTCCGCAATGCCGACCTTCATCGGGACCTAGAGCTCCCTACAATTCAACAATTCCTTAAAAAACTCTCTGAGAACTTCTTCAAAGCCTCAGAGTCGCATTCCAATCATTTTATTCGTGAGGCTGCTAATTATGCAGCCCCACTCCCCTCCCGCTATAACGTCCGCAGGCCGAGGAACTCCCTCTCGGACCCGCCTAATAAACTTTCAAACGACCTGAACTGCCTCCTGGCGGCTCAGGCCAACTCTAATTAAGTTATTCATAATTAATTTGCCTTCCCAGGCACTCCCTCAGCGGCTTATAGCCGCCTGCGCCCTCTTTTCCCAAAAGAGGGTCGCTTTACGATACGGCATGTGAAGCTTTCAACAGCTGGTTGCCAGTCCCCAAAGGCAGTTTTTAGAGGGTATCACTTAGGTTCCCCCTTGTAGGTAGTGAGTCCCTCATAACCACGATGGACCGGCCATCGTGGTATGCGTAATGCATTTTCTGCCTCCCTTCGGGGTAGCCCTTTTCCAATTGCTTCGGGCGCAAAAAAAAAAAAAAAAACGTCGTTCGACACAGTCGGCGGCCAGCTACCTCAAGGAAAACACCAAATATAGAAGAAAGAAAAATATCGCAGCGGTTTTATTCTCCACCAATCCAGCACACAAATGTGCCTGTAGGGCACATATGGTATTGGTATTTGCCGACTAGCCGACTAGCTGACTAATCGGTTTTCAAATTGCCGATCAGTCGGCCGACTAGTCGGCGATGCCGATCATTTTAATACTAGCCTTTCGGAGGTATTCGGGCTGTGTCGTCATCATTTGGTACCCTCGCGAATGTGTAGTGCGTACGAGCCAACGTGCGGCCACGCCGAGCGTGTTGTAGTGATGGGACTCGAGTGAAATTTTTTCACTCGACTCTCTCGCCAGTGATAGCCTAGTCACTCGAATGAAGATAAAACTCGAGTGACTTTTTTGACTCGAGTTACTCGCCTGTCAAAAACATTTAACAACATTTATCTCACAAGCTAGATACCAGTCTGGCAATTTTGTAATACTTAGCATTACGTTTACCTATTGTGAAGAGAAAATAAATTCATTCATTCATTCATTTAACAACATTGTTTTCCACGATTTGTAAAGGTTATAAGTCTTGACAAATCATTAATTAGCACTAAACATCTTGTTGCCAATTTATTTTAATATTGTACAATGATTCCATCACACTATTTTTTATATTTTATTATTCTTAATAAAGTCTAACTAAATTTAAAGTAATACTATGGCTCTATGATGCCTTGCTAATGGTATTAAGGTTTGTTTATATATATTATTTTGTTTTATTTGTTATGTATGTGTCATTGATTAATGATAGTTAATTTCTGACTGATTCTTAAATTCCTTATAATATGGTAACAGATTAATAATTAATATAATAAAGCGCAGCTAGGTAACAGCACAGCAGATTAATGAAAAAGTATAATAAAGAACAATTATTAGGAATAAATGTTGGTTTAATTTGTTTGCTAACCACCGATTGTAATCGGCATATTTTTCAGATTAGTCGCCGACTAGTCACCGACTGTAAAAGATGCCGAATAGTCAGCTATCGCGACTAGTCGACCCATCTCTAGTTTTAAGTTGTCTAAAAAGTTAATTAATCCGTGTCCCTGTACGCCGCAAGGCAAAGGAACTTAGCTCATACAGCCATGAACGTGATTAAAATGCTTTCATTTAATTAGTTTGTGTTTTCAATGGAAAAATCTTGTGTATGTTAATTAAATTTTACCCATATTTATACATACACACTTAATTTTCTTTCTTGTACGCTTTTGATGATATACGTTTCATTTATCTTTTTTTATAATACTTATACTAAAAAGGCACTTACGTTTGCTTTTAATGTTCACTTATTAATATAATGATAATCTTTTACAATAATTTGCTACGTTAAAGTGACAAATGAGGTAAAAATGGGCACTGTATAATAGTACGGACTGTAGCCCATATACACCTGCAATAATTGCAAACAAAGGAGGCTAAGAAGGAAGGAAAGAAAGCAATACGCGCGATTGTGAAGTATATGCGTTACAGGCGTTTCTACTTCCGAGGAGTCAGATGGAATCAGAGAATCGTTGATGCGAGTGTCTGTTAATGATAGGTATCATCTTCTAGACGATTGACCGTCTTCACATAATATGTTATAGATGATTTGTCGAGATAATGGTTTATAGCTAAGCTAGGATGCGACAGGTTCCATGCCAAAATGTTTTATATTTACAACGTAAAAAAGCCTGAAATTAATTCGGAGTAAAACTCATCGCGTCACCTACCGTTAAGGACAAAACAATGTCTCCTGCGCCAGCTAGTCTGTTATATCAAAGGATGTCGTTGACATAAATAAAACAAATTGCACCCACGGACACATGTACCTCGGTATATACAAAACAGACAACTAGGTAGTTCACTACTAAGCGCTTAGCTATGACGCTACGAGCCGAGTGCGCGTTTTTCGCATGAACTATACGGCCTGGGTGTTTTATTAATAAAGTAAGGATAACAAACCAGCACAGATTTTACCTGATGATGATACTTTCGTCCATAGATACCTACATCTATCCTCAAATAAAAATCAAAATGCAGAGGCATTGTCACCCTTGGGGAAACTTCTAGATCTAGGAAATTTAAAATATTTAGTTTACAGAATACCAACGTTAACAAGTAGTATAATGCTACTGTATTTCGCATAGTAAATTACTAGAACCGGAGACCCTTTTTATTGGTCACTAAACATTCCGTCTTAGTCCTCAGGACTGGCAACGAATCCGCATTTTGATTCTTAATTAGAGATAGACTATTACCAATGGATAAGATTTGTGAGGTTTCTATGGACCACAGCATCCACTTACAATGCGATTCAAATAAGAATAGGAACGTCAATGACGTCGAATGAATGCGACCTGTCAACTGTCACTTGAAAAATACGACGTGCAAAGAAAATTAATTTTCCACTTTTATATCAAGTGGGATGCGGGAAGTAAAGACTGTGTAAGAACCTCCGAAGGAGGCAAAGTTATAGCCGAAATAAGAATTTTTAATTTTTTAGTTTTTGTCCATTTTGACCCCCTAGGTGTAACAGAAACAGAAACAGAAACAGAAACTTTTTTATTCAATATAGATTGTAAATAATACTTATTGAAAGTCACTCTTTTGTTTGATTACCACTGGTTCGGAAAAAACCTCTGTCCTGGGAAGAACCAGCAAGAAACTCAGCGGGACTTTTTTTTAAACAACAGCTTACAATCATGATGTTACACAAATTAATAACACAACAAATTAGAAATAGCTTGGTAGCGATCACCTCATTTCCAGGGGTTATTATCATCCATAAATTCCTTAATATTATAATAACCCTTTTTATACAAACTTAGTTTAATAAAGTTTTTGAACTTTGAACAGGTCAAACTTTGTATATTTTCTGGAATTTTGTTGTAAAAGCGTATACATCGCCCCAAGAATGAATTACTGACTCGATGGAGTCGAGTAACTGGTACTACTAGCTTGTGTCTGTTCCTAGTATTTACAGAATGAATATCACTTATTTTTGTAAAACTACTTTTATTTTTGTGTACGTACATTACATTTTCATAAATGTATTGAGAGGCCAAAGTTAATATATTAATTTCCTTAAATTTTTGTCGCAGCGACTCTTTAGGCTTTAAATCATAAATTGCTCTTATGGCCCTCTTCTGCAAAACAAATATAATTTCAGTGTCAGCTGCGTGTCCCCATAGCAAAATACCATACGACATTATGCTATGGAAGTAGCTGAAGTAAACTAGTCTAGCTGTTTCAACACTGGTTAGACTTCTAATCTTTTTTACAGCATATGCTGCAGAACTAAGTCTGCTTGCTAGTTTTGATATATGGGGGCTCCATTGAAGCTTCGCGTCTAGTGTGATTCCAAGAAAAATGGTGGTATCTACAAGACTCAGTTTCTCCCCATTTAAAATTACATTAGTATTTAATTGTTTGACATTTGGAGTCACGAATTTCATACATTTTGTTTTAGTGCCATTTAAATGATTATTAACATCGAACCAATTTACTAATTTAGATATAGCATTATTTACTTCGTCATATTTTAGTAACTGTCGACTTAATTTGAAAATTAAAGAAGTGTCATCTGCAAATAATACTATATCATGGTTATCTCCTACTATGTAAGGTAAGTCATTAATGTATACAAGAAACAGAAAGGGGCCGAGAATTGAGCCTTGAGGCACGCCCATTTGTACCATCGATCCGGAAGAGCTCATATTGTTAATGACAACTTTTTGCGTTCTCTTACTTAAATATGAAATAATTAATTTAAGGGCATCACTTCTTACACCGTAGTGTTGAAGTTTCCTGATTAATGTTTCATGGTGGACACAATCGAAGGCCTTGGATAGGTCACAAAATATACCCAAAGCATCCTGTGAATTCTCCCATGCATTAAAGATATATTTAATCAGCTCAACACCGGCATCAGTTGTCGAGCGACCCCTTGTGAAACCAAATTGATTTTTATGAAGTAAATTATTTATATTAAAAAAATTTAACATTTGATCAAGAAAAATTTTTTCAAAAATCTTACTAAGTGTTAGTAGTACAGAAATAGGTCAAAAATTGGCGGGGTCTAATGTACTACCAGATTTAAATAAAGGTATTACTGGTAAGGTGGTTAAAGGTGTGTAATGATAACTTTTGCCCCTATTCAACCGTGACCCCACGACATCCTCTACATGATAAGCTATTCAAACTGACTATGCCTAAAGTTCGAGCCAGCCATCAATATTAAAAATCTTTTATGTTTTAAATAAATAGATTGACTTTTCCATCGCATGAAAACAATGTATCTCACAAGTAATACATATTATATTAAATTAGATTGTTTAGTGCGATTGCCAAGTCAATCTATTTATTTAAAACATAAAAGATTTTTAATATTGATATGGTCACTATAAGATGTTGTTAGGTTAACTAAATACGTAATAACTTGAGACAGAAGGACCCTTAAGTAGGGACTGAATAAATTAACCGACTTGGTATTACATGGATTTCACAAATTTTTACGGTGGAAGAACTGAGTTGCAAAACTTGTTTTTTTTACAAGTTATGTTTTTGATGGCATCTCATTTCTTTTTGTAGATTGTCCTACTTTTTTTCCTTTCCGGAACCATCTACTTCTTGAATATCAACTATGGATTTTCGTGCAATTTAGTCTACTTAATACTTTGAGGGATTTTGGTATAATTTCATAAGACATGCTTTTTCACTACGTTGACTGTTTTACAAGTTACCTTTGAATATAATTATATCTAGGTACTTATCTACATCTATTATTCCATTATATTATACATATACAGGTACACTAATTCATTCACTGCAAATGTAACTTTGTAATCCCATATATTTATATAGGATTACAAAGTTATTTATGCTGTTAGTGTATCTAGAAAACTGGACGGAAATTACACAATACTTTAGTTTTTCCTTGATTTATACACTAAACACTAATTGTATTTTAAATTTCAAGCTTCTACGTCTGCTATAAGTGCCTTAGTTTCGATGATGGGTCAGTCAGTGAGTGACAAAATTAACTAACTTTGACTAGTTATAATTCTTAAATTACTAGTTCAAATTGAATGAAATTGAAATATACCGTGTTTATACAATGCATGCTTGATCACTGAAAATTCAGGCTTTTAGTTTTATCCACAACGAAGTTATAGGGTTTCGAAAATGGCCTGAACTGCTTCGAGAAAAGGATGGTACAGCCGTGCGGCTTGTTTGCTCGACTTGGCGGGGGCATTGCCGTGCACCCAGATTTGTGTTTTTGCACAAACATTGCTTTCTACGTAACACGTAGTCAGCACGGAAGAGAAATACCGTAAGGAAACTTGCATGCCTGAAAAATTAAAAACAAAAGTACAGCATAGCAGATTGCTTGCAGCTTTGGAACTCTATCAAAAATATGAAGAGCTTGTGTAGGCTGTCATTTTAGATACTTTAAATATATAAACATAGCATCACGCCTGTTATCCCCGAATGAGAAGGAAGGCAGAGTCCAAATAGTAACAGGCTACTTCAAGTTTATCCAAAAATTATATATGGAATATATTGGTGTACAGATGGAAAATTGCGAGAGAAGGTTGCTAGTTCATCGACTACAACACAACCTAATATTATCCCATTATGTGCTTTTTACGAGGCCAGGCATGTAGCACAGTTGGCAAAATCTTTCTGTGTTGTAAGTATATCCCAGTCCAAAAAGGGTTTATACAAACTTCGAATATAGGAATTAATAAATATTTTTTTTTTATAAATAAATTGGTTTTTGTCCACATACAAATTTGTATGTAACACGACCCCACTATAGAGGAAAAAACCTAGTGTTAAGTGGGGGTAACGTTTTTAACAAAAATATAATAAAAATAGTAGACTAAATACATTTTAGCGACATTAGCTTAGTGGTTTGCCGTACGGTTTGTAAAACTTGGTGTAAAAATCCAAGCATTTAGGCTAACTTTTGCTTGATTAATTATAGAAAAATAAACTAATCTTTAACAATATTGCTTCAGGAGTATCGTTTGTCTACAAATGATAGTTAAATATTAATGAAAGAATAAATAATTTAAGTAATTAACTTAAATGATAACGATATAACGCGACGTCATTAACCACAAGGTAATTGGATCATTCTGAAACGATAACCAAAATAAAAAAAAATACTACAAATATCAAAATTTTAAAGGAAAAAAAAATTAGGCTCTCTTTCATGGCTATACTGAATCTTTTCAAGTCCCTTGGAATAGTAATGTTCAGCACATATCACTATTCATTATCTATTAAGGTGTCATATAATCGAATAAGTAAAAGATTCTCAAGGACCTTGAAACCCTCGGTAAATATTGGCTTAAAATGATTTTGCTAACTACCCAAATTCCATTATTTTAATATGCTAAGGTACCCAAGTACATGTTCAGTTGTTAACATAACATCATAACATCCTTCTATTACTACGGACAGGGCTATCAAACCTTTTTCTAACCTATGCTCGTAGTATTCCGTTGCATATCCTTTTTTGTCTTCTCGTCCTTTCCTTTACCTTAATTAATTCAGGAAGTCTTCCAGCAAGCTGGGTCTATTTTATTAATCTATCTATCTAGCCTGTAAGCCTAGATTTATAAAATAGACCCATCTAATAAATATACCTTTTGAAAAACCCTGTTTATTGGACCAATACTAACGTCGTGATTCTTAATAACCCTTTATATCAATAAGCTAAGTTCAAACTAACTTACACTAACATTTTGTAATGACATCTAAAACAAATCAATATTTAATTAAGTTTTGATAGTATTTAACGATACTGCTAAATTATAATAGTTTCCACAATGATTAGTTAATTATAGTGTTTGTGATGTCTTGTACGTTATTAATTAATGCTCTTAAAATGACTCGTATAAATAAGACTTAATTATATTTCGATTCTTAGTTGTGATACGTATTCTTAACAAAGGATCACGTTTTCTTTCTAAGTTTTATTTAAAAATTTATATATACATTTGAAAACAGTGAAAAATACAAGATAATTCAAATGCACAATTGAGATTTTCAAAAAACGTAAGTAATGAAAATCATAAAAATCGATTTTACTGAATTTTGTACGTAAAAATCAGTTTATTTATTTCGTAAATATTATAAGATATTATCCAATACTGTTGTTTATAAGATTTAAAAATTATGGTGATGTCTTCTGCCTAGAGAAGATTTTTACAAAAATAAAATAAAGTTTTCGTAACAGTTATTCATAGTTTGTATTACGTATGCCATTATTGTTTCATACTTATGTAATACTAGTAATACCTGAGATCAAAATGTTTGCATTTAATTGGTTAAAGCCTTTTATATGGAAAAACCATGTATATATTCACTTAATTTTATCTACCTTAACTGCAACATACATTTTTTATAGAATAAGGGTGACAAACGAGCACACAGTCCACCTGATGGTAAGTGGTTGCTGTGGCCCATATACATCTACATCTATCTTCGTTTGCGAATTAAAATGCAGATGCGTTGTCAGCCGTGAGGACTAGATGGACTCTTTTCCAGTAAAAAGGGTCCCCGGTTATCTACACTTACCATTCGAAACACAGCAGTATTAAGCTGCTGTTTTACGCTGGTATTCTGCGAAAGCGTGGTCCTTACTCGGTCGAGCCGACCCATTCATGCTACAACTATACTATTAGTATTACTGCAGCATGGCTCTACCACGTATAAAAATACATAAATAATTTTGTTTTTGCCCACATCTTTTGGCACAATACCTCTCAAATGATAATTTCTTTGCTCTTCCTTTCATCGAAAATTGAAGTCTTACTATAATATTAATCTACTTAATATTAATCTTATTTAATAGTATCATTGTATATATTGAGTACTTTTTTAAAAACCGCTTAGTTGTTTTATATTTTTGTCATGAGATTATTATACGTTTTAAAGTTAAGTAATTTTGTAGACATAATAAATATGTAGGTAGGGTAACACATATGAAATATTTATAATGACGTTTATTCATTATAGAAGTCATAAAATTCGGTTTTCAAACTTCCTTTCACCATCGACATATCGGGAAGTCGCACATAAAATGGCCACTTTTGTGGTTTTGAATATCTTGTAATTGTTTATTTTAAAAAATACGCTTGTAACATATTGTTAAGGTTTTCTTTATAAAGCACTTATGTTTTAAATTATTTAAAATATTCAAATTAACTTCGCAGTAGAATTATGTTCAGTTATATTATTATGGTTGTAGCACGAATGGGTTGATTCGACCGGGGGAGGATCACGCTCTCAAAGAATACACTATATTTACATTTAGCATTGCTATTTAGTTGCAAAAATAGGTAAAAGAGAGGTACCTACCCAAATGGACTCCAAGCAGCAAAGGAAGCCTGGTAAGCGGTGTAACTATGACAAAGATTCCCTTATGAGCAAAACTATGAAGGTTTCCTATGTTCAGTAATGTACTTTTGATAGGCTGTTATACGTGAATGAATAAAAATTTAATATTTGTGTCTATGTATATATCTATTTATTATTATTAAAATAATTCGTTTTATTTCTTTCAGATGAACTGCCCACTTAACAACGGTCTCAAAAAAGCTAAGCGAGTGAGAAGCGCTTTCACAACGGATCAAATACACGGTTTAGAAAAAGAATTCAAAAAGTTTCCATACATTGGTGTTGTTAATCGTAAAGAAATAGCAAAGTCTTTAAACATATCAGAAAGAGCTGTTAAAATATGGTTTCAAAATCGCAGAATGAAAGAAAAGAGAGATGCTTTCCAAAAGGAATTTCGTAATTACGACCAAATTCAAATTAATGCGAAAAAATTTGTTAACGATCAATTAAATAATGTGAATACAATGAAATCAAATGACGAACGAAATTTGAATTCCACATTATTACAATCACATTCAAAAACAAGTTTTAACAAATTGGGCGTCTTGGATTTAATTGAAAATCATGAGAGAAATGAAAACGAAAACAAAAGTAAAGATGATGTAGTACCATCACATTACTTTCAAAACAATACAGTTACAAGTAGCACCAACGAAAGTAACACTACCGGAGAGTTCTCAATACAGTTATTAAAGAAATATAAAAATAATTTAAGACCGTGCGCTACTAAACAAAAATCTAGACAAATTATTTCCGCACAAACAAAAAATAATGTCACTCCTCAAATAAAAAATAATCAAATGCCCCGAAGAAATGATGTCATTCCACAAGGGAGAAATAATGTTGTGCCTCTAGTAAGAAATAATGTGGTTTCGCAAGTAAAAAATGATGTTCCCCGAGTAGGATATAATTTTCCTCAATTAAGAAATAGTGTAGTTCAACAAGTAAGAAATAATATCATACCCCGTTTAAGGAAAACAGTTCATCCACAAGTCAAGAATATTTCGACAGAAAACTGTAAAACACATGGAAAAAATAAAAAATGTCAAGAAGCGTGCCGAAGTTCACACGCTATGTCATCAGGTCAAGAACAAAAGTTTGCAAAATTTCCTTCGGGATACGTTCAGTTATACCCTCAAAATTGTTATCCACCATCTTGTATGTCAGCGGGAATACTATGGAAACCTATTGATCCAGCAGATTTGTCAGCTGCAATGCCTATGAATGACTTTTCTATGATACCCAATGCACAAAATTTGTCAATTCCAGTTTCGCAACCTATGAATATGCAGAGAAATAAATGTTTATGTAATTGCTATAATATGAACCATCCATCGAATACTGCCACCTTTCCACGTGAAAGAACGTCTAAGCTGCAATATGTTATAGCAATACCTTTTCACGAAACACCTGCTCATTTTAGTGCTCAGAATTAGTAAATATATGATATTATCACCCACGTTAATTATTTATTTATTCTATTAGTTGTTGAATGTAACAAAATGTTGTATTGTTGTTAATGAAAATTTAAATTTGTTAATAAAAGCGCATATATTTTCATAAAATAAAATTTATTTATACCATTTTTATTAATTAATTATAAAATTATTTTTAACTTAAAATAAAAATTAACATACTTTTTCTTTCCTTTAAATTTATACAGGCTATAACATTGATAATAAATTTTAAATTATAATTAAAGAATATAAATTATTTTTGATAAATAAACAAACACATAAGTAAGTTGCAACAAGAAATAGGTAGCGTTTATAGAAAGAAATAAGAATTGGAATTTTATAAACGTAGAAGAAAAACATATTGGTCGAAATTATTTGCGTTGCTTAGTCCATTTTTTAAACTTGATACTATTTAAATATAATATACAATTAATTATAAAAACATTGAAGTATATTAATAATAAAACAATATCAGAATAATTCTTAGGCTGATTTTTCAATCATCAGATAATAAGTTATCCACCAACTAAATTATAACTTGATTAAATACAAAAGTGAAACAATTAAACTTAAATTTTTCCTATGAATAACTTTTATCTCATGCTTGAAAAAATAACTTATCCAGTCGAATGGTACTTCCTCATATTTTGAAGTCGGGAAAAAATCAGTCCTATGTGAAGTAAATTAAGTATTGATTATGAACTTTAAAAATCGTACAAAACGTTCTCACTACATTTAATAAATAACTGGTAAATATTAAATACATTTAGTAAAAATAAAAAATAAGAAATCCGCTATTAAAATACTCACTTCACTGTATCTTTATTTAATTTTATTTAAGTACATATGCACTATAAATATTTTAAAGGAAAATTACCTTCTGAGCACAATTGTGTCTCGCTATTGTAATACTGATTATATGGTGGCGACATGAAATTACATTCATTTTGAATGTTTGGATAATACTGCGTTGGATAAACATTTGTATCATTCTGAAAAGAATAATGTATATATTGAGAGTTATTAAAATGTTGCCGATTCATTTCTTGAAAATGTAAAAACTGATTTTGTTCTAAAATCTTTTGTTCATAATCTTTGCTAAAATAATAAGATTTCATTGTATGCTCAGCGTTCAAATAATTTGTAGGACACTGTGCTTTCTGTGTTTTAAAATCTTCAGTATGTGCTGAAGTTGAAAGGGATACAGAATCAGCATGGCCTTCACTGGATGAGTCACCACTCGATTCAGAATTATCTTTCTTCTCCTTCATCCTTCTATTCTGGAACCAAACTTTGACACACTTTTCTCCGAGGCCTAAAACTTCCGAGAGCTCCCGACGACGTTCACGGTCGATGTATTTCGTGCGAGAAAACGTTCTTTCCAATACTCTAAGCTGCTCCGTAGTATAAGATGTGCGAATTCTTTTGTTTTTCTTTTTTATTGTTCTTGTAATATTAGTATCTAAAATTATTTTAAAAACAATTATTTATTAAAACAGTAACTTAACTATAAATAGTAATTTTACCTTGCGAAATCTTTATAAAATTATTTTTCAAACCCAAGTTTTCTCAAGTAGTCTCAATTTCAGCATATATTGGTGTATTCCCACAGTCGCCTCTCGAGAAAAGAAAATGGGGTGACGAATTCTCTTTCATCAGTAACACACAGTTCGAGCAATTAATGATAAGTTACTAAAAATATTTACCTAAGTTCGTTTTTCTCACAACACTAACGACAATGACTGCAATTACTTTGTGTCAATGCAGGTAGGTAGATTTTCTACAAAGGTTTTAATGTATTTTCAATATACCTAATAAGTAACTCGACTGAATGATACCAAAATGCATCCAGTGTACCTGGATTCAGTCCAGTCCTGCGTTTGAATCCCAACATTAATAATTATTAGTGTGAGGATAAAGTGTTTTTGTCGTAGTTATTGAATCTTATTGTTTGATGGGATTGGTCTGACTTTCTAAGTGCTTTTTTCTCGTTACCCTTATCCCAGGAATTTCTTCTGTATCGTGAGGGCGTTTATCATATAAAAATTGTAAAGAGATTAACATAAAGATTACTTATATTTAAGCATATACAACATATTGAATAAATATAATAAACGCAATAATATCCATAAAATTAATTTTATTCCAAGTATAATTTTATGAAAATCGTATTAACCGTATAATCTTTGCTCGTTTTTATCAGGCGACACATTTGTAAATGGCCTGTTTTCCCAACAATCGATCTGTAACAAAAAGCTTTATTAAATTTAACGGTTAGTAAAAATAAATCAGAAAAAAAAATCAGTAAAACGTAAATGTCTTAAAAAATAAAATAAAAGCCTTAACCACATTCCTAATGAGAATAATATCGGCGAGTTACAACAGCATTCTGAAATCGGTGCTGAAGTCTCCAATCACGTAGCATTTTGTAAGCAGCATGTTCAACTAACGCATCTTACTTGATTAACAAAAACATACTTCATTAAATAAATTTAGGATGAAGATGACAGGTGAGCACACAGTACACCTGATGGTAAGTGGTTGCTGTAGCCCATAGATATTTACATCTATCCTCGTTTGCGAATCAAAATGCAGATGCGTTGTCAGCCCTGAGGACTGACATAGAATGCTTCTTTTCCAGTAAAAAGGGTCTCCGGTTCTCTACACCCACCATACGAAACAAAGCAGCATTAAGCTGTTATTTTACGCTGGTATTCTGTGTAGACGAAAAAATTACCAATACAATGAATATTTATCGTTCAAAATAAAGAACGTTATAAATTAAGTTTTCTCACGGATAGGAAAAGGAGACTCGTGGTCCTCCCCGGTCAAGCTGACCTGTTCATGCTACAATCATAATATACCTGCAGCTGCAGCATGGCTCTATCACGTACCAAATATGTAAACTCATACTATTCCTTCTTGCTTCTAAAAACATTACATCACACAAGCATGTCTCGCGATAAACATCCGGTATTGTTAAAAACTTTTTTTAATATTATTATTAATTATAAAATTTTATTTTCTGCGATTAAAATTTAGTGCCCTTCGTAAACACCAAGAACAGTTTTCAGGATCCCAAGAACTGACAATAGCTGGGCATAGGATAGGGGCTTTATAATGTTTTATTCAATCTCTGTATAGTATAAAACAAAGTCGCTTCCCGTCTGTACGCTTAGTTCTTTTAAACAACGTAACAGATTTTAAAGCGGTTTTCATCAATAGACAGAATGATTAAAAAAAAAGTTTATGTGTATAATACATGGATATCATATGTTATATCATTTTTCTGTCCATGTGTATGTGACTGAAGTCCTTCTAAACGGCTGGACCGATATTGATGAAATTTTGTGTAAGATTAGGTTGATTAGAGAATGGTTTAGATTCACAATTGTCAGTTGTGTTCTTGTTGAAATCCTGAAACCTAGCGTGCGAAGTTAGGTGGATCGCTAGATAATATATAAATTATTCTTAATAAACCTGCATAGTTTGTATAGTACATGTCAAGGAAAAGTAACAGTAGATATACGTCTTGCTGCTGGGTACGGCCGGCGCCAATTTCACATTTCCACAAAATATTATTTCTCGTACAAAAAACATATTTGAATAATTTGAGAAATAAAAATATTAAAAGATCAATCACAAAATATTTTTATAATCTCAAACATTAAGGTTTTCTCTCGAAGTTTTCGGTAGGGGACACCGAGCACGCATGTAGTAAATCTGCAGCTAACACTTTCAACGGTGACGGTGGTAAACAAACTTGCTTTGTTTGTGAACTATAAAATTTTAAGGTGACGACATACCTAATAATATTGTACATAAATATACGTCAAAAACTTAATTAAAAAAATAATGGAATTTGATTTATTGTGGTCTACCAAAGTCTACTGCTGATCATTGACCTTCCTCATAGATTCCCTTATAGAGGGGATAGTTGCCATAGTTTTCGCTTGGCGGGCGGGTTGACAACTGGAGTTTTTATAGGTAGTTGACGTTGTTCGATTCGAGGATGCCACTCCAGAACCGGCCGGCTTTCTGTCACTTCGGCTTAATGGTCCTTTGGGCTATGTCGGATACTCTGGTTCTACTGCTTGCTTTGAATATTCTCATTTCCAAGTCTGTCACTCAGAGAAACCCTGAGCATAGCCCTTTATGACTTGCTAAGCAACCTCGAGCTTCCGCATACGGATACTATTACGTTTTCAAGTTTTGAGGTTTAAGAGGAAATGCGGGCAGAGATACATTTAAAAATTAGGAATTTGAAGAAACTATCGCTGTCGCTCTGCGAGCTCTCGGCGTCCGATAAGGACAACTGCAGATCCGACTGAATAGCCTAAGTAAAAAACCATAATTCGAGGTTTGGTTATATCCCATTTCCTCCTCCAACATTGTACCAATTTAAAAGATATTTCATAAACTGAATAAGAAAGATATACACTGTGTCCCTACGCTTTTTGTTTTTTCAGTATTAGTTATCAAATACTGGGGGTATTTGCCATAGTTGCTACGCTTGGCAAGCGGGTTGGCAAACGCAGTTTTTTTTTTAATTTTAGTCGTTATTAGGGAGACGCTGCTGCCCACCTCCTGATTTGTTGCCTTTTGTCGTCTCTTACGACACCTATGGAATGATATGGGGTAGTGGATTATTCTTACACCGCCACTACACGGTACGCGACACTCCCGTGATAATATTATTATTATTTATTTTAAATGCACACATAACAAAAACATGCATGGATTAAATCTATACAAATAAATAAAATTGTGTAAATAAAAGTGTCTGTTTGTAATGTTAAAATTACAGTGTTTTACTAAATGCATAGGAAAGTATAAATGGTACTTATAACAAAAATACACTTTTTAAAATTTTTGTCTATCTGTCTGTCTATTTGTTCTGGATAATCTCCGAAACGGCTGGACGGATTATGACGGGATTTTCACTGGCAGATAGCTGATGTCATAAATTTAGGCTACTTTTATTTTAGAAAAATAATTAGGGTTGCTCGCAAAAAAATTAAAACCCTAAATTGCACGCGGGCGAAGTCGCGGGGAACAGCCAGTAAGTAATATAAAAAAAATATTGTATTATTGCTGATAGAAATTTCTTCCAGACAGAAAATTTTAGTTTACTTACTTTATTCTGTAATTGTTTATTGAATAAAAGAATTATGTTTAACCAAAAAAAAAAAAACTATAACGTTTAATATTTTCTGAAAAGAAATACGTATTCACTTGTTATTTTACATTCTGTATTGATGAAATTATTCATCAGATTGTATTTCACTTCAAATTTTAATCGATCATAATTGCAAAGAATGTGGCATTACTTTTAAAAATACCTATATGTAACGAAATTAGAACATTCGTAATATAAAAATGACTAAAGAGAAATTACAGAAAATAATTAGTATATTAAGTGATATTCTTACCTCATTTATGTTACTTAAAGGAGTCAGAGTAGTCATTAATACGTTGTGGAACATAATTAGCAATAATAATTATAATTAAATTAATTATTTCGATAAGTCACACTTTAACGACGAAGCAAGAACTGTGATGCAATTGCAATGATACAAAATGGATTCTACGCTAAGTATGATTTCATATTACCTTCATTTTGTATTAGAAAAATACGAAATACGAAAAACAGTGTTTTTTATTTCATATTATATAGTACATAGTAATTGCCACTAACTGTTGTACGCAAAATTAACAAATTTTTAGTGTGAATGTCAATGTATGTTATTCAATGTAATAAATAAAACTCATTTAAGTTATTAATGCACAAAAAACCCTAAGAGGAAATTATGCTTCAAATCTATTTTTCGCTTAGTGATAATATATTTAACCTACAGGGAAGGTTAAAGTTCAGTACCGAATTATTTTACTTGCAAGTAATTTCGTGAAGCCGTTTTATAAACTTTTTTTTTTTTTTTTTTTTTGCGCCCGAAGCAATTGGAAAAGGGCTACCCCGAAGGGAGGCAGAAAATGCATTACGCATACCACGATGGCCGGTCCATCGTGGTTATGAGGGACTCACTACCTACAAGGGGGAACCTAAGTGATACCCTCTAAAAACTGCCTTTGGGGACTGGCAACCAGCTGTTGAAAGCTTCACATGCCGTATCGTAAAGCGACCCTCTTTTGGGAAAAGAGGGCGCAGGCGGCTATAAGCCGCTGAGGGAGTGCCTGGGAAGGCAAATTAATTATGAATAACTTAATTAGAGTTGGCCTGAGCCGCCAGGAGGCAGTTCAGGTCGTTTGAAAGTTTATTAGGCGGGTCCGAGAGGGAGTTCCTCGGCCTGCGGACGCTATAGCGGGAGGGGAGTGGGGCTGCATAATTAGCAGCCTCACGAATAAAATGATTGGAATGCGACTCTGAGGCTTTGAAGAAGTTCTCAGAGAGTTTTTTAAGGAATTGTTGAATTGTAGGGAGCTCTAGGTCCCGATGAAGGTCGGCATTGCGGACGTACCAAGGTGCGTTCGCAGCTCGACGACAGAAAAGGTTTTGAACTACTTGGAGTTCATTAATAATTTTAGGGTTAGAGTGGGCGAAAATGGGGCCCGCGTAGGACATGACTGGTCGTATACAGACCTTATAAAGGGTACGCTTGTTTCTGAGGGACATTCTACTGTGTCGGCCCAACATACTGTTGAGCCTATTCAGGTAAAAACGTGCGTGACGGGTTACTCTTTTGACGTGGGGCCTGAAAGTTAGCCCTGTGTCTAGAGTGACACCTAAATATTTGGCAGACGTATGCCAGGGGACAGGGGTCCCTAGCATACGTATTGGTGGAGTGTTTTTGAGACGGCGTCGTTTATAATCGAAGTGAACGGCGGAGCTCTTCTCCGGGTTCACATCGATGCGCCATTTTTTGAACCAAGCTCCTAGGTCATCAACTGACTTTTGGACCTTGTTCCGTATGAAAGGTAGCGAGATACCTTTGCAGTAGAGAGCAGTGTCGTCTGCGAAGAGGGAGAGCTGAACACCTTTCGGCGGAATGGGAATGTCGTTGGTGAACAGTATGTACAGCAGGGGAGCAAGAACTGAGCCCTGAGGGACACCAGCTTTGATGGGGCGCTGTGAAGATAGCGTGCCTTCGTGTCTAAAACGAAAGGTACGATGATTAAGATAAGAGGCCACGAGACGTACTAGACGATCGGGGAGACCTATTTTGTATAGTTTGTAGATAAGGCCTGTATGCCAGACTCTATCGAAGGCTTTGGCGATGTCGAAAAAGACCGCGATAGTCTTATGACGACGGGGATAAAAACCGCTGAGGATATATTCCACAATACGGTGAACTTGTTGGGGGCAGGAGTGTTTCGCTCGGAAACCGAATTGATGGGGAATGATAAGAGGGTCACCGTCTGTGGGAAACAGATGGCGCCTCATGCGATTTTGAATGACTCTTTCAAAGAGCTTGCCCATGGCCTTGAGGAGGCTAATGGGACGATGACTGGAGGGGAGATTAAGAGGCTTGCCTGGCTTGGGAATACCAATCACAGTTGCCTCTTTCCACGTAGTGGGAAAGTAACTAAGGTTGAAGCAGGCATTGAAGATAATAGATAAAAGGGTTAGCACCTGCTCAGGAAAGTTTTTTAGGGCTTGGTTGGAGATGCCATCCGTTTTATAAACACAAATTGCACATGGAAAAACATCCAGACTGGAAACAATTAGCGGCAGGCTATACAAATATATGTCCCAAGCGGGAATTAAATCCACAGCCCGCAGCGCTATAACCAAACGTTTAGTTATTGAGCTACTAAGTCATTTATTTGGTAAAAAAAAACCCCACACTAGAATTTTCTCCTGTATCGCGGAGGCAGTTTACAAACACAAATTGCACAAGGACAAACATCCAGACCCGCGACTTGTTCCGTGCGGGATTCGAATTCGCGGCCCCCAGCGCAGCAAGTCATTGCTAAGCCACTGCGCCACGGAGCCGTCAATAATTACATAAGTATATATTTTATAGGGTAAAATTTTACGTTGTAGTTGTAGCTGCAGTGTTATATATTGCAACACGAATATCTCGACCGGGTAACGATCACGCTCGCACAGAATCCAGCGTGTAACAGCAGAATAATGTTGCTGTGTTTCGCTTGGTGAGTGAGGAGCACAATAAACCATTTTTACAGTAACGAGGTTTCCATCTTAGACCTGAGAGTTGACAACGTATCTGAATTTTGATTTTTATCAAGGATAAATGCAGGGATATCACAACATTCGCTTATTAAAAATACGGAAGTTAAATTTTGAATTTCAAAACCTTCACCATTACCGTTACAGCCTATTAAAGTCCACTGATGAACATAGGCCTACCCGATAGATTGCCTCATAAGGGGATATTTGTCATATTTACCACCCTTGGCAAGCGAGCGGGCAACCGCAGTCTTTTTATTTTTAGTCGTTACTGGGAAGATGGTGCTGGCCATCTCCTAATATGTTTCCCTCTGTCGCCTCTTACGACATCCACGGGATGTTATGAGGTAGTGTATATTCTTACACCGCCATTCACGGTAAACTCAAAAACTCAATACATCATGGCATATTGCACGGAAAATAAAAATAAATCTTCTGAAGTGTAAGAGCAAGCTTACATTTATGTTGATAGATAAAATGCACAGTATATTACGTTTTACTGAAGACAATTGATATTACCTATTGAGACATTGTGTCAACGTATAAAACATATAAAAATGTATTTTTATATATTTTTAATTTTCATATATTTCGTATTGTCCTTATTGTGTTTGTTTGTTTTATATTAGTATTTTACTCGTACTTGTAACAATTATTAAGTTATCGTACAGTTATCGTTTTTTTTAAACATGCTGTAACTACCTTTAAATGAAAACATGTAAATCTTAGTTCCTAAGCCTATTGTCACATTTTTTTTAAAACAACATGTTATTTCGTTGGTGGTTCTATCAATAAAATAAAAAATTATATTATGTATTTGATGGTTGATGAAATACTGCATCCAAATTAGATTAGAAAGTAAATCATATTAAATTTTTATTAATTAAGAGGCATGATATAAGCTGCGGGAAAAAAATCCGCAGCCAAATTACATATTACAAATGTAAACAAACCAATTAAGAAATAATCCTTTAATTTTCCTAATTAGAGGTAAGTTTTCAAAGCGGTTACAATAAAAACAAATAAATTGAATATGGAAAGGGATGTTTGTTAATGAGTTAAAATCCAAACAGGTATATAAGGTTATATAAGGGTATATAAGGGTTAAATACATTTTGACAGGCATTACTATCACCCAGTGCATTTAAGTGACATGTTTCCAGTGTGTCAATATAATACTTTAGACATGTCGTCTGTAAGTGATAATTCTAGTAATTACGAAAGTTCAACCTTTGATGCTGATATTATGAATGCCTCGAACTTTGAAAGTCACATAGTAAGTCAATTTATTATTTCAATTACTATTATGTACGACAAATGATTCCTTCAAAGGAGGAGGGTTTTTAAGCATACTGTGTTAGCTCTGGGGATATGCGATTGTCATAAACCTTCATAATACGCTAGCTAACCGAGTGTGTAGTGTTTTTTTTAAACAAGAACAATCACTAACAGTTACACAGTCCACCTGATGGTAAGGATTCTGTATTGAATTTAAAAAACTGTGAAGACTGAGTTCAAAAAAGTATAAATAGTAAAAAGGTACTCTGACCTGTAGTGTATTGAAGAATTTAAGCCCCGACTTCAGAAGTCATAAATCTCGTGGAAATTATTGTATTACTTTTTTTGCGTAGTTTTTCCTTTTTGTTAGTGTTTTCATATTTACTTATTGAGTGGACTAACACAATTTTAAGGTAACTAGAGTGTAAGGCTTATTATTATATTATTAAAGTTATAACCTATATATATCCCACTGCTGGACACAGGCCTCCTCTTATTTCTGAAAGGGTTTTAGGGCAATGAAATATAAACTTCACATCACACATATAGACGTGTCATATATTCCACTATCTACTCAAAGACTACTTGCTTAAGTTTTTCAGTGCCAATCTTCTTATAACTATCACGTCCATTTTTGAAGTGAAAATTTCTTTAGACACTTTGGGTACTTTTAGGATGGGGAAACAGCACTGAACTCACCAGACCGTCACGCTCAGATACATAAAATTGATGAAAGTAATGTTGAAAATACAATTGATTAAATTTTATAAAACTGATATGTATTCATAAATGTGTTAGTATTATATAATAATAATCATTATTTTTCATGTAAAACAGCGCAATAAATGAAAATTTTATTACTATATTAACACGTTGATAAAAATAATTCGTATTCGTAATAAAAATATTTATACGTGGTAGAGCCATGCTGCAGCTATATTAGTAGTATAGCTATAGCACGAATGGGTCGGCTCGACCGGGGAAGGACCACGCTCTCACAGAATACCAGCGTAAAATATCAGCTTAATGCTGCTTTGTTTCGTATGGTGAGTGTAGAGAACCGGAGACCCTTTTTACTGGCAAAGAGGCATTCCATCTTAGTCCTCACGGGTGACAACGCATCTGCATCTCGAGTCTTTATTGAGGATAGATGTAGATGTCTATGGGTCGCAGTGGCCACTTACCATCAGGTGGACTGTGTGCTCGTTTGTCACCCTATCCTATAAAAAAAATAATGTTTACAAGTTTGTGAAGCTAAGAAGTTTTTACTTTTGATGTGCAGTCGTACGACTGACAGTTCTTTTCTTATTTCTTAGACATGCAGAGGAAACCTCACGATGTTTTCCTTCACCGCCGAGCACATGGTAAATGGTACTTAAAATTGCAATTAACTATTTCATTGGTGTTGGCAAGGAACCCGGTTTGTTCGTATACTGTGGAATTAATAGCGAGCGCTTAGTAATAATAAAAAAATTGAAATCGCACACAAAAATACAGTTCAAAGAAAAATCTTCTCCTCTTTGAAGTCGGTTAGAAATCGAAATGCAAATGTCATCTCTAAAGACCTTGTTACTAAAACTTGTTACTAAAATGTTCTGATTCTCATTATAGACCATTCAAAACAAACTATAATTGTCAAGCGACTTTTCATTACAAGACGGTCGAAGTCATATGCCTCTGAACGATGAGGTAAATTTATGTAATTTTTATAATACAGAGACAAACATGTTTATAAAAATGTTTTAATGTTTATTTCTCTTTTCTAGCGTCATGACATCGAGCCGTCCACGTATAGATGGGATGAATTCAGAGCGACTTCATCGCACAGGATCCAGATCAATCCTGAGAATAACCAAACACATTTTTATAATTACACCTGTGATAATCCCGAATATAGCTGTAAAGTGAGACAATAGTTATAGTTATTTTTGACTACATTTGAATTAACGTCTTTAGTATAGAAATTAAAAAGATATTTTTTTCAGACACAAAACTCGGTGAGAAGAACAGAATACCTGCCATTTATGAAACTTCACAATCGTGGAAGGTGTCGGCGCCATTTAATAAGTATATACAATGAATATTAATCATTTCCCTTTTCTTTGTTATGCTGTTTTGCTATTCTGTTCAATAAACCAATTTATTTTTATTTTAGGTCAAAATTCACAAAATTTTATTATGAAGCGCAAACGAAGGACTGTTTTTAATACACAACAAATATTAATGTTGGAGAATATTTTTAAGAAGAATCCATATGTAAGCAGAGAAGAAAGATATAAGTTAATGGAAATGTTAAACGTAAGCGATCGAGTAATAAAAGTGTGGTTTCAGAACCGTCGTCGATTATCAAGCAAAAGAGATATAGAACTATTAGTTAATTATAACTCAGATTCGTCTATGGAAGAAAACGGTTCGAATTTGACTTTAGACTATGTTGAATCGAAAATAAATCAAGCTGATGAATTTGGGTATGTGACGTTGGATGACAGAGCAATGAGTGAGTTAATAACTGTTATTGACTCTCGTCTTACTATCGAAATTGATTTGGAGGAGCCTTGCAAGAAATTTAAAGATGGTACTTCTACTAACAATATAATTTATGAACCTATTTCACCAGTAAGCCTGCAGGATGGTGAGGAAGAAGAACATTTTTGTGTATCTCGGTGGGAGCCTCATGAACCTGAAGAGTCCTTAAGACGTTTATTTGACGTACAAGCTTTTATAACCAAGTGATATTTTACCTCAATAAAATACCCTGATTATTTATTATTTTATTGTTTTTTTTTTCTTAAGAATCGTGATAGTTCAGAGTCTAAGCGCCTGCTGTAAATTTTACACACTAATAACTCCCAGGTTCAATTGACGCCAATGAAATTAATAATTGCAATTTTAATTGTTGCTTTACCATGTACTCGTATTTAACAGAAAAATCATCGCGAGGAAGAGTTAAGTCCGCAACAACGTACTGGTAATGCCACAAAGAACAGTTCTGAGCCACATGCGCTTCCTTACAGTGACATCCAATTCCTTCCTTCCAAACATGACAACAATGGCAATCATCCCTCATGAGCAATGGCATAAAGGCAATTTGATTAGTTTTATTTGAAACTTTATGATTTATACATTTAAAAGTCGTGTGTTCAAATCCACCATTTGACACTGTCGTGAATCACTTCTAATACAATACATTACACTTACTTTTAATTTTCAACATAACCAATATTTTTACATAAAATAGTTATATAATAACAAATTGTAAAATTAATTATGTCCTTCTAGCTACTTTCGATCTAGGTGTAATTCTGATACTATTGAAAGCTTATCTTGCCTAAATTAGGCTTGTTTAAATTATAAGGAGCGTGGGGAGATCATAAGATATTCGATACAATTTATGTGAAACGTGTTAGCTCTTGCTAGGATTCGAACCCAGAGGCCACGATAGCGTACTCTGTTCACAAGAGCAGGAGGTCGTCAAATTATATTTATACGAGTAAGCTTATCAATAATTGGATTGGAAATGAAAACTTTTTAATTATTTCATTGTACGACCGATGATATTAAATAATAATAATTCATTTCTGTCGGTATTTTTCCTGAGTGTTGAAATAAAGCTTGCCAAAGATGTTGACAAAAATTAAAAAACAAAATTGTACCTACATTCTTACCGTGTCTGTCTATGTTGATTTATTTGTATATTTTAATTTAAGTTTTTTTCCCTTTCTGTGTTGATAAATAAATAAATTTTTACTTAATGTTATAATTAAAGTTAAAGAGATTAATTACTAACATAAATTAAATTTTAATAGTTTTAGTCTATTGTAATCTTTACAAATGTTTGATAATATAGTTCAATAAAATGAAAATTATATACAATGAGCATTTATTCAATGTAAAAATAGCATGAAATTTTTAAAAAAAAATAACAATCATTTTAAATATATAAGTAGTATTTCCCAGAAGATAACTTACTTTGTGCTTTTACCTAATTAAGTATTTAATATGTACATCATAAAGATTGTTATAGCTAAAAGTCAATTGTTTTTACAAGGAAATATAAGATGAAAATTTACTGTTAGCCGCAGTGCTAGGGTTTTGGTTACTAGCATCTGGTGTTGCCAAATATGTAAAATACGGGTCCTGTGTGAACGGCAAATTTGCGGTTCTCGATTGTAGATTGTTATCCTCGTAGGTTGGCGTTACTGTCGTCGAAATAGGCGCATTGAATATATACGTATCTGTTGAAGGTGGATGCATAACAACGCCACTAGACAATGAATTATAATACGAACCGGTCGAGTACCGTGTCATATCCTCGTTTAGTTTCAAGTTAACTCCGTTTGGCACATAGGTGTCCGACTGGAGCGAAGATAGTGCATTAGAATTCGGCTGCAGTGAATCATCGGTACCGTAACGATAAACCTCGGACATCGGTGAGTAAGTAGCTCTACTCGTTCCTGCACTATAGTACGAGGAATATGACAAGTTCGGAGTATACGATGGCAGCTCAATTTTCGTGGATCTTTCCATCAAGTTTTGTGGACCTTTGATCACAGTTTTTAAAGTGTTAATTGAAGAGTAGTCTGAAGGTCTGGATAACATGTCGTTGGAACCAACGTACATTTTATGATGACTTGCGTGACTATCTGTGAGCAATCTTCGGTGACGATCATGCCCTCCGCAGCTTCTGCCATGACTCATCTTATGGTCTTGACTGGGTGACGTTTCTTTGGAACTCGATGGGCTGCTGTCATCCACTGATGAGGAGGGTTTGTTATGCTTATTGTCCTTCTTATATTTCATTCTTCTATTTTGAAACCATATTTTAATTTGGCGTTCTGAAAGTTGGAGATAATTTGCAAGTTCGATGCGTCTTGGTCGACATAGATAGCGGTTTTGATGAAATTCATTTTCCAACTCCACTAATTGTGAACTCGTGTATGCTGTACGGGCTCGCTTAGTAAATCCTTTCTGGTATGAAGTCGTGTCGGAAGGCATATCTGAAAAATTATAATAAAAAAATTATATTTGTCTTTTCTTAACATATTTTTTTTAATTTTATTTTAATTCCTACCGTTTGATAAAGAAGAAGCTGCACTGATGACAGGGTTATTTATCGTCGAAGAAGTTTTGCTCCAGGAAGGACTCTGAAACACGTTGTAATTTTATGTGAAATACTAATAAAAATGCGTCCGACTGCTTCAATGTAATTAACACAATAAAGTAAAACTATATAATATACTATATAATATTCCTTAATTGCTTCTATCTGTAACTAAATTAAATTGTCATTAAAAATCCGGTCATTTTGTGGTTAATCACAGTTTTGACCAAAGTTTTTAAGAAAACTACTATGCGAATAGAACCGGTATATTGGAAACATTAAGGTGTATATTACTTTGCAATATTTACCTGGTTGGGAAAACTGGATTCACGTAAATCGCTTATGTCCCTTACAGTATCTTTTACAACATCGTTTTCTATACCACTTCTTTGATGACATGGTACAGGTTCATTGTGTAAATAATTTCTATTGTAATTCATTTGGCTGTCCATTTGAATATTAGAAGAAAATATGTCACTTTTATTCAAACAATTATGGGATGTCACTTCCTCAGTTCCCGAACCGTAATCGTTATGGGAACCGTTACTTATATTTTCATAGTTGGATATTTGATAGTCATATTTTGTCTGTAAATCTTCCTGTGCGCTGGTAGCAGTATATGACTGATGAAGCCCAAGAATATCGTGAATACTAAAACCTGTCGAGTCCCTTGAGTTATAATCTTGCGAAAAATTATTTGAAACAACGCTTAATGCTTCTGTCTTGCAATCTAGAAACACATTTTCTTGCGTTCCGTAGTTAACCCCTTCGGATAAGATGTCTTCTACTCCATGTGAAGTTAGGGTGTTCAACTTGTATATATGTTTTTGGTCTTGTTCTAGCACTAAATTTGGATTATATTGCGTTGTAATTGTAGAAGAGAATTCGGATGAAGTGGAGTCCCTCGATTCTTGATCAGATTGCAAACTTGGAGGTGATGGAGTCGGTGAAGACATTTTTACAACTTTTAACACTGATTTCAAAATATACGTCACAATGTCATCGATACACAAACATATACACTAGGCGACCGTACCGTTAAAGATTTGTTTACTAAATGCTTTTTCTTCACCTGAATGTCGTTAATTTGGTAATGACTTTATTCGTTTGTGTGCTGCATTCTGTTAGAGCCGATTTGTTTGTGTGCAACCGATAAGACGGACATACCGGGTCTCCGATAATAAACGAATACAAGATAATAGTTTAAAATATATCTCAGTAGCTAAAACGCCTGTCACAACTCCTTAAACAAAACTAGATATTTGGGTCTCGGTTACTGATACGTACAGGATTATTCGAATGCATTTTGTTTCCTTGTTTAACTTGTGCACTTAAGTTTTACGTAGTAATAAGAAAATATTAAATTTAAAATTTGTTATTTTATTTTAAAACCTGATTTAATAGTTAGATAAATGAACAGCAATAAAATTATGTTACTAAAACATTTAAAGTTGTATACTTTACTTTAAAATGTTCTTTGTCCCAGTATTTAGGTTGATACGTATGCCTTGAACTAGGTGGCGATATGACGAAACCACAATTGCTTACGTAGACAAGTCCAAGCGAAGGTAACGTATGTAGGCCCCTTACCTACACGCCGATACAAAACTCGTTAAGATAAAATTCAATCTTATATGAAAAATTTAATACCTAATGTATCTGTAGCGTTTTAAATTAAATTCGATAATCATTCTGCATGAAGAAATTTAAAATAAAAAGTTGATATCTCATAATAAAATATTTTTGTATACGTTATTAAACATAGGTATATTTGTTGTTTATTCTATTTGGTCTCAATAATCTCATAATATGAGAATACAATAACAAATTTGCAGCGGTATTATGGCCGCTATAAAATTAGATCGGTTTGATCTGGGAAGGACCACACTCTCACAGAATACCAGCGTAAAATAGCTGCATCATTTTGCTGTGCCTTTTGAGGCGAGTGTAGAAACTCACAGCTCGTCTTTTTTGGTGACAAGGTGGTCATCTTGGTCCTCAGCGTCTTTTGATTTTTCATAGATGTATATGGGCCAAATGTATAAGTTGGACTTTGTATCACAGAATTTAACGTTCTATTGCTGCGCAGGAATTATCAGCTCACGATGAAAAGCAATGTACAACCACTGCGTGTTACCAGTGATGATCTATGGATCTGATCCGTGGTCCTTCACTGTTGGCCGTATGAGGAAGCTCAACGTAGCTCAGCGAGCTATGGAGAGGGCTATGCTCGGGGTTTCTCTGAGTGATAGACTTAAAAACGCGGATATCTGCAGAAGAACCAAAGGAACCGACATAGCCTAAGGGATTAGTAGTAAGCTGAAGTGGCAATGGGCCGGTCATATAGCTCGAAGACCCGAGAACCGATGAGGAAGAAAGGTTCTCGAGTGGAAGCCTCGTACCGGCAGGCGAAGTGTATGGAGTGGCGACCTGGTAAGACATGCAGGAATTCGATGGACGCAGGTGGCAAATAACCATACTTTTTGACATTCTTTGGGAGAGGTCTATGTTCAGCAGTGGACTTGTGAAGGGCTGTAATGATGATAATGATGATGAACAGGTTATTGTAAATACGAAAAATAATCAAATTTAGAAACTGACAAAATCCGTGTATAGCGTCAGGGTTCCGATATCCTTCAATAAACATCTATGAAGTGTGTCTGTCTGGTCTTAAGTAGCTAAAAATTATTAATATTTTTATATATGTATATTTTTTTCGATATAGAATTAAATTTTAAAACAAGAAAAAAATACTTAATGTGTTTTCATGATGTAAATTAAAATAAATTTGCAATATTCCTTTACGTCCTATCCTGCACGTAATTAGGGGAAGCAAATTTTTTTCGCAATTCTGAGTCTGATAGTCAATATGTAACTTGGTTTGATTTACCACGTGCTCTCCGGTGAAGGGAAATATCGTGAGCAAAATTTGCATTACTTAAAAATTAAAAAAAAAGGCAAAGACATATGAATGAAGTCCACCTACACGCATTGAGGCAGTAGACTATAACTTTATAACTTGCGTTAAAGCTACAGTGGGTGTTTCCTGTTGAAAGTTACATCCTATATGTGTCCCTCTGCTGTAAATTTAAAAATTTTGTTCTTTTAGCTCATATATTTTAAGTTTAAAAAAAAAGTGAATTAATAACTACATTAAGACAGTGGTAGAGCCATGCGGCAGCTTTTGCTGTTGCACGGATGGGCCGGCTCGAACCGGGGTGGTACCACGACCTCACAGAATACCAGCGTGAAGTAGAGGTTTACCTCTGCGTTTCGCTTGGTCTCGCGTTTACTGGAAATGAGGCATTGCATCTTAGTCCTCACGGGTGAAAACGCATCTGCATTTTGATTCGCAAACGAGGATAGATGTAGATGTCTATGGGCCGCAGCAACCACTTACCATCAGGTGGACTGTGTGCTCGTTTGTCACCCTTATTCTATAAAAAAAATTAAACTGGTAGACACCATTTTCAAAATAATTATATATGTAAATGAGAACTATTCACTTATAATATATATGTCGCGTAATTATGCGAAAAATTAAAAAAACGCATGTTTTGAAACATGAAAGTTGAATTTTTAAATTTAAAATAAAGTATACACCCATTAATACGGCTATTAATTAAGAGTTAATAATCAGTAAGAGCATCCATGACATTCCTAACGCATCTGCATCGTTTGGGTATACTCGGAATAGGGTTGTTCCCATATCCTGTTGAGGAATATTGTCCCAGGTTTCTGATTCTATTAATTAGCATAACACGTTGTTCTTCTGTAACCAGACTTTTAGGTAAATCTCTCAAATCTCTTTTTTGGAGCTTATACCGAGCATCGATTGAGCATCAATGGGATTTAAATCTGGGGATTGCGCTTGCCATTCTAGGTCCCTGACCTGTGACATCATGTTCGTGTAACCAGGCTGTTACGACCCTGGCTGTATGTGAACAGGCATGGTCGTGCATAAGTAGGATATTTTGACCAATTTGTGTTTGATGTGGCAAGACCATTGGTTCTAAAATCTCATTATGGTATTTTTCAGCCATAGTGCCCTGTATCCAAACGAGGTCCGTTCTTCCACCAAAATGAATTTCGCCCCACACCATAATTGTACCACCTTGGTATATATGAACTTCTTGAGGGTGTTGAAACCGGCTTCTACGATCAGAAACTCTCCAAACAAGTACTCTCCTCGAATCAGGATTAAAACCAAATCATTCTGTTCATATCTTATCTAGCCCATTGTAGACTTCGTCCACGGTTTCCTCTTCTTAGAGGTAAAACCCTTAGTCGTCTACGAGCATAAAGGTTAGCTTCGTGCAGTGTGTAATATATATATATATATATATATATATATATATATATATTTGTTAATTAGTTAATGTTAATTATAACTGCATAGTCATACTCTTTACGCTGGTCAGATGTTTATTTATTACCAGCGATCCGCTCCGGCTTCGCACGAGTGATTTTGGGATCTCGACAACAACCGGGTCCAATTGTAAATCTACATTCTAAACCACCCAGGGACTCGCTCAAACACTCAAAAAAATATCGTCGAAATCAGTCGAGCCATTTTCGAGTTTTAGCGAGGCTAACGGACAGCATTTACAATATAATACAATAACTATATTTCAGGCATCAAGGACTTAAATATTAAGAACATTGCCCATAGCAATGTATACCTTAACCTAAATATATGTATATATAAAATATAAACATAACTATTTAGGGAACTTTCTTCTTTGGCGCGTCCCTGTATTGACGAAATACCACCAGAGGGCCAGAAATCGGGAAGAAAGTTTGAAGGCAGTTGACTTTTGTATATAGGGATACACTAGTATTCTTTTTATTGCAAGGAATACTAGCGATGCTTTTAACACTATATTCCCGTTAACTATTTTAATTAAGCTTAAAATGCTTGTGGACGGAGCAGTTTCGTTTTTGTTTTTCATCTTATTAAATGAAATTATTTTTTTGATAAAACTTATCTATGACATCGGGACGTCAAACACCTCAGTCCACCCGTGACCATTCGGGAATTAAAAGTTAAATTAAACGCAATAAAATCCTTAAAAATTGTTTAATTTAATGTGTAGTCTTCGCGTAAATATAAGAAATCATTTTTCATCTTAGTTAAGATACTTGTACTATTATCTATTCTGTGGTTACGGAAATAGTTTATCCATAACACTAGAAAATGAGAGTTTTACTCTTAACTTCCGTAAAATTGTGTTTTTGTAATGTGTGCTGTGCCCTTTGATTCGACATCGTCTAACCGATAGCGTAAAGTCGTCAGCTGCACAACTGGTGCATCCTGAGGCTATTGTACTGTTTTGATTAATGCGTTTGCCTCGTGAGAGCTATACGCTTTTGCGGCTTACTTTTATTGCCGGTGTTGATGTTGAATAAAAAGTTGCTTTAACCGTAGGAATGTATCGTAGCTTAATGCTTATTTGGTGTAGATTTCTGGAATTTGTCTATAATACGAGTATTTATTTATTTTTTTTTTTATTTATTTATTTAGGCTTACCAACTAAACACATACAAAACATTATTATTAAACATTTGCAGTTATAAACAAAATTATACTAAATATGTATTTAACTTAAAGGTATGCACAACATTTCAACATGAAATTTAAAATTAGTTATGAAATTAACAGATAATTAAATATGATATATACACAAAGACTATTCTATGCAATACAGGTAGAATTATAATTTGGTAGAGAGCTTAACATTGTATAGTTTAAAGTTGTATAATTTAAAGTTTTAATTTTCAGTTTGAGTGTAGTATAGAAATATTTTCTTTTTTACGGAACCCAGACTATCACTAAAGAGAATCTATATTACATTTACCGAATATATCATTGTACTTTCTCATCATAGAACACAGAGGAGAGTTGTTACCATAATTTTTGCTATTGAAATTTACACTAAAGGGACTAAAATTACACAACCTTGCTGAAACTCTGGGCACCTTCAAGTTAATTTGTGATAGGAGGGATGGACAGTCCACTTTATTATTAAGTAGTTTATGTAAAAGGCTTATAGATAGCAAATTCTTTCGCTGCTCCAATGATAACATTTCGAAATGCGCTAATCTTTCAGACTATCTGCGAATTGTACGATGAACGCCACTTACATAAGATATTTTATTTAAAAATTTTTTTTGGATTCTTTCTATACGCTGAATATTATTTTGATAAGACGGGTACCATACGACTGAACAATAATCAACATGACTGCGTATGACTGCGAGTATAAAAGAAGAAGGTAAAAATTACCATGCCTATACATACATTTTTAAATAGTAGGGTAAAAAAACGTCAATTATTTGCATTATAAATATATTTAATTATTATCTGTCTCGTTGGTCTAGTGTTCGTAGACGCGATTGCTGATCATGAGGTCCCGGTTTCAAATCCCGGGTCGGGCCAAAATCAGTTATTGGGTTTTTTCCGTCAAGAAATTCTCAGTAGCAGCTTGGAGTTGGAGTAAGTTGGCGGTATTTCACCCGTCCATCGGAAAGCACGTAAAGCCATTGGTCTTGCTCGTGATCTCTCTCCGGTCGTGTTGAATTATCCTTCCATCGGACTATGAGAGTGAGGGAATAGTGTGCACCTGCGCTTGTGCATACACTTGGCCACTATTATCGTGTCCTGCGCAGATAACTAGTCTCCATTGAGAATGGCCGCCGTGACTGAAATTCGGTCTGGAGGACATTAATATTTTGTTATTTCAACCCTCTGGGTGACAAGTGTGAGTGTTTATGTAGTTATGTTATATAATTTAATATTCGTTAAGATCGAATAATTAATAAATCTGATAATAATCATAATTTATCATTATCGACTTAAAAAAATGGAACATTTACTGTATTTTAATGTAGAAAACACAATATTTTCCAGGTCACTTAATTCAGTGTTTTTTCAAAATAATTCCATATAAATTTTAACCTGTACCCGTAATAAGTGAAAGAAGGCCTATATTTTTTGAACCATGATGACATAGGAGATAACCGCACGTTTATAAATTTACATACTATGACACGAGTGACCCGAGTTCGATCACTACCAGCACAAATTAATTGGTAAATAACGATTTAAAATACTGTTTGGAGGTAGCCTGAATATCTGAGAAATTTTAAATATTTTATGGACATGTGAAGATGTTCAAAACGCACTTGGGCAGGACAGCAGGCTCTCGAAAATGATATGGCGTTTAGATCAGGCGCTTTTACTTTAAATATTTTTTTGATAGTCCAACTATACTTTATATCATCATCAGCATCATATCCTTCATTTCAAATACACAGTTACAGTTTCTAAGAAAATATAATAATAATAATAAATGCAAATTTTCTAGGTAAAATGCATCCTAACAAAAATTCAAATGTTTTTGATGGTTTTTATTTGATAATTCCGATGTGGGTGGTTACAATTTTAAGTGCTGATTTAAAACTTTCTCATTTGCGAAGGAACCTCCATGTTTAAGAAAAATTAAAAGTATTTGGAAAGACATGAGATATCAATCGAATCGGTCTGCAGTGCAATTGTGTTGCTTGTGTTGCTGTTGTGTTGTAATTATATAATTCAGTTATTACCCACAGAATTATTAAGACGTCTGGACTTCCAAACGTCTTAATAATCTGAAATTTTGTTCTGTGGGTAAATACAAGAAATTCATGACTATTGTCATCAGTTTGTTGTATTGTCATCAATGACTTGGTATTTTAAACTACGATTTACTCAGCTCATAATCAATGCAGGTTGTTTAAGTTTTATCTTCACACTTATATTATTTATATTGTATTTTAGTTTACCAAATATTATCACAGTGAAAAAACACAGTTGCAGAGTTCCCACCGGCTAACGCTACCAGAGTTACAAAATTGCACTAGAGTTCTTGAAAAACATACTATCGAAAATACTATGTATTTTAAACTTTAGAAAAAAAATTAAAATTAAATTATTGCAACCGTTATACAAATAAATTTCGCTTCTTTTGGACAAAAGCAAACCAGTCGGTCCGAAGTCCCTAAGCTCATAACGTCAAAGCGATGATATATTACGATTTGTTCAAAGGGGACCTTTTTTTGTTCTCAACGTAATGGTTTCACTTTAATCGAAGGCTGTGAGACGGCATTATACGGCAATGCATTAGTATGAGTGGATAGGAAAGTAAAATGCATCTGTTCCCGCCAACAGGGAAAAGTGGTTCAGATATAGTACTGGAGATGGCAAGTCACTGTCAACAGTGTGCTGCAAGCTGTGTTTCGTGATGTTTGGTGCTGACTATACTTTTATTTTTAGAATATTCCCTAAATATATGTAAATATGGAAAATAACAGTACTTAAACTAAACATTGTGTTTTTAAATCACTTGAGATATTTTATTACACACAATGAATTTTTAATTTTAATTGTAACGCAAAATGATACAATAATCAGCTCAAAGTGAGTTTTCGTCAAAAATTATGCGTGGATGTCACTTAGAAAATTGCACCATCTTTGTGCTGTGTGTAGAATACATTGGAGAAAGTGTTTCCAAGCGAAATATAAATGCTGAAACTTAAAAGCCTTTATAGGAAGGTTTTCACGTTGGTCGTGCCAAATTTTACCTAAAGATGGCGCCAGTTTAAAATCTTGAGTATTTTTTAAACATCAAGAATGTCAAGCGCAACTCTTTGAAGATAATCGTAATGTAAGTTATATTTTATGTTAATATAATTCAATTTTATGGTGCAATAATTTCAGAGGCGAATAGCGCCATCTATAATAACAATGCTGTTGTGATCATGTCTAAGTGCAAGTTGCATAAGTATATTGTTCTTAGTTCATACTTACTAAAACATGTTTTAGATAAAACAGATACTTCATTTTTCAGTAAGTTATAAATATCTATGACATCTCTGACATTATATTTCAAAAATCTATTATAAAAAGGTCTATAAAGCTATTAAAGCTATCACATAATTAACTAAATCATGTCATGTTATCATCCTTTTTACCCATTATAAGTGGGTGTTATAAGAGGTAAAAGAGGGAAATAGGAAAAGGGCAGTAGCATCTTCTTCAAAAATAGTAAAAAAACACTGCGGTTGCCAATTGGACTGCTAAGCATCCTTTAGATAATCTATGGGTGAGGCCTAAGTTCAGCAGTGGTCTTTTGACACATGATGTTGTAAAGCACTCATAATATTTAACTTTTATTCCTAAGTATATATGTATGTATATATCTAAAAGTAGTAAGTAAGTTTAGTGGCAGTGTAAGAATATCCACTACTCCATATCGTCGTAAGAGGCGACAGAGGGAAACAAACTAGGAGATATGCAGCAGCGTCTTCCTCATAACGACGGAAATAAAAATAAAAACTGTGGTTGTCAACCAATGAGGGCTAATATTTTTCTGCTCACCAGATGTCGCTAGTTGACACTGAGGTAAAGTTTTTTGTTACACAATGTCATTTAATTGAGAAGTTAGTTTCAAATAAAAGTTCATCAGTTTCTAGAGTATTAAGAGTATATTAATACACAAAACAATGCCTCAGTGGTTTGCTCTTTAATCTTTTGCACAGTTTTAACTTTTTTTAATTTTTCTACTTTTATGAATATCTGTATAAAATATACAGTATAAAATATAGCTAATAGTACAGATATAAACAATAAACTTTACATTTTCTGAACAAATTAACTTCCCCGCTATGAAGTCTGTCAAATATTATACCTCATTTTCTAGTGGCGTCGCCCTGGTGGCAGAAACAGTCGTGGATGTCCTCATTGGCCAAGCGTGACAATTATGGCAAATATGCCCCCTATGAGTAAAACCTATGGGAGAGGCCTATGTTTAGCAGTGGACTGTAATATTTAATAGGCTGTAACGGAAACGGTATATATCAACAATTTTTGTCTTGCGTATGGAATTTAAAATATTTGATTTCAGCTAAGCTTGGAACCCGTAGCTCAGCAGGTAGCAACTGCTAGACATATAGGTATAGAAAATTCTAGTCCAATATTGTAGGAAGAATTTGCTGATACCGCCACAATCGGCAGGCAAAGAGGCAATTACAATACCAGATTTCCCGCAGCTTTCTTTTTTTTATAGGATAGGGTGACAAACGAGCACACAGTCCACCCGATGGTAAGTGATTACTGTGACCCATAGACATCTCCATCTATCCTCAATAAAGACTAAAAATGCAGATGCGTTGTCACCCGTGAGGACTAAGATGGAATGCCTCTTTTCCAGTAAAAAGGGTCTCCGGTTCTCTACACTCACCATACGATACACAGCAGCATTAAGTTGCTATTTTACGCTGGTATTCTGCGAGAGCGTGGTCCTTCCCTGGTCTAACCGACCCGTTCGTGCTACAACTATACTATTAATATAGCTGCAGCATGGCTCTACCACGTAAAAATTCTAAACAGTGTTTTATATATGTCATATACTAGGTGGTAAATCGCAATTTAGTGGAGGTCTTGTGGTCTTTCTGGCGGCCTTGAAAAAGATAGTCGCCTCTTATGACATTTACTCACATGACATGCACTCACCTATCTCTATATCATAACATATGTACTGTACATCTTCTATGCATAAGCCTAAGATAAGCTCCATAATAATAAAAAAGTAAAGATGTCCTCTATAAACGACATCCCACTGCTGGGCACAGGCCTCATTCATTTCTAAGAGCGTTATGGAACATTAAGTTCGCTGTTCCAGTGCGTGTTAGGTTACTTCCCAAGTCCTAGACATGCCCAATTTTCGTTATAGTTATTCCTAAGCAAACTATCACGTATCTCCTAAAATGGGAGATGTATATCAGATACAATATCAGAAAGATATGGACAGCTCCATGGCACAGTGGCTTAGCAACACGTTATGGCGCTAAGGGCCGCGAGTTCGTATTTCGCACGAAACAGGTATTAATAGGCCGTGAGACATTTTATCTTACTCCACGGGGTTGACCATGAATGTGTGGCCTTCTCGAATCTTTTATTTCAAGTTTGTTACAGTCATTTATGGATTGCGTTCACCATTTACTATTAGTGGACTGTTGCCTCGCTTGTTTCTCAAATACAAATATCCGCTAAAAGCATTAAGACTACTCTTACAATTATATATAATGGGGGTAAAATATTAGTGTGTCCACGTTGTTCGAATGTAAGTTAATGTTTTTTTAAATGTGGTCTGGATATTTTTATCTAGATCTAGATCCGTCCTTTCGATCTAGACTTTGCACGAGTGATTTCTAGATCTGGATAGCGCCACCTAGCAGGTCGAAATGTAAACCTAAACTATCTAGGGATCCATTCAAACACACAAAAAAATTCATCAAAATCGGTCTAGTTGTATTTGAGCTTTAGCGAGACTAACGGACTTCAATTTATTTTTATATATAGAGATAAACGAAGCTTTTTGAAAGAACTAGTGGTAAATCTTTACTTAAAGTTGTCAATAAGCAATAATTAAAATACACTACACTGAATCAAGTGTCTTGAAATAACGACTGCGGTCGGGATTTATGAAAAATAAAAATAAAAATTGGTTTTCGGATCTGGTTGTGTTGTGATTATCTGCGTGTAAAAGCCACGTGCTAGCCATGATCATCGCTAAAGTTTTGGATGGGCTGACTGAAAAAGAAGAAAAAAAAGAAATATCTGAAACTACATGATAACAAGGATGAATTTAGATTAATCCATCCAGAAATTGCCATCTTGTGTCTTTCGCCGCCCGGGGCCGATCGGATTTGCATTTTTTAAATTTTTAAAATATTATATACTTCGAGTTACTACAAATGACCATGTCGTAGTTCAATTACATTTTGAAATAAGTCTTCGCATAATGAAAATAAGAAGTGTTATTGTTTTGTTTGATGTCTCACCGCCGGCGAGTAAGCGACTAGATATCAACTATTTTCTCGCTCAAAAAACAAACAAAAGATATAGATTTCGTGTCAGTAAAAGAGACACGTATATTAATCGTTGATGGCTGGTCGTTCATACTGCCGGTGAGAACTCGCTCTCCACTATTTTCTCGCAGAGACTACAACACTCGCTCAGCGGTACGCGCTCAGCGATACTCGCTTGGCGGGCCGAATACACTCCGTAGGATGAACCAGCGGTCACTGCTCTACTAGTGTGGATTTGAGTGCACGCATTGTTATGAATTTAGAGCAATCATTAGTACTATCATTGCAGTCTAGTTCTGACGACGATGATGATGTATTTCATGATAGCATTTGTGTGTTGTAGCACGCGTTCAGCGAGTGGCGCGAGTATCGTCCGCCGCACTCGCTCACTCGCTTTATAACCCAGCGAGACAACTATGTATAGGAAAACTACAAACTCGCTTCTCGCTGGTTATTGCCGGCGATGAGACAAGTGCCTGACCAACTGGGTTGTCGAGAGCACTTCGATAGCACTAGATTTCACCCTCGCGATCACTGAGACATCACTGAAAAGTTGTCGTCTATTCGTCATAATGAAGTCAATCTCATTTATTGTCGAACCATCGGATCTCGAACAGATCCTCTTTCTGTGGGGCCGCTTCTGGAAGAAAAGTTCATCATAAAGAGTCTCTTTCTCCATGAAGTCGGCCAGCTGTTGGCCCCTTGGGATTTTTTATAGGATAGAGTGACAACGAGCACACAGTTCACCTGATGGTAAGTGGTTGCTGTGACTCATAGACATCTACATCTATCCTCAATAAAGAATCAAAATGCAGATGCGTTGTCACCCGTGAGGACTAAGGTGGAATGCCTCTTTTTCAGTAAAAAGGGTCTCCGGTTCTCTACACTCACCATACGAAACACAGGAGCGTTAAGCTACTATTTTACGCTAGTGTTCTGTGAGAGCGTTGTCCTTCCCCGGTCGAGCCGACCCATTCGTGCTGCAACTATACTACTAATATAGCTGCAGCCATGGCTCTACCACATATTCCGTTACCCTCTTCCAAATTTCCCTACTTTCAGCTCACCCACCGTTCTCTCTTGTGCCTAGTTTTGCATTGAATATTAAATAATTGTCTCCCATTAATACCGTATAGTTGATTTTGGAGGAACGCATGGTTTTAGATATATCCTCATACGTTTCCGCCACCTCCTCCATCGGGATGTGCCGATGTTGGTGCGTAAACCTGTATGACCTTCAGCAAATACCGTTTGGTGATTCTGAGTATAAGGTACGCAACCCTCGTCGACACACTCCCCATATTTACAACGTTGTTAACGAGAGACTTGTGGACGATAATTCTGACTCCGCCTTGGGACAAATAGTAGCCTTCCCGGTGATAGAACAAGTTGACGGATGAGGATTACCGTGTCCTCCCCCTCTCTTCGGACCTCGGACAATCCTATAATATTCTAGCACAACTTGTCTATCTGTCTTCTTTGTCTTCTTTTAGGTCCAGGATCTTGTCGTCAGTCCTCAGGGTGCAGGCCTTATATGATGGCAGGTCGAGTCGTCTTAGGTGGCAACCAAACCTCCACCGGAGATTCTTAGCACCCCCTGCCCCACCGTTACCATGGTCGCCAGCGTAGCCAGGAATAGCGGGGCCGTTGGGGACTCGGGGCCGTCTCTTCGTAACTTTATTCATTCATGGGGGTATACTACTTTTGCGGATTCTATCGCATTTAATTAACTTACTTTTTTTAATTCCCGACGTTTCGGGTGCTTTACATCACACGTGGTCACTGGGGACTGAGGTGATTGACGTTCCGATGTCAGAGTTAACCCGGAGTACCTCCAGCTTTTTTACCAAAATTATTAATTAATAAAGCTGAAGGTACTCCGAAACGCGATAGAATCCATAAAAGTAGTTTTATTCAATGTGTAATGTTCGCGTAAATATAATAAATCATTAGGTTGGCAACCGCAGTTTTTTATTGTTAGTTGTTATTAGGAGGACATTACTACCAACCTCCTGGTTTGTTTTCTTCTGTCGCCTTTTATGACAATAACGGGGCGATATGGGACAGAGGATATTTTTACACCTGTGGCCTACACAGTCTACAAATGGTATCTGTGGTATGTATAAATGGCCGAGAATATAATGGTAAAGGGTAAAATTATGTTTAACTGCAACTACACAATTAAAAATAATCTTAGGTTCGTATCCACAATTCGACTAGAGTTGTGAATCACTACTAATATGAGCATTTAAGCTTACCTGGAGTGGTTAACGTAAGTATCAGTCATGTTAATGACTTTATTAATATTTAAAAAAAATGGTGGTGCTAATCATCAAATTGCGTAATTAGTAAAATGCTTAGAACACAAGCTGATTCATTAATTAATTTTGTAAATTTCACCATCAAGTTGACTGTGTGATTTTTGTCAATTATACTAGAACGAAAAGTTATTAAAAATGTTCTTTTTTGTTGCAGCACTTAAGAGAAATTTTATCAGAAAAAATCATCTACTCCTTCCATACGTTCGAAAGTAAACAATATATACATTGAGGGAGTATAATTTATTTTTTGAAATCTGATTTTACGAACGACGAAATCTTTGAAGAACATTTGCCTTCGGTAGTCGTGTGTTTACAATGCAGGTAAATATCAAGCTTTTCAAATTGCCGTCTTGTATTATCATCATCATCACCATCATTGCAGCCTATCAAAGTTTACTGTTGAATTTAGCATTCCTATAAATTGCCTCATTGTAGGGAATTTTGCTATAGTTGCTTGATAGGCGGGTCGGCAACGGCAGCTTTAATAAACTTGAGGTGTTATCAGGAAGACGCTGCTGCCCATTTCCTGTTTAAATTTCTCTCTGTCGCCGCTTACGAATCCTTCGGAGAGAGGTTGGGGAATTTCTCCCGACGCTACTTAACGGCGCGGTAAGAGAAACCAAGGTGTGATTATTGATAGCTTACTTAGCCTTATTTTATGAAAAAATTAACCTTTGATAAAGAGTAAAAGCCAACTTCAAAGAACTTTAACGGCCTCGTGGCGCAGTTGCTTAGTATTGAAATGCAGCGCTGAGGACTCGGGTTCGAATCGGACAAGAAAAAAGTATTTTTACGGCCTACAAAAAATTGGCCCGGGTCTGGATGTTTATCCTTGTGCAATTTATGTTTGTAAACTGCCTCCACGATACAGGAGAAAATCCTAGTTTGCGGGTAACGTAAGTGGTTTTATTTTTTCTACACTTACACTATATCTGTACACTGACTTGAGAATGTAAAATTATTTTATCCTTTATAGTTCTTAGAAAGAAGTCTTCTTAGACGTCGGCTTTTAATTTTTATTAAAAGATATTTTTTAACCATTTTGATTGAACTGAGTAATAGCACAATCTCAACGACGTCTAAATAGTTACATTCAAAACTTCAACCCCCTATTTCACCACCCTTGGGGGTGGAAGTTTTTATAAAATATATATAGGTCCATTAACCTATTTAATAAAAAAAGTATCATCAAAATCTGTTAACAAATAATATACAAGCGTTTGAAAATGCGATGTCTTAGAAAAGCCCATGCTAAGTTAAACGGCGTTTCTTCTATTTTAATCTATTAACAGGGGACTAATGCCCCATGGAAAGCTGAAAGAAAACCATTCTAAAATTTTAATAAGATGTCAAAAATCTCTTTCATACAAATAAAATGCAACACAGCTCATAAAGACTACTTAATCATATTAAGTGGAAACAGCTCTTAGTGCTCACGGTTTGAGTGGATACGGCTCGTTGATTTTTTACGACCTTACTTATGCTGTTCATAATAAAGTATTAAAAATTATACTTTGCATTTTCAATTCAATTTAGTACATTTGTATTGAAGTTTCACTCCATTACTATTTAATCTTACACGACCAGAGAGAGATCAGGCTTTACGTGATTTCTGTGGCATGCGGGTAAAATACCGCCAAATTGCCGACTCCGGGCTGCTACATAGAATTTCTTGACAGAAATACAAAATAACAGATTTTGGTCTGACACGGGATTCGACCCAGGACCTTATGATCAGTAGGCGCGTTTACGACCACTACGTATATCCATACATTTTATAATAACTATAAATATTGGTATTCAAACCAGACCAATATCGTACGATGGTCAAGTGCTTTTTCTGAACCATACGGGTTAGAGTGCTGGGTGAAACAACGGGGTTTGACCCCTCCCAAACTCTTCTACTCATACATCACTGCACTGTTAAAGGAACTCAGTAGTAGTCGTGTCGTATTAACAAAGTATTTGTGAATAATATTAGCTACGAGGACGTTATGGTGCTGCTGAGTCCCTTTGCCTCTGGATTGAAATATGCTATCAGTCATGGACTAACATATAATGTAAACACAAGTGAATTTATGCTACGAGTGGGCCGTAACAGGTAAAATCGCATATCTGTTACGCCTGTTCCAGTTCCACATAAATAAGAGTTCAAAAAACCTGTTACAAAATAGCAGTTTGTTACTACAGTCTTGGTAGGTACTTCTCTTTATACTAAGGTGATGAACCTAGTAAATAGGTACAAATATGTTTTGTTCTTGGTGTTACCACAATGTGTTGAGAAAAACTATTTAGCTGTTTTTTATAATATAATTAGTTTCTAAACTTAATCTATACACATAGCTAAAAGCGTGCTTTTACGAATTTTTTAACTAAATAAATTAATTTAAAATAATAAATTAATATAAATAAATACATTAACATAAACAAATAAATTGATATAAATAAATTAATTAATACAAATAAATAAATTAATATAAATAAATAAACTAATTCATGCATCGATTTTTAACAAAGACTACAGGTACTTAATGACTACAATTTAAAAACTCATTTATTGTGTAAAATGTTTTTTCTACCAGCCATCGTTATCCCTAGACTTAGAATATACGGGGGTATAGACGACCTGACAGCCCGAAAACGTGTTACTAATTTTGATCACAGAATAAATGTACCCTGAATCAGGCTGGTGCAACTTCCATAGTAAAAATTATATGTACTACAAGGGTCAAATTTTAATGACGGTTACTCTTCTTTATATTTTTCGTGATATGTCTATTAACGACATTGTCAAATGAAATAGGTTCAAATGTCAAATCAAACAATTATATTTATATATATTTTATTAATTAAGATTGCTTTTAATTTTGCTATAGGAGCCGTTGTTCATTTACAGAATTGTTAAGAAATTAAATATGCATTATAAAACTTTCCAATTAAATGGTGCCAGAAGCGGAAAAAATGATAACAAGAAAAGGCTATTCGTAACAATATTTCCCTTAGATGATGAAAGGTATGTGGTGATTTCAACTTTATAGTAATATGATATTCAACGCGAGTATATTTTTGGACGTAGGACATGTTTTTATAATACATAGGTAATTCGTCAACATTGTCAGCACTGTTTCTCAAAATTAAATGTCATATCTTGATGTTGGTAGAGTAACTTGGCGTAATTTCATGCAAATATTTTTACTATGGAAGTCCCGCCTCTTAAACGTAGTGATTATATTCTCTTTGCCCTGAATTTTGATTTGTCATTGTGTGCGTTAGCCAGTGATGTACATTTTACTTACAATGACTATCGAAAAATGATTGTTAAGGAAGTAAGTGGTCAAAAATAGTTTAGTGCACGAAATTGAACAACTTCAAAATTAAATTAATTTTTACCATGATAGTTCTAAAACAATTAAAAAATATTCATATAACATGTTCCTAAGAATAAGCTGAACCTACGTGCCTTTTGTTGCATTTTAATTCTAATGTAAAACCCCAGGTGACTCTACCGGTAAACTTAAACGAAATTCCCCAAGAATCAGATCGGAAATTTGTATTTTCGAGATATGATCTTTGGAGAAAAATATTTACTACCATGGACAGTTTCCCCGAAATTTCTTTTTTAACATATTTTTAATATAAATAGGTAGATACTTAACTAAGTATATACCTATTTATATTTTATAAAATGTTTTGATGGGGAAATAAAAAAACGGTGACATGGAGTACATAATAGCTGCTTTATTTTTCATACAAATATTACTTTTGATAATAACAAATACTTAATAATGAATAATTAAATACATTATAGAAGTTTATTTTAACATTTGGCTTAAATATGAATGTAAACTTAATATTATATAAATTTGTAAACTTAATATTATATAAATTTGGAGTAATCAGTTTAAAGGCCAATATTATGTTTATTAGGATTCATCATGCTTCATGTTTATATTTTTTCATCTGTGCCTGAAAAGTATAAAGTAATAATAAATTTATTATCATTTTAGCTGCATTTAACAGTGGTAGAGCCACGCGGCAGCTTTTATTGTCGCACGGATGGGCCGGCTCGAACCGGGGTAGTACCACGACCTCACAGAAAACCAGCGTGAAGTAGAGGTTTACCTCTGCGTTTCGCTTGGTGAGTGCAGGTGGCCGGAGGCCCTTTTTACTGGAAATGAGGCATTCCATCTTAGTCCTCACGGGTGACAACGCATCTACATTTTGATTTGTAACAGAGGATAGATGTAGATGTCTATGGGCCGCAGCAACCACTTACCATCAGGTGGACTGTGTGCTCGTTTGTCACCCTTATCCAATAAAAAAAAAAATGAATTTTAAAAACATAATGATCTTAGGATACAAGTGCACTCTCTATTCTCTCAATCTGGGTATGTTAAGAAAATGGTCACTCATTCATGGACTGACCGCGCCAAGTGCAACTTAATCTCGCAGATCTATTCATCCGCGTAGCTATTACTTAACTACGAGTTCCTCTTCTCTACGACTATTCCTGTAGGCTATAAACCACGCTATTTAGCCCTAGGCACAATATCGTCGGCTATCAAGCATGAATCGGACATCGAGCGTTGTGAGTATCAAATACTATGGAATTTATACTATCATGGCAAATTAAACCGTGCGTCTCATGTGCGGGTGTCTAGTGGCGCTTCAAGAGAATTACTAAATATATTATAAGTATATAACTACTCTGAAAGTTTCATCATTGTGACTTGGGAATATAATCCGAAGCTCCGCGCAACCCCTTTGGGAAAATAGCGTGATGCTATGAATATTGCACTAGTATAACCATGACGTTCGGGTGGTGAAGTATGGTTATACATTTTTTTGGTTGATAAATAGATAGTTGGGTTCATAATGGCTTAAATAGAATAATCTCAAGACTTTTATCTTTAATGTACTACAGTTTTATAATGTATAAAAATCGGTCTCTATTTTTATGTAACATTTTGAAAGTTAAATTTTTGAAGTCTTATTATAACAATATTATACTTACTTGTATAAATAATGTAGAAATGGCTTCTTTTAATAAATTGTTTTTATTCTACTCTTTCTTTTATACTTCTCAAGTAAATGTTTGCTGCAAATTGTTGAGTTTTTCTTTGGACCTTAACCTTAACCATTTTTTTCTAATTTTAGAATCCGGAGGGAATCTGTTTGACAAATGACAAAATAAAATAACACTTAAAGAACGCAAACTGAGGATTTTTTTCTTGTTGTGTGGGCAAGTCTGTCGATTCAATATAAACATCGATATTACTATTCATAGTTGAGTCAATTCCTAGCGTACATGTAAAATGTTTTGTATAAAGATGTATTTACCAAATTCATGCAAATTCTCAACAACGTGACTTTTTTATTTTCAAAATATCAAAATTAATAAAATAAATGAAAACATTTTATATTCAAAACAGTATATAATATAAATTTTAACCAAAAATAAACGCGCCATAACATTGACGACGTCTTGAGAATTTACATGTGAAATGTACAATTATCAGGATTATTTCTATTATCAAAAACATAGTCACTCACAGAACAAGTAACCATTTTGGAAAAAGTTAAAATTACTAAAAATAATCACTATAACACTAAAAAATTACAAAATATCTAGGAGCTTATTTCTTGCCTGCCGACTTGTGCCGACCTGTCCTTAAATATCGGTTACAGTTATGAGATTTGGTATCCTTTTCAATCTTGTATTTTTTCCATAAGGAATTTTCTTCTCCCTTGCACTTCATGTCTATACGCCAGTATATTCTAAGTCTATGCGTCTATCTATGCATCATCTATGTGAGAAAAAGACAGAGATTTTGACATCTGTAATAGGATGTCACAGGGTTACAGAAACATTGTTTTCTTATTCTAATAAAGGTATACTCGTATATAGGAATAAAGAAAAGCTTGTGACTGTAGTATAAAGAATGTTGTTATCTCGTAGAACAGGAGCTGTTCTTTCAGTTTCTTTGTCGCAGTTACTGTCTGCTATTTTAAGATAATTCCATAGGGTAGTTCTCTTTCTAACTAAGGTGTTGAACCTATGCGAGAAAAGAAAAGAGCTTGTGGCGAGAAACAGGTTGTCACAGTAATATTTTTTATTTTATTCTAACAAAGGTAACTGTCATATGCATGAATAAAGAAAAACTTACGACTGTCTTTTAGTGAATTTGTTATCTCGTGGAACAGCTGTTGTTTCAGTTTGTTTGTCACATTTACAGTCTGCTATTTTAAGATATCTATTTTTTTATCTGTAACTCTTAATTTATCCTCGTTGGCAGTGACGACTACAGGAATAATTTCAGTCACCCGACCACTCAAAATATCGGTCAAATCGTGAACCAGGTCCAGATATTTTGTTTGTTTATATGTTTAGGCTTTCACGAGGTTCACGTCGTATAGAACTGCAATGTCGACCAAAGATATTGGTTTCCCCAAAGAGGTCAAAGAGGCGATTGTGTCTACGAAACTTCTAGAACATCCCATAGAGCTCTTTCTCTTTTCATACCGCCTCCCAGTAGAAGACGCTCTGTACTGCCGGGGTCTTGTCATTGTTCTTTGGCATGGTCATAGAGGAGTAGGGTCTTTACCACACATAATGAAGTTGTTATGGCCGAGTACTTATGGAGCATTGCACATTTTACGATTATGCATGGTAAGAGCGGTTATAAAGCCACACTTACCATGTATCCGTGGAAAGTACAGCCTCGCTTATGATGATCTGAGATGATGCAATATAGGGCCGCCATGTACCAACCGTTATTTGCTTGTGTATTATTTGTGTATGTTTTCATTTGCTAATTTATTATTATCGTCTAAGGTAACAAGAAATTAGTTTCCTATCAATAGATTTACTGCTTTTCAAAGTCGTTTTGAAACCATAAACACCATTGGTCTGAGGACTGTTTTTTCCTTGATGTTTGAAAACTGTCACGGCTTCTTTTAGCTCCGTAAATGTCAAACCTCTAATCAAATCTTCGATTCTTGATAAACTGAACAAATCGCACGGTGCGAGATCTGGACTGTGAGCGGGATGGGTCACTAGCTCCGCCTTATCAGAAACCAAAAATGACTGTCTCGCCGAAGCATTGTCAGGGTGTAATAGGATGGGACTCCTTGGTCGTTTACTTGAACTTTTTCAAAGGCACTGGGCAAATAAATGGTGGTGTTTCACTCAGCATGAACTGTCTTTTACTTATTAAGTGGGACTGTGCAGACATGACCGTCTAGTCATTATTTTCTTCAAGCTTCTTGACTGCATCATTCTTTTTTGGTTTGCTGTCGTCTTTGTACACCCATACAGAATAATATCGCTTTCTAAGACTGGTGCTTTCTTTCCGGAATGTAGGGGAGACCGGGTACAAAAGTAACATTTTGTGCTTTTACCTTGTTTTCTGGTTAGGTGTAATTATTTTTATGAAATTAATCTAGCCATTTATACATTTCGTTTATGTTCTTTACATTAGCATATTGATTTAATTTATTATTGTGTATTTTATATGAATCACAGCGACTTTAAAAAAATTCGTCAGTTGTTACTTTCGACCTTTTCGAAGGGGTTTGTAATGAATATAACGTGACATATTAAATCAGCTAATTATTTATTACAAGACTTTGTATTAATAACTCAGATAAACATTTGCATTTTAAATGCTCAAAAATTATATATTTTAAGAAAACAAAAGAATTTAGTAATGACATCAATTATTACATGAAATTATTTTTTTTTTTATAATCAGACTATTCAGTATTAGTATTTTACTAAGACTCACAACTATGGCACATAATTTGCATCATCGATAACGCATTCAGCATGTGATTAAATTTTACATTTTGTACATTGTATCCTTTGCTTATTTGGTCAACTTTTGCTAAAAGTTTCTAAACAAACGAGACAAAAGCAATCTTCGTCGTCAGATTTATTTTTCTTGCCTTTAGCTGCCTTCTTTGTCTTTTTTCCTTTTCCTTTCCCTTTCGTAGATATCAACTTCCTCTTGTCAATCCCAGTATCGGGCTTTAAAACCGTTTTTTTTGTTGGTTCGGTTCTTCAAATGCGTTTTTTAGGGCGTATTCGTCAATAATGCTGCCTTACATTTTTACATCCTTTATTTGCTACAGTCCTCGAACCCGCTTGTGGTAAAAGTCTTAGATCTCTCGGTGTGGAATCAAACGGCTGAGAAGAATTTGCTTGCTGTAACCAGCTAAGTCCTGGTACTGTCGAATAGGATTTCTTCGACAAATCATTGCTAAATGTACACTGGGTAGTCTGGTCACTCAATGTTGGAAGATTATTAACTAAAGTCTCCAGATCAACTTGGATGGAGGACGTTGCATTAAAACTTGTCAACAGATCATTTGGTGGAATTTCACTGTTAACTTGTAAAGGCCGGTCAGTGACAGATGATTGTGCATAGTCAACAGTAGTGAATACATTCCTATTAAATGGACTTATACCGGTGTAGGTACAGGTAAATTGCATTTCGATCAGTGACAGAAAGAGGAAACGCTTCTCTATCAATCCCAGGAATGTAATGGATAGTCATTGTCCGACCAGAATGATTCCGCATCCTTTTTTTTTACAAAACCCTAGAGCTTGGATAGATATATGCGATGCATGGTTGTCGATCAGTAACGAGCATTTTTGATCAACTGTTGGCTTCAATTGGTTTTTGAAATGCTCTTGAAACAGTAAAAGTTGTGCCTCCTGTATCCATTTACTAGCATTGCCAGCTCCGTCACAACCAACACGACCAGGGATCTAATTTTTGTACCAGTTTTAGAAAGCTCTTCAGTCGCTTTTCGGTACACTTCCGTGTCAGTAGTTCCTCGTGTAGTAGGTCTTATGTCGTGGCATTCTGTTCAAATAAATATACACATAACAATAGTAAGTAAATAAATCAACATGGGGACAAAAGTAACATGTTACTTGTGTACCCATAGGGCTATGTTACTTTTGTACCCGATTACATTTTTGTTAATATATGAAAGATAACTTTAAAACGGAATATGCTAGACAAAAATTAATTAAAACAATGTGTAGTCCACCTAATCAAGAATTAATATGCAAAAATTCAGATTGGTATCATCCTTTTAAGACTACGAAAACATTAAATAAGAAAACGTCATAAAACTTACTTTTGATTTGTGAAATCACATAGTGTCCTCTCACACAACCTAATAGCGCGTGACACGCGCGGCGATTGAATGTAAGTGAGGGGGCCACTACCGGCTATCACCTTACAGAAGCAAAGCGGTGTTTGGCTATTGGACAAACCTACAGAGCATTTGTTACTTTCATCCCGCCGTTACTTTTGTACCCGGTCTCCCCTATATATATATGATCATACTTTATATCAATAAACTAGAGCCCGTTTTTTTTTTCTCGGGTGAGTTTATGAGAAATCCAGCGGCAACAGTTTTCTAACTTTTAAATGTTGATGTAACTTTTTTTAATTAGTTCATATTAATACCCAAATGTCCTGAAATCTCCTTATAGGTGATGCGCTTTTTTTCTTCAATTTTGTTTTCTTCAATTTGTTACCTAGCAGTAGCCACGTTTTCCTTAGTGACCGCAGTTGAGGGTCGACCTTCATGAATTTTACCATGAAGGGAAACACGGCCAAATTCACGAGCCAATTCTGTGTACCAACGTCTTACGGTGCTCACATGTGACGCTTCCCTCCCGAAAGCATTTTGAAGAGAGCAGTGCAATTTTGCGGAGAGAGTGAACGTTTGAAATCATAAAAAATCATCAACCTAAAATCTTTTTACGTTAATTTCATTTTATTCTACGGATAACGAGTTTCAGCTTGTGATAAAAACAATTGCCACACCAAAAATTATTTTTATTGCCCTATGTACTCGTGTATTCGCTTGACCTGTATGTATTTGTAAATAAAAAAAAATTAAATGGGTTTTTTTAATTCAGTTTTTACGCAATGCCGGACGTCTGAATTAAATATTTTTTATACGTGGAAGAACTATGCTGCAGCTATATTATGATTGTAACACGAACGAGACAGCCCAACCGGGGTAGCATCACGCTCTCATAGAATACCAGCGTAAAATAGCAGCTTAATGCCGCTGTGTTCCGTATGGTGAGTGTAGAGAACCGGAGATCCTTTTTACTGGAATCGAGGCATTCCATCTCAGTCCTCAGGTGTGATAGCGCATTTGCACTGACCATCAGGTAGACTGTGTGCTCGTTTGTGTTTTTTTTTTTACTCTTATTCATTTATATTATCTTTATTAAGTACGATAATTAATCATCATCACATTTTCACGTATCACAAATTCATGTTATTCCAAATCCAATAGACTGGTGACGGGCAGTAGCATTATTAGTGCGAGTATATCGGTTCTGTGCTGACCAACCCGCCTGTGCAGTGTGGTGAGTATAAGCTGGTACAAGCTATTATTTTAGGATATAATGTCAAACAAAATATTTAAAGGATGATTTTTTTAACCTGACCTGAACCAGATGCCTTGCTTATTAACGTATGAGTCTTTGGCGACGATTAATTTATTTTAATAATAATATTATTATTTTGTAATATAGATTAATATAGTTGGTACACTTGTATTGTGAAGCAACTTCAGCAAAATAATTAAAAAGGCCAGTGGTATGGGTTATATGTTTGAAATTTGAATTAAAACAATTTTTAAAAATTTAGTAGGAGTTTTCTAAATTTTATTAAAATATATAGAAAAAAGTCTGGGTAACTCTGTTATTAAGGAACTATTATTTCAAAGACCATTTGTTAGTATACAGTATACACTAAGCATAAAGCGACCTTTTCTTATACAAAATTTAATAAAACCGACTTCTTCACTTCAGAAAGTAGAACGGCTTTCTAAGCTTACTTTGAAAGCAACTTCGCGTTATGATAAAATAGAATACATTTTTTACTCGAGTAAAGCGTCTACAACCAGGCAAAAAGTGTGAATAATAACTGAAAGCTTCGTACGTCGCAAACCGTGAAAGGAATTAATTTTCAAGTTACAAATTTGACGTGAACGTTAAATTATTTGCGAGTAGTCGGGTGCCAAAATCTGCGGTGGAACTTGAAAATGGGCAAAACTTGGTCTCGCGTTCACTCACATTCGCAGTAATGGTTGTTTTATGCATGTAGATATGTGAAACTGTATTCGTATTATTATTTGTACCGCTTTTTAAATCTTTTGTTAATTAACTATCAAAACTACTAGTCTACTGATGAATAAAGGCCTCTTCTAAGGGAGACTTTAGAGACTTTAGAGACCTCAAAACGGCAGTATTTGCCCCGTTTTGTAGGCGGTTTGGCAACCTCAGTTTCATTATTATGTTCAGCTGTGATTAGAAAGATACTGCTAGCTGTTTCTTGTTTCAATTTCCCTCTGTCCTCCGACACCCACGAAATGATAGGGTATAGTAAGTTCTTTTACACTGGCTCCTTTTTATTTTCAAGTTTATGACTCATAACAAAATATACAGTTTCCATCTGCATATTTGCACCACGTAAGAATTTAATACTGTACAAAATATTTATGGGGTGAATTTTTAAACACGCTTTATGTTAGCTTCATATAGTACGTGTAGCTAACATTTGATGTTTGTATGTTTGTCTCATCTAAATTTGATTTTTAGTCACTTTTAAACGTCAGATTAAATTAAAACTTTGCAAACTTTTCAAGGACCGTATTTTCATCACAATACAATAATTTGATAAGCTCGTTCCATTATCCTGAACAGGATCGCCAGGCAAACGAAAAAGTGAAAATTAAATTATATTTAAAAAAAACTAAAAATACAAAAATATTTTTTTTTTAAATAAGAATAGTACAATTAACGATGATAAATATTATTGTAAAAAAAAAAAGCTTGAAGTGCTCTTTTCATAATATCTTTATACTAATCGTACCGATGAAATATTCTTAACAGCATATACTATATCGAGCACACCACGCTTTTTTGTAATAATATTTATTATCCTCTTTAATTATACCATTCTTTTTTTTTTAAAACTATAATCAATTTTTCTTAAAATGCCAACCTGACTTACAAAGATGATCGGGATGCATCCTGTTGAAAGTCAAAAGAAACTGGTTATTGACTGATGGCAGAAGCACCATCTAAAACCTAAGTTTTACATATTTACTGATTGAAATCAATATTACCAGTGCAAAAGTATCGTCTCTGGTCACTCACCAATCCCTACCCCGCGTAATAAGTATGGGCAAATGGTCCAAGTAACGCATGCCAGCTGGCGCGTTCTTAAAACTTGTCTTAAAGGGTCGTTGATGATGTGATGTGATGAGATATGTTTGTGATAAATTCATTGTTTTATGTATTAATACAGCGTGTAACAAAACTGGATAGTGTACGTGCTAAGTCTCAAATGTGTAAATAAGCTTAGAGCACGAAATAGTAATTAAAAAGAACCGAGCAATTGCGTGTACGGCTCGCGCTTAAGGTTTCCGTACATTATGTATGTAGGTGTTGTGTTCATCCCTACCGGGAATTATAGGTAAGGTAAGAATCAAACAGAGTTCTAACGAAAAGGTCGGATTGAAGGACAAACTTAACTTTGCAGTATAACCGCATAACAAAACTTTTTCCCATACGTACGCAAATGTAAGAACTTGTAATCGCAAAAGTATTTTTGTGACGTAACTACAAATCAACGATTTTCGGTTTTATTCCTTTTTTGTGCTACAAGAACTTCTTTCTTGCCAAACTTTATGATTCTAGTTCAATGAGAGTACCCTATAGGTTTTTATTAATTGCGACTATTAAAATATGTGACACATTTATAAATGGCGTATCTTTTGATTGCGTTAACTTTGAAGCTTGAATTTTTTATTATATAAAATTATTTACATAAATTATTAATTATTTCAAATTCATACCTCAACCCAATAAAGAGAATATTTATCTTGAGATACAGACGTGTCGCGACGGACGGACAACAAAGTTATGCTCTGAGAGTTCAGTTTGATTCCTTTTACATATGGAAGCCTAAAAATAGATATTTTATTTATTTTTATCTTAAGAATGCTTGGTGATATTTTATTGCTAAATATAAAATATAAGATTATTACACAGTCTTTATCTGAAATAATTTGAATTATTATCCAAAAAAATAAACGCAAATGTAAATTAAATTTGTGATCGGATGACGATTTCATAAAAATTATCTCTTACGACTGTTGAAAGCGGTTCTCATAATCTTACTAACTAGTTAATCTAAGTTTTATTTACATTATTCTTAAAAACTAAAAAAGTTCATAATTAATAGAATTTATTTTAATCCTTTCAGTAGTTTGAAGTTAGTTTTTACTTTTCATTAAAAGTTTAATTTTGAGCCCTTTGAGTGGACTATGGAATATCACAAGTGTTTCTGTTTTTCCACCCTTAGTAGTGATGGATTTGTTTTTCAAAATTAAAAGGCCCATCCTAAGCTATGACCTATTTTAAAAAATCTGAAAAGTGGTTGACCCTGCAGGCCATTTCTGGAACTTCCCGCTTATTTTCGAGCGCAAAGCTCGAAAATCTATAAATTTTTGTTTATTGGTTTTTATTTCTTGAAATTCTTTGAAACGGCTCGACCGATTGACTTGAAAATCTAATCAACTCGAAGTCTCAATGAACACTTGAACGCCGTGTCGCCTATCTCGATCGGTTGAATCATTCTAAAGATATCGTATGACATTTTTTTGTTTTAAAAATACTAGTAATGCTGTTAAACATTACTAATATTCCCTTTAACCACTTCTGGTAAACTTAAAATGCTTGTGTCAGAATTGGTTCACGACAGTAGTCGGATGGCGGATTCGAATCCACGACCTTTCGAGTTCGCGGTCCGCGCCCAGCCATTAGGCTACTGACACTACTACTACTAATTTTATTTACATACATCCATGCCACACACACACACACGCACACACACGCACACGCACACACGAACGCGCCTGCACGCACGCACGCACGCACGCACGCACTCACGCACGCACGCACGCACGCATGCATGCACGCACACACGCACGCATGCACGCACGCACGCACACACGCACGCACGCACGCACGCACGTACGCACGCAAGCACGCACGCACTCACACACGCACACGCACACGCACGCGCACACGCACACGCACACGCACACGCACACGCACACGCACACGCACACGCACACGCACAGGCACACAAACACGCACACGCACACGCACACGCACACGCACACGCACACGCACACGCAGACGCACACGCACACGCACACGCACACGCACACGAACACGCACACGCACACGTACTCGCACTCGCACACGCACGAACGCACGCACGCATTCACGCACACGCACACGCACACCAATACGCACACGCACACTAACACACACACGCACACCCACATGCACACGAACACGCTCACGCAAACGCACACGCATACGCACACGCACACGCACACGCACACGCACACGCACACGCACACGCACACGCACCCGCGCACGCACACACACTCGCACACGCACACGCACACGCACACGCACACGCACACGGACTCGCACAAGCATACGTACACGCACACGCACATACACACCCACACGCACACGCACACGCACATGCACACGCACACGCACACGCACGCACACACGCACGCATGCACGCACGCACGCACACACGCACACACGCACGCACGCACGCACGCACGCACGCACGCAAGCACGCACGCACTCACACACGCACACGCACGCGCACACGCACACGCACACGCACACGCACACGCACACGCACACGCACACGCACACGCACGCACACACGCACGCATGCATGCACGCACGCACACACGCACGCACGCACGCACGCACGCTAGCACGCACGCACTCACACACGCACACGCACGCGCACACGCACACGCACACGCACACGCACACGCACACGCACACGCACACGCACACGCACACGCACACGCACACGCAGACGCACACGCACACGCAGACGCACACGCACACGCATACGCACACGCACACGAACACGCACACGCACATACACTACTTTAACATTAACATTACTTTCAAAATACATTAAAGCTTGTAAATTTATCTCTTCTTAGTTTATTTTCCATACTTTTATTTTCTTACATCATTCACAAAAGGTATCACGTCTAACATTATTACAGTCATCGATTTGACGTTACACCGTTTACGTATTCCGTCTTCATTCTCGTTTGAATGTGCTTCACACGTTATGGCACTTGTACGCTGCTTTCATAACAAGAAAGTATTATATTAAAAACGTTACCAACGCCAACTTGCAGACAGATGCTGCAAATGTTCTTGTTAACGCTACAGTTCTGAACTCATGCCAGAAGTTGATACGAAGCGAGCGGCCGTATCGACTTTTATTACTGTATCGTGATTTAGTCCCCCGCCGTTCCTACAAATCAGCAAACTCAGTATTGAATTTTAGTATTTCGATTTAAAGGCTTGCTTTAGTATTCCGTCCTAATTTAACAGCAGGTGTAAAACCTGCTTGTCCAATTATTATAGGATGGATTATTTGCCTTTTATATAGTCAGCATACATTTTTATTACATAACATTTTTACATAATCAATTAACAACCATGTATTTTGTGTTTCAGAAGATATAAATAAAAAGTCATTATAAGTTGCCTGAAATTGTAAAATTATTTTGTACTAGATTTACCCAGGCACGCGATGCTGCTACTCACACGCTTACCGTGTAGTGGCGGTGTAAGAATATTTAGTACCCCATATAATCCAGTGGGTGTCGTAAGAGGTGACAGAGGGAAACAAATCAGGACATGGGCGGCAGCGTCTTCATAATAACGACTAAAAATTTAAAAAAAAATGCGGTTACAAAACGGCTTGCCAAGCGTGGCAACTAGGGTAAATATCCCACCTATTAGGTAAAATATGGGGGAGGCCAATGTTCAGCAGTGGACTTTAATAGGCTGTAACAGATATAAAAACACGCACATATTCGAATGCAACGGTGTATTAATTTTTTTTATAGGATAGGGTGACAAACGAGCACACAGTCCACCTGATGGTAAGTGGCCGCTGTGACTCATAGACATCTATATCTATCCACAATAAAGAATCAAAATGCAGATGCGTTGTCACCCGTGAGGACCAAGATGCAATACCTCTTTTCCAGTAAAAAGAGTCTCCGGTTCTCTACACTCACCATACGAAACACAGCAGTGTTAAGCTGCTATTTTACGCTGGTATTCTGTGAGAGCGTGGTCCTTCCTCGGTCGAGCCGACCCATTCGTGCTACAACTATGCCATCAATATAGCTGCAGCATGGCTCTACCACGTATAAATGCAAACGTAACCGGCAAAACACTATCGGAGATTTAAGATTATTAACAAACAAGCATTAAAATTCTTATTTAAATAGATAATATGTGTAGCTACTAGTAGGCCATGTACATCTGCAACTTAATACTTACAAAAAGACCACATATTATGCGTTATCTGTAATTATTCTGATTCTTTTATTATTCAAACCGGAGCACGCCGGTGGTTGTATTGCTTTGTGGCAAAGTTTTGGGTCTGCAAGTATGTCCATGTGCAATATATTAATGTATAACGACTCCACGATATAGGAGAGAAATCCCAGTGTAGGTGATTATAACAAATCAACAAATCAACAGTAATGAATTGTGCTGTGTATGAAATATAACTTCGATAGCGCGTTCGACTTCATCATCATCATTACAGCCCTTCACAAGTCCACTGCTGAACATAGGCCTCCCCCAAAGAATGCCACAAAGCACGGTCCTGAGCCACCTGCATCCATCGACTTCCTGCATGCCTTACCAGGTCGCCACTCCATCTCGTGGGGGGTCGTCCTACACTTCGCCTACCGGTACGAGGCTGCCACTCGAGAACCTTTCTTCCCCATCGGTTGTCGGTTCTTCGAGCTATATGGCCGGCCCACTGCCACTTCAGCTTACTAATCCGTTGGGCTATATCGGTTACTCTGGTTCTACTGCGGATATCCTCATTCCTAAGTTTATCACGCAGAGAACTCCGAGCATAGCCCTCTCCATAGCTCGCTGAGCGACCTTGAGCTTCCTCATACGGCCAGCAGTGAAGGACCACGTCTCAGTTCCATAAGTCATCACTGGCAACACGCACTGGTTGTACAATACGTTCGACTTACAAATATTTATTATAAAATTTAAACATTTATTTATTTATGACGTTTCATGGCTCCACAGATTAAATATTTCAAACCTTAATAATCTGTTAACATTCGACAACAACCAGGCAGCTATAAACATAAGGTGGTGCCTACCCCAAACGTAATGATGCAGTTCATTGCCCCCGGCTAGTGACAATTATCAGAGGGGCTCGTCCCTTTATTCCCGCAATCTGCCTCATAAGCTTGTATGTAGTCTAGCTTTTATAAAATGACCGCTAGTAAGGGAATTTCAGACTTGTTGTAAATGTATTCATAAAGGCCAATAATAACTGGACATTGTTTTGGGAGGTGTTAATTCATGTGTTGATACCACCATTGTTTTTGTGCCTTGAGCATGCACGTTGTACATTAGCTTGAAAATTAGTTGTAGTTAATTACTATGACTTTATCACATATATCGATAATTTTATTTATGAATAAAATATTAAAAATTTTATAAAAGATTCAGTGTGTTTTTTCTTGTCTTTCTTGATAATAATATTGTTTTACATTAAAATTATATGCCATCTATTTTTTTTTTTCTATCACAATCACTATCACTACATCTCATCACAAATTTTATGGTAATATAGGTCTTCCTCATACATTTCCACAAAGTACGGATCTGAACCACCTGTATCACTCCATCTAGTAGGGGGTCGTCCAACACTGTGCTTGTCAGTACGAGGCTGCCACTGAAGAACCTTTTTCCCCATTGTCCTTCTTCGGGCACATTGCCACTTTAGTTTTGTGTACTGTTGAGATAAGTCGGTTACTTTGTTCTGTACTATTGGATTGGATTAAGTTTTATCCCCCTTTGAGTATTCTCATGCGACCAGCAGTGAAGGAACACGTATCGGTTCCGTAAGTCCGAATCCGAAGAAATGTAAGGTTGTACATTTTTATCTCGAGATAGATTTATCTCAGATCGAACGCAGCCCAGCTGAGTTGCATTCGGTTCGGTTCGCTTCGGTAAAATTTTTTGTCGAATTTGAACTTTGAACTTATCTATTCGGACATTTTGTCAGAAGTATCCATAATCTTCATTAACTTCGAGCCTAGTGTTCCCAAAAACTACCAGTTTATAATGATTTTTTAAGTTTACGCGAACACTACACATATTTACGGACTTAGAAAACATCAGTCACCCGTGATCGGGGTGCTGTAAATTACTCGAAACTTCGGGAAATTAAAATAAGTTATCTATACAAATAAATAAAATTGAAGTGTCTGTTTGTAATGTAAAAATTACAGTTTTTTACTAAATACATATGAAAGTAAATACGCTACTTATAACTAAAATACAATTTTAAAATTGTTGTTTGTCTGTCTGTCTGTCTGTTTGTTCCGGGTAATCTCCGAAACGGATGGACCGATTTTGACGTGACTTTCACTAGCAGATAGCTGATTTCATAAGGAGTAACTTAGGCTACTTTTATTTTAGAAAATAATTAGGGTTCCGCACAAAAACATAAAAACCCTAACACGAGAACGAAGTCGCGGGGAACAGCTAGTATGCGATAAAATCCGTACAAAATAGTTTCACTTAAGCTACCGGTATATGTGTTACATGAACGTTAAATATGACTTATGTTTTGTATAAGAGTAATTTCGAGACCTACCCTTTAGAAAACACTGCTGGAGTCTTTGAGCATAGCCCTGAAGTCCTCCAGGGATTCTACCATATTAACCTAATACATTGTATAAAATTATTATAATTTTCACTAAAAATGCTTACAGTATTATAATGTATTGAAAAGCAAAAATGCACTCAATACTGGCTTTCTATATAGAGGGTAAGAGAGCGAGTAAAATTACTGGCTATGCGGTATTTCATCTTACACCTCATTAGACACAAAGCATCTGTGACCACTTTTGTTTGAAGATGGCTCTTAACGAAGGTTAGTTGAATTGTATAAAAAGCATCTTTTATACTACTTCTCATTACTGATATTAATATTTTCGGTATAATATGTCTTGAAATGTTTTTTTTACCATTTTTTGGAAACTATGAGATTTCATTGCGAATACTACACATTTTCCACATTTGAGAATATTAGACACTGTATAATCAAACTTAAATAATTCAATATAATTTCCTTGATTATTTAAATGCAGCTATGTTGTATTCGACGTAAAACCCTCGCGGTTGTAGTCACGGATTTTCCAGAATGCAGTAAAACTGCGCATACCGCTTTTGATAGCGTTGAATCGGCGAACCAATATTTTCTTGAAATCCGTTGTCAGAGATACGATACTTTGCAACTGTATGCTTTATTTTACTTTGTTGCTTTGAAAACGTATTTCATGATGTCAGTATTCATAAATCTATCTTTATTCTTCTATTGAGTACCTATTTTCTATTCAAGTGTACTTAAAAATTTATTTGATAGCTAGCTTAGCGCTCAGTGTATTTTACTACTGAGCCGTAAACGCTTTATTCGAAGTTCACACTTATTTTGGACAACACGTAAATTTTTATTTTCTACTTTAACATACTTCTCTCATTAGCTCATAGGTCTTTTACAGTCTTTTGGCAGATTTGGTTCCCTCTTACGGTAGGAAGGTTGCACCATAATCCACCATGGTTGGAGTATCAGACGTTGCACAATTATGACATCTATTCCCTTAATCAGTCTGTGTATTTTATTAGATATTGCCAACTATATACTTTATAGATATGCATTGCATTCTTCCAAAAAAAAAAAATCAAGTTCTTTCGTGTATTTATCTAAATCGCTTCTTAACAACACCCACAGATTGTCATTTGATGAAAGATGCTCTCACGATGGTAATATATTTATATTGACAATTCGACAGTGCAGTGGTTAACAGTTTAGTTGTGGCACTGCAGGCCATGACATTGGGACGGAAAAGAGATAAAATCCGGAAAAAGGAACCAGTCGTACAATGGGTACAGCCCTTGTCTATCTTAAAATAGATTAAATTTTGTTTATGATATTGGTGATAAAAAGTGAGAAAATTAGTTAGATAAGACCCGCTTGAAAAAATAAAATGCTGTATGTCACCTAGTTTGAATAGCATCTCCCTCCCTTTCATAATTGCGTGCACTATTGCTACCACTATTACAGTACTAATTACCCAACGCCACTCTTACCTCTAGACGAGCAAAATATACATCATCGTCAATAATAAGTTTTACAATAGTCATTATTATGAAACTATTTTGGGGACGGGTTTGTTTCTCGCTGGACGATCCCAGCGTTAAGAAACTTTATATTCCATCCTCTGTGGTACCCATTGGAAGCAGATTGCAGCCATGGTTTGGTCGTTCCTGTAAAATATCACGCTATTAGCAGGAGTGCTACCGGGCCTGGGCTAACGCAACAACGTCTCGGGATGTAAACACCAGCCCTCTTAAAAAGAAGTATACTTCCGCCTCCAGGTCCTTCAAAAGAGTCATTGCCAAGGCAAGGTCTGAGCACATCGGCAGAATTGGGGAGAAGCTATTTCGCCTTCATTCGGGAGCCCCTTCATTCTGGTCCCTTGCCAAGTCTATTTAAGGGAACGGACGGGACAACTACAGGCCTATCGCTTTCACCTCCTTGTTCTCCAAAATAATCGAGTCCATTATTAACTGCCAGCTCATGTGGTACCTTGAGAATCATTAGCTGATTAGTGACTGCAAATACGGTTTTCGTTGGGGTCAATCAGCTGGTGATCTTCTGATCTGCATGACTTATAGATGGGCGGAGGCAGTAGAGTCCAAGGGGGAGGCATAGGCCGTTAGTTTGGATATAGCGAAGGCCTTCGATCGGGTCTGGCACAAAGCGCTTCTTTCGAAGCTTCCTTCTTATGGGAATCCCGAGAAATTGTGCAATTGGATCACCAGTTTCCTTGCTGATCAGAGCATCAAGGTTGTAGTAGACGGCGCATTCTCTGATTATCAACCTATTAACGCTGGTGTTCCGCAAGGCTGCGTGCGTCATCAATGCTGTTTCTTCTGCATATCAATGATATGTTGCAAACTATAGTAAAATTATTTAGTCCGTGCAGTTGGGGTCATAAATTATAGCTCGGCCTCAGCCCGGCTAGGGCAGTGAGCATGTTGCGCGGGCGCAACGTCATTATCGATAACAACAAATGAATCATCGAAGGCAGGTACCCGGTGGCAGTGCGGTATACAAAGGTTGGTGCGACATTGTTATGTTATGAGTCATTTGTTTTCCATTATTACCTCCGCCTAATACCTGAAAATTAGTGCAATGATAATTTAGTATATATATCGAAGAGAAATTTGTTTTTGTGCATTCGCTCTCTGAATTTCTTTAGTGACACAATAGCTACTCCTTTGTTTTGTACCAAAACGGCAGAATTTATTCAAAATAATATTTTGTCTGTTGGCACCAATATACCAGCACAAGCACGTGTTGTTATCAAGAATGCTTTAACATTTTTTACTGAAATGAAAATAGATCCCGAAAAGTTACAAAGTGTTATCTTTATATATAAACATTACGTGTCACGTTGTTTGTCCGCGATGGACTCCTAAACTACTGAACTGATTTTAATGAAATTTTGCACACTGTGTGCAGTTTGGTGCAACTTGAGAGATAGAATAGTTTTTATCCCGATTAATGACCCTCAAAATTTTTTATTGCGAATTTAAGGATTTTTATAGGAAGGATCGTTGGAAAGGGCAGAACAACGACTGCCTGGCGAGCTAGTATTATATATTTTTAATATAACTTGTTACATTCCAAACATTTGTACTTATTTTTTTAATACATACATACGTAATTAATAATTTATTTTAAATAATTATTATTCTTATTTTAATAAATACGTTGTTTTATCTATTTTTTTTCATTTTTATCACTAACCCACATAATGACAAAACTAAATACACTATCGATAAGCTTATCTACAGCAATAATGCGCATCACTATGCTCGCCCTTAAGGCGCGTGAGTGGGAGAGAGAGCGAAATACTCCGATGATAAATGCCCCAAACTGCACGGACATAATAATTCTAGTATAGTAACATTCATTGCTATGCGGACGATAGAATTGGTCATGTCTTATACACCGGGCATGCCATTATTTCTCGGGAAAACGTCTCCGACTACTAGGGCAAACTTGTGTCTGAAGTCGAGTCTTTGCTGAACAAAGTCTCTAATTGGGGGCGACTAAATCTAGTCCAATTCAATCCCCAGAAGACACAAGTTTGCGTGTTTACTACTAAAAAGAACCCCTTTGTCGTATCTCCTCAGTTTCAAGGTACTCCCCTTGTTGCCTCAGCTATCTTTGGAATCCTCGGCGTCGATATATCGAATAGTGTACAGCTTCGTGGTCATTTGGAAGGGAATTGCCAAATTGCCCTCTAAAAGGCTTGGCGTGCTCAGCAGAGCGAGACGGTATTTCATGCCGGCACATCGTTTGTAACTTTACAAGGTGCAGGTTCGGTCTCACATGGAATACTGTTCTCATCTATGGGCTGGGGCTCCCCAGTGCCAGCTCCTTCCACTTGACTACATCCAGCCCAGAGTGGCTCAAATCTTCGACGACCGAGTTTTATTTTAATTGGTTCGATTCACTGGCGTTGCGTAGGGATGTTGCATCCCTTTGCATTTTCTATCGCATCTACCACGGGTAGTGCTCTCAGAAATTGTTCGGTTAATCCGATTCCAGCCGCCAAATTTCACGAACGCACATTGCGTCAAAATTCACGATACCACCCTCACCATTTGCATGCTTGGCGGTCCATCACTGTGCGTTTTATTAGGAGTTTTCTTCCTCGTCTAACTTATTTGTGGAATTGTTTACCACCGGCAATTTTTTTGGACCGATACGACAAAGGGACCTTCAAGAAAAGAGCTCACTGCTTTCTAAAAGGTGCACCTGCAGTTCCTGTGTGTTGCGGTTGTTCATGGGTGGCGGTAATCACTTACCATCAGGTGAGCCGCATGCTCGTTTGCCCCCTCTTCTATAAAAAAAAACGTTTCGAGGGAATAATCTTTTTACTGTTATTTTTTTAACTTTCTGTAAAATCATCTAATAAATATTTCAATCGAATATTTTACGTCCTTCGTTTTCATTTTCATTAGTTCATTACAGCCTACTGTTAGACTTGAGCCCCTGCTCATCGTTGGGAGGATATATTATAACCGACACTCTTGCCATTGGATTGGATTTTAATTACAGTTCGGATGTCTGACACCTTTGACGCCATTTTCCTTCGCCGGGTATTTTATACCTGGCTTATATTATTTGATATTAAGACATAATATTTTTAGGCGTTTCTAATAATCGCCTCTTAAGTCGTCCACGGATTTACTTGCACCGCCGTCACTACTCACTAATTTTCTTCTAATCACATTAACTAGTAAAATAATTTTAGAATTTTTAACTTATTAATAAAGACGTGAAACCTAATTAAGTTACCGTTACACTTACAGCCTATTATAGTCCACTACTGCACATAGACCTCCCCCATAGATTGCCTCAATGGGGTGGTATTTGCCATAGATGCCATGCTTAGCACGCCGGTTGGCAATCGCAGTTTTTTTTTAGTTTTAGTCGTTATTAGGAAGACGCTGCTGTTCATCTCCTGATTTTTTCCCTTTGTCGCTTCTTACGACACCTACGGGATGATATGTTTCTTATACCGCCAATTAATTACTTATCAAATAAAATTTGAGCAGTTCAAACAGACATTACAAAACAATAATTATCTTTAGGTTATAAAAGCGTAAATGTGTGACGATGCAAGTGTACTTCCATCCTGTCTGTAGTGATATAGTATACTATAGTTGTTAGTATACAATAGTAGGTTGCTGAGAAGTTGGACTTATTTTCGTGTTCACGGAGTGAGTTCGCAAAAGTGACATTATTTATAATATGTTATTCTCAAATTGAACTTTACAATTGATTGTAATGTGTTGTTATTTAAATTAATTATTGTGTGTTATAATTAGTAATATTATTATCCTTTACCATTTAAATTGTTACTTTATGCTTTATGATGAATTCCAATAACATATTTTAATTGTATTATTATTATTATTATCTAATAATATTATTTTGAATTGTGATGCTACATTTATCGATTTAGGTTTTTCCCTGTAATGGTAGATGTTAGTAGGAAATATAAATAATAAATAAATAAATACTCGTATATCAAAATAGTTTCATTAAAAGCTTAATAACCTATTTTTCCACCCTCATATGTGAAATATTTTCTTAAATTTTATATGGCTACCCTTGACGTAGTCTTTTTAATAGAAAAAGAATAATTTAATCAATTTAAAAATATAATCTTTCTATGTCTATCTCTAAATATAAATGAATGAACATCGCGAAAATGCCCCGCATCCTCAATACATGAACGCGAACCGTAGCGGATGCTTTTATAAATGGCAAAATTTAATTGAAATTTCATATTCCGAAATATATCTAGATACATTCAATGTATTCGAGAAATATAAGCAATTTGTTCAATGTGTTTGCATAATCGCTTATAACCATGTAAAAAGCGAAAGAATCCTGCGGGAATACAGTATTGCTGCCAGTTTTACATTGGCATTTTTGTTTTTATGGCCGCGTATATTTTAGATTGTTCCGATATAGCGTAGAGTAAAAAGTGGTCATGTATAACATGTAATAACTTTTGTTGTCACATTGAGAAGTATTATATAAAATGGAAGAGCTACCTGATATTATTAAATTGAAAGCCTTTCGGGTTTGTTTAAGAAATTAAACGTGTCTTTGGTGCGCGTAATAATATGATTTTATTATTATCACCGTGTAGTGGCGGCGTAAGCGAACTACCCACATTATCATCGCGCGTATGTCGTAAGAGGCGACAGACCAGAGGGATGCTGAAACAAGGAGATAGGCAGCAGCATCTTCCTGACAACAACTCAATAATAATAATAGAAACTATCGATAAAGGATGTCTATGTTCAGCAGTGGCATTTGATGGGTTGTAATAAATCATATCGAGAACAATATAATAATATTAAGTTCTAAAGATTATCCAATATACTTTTTAGAGTCTTGTCTTGTCCGTGGAGGCAGTTTACAAACATAAATTGCACGAGGACAAACATCCAGACCCGGAACAATTATTTGTAGGCCATACAAATACTTTGTGGCATTCCTTGGGGGAGGCCTATGTTCAGCAGTGGACTTGTAAAGGGCTGTAATGATGGAGATGATGATGATACAAATACTTGTTCCGTGCGGGATTCAAACCCGCTGCCCCCAGCGCAACAACTCATTGCTAAGTTACTGCGCCCCGGAGCCGGTCCGGAGCGATATGACAATGTAAACTCAATGAATTTTAAATTATCATCACTACAGCACTTCACAAGTCTACTGCTGAACATAGGCCTCCCTCAAAGAATGCCACAAAGCACGGTCCCGAGCCACCTGCATCCATTAACTTCCTGGATGTCTTACTAGGTCGTCACTCCATCTAGTGAGGGACACCTTACGCTTCGCCTGCCGGTACTAGGTTGCCACTCGAGAACCTTTCTTTCCCATCGATTGTCGCTTGTCGGTTTTTCGAGCTACATGACCGGTCCATTGCCACTTCAGCTTACTAATAAATGCGATTAATTAGTATAAAACACATTATACTAGATATAATTACGAATAATTGAAATAAATTCGTGAATCAAACTTAAAGTTATTCCACAGTTGGATATAGGCAGAGTATAGAAGTGTCCGTCGCGCAGCCTCAATGCGTGTTGGCGAACTAAACATGTGTTCGAAATATTTTTTATTTTTCAGACAGGTTTACTCACGATATTTTTCACGTGAGGAATCAACACTTAAAATTGCAATTAACAATTTCATTGTTGCTGGCGGGGTTCGAACCCGGTTTGCTAAAATTTACGAGGAGTGCTTAGCCCCCAAGCTACCACGACTATAGGGAATTAAAATTATATACACCCCTATTATAAAATTAAATAAGCAAGTTAAAAGCCACAAGACTTGGTATCGACCGTATTCATAATATTCGTAATCTTGTAAAGTGCGAAACATCGTCTTCGCAACATCCTAAATGTAAATTTACATTAAACTCGGCCTACATACTCTCGTTGTAGAAATAATTTCATTAAAACGTAAAGTGACAGGCGAATAAAAGCCTTTTTTAGTCGCCAAGCACTGGTATACATGTGACGCCCAAAGCGAAAATGGCACGGTCCAAAATGGCGGGTGAAAGATCAATATGACCTACCGAAAGGTAGATGCTATCTTTTTCTAACACAAGAAATTTGTTCTTGCGTCTCTTTCTGGCGTTATAAACCGTCACAGTTACGATACGTCGTATGGCTGGACAGATTTTCGTTGCAAATTTTCTCTGAATCTCTGGAATTATTAAATCTTTTAGAGTCCGCTATTACGACATGCTTGTAAAGTGATTAGCGATTTGCGGTGAATGAGATTAGATACCTTGAGTTTATGAGATAACGTTTTAACATTTAAATTTAAACATTAAAAATTATTTTACAGACTGCGAAGTTTATCTGCAAAGAGAATACTCGGCTACCCATTTTATTTTATAAAATGGTTTTATCACCTATTAATTTCTTAAAAGAACTGATGATATGTATATCTAAAGAGTTATTTTTTTTTCAGAATCAGACACGACGGAATCTTAAATATCTGGAGTACAAAGAAATAAACAGAAAAGAAGAAATATGTAACACAGGTAAGCTATAGGCCATAAGATATTCAGATATAAGTGATAAGAAAAGGAAACTAAAGATGAAGTTAGCGATTTGCGTAGTAGGTAGTTATAATATCCTTATAATGTCAAAGATTTTATTTCATAGAGTCTTCTGATAAGGCGTAACAAATGGATAGTACTTAGATAAGAAAATATATCGCCGTTTGTCTAAGAAGTCGTTTATTATATATTCTATTAAAATATTAGAAATATTGCTATACAGATGTAGGAAGTGAATATTTATTCGTATAAGTAACTGGCGGACAAATAATTTCTATCTATCATAAATCATTTCAATTCTTTTCAAGTAAATCATCATCATCTTCTTCATTACAGCCCGACTAAGATAAGTTGATTAATTCTCTCAATCTTTAATCGGTTACTAAATAAAAAATTAAAACTGACTTGAAATACTTAATACAAGAATTAATAGCTTCTGATTTCATTGCTAAGACATTCGAAGAAATCGAAGAATTAAAACCACAACTTCAAAGGCTATTAAATTATGGGAAAAACTTTATTATTTTGAATCTTTTTCTTTTATTTAACCTTTTAAAAGATTTATTATTTGACCTTTTAAAGTGGACTTAAAGATAAGTTTAATGTGACAACTGAATCATCGCGTCGTCTTTATATTGTAGTTACATTTAAAATTTCATAGCCTAAGTTTGCGCCCTTAGGGGTGAAAATTTCCATCAAATTAGGTCTACTATCGAGGATTATTTTGTGCAATAAAAAAATTAAAATTGCTCCACAATCGACGAAGATATCGAGTAACATACATACATAAGATACCTACATATTATTATTGATTCATAAGAACCCCTTCCTTTTTGAAGTTGATAATTTTTGACTGTGATGATGATGATGATGAATGTCTCGGAAAGAGTGCTATCTCCTATTTTATAGCAGAAACTTTACAACTGGATCGGACCAATTTGGACCCTTGGATTGTGTTAAGTTGTAGGTACCTACTCTTGTGACACTATCTTGTGACGCTTTTAGAGTATAATCGAGCTCAGTCGGCTTAAAAGACCACGAACCCAGAGTCCATTGATATAATATAGAAGAAAAAGAGTTTTGTAATAAGGTTAATGACGATGAAGATGTTTCAGTCCGCCTCTGAACTACAAGTCTTCGGTACGGAAGATCTTATTCATACGTCAGTAGGTATACGGATAGTCTTACGGTGTAGTCGGACTGTGACTACAACGGCCTAACTTTTGGCTGTCAACTTAGGCGATGAGAACCGTTGATGTATGGTTCCGTAATTTTCAAGAGTGATTTTGTCACTAGGTGTGTATATAGTGTCAGTATATGATTGACGGGACTGAGCAGGACTTCCGGTGCAATGAGGATGTTGTTGTGTTTATTTAACATTTTTTTTAACGTGTTGCAGTTGTTCATGTTCTCGTTTGCCCACTCTTCTATGAGAAAAAAAACGTAACGTAGTCTGCAAAGACTTGCCCTAACTTTAGGTATCGGAGCGTATAGACTACGTTTACCACGAGCGAATTAGAAGGAACTTCGACGCCACCAAAATTGCTCCACGACATTTTCTTTCAACAATCAAAGATAGTCGAGAGCTTTCAAAGGGCATGGTATTCAAAATTCGTTTTAAGTGTATACTTAACGACCGTCGTGCTTGTTTCATTTATTGAAATGTAGGAATAGCTATATAAATACCATAAAGAGTATCTCATGTCATGTCATAAAGAATATTTTATATTGAAAAGAGCCGCTTTTTCAATCTCCAGATAAAATTTATTCATAGAATAAAATACGACATAAAACTTCATAGTTACAACTGTATGAAAAAAAAAATGCCGTGTAGTGGCGGTCAAGAATATCCACTACCCCATATCCTCCCGTGGGTGTCGTAAAAGGCGACAAAGGGAAACAGGCAGGAGATGGGCAGCAGCATCTTCCTGATAATAGCCAAATTACAATAAAAAAACTGCGGTTGCCAACCCGCTCGCCAAGCGTGGCAACTATGGCAAATACCCCCCTATGAATGACAGTAAGAAAGAAACGGCCCCCAGTCCCCGGCGGCCCCGCTATTCCTGGCTACGGTGGCGACCATGGTAACGGCGGGGCAGGGGGTGCTAAGAATCTCCGGTGGAGGTTCGGTTGCCACCTTAGACGACTCGACCTGGCAACGTACAACGCACGCACCCTGAGGACTGACGAGAAGATCGTGGAGCTGGAAGAAGAGATAGACAAGTTGCGCTGGCATATTATAGGATTATCCGAAGTCCGAAGAGAGGGGGAGGACACGGTAATCCTCGAATCCGGCAACTTGCTCTATCACCGGGAGGGCGACCATCTGTCCCAAGGAGGTGTCGGATTTATCGTCCACAAGTCTCTCGTTAACAACGTTGTAAAGATCGGGAGTGTGTCGACGAGGGTTGCGTACCTTATACTCAGAATCACTAAACGGTATTCGCTGAAGGTCATACAGGTTTACGCACCAACCTCGGCACACCCCGATGAGGAGGTGGAGGAAATGTATGAGGATATCTCTAGAGCCATGCATTCCTCCAAAACCCAATATACGGTGTTAATGGGAGACTTCAATGCAAAACTAGGCACAAGAGAGAACGGTGAGCTTAAAGTAGGGAAATTTGGAATAGGGCAACGGAACCCAAGGGGCCAGCAGCTGGCCGACTTCATGGAGAAAGAGGGACTCTTTATGATGAACTCTTTCTTCCAGAAGCGGCCCCACAGGAAGTGGACCTGGTCGAGCCCCGACGGTTCCACAAAAAATGAGATTGACTTCATTATGACGACCAGACGACAACTGTTCAGTGATGTCTCCGTGATCGCGAGGGTGAAAACTGGTAGCGATCACCGAATGGTTAGAGGCACACTGAACCTAAACGTTAAGTTGGAGAGGTCGCGTCTAATGAAGTCAACGGTCCGTCCCCCTCGTGCTCTGTTCCAAAGTCCCGAAACCTTTCAGCTCGAGTTACAAAACCGTTTTCAGTGCCTAGAAGACTGCAATGAAGTGGACGATATGAATGACAAGCTCGTGGAAACTGTACATGCGGTCGGAGCTAAGTTCTGCAAGACCCGCCGCAGAAGAACACAAAAACTCTCCGATCACACTATTAATCTCATGGCTGTTAGACGGGAGATGAAGCTACATTCTTCAACAGACTTGACCGCATACAGGCATCTGAACAGACAGATCTCCAAATGCATGCGGCGGGACTTACGCAACTTCAATACAGCTCGTATTGAAGAAGCGATCGAGCGAAACCAAGGCTCCAAAGTCTTTGCCAGAGATCTGTCTGCCAGAAAGAGCCAACTGTCAAAGCTGAAGACAGAATGTGGCAGCATCGTTTCCGGGACACCTGAGATTTTGAGTGAGATTGAGAGGTTCTATGGGCAGCTGTACACATCATCGTTGGAGCCACACGCAAGTGTGAGTAACGATCCAAGAGCGAGTCTCATCCGACACTATTCCGAAGATATCCCGGATGTCAGTCTGAGCGAGATTAGGATGGCTCTCCAGCACCTTAAAAACGGTGAGGCCCCAGGCGAGGATGGAATTACAGCGGAGCTTCTGAAAGCGGGTGGAAGACCGGTACTTGAAGTCCTTCAGAAGCTCTATAATTCTGTCCTCCATGGTGGCATTACACCGGAGGCGTGGAGCAGAAGTGCGGTGGTCTTGTTCTTCAAGAAAGGTGACAACGCTCTCTTGAAGAACTACAGACCGATTTCCCTTCTGAGCCGCGTCTACGTGCTGTTTTCGAGAGTCATTACGAATCGTCTCGCGCGCAGACTTGACGACTTCCAGCCTCCCGAACAAGCCGGTTTCCGAAAGGGCTTTAGCACCATAGATCACATACATACCCTTCGGCAAGTTGTACAGAAGTCCGAAGAGTACAATTTGCCACTATGTCTGGCGTATGTGGACTATGAGAAAGCCTTTGATTCCGTCGAAATTTGGGCGGTGCTGCAGTCCCTTCAGCGGTGCCAAGTTGACTGTCGGTATATCGAAGTGTTGAAGTGCTTGTACAGTAGGGCTACGATGGCTATCCGAGTACAGAACCAGAATACGAAACCTATCCAATTGCAGAGAGGTGTAAGACAGGGTGACGTCATATCCCCGAAACTCTTCACCGCTGCATTGGAAGACGTTTTCAAGCTTCTGGACTGGAAAGGATACGGTATCAACATCAATGGCGAGTACATCACTCACCTTCGATTTGCCGACGATATAGTCCTTATGGCAGAATCGCTGGAGGACCTAAGCACTATGCTCAGTGACCTCAATAGTGTTTCCCAACGGATAGGTCTTAAGATGAACATGGACAAAACAAAGATCATGTTTAATGTCCATGTCACACCTATGCCGGTAGTTGTTGGGAGCACTAAGCTCGAAGTTGTTGACGAGTATGTTTACCTGGGACAAATAGTCCGACTAGGTAAGTCCAACTTCGACCGAGAGGTCAATCGACGGATTCAACTCGGCTGGGCAGCGTTCGGGAAGCTACGACACATCTTCTCGTCAGACATACCTCAAAACCTTAAAACGAAATTGTACAACCAGTGCGTGTTGCCAGTGATGACTTATGGAACTGAGACGTGGTCCTTCACTGCTGGCCGTATGAGGAAGCTCAAGGTCGCTCAGCGAGCTATGGAGAGGGCTATGCTCGGAGTTTCTCTGCGTGATAAACTTAGGAATGAGGATATCCGCAGTAGAACCAGAGTGACCGACATAGCCCAACGGATTAGTAAGCTGAAGTGGCAGTGGGCCGGCCATATAGCTCGAAGAACCGACAAGCGATGGGGAAGAAAGGTTCTCGAGTGGCAGCCTCGTACCGGTAGGCGAAGTGTAGGGCGTCCCCCCACGAGATGGAGTGACGACCTGGTAAGACATGCAGGAAGTCGATGGATGCAGGTGGCTAAGGACCGTGCTTTGTGGCATTCTTTGGGGGAGGCCTATGTTCAGCAGTGGACTTGTGAAGGGCTGTAATGATGATGATGATGATGATGATGATGAATAAAATAAGTCAATTGTTTCTTCAATTTGGCTAAGGCCTTCGACAAGGTCTGGCACAATGGGTTAGTTTATAAACTTCTTCATTAAGGTGTCCCTACAAGACTTGCCAGAGTCATACAAGACTTCCTAGTAAAACGATCCTTCCATTTTCACGTCGAGGGGACCTTCTCTTCGACGTAAAAACGGAACTCCTTCGTCTTCCAGACGCATGAGAGCAGGAGTTCTTAAGGGCTCTGTGCTCTCCCCGACTCTCTACCCACTCTACGTGAGCGATATCCCGATGATGATACAACAATTTATTCTTCTGATGGTAGCCCCAGCAGTATCTCTATTCGACTCCCAAGATGGAGATTCGAATTAAATCTCGATGAATGCAAAGCTATTATGTTAACATGAAAGATCGCTTTAAAAATAATCTCTTTAGACTCAAACGGCATAGGCAAGGTACAATATTCCTCTACAATAGCCCAATCTCTTGTGTTAGAGAGGTGAAATACCTGGGGGTAACGTTAGATAATGAGCTTCACTCATTACATTAAGGCTGTTAAAAATTTTTCGCTCTAACTAACAAGCGCAGTAAGTTGTCCTTAAGACAAAAACCGTATATTTATAAAACCTGTGTACGTCCTACTATGACATACACGGCTGTGCCTTTTGGCCATATCCTTCCGGATCGTCTCCGGCAACTTCAAGTTGCTTAAAATGAATTCCTCACAAGAATCACAGGAGCTCATTATGAGAGTAACACGGATCTCCACCGCGATCTCGACATTCATTTTTACGTGATAGAGCGACACTGCAGCTACATTATGGTTGTAGCACTAATGGGTCAGCTCAACCGGGGTAGGACCACTCTCTCACAGAATACCAGCGTAAAATAGCAGCTTAATGCTGCTGTGTTTCGTTTGGTGAGTTTAGAGAACCGGAGACCCTTTTTACTGAAAACTAAGCATTCTATCTTAGTCCTCAAGAGTGACAACCCATCTGCATTTTGATTCTTAATTGGGGAGAAATGTAAATGTCGTAGATGTCTATGGGCCTCAGCATCCACTTAGCATCAGGTGGACTGTGCGCTCTTTTGTCACACTTATTCTACAAAAAAAATTCCCGCCATCCATTATATCTTAAGGAATTATTCTTAAGATACTTCGATTCCATTAAAGAACTTTAAAATCCGTTGGTGGTAGAGACGGGCAAGTACTTCCCAGAGAGGAATGCTTCTCCCCACCCCTTTCCCCAAGAAAACGTTCTAAGAACATTTTCTTGATCCCGATCAGTTTCCAGAATAGGTTGATCCTTCCCTTTAACCACAGGAGAGGTTCATGCTTCTTTCTGAGGTGCCCTTGAATTACTCCTAGCTCTAGGAGCCTCACTCCAAAAGCAGGGGTGGGGTGTCTCGAAACTGAAGTCGGCACCGCGCCGCCGCCGGCAGAATCGTAGCACTCAATAGCTCGTAAGTCTTCACTTAGGAGTCCAATGAAGTTCTAAAGGCCGCAGGGCCAACAGCATACACTTTAGAAAAAAAAAACTTTAATATTCAGTCAATTTATAATTTATTTGATGGATAACTTTTATCTGACGATTGAAGATCAGCCGTTAATAATAACTGAAGATTCTGTTAATAATAATTTTATTACTTTATTAAAGCTTTACATTAGTTCCCGGGTCGATCGGCGAGTTAGAGCGAGGGCTTTGGTGTCCGATTTATTGCCGGTACACGACGGACGATTCCGAGATAGGATTTTTATATCCAAGCAGTTTTTGAACCGAAAATGATTGGTTTTTCACACTTAATATTATCGTTGTTAATTTACAGCGTTTGTGTATCGGTATCGAATATTATAGATATCGGACTCTCGGTACCCAGAAAGGATAAACTAACTACATACAGAATTAACTTTGTTCGGAACCCTTACGATGGAAGTCCTGCTCGCTCTTGTCTGGTTTTTTGTGATAAATCCTCTTAAACGGGTGAATTGGCAAATCATACATGTGAACGCATGAATACCTAAATAAAAAAGAAATTCGGACATTGTAGAACGCGTTTTTTTTATAGGTTAGGGTGACAAACGAGCACACAGTCTACCCGATGGCAAATGGCTGCTTCCACCCACAGCGAAACACAGCAGTATCAAGCTGCCATTTTACGCTGGTATTCTGTGAGAGCGTGGTCCTTCCCCGGTCGAGCCGACCCATTCGTGCTACAACTATACTACTAATATAGCTGCAGCATGGCTCTACCACGTATGAGATGTTTTTTATTAATGCACTGATTTTTTCCAAAAAAAAAATATTTAACTTTTATTTATGTTTCATTATTTTAAACACACAATACATTTTCCAATCCTGCAGCAAGAGAAAAACCAAGGATTCCAAAGTTATTGCTTATCAAACGCACCGTCAAACAATCAGCGTCATTTCGACTTTAATGTGTTCTAATTAGGTTCAATATCTCTTATCAAAGAATTGAATTCAATGTTATTTGCAATTAAAAATAGGATCATTCTAGGAGTAGGTAAAAATCTGAATAATACATTTACATATCTCGCGGCATGGCAGTCGTCTTGGGACCGTCAACCATTTCCTATTTGGACAAAAACGTCAGGCACCGCCATAAAAATACGCAATTCGTCGGAACGAATATGTGGTTTCGTGATTGTGAAACACGGAGATATTTTGCGAACAGCTTAGCACTTTAGTCTTGTAGAAATGAGCATAAGGTTAATGGAAATTATACTTTTTTCGATTCAATTTAACATTTATCCTTTATAATCATCATTCCAAATATTATTACGAGAAAAAGAAAAATAACAAAAATTTAAAATTTGACAAAAATAAAAATTTTGACGGCTCCGTGGCGCAGTGGCTTAGCAATGAGTTGTTGCGCTGGGGGCCGCGGGTCGAATCCCGCACGGAACAAGTATATGTATGGCCTACGAATTATTGTTACGGGTGTGGATGTTTATCCTTGTGCAATTTATGTTTGTAAACTGCCTCCACGACACAGGAGAAAATCCTAGTGTGGGGGTTAAGTTTTTAAAAAAAAAAAGAAAAGATGAATTAAGATGAATAATTACAGCCTTACCCGACTAAATAGGTTATTAATTACAATTGTGACAAACGACAAAATCTATTTATCAAACTTATTATATTGAGTGTATTTTTTGCAGCTCAAGAGTGGGACATTTTTGGGCCGATATGTATGAGTCTATGTCCGCCCGTAAATCCTAAACTAGTCGTCGCATATTGACAAATGATATCTACATAGGTTTGTTATAATTAGGTACGTGGGTAACTTGTAATAGGACGAAAAATTAAAAAATTATATCACATGAAAGGTTAGCAATCATCGCATTGCTAAACTTTTTATTCTAAAAGTAAATGTAGTAAACGAGCAAGTTATCAGTAGAAAGGCTTTCCAGTTATTGTCACACACCATAAGAAACATTGCTTTGTTAAGCTCTTTCACGATACAGGTGAAAGAATAACAACTAAAACAATTAAAAAAAAAGCAAAGACCATTAACAGCATTTTATTATATATATCAGGTCGTGATGTTTCAATTTATTGTGTAAGACGATGTTTTACATCAGCAAACAGCAAAATTTTCTATTTTTATATTTCTAAGTATTAGTTACATTAAAAAAGTGTTTTTACTAAATTCCAAATGGATCTTGGATGATCCTAAGAATATAATGTAACAATATTAAAGGACGGGATTGCGGCGACGCTTCCCTTAAAGGTTCGCGAGGGTTGTAGACAGATAAAAAGGGTGCGACTAAAGTGGGACAATATCGCCATAGGTAGCGACAGCTCCTTCATTCGGACTGGCATTTCCAATATCGTTCGAGACTGGACATAAGCTACGTTACATTTTATTTAAAATAATATGATATTAATCATATGTGTTTTAATCTCATTTATTCCGAAGATACATAAGTTTTCACATACGCTAAATTTGAGAGAAAAAAGTCGGGGGGTGGGAAGTTATTTACACTATAATAACGTGTATCAGGGCGTTGTGCGGCCGAGTTTTATCCCGCGGCATTGTAGTAATCTCTGAAAGGGTTGGCGTTATCATCTCGCGGTGTTACAGCCTCCTTTTTAGTATTTCTGATTATTCGCCGTCAAACTTATTGTATATCCAGTATTACAAAATATAATAGAGAATTTCCACATTTTTATGTGAAAAGCATTCTTTTATTTCATAAGTTGAAAGTAAAAAAAAAAATTACACAAAATATTCACCACAACTATATTAACTACATATAATACAACTATTTAGTATTTATTTTAAAATTTAAGTTATCTCGTATTCGTATTAACCGGGTATTTAATTTAAGACATAAGTTCATGAACTTATTTTATAAACTTAATTTTTTGGCTTCCTAAGTAAACATTCTGGCTATTGAAACAAAATTAATTTAAATAAACTTTGTAATATATTTTTTAAAAACAAGTCACATTAATTTTGTTTGTCAATGTAACAGTTACTGATTACGGTCAAAAATCAACTATATATACGAGGGTATTGTTGCAATGATGGCCAGCAACGGGAACTATAATATAGTAGCTTGCCTTTTATCAAATACCTCTGTTTGCTCGCCCTTATGACTACAAATGGCTGCCGTATAATTATTATCGCGTTGATTTATAGAGAAGGTACTGTTAGCAGAATATAAACGTCATCATTACATGATTGTAATAGTGATCGTTTCTTGAGTGTTGCTAATTTGTTATAGGTACCGAAATTCGGGAATTTAATATTTTTTGACTTTAATATTTTTTGCACCTTTTTAAATTCCTCATAATGTATTAATCCCTTATATTACACTTTTGGTATTTAAAATTTACTAGTCTTAAAAACATTTCATTTTATTACTTGCGCTTGTTAGATTTTCACACTGCGATAATTTGTAGATAAAAATTAACTATTTTTTAGGTAGTAAGTAATCTACATCTACATCTACATCTAGACTTTATTATACTATTATAACGAGGAAAGATTTGTTTGTTTGTTTGAATTGAATAGGTTCCGAAACTACTGGACCGATTTGAAAAATTCTTTCACCATTCGAATCCTACATTATCCCTGATGAACATAGGCTATATAATATTTTCAAAAAAGTTAGGGATCCGTAGGAAAACTTCGTTAATGTAACCCAAGGTGTGAAAAAAATACCAAAAAAATCCTTATATCGCGTACGCTGCGGAAACTATTGGTAATAGAGCAAAGTAATGTACTTCACTTTTATAGAGGATATCAATATCTACAAAAAAGTCTGTGATACCATCATCATCATCATCATCATTACAGCCCTTCACAAGTCCACTGCTGAACATAGGCCTCCCCCAAAGAATGCCACAAAGCACGGTCCCGAGCCACCTGCATCCATCGACTTCCTGCAAATCTTACCAGGTCGTCACTCCATCTAGTGGGGGGACGCCCTACACTTCGCCTGCCGGTACGAGGCTGCCACTCGAGAACCTTTCTTCCCCATCGGTTGTCGGTTCTTCGAGCTATATGGCCGGCCCATTGCCACTTCAGCTTACTAATCCGTTGGGCTATGTCGGTCACTCTGGTTCTACTGCGGATATCCTCATTTCTGAGTTTATCACGCAGAGAAACTCCGAGCATAGCCCTCTCCATAGCTCGCTGAGCGACCTTGAGCTTCCTCATCCGGCCAGCAGTGAAGGACCGTGATACCATATGTTTAACTATTACAGTTATCTCACAATAACTACTTTTTCATGTTAAAATGTAAAATAGTAACGCCGGTACAAAATAGGCCACATTATTCGTATAGTACCTGTATCATGCATAACCACCAATTACGTTAACCATGTAATTTTAGTAACATATTTCACTTTTTAAATCTTTGTTAATTCAGCAACCGTCCGTCGTGATGTCTCTCTCGAAATTCGCATGTCGCAAGGCGCAGACGCGTGATATACGCGGGTGAAACCGCTGGGCACAGCTTGTAAGTTATATATCGCTGTAACAAACATTTTTTTCTGTTCAAAATTTCATTAGTTACGCATGTCTTAATTTCATGTAATACTGTTTTACTTATCTATTTAGTATGATTTTTACAAATATTTGATCAGCTAATAGGCACTTGTTTGATTTTTTTATAGGAGAGGGGGCAAACAAGCATGCGGCTCTCCTGATGGTAAGTAACTACCGCTGCCCATAAACAACTGCAACATCAGGGGAATTGCAGATGCGTTGCCAGCTTTTTGAAAAGGAGTAGGCTCTTTTATTGAAGGTCCCTAAGTCGTATCGGTTCGGAAAAATCGCGGGTGGTAATCGATTCCACAAGGAAGTTGTGCAAGTAAGAAGACATCTTCTAAATCGCACAGTAGTGGACCGCCAATCATCCAGATGGTATGGATAGTATCGCGAGTTTTGTCGCGATGAGCTATGGTGAAATTGAGCGGCTGGAATTAGTTCGAACAATTCCTCAGAGCACTCCCCGTGGTACATGTGATAAAATACGCAAAGAGATGCAACATCTTTACGCAGTGCCAGTGAGTCAAGCCGATCGGAATGAACTCGGTCGTCGACGATTCGAACCGCTCTACACTAGATACAGTCAAGTGGAAGGCGCTGGCACTGGGTAACCCCTGCCCAGAGATGGGAACAGTATTCCATGTGAGGCCGAACCTGCGCCTTGTAAAGTTGTAGCCGGTGTGCTGGTATGAAATACTGTCCCGCTCTGCTGAGCACACCAAGCTTTTTAGAGGCCAATTTGGCCCTTTCTTCCAAATGACCAGGAAACTGCACGTCACTCGATATGTCGACGCCGAGGATTCCGATACAAGCAACGCAACAAGAAGTGTGCCTTGAAACTGAGGAGATACAACAAAGGGGTTCCTTTTAGCGGTAAACGCAAACTTGTGTGTTCTGGGGATTGAACTGGACTAGATTTAGTCGCTCCCAATCTGAGACTTTGTTCAACAAAGTCTCGAATTCAGACACAAGTTTCTTCTGGTACTCGGCGACGTTTTACCGATAATACTGGCACGGCCGGTGTATAGAGCATCACCAGTGCTGCCAACCGCATAGCAATGTATGTTACCAATTTGCAACATATTATTGATATGCAGAAGAAACAGCGTTAGTGATAGCACACATCCTTGTAGAACACCAGCGTTAATAGGCTTGTAATCGGAGCACACACTGTCTACTACGACCTTTATGCTTATTGCTTACTGAACACTGTGTTAATCGCACATCAGGCATAAAGCACTCACACTGCGGGATGGTCAGGACGCAAAAAAAGAGCGTAAAAGGTCGACTTTCTCTTTTGCGGCGTGGGCCAATGAGTCATTCTCCCTGTGCAGAGATGGTAATGATGGCTTATAGATATTCCCTTGGACAGCCTTGGCGAGAGACCAGAATGCATGGCTTCCAGAAGGATAACTCTTTTGAAGGACCTGAAGGCGAAGTTATACTTCTTTTTAAGCATGCTGGTGCTTACATCCCGAGCCACCGAAGCCTCAGCCCAGGCCTGATAACACCCCTGCTTACTGCGTAATGCATTCTTACAGGAGCGACCAAACCTAGGCTGAGATCTGCCACGGATGGGTACCACAGATGATGGAATAACTAGTTCCATTTCCTGTAGCACCACATTGGTGACAGAGTCAGCAACAGCGCTGGGATCATCCGGCGAGAAGTTAGATTCTATCTTATAAAACCCCCTATGTGTAGGATGCAAAGAAAGACCGCATTTCGTCCCAATCCGTGTAATGCCAAACACGGCGGCAACCTGCAGAATGCAGCCGCGAGGAGACCGTGAGTGGCACCACATTCCGGATCAGACAATGGTCCGAAGAGCCGAGAAGGGCATCGACGGAAACCTGATATCCGTCCGGATGAGAGGTCAGCAGAAGGTCCAACAAGGAAGGTGTATGATCCTCCACATCTTGAATGGAATCGGATCGGTTGAACGTGAACCGAGCCATTCGGCGTTGTGGGCGTTAAAATCGCCAACGATCACGATCTCTGCGGATGGGATCTGCTGTAACAAGGAATCTGTAGTCATTTGGACTTCGTCGATGAGTCGGTCTGTGTCGGCATTACCGTTATGGGACCTATACAGGCACCCGTAGACGCGGGGATGGTCGTCGCGAGGTGTCGAGAACAGATATCCTCTCTGACGTATACGCAAACTCCAGCCCGGGGCACAAAGGAGTGTTTTAATTTGTACTCCGGGTAGGACAGGTATGAAGTATCAGCCGGAGAGAACACCTGCGTCTCGGTCAAAAAGAGCAAGGCTGGCGTCGCCATCTCTAGATGGTAGTGGACGGCGTTAAGGTTCAAGTGAAGTCCCCTGATATTGCAGAAGTCAACGGGTAGCGTGGCAGGAGTCGCCATGGTTTTATCGCCTGAGCACCCACGTTCAGAAAGTGGAGGGTAGCTTGACCGTGGATGCTCAGTGAGGAATTCTCCATCACCAGGGGTGCTGGCACCTGCTACCTCCTGGGGTATTCGTTTCTTTTTAAATTCTGCTACCATGTTATGGGGGGGGGGGGGTTCCTCCTGCCACCTGGACTAACCAAGTGAAACGCAGAAGCATAGCTTCTACTTTACGTTGGTATTCTGTGAGGTCGTGGTACTGCCCCAGTTCGAGACGGCCCATCCATGCTTCAGCAGAAGCGCTGTAGCATGACTCTACCACTGTTAAAATATTATATCAATATTTTCATCTTTTGTTTTACTTGTCTATGCTTTGGATGGGACTGAGTTTTTTTCTATTGCCATCACATTGACAATTTTCAAATCTGTCAAATTATCAGCATGGGCAATTTATTTAACAACTTTGGTTTAATTTTTTTTTGCGAACGGTTTCTGTTGTTTGCCGCTGCGCTATTTCTGCATCAATTTAATGATGTTATAAATTCTCAGTTAAATTCAGTCTGTGTCGGCTTTACGAGGCGCGTGGTCTATAACTACAGGAGTTTTTATTTATTTAACAATCCTAATTAACAAATGGCTATTAGTAGTTACGGTAAAAATTGATTAAAATTTATTCGAAATAGTATTACCGGTTGTAAAACTGATATTAATTCTTAAATTATATTAACATAATAATAAAATTTTGAAATATACAACGTACGGTAAAGCAACAGCATTCTTTGTTTTAAAAGTAAAAGATTTTTGTGAATAACAACTTAAGAAATCTTCAGACAATATCTAATATATAAAAATTAATATTTGTTTGTTTGTTTGTTCGTATTTTATGCACTACTATACGGTTCATCAGAGCATCAGGCTTATTGCTTGCACTTGCGCGATGGCTATAGGCATACTACAATAATTATTAACTTACACTTACAGTATGTGGCGCGCGTATCGTACTGACAAATTTATTTGAAAGTTTTATATCATTCAATTTCAATGAATATATTCTTAAATAATATATTTCTTCCAAATTTTGAAACGATGTTTCCACAATTATTTTTTCTGCGGCAGCAACGCGCCGGCTACCAGCTAGTAAAATAAAATAAATTGACTCTGATTACGAAAGTGTTTTGCCTTTTCTATTAGATTTGAACCTTTAGGAACTTTAGCCCTATCAGCACTTAAAAGGATTGCTCGTGCAAATAACTTTCACACATATTCTATGTTCACTGTTGGCAGGAACACCCAATTCCAAATTGAATGTTACCAGTTGGAAGATTTATTTTGAATGTTACTTAACTTTGTCTCGTTACATGTTACAGAAGTAATGGGTAGGCCGATGAAATATGTATATTGGAGTTTTGCGGTCTTACTATGTGGATGCAAAAGAAAATCAATATGATACTTTAAAATATTATTCTTATCTGGCAGTGGCAAAAATAATATCAGTTTATGGTTGTTTTATCTGTTACTGAAAGTGTTTATTTCATTAGTTTTTCAAATCATCTTTGGAAGGAATAAATGGTCTTATATGAGAAAATAATGAGTCAATCATGTAACATTAACTACGTGGTATTTTTCTACATGGTAGAGCCATGCTGCAGCTATATTAGTAGTATAGTTGTAGCACGAATGGGTGTGGGAAGGACCACGCTCTCACAAAAAACCAGTTTAAAATAGCAGCTTAACGCTGCTGTGTTTCGTATGGTGAGTGTAGAGAACTGGATACCCTTTTTACTGGCAAAGAGGCATTCCATCTTAGTCCTCACGGGTGACAACGCATCTGCATCTTGAGTCTTTATTGAGGACAGATGTAAATGTCTATGGGTCACAGTAACCACTTACTATCAGGTGGACTGTGTGCTCGTTTGTCACCCTACCCTATATAAAAAAAAAAAAAACATTAACTTTCACGCCTGTCACCCATAGGGGTGAGCAGAGACTACGGACTTCTATTTGAATCGATTCTGCTGAGTTCCTGTTATAGATAACGTGATGATACAAATTTACTATAACGGTTCGTTATATAATGGTTCTCTATAATGGTTCGTACTTGTACTATTATAGTTAAAGTTTCATCCAAATCTGTTCTCAGTTTTTATGTGATGTGCGTTCAGACAGACAGACAGACAGACACAATTTCTAAAACTGTTTGTTTTGGATTAAGTATCGATATAGTATACTTTAATAAAAATTTCAAAATAAATATTCAATGTACATAAATCGTGCTTTTAGAGTTTTATATGTTATATAAGAATCTAGCTTCATTTGTATGGATTTCGCTTGGGAGAAGCTGCTCTTAAATTAACATCCACACTAAATATCAGTTGTCTGTGGTATAATGCATGGTTACCGCTCTTTATGTAAAATTAAAGCAAGGCCGGGTGCGATGCCAACTTCGACAGAGGCGACCTCTATTTGCAGTTACAGTGGCAGCGTTATTCGGTTAGCATGTAATATATTAAAATAGTGTCATCATCATTACAGCACATCAAAGTTCACTGCTGAACATATTCGTCTCTCATAGATTGCCTCATAGAGATATTTGCCATAGTTGCTACGCATGGCAGGCGGACTGGCTATTTATTGATGGGAAGGTTATCAGGAACATGCTGCTGCTTATCTCCTCTTTATCCTGTTTAATTAACCTCTGTTGTCTCTTACGACACCCACGGGCCGACTATGGTAAGATGATTCTCTTGCAATATTACCATATAATATGAAATTATGTAGTGGTGACTTAAAATGGCATTATAGTATCAAAACCCATTCACGCACACTTCGAAATAAATTATTTCTATAGGTAAGTGGTTGCTGTGGCCCATAGACATCTACATCTATCTTCGATTAAGAATCAAAATGCAGATGAATTGCCACCCGTGAGGACTAAGATGGAATGCCTCGTTTCCAGTAAAAAGGGTCTCCGGTTCTATACACTCACCATACGAAATACTGCAGCGTTAAGCTGCTACTTTACGCTGGTATTCTGTGAGAGCGTGGTCCTTCCCCGGTCGAGTTGATCCATTCGTGCTACAACCATAATATAGCTGCAGCATGGCTCTACCACGTAAACAACCAACAAACCACGTAAACTCATACCATCTTTTACAAAAATTATTTTTTACAATTAGTCTCAGGTATCTAGAGCCGAGAGTACAGATTTTAATAAAAAAATTCCCATGAAAATTATGCAAACTATAGGTATTGTAAAGTTTGGAATTTTCACAACAAATGTCAAAATTCATGAAGACTGTGGCACCGCGGCTAAGAAAGAGGTCCCTCTTTGATGACAAAGACTCTTTATCAAATTCGATACTATCAATAAACCACGTTTTGTAGATAAGAACGAAATACTGCAAGCATAGTTCAATCGAACTCGGGTTGTTTGTGGAATTCTGCAAACATTTAAGGATTTATTTAACGATTATACCGGTAAGTCCACTTGCAATAGTGCTTTTATATCGTTACATAAAAGTAAATAACCTATAAAATGTTTCGCTTTACGCTACTGGTCTTCTCATATTATGAGTTGATATTTATTTTATTTATTTTGACATTGGCAACAAGGACTACACTCTTATATAATACATTAAACGTTGGTATACATTATATGCTCCTGAAGTTTTGGCAGTCAAGTTCCCGTCAAAACACCAGGGGCTTCACATACACACAATTTTTAGTTATTAATTAACGAATTTTCAATGATACCTTTCTGCATAACAGGTACGAGGTGAATAAATTTTTATGATTGCATTGTTTTAGTGATACTGTCCACACATTGGATCTTATTTAATTGAATGTGCATTATGAAATATTGGGCTTGCATCTTATATCTTGGTTCTCGGGCCTGTTATACGTATATATACGTAATAAATTTTTATTTTCTCTCTCCACACTCACATTTGGTCACATACTTACTCTTAGGCTCAGCTGTGAAACGTAGTTTGTAACTCTATTTTATTATTTTTTATTTATTGTTCAATGAAAATCGAATGAACATCACAACACTCTCTAAGGTTGAAATCTATTATTTAAACGTCTGTTTGTTCCTTTATATAAAGTAAATTACCACATAGAGGCAAAGCCTGTACTAGTTCTTGCGAAATGAAATATCTTTATAGAATAATAGCACACGACATTTGGATCGCTACCAAGAAAGCGCCTCTGGGTGTAATTAACATGTAAATAATAAAACTGGCTGCTGCAGCTTAGTTGTACATAAGTACAACTTATAGTAAACATATTATATAAACGAACACTACAAAAAGTATTTTGATAGATTGCATTGTCAATAATATTGATTGGTATATATTAAAAAGTCGATAGAACTTGGTTTCCAGTAAAAGTACAAAGGTTATTTATTTATGAAATATTCATATTGTACAATATTATAACGATAATCGGATTTAAGAAATGAATTATCAAAAACTATCGGCATAGAACACCATAACTAAAATTGAAGTAAGGCTGTTTAGATTATTTTGTACCAGTGTTTTTATTAGTATATAATGTTTTGTTAACGATAGGGTTATATTAAACAAGGGTAAATCATGATAATGCTTATTGTATTATATACCAATAAGCAATTAATTAAAATCGATAACGTAACTTATTTCGAAACCTTGCTACCCGTACATAACAGATGCCGTTGTCCTGTGGTTCGCTGAATATAATAATATCTATTCAGCGCTAGATTAGACTACGTGCGTCGCAGAGCCAAGTCATACATTAGATTGCCCGGATCTGAGCGAGCATCGCGTTTGTGTCCAATTAATGGAATTTCACGATTTCGGTCTGTTATACTTGAAATTTACCGTATTTGCTCGGTTCTGGACATTGTCTCAGTACTTATTTCACTTATAGACTAAAAACGCATTTTCTTGTAAAGATATTCTCGCTTTTTACTTGTTTTGTGTAATGAGTTCCCTGAAGTCTATTTTTTACCTCTTGTATTACTTCAAGCATAAAAAATACTTTTCCTGAGTTGTTGAGATGTTATTAAGTCTCGTCGCCAGTTTTGATGGAATGACGTTTTCTCAATTCATTTTACTGAGTACAAGTTGTATCTGTGGCAAATTATTTTCTATGATTTATTACTTACAGTTTTATAGAATAGGCGAATGGATCAATTTTTTTAACAGAAAATAATAATATATAAAAATATTTTCTTTTCGTTTTCTTCTCTTCGATATCTTTTATAAAGGGTAACAATAAAGAATAAATAAAAAATAATATACCGAATTTAATGAAAGCGGGAAGCATGACAAATTGACAGTAATTTCCAACTTCTCGGCTTCGAGTTAGAGTTGTACTATAAATGCATCGGTACACCTGAAGACTTAGATGGTGTGCCTCATTAACAGTAAAAACCATCTCTGATTCTCGTCACTCACCATACGAAATACAGTGAATTATCCTTCCCCAATTGAGCCGACCCATTGGTGCTGCAGCGTAAATACATTACGTTTTGGCTCCCAATAAACTAACAAATTACCTTATAATTACCTTATTATATAATTTTTTACTTTAAGGCCATAATAATAAAGGTCAATAACAATATTAAATATTAAATGTAAGCCCTTTCGCAAACGAATGTCGCCGTATTTATTGGCTTTCACCCAGTATTACTCGCATATTAGATAAATGAGGCTATTGGTTTGGTAAGGTGTCTCCCAGTTATCTTTGGATTTCGCTCGACCGGCGGCCTGACAACACTGCGGGATTTATCGAGCTGGCTTTAACACGCGTGACCGTCGGTTAATCCTGACAATCTGTTGTTATGAGTATGAGTGACCGCTACATAATGAATTTACGCCCGATAGACGTGCGCCTTATGTATGATGCTAGAACGTATATATTAATTCTAAGGGATATCGCTTGGGACTCCGTTTATGCTATTATTATGTATGTTGCTTAGTGAATTTGGTGAATATTTTTATACTTATTTAGTTTGGGATATTATATTGAATCAAATACATGTCACATTCATCCATTATTTCCGTTTTAATTATTATCATGAATTTTTAAACGGTTAGGAACAACTATTTTAAGTACCTACAATGCCGAAACTTCGTCGCATAGTTTAAGAATCGAACTATATTGGTGAAACATTGAACCTTTTTTACTTAGGGACTGTAAACAAAAGAATTGAATACAATTTCTTTAGAAACATCTTGCTTCGTAGATAATTTGGTGAGGGTAAATTCAATTATCTGGTGCTGTTTTGTTTTTTACTACAAGAGTGAAGCCTGCTAGTGGTGCCTTGGAAAAAGCCGTGATGGAGACTGCATATTCGTTGCGCACTGTACATTGCTGATTTGTACTTTGGAGCTTAGTTCCGACACAACACCCCACCCTTTCACCCCTCGGATGGTAGCGGGAAAGAGCCGGCGAGGTCTATTCAAATATCCCCTGTCTGTTCACACCCCTCCCCACCCGCCAGCGCCTCGCAGTCTCGTTCATATTTCGTGTTCCTATTTTGCGCAGCATCCCCGGGTACCGAATTGCACTCGACAGACTTCGTAAGGGCTTATATCATGCACCAACTGTTCGATTTTGAACCATATTGTATCGGCTTAAGCTTTAGTTCTGTTCGTAAAAGTGTTTTACAGTTAAGTTTTAAAGCAAAGAATCAATGTTGCCTCCCGAAGCTTGGTATAGGGGTAGAGATTCAGTACAAGTAGCATGTAGGGGCGCGGCTCGCCGCAAAGTTAGACGCGACTGAGCTGTAGCCGATAACGACACTTTGTGTCAATTGAGCACAGAATTTTTAATATTTAATTTAAATATTTAAAAAATAGAATTATAAAGGAATTACTTACACGAAGGTATGTATTTGTTATATTTAGCAAAGCGCTTATTTAAGAGAAACAGGAAACTTTCTGTTACAATTCGATTGCGTCAATCGGTCCCTCCGGCGATTTCACCCTCGCCTATCAGGCGCGTGACGGGCGCAAGTGTTGTTGACTTGTTGTTTCAATTTTGTTTTGATTCGTCTTCAACTGCCCTCCGTTTTAGAATTCTTTATAAATACTGAACATCATATTATGTGTATATCAGGTATATTTATGCATACTGTATTGTTCCAGATCGCTTGTGGGTGTTGGTAGTCTTTGGTGATCCAGGAGGAAAGGTAATGTATAATTTTATAAATGATATTTAGTATTTTTCCATTATTTATTTATTTTTTGCGAATTTATACAATAGCACTACCATCTATGGCATGATTATTCATATTAAAACAAGATTAAATTATTAATTATTGTTTTGTTTTCTTGTGCGAATTTTATGTTTTATTTTTATTTATCGTTGTTTTCAGTTTTGTTATGCCAGTTTTGTTTTCTTTCATTTGTTAGTTTTCAAAATATTCTTAAAGCCGCTCTAAATGAGTGATTCCAACTTTTCTCATCACAATCCCGGAAACTAATTTCGTAAACGCAAAAAGTTAGCCCTTATTTACGATGTCATTTTTAATTTAGTAAAGGATATTAACATTTTATAATATGTATTTTATTAGTTTTCATAATTAAATTGTTGTTAGTAAAGGTAAATGTATACGAATATATTTTAAAAATGAAAAGAGTTAAATATTTGACCACATTATGATTTTTTGGAAATAACTCGAAATACCGATTTTTAATTGCTTTGGTTTCTTGTTCCAAAGTAGTGGCAATGTATCGAAAGTATTTTTTCCGGAAATAAATAAAACAATATTGAAGTTGATAAACCCCGTTCCGTCAGTAGTAATTCTTCAGTCAACGTAACGAAGAAATTTGGTATCTGATTTGAAAAATTTAAATATTATTCATAAGCCCCATTACTATATACTATATATATGTATTCAACATATAAAACAAATTCAATTGTTGGCATCAATAACGCCTAGAGTTACTATTATACGTGGCATTCGCTGCAGCTGTATTATGGTTGTAGCACGAATGGTTCGGCTCGACCGGGGTATGACCACGGTCTCACAGAATATCAGCGTGAAATAGTAGCGTAATGTTGCATATTTGGATGCATACATTTCGTATGGCGAGTAAAGAGAAACGGAGACCCTTTTTACTAGAAACGAGGCGTACAATCTTAGTACTCAGGGGTGACAACGCATCTGCATTTTGATTCTTATTCGAGTATAAATGTAGATGTCTATGGCATAGCATCGTATATCCATCAGGTGAACTGTATCCTCATTTTTCACCTATAATCAATAATAATAAAAAAATATTACATTATTGATCGAACAATATTATATTTTAAAATTTATATTTTAATGTTGTAAATTTATTAAAACTCTAAAACTTATACAATGTCGCAGATTCTGACGCTGGTTTCATCAAAATCTTTTTAAAAATAAAAGAAAACATATTAAATAAATCACTATTTAATATGTTTTCTTTCATTTTTAAATCTTCAAACATCTTTATTTTCTAGTAATACTTAAAACCGTTTTAATAAAAGCCTAGTTTTGTTTGGGATAATAATGATATCGAGTCTCCATTTCGTCTTAAAATTAAAAAAAAATCAGTGTCATCAAAATCCAGCTACTTATAATATTGTGACCTATTTGATGCATAATTCGAAGGATTAAATTTTTCGTTATATAACGTAGGTATATACGTAATTATGTTGCATGAAATCGTCGATATTATGTAATTTCTATTTGTTAGTTGAAAATTGAAGATAGAAAAAAATTTAAGATAGAAAACGAGAATCTCCTTCCGCTTTTTTCAACACAAAAAAATTTTTTAGATGAGGAGCAATATGTGTAAATATTCTCATATTTCAAAATCGATGATCGATCGATTATCATTCATAAAAATACTGAAAATATACTACATACTGAAAAGCTTGTAATATTTTAAAATAAATTATTGGTGAATTAAACTTCATGCATGGTGACAAATGATATATAAAAATCAAATCAAAACAATCGCAAATCATTTAATCAATCAAAATCAATTCCTATTGTTAGGTAAAAATTCCTATTGTTGCCTATTAATAGGAATCCATAACAATAGAATAAGCTTTATAATAAAATATGATATAATTATGTGATACATTTAGAGAATATTTAAAAAATATTCTAAAGTATTTAATAGAAATCACAACTACGGCTTTAAATATTAGCAATACAATTAAAACTGTCTCTAATAAAATTAAACAAACGTTTTGTATAATTAGTAATGAAACTGGTCATACTAAGCAACTCGGATATTAAATTGAATATGAACATTAATATGATGCAATTTTGAAGAAATTGCTGCGGCTTTTAAGAAAAATTGCACTGATGTTCCTCTATTGACAACAAAATTTTTAAATTCTGCTACTGTTGTTGAATCATTGCTCATTTGCATTCAAACAAAATGTAAAGTCTTGCTCAATAATTTTTAAATTCCATAGGGTATTCCCAAAAGATATTGTTAAATATTTTAAAAATATTGCTGTTAAAAAAACGGCTGACATATGGGCGATTATAATAGATACAATTGCACCATATCTAGCCACTATTTTTAATACAAGTGTTGAATCTGCTGAAAATACATGTAATGCCATGCCTTTATTTAAATCTGGTAATACATTAAATCCCGCCAATTTAAGAACTATTTCTTTACATTTAGTAAAATTTAAAAAACAAAACAAATTTAGATCAGCTCTTCACAAGCCCACTGCTGAACATAGCTAATGATGATGATGAATTTGAGATCAGATGTTAAGTTTTATAATAAAAATAAATTGCATCATATAAATTAATTTGGTTTTATAAGGGACCGTTCGACAACTGCCACCGGTGTTGAGCTTATTAAACATGTTTTTTGTGCATGGGAAAATTCAGACGATGCTTTGGTCATATTTTATGACCTTTCCAAGGCCTTTGACTGTGTGTATCACTAGACATTAATTAGTAAACTACAGCATAAGTAACAAGAACATAGCACTTAAACTTATTATTTCATACTTAAGTAACAGAACGCGGAAAGTTATAAATAAATGGAAAAAGTTCTTCCGGGTCACCTGTACTAATGGGGAATCCTCAGGGTTCAATTTTTGCGACAATTTCGGCGACTCGCAAAGCTGAAATTGGACCCCCATATATTCAAACTAGCCAGCTGAATAATCTCTGCAGATGAATATGCCGAGTGACAAACGAGCACACAGTCCACTTGATGGCAAGTGGATGCTGTTGCCCATAGCCATCTACATCTATCCTCCATTAAGAATCAAAATGCAGATGCGTTGTCATCTCTGCGGACTAAGATTGAATGCCTCTTTTCCTCATCAAACGCAGCAATAAGCTGCTATTTTATGTTGGTATTCTATGAAAGCCTGGTCTTTCCGCGGTCGAGCCGACCTATTTGTGCTATAATCATAATATAGTTACTGCGTGACTCAAAACCGATATTATTCACGTCATCTTCTATTGTTTCATAATTTTGTTAAGAGTATTTATATTTTAGCATCCAATCATTATCATATGAAATATAGATTTGTTTGCCACCATACTCAGATATAAAAACATAAAAATCTTTATTCAGAGAAATTACTTTTACCCACTTGTTCATCCACAATACACATACCTACTGGTCCATGGTCTGCCGTAGAAACTTACTCACAGGTGTACTATGGCTTTGTTTATCACTTGAAATATTTTTATACTTATATATTTAACCCGTACGAGTTATAATCTGGTGTATTGCGCTCCATTCTACCTTTCCGTTTTGCCACTGCCATCTACACTATCACTTCACGCTTCGTACATTCGATTCGGTTACGTTCAGTTAGCACTAGTTGGCTGCTATTTATTTAAAAGCTTTATTATACATAAAGTTTACAATTGGTGAATTTAATACCTTCAGGCATTCTCTACCAGTCAAACACGAGCTAACTAGAGAAACTCAAGCAGTTGCCATAAAAACTTGAAAATATGTATACGTGAATATAAATATAAAAACGTACATTACATATACGTATAAATGCACTTATAAGTATATATATATATATATATATATATATATATATATATATATATATATATATTACTACAAATAACCTAAATAATATACTCTTTATACCTGATACATAACATAAGCAGTTTTTAAATAATACATAAATCACACATCTTATCATATTTAATCATACGAATATATACAATATGAACATATATAATTTATAAGCTGACCATATGAGGAAGCTCAAAGTCACTCGGTGAGCTATGGAGAGGGCTATGCTCGGCGTTTCTCTACGTGATAGACTTAAAAACGAGGAGATCCGCAGTAGAACCAGAGTAACGGACATAGCCCAAAGCATTAGTAAACTGAAGTGGCAACGGGCCGGCATGCAGGCAGTCAATGGATGTAGGTGGCTCGGGATCGTGCTTTGTGGCATTCCTTGGGGGAGGCCTTTGTTCAACAGTGGCCTTGTGGAGGGTTGTAATGATGATGATGATAATAAAGCAGAAACATTTAAGAAAGTTAGCCACTGGAAGAAGAGAGAGAGAGCCACCATTTTCTTAAAGGCAGCATAGGAGCCGGTTTTTTATATGTGGAGGTAATTTATTCCAAAACCTTATGGCCTCAGTAACGAAAGACTGAGACATATTATATAAACTATAAAATATAAAAAAAAATTACCGGCGCGGAGTAACAGCAGTTTGAGGAAAATGTAGGGTTAGAAAGGTGCCTGAGAATGGCCCCAGGCCATACCTACCATGCTGGAATAATCATTTCTTCTATGTCAAATATAAGATATCTTGACTATCAACGGGGAACTAGCAACTAGAACTAGTACCAGCTTCCTTGTAGATCGGAGCATTAAGGTCGTTGTAGACGGTGCATGCTCTGACTACAAGTCTATTAACGCTGGTGTTCCACAAGGCTGTGTGCTATCACCAACGCTGTTTCTTCTGCATATCAATGATATGTTGCTAACTGGTAACATTCATTGCTATGCGGATGACAGCACTGGTGATGCTCTATACACCGGCCGTGCCAATATTTCTCGGGAAAACGTCGCTGAGTACCGGAACAAACTTGTGTCTGAAGTCGAGTCTTTGCTGAACAAAGTCTCGGATTGGGGGCGACTAAATCTAGTCCAATTTAATCCTCAGAAGACACAAGTTTGCGCGTTTACCGCTAAAAAGAACCCCTTTGTCGTATCTCCTCAGTTTCAAGGCACTCCCCTTCTTGCCTCAGCCAGTATCGGTATCCTCGGAGTCGACATATCGAGTGACGTGCAGTTTCGTGGTCACTTGGAAGGGAAGGCCAAATTGGCCTCTAAAAAGCTTGGCGTGCTCAGCAGAGCGGGACAGTATTTCATGCCGGCACACCGCCTGCTACTTTACAAGGCGCAAGTTCGGCCTCACATGGAATACTGTTCCCATCTCTGGGCAGGGGCTCCCCAGTGCCAGCTCCTTCCACTTGACCGCATCCAACGCAGAGTGGCTCGAATTGTCGACGACCGAGCCCTTTCCGATCGGCTCGATTCATTGGCACTGCGAAGAGATGTTGCATCCCTTTGCATTTTCTTTCGCATCTACCATGGGGAGTGCTCTGAGGAATTGTTCGGATTAATCCCAGCCGCCAAATTTCACGAACGCGCATCGCGGCAGAACTCCCGATACCATCCACACCATCTGGATGATTGGCGGTCCACCACTGTGCGATTTAGAAGATGTTTTCTTCCTCGCACGACCTCCTTGTGGAATCGATTACCATCAGCGATTTTTCCGGACCGATACGACTTAGGGACCTTCAAGAAAAGAGCGTACTCCTTTTTAAAAGGCCGGCAACGCATCTGCGATTCCCCTGGTGTTGCAGTTGTTCATGGGCGGCGGTAGTCACTTACCATCAGGTGAGCCGCATGCTCGTTTGCCCCCTCTCCTATAAAAAAAAAAAAAAGAAACTAGCGGTGGAATTTACATGCGCTGGTGATGATCGGGACTTCATTTTGAAGATAATTATAATGAATTTATTTTCGAACTTTCAGCAATCCATTCGGTTAGCATTTCATGTAACTTTAATTTTTGTGTAAGCCAACATAATGAAAACTTTAATTACACAAATATATTTTACGATGATGAAGCGGCTGTTAATTAAGCTATTAATTATATCAGACGTCGAAAAACACCATTAATCCTCTATACAGACACAGCCGTCCCTCTCGTTCTTTAAACACAACCAAACACTTAATTCTCCAGTGGCCTCTGATGTAGTTGAAGCAATTTACTATACGAGCGTTAATACGCCTCGCAGAATTCCAGTGTTAATTGTGTGCAATGAAGACTAAAGTTTGGTGAAATTGTTGTTCTTTTTTATGTGAAATGTGCTTTGTGAATCTTTAATGTAATGAAGAATTAACATATGACATACAGCTCCTTCTAATAAGCACAAAGCGTAATTTATGTAAATGAATATCTGTATACCTACACTGTATTTTTAAAATTTCGAAATCTCGTAGTAGTAATATTTTATTTATAGGTATATATTAAGAAAGGTTTAAATAATAAAGACCTAGTTTATAGTGAAATAACAGTTTTATAAAGAGACCTGGTTATTTTTTCCATTTCTTTAATGATATACATTAACTTATTGCTTAAGCTATTGCCGATATACATTAACTTATTGCTTTAGGAGAGTGCTTTAGTAGAAGTACTCGAAAGCAAATGATTTACTGTTACAATTGATATACCTATATTTTTGTGTTACTCAAAACAAAAATATGGTATAGCAATTCCATTTGCTTTTAGTAGAAAGGCGGGAATCGTAGTTGTACTAATCAATAAAAGCTACCGATAACACGTCTCTCACCATGTACTTACCGATAGACTAAGATAATGTAAACCGGCCATCAATCTTTTGGATCCAGTTCTGAATATGAGCGATTTAGAATACCGCCGGGTTGGTGAGCGCAGAGCTAATACTCTGACACTGATAAAGCTGCCCTATCATCACGGCGATCATCACATTTGGGTTCGGCGTATATTATAGAGAACTTTCTTTAGTTAATTGACAACAGTATATAGTAACAGTATAGTAACAGCGCCGCGTGTTAACCCGATTTGCGTCATAAAATATAGATTTTTAGAAAATTTAAAATACAAAATTAATGCCAAAAATATTATAATACTTCACTTTATTACTAGAATAAAATTTTGTTTAAGTTTCATTTACTAACCAGCGATCGTGAAATTGAATGAATAATGAATGTTCAGAATAACTCTTGCTAGGGGTATTTAATTTAGTAGCGTATATTTATATATACTATATACAACATCTCAAATATAAATTGTAGCAGAATAATGAGCTACTTTGAATATAAATACGACTTCAGGAAGTTTCTGTTTAATTTTGTTTTAACCCCCGATTTAGTCCGTACCGTAAATTATTACAGATAACCGGAGCAATCCCTAAGGTCTCTTGATGTTAATATATATTAACTTCCAACAAAAGTATTTTATTTTTAATATAAGTTATTTTTTTAATTAAAGTTTACCGTGGATTATATTTTAGTGAAATTGTTATTAACATATTTTCTTTTACTTATATATTATTATGTACTACAAGCAACTTTAAATGAAAACTTTTGCGAACCTTAAAAACTCGAAACAATCTTGATACACTTTTTTACCCATGCAATGATGGCGTAAGAGATTCCGTTAGTCCTTCTCATTCCGACGGTATAGTGTAACTTTACAATGAAATCTGCGACAAAGATATCATCAAATAAGCCTCCGATAGTTAAGGGTATAACCATCTTATACGTGGTAGAGCCATACTGCAGCTATATTATCAGTATAGTTGTAGCACGAATGGGTCGGCTCAACCGGGGAAGGACCACGCTCTCACAGAATACCAGCGTAAACTAGCAGCTTAACACTGCTGTGTTTCGTATGGTGAGTGTAGAGAACCGGAGACCCTTTTTACTGGAAACGAGGCATTCCATCTTAGTCCTCACGGATGACAACGCATCTGCGTTTTGATTTTTATTGAGGATATATTTAGATGTGCATGGGTCACAGCAACCACCTACCATCAGGTGAGCTGTGTGCTCGTTTGTCACCCTATTCTATAAAAAAATCTCGCACTTACCCAGATCGACGGTCAATATTATTGTGAGTCATATTCACGACAGAAATTACAAACCATGATTTCAAATAGAAACCCTGTTTGTAAAAGAATACAGTTATTTTGATATTAGAGACTGCTACATACAATAAATATTATAGATGATTTTATTTACATAGGTACCTAAATATATCTACGACAAATAGCTCCAAATTGGTAATAAAATGTAATAGCTAAAGATCGTAAAAAATTCACGTAGACCCTTTTATTGGGACTTATTTTATTGCCGCGTACCTATTTGAATACCGAACACACATGTGATATTAATGTTTTATGTCCTGCCTACAATTAGTGCCTGGATAGAGTTACTCCTCGTAGTATTTGAAATAAAACAAAAATGTGAATGATGACACTGGTAATCCTTAATAAATAAAGAAATATATATTTCGTTGAATCATTTTAGTATGGAAGAAAAAATCTCTAGAGTTGTTAATTTAAAGTAATAGCTCGATACTGACATTGAAACCTGACCCCTCCAAGCGAAGTTGTTTTTCGCCTTTGTTGTAAAAGTTTAATAATAGTCGTTTTGTGATAAATAAGTTTCTTAGTCAAATGTTTCTTTAAGGTTCCCGAAGCTGAAGATTAAAGAGTAAAAGTTAGAAAAAGCGATACTTATATTCCAAGATGTTGAATAATTTAAAACTGCTCCGTGTTTCATCTATTCTTTAATAAGATGGATAATTTATTTTACTTGCGAGACCACTTTTGTTTTACGAATTAATATGTTTTAAGAAATTTAAGAATAGATATCTCCTTTAGAAATAGTTAGTTGTTTTATACTATTAATAACATTATAATACGGATTTTTTTAACACATAGGTCAAAATTTGTTTTACTGACTTCGGTCAATCCAATATTTCCATGTCAAAGGTTTTGACCTTTCTCGGTCGAGCCGACAGATTCGAGCTATATGGCTATATTAAGGCTCTGCTACCTATAAAATATGTAAATAGTGTGAGATTGCGGCAAAACTATTTCTTCTCGAAGAGCCTAGAACCAATTTATATGCAAGGAAGGGGAGCTTGTTAATGACAAAAAGGTCTCATGAAACCAAACCTTGATAAATACCTAGTATCAGTTGGAAAAGTTATTCCCTTTCTAGAATAGAAACAGCAGACCAAATGAAATCGAAATTAATTTTATTCTTCGTTGCACACAAAGCTTGGAAAAGTTTTCAAATGCACTTTTTACAACAAAAAGCGCATAAAATGTTTAATTAAATTTCTTCGAGCTAAGTTAAAGATGCAATTTTTTACATTAACTCCATCAGACTAAGTCTCTTTTTCTATGCAATTCAGACACGAAATCTGTAACTGTACTATTGCTTGAGTATCGTAAAAACAAATGAACTCTGCCATCTCGGGGTCGTTTATATTCCGTGTCATTACACCAATAATGTACCTACCTATTCATTTAGAATTTAAGTGCAATCTAAATTGCAAATGAGGATTATGTTCTTTTATGAAGATTGAACTAATCCAAGGCAATTTTTTTATTTGATTACCTTCACAATCAAAGTCAGTCAAAACATATTTATTTTATGCATAAGTTGGTATATAACAGGTATATAATTAAATTTGACAAAAATTGCTTCGCGTACATCCGCTAGATAAAATAAAATGATGTGTCTTACCTAGTTTGAAGAGCACCTCCCGCCCTCCCTCAATTGCGCGCACTATCCCCGTCACCACTAATCCCAGCACCACTACTCCCAACACCACTACACTAGGAAAGACACACCACTGACGACAATACGACACGTGTTTCGCCTCTACACGAGGCATCCGCAGGTGATATAGACTCTACGGTGGCAAACCGTTTAGCGGTTAGCCACCGTAGAGTCTATTTTATCTAGCGGATGTACGCAAAGTAATTTTTTGCCAAATTTAATATAATGGACTTCCGCAAAGTAACGCCTAATTCTATTAATTAGGTATATAATTCATAAGAGCCGTGCAATTGTAGTACAAAATTATGCTGATTTATCAGTCAGTGGGATGTTCCGCCATTTGTTGCGTTCGTGCGTTCCAGTAGTTAGCATTGTGTACCGTATGCAGGATGCTGAGTAATATGGCGAAAATTTTAAGTAAATTGTCATATTCTCTCTTATTACTTAAAGATGCGGAATAGCATTTTAGTATAAATATGTCACAACTTAATGACTTCCAGCAACGCCAACAACAGTTTTGCCGTTAAAAAAAGGATAGTATGTGCTTATGTAATAGTCTCTTTCTCTAACTCTATTTCTATAATTGCTAGATTCGTGACTTTTATTTTTCTACTTAAACGATTTAATGTATAGATTAAAATTATCTAAAATAATAACGTCTTTTTAAAAATGTGCACTAATCGGGAATGGAGCTTGTGTATAATCGTATACAGAATTTATCCTTGCCCTGCGGGTTGGGTAATACGTATGCTAATTTGTGTTAGCTCTCTGAAATTATAGATGTCGCTCTCCGCGCGAAATTACGACCCACGCTCCGTCCCATCCCGTCGCTGCGACCCCGTGCCGCCATTTTGGATTTTGACGTTTGATTCAATGCACGAACGCAGATTAAATTGTAATAAACTAGAGAAGCTACAGCTCTTGTAATTATTTGTTTTGCAATAAAGATCATTTGGATTTAGTATGAATTATAATAAAAAAGAACTCTGTTAAATATTTTGCCTAAGTGAAGCTGAAGGGTTTTTAACGTAAACCATTTCTGTCCTCATCTTTTTCACTCAAAAGTTTACTGCCATAGAATTAGGCTAATTAATCTATGTTTACTGCTAAATGTGGGTCTCTTCTGTTGTAGGGACAAAAATAGATAGGTAAGGACCAACTTGTAGAAAATTGTTGGCGCTACTCGCCATTGCTGCTATGGGTATTTTACGTAAACGCAGTGATGTAATCAGAATGATAACACCAACTTCTTTCGGAACCTATGAGATCTTTTTGATATAAGTATCACTTAGTTACCTTTTAAGAAAAGTACTTGACGAAATGGTGTGGTGAATTTTCTTACACCGCTTGAACAAGGTAAACGGCACAGGCCATTTGTTTGCCTGACAAATGACAAGATTTTCCTTAGGGTTGGAATCTTGTAAGGATGTTTAGATGTTTTTTTTATGTTTATTACTGAACCACGCAAAAAACTACTAAACTTTATATGAAACTTGGCTTATGTTTATTTAATATTAGTAATATTAATATTATAATATTATTGTTATGTTATAGATTATTATAAACCAGGATTAGAAATAGGCTATATTGTTTGTAAAAAAGTTTGCGACTATCCCACATTACATTTTTATAATCTGAAGTATCAAAAATTCACCAACTTAATTTCATTTTTTGGCGTGCGCTGCGTATCTATAATTATTAGGATAGATAGATAGAACAATAAAATGTACTAACGAATAGAAACTTCTTTCCAATATCTTCAATAAAGTCTGCCATTTACCTACTATAATCTGTCATCATCATCTACAGCCCTTGATAAGTCTACTGCTGAACATGATTCTCCCCCAAGGAATGGCCCAAAGCACGGTCCTGAGCCGTTCCCGCATGAAGACATGTGGTGTGGAGTGACGACCTAGTAAGAACCAGGTCGTCACTCCATCTAGTGGAGGGGCTGCCCCACTCTTCACCTACCGGTATGAGGCTGCCACTCGAGAACCTTTCTTCCCCATCGGTTGTCCTTTGAGCTATATGGTCGGCGCCTTGCCACTTCAGCTTATTAATTATTTGAGCTATTTCGATTATTCTATTTATAATTATTATATCTATATTTCGTCATGATTACTAATCATTATTTTTTTTTTTTTGTACATCACATATCAGTCACAAAAACTGCTGTTTTGCTTTAAAAGATAATAAAAATTTTGCGAGTAATTTAGACGTATCTAATAATAAAATGAGATAAGTCTGTATCGTGACGAATAAGTTATTAAAATAATTGAAATTAAACATTACGTTTACGATCGCAATATCGTGAAATTAAATAAGTTACTTAGATAATCGCAATAATCTTGAAGTACACTCCGTTGAATATAAAATTTAGGATATAACTATAAAAACTAGTATAGTACGTGAGGGTAATATGGTCACTTTTTTATAATACGAAAACAACAGCCTCGTTTGCTTAGATGGCTCTGTGAAACGATAGCTCTTTATCAATCATTCAAACAATAAAGGGTCAAAAGGACGCTGCTTTATCGACGCCATTTTGACAGTTGAGAATAATAGTAAAAAGGAGAAGGAGACGGCCATACATTCTTGGGCCCAAGTGTTAACAAGATGAAAGTAAGACCATTTGACAGCGTATATATAAACAATTAATAGCTGAAAATCTGGCAAGATTTGTCAATCTAGGAGCTGAGTTATTGTAGAATAAGAAAAAGTGAGATTATCTATTACCTACAATGTAACAGGTGATTTTTCACTGTTATTACATTGTAGCAGGCTATTTTTCACTATAATTACTTAAAGATAAAAAAGCTGTAGTTAATAATGAAACAAAATGGTGAAACGATTAACGAAATTTAAAGCAACAACAACTAAGTGAAGTGAATATTAGGGATATCTATCTGAGATCGATAATTTGAATTGTTGTTGTAACTGTTACATGTTGGAATTTTGATATTTTGTATTTTTTATTATTATTTTGTAGCTATTTACGCAATTTTTTTCGCTCCCTTGTAAACAGAAATATAATCGAAAATAGATACTAAAATGCTTAATTTAATCGAGAATCGATTATATTGCGCTCGTTTAAAATCGAATAGAAAATCTGTCTTTTTAATTTTAAGTAATTTGAACTGTCAAGTTTCAAAATAAGAAGTCCGCTATTGAAAGATAATGTTCAGAAACGCAAATTTCACTAGTTTATTCTATATGGTAATCGATTTATTGCCATATAGAATACACTACAATCTTTTTTATAACTTATTTCTTATTTTTATTGTTTTTCTGAAATCTAGATTGTAAAAAGAGCCACTTTTATGTATTTTACTTAAGAAAAATATGGCAAATTTTTTTAAGTACAAACCAATTAGTTAACTTCAGGCCCAAAAATCCCATTCTCCTTTAGTCGATTTTAGTGTAGTGTAGTTAGTTTTTATAAGTTGATTTTTCGAAGTGTTTCTAATTATTGGCAAAGCTCGTTTGCTATTTTTTTTTAATATATTAGTTATAGGATACTATTTTGTATTTTTGTCTCTATCGCCCACCTAGTTTTGGTTTTATAGGGCGGCAAAGCTTAAGGTGACAATATTACCGTCACGTACCTTAGCTAGATAACTCAAAATTTAGATCCCTTGCACAAAAGTCCACAGTTTTATTAGAAGCCAACTGAGAGACTCTGTTGATACCATGAATTCATATTATACCAAACAAGCCACTGTTTAATTTTAAACGATAACAATTCCAATTTCCTGACGGCTCCGTGGCGCAGTGGCTTAGCAATGAGTTGTTGCGCTGGGGGCTGCGGGTTCGAATTCCGCACGGAACAATTATTTGTATAGCCTACAAATAATTGTTCCGGGTCTGGATGTTTGTCCTCGTGCAATTTATGTTTGTAAACTGCGTCCACGACACAGGAGAAAATCCTAGTGTGGGGGTAGCGTTTTTTAAAAAGGAAAAAAAATATTAAAAAAGCATTTTCGACGACAATAAACAAACCCTATGGTCAACTGCGTATTTTCCCATGCTGCTTTACGTAACTTGTTCATGTGTTTCTAGAGCCCAAAATTTGTACGACTTCGCTGAGCAAAGCAAATCGTTTGTATAAATGTATTGTAGTAGAGAGTAGAGCGTTCTGCAACTTATAATTAAAAGCGAGCTGAGCCGCGTAATTTGAAAAATATGAAAGTCATCTGAAATATGACTTAAAATTTCCATGATGATAATTTGGATTCATACAATTAGAACATTTTAGCTGTAAGGCGTATCAAGCGCAGTGACAAAAATTTAAGTAGAATTGTTGTGTAGGATTGTTCACGATGTTTCCCCCAACAATTTACCACTATCGCGGATAGGTATCTATGTGAGTACGGGCACATGTTACAAAATTGAATGGCTGTTTGAAAATTCTTGAAAAAATACTTATATCCTGCAATAGCTTTATCGTTCGGTGGTGTTGTAAAAAGCACTAGACTACCAGAAAAATATTACAGAAACGTTTTAGAGAGTTTTTAAGTTGCAATAATTATATATATTAATATTCCAACCAAAATTGCAAAAATAAATAGCCGACTTCAAATAAAGAAAAATAATAAAATAATTGCTTATTCTGAAATCGGTGCTGTACAGTGTATAGAAGAATTAAATATCCGACTTCAGGATTAAAAGTTATTTTTTACTCTTTTGAGTGGACTTAGAAACGTAATAATATCAATGTCGTCTAAATAGTTACACAAAAAAAATCTTTCCCTATAGGCTTAGGGGTGGAACATTTCCTCCAAATTTGTTCGGGATCACCCCTGAAGTATAACCTATTTAATAAAAAAAATATCAACAATACTGGGTTCACAGATGACGAAGATATTGCGAAACATACATAGAAAAAAAAAAGAAAAACCTACAGTCAAATTGTAAACCCCCTCCTTTTTTCGAAATCGGCTAAAAATAGTTAATCGCCTTGATTTATTTTTTCCACATCTTAACTTAAATATATATTTGGTTAAATATATCTAATAAATAAAAATATGAAACGAAATGTGTAATAAAAGAAAAGATGTCAACAAAATTGATAATAATTTTCTCTGTACATAAATATATCCATATCGATATAGTATAAGTTAAAGGAGTTATTTATTGATTTATTCAATTTTATAGATGGATCGAAAGCCAACCTCCGGGGAAGCGTATATTTAGAAGTGAACGTGACGTCTACGTTGGACGCGATTTTTGTATCATCACAATCTCTCAAAATATGAGGAAACAGATTAAGTTTACACTTGTATCTAATAATTTATTACATAACTTTGCAATACATTTAGTGATTACTAGCGTAAAATAGTAGCTTAACGCTGCTGTGTTTCGTATGGTGAGTGTAGAGAACCGGAGACCCTTTTTACTGTAAAAGAGGCATTCTATCTTAGTCCTCACGGGTGACAACGCATCTGCATTTTGATTCGTAATCGAAGAATGATGTAGATGTCTATGGGCCACAGCAACCACTTACTATCTGTGGACTGTATGCTCGTTTGTCACCATAATCCTATAACAAAAAAAGAAAAAAAAGTGATATCAGTTTATAACAGAATAAAATTTTAATACAAGGTCTTAAGAGCCGCATAATTAACTTCAGTGGAAGTATACGAGTAATTTACCTTATATAGGTACATAGTTGTTTTAAATAATTTTGCCTGTTTACTCTAAGTTATTGGTAATATTTTGTTTTGAACTACTGTAGCTTATGTTCTTTAATCTTCTTCTTGCGGATGTTGTTTGCATATAAGCGAAAAAATATTTTTAATAAGCAGTGCTTGACACTGATTATTAATAATAAGATACCGTCTGATGATAAGTAGTGTAGCATTCTTGGGTAGCATAGCGCATTAGCTTAGTAAAATTTACGATGTAACATTATCTAATCTGTGGTAAAAGCAATTTCTCATTCGTTTATAACGAAATATCTTCATGTTTATCGATTTTCATCAGAGATTTGCAATAATCGACACGGTTTGCCACGCGGAATGTTAATCACAGAAACAAATTTTATTTTTATAGAATACGGTGACAAACGAGCACACAGTCCACCTATTGGTAAGTGGTTGTTGTGGCCCATGGACATTTACATTTATCCTCGTTTGCGAATCAAAATGCAGATGCGTTGTCACCCGTGAGGACTAAGATGTAATGCCTCGTTTCCAGTAAAAAGGGGTCTCCGGTTCTCTACACTCACCATACGAAACACAGCAGTATTAAGCTGCTATTTGACGCTGGTATTCTGTGAGAGCGTGGTCCTTCCCCGGTCGAGCCGACCCATTCGTGCTACAACTATACTACTAATATAGCTGCAGCATGGCTCTACCACGTATCATGCACCTATGATATTATTTCCCATCAATGTTGTGGTATTAAGCTAGATGTAAATTTTGCACTATGTGATACCGTATACATCTAAACTTAGATTTTTCTACCATTTCCCATAGAATAGAGAGGAACAGAATATAACAGAGTAGATTAGAATACAATGTAATATCATTTTATATTCAATAATATTTGTATTCAATATACCTACGTTAAAAATATTTTTATTGTCTTTTATGTTTATGTGCAAACAAAAGACATGTTTTAACTTTTTTTATGAGAAATTCTCAGTAGCACCCCGAAAGAGTCAGGAAGTTGTCGGTATTCACCCCAATACTTCGAAAAGCACGTAAAACCGTTTCTCTGCGCCGGAGCTCCCTCCGGTCTTGTCGGATTGCTGACCAATCAGACTATGAGTCTTAGTTGAGATTGATCTGAGTGAATTCGGTCTGTAGGACCTTTTTATTATTATTATTACTGTTTATTTATTATTACGTAAAGTTTAGATAAACCGTCACAAGTTTTAGCATGTTTTACCATTCAATCGTAGTCGTTAACTTATTCAGAGTTGAGTTAATTTGCGATATTCATGAATCTGGTAGAGAAGATATATAAGCGGAGAGGATCCGTTTTACTTGCTAGATACTATTCTTCATTACCTGTCTTAATTTTGGGGTCTGTATGTTTTAAAGGTAGAAAAAAAAAAGGTTTTTGTCTAACTTTCTTTGTTGATCTTTGGGACAAAATGCATTAGATTATCTTTAAAGACAGGCCAATATAACGGAAGCGTCAAGACGTATTTACAGATATTTTAATTTTTTATTATCACATAGAATAAATTAATTATGATTATGTCTTAGAGTTATGTATATTGCGGCTAGTCTCGGTTCTATAAATTACACTTTTCTCGCCTTCCACTTTCAAAGCGGTTAATGTTCGATATGCAAATGCAATTTCATCTAACCGTTCCACCAGCTTTAACTAAAGCTAGCGCCTGAGAGTTAGCGTTCAAACTACGTTTTTACAAATTGCAGCATTACATTTAACTGCAGTACTGTGCAGCAGTTTTTATCCTAAAAGGAATTAATTAAAAGTCTAATATGTTTTTTAGATTTATGAATAGAAAATTTAAATTTTTAGTTATAAACAAACAATAATATATTTTAAGGATCACCATTTAAATAAATTTGTCACAACCGATTCAATATCATCCTTCGTCCGTAAACAAGCTGGACTTCGAGAGCTCTCAAGTAATAATATCTCTAATCTATATAGTTTTAAGACCGATTGGAAAATGTTTTTTCATATCGGTAAATTTAAATATTTGATTCATTTTATTAAGTCATTTTAGCAAAAGTTGAACTGTTATTTAAAAATGCTTGCGTTTAATAAAGGTTTATGTAGTTTTAATTCTACATAGTAATTATAACTAAAATGGAGCTCTTCATTGTATTTAATTTTTGAAATCTGACTTTGGTATAAAAAAAATATACATGAGTGTCGTGGAACACTCGTTTGGAACGAAATACCTTTTGTAGTATATTATTATTGATAAACGTATTATATTATTGATTCACAAACACAAATAAATGAATTACTGGCGTCCATTAAAATGAAGCGTCATTTAAAAAAAATATATTTATTTCATGGCAAGATAAGAAAAAGTGCGAGGGAGATGGATATTATTCCATCTTGCTCGCTCTATAGAAAGATGATCGTGTTGGAAAAGTATTACATTTTTTTCTCGCCTAGCCGTCAAATTCTACCGTGCGATAAGGAACTTCGTTCCAAATTTAGACAAATAAGAGCACAGTCCATCTGATGATGAGTGGATGCCGTGGTCCAAAGTCACCTACATTTATATTCCATTAAAAACCAAAATGCAGATGTGTTGTTACTTCTGCATACATACATAACTACTAAAACCCAATATATCTTGGAGTTAAGTTCTTTACAACAAATTTGCATAGCTTAATTTGGTTAGCTTTCTGCAGATACAAACTGCAAGTTAGTGCCAAATTAAGTTGGAGCAATTGTCCGGACGATGTTTGTTATTTGCGCCGGGATTACAGTTGTACAACCGCTTGCAGAGCTGCAGTTAGGTCGAAAGTTTGCTTTAATTGTTGCTTTTGTTGACTAAATTACATCGTGTATAAAACGATACGTATAATATACATATTATACAGCAAATATTTTAACATTTTTGCACTATACTAATAATTAAAAGATATACTTTTAGTTACCAAAACATTACGCGTATATTAAATAAGATTATTTGGTTGACAGTATAATATGAACAAAAATATTTTCATTGCTTTTCTTCAATAACAATTTGGTTTGTTTTTATTTAATCATTAAGAAGATTAATAGGTTATTTAATAGATATGTAGTTTAGTGAATAATTATCAGGTTTGACTGAATATTTACATGGTTGTCCTTATTTTTATCAAAAAGTAAGACGTACTACGTCTTCCTTTAACGTAGTAAAGAAAGAATTAGTTAAATATATAACATAAATATGTCAAATTTATTAATATATATTTTAACGGTGGTAGAGCCCCGCAGCAGTTTTTTTGCTGTTGCACGTATGGGCAGGCTCGAGCCGGGTTGGTACCACGACCTCACAAAATACCGGCGTGAAGTAGAGGCTCTGCTTCTGCGTTTCGTCTGGTGAGTGCAGGTGGCCGGAGGCCCAATTCCCCCCCCCCCCCCCCCCCCCCCATCAACATGGTAGCGGAATTACAAAGTAGACTACCCCAGGAGGGTACCAGTACCCCTGGAGAATCCCTCGCTGAGCATCCACGACCATGTTATTCCAATCCTGAGCGTGGGTGCTCAGGCTGCCCCGCGTATTCTGGGGGGGGCAAAATTCCGCTCAAAAACAAAACTGCTTGGGGCAAACTGAGCAACAATACCAAGGCGACCCCTGCCACGCTATCCGTGAATTTCTGCAACATCAGGGGACTTCACTCTAACCTAAACGCCGTCCACTACCATCTCGAGACGGCGAAGCCGGCCTTGCTCTTTCTGACCGAGACGCAGGTTTCCTCTCCGGCTGATATTTCGTATCTCTCCTGCCCGGGGTACAAATTGGAGCACTCCTTTGTGCCTCGGGCTGGAGTTTGCGTGTATGTCAGAGAGGACATCTGTTCTCGACGCCTCGGCAGTCTTGAAGGTTCGGACCTGTCCATCCTTTGGCTACGCGTAGACAGCGACGACCATCCGCGCGTCTACGGGTGCCTCTATAGGTCCCATAGCGGTAATGCCGAAACAGACCGACTCATCGACCACGTCCAAATGGCTACAGATTCCTTGCTACAACAGGTCCCATCCGCAGAGATCGTGATCCTTGGCGATTTTAACGCCCACCATGCCGAATGGCTCGGTTCACGTTTAACCGATCATGCGGGGAGATCTGTTTATGACTTTGCTTTGGCATATGGTCTGACACAACTGGTTACTTCGCCTACACGGATTCCAGATGTGGAGGATCATACACCTTCCCTGTTGGACCTTCTGCTGACCTCTCATCCGGACGGATATCAGGTTTCCGTCGATGCCCCTCTCGGCTCTTCGGACCATTGTCTGATCCGGAGTATGGTGCCACTCACGCTCCCTTCGCGGTTGCGTTCTGCAGGTTGCCGCCGTGTTTGGCATTACAGGTCGGCGGATTGGGACGGAATGCGGTCTTTCTTTGCATCCTACCCATGGGGGCGTGTTTGCTTCTCGCCGGATGATCCCAGCGCTGTTGCTGACTCTGTCACTGATGTGGTGCTACAGGGAATGGAACTATTTATTCCATCATCTGTGGTACCCATTGGAGGCAGATCTCAGCCTTGGTTTGGTCGCTCCTGTAAGACTGCATTGCGCAGAAAGCAGGAGTGTTATCAAGCCTGGGCTGCGGCTTCGGTGACTCGGGATGTAAACACCAGCACACTTAAAAAGAAGTATAACTTCGCCTCCAGGTTCTTCAAAAGAGTTATTGCCAAGGCAAAGTCTGAGCACATAGGCAGAATTGGCGAGAAACTAGTTCGCCTTCCTTCGGGAACCCGTGCATTCTGGTCTCTCGCCAAGGCTGTCCAAGGGAATTTCTGTAAGCCATCACTACCATCTCTGCACAGGGAGGACGACTCACTGGCCCACGACGCAAAAGAGAAGGCCGACCTTTTAGGCTCCCTTTTTGCGTCCAACTCGACTGTTGATGACGGGGGGAACACACTGCCGACCATCCCGCGGTGTGAGTGCTCTATGCCGGATGTGCTATTCTCACAGCGCTCGGTTCGCAGAGCACTCCTCTCCCTTGACATCCACAAGTCGAGTGGGCCTGACGGAATCTCCCCAATTGTGCTGAGGACGTGTGCTCCGGAGTTGGCACCGGTTCTAACGCGTCTTTTCCGGTACTCCTACTCCCATGGCGTTGTCCCGAACTCATGGAAGACAGCTTTTGTCCACCCGATCCCTAAAAAAGGCGACCGCTCAGACCCGTCCAACTATAGGCCTATCGCGATCACCTCCTTGTTCTCCAAAATAATGGAATCCATTATTAACTGCCAGCTCATCCGGTACCTTGAGGATCACCAGCTGATCAGTGACCGCCAATACGGTTTTCGTCGGGGTCGATCAGCTGGTGATCTTCTAGTCTACCTGACCCATAGATGGGCGGAGGCAGTAGAGTCCAAGGGGGAGGCGTTGGCCGTTAGTCTGGACATTGCGAAGGCCTTCGATCGGGTTTGGCACAAAGCGCTTCTTTCGAAGCTCCCTTCCTATGGGCTTCCCGAGAAATTGTGCAATTGGATCACCAGCTTCCTTGCAGATCGGAGCATCAAGGTCGTTGTAGACGGTGCATGTTCTGACTACAAGCCTATTAACGCTGGTGTTCCACAAGGCTGTGTGCTATCACCAACGCTGTTTCTTCTGCATATCAATGATATGTTGCTAACTGGTAACATTCATTGCTATGCGGATGACAGCACTGGTGATGCTCTATACACCGGCCGGGCCAATATTTCTCGGGAAAACGTCGCCGAGTACCGGAACAAACTTGTGTCTGAAGTCGAGTCTTTGCTGGACAAAGTCTCGGATTGGGGGCGACTAAATCTAGTCCAGTTTAATCCTCAGAAGACACAAGTTTGCGCGTTTACCGCTAAAAAGAACCCCTTTGTCGTATCTCCTCAGTTTCAAGGCACTCCCCTTCTTGCCTCAGCCAGTATCGGTATCCTCGGAGTCGACATATCGAGTGACTTGCAGTTTCGTGGTCACTTGGAAGAGAAGGCCAAATTGGCCTCTAAAAAGCTTGGCGTGCTCAGCAGAGCGGGACAGTATTTCATGCCGGCACACCGCCTGCAACTTTACAAGGCGCAGGTTCGGCCTCACATGGAATACTGTTCCCATCTCTGGGCAGGGGCTCCCCAGTGCCAGCTCCTTCCACTTGACCGCATCCAGCGCAGAGCGGCTCGAATCGTCGACGACCGAGCCCTTTCCGATCGGCTCGATTCATTGGCACTGCGAAGAGATGTTGCATCTCTTTGCATTTTCTTTCGCATCTACCATGGGGAGTGCTCTGAGGAATTGTTCGGATTAATCCCAGCCGCCAAATTTCATGAACGCACATCGCGGCAGAACTCCCGATACCATCCACACCATCTGGATGATTGGCGGTCCACCACTGTGCGATTTAGAAGATGTTTTCTTCCTCGCACGACCTCCTTGTGGAATCGATTACCATCAGCGATTTTTCCGGACCGATACGACTTAGGGACCTTCAAGAAAAGAGCCTACTCCTTTTTAAAAGGCCGGCAACGCATCTGCAATTCCCCTGGTGTTGCGGTTGTTCATGGGCGGCGGTAGTCACTTACCATCAGGTGAGCCGCCTGCTCGTTTGCCCCCTCTCCTATAAAAAAAAAAAAAAATTACATTAGTAATATTCCTTTATTCCTCAAATAATACCTATTAATTGATTATTATCTTTTTTATTTGTATTTTCATTTTATTTAATATTATAAATTATTATATTTTTAATGTTAATAATTTCAGAAATTATTTAAAAAAAAAATTAAAAATATAAACTGAAACTGAATAAGTATACATATTTTTAAAAGTTAACACAATATTTAGATTAAGTCATATTAAACTTCTTTAATATTTAACCAAGACTAAAATGGGACGACTGTTGAGTGCTCTTGTGAACAGCGGATATTAAACTGAAGTCTTTATTTTACTTTTTGCCAAGTTTAATTTTTATGTAGCGCTTGTCTGTTATTCCTTTTTGATCACTTTTTGCTAAAGTAATATTTCAGTTTGATGAGAGATTTTTTGTGTTTCATCAGAATGGAATTTAAATCCATTTAATTATTACAAGCGAGCTTATTTATGCATCTGTGAGATGCATAAATAATGCATCTGTGACCTGATATAAATTCATTTTATTATAAAATACCAATTTTAGCTTTATTTTAGGTTAAATGAAAAGTAAAATCGTTTACTAAAAAAATCTTGGGTTACAGGAAAACAAGGAGCCATTTTCAGTAAAGTTAAGGCAAACGCTCAGTTTACAATTGAGATTAACGTTCGCCATAGGCATTAAGGAATTTACCAAAAATTTGACGTGCACTAAAAATTTGAATGTAGAGCTATAAACATCAATTTTGCGTCGCACTCACTCATTAATTAGATACTGCCATATTGATCGAAAGTAATATGCAAAACGTGTCATAAATCTAATGTGGTCGTACTGGAACGGTGCCAAGTGCCTATCGCGAGGTCTAGCTTCAGGCATTTAGCGCAGAGTATTACTATGTACTTATAACATATCCTAGTCCATCCCATATATGTCCACATTAATTAAGAGATTGTGTCTAGATAAAATCGTTAAGTGCATTACTGTTTTACTAATACTAAAACGACATTTGTGTGTATGTAGTTAACATTTTTTAAATCGATAGATAAGCTTGTTTAATTAAAGTTAATTAAAAATTATTTAATTATAATTTAATAATGTGTTTACCAGAACTGTTTACTAACAATTATTACCACGACAAACTGATAAGCTTTAGGATTGAAATATTTAATACTTTGGTGTCGGTTTTCTAAGTGGCCATATTTTTTAAAAAGTGTACCTGAAGTTTTTTCGATGTACTTTATGTTTCGATTTTATTTTTACTTAAACCATTGAAATAACCTAATATTTTTAATATCATTTAGTAGAACTTCGATATTTTTTCACTGTTTATATGTTTATTTATAATTTTATATTGTAATAAAGGTACCAATAAACTAGTTTTTACCATATCCCCTCGTTAAGTATTGACATTCAAAGTGGAATAACAGTTAGGTTATCGGTATGTGAATTGATCTAATAATATCATTCGACGGCATTTTCGAAAAACCTATACAAAAATTAAGTAAAACAACACATTTGCTTTAACGCGAGTTTAAATGGTTTGAAGAAAATATACTAAATTAGATAGAAGATTTTGAGAAGAAAACATCTCATTGCCCCCTCTCAATACTCGTGGACAAGTGCTACATTGAGAACGAGTATGTGTGAACACAAAATACATTACAGTGACTAGCAGTGCTTTTTAAGGTAATTTAGCAGTTTCTCACATTTTTAGTACTTAATTATAATAATTTACGATCAGCCAGTTAATAGTTTAATAAATTCTTGCATTATTTCATTGATATAACTGCGAGTCATGAAAATAATAAAAAAAACATGTTTGCTGTCGGAGTTTCGTTACATTCCCCTGACTTATTATTTTAAAAATGATAGTGGAACAAATTGTTACACAATGGAACGATAAAGCAGCGTGCATAACGAAGCATTCCTTTAGATGTATCACTTAGTATTTTTTTATATTTTATTGTGTAATTAAAATAGACGCAAATAATTTTTAAACTAAAAACTAAACATAATGCAGATTTTTTTTGTTTTTGTAGTGCATTGTAACATGACTGACTATAGTAAGAATTTTAATAGTTTGCAATTTCTTAGAGTTTAAAATCGAAAAAAAATTCAAGTATATCTATTAATAAATACTTTGTTTTAATAATATCCCATGAAAAACGCATTTTAATATAACTTGCCTTACATATCTCGATGAAAAGACATTAGCGATTATAAGTAATTATTATAAACATGACTTTCCGAATAAGGAGTTGTATCATTTTAAAGAGCCGTTAGGGGCTAAGCGCTCGCAGTAAATTTCATAGGAGGCCAGTAACCTGGTTCAAATTCATCCGGCACTAATAAAATTGTTAATAGCATTTTTAAATGTTTATTTATCACGTGCTTGGCGATAAAAGAAATCATCGCGAGGAAACCTGCATGTTTGAGAAATAAAAAAAAACATTGAATAAAAAAGCGTAAGGTAACTTTAAAAAATCATAAAATTGAAAACTAATTACAAAATTTGTACTTACTTGACGGTATCAGCGGATGTACTGCTGGTAAAAGAGAAAGTTGTACTGAAAAAGGAACTAAGAGAGATGAATAGATTCGATATCTTACTGATACATTGGCCAATCTAAATAAAATATATGTATTAGTTTAAAAGTTTTGTATTGTTTTGATTCAAGAAGTTTATTTAGTTATCCTAGTTAATATATTTAACTAAGCAAAATAATTTAAATATTTAAAGAATATTAAAATTATAAAAATGCTTCATTGTAATCAGAGACCTTACTTTTCCACTGACTATCTTCAACGTTCCAATGATTAACTATCTCACTAACTAAAATCCAAAAGTAAGGGTTTATTTTCGCTTTCTTGTGCAGTTAATAATATTTTAATTTTTGTTATGAGGAGAACAAGTTTGTTATTCCGTAAAACTATTTGACAAAACAGTAATATGTAAATGGCATTTTAAATAGTTACAAAGAAAAACACGCAACTGATTAGTCAACAAGTTAGTCAGAGGATATAAACATACGTTTATTTTAATTTTAATTCCGTTGTCAGAAGTAAATGTTTCATCTATAAATACTTATATATTATATAAATAAAAATATGCTTTCACGGGTTTAGTTTTATTTAATTCACTGTGATATTAAATTGTTATTCAGTGGAACCCAAAATCCTGTTACTGAAATTCATTAACTTATTATAATTAATTTATATAAGTGAGACGTATGTAGGCTGTATTTTATCACTCTCACTGTCTGATTTTCAGATACAATAGTAAGACAATATCAATGATCTATATGTAGTGCACGGGACAGCGAAAGGTTTAATGTAAACTAACATCATAGCATTATCGTAAGTCCTTTTAGTCTTTTGATCGGAAAAATTGGAATATTTTTAAATACCACAATACATAGGCTGCACTAAAAGTATCGGGAATGGAATATTTCAACTGTTCCTGTCATATTAAAATCTTTTTAATTGAAAACTCCTTGGTTTTAAAAATCGAATACCATTTATTTATTTAAAAAAGATTCTCGGTCTTATCACAAGGTTTTGTCAAACTTGTTTAGTCGTTGAGAAAATGGAATTGACTCGAGAAAATTCGAGAGCGATGATTTATTATGACTTTCGAAGTGGTTTAACAACACAAAAACAGTGTGTTGACCGGATGATTTCTGCATTTGGTGATGAAGCCCCATCCAAAACCACAATTTATCGCTGGTTTGCTGAATTTCAACGTGGACGTGTCAAGCTCAGTAGTGATCCCCGTCAAGGTCGTCCAAAAACTGCAGTCACCCAAGAAAACGTTGATGCTGTGCATAAGCTGATTGAGGAAGGTCGACATGTGACATACCGCGAAATTTAGGATTTTTTAGATATTGGCATGAGTCAAATACAAATAATCTTGCATGAACAATTAGGTGTAAAAAAGTTGTTTTCCCGATGGATACAGCATTCGATCTGTGAAGAGCAAAAAGCGCCTCGCGTTACTTGGTGCGTCAGAACTCTCGAAAGATTCCACGCAGGATCCTCAAATGCTGTATACAACATCGTATCAGGTGACGAATCCTGGATATACGCGTACGAACCCGAAACGAAAACCAGTCACGAGTTTGGGTTTTCGAAAATGAGCTAAAGCTAACAAAAATTGTTGGTTCACGGAGTGTTGCAAAAAATGGTGGCCACGTTTGTCTCCAAAACCGGCCATGTTACGACTATTCCTCTTGAGGGACAAAGAACGGTTAATGCAGAATGTTATGCTAGCATTTGTTTGCCACAGGTCGTTTCTGAACTCCGTAAAGAGAACTGCAACCGCCGCATCATACTCCATCACGACAATGCGAGTTCTCACACCGCACACAGAACAAAAGTGTTTTTAGAGCAAGAAAAGATAGAATTATTAGACCATCCGCCGTACAGCCCCGACCTAAGCCCTAATGATTTCTATACTTTCCCTAAAATAAAGAATAAATTGCGTGGACAGAGATTTTCATCACCTGAAGAAGATGTGGACGCCTACAAAACGGCCATTTTGGAGACCCCAACTTCCGAATGGAATGGTTGCTTCAATGATTGGTTCCATCGTATGGAAAAATGTGTCAAATTTCGCGGAGAATACTTCGAAAAGCAATAAATACATTTTTAAATAGTAATGTTGTGTCACTTCCTTGATTTCCGAAATTTTCAGAGCCGCCCTCGTAATGACAATGACAAATGACGATCAAAATTGTTAAACTTCTCCGTACCACCATGTTGGTTATATTAAAATTAGGCATAACGTGACTTATTGTTGACGCAAATAATAATTCATACTGAAAATTTTGTTTTCTACCGACTTCAAAAAGGAGCCGGTATTCAATTCGACTGTATGTTTTTTATGTGTGTTACTTCATAACTTTTTACTGGGTGAACCGATTTCGATGATTCTTTTTTATTTGAAAGCTGGTGCTTGACATTTAGTCCCATATACATTTGATCAAGCCAATATTTTTTGAGTTATTCTTAATAATTTGTATTGAAGTCGGTTGTACAAAATGTTTAATTTTAAATTATTAATGTTGATAAAAGTTAAGATTGGCCCCATGAGATACTGCAGTCAAGATTTTTTAGTTTAAATTAGCTAGATAGAAGACGCGATGCATTGAGTTTCCTTTGTCTATTTATTTTAATTATAATCTGTCTGTTTCTTGTTTTTGCATAAAGCTACTTTCTTGTTTTTGCATAAAGCTACTTCATACTTTTATTTTCAAAGTACTTAGGTAACACTCTGGTGGTTTAATATGTTGATTTTGATAGACTTACCACACAGTAAACGTAATATCACTATGATTGTTTTATAAATTACACTGTTTTATATATTTGTATATTTCTTTGTTCTTTGTCAGCCCCTTTTTTATATAAGTACCCGAAAAGTAGCGCTGTGGCCAAGGGATTAATAAATTTTGTATTTATACTGTAAATAAGGCTGAGTAAATTCGGAGTGAAACTTATTGCGCCACTTATAGAAAAGGGCAGAACAATGTCTGCCAGACCAACTAGTTGTTTCATAAATTACACGCATTATATGTATTATGTTTATAGTTCTTTGTTCTTCGTAAGCCTCTTTTTATCTACTTCTAGATATGCAGGGATTTTCAAGAACATATCATTGGTAAACTTAACTTTAATTTATAAAATACACAGATGCATAAACACTCATACCTGTCACCCAGAGGGGTAGGTAGATAGATTCATACTTTATAACACACTTTAAAAAAGGATTGCCGACTAGCCGCATCTGTATGAAACCTGCACCCATAATTGATTGAACTTGAAGAATCACACACGTCGTTGGGCAGGTGAGAGAGCGTAGTGTCGAAACAGTATTCTCGATTACTAGTTTGTGAGATTTGGATTTCGCATTTTTACCACAGCCTTGTTCCGTAATAGAGAAAGTTGTTATATCTCACTTTTTCACACTAAAATAATTTTACATACTAAAAGTATATACTTATTATTATATACAAAAAAGAGCTTACTCCTTTTTAAAAGGCCGGCAACGCAACTGAAATTCCCCTGGTGCTACGGTTGTTCATGGGCGACGGTAGTCACTTACCATCAGGTGAGCCGCATGCTCGTTTGCCCCCTCTCCTATAAAAAAAAACATGAACCTCCGCCGTTATAGAGAGGATTGACTATAATTGCTGCGTCTATCAGGTGGATCAGAAATTGCAGTACCGAACGACTCGCACCTTGGACGCTGCTCCCTCTCGCTGGTCTAGGTATTGTGTTAATGAAATGATAAAACAGCCATCTGTCAGAAGTTTGAAATTTTCCATAGTCGCCTCGCTTTTTTGACGATGCCTTGATGATGGGTTGGTGGGTATTAGTCCACATTGTAAGACTGGTATTGTCTATGCTTATCTAATTTAATGTAGAAAAAGAATCGTATCGCTTGTATAAGTTTTTTCTATACTCGTAGTAGTTAAAACTGGCTAGAATGGCTGGCCGATATTACTTTTTTTTTTTAAAAATTAATAGAAGCTGAGTAATTTAAAACGTGTAAACGTTAAATCGGTGGACTATATTTACTATATAAAGGTGGGTTTAAAGTTTAGACCAAACGGGCGAATGCTCATTCTATTCCCACTCCATTCAATTCTTTTAGTGTAAACATAGGCAGTATACGAGTATTCTTTCGTTGTTATAATATCTCTGCTCACAGAGATTCTATGGAATATTCTAAGAATGCTCGAGCGAACAGTAATCTAGAGTGTTCTATCGTGTGCGGACATGCTCGCTCCTCGGAGCGGTTTTTTCAAAACGTTCTTGTGTTCTAGCGAATCGGAGGTAATAAACGTGGTTATTGTGGACTGGTCTCAAGAAAAATGTCGATTAGATAGATCTCATGATCGAGACCTATCGTAATTTGAGAAACCTCTGGGACCCTAATGATGATAATTATTAAAATTTAAATAACAAACAAGGTAATTGGCAGAAAATTGCAAGTACATTGAAATGTAGTGTTGAGGAAGCTATAAAGAAGATGGACTCTATTCTTGCATCATACCGCCCTCTCTTTACCTGACAAAGACGAATGAGCAACAAACACTCGTTTAAACTATCTAAACATCTCTAGAGCATTTGCTAGAATTCTAGTTCTTGTTGTTCTCATTCTTGCTCGTTCTGATTATTTTGGTGTGATCGCTAAGAACGAAATTTTATTTACACTAAAGGATTATGAAAGAACGTTCTTATTCTCTTTTTGCTCGTTTAGTCTAAACCCACCTTAAGACGTAATAGAGAGCAGAAATAATATATATATATATAACGTTCTATGCAGTTTAAGACATGGCAAGTGTCTACCCGTAAGGCATTATGTATATGTACATACATACTGTTTGACAAAAGATTATTACTATTAATGACTCAAACTAAGAAGCAAGGCCATTAAACACGTAGGTAGCTGAAACAAACACGAAACAAAATTTAACTACTACACTAGAAGTGGGTAATCTCTGAAGAGCATGTGTCCGAAGTTAGCTCATTACATGAATTATTTAGAGAAAAGTTCTTGTAAATGGGCACAAGTTTAATGTAGGCAGAATTTGTGGATGTTCCACTAGCGGCGAGTGGGTGTTCAAATAATATTTTAACCTTGTTTCAACTATAAGGTTTTGGAGGAGATGTAAAGAAAGCAAGGCGACTTCATGGTATAGTAATTAAAGTAACAGGTTTCGAATTCAATTACCCTTCGGAACAAATGCTATTAAAAAAAGTTGATAATCTTTCTTAAGTTCAAAGGATTCTCTATCATAGTCATGTTTTGCAGGAAAATTGGCGATCAATGTACTCCGCGTACCCCTAAAAGACGTGAATATACAGATTTAGGTATAGACTGTAAACCTTATTGTCGTCTATGATTCAATAATGTAATAAAAGTGCCTTTTTATCTAAGTATATCGCTTAACAATATGAAAAAGATGATTTGATCAGTTGGCTTTCAGTCTCAGTTGAAATCTCTATACAAAAGCACAATGGTTTTCAGTTTTTTTTTTATAGGAAAGGGGACAAACGTGCATGACGGCTCACCTAATGGTAAGTGACTACCGCCGCCCGTGAACAACTGCAACACCAAGGGTGAGTTGCCAGCCTTTTAAAAAGGAGTAAGCTCTTTTCTTGAAGGTCCCTAAGTCGTATCGGTCCGGAAAAATCGCCAGTGGAAAATTATTCTACAGAGTCGTACGCGGAAGAAAACTCCTAAATGAAATGTACAGTGGTGGACCGCCAAGCATCCAGATGGTGTGGATGGTATCGGGAATTTTGCCGCGATGAGCGTTCGTGAAATTTGGCGCTTGGGATTAATTCGAACAATTCCTCAGATCACTCCCCGTGGTAAATGCGAAAGAAAATGCAAAGGGCATCCCTTTGCATTTTCTTCGCAGCGCCAGTGAATCGAGCCGATCGGTAAGGACTCGGTTGCTTGTCACTAGTCACTTGGTCCACGTTATTGGTCTTCTAAAATATTTATTTAATAATTTAAAGGATAAGCTAAGAATATTCGCCACCCTTGGCATGCGGGTTGGCAACTATAGTTTATTTTTGTTTTTTATTTGTTTCTAAGAAGACGCTGCTGCCCATCTCCTGATTTGGTCAAGTATCCAGGATAAGATACAAGAGGGCTATTGTGGAACATTTGAACGTAATTTCAAATCACTAATGATACCTTATCACCGCCAAATGGAGTCCGTAAATTTTGACACGATATTCCAAAAGGTAGCCATGATATTTACATTCTAAAACGTAACGGCAGACTTCCAACACCAATAAAAGTGGAACTTTACCCAATGTTCGCTAATCTACTTGGGATCAGCTTCTAAATCTTGTTAATTTTGTTTCTTTCTTTGTTAATTTAAACACTAATTTTGTCGTATATTGTACTGTTGACTTATTTGAGCAGGTCTCTCTCAGTATTAACTGATTGCCTTGGATTCAGTGGAAACCTGAAAGACTAGTTCCTGCATCAAAATTTCGCCAACGAAAAACTCGATATCGTTTCACCTTTAAATTTTTGATGAGCCTCGAACGCATACAGAGTTTTTTCGTCAGTAGTTTCTGGTGGTTGAAACATTCTCTTTGGACTCTTATCGCATCTTCTTAGATGCGAAAAGAGTCCAAAGAGAATGTAGTAGTGAAAATAAAAATGTGGTGATGCACTGTTGAATAAATATTTGTAAGCCGTCAAATATTCATGTATAATATTAAGCACTCATAATCCGTTTTGTGTGTACTTAAAATGACTGTTTCATCTGTTCGTTTCAAACACTTACGGAATCACCATAGTGTTTCACTATCTTCCACTTACTTAAGTCTTACAAGATTTTACGTAGGTAATTCAAATTTGTACAGTTGACTCAAATTTACCATCTATCAAAACTTAGAACATTACCCTTTAAATGTGAAATTAAAAATTTAAATTTTCGCGTTAAGATCGAAATAATTCAGTTGATTGTCTTCTAAATTTTTTTTAAACATGATTCCAAAAATATGTAATTAATTTCTTTTCAATTTTTCGAAAAAAAAGTTGCTTGAAATTGCTCTCCACTACATGGTTAACTTATGGGTATGAGCCCATAGCTAAGCTAACATTTAGAAAAAGAGTAATGAGCCAATTTTGTTAGAATTCAAAAATTAATATTTATAAATAATTTAGCAATTTAAGAGCTAGTGTAGGAAATTTTATATAATTGAAGTAGTATAACTCGCACTATTTTTCTTGAACTTTTTTCTTGCTTTATTTAATTACATTTTTTTATTACCATTTATTTATTTATTAACATTTTATAAATAGCTAATTAAATAATAAAGCTTATTAAAAATTTCCAACAAGTCTCTCTAAACATAATATATTACGTGGTAGAGCCATGCTCGACCGGGGAAGGACCACGCTCTCACAGAATATCGGCGTAGACACAAACTCAAATTTCATTTATGTATTGGAAAAAGTTTTATATATTCATTATTCGCCATAACATTTTTTAATTTTACTGTACGTTGTATTTCATTTCGAATGTTATTAAACTTTTTATGCTTTATAAAACATAACGTGCTCCGGCGAAATTGAAGACATATTGCTTTCACGTAAAATATGGGACGGCGTGAAGTAAAAGTTGCGTTTGTTCAAGTCAGCATATTGAAAAGTAACATTTAGGATTGAATGTTTCAGATGCGTGTCCCCACGGGAACAAGCTTACATGAGCAGTACGAACCGGTGAGGAAAACATTTCAACGTAGGTAAGATTTATTTCATTCTTGTTTGTTGTTTTGATAAGACGTGGTGTGTTTGACTTATGTAAATTGTGTTTGTACCGTAGTATTGTGTCAAATGTTTCAAATAACACTTAAAATATTTTCTTTTTTTCACTAGTCCGTAAAATTCTACTGCTGAACATGGATCTCCTTCGTTAAGGGGAGGACTTACAATCGCCAATCGCCACGCATGGTGGGCAGAAGTAACAACCTTAGGTGCACAAGTCTCGCTCTTTTGACACTGCTTCCAGCCCTCGGGTTGTGTAGTTTACATGTGGCAAATATTTTACAATATTAAATTAATAATTCTTTAACATCAATTGCAGTCACAGCGAAAACTTTTTTATTCACGTAGTTTTGCAAGTTTCGATTATAAAAACCAGACTAGAAAGTAGTACTAAACCAGATAAAACTTCTAGCTTCCGATAAATAACAAAACAATTCTGGATAGTTTACCCCCGGTATTAACGAGACTGCTAATAATCTAATATAATCTTTCTGGTATTTCTCTTAGCTGTCATTTACGACACGCATATAACGAAATAGGGTGATGAATTTTCTTACGTCTTCACCACACTGCAAAATAAATGAACGTCATAATATGATATTATTTTTATTACGAGTACTTAACTCTCATAATATAAAATTTCACCATATTATAATCCAATGCTGAATACATACCTTCAAAAATGAGCTAAATAAAGCATGTCTGAAAACATGTAGTCATTTTCATCACGCAGGCTGGTTTGGAGCTGTTACGCTGGTAATGCTTCATTGTTTTTTTTTATAGACGGTAATAGTAGTTAGCAGTTTTTAGTAACTAGCTGTTCCCCGCGACTTCGTGAAGATGAAAATTATTACGATTGGATTTTATGGGTTTTAATTTTTTTGCACAGAACTCTGATTCTTTTTCTTAAATAAAATTAGCCTACATTACTCCTTATAACATCAGCAATCTGCTACTGAAAATCTCGTCAAAATCGGTCCAGCTATTTCGGATATTAGCCGGACCAAAAAGACAGACAGACAGACGGACAGACAGATAAACATTTTAAAAATTGATTTTTTTGTTGTAAGTACCGTATAAACTTTCATATGCATTTAATAAAAAGCTGTTATTTTGAGATTACAAACAGATACTTAAATTTTATTTTATTGTATATATAATTAAGAATGCACCGCGTGGAGTGGTAAAAATATAATAAAGTTTCTCTTCGCTCACCATTTACCACGAACTATTTTCGGTATACGTATATTAGTTTGATGAAGCAATAAATAAAGTAATTAAGAGATTAAAATGTTACAAAAATTTTTATTAGCATTTTTTGCACTATTTTTGTAGTATTCATAAAGAGTACTTGTCAAATTATTTCTTTATAACTCAGTTTTAGGGAAATATGTATATCCATATTTTATACTATTTTTCAAATGATCTCAAATAAGGAATCCTCTCGTGTTAACTCCAAAAGTAGTTCTATTATAATTAAAAAAAATACAACCTTAATGGTGGGAAAAATGGGGAATAAAGTTTTTAATGTTAGTATATTGATGACATTCTAGTTTTTAAATAGAGCTTGTCATATTGCTTAGTTCACTCAAAAGGATGAAATAAGAAACTTAAAAAAAAAGACGACTGTGAAAGAATTTATAGCAATAAAATAATATCTTCTTTATAATTACAAAATGTATCAAAGAATTAAATCATCGATTTCAAAAATTATTAGATTATGTGAAAATTTATTTAAGTTTATCTATCTTTAGGAATTCGAAAGCTCGAATTCGATAAATAACCCATATATTATGTTATCAAATTCTCAATTGTTATACATATAATGATACGAGTACATCGTTAAGAACATCGATATCGAACAACGCTTAAATCGTTCTTGTAGAGACGACGTTGTTTGCTCAACGGCGTGCAAGATTAATGATGGCAGGAGGACACTACACAGAGCCTAGGGAGGCAAGGGGGGAAACCCGAGGATTGTAGTTCAATCCCCAGTAGCAGTAATACACCGTTTCTATTTGGACTAATTGCCTGTAGATATCTACGTGAATGCTACCTATAGAGAGTTAGTAAATACGATTCAATTTAAGAGTACTTAATTCGTATAGGTGTTTGTATACCCGTACGTTGAGCTACTTAATTAATTATCCTTGTAAACTCACGTATACCGTCGTTGACTGTTAAGTTAGTTACGTAATTAAGGTTGAAGTTAACTTTGTTTTGAGGGCATTTTATTATTTCCCATTAGAGTTCGTAACATTAGAATAATGCGTAAGTAAAATAATGCTCCACACACAGTTGTCACACCTATTCGGGTAGATGCTAGGCTATCAGGACACATTATATGACTAGCAAAATCCAACTTCGACAGTGAGTCAATCGATCAATTGACGGATCCAACTCAGTCGAGCAGCGTTCGGAATATCACGACACATCATCAAGTTTTTATAATTCGAACTTGGAAACAAGAATGCACAACCAGGGTTTTTTGATATAATATGATACATGATAAATAATTACACGATCTAAGACGCGATCCTTCGCTGCTGGCGATATGAAGCTCAAGGTCGCTGAGCGAATTAAGAATAGTGCTATGCTCAGATTTTCTCTGATAATATTCGCAATAATGTACGTAGTAGACCCACGCTGCGACTATATTATGGTTGTAGTACGGATAGGTCAGCTCGACCTGGTCGAGGACCACGCTCTCACAGAATATCAGTGTAAAATAGCAGCTTGATTCTGCTATGCTAACCTACATAACCTAACGGACTATTAAGCTGAGCAACCGGCCGGCCATATAGCTCGATAAACCAATAATCGACGGGGAAAAAGGTTCTCAGATGGCAGCCTAGCACCGGTAAGCGAAGTGTAAGGCTGACCCATTTTAAACAGAGTGACGACTTGGTAAGAGATGCAGTTAGTCGATAGATGGAGGTAGCAAGGGCCATACTTCGTGGTATTCTTTGGGGGAATGTTGAGACCTATGTTCAGCATTGGAACTGTGACAAACTGTAGTCTATACTGTATTGGCTGTGTGCTATATTAAAAGTGTTGCTATTTTCGCATGTAGTTGACCTCGAAATTATATAAATCGAGACAGCAAGTTTCATGAAATTAGATCGTGGGCGTTGAAACTAAATCTCAATCGCTCCAACTACGTCAATCCAAGGAAATTGATGAGTCAAGCGATCGAGCGAACTCGCACAAAGGCCTCGCGGGAAACAATACCCGCTCGTCTTTCAGCGCCCTACCCTCATGCAATTAAGTGAACCTTTTTGTTAGACCGCGTTTTCCCCTACTACATTATCGGTACACAATGGTGGAATGATTTGCGAGAAAAGACTGAGATTATTTTTTGTGCGAATTCTCAGTTGTCTTCGTTTGATTTTTATCTGTCATTGAAGCTTGAGATTGGGAAAAATATTTATGACTATGGGTTTATTATTCAATGTTAAAAGATTGATAATGATTAAATATCACATACGTTTTAAACATAAAATATTGTTGCCAAAATCATAATTATTTATTTGGAATGAACTGGACGTTGACCAACATTTAACCATCATCTTCATCATCATTACAGATCTTCACAAGTCCACTGCTGAACATAGGCCTCCCCCTAGGAATGTCCCAAATCGCATTCCTTAGCCACCTGCATCCATCGATTTCCTGCATGTTAACAAACATGACCAACGTTTAAATAAGCCAAAATACTGAAAGGCATTTGACGATATTCTATCGTGGTAAATAAAAACAATTAATGCCAATTGACAAATAGCGAAATTCATAGCATGTTTATAAAAACCTATCAATAAGTATCCATTACAATGGATGAACGTGGTAGAGCCATGCTGCAGCTATATTATGGTTGTAGCACGAATGTGTCGGCTCGACCGGGGAAGGACCACGCTCTCACAGAAAACCAGCGTAAAATAGCAGCTTAACGCTGCTGTGTTTCGTATGGTGAGTGTAGAGAACCGGAGACCCTTTTTACTGCAAATGAGGCATTCCATCTTAGTCCTCACGGGTGACAACGCATCTGCATTTTGATTCTTAATCGAAGATAGATGTAGATGTCTATGGGTCACAGTAACCACTTAACATCAGGTGGACTGTGTGCTCGTTTGTCCCCCGATCCTATAAAAAAATGAACGAATGTCTTGAATAGACCTATAAAAGTCCACTGTTGAATATAGACCTTTCCCGTATATGGCCTCATAACATAGTTGCCATAGTTGCTAAAATTGCTGCAGCCTATCTTCTGTTTTAGTTTTCCTCTGTCGCCTCTTACGACCACCAACGGGACCGTACAGGGTCGTGAATATTGCCACCACACGATAATTCAAACAATATAGATGTCTTATTATTCTTGTTTCTCTCACAATACAAACGTTAAAGTTAACATTCTACACGCTACTTCAACGCAACGTAGGTAGGTCCTATAAAAAAATCATTGACTACGAATAATTTATTTCGATTGTATTGTAGGTACGTTGACGCCCGCATAAATTTCATTTAAAAGTATCTAATAATATTGAAGTAGGATCGTAGTACTGGTTAAATATAAAATATTTAGTGCATCATCATAATAGTGCATTGTTAAGCAAGATAATGGCTTAGCTTTCCATTTACTCCCATCGAGTTGGGGATTGATACGTATTTTTACAGAAAAATTACACTATTTTAAGCACACACACAAAGTTACTACATGCGGAAACGCGTAATTTTTGAGAAAAAAGTTATTGAAAATCAATTATTCTTGCATTGTTTATATCTAATCCTACCATAAAACTGACGCCATTTTGTAATGTCATTGTCGTCAGTAGGGATGTCGATTCTTTCCGAAAAAGGTCAATTTGTAAATCGATTCAAATCGTAAGCTCAGTAATTCATAAAAAATCGATTTCTAAAATATCTATATTTTTTATGTTTGCATTTATAATGTAAATATAATTGCATTTTATGAGAAAAAAATCCCCTTCATCATAAAATATAGGGAGACTGGCTTTGGCTTTTTAAAAGCAGCTAAATAGATTTTTCACTTTGCACGATCTGAATCAATAAAACACTAACAAAAACACAAGCGGAAAGATATTAGATCTAGTCTTGTCTAATGCAAACATCAATGTGGTCGAAAGTCAGTTTCCTATACGCAACGTAGACATTTTATATCCACCATTAGAATTTTTCTTTAAAATCAACGTATCAATTAATTTCCCCGCAACTAAGAATAGATGTTACCACAATTTTGAAAGAGCTGATTTTGATTCCATGATAGCATTCTTAAACATTGTTGATTGGCTACAAACTTTAGGCGTACTTAATAATGTAAATGAAGTGATATCGAAATTCTACGAAATCCTGCAGGTAGCAATAGACAGATTCGTCTCCAGATCGTGCAAATCGTCAAAATCTTATCCTATCTGGTTCAAACCCGCCCAACTCATTAAGCAGAAACAGAAATGTCATAATAAAATTAAACTATATAATAATCGATTTGATAAAATTGAATTCTCTTGTTTATGGAAAGATTGCGATAATCTAATAAAACCATGTTGTTATAATTATATTCAACACATCGAGGAAGGTATTAGCAATAATCCGAGGTATTTTTGGACACATAATATGAAAGACATGCGTCGTAAGGCCTCAAATTATCCTAATAAAATGTCTCTGAAATATAATGTGATTAATATAATATTAAATGGTAATGAATAATAATATTGTTAAATAATTCTTTCTTATAATTTATATTTATCCAATGATATAATTCAGTTCTTTTTCTTACAATTCTTTTATTTACTAAATAATAAACGCAGTGATTACCCATAAAAAGAAATACAATTATAATGTGTTTAAATTGTTATGAAAATGATCTTTGTACTACTGTTATAATTTCTGTTGGTAATCCTAATAAATAAATAAATACATAGATTGGTACAAACTTCAATAAAACTAAGAAATTGTAGTGATGACCAGTAAATTTATTTTTATAAAGTTCATATCTTTGCTTCTTAAATTAAATTTACAGCTTCATCAGCCCCCATAAGTTCACCACTAGGCTTATCTCGTTACAAAGAGGATTGGCAAGCAGGTTAACGGTTGCCAATCCTCAATTATACTAGACTATATATATATATATATATATATATATATATATATATATATATATATATATATATATATATATATATATATATATATTAGACGTCATGCATCTTCCATTTCTTACTGCATGCCTTTAAAGTAGTATTATATATATACAAACTAGCGATTCGCTCCAGCTTCACACGTGTGATTTCTAGATCTCGACAACAGCTCCACCTACCAACTCCAAATGTAAATCTAAACCATCGAGGAAGCTATTCAAACACACACAAAAATTTCATCAAAATCGGTCGAGCCGTTTTTAAGTATAGCGAGACTAACGGCCAGCAATTGCTTTTCATATATAAGAGAAGATATGATGGTTGGAGAGGTGTGGAACACTCAGTTGGAACGAAGTTCCTTGCGTAGTATATTATTATTGATAAACGTAGGTATTATATTATTGATTAACAAATACAAATAAATGAATTACTAGCGTCTATTAAAATGAAGCGTCATTTGAAATAAAATAATATTTCTTTCATGGCATGATAAGAAAAAGTGCGAGGGAGAAGGATATTATTCCATCTCACCTCCTTAATTCGCCGCCAAGGCCGTCTACACTATGACACAAGGGATAGTGACGAAAAAATCTTACACTTTTTGTCGCCTAGCTCCCATCCGTCAAACCCGTACCGTCCGATAAAGAACTTTGTTCCAATAATATATTATGTTCATAATATAAGCGCCCTGTAGTGGCGGTGTAGGAGACCCTACAACCCAATGTCTTATGGGTGACATGATTCGGTACGAGACATCTGGAAGTGCAAGCGCCAATCCTCCTGCTAGATTATTCCAACTATGATTACAATAAAATAATAGCTTTATGGCAAGCCAATATTATAAAGATTGTAAATATTGAAGAATTAAAGCATCTCTTCGTAAGTTTCAGGTTGGATCCAATGTCTCTGCAGCCAATGGGAGATATAATGAATAAGGAAGAAAAAATACTTTATGGCACATTCGTGATCTACCCTGTAGATCCGGGCTTTTGTAGTTTTATTCCTCATCAGAAGCTCGTCTCTACAGGTATCTCACGGCTGGAAGACCTCGCTACTTAATGAAAACCTCAAGAAAGAAGAACGAAATAAAGATTCACTCGTGCTGTGTATATTTGTATTAATTTTATGTCAACAGTTGTCTTCAGATCAAGTTGTAACTCTTCTCGAGAATAGGTAAGATAAACCTGAATATTTGGTATTTGTGGCTCGTTCTTTATTCGGGTAAAGAAATAGCAGCCCCTTTTCATCTTGCACTTGAGCACATGAGCCTCGTTACATTTCTGAGAGGGTTTTTGTAGCAAAGCGTAGTTGACTCAACTACGCTGTCCTGATGAGTGTTGGTGGTATTCACATGAACTATAATAATGAGCTAGCTATAATATATAGCTATAATAATAAGGTAGTTAATAGTAATAATAAGTTTTGCTTCACCGTCGAGCACGATATAAATCTGTGTTTCATATGGTGAGTGAGTAGAACTGGAGACCCTTTTTATTTTAAATTAAGCATTCCATCTTAATGCTCTGAGGTGACAACGTATCTGCATTTTTATTCTTAATCGAAAATTAATGAACTTTTATACTATGAGTATATGTGTGTACTATGAGCAACAGTATTTTCTTACCAACAAATCAACTATGTCCACGTTAGTCACGTCACTTCTTTAAATAAGTAATAAAAGTATATATAATAAAACATACACTAACACTGGCTCTTTGCAGCATTTTAATGGTTTTCTTATATTTACGCGAACACTACACATTGAATAAAATTACTTTTATGGATTCTATGGCGTTTAATTATCTTGCGTTTAATTATCTTGTTTTTTATTGATTCCCGACGTTTCGGGTACTTTACAGCACCCGAAATGGGAATCAATCAAAAGCAAGATAATTAAACGCCATAGAATCTGTAAAAGTAGTTTCATTCAATTTTAATGGTTTATTTCTGCAGATGAAACTCGGTACAGAAGTCTCAATAAGTCTCAGTTTTGCTACGGTTCTCCTACGTACATAGCAAAGAAAAATATCAAAAGGTGTCATTCTATACGCTTGTGCCATATTGTTCCAAAATATGTTTTTTGTTTGTTGTCACTTTTGTGACTGATATAGGAAGAATATTGAAAGAATTGTTTTTTAGAATTATTAATAAAATTTTGCTATTTGCTGCCGATAAATTATATTTTGTCAAATGCTGTTAACTGACTTGAAGTACTCATTTAAATAACTTTGAATAACATTTTCAGTAGTCTTAATGTATGACTTTTTTGTTGTACTATTCTTCCCAGGAGAGAGAATACGTACCCTATCACACACATATATAAAGTTCATTAAATTGAAACAGAAATAAGCTCTGGTGAACAATTTCAATATTGGTTACGATGTTCTCGTCTTTTCAAAATTGATAAATATCTGGTTCTTACAAAAATTTTAAAGTTGTATTTCTCTTAACCGTCCTTGATAGACTAGTTCATTAATGTTTCCGTTGTGACCATAACTTTATAATAAATAATTATAAAATAATTATAAAGCCGAGATTAGATGAAGTGAAAACCTGCTATGGCATGCAAAATACAGAAAAGGACTTCTTCCTTTGGCATTCTTTGGAAGAGGCCTATGTTGAGCTGTGCTTGTGAGGATGGGCTTGCTCGTTGTTTTAGTGGTTGTAAAGCCAACAAAAAATTAGTTATTAATTTTTTCTGTCAAGAAATTTTCAATAGCAGTCTTGAGTCAGGAAAACATATAAAGCTGTTTGTCCTGCACCTGATCTCTCTCCGGTCGTGTCGGTTTGCCGTTCTATCGGACTATAAGAGTGAGAGAATAGAAAGTACACCTGTGCTTGTGCATACACTTGGGCACTGTAATCCAGCCATCGCAGATGTAGTAGAATAGTTTCCATTGAGACAGCTGCCGTGACTGAAATTCGTTCTGGAGGATATTATTATTATGAGGATGGGTTGTGATGAAAAATTTAACATCAAAATTTACCTACTATAATATTAAAAACTAGCTGTGCCCGCGGCGTAGCTCGCGTATATAGATTTTACATAAAGAATTTGTCGTTTAGGTAAGAGAATATTAAACGATTTATTTCATTACTGTATCAATAAGTGGTAACAAATAAATCATTATCATCAAAGTTCTAAGTAGTTTATGATAGAGCTTCTGTGTAAACGACGTTAGAAGTAGACTTAGACGGGGTGTACACAAAAAGGTTACGGGGGCTACTAACGCGGGAAAAAGCAACATAGAGTTGGCCATGTGAAAAACAGTCAGTACTGAGGTCCACTCTTACAACGCGTAAATTTTGACCTTGCGCTTTATTTACATAAAGATATTGCATAACACACGCTGACTGTAACTGGGAACTGAACGCGCTTAAAACTGAAAGGAAAAGTTACTTCTTAATAGAGGGTTTTTTGGCAGTGCTGCCAGATCAAAAAAACTCATTCAGCGCTAGGACAACACAAAAAGCGCTAGATTTAATGAAAACAGCACTTTAAAAAAGCCCTAGATTTCGCGCTAAATTAACTACAAACAAAGTTTGTGTTTTTTATTATAATTTATAATTCAAGAAAATATAATCATAATAAAGAAAACAACTTTAAGTTTTTTTCTGGCAATATTTTTTGATGTATCAATACTTCGCAGGACATCGACTTATAGCAATTGCTGTCAACAGTAGTTAGGATTACTCTAATTAACTTTTAACTTAGCTGTGCTCTAAACAACTGACTAAAACTGAATAAAGCAAAATAAATGCGTTGCCAAAACCATGAACGAAAACTTTAATGAAGGGGATTTCCCCGCTTATAGTCGTCGATAAAAAAAATCAAGTTGATCATCCTAAAGGGGAAGCCGGGAGATCCATAGCACAGGGTATCCTAGTTTGGACTCGTCTCCCATGCTCTTTGTTTTGTGGAAAAAATATGTTTGAAAAAGATAAACTGCAATGTACTATTTGTGGAAAAAAATAATAAAGGTCATTATTATTATTATCGGTAATGTGGACTAACAGTGCTGCTATAAAAGAGTTAATAACCCGCTAGTCGCTACAATTTTGAAATGTGTGCTAAATACACCAAAAAGCGCTGGATTAAGTGCTAGGTGCTAAAATTTCGAAATCCGCGCTATACATTCCAAAAAAGCGCTAAATCTAGTTCCCAAAGCGCTAAAATGGCAGTACTGATTTTGCGTATAATATTATAAATACAATAGCACGACATTTCGTTGCAATTTTGTTATTTTTGTTCGGGTTCCGTTGTATGGCTTCGATTAATACAAATTTCTTCAGTAAGTCTCAATACGATAAATCTCAACACAGCAAATCAGAAAAGTTTGTAATTTGTACAACTCCATCTATTACGTCCTTTGTGTGAGAAAACATCCTTTTTTAAATCTCTTTTTATGTTTTAAGTATAAATAATTAATTATTATGGAACGTTTTTTTTACACACAAATCTTTTTATTACTATTTCTGAGATTTTTATGGCGCCATTGAACAAATTCGAACCTACATTTTAAAATAATAATCATTACTTTCGATAGAATTAACCAATTTTAATAAAACAAAGATTAAATGTAACTTGAAGATACGCTTTATGGTTTTCTTAACGATTTCTTTGAAAAAAAAAAGATGTTTACTTTAGACTTTTACTTTTTAATTCTAAAAATTATAAAATTGTACTTATTTAATTATTTTTAGTTCCCCATAGTGATTTTAGTCACCAAAATATATATACAATGTACAGAAAGAGACATAACATGTTATCATCATTTTTATTATATGTATATATTTAATTAAAGAGAGATGGCGCTGCTAACATCAACTTGATGACTCAAACAAAGCCACCGTTGAGCAAATTCCCTACCCATACTTCAGAATATTTATCATAACTTTTGATGGAATGAACCGATTTTAATGAAATAAATACTAAATGTAACCCGAAGGTACACTTTAGAATTTCCTTAACAATTCTTATGATATAAATTCGTATTTTAAACGTGATACGTTAACAAACAAACAGACAGACAGACAGACAGACAGACAGACAGAAAATTCTAAAAATGGTAGAAATGTATTTAATTACTTATTTTTAGTACCCCTCAATCACTTTTATTACAAAAATATAAAATGTACAGACATCTGCTATTTACAGTTTTATTATATGTATAGATAGATATAAGTGAGAGCCGTGTTAGCTCAGGGACAGATGCAGGTGCAGGTGCAGGGGCGCTCGCAGTAAACGCAGTACGGGAGCAACCCGGATTATTTATTGTATTAATTGCCATTTTTAAGCGTTGATTTACCGCGTGCTTGGCGGAGAAGTAAAATATCGTGAGGAAACCTAAAATATTTCTAAGACATGTGAAGTTCGCCAATACACATTGAGGCAGCGCGGCGTACATTTCCTTACCCTTAAACCCTCACAAAAATGAGAGAAGGCCTGTGGTCAGCAGTGTATCTGTAACGCATATAGTCTGTAATATTAATATTATAAATGCAGTAGTGTGTTCATTGGTTTGTTTTTCTTTCAACAGAATAATGGTTCTACCTGATTTTTGCACAGTAATAGTTTATGGGTCGAGAAGTGATATAAGCTACTTTTTATCTTTTATGTAGCATTCAGCTTTGATGAAATTTGGTATGGATATTTCCTAGGTCCTTAAATAACGTATTATAAAATACTTAATATTCTGAAAATGCACAGGTTCCTAGGGGTACGGGCAAAAAATTTTGCTGAACTTACTGCTCGCCAAACCTTGCAATAACCGCAATAAAGCCCTGGCTTTAGCTTCCATGGACATCGCTGCACACACTACAGTTTTTCAACGGTCGAAAGACAACAGTCACTTAATTATGCAAATGATAGCTATTTATCATTTAAACGGGCACTGTCAGATATTAAGAGAGGCGATTAAGAAACACAGTTGAAATGAACGCATATCTCGAGGTGTTTTCTACATCTGACATGACACACGCGTGTGCAACTTTTTAAAAATTTAGAATCAGGTGCTTATGCAAGTAACCTGCTACAACCGGTGAGGATTACGACGGAACGGATGCATCCAGTGGCAGCAGAAGACGGGCTGTTATAGTCATTTAGATATATTTGGATGTTTTTCCAATTTTTTTATAGGAGAGGGTGCAAACGAGCATACGGCTCAACTGATGGTAAGTGACTACCGCCGAACACGAAAAACTGTTGACCAGGGGATTCGCAAGTGCGTTGTCGGCCTTTTAGAAAGGAGTAAGCTCTTTTCTTGAAGGTCCCTAAGTCTTATCGGTCCGGAAAATTCACCGATGGTAAACTATTCCACAGAGAAGTTGTACGAGGAAGAAACTCCTAGTAAAACGCACAGTCGTGGACTGCCAAGCATCCAGATGGTGAGGATGGTATCGTGAATTTTGATGCGATGTGTGTTCGTGAAATTTGGCAGCTGGAATTAATCCGAACAATTCCTCAGAGTGACTCCACTTCCCGTGGTAGATTCGATAGAAAATGCAAAGAGATGCAACATCTCTACGCAGTGACAGTGTAACGAGCCGATCAGAAAGAACTCGGTCGTTGACGGTTCGAACGACTCTGCGCTGGACGCGGTGAAGTGGAAGGAGCTGGCACAAGGATGCCCCGGCCCAGAGATGAGAACAGTATTCCATGTGAGGCCGAACCTGCACCTTGTAAAGTTGCGGGCGGTGTGCCGGAATGAAATATTGTCCCTTTCTGATGAGCGCGCCTTTTCGAGACCAATTTGGCCTTCCCTTCCAAGTGACCATAAAACTGTACATCACTCGATATGTCGACGGCGACGATTCCGATACTGGCTAAGGCAACAAGGGGATTGCCTTGAAACTGAGAAGATACGGCAAAGAGGCTCTTTTTAGCGGTAAGCGCGCAAATCTTCTGAGGATTAAACTGGACTAGATTTAGTAGCCCCCATAAGAAGGGAGCTTTGAAAGAAGCGCTTTATGCCAAATCCGATCGAAGGTCTTCGCAATGTCCCTACTGCCTCCGCCTATCTATGAGTCAGGTAGACCAAAAGATCACCACAATTTTAATGAACAATATCCATATTGAAGATTAGTTATGTGAGAGGACGTTGCTGTTGCTATAAATGAGTATGTTAATAAAATAAATAAGAAAAAATTACTACACGTGGTAGACAGTCGAGTCAAAGGTTTAATCATCGATAGGTACTGTTATGGCCAGTGATAACAGTGCTCACAGAATTTGATTTTCCCCACTCCTTAAATTTAATGGACGTACTTTTGCATAAACTGAAGCTAAAGTTTCGCGTATAAGTTCTGCTGACGTGTAATCTTGATGCATTGAGATTGAGAACGTCATGTTGCTTATCGGAGAGCTAGGGAAAATATTATAAAAGCTATCTATTCAGACTGGAGCAGCTAATGGGGAACATTATTTGTTTGTTATTGCAGTGTTATGATTACCAATCCAATTTAAAACGCTATAATAACCGCTAAAGTTAGCACTTACTATGGACCATTTATATGTCAGTCCTAGGGTGAGACTTTAAAAGGTGGAGGATATTCATTTGGAAATTACGTAGTTTTCAGGGTTCCGTACCCGCAGGTTAACAAACGGGACGTTATTACTAAGCCTCCGCTGTCCGTCTGTCTGTCTATCAGCAGGCTGTATCTCAGCCTGCTGATAGACAGACAGCAGTTCATAAACAGTTCAAATTTTCACAGAATGTGTATTTCTGTTGCCGCTATAGCAACAAATAATAAAAATAAATTTAAATTAAAAGGGGATACTTGCGCGGGTCCGACTCGCACTTACCCGGTTATTGCATGGCTAGCTGTATGTTAATTGTTCGAAAATATCGAGCGCTCAAAACTTGTACCTGTTAGCGGAAATAAATCATACAACGTGGTTTACTGATTAACTTTATTTTAAATTTTTCCATTTACTGCAGGGGGGGGGGGTAAATTTCAAATTACGTCTCTACATTACAAAATACAATACAATACTCTTTATTTTACACTAAGGAAAGATAAAAATAACAAAATGTAAACAAATATTGAGGAAAAAACAAAAGGCGGTTTTATTGATCCATAGTAATCTCTTGCAGACAACCCAAAATTAAATTTAAAAAAAAATAAGAAAAAGATTAACGGGTGCACAAAATAAGAAAAGACACCAACTTATGCACTAAAAAGACAACATTTTTTTGGTAGATAAATGACCATAAATATGAGAAGGAAGAGAGAGGGGTTAGAGACATAACAAATAATGTTCCTTAGCTTGTTTCAATACCTTTAACGATCGAGCACTTTTAATTGACAAAATCGGTAACAGAAATTTCCAAAAATAATGAATTGTTCCATGAAATGTTGGGTTGAAAAATTAGACTATACGAATGAAATTGCGAAAATAAAAGCGAGTATATGATAAAAGCGAACACATGAGCTATAATTTTTCTAAATAATGTCGTTTCCCATTTTAAAAAGTACAACATATATTTGCAACCTGACGTTATCATTATCAAATACAAACTATTTATTTACGTGGCAGAGCCATACTGCGGCTATGTTAGTAGTATACGAGTAGTTGTAGCACGAATGGGTCGGCTCGACCAGGGAAGGACCACGCTCTCACAGAATACCAGCGTAAAATAACAGCCTAACGCTGCTGTGTTTCGTATAGTGAGTGTAGAGACCCTTTTTATTGGAAACGAGGCATTCTATAGTCTCTTATAGTCTTCTATCTTCTAGTAGTACTCACAGGTGACAACGCATCTACATTTTGATTCGTAATCGAGGATTAATGTAGATGTCTATGGACCACAGCAACCACTTACCATCAGGTGGACTGTGTGCTCGTTTATCACCCTTATCCTATAAACAAAAAATTAAAACCCATCATAAGTCCACTGCTGAACGTAGGCCTCCTCCAAGGAACGCAACAAAGCACGGCCACTTACATCCGTTAACTTCTTGTATCTCTTCTACCAGTAATTACCTGACATAGAATTTATTAATTATTGACGACCTTACTTAATATTATGCTAAGCTCACTGGTCTCTAGCATCTTATAAATACGCTTATTAATAAGTAAAAAGTAGTTTCTGTCATGTGGTTTGCAATGTCTATTGTCATTATAAAACTCATATGATGTAATCAATTTTAAATATTTTATTGTATATCAATATGAAAAACAATGCATAAAGTGGATGCGTTGCTCGTAAAAGTCTACTGCTGTGTATTGGTATTAGATTTGTCTCATACGTTACTATTAGCAGGTGAATATGAAAGGTCATTGACGACCGCAGCACCAGACGTATCTCACTTTTGACGCTTCCCCCTGTCGCCGATCTGCACATTTTAGATATATTATATATGGTTATACCCTACTTTATTTTTATTTTAATCTTTGGCTTTTCACATAGTCGCTTCTTTCGATACCCACGGGACACTCTTAGGAGGCCACAACGCAGCATGTGAATAATGCAACTTATTATTTTTATTCATTTTATAAGCCGATGCACCTGATGGCAAATAGTGATTTATTCGAATATGGTAAAGCGATTATAAATCACACAAAACTTGATTCAATAAATATATGAAAGGGGGTGGTATACTAAATAATAACAATGAATATGTATCATAGAATAATGCAATGGATTAAGGGAAAATTTTTGAGAGAATTTTCAGACATAAGAAAAATTTAAGTTCTAAGTGATGGCTTTACGTAAAATACTCGTAAAATAAGTATAAATAAATAATATTAATAGTAGGTTATTTTTTTAGAGAACGAAAAACAACGTTCTGAAGTAAGAAGCGAAAGATTAGATAACAAACAAAGATAATGATTTTTAAAATATGGATAGGAAATGTATATAAATTGATATTTAGATAATAAAGTGTAAAAGAACTGAAGAGCATGTAGTAGAAGGCGGAAAAGATATGTTTATTTCGGCGACGATGAATCTTCTTTTTTTTTTTGCTTTAGCCATTGAAGACATTTTGAAATGTAATAATATTGCCGTAGACTAAAAATCATGTGAAAAAAAAAACATAATTACAAATTTTAAATTCGATCCAAATTTTATCTTCAGTAATGTCATGAATAGCAATACTTATATTCTATATTATATAAAAATCAATTTCTGGCTGTTAGTATCGCTAAAACTCGAAACTGGTTTGACCTATTCTGATGAATTTTGTTGTGTGTGCTTGAGCGGGCCCTTGGATAATTTAGATTCACAATTGGACCCGATAGGTGCTGCTGTTTCAAGATCCAGAAATCACCCGTGCGAAGCCGGGGCGAATCGCTAATTTTTTTTACTTTGTGAAATATCAGCTTAATACTGCTATGATTCGTATGGTGAGTGTATATGCATCTGCATTTTGATTCTTTATCGAGGTTAGATGTTGAATTTTTTGTTTGATTGTCTACGGATCACAGCCTCTTACTATCAGGTGGAGTGTGTGCTCGTTTGACACCCTAATTTTATAAAAGAATGCTCCTCCTAAAGTCCGACTCAGTAACCTGATGAGTTCTTGTCAGACATAATTATAAAGAATGAAGGCGATATAAAATGTTCTTTAACAACATTGTGAAATTGTTTTGTGGTGTTTGTGTTAAAAATCAGTAGAGAACTTTTGTTTTGTTGGTAACCACCAAGGTCTCTCTCTACTCAGAAATTACCGGGCTCTAATTCGACACTACTTTTCTGAGTTATCAATATAATCCTTCTTGATTCTTACCCTTCCACTAAAAAGGAATGATTTTTTCTAGTTTTCTTGGAATTCCTTATAAATACTATGTAGTATGTATATTAAAGTGTAGTGGCGGTGTAAGAATATAACTGTCCCATATTATCCCGTGGGTGTCGTAAGAGACGACAGAGGTAAACAAATCAGGAGATGGGCAGCAGCGTCTTTCTTAACGACTAAAATTTAAAAAAAAAGTGCGGTTGCCAAGCGTGGCAACTATGGTAAATATCTCCCTAATGAGGCAAACTATGGGGGAAGCCTATGTTCAGCAGATAACCTATGGACTTTAATAGGCTGTAAAGGTAAGGGTAAACCGAATCAGTTTAAATACAGTCAGTACTGACTTGATTACTTAATCAGTTCTTCACGTATAGATTGTTTGTAAGAAAAAAACACTTTCAACGTCTGTTGTTGCATTTGTCTCTATATGTTGTATTAGTTATTATTCATTTAGCTTTGCATGCAAGCATGCGAAATCATGCTTGTGTAAAGATTATTATTTTGCTATTTTGGAGGGGATAATAGTAATGGTCCCCCAGTAAGTTTACTGAGTACCACCACTTTCTAGACCTTAAAGCGGCAAAGCACTAATAAAACATTATTTTCTGTTCATAAATCTATTTTTACGTATTGGTAGGGATGTAATTAAATGTAAATATAAAAGAAAAAGAAAAACATTTATTTAGAAGGTATTTTTTTAATGTCCCATAAAACGGACAGCACTGCATACGTAAAAATCAGCTCTTTTATTTAGTGTCCTAGAAAAAGGACTGTGCTGGATACTATATAAATTAAAAACATTGACATATTAAATAAAAATTCCATTTATAAATATACAAAAACGTGGGTTTAATAAAACAATGAAATTGGCAAAAAATATTTTTAGTTAGAAAAAAGTCTTAAGCAATTAAACAGTAATTAATTAATTAATTTTTGTGTATGAAATTGCAAAAAACATTTCTTTTTTTGAGTCAGGCACAATCTTACATCGCATTTCAGGCATTTTATCATTGTTTTCCCTTTAATACATAGACGGCACCGTCCTTGTGTATCGATATCGGGTAGATGGTTGATCCCATCTAACCGCATCTCTGGTGGCGGCCTCGGAACTATAGGTTTAGTGATTTCAGTTGGAATTTCGGAATCTATTACAATTTTTATACGCGTGTCAGATTTTATTAGTGCATCTGCAATTTGTATTCGAAACCTTTTCAGTTGTATAGAATTATCACCCATTTCCTGCATTTCACGTTTGTACACAAGCCATGCATTATCCAGAGAAATGTCGATGAGGTGGCTGAAAATGTTCATATACCATTTCTTGCTTTTCAGAGCAATCCTGTATAAAGGAATCAACATATCGGCTTTATCCACCCCGCCCATTTTTTTGTTGTATTCCTTGATAATGTGTGGCCATGAAACAGGCCGCTTTTCGCGCACATCTTTATTATATCGTAAAATGCTGGTAACAGGCTCTTCTCCGCAATATGAACTCGCTAAATTTACACAGTCATTGTCCACCCACTTCACAATTGATAACTTATTTTTATTGTATGAAATCATTACATAGCTTCCTCTACCTTTTTTCTTCAGCACTTTATCTTCGATAATATTCTGCCTTCTAAGTCTGTCCTTCCTTATGGTCCCCAAAGAATTCCATATTCATTTCTTAGATATATTAGCTCCAAAATCGTGAACCAGTTATCAAAATAAACAGTTGATAAAGGTTTATTATTTATAGTTTTACACAGCTTTATAACTGTTCTCCCGCCAATCCCTAGAAAATTATTTTCCCACTCTGTAAATTCAGCGTGGTTATAACTGTTGCTGCCATAGTATGCGAAAAAGTCATATACTATCCCGGAATTCCCAGCTCGAACAAAAAATTTAAAACCCCATTTTGTGGGTTTTTCGGCATATATTGACGCCGAGATCCAGCCTTTTTACCTTTATACGGCACCATCATCTCGTCTATGGAATACGACTTTTCCTCTTCAATCGCCAAACAATTTAGTCGTAAGTGCTCCATCACGGGCCTAATTTTAAAATAACGATCTACATGATCATCCTCCGCATTATTATTAAAGTGTAAGTTTCCTCTTATATTCTCATACTTTTTGAGAGACATAACGTCTGCGATAGGAGTAAAACGAGTACCTTGTGCCCAATAATCAGCATATGCTGGCATGCTTACTATTCCCATTAAAATTTTAATACCGACAAAGGATTTTATGTCTTTCACTGTTAGATTTATTGACTTGCCTTGTTTTTGCATAGAGTATAAATTGGTCATTTCGACGATGTGGTTCCATAAATCTTCATTCCAAAGCTTCTTTAAACAATCGAATGATGTTTTATCCGTATAATCTATAGAAGGCTTCTGAATTTCTGGCGTTTGAACTCAAATTCCATCTGTTCTAGTTTTTTTTTGCTTATTTCTGACTTGGTTAGATGTAGAAGGATCATTTGCATTTCTTATGTTTCTTGTGCGTCGTATTGAAATACCCGGTGGTGTTACTGGGGATGGTATTGATTGTTGCGGCTGAACATTGAAAATATTTCTTGGAGACTGTAGGTACTGACGTGGTGACCACAGATGGAGAAGGTTCAAGAGAAATATTGCTCGTTGCAGGGGAATCCACCAAAGTATCATAACAATTATTTAATAGAGAAGGACTCGCTAATTCTTCATCAATATCGTCATCAAAACTATTCAAAAATTCTTCCAGCCCGGGAGACAGAGTTGGGCAGGAAGATGAATCGTCCAACGCTATACCTGAAAGTACTCCTTCTTCAATATTCTCATCATTTTCGACGTCGGATGGTTCCGAATCTGACGGTGGAATCATAGCCAAAATTCTTTGCGCACGCCATGCTTTGATATTATTAGTGGAATTCCCTATAACAAGCATATTTAGCATTTAAAACCAATCACCATGAAGCATTAGACATTAAAAAAATATAATGCATATGTGATCGTTTAGATTATTATTGTTAGTAACATTAGCAAAGTCCGTTATTTGGGACACCTAAAATTAAACAACTAGTGTTGGTAAAGCGGCAATGTCCGTAAAAAGTGACACCTATAATTTAGCATAACAATTAACAATCCTATAAATTGTCATGCAAAGTAGTTATGAATTGTTTAGAAATAAACAATAAACACACCTCCTTTCGAAATAACCGCAGGTCGCCGTGGTTTAACCATTTTATTCCAAATTTTTACACTGTTTTACGAATAGATGCCGAACATCGACTTGACAAATTTCAAATCGGACGACAGTTACTGTTGTGATGCGCACGACGCGTAGTGTCTGTGCGAGGAGGATGGATATATCGCTCTCTTCACGCGTCGTTCAAAAACAGTGCCAGTTTACGTTTAGGAACTTTATTAATTTTGATAATTAAGCTGTACCTAAAAACGGACAAAAATGCATTAAGGGCTAGACTGGTCGTTATAGCTAAAACTTGCGACACTACATGATTAGATGAATACTCGCCGTGAGCGCAATTGAAGATCAAGAACGTACTTGACTTTTGACTTCTTCTATTTTTTTAAAACACACTAGCATTTTCTCCTGTATCGTGGAGACAATTTACAAAATATAAACATCTAGACCCGGAACAATTATTTATAGCCCATACAAATTCTTGTAACGTGCGGGATTCGAACCAGCGGCCCTCAGCGCCGCAAGTTAATGCTAAACCACTGCGCCGTGGTGAGTACTTGCTGTTTCCATCGATGTTTCGAAGGCCTTTAACAAGGTTTGGTACGCTAGTCTATTGGGCAAGCTTGCAGCGTACGGCTTATCACTTGGCCTGATTGTCTGGGTGAAGGACTTTCTGAGTGAACGGTCTCTCCGGGTCGTGGTCGATGGCTGCTCATCCGATACTGTGGCGACTAACGCCGGTGTTCCTCAGGGGTCCGTTCTCTCCGCAACTCTCTTCCTGCTGTATATAAATGATCTGCTCATTCCCGGAATCCATGCCTCGGTATCTATCAATGCCCGGTATCTGCACCGTGGTCGGAAATTAATATAATAAAGTGTTTTCTAGATGTAAACTAGCCCACATTGGTGTGATACTTCTGGTATAGCGTTGCCAATCCTCCTGTGAAGCATGGCTTTCCATTTTCCCTCATCTTTTCTCTTCATGATTTTCATTCAAGTTTATGTCCAGCATTGAACTGTTACAGGCTGATAAATTAGAAGAAGAAGTACAGTAGTACTATTAAATATGCTGATCATAACACTAATTCTGGTATATTATTTAAAGCTAAAGTCATTACAAAAGCATAGTTCATTATTCTAATGCATTTATGTTTCAGAAGGAGCAAAGGTGAGTAATGAAAACGATCTTTTAATAATAAAATATATTAATTTAAATGATGTCTTTTATTTTTCACCATGCTTTTGTTATAGATCCCGATAATGGTCATCATACAAAAAATTAGTCCACTGTTTGACTTGGCCTTTCACAATCTGGGATATTTATTAGTATCACTACGCTCGTAATAGACAGATTGACGATGACAGCCCTAGACGATTTGCATCTTTTTTATAGGATTAGGGTGATAAACGAGCACACAGTCCACCCGATGGTAAGTGGTTGCTGTGGCCCATAGACATCTACATCTATCCTCGTTTGCGAATCAAAATGCAGATGCGTTGTCAGCCGTGAGGACTAATATGGAATGCCTCTTTTCCAGTAAAAAGGGTCTCCGGTTCTCTACACTCACCATATGAAACACAGTAGCATTAAGCTGCCATTTTACGCTGGTATTCTGTGAGAGCGAGGTTCTTCCCACCCATTCGTGCTACAACTATAGGTACAATTAATATATAGCTGCAGATTGGCTCTACCACGTTTAAAAATCTTAACGCTAAAGTCTGTTACCAGTTTATATATTGTATCCATTCTGCCTTCTTGCTACATGGAGGAATGAAATATAATTCTGAATGAACTGTTTGAAGCCAAAGGTCATTTTTCTGTCGAGCACATTTTCTGATATAACCCTTGATTGACTCTTACAATTAAATAAGACATGTAGAAGATTGAAAGTTATTTCTATTTTACATTCAGTTATGGCTTTTCACACTCAGTTATGACTGAAAAATTACTGTAATTTGTACAAATATACTGTAATAATAAATAATAAATATATGGGTTACAAACATTCAGTATTATATACTCAGATTTAAATTTCAAGGTAAGCAAAGCAACCTTGTTGCATATTCATCGGTGTTGTTAAAATTGTTAACTGTAATTTTAATTAACATAGTAACACAGCGAAAGAAATCGTTATTGTTACAGCCTATTAAAGTTCACTGCAGAACATAGGCCTCCCGCATAGATTGTCTCATAGAGGGGGGGGGGATATTTGCCACGCTTGGCAAGCGGGTTGGCAACCGCAGTTTTTATTTATATTTTTAGGTCATTATTAGTAAGACGCTGCTGCCCATCCCTTGGGTTGATTTTCTCTGTCGCCTCTTACGACATAATATAGAAGATTAAAAATATTGCAAGGCTCTTAAATATAATCGTTTGCATCACAAAGTAATAAAGCAACAGGCAACATACCTACGTCCTACAGCTGGGCACAAGCCTTATCTCATACTGAGAGAGTTTCAGAGAAGGAAATATACTACCACTGATGTATCTTTCTTAACTTTCCCTTAGTTAAGGGACAGTTGACTGTGTGTAAAGAGAGAGTTGTAACATTATTTTATTAATCATTCCATCATTACAGCCTATCTACTGTCCACTGCTGAACATAGGCTTCCCATATATATTACCTCATAGGGGGAGATGTTAGTGAGAGTTTCTCGCGTCGGTAGCCAGTTGGCGGGCGAGGCGGTTAAAACCCGCAGTTTTTTTTTCTTAGTTTTTATTGGAAAATGCTACCCCTCATCTCCTGTTTTGTTTTTTACATTGCCTTTTTTGACACACATTGGGTGATATCGGGTAGTGGATATTCATATAATAAAGGAAAAACAGTGACCAGTATAGCTACTAAGCTGAAAATTTTGTGTTTCAAAGCTAAGACTAACTTTCAGTTCTAGTATGTATAAATATAATTTTATCTTGATATGTACCTATTGTACATATATAATTCATAATACATATTAAGATAGGATGCCTATTCCTAGACACACAGTTTAGAGTGCCTAAATATTAATAGGTGGTATTGCATTTAAAACTCAGGTAAAGGTAACATTTGTGAAATCATAAAAACTTGTCGGTTTTCGGGTCTGACGAGGAGTCACAACTGAAGAGCAGCAGCTTACCAAAGGGCTGGGCTTATCTTCGATCTTATAAGTGTTACATCAGACATAGGGAATGTAAAACTTTGTTTTTCATCTTCCATCTGTGAAAATGGTCGTATATTATCATGTTTAAATAACAAATTTAATTACATAAATTAGACGATTTTACAATCGTCACCAGGAGAGGATCTTTAAATTAATTTACTATATTGGTTTACGCCTAAAATTGTTAGTAATAAAATAAAATAATAATAATTTTAATACAATACAATGTTTCAATCGTTCCTTTTGTGCTGCAGAATTGTACAATATCAGCGTGACTCTATCACGTAACACATGACCATGTTATTTCAACTTTAAGTGTTAGGGTGACAAACGCGAACACAGTTCACCTAATGGTACGTGAATGCTGTAGAAATTGAATGCAATGTAAATGCGATATCACCCCTGAGGACGGAATGTCTCGTTACTACGAGTAGTAATAAGCATTTCCTGGAATTAAATTTTCTATATTTTACGATAAAACCTTATTAAATATTTTAATATAACAGAACAATGTTACTGTATTGTAATTAAAGTGCAAATACAAAAATTATTATCAGGAGAAGGCAGTTGAACGGACAATATTTAAAAAGAAGTTTACAAACACTAAAATATTAAAAAATAAAGTTCTTATACAAAAACTGTTTTAAGGTTTAATTGGGGTTTGGTGACACCCCATGTCTAATTTCTAAAGCCGATTGCTTTACGTGGGTATCATAAGAAGCGACTCTGGGGTGTAAAAAGGGCTCATGGCTTCCGTTAGATGGCGGCAATGATCCTGTTTACGCCAGACGTAAAATATCCAGAACAGAGCACGTTAAAGGTGCTTATGTTAGGTACAGCGGTCGCCATGGTACAGTCCGCCTGCCAAGCGTGGCAATTATGGCAGATAGTTTATATTAAAGGGAGAATGTATGCTGACTCCCATGGTCAGCAGTGGAATTTTGTGCTAATCCACTAGTTTACTATCTTGACAATGACCTTGATACAAGTAATATAAAGAACGAAACATTGCGTTTATAATTTTTTTGTATTGCTATTCGATACTAGATGGCGTTGAACTTAATATTTGACGTTTTAATCGTAAAATTGTCATTGAAAAGACGCTAGAGCGCGTAAGGGTAGCTACATTTTTGGGGCCTGAGTTGGGGTGAATGAAATATTTTTGACAAGTATGCCAACATATTTCAAGTAATCTATGGCTTTCTAGAGCTGGCTACGCTCGCATAAAAATCGCATACTTTTATGTTAAATGAATTATATAATTATTTGCATATTCAATAAACATTATAACTTCATTAAGTTTAAGATTTCTTAATTTTTATAAATCAAATCTCTATAACTATTTATTCACATTTATAATAGCGGTAAGCAAAGAGAAGGGTGGCGCCCTACTAGATGTCGTGATGTGGTTAAAGATGCAGGAAGTAGAAGGACGCAGGTGGCTCAGGACAGTGCTTTGTAGTACTGCTTGAGAGCGACCTATGTTCAACAGTTGATTTGTGAAGGGCTGTAATGATGATGATGATAACGATGTTGTCAATGACGATGATGATGATGATACATAATAATAAAATAGAAAGGGAGGTCCTATTGAAAATTGAAAAGTTACATTAAGACCAGTTAACAAGAGCTTCATGATTCACGTCGATATAAGAGAAACAAAAACAATAGGGGCTTTAAAGGGGCTCCTAATAAATCGTACACTTTAACTTTACACTTATGAAATAAATCACCTGGCGAACATGGACCGCCCATTTTGAGTTGGCTTATCGAACATTGATTAATTACTTATGACAGAGATATTTTTGATACTTACCTAAAACTGTTTCTAATCTTAACCTACACCACAGCTTCGTGAATGAAGTGTAATGAGCTGATAGAGGCTTGATAGTAGCCTTTTAGAAATAGCTCGATCGATCTGATTAACTTAATACATTTTAATGTAGTAATGACTAAGGTATATGTTATTAATAAAGAGTCGCATACTTTAATTATCTTAGTTTTTTTTTAAAATTTAATTAATGTTCATTCTCGAATCAATTCAAAAAATCTTGTGCCATCTTAAGTTTTTTTTTTTTATAAATAAAATACTGGCAACAGTGTATCTATTACTAATATACTATTACTAATATTTCTATTACCCCCTTCAGGTAAGCTTAAAATGTAGTATTAGAATTGGTTTACGATAATAGCCGGATGGCGTATTCGCACCCACAACTTGTTCAGATCGTAGTCTCAACCCCATTAGGCTACAGTCGTTTACGTAAATTGATCGCGTAGTAGCTGATGCTTTAAAAAATAAAACCTACGCTTAAACTTTCTGTTATAGTGATAATATCTGTGAACGCACTGTTACTTATTAGTTAAGTCATTATTAAGTTTGATCCATTGCGCTTAATGTAGACGTTATTCTACAGTGGATTTTATGACAATCAGCGAATAGCCGAAACATTATAAAGTCAGAATTACAACGAATAATGCAGCTTTCTTAGTTGTTTAATAAGATTCCGCTGTATTGTTGTTTCATCCAACATGCAATGCTGATGATGATAAAAGGTATTCTAATCGTCATAATTATTACAGGCCAATAAAAGCTCACTGCTTAACGGTCTTGAGTCATCTGAATCCATTGTCTCATTGCATTTCCTATGAGGTCTTTACTACATCTAATCTGGGGCCGTCCTCCACTTCACCCGGTACGAGGTTGGAACTCGAGAAACTTTCTTCCCTATCGGTTGTCAATTCTTTGAGCTGTATGGCCGGCATTTATCGACATCATGCCAAAGTAAGTGAAATTTTTACATAAATTGTAAAGAAAGTTAATAAAATTATTACTTAGTAACAACTCTATGTGATATTGTTAAGTTACGAGCTAACTTACATTAAAAGTGTCTCCACGGTAGCCGATAGGCAGTCGTCAACGCTGATAAGGTATTATTAATGTCACACTCCGCATTCTCTTGTTTACAACAATCTTAAATGCGTATGAAATACATTAATTCGTTAAAAGCAAACAACAAATATATTTAATAATATGGTAAGGATGAAGGTTTATTGAATAATAATAGGTAATAGAAAATGAAACTAAGAATGCTAATATCAATCCAAAAAATTCCATCACTATTAGTGGTTCTCTCCTATTGCAGGGTGGATTTTCCATAATTGTTCCTTAAATAAGTTTTGTTAGTAGTTTGAACAGCCAGTATTTTATTGTAATAGATCGAGGAAAAAGTTTCTTCGTATTTTGTTTGCGTACAATTAAAAAAACATTTCTACGGTTGTACTGTTTGTATCTGGCTGATTTTAACACATATAGGATTAAGAAAAAAAAGTAAAAATGACTTTCCCTCCATTTTTCAATAGATTTTCTGAGATTTTCTTTCTCTGAGAGAGCTTGGTTAGGAAGTGTTAATGCATCCACCATATAGTCTAGACCGTACACCTTCAGATTTTCACTTGTTTCGGTCTCGTTAGAATTCTTTGGGTAGTATTAGATTTGCCGTGTAGTGGCGGTCAAGAATATCCACTACCCCATATCCTCCCGTGGGTGTCGTAAAAGGCGACAAAGGGAAACAGGCAGGAGATGGGCAGCAGCATCTTCCTGATAATAGCCAAAATTATAATAAAAAAACTGCGGTTGCCAACCCGCTAGCCAAGCGTGGCAACTATGGCAAATACCCCCTCTATGAGTGTAACAAAGAGATGGCCCCCAGTCCCCGGCGGCCCCGCTATTCCTGGCTACGGTGGCGACCATGGTAACGGCGGGGCAGGGGGTGCTAAGAATCTCCGGTGGAGGTTCGGTTGCCACCTTAGACGACTTGACCTGGCAACGTACAACGCACGCACCCTGAGGACTGACGAGAAGATCGTGGAGCTGGAAGAAGAGATAGACAAGTTGCGCTGGCATATTATAGGATTATCCCAAGTCCGAAGAGAGGGGGAGGACACGGTAATCCTCGAATCCGGCAACATGTTCTATCACCGGGAGGGCGACCATCTGTCCCAAGGAGGTGTCGGATTTATCGTCCACAAGTCTCTCGTTAACAACCTTGTAAAGATCGGGAGTGTGTCGACGAGGGTTGCGTACCTTATACTCAGAATCACCAAACGGTATTCGCTGAAGATCATACAGGTTTACGCACCAACCTCGGCACACCCCGATGAGGAGGTGGAGGAAATGTATGAGGATATCTCTAGAGCCATGCATTCCTCCAAAACCCAATATACGGTGTTAATGGGAGACTTCAATGCAAAACTAGGCACAAGAGAGAACGGTGAGCTGAAAGTAGGGAAATTTGGAATAGGGCAACGGAACCCAAGGGGCCAGCAGCTGGCCGACTTCATGGAGAAAGAGGGACTCTTTATGATGAACTCTTTCTTCCAGAAGCGGCCCCATAGGAAGTGGACCTGGTCGAGCCCCGACGGTTCGACAAAAAATGAGATTGACTTCATTATGACGACCAGACGACAACTGTTCAGTGATGTCTCCGTGATCGCGAGGGTGAAAACTGGTAGCGATCACCGAATGGTTAGAGGCACACTGAACCTAAACGTTAAGTTGGAGAGGTCTCGTCTAATGAAGTCAACGCTCCGTCCCCCTCGTGCTCTGTTCCAAAGTCCCGAAACCTTTCAGCTCGAGTTACAAAACCGTTTTCAGTGCTTAGAAGACTGCAATGAAGTGGACGATATGAATGACAAGCTCGTGGAAACTGTCCATGCGGTCGGAGCTAAGTTCTGCAAGACCCGCCGCAGAAGAACACAAAAACTCTCCGATCACACTCTTAATCTCATGGCTGTTAGACGGGAGATGAGGCTACATTCTTCAACAGACTTGACGGCATACAGGCATCTGAACAGACAGATCTCCAAATGCATGCGGCGGGACTTACGCAACTTCAATACAGCTCGTATTGAAGAAGCGATCGAGCGGAACCAAGGCTCCAAAGTCTTTGCCAGAGATCTGTCTGCCAGAAAGAGCCAACTGTCAAAGCTGAAGACAGAGTGCGGCAGCATCGTTTCCGGGACATCTGAGATTTTGAGTGAGATTGAGAGGTTCTATGGGCAGCTGTACACGTCATCGTTGGAGCCACACGCAAGTGTGAGTAACGATCCAAGAGCGAGTCTCATCCGACACTATTCCGAAGATATCCCGGACGTCAGTCTGAGCGAGATTAGAATGGCTCTCCAGCACCTTAAAAACGGTAAGGCCCCAGGCGAGGATGGAATTACAGCAGAGCTTCTGAAAGCGGGTGGAAGACCGGTACTTGAAGTCCTTCAGAAGCTCTTTAATTCCGTCCTCCATGGTGGCATTACACCGGAGGCGTGGAGCAGAAGTGCGGTGGTCTTGTTCTTCAAGAAAGGTGACAACGCTCTCTTGAAGAACTACAGACCGATTTCCCTTCTGAGCCGCGTCTACGTGCTGTTTTCGAGAGTCATTACGAATCGTCTCGCGCGCAGACTTGACGACTTCCAGCCTCCCGAACAAGCCGGTTTCCGAAAGGGCTTTAGCACCATAGACCACATACATACCCTTCGGCAAATTGTACAGAAGTCCGAAGAGTACAATTTGCCACTATGTCTGGCGTATGTGGACTATGAGAAAGCCTTTGATTCCGTCGAAATTTGGGCGGTGCTGCAGTCCCTTCAGCGGTGCCAAGTTGACTGTCGGTATATCGAAGTGTTGAAGTGCTTGTACAGTAGGGCTACGATGGCTATCCGAGTACAGAACCAGAGTACGAAACCTATCCAATTGCAGAGAGGTGTAAGACAGGGTGACGTCATATCCCCGAAACTCTTCACCGCTGCATTGGAAGACGTTTTCAAGCTTCTGGACTGGAAAGGATACGGTATCAACATCAATGGCGAGTACATCACTCACCTTCGATTTGCCGACGATATAGTCCTTATGACAGAATCGCTGGAGGACCTAAGCAATATGCTCAATGACCTCGATAGTGTTTCCCAACGGATAGGTCTTAAGATGAACATGGACAAAACAAAGATCATGTTCAATGTCCATGTCACACCTATGCCGGTAGTTGTTGGGAGCACTAAGCTCGAAGTTGTTGACGAGTATGTTTACCTGGGACAAATAGTCCGACTAGGTAAGTCCAACTTCGACCGAGAGGTCAATCGACGGATTCAACTCGGCTGGGCAGCGTTCGGGAAGCTACGACACATCTTTTCGTCAAACATACCTCAAAACCTGAAACCGAAATTGTACAACCAGTGCGTGTTGCCAGTGGTGACTTACGGAACTGAGACGTGGTCCTTCACTGCTGGCCGTATGAGGAAGCTCAAGGTCGCTCAGCGAGCTATGGAGAGGGCTATGCTCGGAGTTTCTCTGCGTGATAAACTTAGGAATGAGGATATCCGCAGTAGAACCAGAGTAACCGACATAGCCCAACGGATTAGTAAGCTGAAGTGGCAGTGGGTCGGCCATATAGCTCGAAGAACCGACAACCGATGGGGAAGAAAGATTCTCGAGTGGCAGCCTCGTACCGGTAGGCGAAGTGTAGGGCGTCCCCCCACGAGATGGAGTGACGACCTGGTAAGACATGCAGGAAGTCGATGGATGCAGGTGGCTCAGGACCGTGCTTTGTGGCATTCTTTGGGGGAGGCCTATGTTCAGCAGTGGACTTGTGAAGGGCTGTAATGATGATGATGATGATGATATTAGATTAACATCAAGAGAAGACTGTCAAAACTACTTGTCACATTTTTTGATCAAAAATCCCAAGATATCTACTGCAACGGGATTATGTCACTACCTACAAGATTGCAACAAGTTATTGAACATAATATCTATGTAATGTATATGTAAATAAACCTTGAAAAAAATGTCTTGAATTTGTATATAAAATAAGAAAAAAAGTCCTGCTGTTTCTCCTAACCAGTGGTAAAAGTTTATTTTTTATAGGATGGGTGACAAACGAGCACATAGCCCACCTGATGGTAAGTGGTTGCTGTTGTCCATAGACATCTACATTTATCCTCAATAAAGAATCAAAATGCAGATGCGTTGTTACCCGTGAGGACTAAGATTAAATGCGTCTTTTCCAGTAAAAAGGGTCTCCGGTCCTCTACACTCATTATACGAAACGCAGCACTATTAAGCTGCTACTTTACCCTGGTATTCTGTGACAGCGCGATCCTTCCCCGGTGCAGCCGCAGAAAAAATAATTATGGATATGGGTTTAAATTTGAAAGAGTTATATTGTTTAATTTGGAATAGATTTTTTTGGATAGAATACATTCATTGAAGTTGAATGATATATAACTTTCAAATAAATTTGTTCCCGTGCCATCTAGTGTAAGTTAATTATACTATGCCTATACCTTCACGCAAGTGCAAGCAATAAGTTGACAAAGTTTTAGCGCAATCTGGTGAAAGGTATAGCAGCGCGTAAAATACGAACAAACAAAAATTAATTTTTATATATTAGAGATATGATCACTTTTACGAATTTCACAAATCACCCGAAATGACGGGAATTAATGATAAGTACAATTAAATGCGATAAAATCCGTAAAAGTAGTTTTATTCAAAAGTTGAGACCAATTTTGCCATCTTCAATCTCAGGCGAAGAGTAGCCAGCTCCTACAGGATGCATTTCGTAAAGTTTGCACAGGAATTAACTGCCTTAATTCCTCCAGCCCCGTTCCACCACTAGACGAACAGGCGATTGGTGGGTCAAACCTTTGTTGTCAATATTCCCGATATTCTACGCAATAGAATCAAAGGGAGTGAAATAAGTTGCCAGCGTCTGTCTTTCCGTTCCATTACAATCTAGGTGTCTTTATGGCAAGAGTTAGGCGGATTTTGTTACACTAAGATAGTGTCAATTACCATCTAGAGCTTCATTCGCACTTACTATCAGGTAAGAAGAAGATTATACTCGATTGGCAATACGCAATTGGATCACCAGCTTCTTTGCAGATCGCAGCATCAAGGTTGTTGTAGACAGTGCATGTTCTGACTACAAGCCTATTAATGCTGGTGTTCCACAAGGATGTGTGCTGTCACCAAAGCTGTTTCTTCTGCATATCAATGATATGTTGCTAACTGGTAACATTCATTGCTATGCGGATGACAGCACTGGTGATGCTCTATACACCGGCCGTGCCAATATTTCTCGGGAAAACGTCGCCGAGTACCGGAACAAACTTGTGTCTGAAGTTGAGTCTTTGCTGAACAAAGTCTCGGATTGGGGGCGACTAAATCTAGTCCAGTTTAATCCTCAGAAGACACAAGTTTGCGCGTTTACCGCTAAAAAGAACCCCTTTGTCGTATGTCCTCAGTTTCAAGGCACTCCCCTTCTTGCCTCAGCCAGTATCGGTATCCTCGGAGTCGACATATCGAGTGACGTGCAGTTTCGTGGTCACTTGGAAGGGAAGGCCAAATTGGCCTCTAAAAAGCTTGGCGTGCTCAGCAGAGCGGGACAGTATTTCATGCCGGCACACCGCCTGCAACTTTACAAGGCGTAGGTTCGGCCTCACATGGAATACTGTTCCTATCTCTGGGCAGGGGCTCCCCAGTGCCAGCTCCTTCCACTTGACCGTATCCAGCGCAGAGCGTCTCGAATCGTCGACGACCGAGCCCTTTCCGATCAGCTCGATTCATTGGCACTGCGAAGAGATATTGCCCTTTGCATTTTCTTTCGCATCTACCATGGAGAGTGCTCTGAGGAATTGTTCGGATTAATCCCAGCCGCCAAATTTCACGAACGCACATCGCGGCAGAACTCGCGTTACCATCCACACCATCTGGATGATTGGCGGTCCACCACTGTGCGATTTAGAAGATGTTTTCTTCCTCGCACGACTTCCTTGTGGAATCGATTACCATCAGCGATTTTTCCGGACCGATACGACTTAGGGACCTTCAAGAAAAGAGCGTACTCCTTTTTAAATGGCCGGCAACGCATCTGCAATTCCCTCCCTGGTGTTGCAGTTGCTCATGGGCGGCGGTAGTCACTTACCATCAGGTGAGCCGCATGCTCGTTTTCCCCTCTCCTATAAAAAAAAATACTCCTTCTGCCTTTACCACGCTGTTTAAGTTCTTGCAGCTGTCACCGATATCAGTAAGCTGGTCATGCGGGCCCATGAACAGTAGTGGATTTTGGCTATGCTTACTTTTTCTCTCATCTCACGGCGAGTAAGGAGTTTAGTCTGGCTGACGGGGATGAGGATGATGAAGATGAAGTTTTAATGTAACTATTTAGACGACATTCTAATTGTTGCCATAAATTTGTGATATTTCTTAGGTCAATTAAAAGTTTTTCAATTATAACTTTTATAAAAAGATAAGACAATAATCTTTTAATAAAATGTAAAAGCTGACTTCTGAAACTAAAAAGATTAAATTATTTTCACACAATGGCTACTAAAGTTGGAGCTATAATACTTCAATAGCTTATTTCTTAGCATCAGTATTTACTTTTAACTAATTTTAAGTTAATTTTTTTCCTTCTTATCTTAATTTTTTTATAGGATAAGGGTGACAAACGAGCAATGAGGTAAGTGGTTTATGTGGCCCATAGACATTTACATCTATCCTCGATTAATAATTAAAATGCAGATGCGTTGCCACCCCTGAAGACTAAGATGGAATGTCTCGTTTCCAGTAAAAACGATCTCTGGTCCTCTACAATCGCCATATAAAACACAGCAGCATCTAGCTGTTATTTTACGCTGGTATTCTATCAGAGCGTGGTCCTTTTCTGGTCGAGCCGACCCATTCGTGCTACAATCATAATATAACTGCAGCATAGCTCTAACACGTAAATCCAAAGCAAACAAAGCATCGCGTTTTAAAATTAATTTTAAGTTTTTGACAAATACAAAACAAATTACAGAATCTTGAATTCATTTTCCATCTTACATTTACGATTCATCCAGTCAACGAGGCAAACTCGCCTCCATTGCAAACGTTTTATCATTCAAATCAAACGGGTCTCTTAATAACGATAACTCCGCGATGCGGGTGAAAATTTGCAACTCTTAAATTCGTCTGATTGATGTTGTTCATTTATCACTCCCCTCGTTTGCGCCTCCCGATCGCGCGTACATATAAAACTTTTAAATGGGTCACGAGGTCCCGCTTTGGTTACTTCCAGCCACTTTATGTTTGAGTAATTAAAATTCCTCAATCGATATTTGAAAAGGAACGGATACTTGCTCATCAATACTTTCAGTAAGGAAACTGAATGTAAAATTACGCATCAAAATGTATAAAACATACTCGTAGATGGCTATTATTTTACAAGGGGTTATTTTTCTACCGACTTCAAAAACGAGCCGGTACTCAATACGACTGTATTTTTTTTATGTGTGTTACCTCATAACTTTTTACTGAGTAAACCGATTTCGACGATTCTTGTTTGATAGCTACTTCACATGTGGTCCCATATAAATTTGATCAAGGTTTGACCAATAGTTTTTGAGTTATTCTTAATAAATTGTATTGAAGTCGGTTGTACAAAATTTTCAATTTTAAATTACGGTCGTCGACGATTCGAACCGCTCTACGCTGGATGCGGTCAAGTGGAAGGAGCTGGCACTGGAGAGCCCCTGCCCAGAGATGGGAACAGTATTCCATGTGAGGCCGAACCTGCGCCTTGTAAAGTTGCAGGCGGTGTGCCGGCATGAAATACTGTCCCGCTCTGCTGAGCACGCCAAGCTTTTTAGAGGCCAATTTGGCCTTCTCTTCCAAGTGACCACGAAACTGCACGTAACTCGATATGTCGACTCCGAGGATACCGATACTGGCTGAGGCAAGAAGGGGTGTGCCTTGAAACTGAGGAGACACGACAAAGGGGTTCTTTTTAGCGGTAAACGCGCAAGAAATAAACTTGATTGTTATCAGTAAGATAACAAAGGGTGGTCTTAATGCTTGAAGGCATTTATACCTTGCTTTAACATTTTTTGCGTAAATAGACATCGTATATAATATTCATCGCTTTACTGGCTAAGGCTACTATTCTGCCTAGAAGCCTGGGTTGGTATCATTCTCTTATCTATTTCTGCCGTCAACCAGCAGTACATCCACTTCTGTGCACCGTCTTGAAATATATGACAGCCAGTAAAATTACTGCTTGTCAAATCTTACATCTTATTGTTCAGCCATCATTTACTGGTAGTTCAAGGCTAAGCGCTAGTCACAAGTGTTTTTAGAAGAGGGGGCAAACAAGCATCCGGCTCACCTGATTCTAAGTGTCGACCGCTGCCCATGAACAACTGCAACACCAGGATTTCAAAGTTTCAAAATACGCGAGCTATCCGGGTTCGATTTTTGCTGGCACCGATGAAATTGTTGATGGTAATTTAAGTGCTGCTTTACTACGTGCTCGGCGATGAAGAAACACATCGTACGTAAATCTGCATGTTTATGGATCAAAATGTTTTAAAGACATGTGAAGTCCGCCAACTGATAAGCAACCTCCGACAAATAAGCAAACATTCCACATATAGGTAAGTGAATGTTGTGGCCCATAAGCATCTGCATCTGTCTTCAATTAAGAATCAAAAATCAAATGCGTTGTCACGCCTGAGGACAGTGATGGAATGCCCCATTTCAAGTAAAAAAATGTCTCCAGTTCTCTACACTCACCATACGAAACACAGCAGCATATCCAATCAAGCATAGATTTAGGTATCTATGGTCTATAGATTCCACTTACCATCAAGTACACTATAAGTCAAATGAAGCCGATCCTTTAATTTTTAATTCGTTTTCGTTTCTTGGAGCCCCCGTCAAAATATTGACGGCAGATCGCGTTACGGCAAGACCCAATCCGGCAGGAGATGCTATCGGACGATGATTGGAGCCGAGCGTACGACGTAATCTTAGAGGAACTGATCTTTGAGATAAATTCAATACACGTGGTACCTATATAGTATAATCTGGTATATTATTTTTATAAATTATCGTAACAAATTATAAAAAACCTGATTTATAAGTCTGCATTACAATATGCTACAATATTTAACTATTAAATGCTGTTGTTTTTTTTATATAAAAGGGGCAAACGAGCATATGGCTAACTTGAAGGTAAGTGAGTACCACCGCCCATAAACAACTGTAACACCATTAGAATTATGGAAAATCTTATTTTTGTTAGCTTGCAACATTACACTATTGGGTATAACTTTCCTCAAAGCTGAGAGAATTTACCACTATTGCTAGATTTGGCAGGCTTGTACCAGGCTTCTCTCACTTAACATGTTGCCCTAGTAACCAAACGAGTAATTGAGAGCGATTTTGTTAATATCCTCTGGTAAAATTATTTTTATTTATCTGCACCCATCATCTACGCAGGAGATATTACAGTACCACAAGGGTGTAACAGTAGTACTTACTCCGTTTTTGATATAAACATACGTGATAAGTGGAATAAAATTTGGATAGTTTCGGTCTGGTAATTTTTAAAATTCCATTTATTTTCGGTTCCTTCGTAGCAACAAGGTTTTAATTGCATTTTTCTTCTGACTTTCGTCTTAAGTAGATACTGAGGGCCATAGATACTTACATATATATATCTCCTAATAATCAAAATGTAGATGCGTTTCCATCTCTGAGGACTAAAATTGAATGTCTAATCATAATTATCATTACGGCCCATTACAAGTAAACTTTTTTTTATAGGATCGGGTGATAAACGAGCAAACAGTCCACCTGATGGTAAGTGGTTGCTGTGACCCATAAACATCTACATTTATCCTCAATAAATAATCAAAATGTAGATGCGTCATCACTCGTGAGAACTAAGATGGAATACCTCTTTTCGAGTAAAATGGGTCTCCGGTTCTCTACATTCACCATACGAAACACAGCAGTGTCAAGCTGCCATTTTACGCTGGTATTCTGTGACAGCGTGGTCCTTCCCCGGTCGAGCCGATCCATTCGTGCTACAACTATACTACTAATATAGCTGTAGCATGGTTCTACCACGTAAGGAAATCAACTGCTGAATATCGGCCAAGGATGCCATAAAGTACAAACTGAACGTCTTTTTATCAATAAATAGCATCTCCACTTCTCTACCATCGTGATCTTACACAGGTCGAAGCAACCTATTCTTACTGCATCCATAATATAGCTGTAACGTAAGTCTATCATACTAAAACTACAAATTTATCGTTTCATAAACCAGTGGCTATTTATTGCGTGTTTCCAGGTGAGCCACTTAGTTTGATGTTCAGTCTCGTCAGAAGATGCCAGCTCCTTGTTTAACAATGTAATGCATCATAATATCAGCTTTTCCAGGCACCATATGTTTAAGCGCAGGTAACTTCAAAAGAGGACACAAAATCCTAGCTTATGAAAAATAATAGCATAGCGTGCGTAAGGACTGCTAAGGGTATTCCGTCATATGCCCTGCTGTCTGCCGTCTATATCATTAATTTTGATTTTTTCCTACTTTAAACGAGTCTTTACAAATGTGCGTCTGTTGACGTACTTGGTACGGTTTGCAAAAATAATTTTTACTTGGATTAAATACGTAAAATCTTTTCTGTAAATTCCACGACATTTTCTTTTAATTATTTAGGCAAACGGTGTAACAAGCTTAAGAATATTCTATCACATATTTGATATTATTCTGTTTTTGTTTATGTCCGTAAGTAAATTTCTAAAATAAACATAATATTTGTAACACCAGTCTTACTTCTTTCATAATTCAATTTAAACCCACAAGCAAGAAAGAACAAGGAACAATCCTTCTGCAACTTCTAATAATAGCATTATCAAAAGTGTTCTATAATAAGCTTCCTATGCTGCTGACTGTATGCGTAACATACAATAATTATTATCCGTCCTCTAGTTCCGTGCAATGTCGCGTCCGCGGCTGTATCGAAAAAGTTTTAATTTAGCCAAGTCTCCTTTGTAAGTCTTTTAAAAAGCTTCAAGTATTGTATGCATTTAACAAGGAGCGCGGTGACAGTTATTAATGGATTTCTTACTATTTTTCTCGGATGGCGCGAAGGATCGGCTTAGGTACCTACCGGTCTTTGTTCGTCAGGGTTACATGGAACGAACTTCTTCCGAAATACTTGGACGTTCACGAAAGTTAAATTGAATATAAATATAAATTCAGTGTTATATTTCGTTGAAATCTACAAGTTGAGTCTTGTGTGAGTTGAAAACATTACCATAGAAATAGTTTTTCATAATTTTAAGTACTTACTATTTTATCAAATGAAAGTGAACATCACGAGGGAACCTACATATCGAAAATATTTCAAAATATTTCGAGGACATGTGAAGTCCGTTAATCGGCACTTAATTCGCAGAAACGCTACGCTGTCGTTCGACGTATATAGGGATGCTGCAAAAGACTCAAAATAAAGAATGTGGGTCAAAGCGAGAGAAAATTATCCATAAACGTACATACATTTATAAAATCTCAAAGGGTAAACAGAGACTACGGACGTCCATTGGTATTTGGAATGGTTCTGACACACTTCTCTCGCCTCCTTCACATCCATATATCTCCCCGTATATATCAACGTAGCTACATACTACTAAGTAGCTACGTATATATCTACGCTCTTATGCTCGACACTTAAGGGTACATTTTTTTAATGGAATAATGGTTTCAGACAAGCACACATTCAATCTGAAAGTAAGTGGATGCTGTGGCTCATAGACGAAAATGTAGCTACATTGTCACCTCTGAGGCACAGAATGAATGTCTCGAAATACAGCTGCAATGAACCGCTTTTTTTCGCAGGTATGCTGTAAGACCGTCATCCTGCCCCGGTCCAGCCGACCCATGCTGCAACCATATTGTAGCTGCGACGTGGCTTAACCATACTAGTACCTACTTAATTTTACGACATCCATGTTAGAAATATTCTTTCCTTGGTATAACGCTTAACGTTATTATAATCCAATGGCTAACCACGTAAGAGAGGTATCTCGTTAAGAAGGTACTCTTAATTTGGTCGATCTTCAATATATCGCCAAGTTGGTCAATAAACTTCCGTCTAGGGCGACCCTTGTCGTCTTTCTCACTTACATCTGCTTAAATTTAGCATAAATTTAATTTTTTAGTCTTTCTGCATTTATTCTTTCTACGTGTGCAAAACACGGAATTATTCCTTTCTGAATCCTAGTCACAATATCTCTTTGCAAACAACACTTCTCTTATCTAATAATTTCTCACCTACTGAGTATAACCGCCTCGTTTACGCCAGACATAAAATAAGACGCCGGCGCCGGAGAGCAGTGTCTTTTTCTACAACGGGAGGAGCTCATGATAGGTATACAGTCTGATGAAGAAGGAGACTTATTACATAATTTACATAAGTTATGGATTCAAATCCCCTTATTGTTTGTATTTTAACAAAAACCTGCATACTAAACTGCTACTAATCTTGTCACTAAATTGCTAAACTAAGATTTTACCTTTTTTTATTATGATATTAGATATAACATATTCTTATGCTATCAAGATTTACATAATTCTACTAACGTAATGATCAAGGTAGTATCATGTATCTATATATTTATAATATTGGCTGGTTAGATGTTCCTAATTCCTCACTCGCTTAAATCAAATAAGTGCAAAGTACTGATTACGAAAATTATTTACACATTATATCGTGCGGCGTCTTTGAACCTGCCCTTGCTCAATCTTCAATTATCAACCGAATTTCAATCATTGTCTACGGTTGCGAGAGAGCGGTATTTTTCCAAATACTCAGCCGCTTTCGCCACATCATTATTCATTTTAAGCCCCGAACAGAGTATCGCTTTTTGCGACTGCACAGTCCGATGCAGTTTTGTGTCTGATTTGGTTATGCATTTAAAAAAATTCTTTGTTTTTAAATTTAAATTAAATAAATTCATCGTTATTTTATTAAGTTAGCATTTTTTACACGATTATGATTTTAATTATAAAATTGCGTAATTGACTGTTAGGGACTATTTTAAATACACAGATGTAAAACGCCTTGATCTCTCGTCCCGTAGTTGTCGTTAAAATCGCGTTAAAATTGTGCCAGGCATCAAAATTCCTCGTTATTTAAATAATTGCCTGATGTATAAAAAGGCCGGTGGTGGATTAGTTTCTCAACATAGAAGGTAAAATTTTGTCCAATGTTGAACAATATTTTTCAAACATTACTTACAAACTATCACAATTTCCAGGCTATTAGGTATACGTATATTTTAAAGTTTCTAGAGTCTATCTATAAACAAAATGTATCAGGTAATGACACAAAGAACGATTCAGGGGAAGGCAAATCTTCTGAATAATTCTTTGCGTCTTTAGTAGTACGCGAAGGTTCGTGCCAAAACTGTGGCGTCCAAATTTGAAAATGTTAAAAATCCATTTAAATAAAGAAAAGAATAAATTTTTACAATTATTTTTTATTTAGTGTTAGCTGGTGCCCAACGCGTTGCAGCCGCAGAAGAAATAATTGCGGAAATATACTTTATATTTAATTAGCAATGATAATACATTCCTTGTAAATGAATGATATTATAACTTTCAAATAAACTTTTCGGTAAGTACCTTTAACTATGCCTATAACCTTTGCCCTAGTGCAAGCAATAAGCCGACAAAGTTTTACCGCAATCAGATAAACGGTATGGCAGTGCATAAGATACGAATAAGCAAACATAAATTTTTATATATTAGATCAAACACAAAAAATACAATATGACAACAATATGACAATATTGTACTATTGTGAATATCTTACTTATTTAAATTAACATTTGACTACTGAATCGGTAGCTAGAAAGCGTCATTCAGTTGTCTCCGAAACGGTCGATTGCTAGAGCCGCTTGATGTACAAGTACGCCGCTCACCGAACACCCCCGGGACCGATCTATCAAAACGTCCAAGTCCACTGTTCCAAACGATCCCCTTAGAAACTTTCGCGTTCTCTCTTATTTGAAAAGCGATTGTTTCGTAATAAGAATATCAGAACGCGTCAAAATATTTACGGTGATTCGGTGCAATTTTCCGGGCGATCGATCAGTATGTTTGTCAGTTGATGGTTAGAAAGTTGTTACGTATGGAAGACGCGTGAAATTGAAGTCGAATTATAAATGATGCTATTATCTCTATTATATGGTTTAAGCAAATATCTTTGTACTGGGAGTAACAAATAATCGATTTACCGATAAATATACATTCACTTTCGATACTTAAAAATATGAAAAGACAACACTTTAAAGCAATCTAAGAATATTTGCTAAATTTAGCTTTACATTTCTTTTGGCCTTAATAACAGAAAAACTATTGCTAATTAGCTATGAGAAAGCATATTACACGTCACTGCCTGGTTTCCGTTCCACGTTTTAATCATTAGAGAGTTCCTCAGCAACCCAGCGTCCCTGTGTATTTGGTGACTCTATTAAGGTAAGTAACGTATAACTCCGTAACGACGTAACTCATCCAAGTCTAACAAGAGGATTAGGTTTTTTATTTTCAGCTTTAAAAACAAGTAGTTTGCTCTTCTTCAAAAATTGTATCTGAAACCTGAGCCGCCATGAGGGTACTAGCGTTTCGAGGGCCCTGATCTATAGTCTCAGCAAAACCATATCGTCGGCGTAGCTTAAATAATTAACAAAAAGCTATGCACTAAGCTCAACGATCAGACCGGTTGAAGAGTTGAGGCGAGCTAAGGCCACCCTGCCTTACAATGCATTCCAACCTGTACTCCTACGAATATGAACCAGCCCACTTCACACAGTTGATTTGGTTGTGATACCAATATTTAAAATAGGTTAATAACTTCCTTGGATGCACTAATTTCCTAGTTGAGCTCACCCCATAAACCATTGTACAAAACAAGCTCGAATGCCTTCGACAGTTCCAAAAGACACGAATACTGTTTTGTTTTGTTTCACCAGTGAATTACTGGACCGTATGCAAGCATATAATATGCGACTCAAGAGTCGCAGTATGGCAATTTCACTTGAAAGCCCCGGCCTGAAACCAAACTGAGCCTCATGTAAGTGTATGTGTTGGCTGAGCTGCTGGTTAAGCAAACCGTCTAGTACCTTTGCAACTACAGTAGCTAAAGGTATCGGGTCGATAACTGTCAGTATTATTTTTACAATTGGTATAGCTATGGTTTTCATAAGCTCCAGGTAAGTACGTATGTCCTAAATATAAGTTAAACAACAAATATAATTAATAGAATCAGGCGTTACTTTGAGGAAATCAATTATATAAAAACTTTTAGGAAAATTTACTGCGCAAATATCCGCGTTATAAAATACGCAATTGAGGGAGGGCGGGAGGTGCTCTTCATACTAGGTAAGACACATCATTTTATTTTATAACGCGGATATTTGCGTAGTAAATTTTCCTAAAAGTTTTTATTAAACAACAAAGTTAACAACCTCGGCAGATGCACACCCACATGCTGCAATTTCTCAATGCTGAGATCATCGTGACGAGGAGGATTACCCCTAGTCAACCCACGCATTACGCATTGCTAAGTGGTGGGTGTGATAGTGCATCTAATTGTAAGAGGGAGATAAGAGACACACCAATTCTTTGGTTTTTTCTTTGGTTTCTTTGGTTTTTTTTTTAAACGATACCCCCACACTAGAATTTGCTCCTATGTCGTGGAGGAAGTTTACAAACATAAATTGCACAAGGACAAACATCCAGACCCGGAACAATTATTTGTAGGCTATACAAATAATTGGGTTCGAATCCCGCACGGAACAAGTATTCCATTTTTCACGAGAATTTTAGTTACTTCTTTCATGAACCGTAGCATCCACTTAACACCAACTCGTATGCTTGAATAGCCAATGTCCTATAAAATGAAATAAATAAAAATATATTTATTATTTTAGAAATATAAATAAATAAAAATATATTTATTATTTTGTCTTTTGTCTATAAAAATTGTCTTACATATATCGTCTACATACATTCCCGAACTTTCAAATGTACGTACATCGACCAGCTCACAAAAAAAAAAAAAAACACTGCCGATTGCCGTTCTCAGTCCCAGAGGGATTATTCGCGGGATGAAGTGTAAAGAGTGACTGAGGGGTGCAGATAAAGGGGAATGTTTATTCGAACTCAGAGATGTCTCCCGTTAACTCCCGTATATAACATAAATTATGCATTGGAATGTAAATGCGTTGAAACCCCTGTCGTTTCGTTTGGTCCCTCTTTTATTGAAGGTTCAGTAAGCGTAGTTTTTCCGTATAAGTTTACTTATAGATAGAAAAGCAATTATCTATATATAAAGGCTTTTAATAAAATAATTAAATAAAAATATTATTTTACTTTATGTATTTTTATTTATTTATATATATACGAAACACAGTAGTGTTAAACTGCTATTTTACAGTGGACTGTGTGGACTGTGTACTAGGTGGACTGTGTGCTCGTTTGTCACCCTATCCTATAAAAAAAAAAAGATTTCAAGAGAGGTTTAATAAACTCATAATTATATCAGATGGAAATTCATGTCGTATCGAGGCCCCTGTTCAGAGTGGACAGTTTACTGGCTGATACTCTAGCAGAGTTACAGGCTATTAAAGTTGCTCTGAATTTGTCACATCGATGTTTTTTAAATTAAATGAAAATATATATAAATAAAATGTATATATAATAAATAAAATATTAAATGAAAATATAGATAAGCCACGTATTTTATTGACAATGTAATATAAATCCCATATACCCCATCTTGTGGGTGTCGTAAGAGAGACCAGAGGGAAGCGGAAACAGCTCAATAAAAATAAAAAAACTGCGATTACCAACACCGCTAGCCAAGTGTGGCAACTATGGCAAATATGCACTCTATGAGGGGAGTTATAGAAGAGGCCTATGTTGAGCAGTGATCTTGTGAAGGGGTGTAATAGAGATGACGATGATGATGAAACGGTTAGATTATAACTTGTCGTTTCTTGGGAATGTTTCATCACTGAAATATTTGGTATATGTATAATATTATGTTACTTTAGTATATGTAACATAATATAATACATAACAAATAAAAACTTCCTTCAATACTTTCAAGCGACCACCCAGTTTCTCCCGAGATTCTCAGGAAATCGCGTCCAGTATCCAACGTAAGGGCGCAAGAGGAAAAAAATTGTACCGCGACGCCAGCGCCGCTGCACTGTCGAGACTTCGCTGATTAATGAAAGCTCTGCTTAGTCATCCAGAAATAACCAAAGCACCTGATATCAGTTGAAAAGACAATAAGGCTTATGTTACTCCTTTTAGAGTTCAAATTCCTTTACAAGCATAAACAAGATATAACACTTTTATGATTTCAAGTTTGAGAATACCAAACGTTTCCCCTCAACGCTGTAACATTTGACGTTTTTGTGCGACATACGTATGTATAAAATAGCGAAATATGGATTTATTTGCCTTTGTTAAAATATAATGGCATTAGTTGTTAGTTTCATGATTGTTTCGCCAGTTGAACATGATAATCAAATTGTTAGAATATGTTTAATACTTTTACAATAACAGTTAATTTTCGTCATCTACACTACAACCACTCCCAAGTCTATTACTAATCATGGGCCAACAAGAAACGCAAAAAATACGATCCTGAGTCACCTTCTACCATTACCTTCCTGCACCTCTTTGGAGATCTTCCCTCCATTTAATGGGGGGTCACCCTACACTTTGCTCACCGGTACGAGACTGCCACTCGAGAACCTTTCTTACCCATCAGCCGTCGGTTCTCGCTATTTTTGTCGACCTATTCAGTACCCTTGTCTATTGAAAACTTGCTCTAGTTATGTTTAAATGTAACATTTTGTTCAAAAATAGTTTAATGAGGTAAACAAGAATTAAAAATTAGGCTAAGATTTTAAATTTTAATTGTATTAAAAACTTAATTTAATTTTAATATATCTTTAAATAATCGTTGTAAATTTGAGAAGCGCCAAGAGTCATGAACTCTGAACGCAAAACCTCCAACTTGTACCAGACCTCGGTTAAAGTCATTTGATTGGAAGGGGAAAGGGTGGTAAGATGGAAATAGAGGTGGGGAGCGGTGTCAGCTGTCTAAAGTCTGACATACGATGACGTTTCATGTCAGAAACTTGTGCGTGGCTTCGAAAAGCTTCCTTCAATATTGGAGATGTATACCGGTATGCTAAGCTTCAATTCTACAGTATATTTCAATAAATAACATTTTAATTATTTATTTAAGAATATATGATATTAATACATACATACATACATATAATCACGCCTCTTTCCCGTAGGGGTAGGCAGAGACCAGTTCTTTCCACTTGCTACGATCCTTACATACTTGTTTTGCTTCGTCCACTTTCATTATTCCCTTCATACATGCTCTACGGTTTAGGGTACTCTTAACCTGGCCTTTTTTCAAGACGTCCCTGATTTGGTCTAGAAATGTCCGCCTAGGTCTACCCCTTCCAACACTTTCATTCACACTCGCCTTATACACTTTTTTCGTCAATCGTTCTTCATTCATTCTCTCGACATGGCCAAACCATCTCAGCATACCTTTCTCAATTTTTGTCACTACATCTTCTTTCAGACCACAACGTTTCCTTACCTCACTATTTCTTAGCCTGTCACTCAGTTTAACTCCTATCATACTTCTTAATGCTCTCATCTCAACTGCATTTATTCTGCTTTCATGTTTCTTCTGCCATACCCAACTTTCACTTCCGTACATGAGTGTCGGAACCAACACCCCCTCATGCACAGCCAAACGAGCCTTGTTAGACACCTTCCGACTGCTCATAAAGGAGTGCAAAGCTCCATTCACCATGTTTCCTGCATTCACTCTTCTTTCGATATCACTCTCACACTTTCCATCTCTTGTAAACTTTGAACCCAGATACACAAACTCTTAATGCCAACACTTTATAAATACTGATATAGGTTATATTACTAAGGCAACTTAATTATGGTAGGTAGTGTAGAATTAGTAAATTTCTGTTTGTTGTAAATATACAGAATTATTTTAATGTTTTTGTCACTACTCATTATAAGATTATTCGTCAAATTTTATGCTTAATCGTAAAGGTATTAAAACGAAAAAAATGTGTTAGATATATATTTTTATATATGAAACTTTTTACCACTGACATTAATTTATAAAACACACAATATTTAATAAAACCAAAGTATTAATGTCGAATACGTATTTATAATATGTTAAGAAATTTCACTATTTTTCAGTCTTATTTTGGATCTAATGCAAATATGTATAAATACATATGCAATCACATAAATTTAACATGAGACCCAGCCCTCGATGGGGTGGGGCAAAGCATTGCAAAAAACGTCGGCACTCGGCCCTACAAAGATAGAAAATGCACCAAACCCGCCATTACAGAAAATTGGCTATACGATCCCCTTCACGTTGAATTGGGGATACTTTGGAATTTGAAATACTTAGTTTTTTATTCGTTTTGCTGGCAGGTAGAAATAAGAAAACTATTAATTTATTTTGTTAATATAATAAAAAATTGCATCATAAATATCAAGGTAAGTAATTATAATTTTAAGTAAAATTTCTAAATAAACAAGGCATACATTATTATAGCTTCTAAAATGTAAAGTTCTAAGTTAATGGATTTTATAACCTCAAGTAGGTAATTGACAAAAACGCATAAATTTTTTTTTTAAAAGTTAAAATATCTATGTGAATCTAGTCAATCCAAAACTGTTTATAGCAAAATAAGAAACAAATAATACGATCAAGACTATTAAATAGGTTTTTCTGTAACGTTACAAAATATTAAACGCATTACGTACACAGAAATGGGCATTGCAATTTAATCCTGTAGTAGTGGTTTTAAGGTATAAAATTTATTCAAACTGTAAAACGCGAAGTTTGATAAAGGGCCTGTCTTATTGTTCATTAAACTTGGATTAAGTTTGCGCACGATGGAACGAGCTGGCAGGCAGTTAGCGTCACGGGGAAAGCAGCAGGATGAGGGCACAAGAAACTTTATCAAAGAAACTTCGTCCGTGATAAGAATGTCTTCATTGAATGACTTTGATTTAAATAGCTTGAGACATTGTAGAATAATTGGTCTTCGACTTGCCATAGCTTGAAGTTGTGCTCATTATTTTATAGAAATAAGGGCGACAAACGAGTACACAGTCCAATTGATGATAAGTAGATGCAGTGCCACATACGAGTAGACGCCTTAATCCATCTTCGATGCAGACTAAAAATTATAGTCAATTCGGTTTAGTTCTCTGTGCTTACCATATACAATGTTGTAAAATGGCAATATGATTATATTTAAAGTGTATAGTTGGTAGCACTGTTTGGTTTGTGGTTTGTTTGTGTTATGTTGGACTATCTGTTTTCCGCTCTGCATTAGTAAGTAATCTATGCTCACTTACAATATCTAAACTTACTTGTCTCAGCACATGTATCATGTAATAGTAAATATGGTTAAATTAAAACATACATACACATATCAAGATATTTTATTTAATCTCAATATGTTTTTTAAATTTTAATAATTTAATCTCAACATGGCAGTATCATACTGCTATATTACGCTGATAGTTTGTGCAAGCGTGGTCCTTCCCCGTTTAACCAGTTCCGTAGCCAAAATATCCTCTAGCATTGTTCTAACATGTAAAGGTGATAAAGATCAGCGAAACCAGTGTGTATGTATCGGCTAATCGATTTTTCCACCCACCTTCAAAACGTGACTCACCACGACATTTGAACAAGACATCAATACCTAAATGAGCACATCTTTCAAGTAATGCATGTCAATTGGCACATTTTTGAACAGATTTGTGGACTAGGAAAGGCTGGTGATGATGATAACTATATAACTCTATTATTGGCTTTCATGTCTGAAAACATTCGATGTGTCTGTCCTGATATTTATTTCACCAATTTTCTAGGTTATTCTTGAAAATTCAACGACGAATCTGTTCAAATTAAGGTACTTGTTGGTGTGATCGAGTCATAAAAGTGAACTCATTGCAGTAGATAAAAGGCATGGCCGAGTCATAGTATTCGTTACTTCGAAAAATCATATCCATATAAATTTTGGATATCATGGCTAGTTACAAATATATTTATATGACATAATAGGTTACATATACCTAGTACTTGACTAATACTAGACTTAAACACATGACAAAATGTTCCTTATTCGAAATGTAATCTTTAAACTTGAATTGATTCGGTACAGTCTAAGATCCACGTCTGTTTACCTATTGATCGGACACCCATTGATCGGATGTTCCCACCTTTTGTGCCTGCGGCCGGTTGGAAGCCGATGCCGTGATTCAGCACAAACTACAGATGACCGTGATAGTAGCATTGTGATCGTCTAATTCAATAAAATCACCGGACATTTTTGTTTATTTGTCGGTACCCTTGTCGGGGCTCCTTAGTGTTGTATTAGCGGCTTAAGCCTCATGATAGGTAAGGCCGTGACTGTGCTTTGTTCTTGTTGCTTAGTTGGATGATTCCTTACTGAGGATTCTTGACTCGTCACGGAGCTTATTGGCTGTGACATGTTTAAGTAATATTGTTCAACTTATTTATAGCTAACTAGTAATAACAAAAAATATTTAAAAAAAACACAAGTATCTAATGAAAAGAGTTTAATTAATGTAAAAAAAATATTATATTAAATAATATTTCGTGTAATCATCAGCATTCTCACTAAGTGAACGTAGGCTAAGCAGTGGACTTTCACGATAGATTGCCTTGTAGGGGGAATATTTGCCTTAGTTGCCACATTAATTTCATATCAGAAATATGCTGCTGCCTATCTCTTGTTACCGTTTCTCCCTAACACCTACCTCTGACACAGATGAAGTGACTTGATCTTATGATATTTCCTTGAAATAGCACATTTTAATATAAATTTGTGTCATAAATTCATAGTAATTTTCAATATGCTTAAGTAGACCTTGTCAGAATTTTATGAGAGTAGAGTATTCTAAAATACCTATCTACTCTATTTACCCTATATATAGTGACAGAAAACAATATTATCTATTATATTAGAGAGAAAAACTAAAAACATTGGTTATTAAATATTTATCACTAAGCCACGACAAACACAGACCTTGTTTATTCGAAATTATTATTGAAACAGCTCTTTAATCTTCTACGCAATAAGTTTGCGTCGAATTTTATTCTGTTCTCCGTGAAAGGGAAAACTCCCATGAGAGAAAAAGACAACTGTAGTAGAAGTGGATCTACTGCTACCATATAATTGATATCCCTATCTCTATCATGTATATGAGTCGTGATCTAAGCGGAAAAGAGATAAAATATTTCAAACGTAACTACTTTAAAGTTTTAGTAAATGGGAATATATACTTTATACCGCATTGTTAAGGTTTATATTGTATAAAAAGTTTTTATAAGAGCGGTTGTAGAGCAGCTCCGCCTTAAAAATGGAAGGTGGTATGTAAAAATTGATGAACACGTATAGCCAGTCGTTAAAGTGACAGACTGCGCTGGCGTGTTGGGCAGTGTATATTGTCTCAAAATGTTGGGACTTTGCGCGCCTTTGCTCCCATTGTTTATTATCAAAAAGTGATAAATCAAATGACTCTGCAATAATTCTTATAAATGCAAAAATTTGTGAACTGTTTACGTAAAGATATAATATAACGCTATGTGACAGTGATTACATGCATTGTGGACGTTGAGACTTGTAAGTGAAATTAATTCGTGTATTATGGCAAAATAAAGATTAAAAAAATAGTAATAATTGTTGCACATGGCAACTTTGTACTTTAAGAGACTATTTTAAGCGATTGTATATTCCGCGATTTATAATTAAATTAATTTAAATTTTTGTGTACAGTGTAAAACATTTATTTTCATCAATTTAAGAGTAAGAATCATCAAGCTGCGATTGTACATGAATTCCGAAGTACATGAATTCATCATTATTAAAACATTTTACATTAAAAAAAATCTGTGTAATTTAAAAGATAGTAGACTGCTTTTTCGAGAATTATTTTTCAGGAATTTATTGTTACATTTAATATTAAATTAGTGTAACAATTATTACTAAATAACAGATGGAATTTAGACTGGGAATATAAGTTAATATAAAATGCGCAGTCTAAATGACATTTGAATGTCGGCCATATTAGCGGGCGTGTTAGTAACACGGTGATGCGGCGCGGCTTCGACCACGCCCACGATGAGTTCCTTCCTCATGAACGGTGGATACCAGCCACAGCCAGATCCAAAGTTTCCACCCTCCGAAGAATACAGTCAAGCGGACTATATCCCACCAGGCGAATACTATCAACATCAACATTTGCAATACGGCTACCAACATCAATATGCTCCTGTCCAAATCGGTACAGGATATGGATATGGAGGGTACTATCATCCATTACCACAGCACCCACCTGTCGCACCACCTCCGCGACCCCCTGAACCTTCACATCCATCTGATGCTGACCATGGCTACGTTCCTCATAGTGCTGAAGTCGCACCGGGGCTTGCGGAACTTGGGCTACGCTTAGAAAGGCATATTGAAGAAGCGGCTCCAGCAGGTCGTAAATTACATGCACTGGGCCGTGAAGGCTCACCAGCTTCAGAAATGGATGACGAAAGACTACTTTTAGAAAGTCCACCAGTGGAAGATGATGACTCCTCTATATGCTCGGACAACACAGATAGAGTCATTTATCCGTGGATGAAGAAGATTCATGTAGCTGGGGCATGTAAGTATAAAATCTAGTATTGTCTTTATATTAAATGAAAGTTCTGGAGACATGAGTTTAATAAAAAATAGTATAAATTGTTGATGGAAGACAATATAACAATTTAACCTTTTAAGTGAGTCGACTAAAGTTGAATGAGGGACCATTTTACTGGCGGCAGAAATTCCTTTATGACAGATCTATCACATAGAGACATAACGACTTCATTAGGTATCATACTAGATAACAACAAAAGTAATTTTACGTTTCACGTCACGTCATAACAAAAATTAAAACATAGGAAAACGAATGTAGTTTGATAAGAGCTTATTATCAATGTTATTAACGTTATAGTTATTATTCTCGTAACTTTTTAAATATTATAAGCCAGTGCTTCACCACTATCCTATCGGACGGTTAGCTTAACAAACGCATGTTCACTCTTGCCTTGAAGACACCCACATTGTAATCGGATTGAAAGACAGATGCTGGCAACTTAGCGCATTCCCTTACTGAATCATGACAAACAACTAAGCAAAGCATTTGGTCCGAATCTGTAGTAAGTCGAGAAGGAAAGGGTGGACACTAACCGAGTGTTTGGTTGTCCGATTGTGGAAAGGAGAGGGAGAAATAAAGTTGTGCAATTACTCCGCACTCTCTCCTATAATCTTTGTAGAAAACTTAAAGGTTAGCTTCTTTGCGCCTGTGCTCGAGACTGGTGAGATTAGTTATAACCAGATACAGGTCACCGATAAGCCTCTTAACACACCTTTCCATTGAGCACGAAGTACCTACATGGCTGGTACTGCATGTACGACCGGACTTGCGCTTTATGTAAAGTAAGCAGATTTCCCGACGTAAAGTACCGCCGCATCTTTACAAGGACACCGAACCACATGAGTATCGCGTTTATTTACACATGTGACCGAACTTCCTTGCAGCTGATTTGGCCTTGGACTCAACCGTTCAAAGTTCAGGTTCGAGGAAATCTTAATCCCTGGCAACTGAAGGCGGTCGGTGTATTCTAGTGATACAATTCGGAAAGAAAGAGCTATAGTATGCTGGCTCTTATTTGCAGTAAAGAGCGCTTATTTTAGAGGTGTTGAATTTCACAAAATTGGCATCGCCCTATTCGAAAACTCTCTGTTGTAAGAGATTCACACGCTCAATTTTCCAGCTAAATAAATCGAAACAATATAATTACTTTCGTGAACGATACGAAATAGAAGTTGGCTTGATCGGATAATATAATATTGTGCAGTCCATTCTTCACCATCTTAACTACCTACGTTTACTTTAATATATGTTAAAATTATTTGAAATTGACGATTTCAAACAACTATGCTTATAACGTCTGAGTTTATTTCTCATATATATTATGAAAGCAAGACATTTAATAATTTTAGTGACAAATATATATATATATATATATATATATATATATATATATATATATATATATATATATATATATATATATGTGTGTGTGTGTGTATATATATATATATATATTCCCGTACTTTAAATAGATCATAAAAAGGTTTAATTTTTATGTCGAAGTACACGAATAGTACACATATGATAAAACTGATTTTACGGCCTTTACAGCGTTTAGTTTAATTAAATGCTATAAAGGCGTCATCAATTTTTTTTACGTGGTAGAGCCATGCTGCAGCTATATTAGTAGTATAGTTGTAGCACGAATGGGTCGGCTCGACCGGGGAAGGACCACGCTCTCACAGAATATCTGCGTAAAATAGCAGCTTGACACTGCTGTGTTTCGTATGGTGAGTGTAGAGAACCGGAGACCCATTTTACTGGAAAAGAGGCATACCATCTTAGTCCTCACGGGTGACGACGCATCTGCATTTTGATTCTTTATTGAGGATAAATGTAGATGTCTATGGGCCGCAGCAACCACTTTCCATCAGATGGACTGTGTGCTCGTTTGTCACCCTATCCTATAAAAAAAATTATTTATTTTAATTCATATATACATATACATATAAACATACATACATATAAACATAAACACTCACGCCTGTCACCCAGAGGGGTAGGCAGAGACTACGGACTTCCATTTGGCGCGATCCTGACACACCTCTCTCGCCTCTTTCACATCCATATATCTACGCATACACGCTCGTCGGTTAAGGGTACTCCTAATCTGGCCCATTTTCAATGTATCGCCGATCTGGTCGATAAACCTTCGTCTAGGGCGTCCCTTCCCGACCCTGCCGTTCACTTCTGCAACATAAATTTGCTTTGTCACTCTTTCCTCGTTCATTCTTTCTACGTGACCAAACCACCGAAGCATTCCTTTCTTAATCCTTGTCACAACGTCATCTTGCAAACCACACTTTTCTCTTATTACACTATTTCTCACCCTGTCATTCAGATTCAGCCCTAGCATACTCCTTAAGGAACGCATTTCTACAGCATTTATTCTACTCTCATGCTTCTTCTGCCAGACCCAACTTTCACTACCATACATTAAAGTCGGTACTAACACAGCATTATGAATTGCCATACGTGCCTTAGTTGACACATTCTGACTCCTCACAATAGCGTGTAGAGCCCCATTCACTCTATTTCCTGCGTTCACTCGTCGTTCTATATCCTTATCATATCTACCATCCCTGCTAAATAAACATCCCAAATATACAAACTCATCCACTTGCTCAATCAACTCCCCTTCTATTCTTATTTTACATAAAGTTTTACTTTCTTCTCTTTCAAAAACCATCACTTTCGTCTTACTTGCGTTCACTTTCATACCCCTTTCTTTCAATGACCAATTCATTAAAGTAACCATCATTTGCAACTCGGCCGCCGACGATGCAAATATGACTTGATCATCGGCGTACAAAAGGCATTTGACGGTTGACTCACCCATTCTCAACCCACATTCTTCAACTTTCAAAGTTTGCAAACAACTGTCCATAAATAGGTTAAACAGCCACGGGGAAGCCACACATCCCTGTCTGACACCTTTATGAATGCCAAACCAGTCCGAGTAGACCCCGTTGATCCTGACACAAGCACTAGAGTCCCTATAAAGAGACCTTAATGCCTGTATCAAGCCAGCGCTCAACCCAAATGAGTTCAGTGTTTGCCATAACACGTTCCTGTCCACTCTGTCATAAGCCTTTTCCAAGTCTAAGAACGCACAAAAAACTTTCTGGTTTTTAGCCAAAAACTTCTCCGCTATCATGCGCATGGAAAAGACTTGATCCGTACACCCCATCCCCTTTCTAAATCCAGCTTGCACATCCCAAATTTTTCCTTCAGTTTCTTCCATAACTCTTTTAATTAACACCTTAGCATACAGTTTACCCACAATGCTAAGCAAGCTGATACCACGGTAGTTTTTACAGTCCTGCTGCGACCCCTTTCCCTTATATATTGGGACTACAACGGCTTTGCACCAGTCTTCCGGTACCCGTTTCAGTTCCCAACATAAATTAAACAAGGTGTGCAGCAGGCCTGCAACCACACCCTCACCAGCCCTTAGCATTTCGAGTGATACTCTATCATATCCGGCTGCCTTACCTGCTTTCATGCTTTTCATTGCTTTCATTATTTCATCTACACTTATCTCCCTACCTCTCTCCACTTCTTCCGGAATTTCTATTTCACTTATTTCAGACGACTCTTCACTCTTATATATAGATATCCTTCTATCATTTTTATCTATCCTTTCTTGCTTTTTCCTTTCAACAACTTCTTTTACTCTCTTATTTATACGTCTAAAGTTTGCCTTTTTTCTTTCAATCTCATCATTCATACCGCCAGAATTACCAGCTTTAGTTGCTAGTAAATCTAGCCATGCTCTCTTCTTTGCTTCAACTTCCATCCGTACCTCATCATCCCACCACAACGTATTACTTTTCCTTTCATTCGTTCTCTTACTTACACCGCATACTTCGGTGGCTGCATCCACCAAAACTTTCTTAATATTATTCCATACATTCTTCAATTCTAAATCCTGTTAAAAAGAACACCGATTCGTGAGGCTATTAAAATTAAAAACGTACAAAGTTCAATAGAGAAGATGGCTGGGTGCAACGACCTGAAGGGATTTTATAATTAATAAAATTAAATACACTGCAAGACTTCAAGGTAATGTAAGCTCGTTCTGCGTAGATCGTACCAAATGTTAATGTTCAAAAGCTGAAGTTACACGGGTTAATATGGTATATTTTAGCTACTTGGGTTCTTATTAGTAGCCGTATAAGATTTTTTAAATTTATTTTCTAGTTGAAAAAGTTATTCATGATTTTCTTCAGAAATTTCTTTTATCATCATCAATGCTGCTAAATATAGGGGAGAGGGAAAGGAGGGATATTTGCTTTAGTTGTCACGCTTGGTTGGCTGGCTGAAAAAAGTAGTTTTTTCTTATTCTGAGTATATACCGGGAAAATATATGTTGCTGCCAATCTCAAATTCTGTTTCCCTCTAAATCCATGGGATATAAGGTAGTGGATTCTCTTACGTCACCACTATATCGCGATTTCAATATATCTATAAATTAATAATTACTAATTTCTTTATGTGTTTCATTGAAATTCTATTATTATTAACTGGGTATCATTTTATCAACATAAATAATATCCTTGTGATATTCAATGTAATTAAAATTGTATGTAGATAGAGTTCAATTATTAAAATATCCATATATTTATTTTTTATTTAAAACTAGCTTTTTATGAAACGCTTCAACATCTAAGCCTGTTTATAACTAAGTGACAACTTCTGAATATCATTAAACGTCATTCAATGAAAAATTATAGTCCAACAATTGTTCGCTTTCCTTATCCGATGTAATTAATAAAATATATAATAATAAAATATTACAGAGAATTAACCTACACGTCGAATTTGTAATGAGTTTAAATGCAGTGTCAGGGATACAATAAGGACTGATAAGAAATAATTTTCTTGGGCTCAGAAAATGTAGATATAGATATAAGTTATATGTAATATTTAAAACCCTATATATAAATACCGTATCATTCATATGTCGCACTATCTATAAAATATTATAACAGTTTCTAGTATTAGATAGTGTTTTTATATTTTTAATATTATTTTACGATTATATTAATATTATAATATACAATCCTTCATGCGTATACTTTTTAAAATTTTTTCTTACGCCTGTTAGGTACTCATAGGGTTTAAAGCAGAGACTAAAAAAAAGTACTTCCATTTGACACAATTCTCTTACTTTTTTCGTATTTCTACGCATACATGTTTGTTGATTATGGGTTCTCTTTATTTGGTTTATCCACAATATATTGGGACTATGGTCAAGCACTGTGTTATAATAAATACATAATATTTTGTCGATATACTTAAGTCTAGGCGAATTTTGTCACTTAATTCTGTAGCATAAATTTACTTTGTTATTCTTTCTGCGTATCTAATTCAATAACCAATAATTTAAATACTTTAAATCAGGACAATAAACAAGGATATATATAGACATGTAAATAAAATATCTTATGCAGTTCCAAGGCTTAAAATTTCTGAAATTAATATCTTTTCTTATATTGTATAGAGCGCATAATTGTGTTTTATGTAGGCATTAGCATACCCATAAAATGCAAGAAAGAAAAAGGCCGTTGTGATTAATATGGCTGCATTACCTTTTCCCTTGACGCGTGATCTTCTTATTGTATTGCAAATGAATATAAGTGCATAGTATCCCTCAAAGTGGCCCATAGTTCGCGGCTTTTAAAAATGAAAGAATCAACAAATTGCCACCAATCAATAACACAATGTTTACGGATGCTCAAGAACTTTTAAGAATGTCTTTTGATGTGTTTTGACATTTTACTAATGGGTGCCATTATGAAGATCATGTGGCGACGCCATAACTTTTGTTGTGCTACAATAGAACCCAACACTCATGTTAATGAGTGTCATTTATTTTAATGGACTTTAAATACAGATTTGCGGTTGAAAATTCACCGCGGAGATTATAGATTTCAAATGAGTTTTTAGTCAGGCCCTTCAGTTGCTTGTACTTTTTTTCCGCTACAAAAAATCTCTTACCTATGAGCTCTTGAATAATTACTGTTCTTTGTTTTCTATCAATATTATTTCGGTTTATAAAGAAACAAATACGGTTTTTGAACCTAAATATAATGTTTAATATTTTTATAATTTTTACTAAGCACAAAGTACAAAGTATATCCTGGGACAAATACGCATTCGATCTTAAACTGGATCCTAATGAATAGGAATGTTCTGCTATTCCTAGCTACGCTAAATATTTTTGCTCTAATGACACATCAGTTTTCATATTAGTTTTCCCTTAATATGATATATTTGAAGTGATTTTTTAAAAAAAAACAGCTGTTTAAATTATTTTAAGTAATAATGTTGGGTGATAAAACTTTAATTTATATTTTATACTAGCTATTGGCGCAGGACACGATTATAGTGCCCAAGTGTATGCGCAAGCACAGGTGCACTCTCTATTAGCTCACTCTCAAAGTCCGATGGGACGGTGAACCGACACGACCGGAGAGAAATCAGGCGCAGGACCAACGGCTTTCCGAGGCACAGGGGTTAGACACCTCCAACTTCGGCTCCGGGCAGCTACTGAGAATTTCTTGATGGAAAAACTCAATAACTGATTTTTTTTGGCGCGACCCGGGATTCGACCCGGGACCTCATGATCAGCAGTCGCACTACTACAACCACTAGACCAACGAGGCAGTCGTGATTATATTAGTATAGTATATTATTAATACACCCCTTCCATTTTTAACATCGGAAAACGAGACGGTCGGCGGATTGCCATCTATTTGTTGTCTACCAGTATGTTTCATGCATTTGAACTAAATAGCTTGCAACGTTTTTTGTTATGTGGTTCCGAAGTCATATCGGTCCGGAAAAACCGCTGGCGACAGTAAATTGCATAATGCAATCGTGTATGGTCATTAAATTGCGCGTAAGTCGCATGTTAGTGGACCGTACAGTAAAGGAGTGGAATTATTTGCCAGCATCTATTTTTTCGCGTCCGATTACAATCAGGATGTCTTCAAAGTAGGTGTAAATTTGCTTTTGTTACGTTAAGATGGTGTGATTTACCATCTAGTACTTTACTACAACTTACCACCAGGTGGAATTGTAGTCAAGCACTGATTAATAAGTAAACTATACGTGGTGGAGCAATGCTGCAGATATATTAAAATGTATACTGGTACCACGAACGGGTCGGCTCGACCGGGGAAGGAGCACGCTCTCACAGAATACCAGCGTAAAATAGTAGCTAAATGCTGCTGTGATTCGTATGGTGGATGTAGAGAATCGAAGACCGTTTTTCCTGGAAAACAGGCATTCCATCTTAGTTCTCACGGCTGACAACGCATCTGCATTTTGGTTCGCAAACGAAGGTAGATGTAGGATAGATATCTATGGGCCACAACAACCACTTAATATCAGGTGGACTGTGTGCTCGCTTCTCACCCTTAACCTATAAGAAACGAAAACAAATAATATAATTTAAAATAAAAAATTTTGTATAACGGACTTCAATATAAGTTATTAAGAATAACTCAAAAACTATTGGTCAGACCTTGACCAAATTTAAATGGAACCACATGAGAAGTACCAGCTTTAGAAGTAACTTTTTTCTTGGTGAACCGAATAGAATAGAATAGAATAGAATGATTTTTATTCAATATGGATTATTACATAATACTTATTGAAAGTCATTATTTTATTTACCACTGGTTCGGAAAATACCTCTGTCCTGGGAAGAACCAGCAAGAAACCCAGCGGGACTTTTTTTTTTAAACATAATTTCACTTAACAATAATTTTGTTTATACAATTTTAAATGAATTTTCATAGAACCAGCATGGTGGCGATCACCTTATTCCCAGGGGTTATTTTCATTCATGTATTCCTTGATATTATAATAACCCTTTTTGTACAGTTTTTCTTTAATAAAACTTTTAAACTTGTTTATTGACAAACTTTGAACATGTTCTGGGATTCTGTTGTAAAAGCGTATACATTGCCCCATAAATGAATTACTAATTCTGTGGAGTCTTGTAAGTGGCATTACAAGCTTATGTTTGTTCCTAGTGTTTAAGGTATGAACATCCTTATTCTTATTAAAGCTATTTATGTTTTTATGTACATACATTACATTTTCATAAATATATTGCGATGCCAAAGTTAATATGTTTATTTCTTTAAATTTTTCTCTAAGGGACTCTTTACAATTTAGATTATAAATCGCCCGTACGGCTCTCTTTTGCAAAACAAATATAGCTTCAATATCAGTCGCATTACCCCATAGCAAAATTCCATAAGACATTACGCTATGAAAGTAACTAAAATACACTAACCTAGCTGTCTCAACATCTGTGAGACTTCTAATCTTTCTTACAGCATATGCTGCAGAACTAAGTCTGCTTGCTAATTTAGATATATGGGGGCCCCATTGAAGTTTCGCGTCAATAGTAATACCGAGAAAAACAGTGGTATCCACAAGACTCAACTCCTCCCCATTTAAGAGCACATTGGTTTTCGAATGTTTTACATTAGGTATTGTAAATTTAATACATTTTGTCTTATTGCCGTTTAAGAGCAAATTGTTAGCGTTAAACCAATGTACTAGTTTCGATAGAGCATTATTTACATCGTCATATTTAATTGACTGCCGTTTCAGTTTGAAAATTAAAGAGGTATCGTCAGCAAATAATACTATATCGTGATTGTCCCCTACAAGATAAGGTAAGTCATTAATATAGATTAAGAACAGGAATGGGCCAAGAATCGAGCCCTGAGGAACGCCCATTGATACTACTGATCCGGAGGAACATTTACCATTAATGACGACTTTTTGAGTTCTGTTACTTAAATATGAAGTAATAAGTTTAAGCGCCAAATTTTTTACACCGTAATGTTGTAGTTTCCTGATTAATGTATCATGATGAACACAATCGAAAGCCTTGGAAAGGTCACAGAAAATACCTAAGGCATCTTGTGAATTCTCCCAGGCATTAAAAATATATTTCATAAGCTCAACACCAGTGTCAGACGTCGAGCGACCCCTTGTAAAACCAAATTGATTTTTATGAAGTAATTTATTTGTATTAAAAAAAATTAACAATAGATCCAAAATTATTTTTTCAAAAATTTTACTGAGAGTTGGTAGTACAGAAATAGGTCTATAATTAGCGGGGTCCAATGTACTACCAGATTTAAATAAAGGTATTACTTTACTATACTTCATTAAATCAGGAAACACACCAGAATCGATACAAGTATTAAAAATAATAGCAAGATGAGGTGCAATTAAATCTATTATGGACGCAATCACTGTAACGGAAATCCCCCACAAATCTGCGGTTTTCTTTACATCAATGGTTTTGAAGTATTTTACAATATTATGCGGTAATACTTTTTCAAATCTAAATTCTTTTAAACAGGTATTAACATTCTGTTTAAGTAATGATTCGGCGACAGTTGGAGAAGCATTCAATGACTCTGTTGTCAAGATAGGAACATCAGTGAAATATTTCTCAAACACCGCTGCAACTTCTTGATTTGATTTAGTCAATTCATTATTAATTTTTAATTGATAGTTTGAATTACGAGTTTTCTCTTTACCGGTTTCGCTGTTAATTATACTCCACGTCATTTTAATTTTATTCTTAGCTGTCTTAATTTTGTTACTAATATGTAATGATTTGGCTGTGGAGCAAACTCTTTTAAACATTTTAGAATAATTTTTTACATATTCTTTAAAAGCATCGGAAAGATTATACGATCTTTCATGGTAAAGGTCATATAACCTTCGTCTGCTTTTATGAATTCCTACTGTCGCCCACTCATTAAATGCCTTGCGACTGTTTCTGGAGAATGTTTTAGAAGTGAATGTTTTATTAAATTCATTGTTTATAAAGGTAAATAATTCTCTATATAAATAGTCTGCATTGTTCTTATAAGAAAGGGATGGAAGGATTTTTAACATATCACTTCTAAATCTTTCCAGGCGTTTTGCATTAATAGGAACAAACACAATTTTCTCATTTACCTGTTTTTTGTGCATATAAGGTAACGAAACCAGTTGTCCACAGTGATCTGAACTAAGTTTTTGTATTATTGATTTGTTGATTGGTACAACACCTGTAAAAATATTATCAATACAAGTTGCACTACACCCTGCAATACGTGTAGCTTCAAAGAATAAATTATTAAGATTATAGGATTTGAACAAAGAACAGAATTTAATACTGATGGAAGAAGTTTCCAGGAGATTGATATTAAAGTCTCCACACACTACAAGAGATTTATTCTGTTTATTAAGCTTAACTAAAACTTCTTCCATAATTTTTTCAAAAGTATCATAACTTGAACATGGGGGTCTGTAAACACTGACAACAATAAGGTGCTCAAGCTCAACACATGCCATTTCTACAGTACGCTCAACAGAGAGGCTCACAATGTCTTTACGTTCTTTACATGATAAGGACTTATTAGCTAATATTAAGGAGCCACCACGTAATTTAGTATCTCTATTGAACGAACTGACCACCTGGTGATTACTGAAATTAAATATGGAGTTGTATTCTTTCAACCAATGTTCTGTAATACATAAAATATTTATACTGTTACTATTTAAAAATAAATCAATTTCTAATTCTTTGCCTAACATACCGTGTATATTTTGATGCACCAGGTTGATACAGTTTTTATTATTGTTATTTTGTAAAATTGCATAATTATGTATTGGTAAGTTGCATTCTAAGCTATTTAAATTATCTTTGCTAGAGATTACCTCTATTGTCTTATTATCTAATTTAAATTACTTGGAACTGGTTCCAAATCAAATATAAAATTATTTTGTTGCTCAAAAGAAGCAGGTGTCAAGGTAGCCAAATCATTGGCTGAGTTAAAATATAAATAATAAGATAGCGTATTTGCTACCAGTCTTAAACTATACTTTGATAGGTAATACCTATCTCTTGTCAAAAACTTCTTAGTTAAATTATTAATATCAATTAAATGAAATTTATCATTATTATTCTTACAATTAAATGTCAAATTTAAGTTATTGTTACATGTCAAGTTATGCATCATTAAATTTAAATTATGTCTTAGTTTATTTTCCTGTGGCCACCCCTCTATGTAAGGCAATGTAAACAAGATAACTTTAACCACATTTATGTTATTGAGATATTCAATATATTTTAATAATTGATTCTTGTTCATATTGCCTCTTCTCCCAACAAAAATTATTAATATACTATTAGGGTTAAATTTATTAGTTAAAATTTTATTCATAATATCACTGAGTGATGCTCCAGGCATGCAGTAATTACTTATCTGTTGCCTTTTTAAACAGTTATTCAATGATATACCCAAGTTTTTGTCTATGTCATCACTATACACAATTATATTATTTTTTTCATTATATAGATTACTTTTTAAATTTATCTGCTTTGTTATGGTACTATCATAGAGCGTAGGTAAAGAAAATGAAGTATTACTGCTTGTCATATTATTAACACACACTGTCCCTAAAGAACCTGGCAGTGAGCGCTGATATTCATTTTGATATTTTAATAAGGAGTCAAAACGTTCCTCGTTATATTTGCAGGACTTTACCAGATTATCCATGGCCAGTATGTGTTCTTTTATCTCATTCCCTGCAGATTTATATTTATTTGACATAATTTGTAATGAGGTTTGAAGTGACAAAATTTCTGAAATAAGACACTCTATTTCAGTCTCATAACAATTTTTCATGTTTTCCACCTCAATTGAATATAATTTAATTTTACTAATTAACTCTTGCTTTTCCTTACATACATTTGTATAATTTTTAATATTAATTTTAGTTTTAACTAATTTTTGCACTTTCCTAATATATTTATTAATTTTTATATATTTTTTTAATTTCCTTCTGCTGCTTGTAATCCTTTCTGCTGTTCTTGATGTGGTAGAATCATCAGTCAAATCTATTGTTGTGGAGGGTTGCAACGTTTTATGAAATTTACATTCTACGAGCTCCTCGAACAGACTCTGAGCTTTAAGTGCATGCAAGTTATCAATGTTTTGTTTAAATTGTGAAATTTGCTCATTAGCTTCAGTTAATTGTAATTTCAATGCAGCAATTAATCTGAGGGATTCCTCATATTCTTTGCTGCATCGGTCAAACTCATCGACTGTCCTCTGGAGCTGATCCCTTTCCTTTAAAATATCTGTATAGTCTCTATGTAACTTAACCATATCACGTTTCAATTGAGTATTTTTCGAAATTATACTTATTATTTCCTTTTCGTTGTCATCCCTTTCTTTAAGTAACAGCTCACACTGCTCCCTGGACGCTCTCAGTTCTTGGAGCGCAAGATGGAGTTGGTTCTCCATCTGGCGCGTTTTGGCGTTACGAGTATTCATTTTACTATGTATTTTAAATAGTAAAAGAAAACAAAGATGGAAAATCAAGGGAACAGAGTAAGCAAATATCCAATTATAGGACTCTAATTACAGATCTCAAATTAAATTATCAAGAAAACAATTCAAAATGAAATCCGAAAACAACAACACTTAAGAGATATATCGTAAATATTAAAAGGGATAACAAGAATTACAGTAACTTTTAAACGATGTTCGTTACCTGCTGTCACTTTAAGTTGAGAGGCACTAAAAATTTATTTATTTAAATATTTACCACTTTTATTTATTACACAATAAAATTTGTTCGTAATTAACAACTATAACTTAAATTTGAGGTGGAAATGATCAATTACAATAATTATTTTTACGAAATTATTTGGGAGCCCAATTTTTTAACTATTTGTCACCGGGGTTGCCACAGAGACGGCCCGATTTCAATGATTCTTCTTTTATTTGAAAGCTGGTGATTCTTATATGATCTTATATAAATTTTATCATGGTCTGACCAATAGTTTTTGAGTTATTATTAATAATTTATATTGAAGTCGGTTATACAAAATTTATATTTTTCTACCGACCACAAAAAGTATAGGTACTCAATTCGACTGTATTCTTTTATGTGTGTTACCTCATAACTTCTTTGTGGGTGAACCGATTTCGATGAATTTTTTATTTGAAAGCTGGTGCTTCTCGTGTAGCCCCATATAAATTTGATCTAGTAGTTTTTGAGTTATCCTTAATAATTTATATTGAAGTCGGAACTTCGTTCCAACCGAGTGTTCCACGATACTTACGCATGTTTTTTTTTTTAATTTAAAATGTTAAAAATTAAGTAGCTACGATCCGCGTAATAAAATAAAATTACTAGTCTTACCTAGTTTGAAGAGTCCCTCCCGTCCTCCCTTAAATGCGTGCACTATGTAATTTATCAAATTGCAATTAAGGGAGGACGGGAGGGACTCTTCAAACTAGGTAAGACACGTCATTTTATTTTATTACGCATATCTTAGTTAATTACTTTTTAATATATTTAATATACCCCGTGTAGTCGCGGGTGAAAATACCCACTACCCCATATCTTACCGTGGGTGTCGTAATATATCCCGTGTAGTGGCGAGTAAGAATACCCACGACACCAAATCTTCCCGTGGGTGTCGTAAGAGGCGACAGAGAGAAACTGAGGCAGAAGATAGGCAGCATCAGCTTTCTGACAATAGCAAACCAACTATAAAAAAATTGCTGTTGCTAACCCGTTCACCAAGCGTGGCAACCTGGCAACTATGGCAATATACGAAATAACGAAGTAATAGAATGAAAGTAACGAAGAGACGGCCCCTAGTCCCCGGCGGCCCTGCTATTTCTGGCTACGGTGGCGATCATGGTAACGGCGGAGCTCGGAATCTCCGGTGAAGGTTCGGTTGCCACCTAAGACGACTCGACCTGGCAACATATAACGCACGCACTCTGAGGACTGACAAGAAGATCCTGGAGCTGGAAGAATAGATAGGCAAGTTGCGCTGGAATATTATAGGATTATCCGATGTCCAAAGAAAGGTGGAGGACATGGTTATCCTCGAATCCGGCAACTTGTTTTATCACCAGGAGGGTGACCATCTGTACCAAGGAGGTTTCGGATTTATCGTCCACAAGTCTCTCGTTAACAAAGTTGTAAAGATTGAGAGTGTGTCGACGAGGGTTACGTACCTCACTCAGAATCACTAAACGGTATTCACTGAAGGTCATACAGGTTTACGCACCAACCTCGGCACATCCCGGTGAGGAGGTGGAGGAAATGTATGAGGATATAATATCTAGAGCCATGCATTCCTCCAAAACCCACTATACGGTGTTAATGGGAGACTTCAACGCAAAACTAGGCACAAAAGAGAACGATGAGCTGAAGGTAGGGCAATTTGGAATAGGGCAACGGAACCCAAGAGGCCAGCAGCTGGCCGACTGGAGAAAGAGGGACTCTTTCTTCCAGAAGCGGCCCCACAGAAAGTGAACCTGGTCGAGCCCCGGCGGTTCGACAAAAATTAGATTGACCTCATTATGACGAAGGTGAAAACTTCAACAACACCATTCGGTGATCGCTACCAACACTGAACCTAAACGTTAAGTTGGAGAGGTCTCGTCTAATGAACTAAGCGCTCCGTCCCCCTCGTTCTCTAATCCAGAGTACCGAAACCTTCCAGCTCAAGCTACAAAACCGTTTTAAGTGCCTAGAAGATTGCAATGCAGTGGACGATATGAATGACAAGCTCGTGGAAACTGTCCGAGCTAAGTTCTGCAAGACCCGCCGCAGAAGAACACAAACACTTTCCGATCATACTCTTAATCTCATGGCTGTTAGACGAAAAATGAAACTGCAGTCTTCAGCAGACTTGACAGCGTACAGGCAACTGATCAGACAGATCTCCAAATGCATGTGGCGAGACTTACGCAACTTCAAGAAACGATCGAGCGGAACCAGGGCATCATCGTTGGAGCCACATGCAAGTGTGAGTAATGATCCAAAAGCAAGTCTTATCCGTCATGATATTCCGGACTTCAGTCTGAGCGACTTTAGAGTGGCTCTCCAGCATCTTAAAAACAGCAAGACCCCAGGCGAGGATGCAATTACAGCGATCTTCTGAAAGCGGGTTAAAACTGGTACTTAAAGTCCTTCAGAACTCTTTAATTCCGTCCTCCTTGGTGGCACTACACCGGAGGTGTGGAGCAGAAGTGCGGTGGTCTCGTTCTTTAAGAAAGGCGACAACACTCTATTGAAGAACTACAGACCGATTTCTCTTCTGAGCCGCGTCTACGTGCTGTTTTCGAGAGTCTCGCACGCAGACTTGACGACTTCCAGCCTCCCGAACAAGCCAGTATCCGAAAAGGCTTTAGCACTATATATCACATACACACCCTTCGGCAAATTTTACAGAAATCCGAGGAGTACAATTTGCTACTATATCTGGCGTATGTGGATTATGAGAAAACCTTTGATTCCGTCGAAATTTAGGCGGTGCTACAGTTCCTTCAGTGGTGCCAAGTTGACTGTCGGTATATCGAAGTACTCAAGTGTTTGTATAGTAGAGCTACGATGGCTACCCGAGTACAGAACCAGAGTACGAAACCTATCTAACTGCAGAGAGGTGTAAGACAGGATGATGTTATTTCCCCGAAACTCTTCACCGCTGCATTGGAAGACGTTTTCAAGCGACTGAGCTGGAAAGGATACGGTATTAACTTCAATGGCGAATTCCTACATCACTCACCTTCGGTTTGCCGATGATTTTGTCCTTATGACAGAATCGCTGGAGAATGAGGATATCCGCAGTAGAACCAGAGTTACTGACGTAACCCAAAGGATTAGTAAGCTGAAGTGGCAATGAACCGGCCATATAACTCGAAGAACTGACAACCGAGCGGGGAAAAAGGTGCCGAGTGGCAGCCTCGTACCGGCGGACGAAATGTAGTATAGGGCTTCTCCTGACTAGATAGAGTGACGACCTGGTAAGACATGCAGGAAGTCGTTGGACAATTGCACTTGGTGTTAAACACTTTGATATTCCACTGGACGTAACCTGATGAATATCTTATACAAAAGTATTTTTTCTTGTTTTATCTGACACGTAATCGTAATCACGTATGACTGTTTTGAAGATAATGAGACGATTAAAAAATAAAACAGATTTAAATTAATATCGGATCTATATCAAGTAAAATAGTATGTAAAGCAATACTTAAAACTTACTTAAAATAAAAACAGCTAAATGAGGTCACAATCCTCGAGGAGATCATGTTACGTACATTCATCAGACTATATTGTAATTTTATTGTATATACAATAAAATTTCAATCATAAAATTATTATATACATAAGTCTTTTAGACCACCAAAACTTCACCAAGTAACCTGCAAGGCACACAACCTGCACACAAACGCGTGTATATTTTATGAGAAAAATTTATAATAGACATGTGTATGTGTTTAGACTTATAGGTAACTCGGCGAAGTTTTGGTGGTCTAAAAGATTCATAACTATTTCACTATCCAGTATCTGCTTACCATATTTATCATTATCATTGCAGCCCTTCACAAGTACATTGATTGTATCCCAGGGATGGTATGACTCCTTTCTAGATAAACTTGGAAAATAAATCGTTATCTTAACACAAAACTTCATCCAAGTTTTCAGAGCCGTGACCGAGAAACCAGTTACATATTACATATAATATTATATACATATTAGAATTGCTCACTTAAATATAGAATATTTTATAATAATATTCTTAATCAAAAAACACTTCAATATAAAGTGAATTTAATAATGGCGAGCGCATGTATGTATTTATATATTTATATATACATACATAGTTTTAATTCGATAAAAAGCCCGTATATGGTTAAAAGCTATTAGGTACGCCGCCGCCGCTGTAGAGTCTTTTTGAAGAGGCCGCATTAAAGTTATTGTGTCATTTAATAAGCGACATTAGTCTTGTACTGTTGACAGCTTTTTCAATAGAGGCATTGGTAAATTATGTACATTGTATTCGATTTATTATAAGCATGACCCGTAAGGTCGCGTGACATGGAATCCAGTTAGTTCAGCTACGTACGCATAATTTTGATTTCCTCTTGGTCAACTTTGACAACTTCCGAATATTATCTAGATATTTACTATGCTAAGTAAGATGTGCAAGAAGTCGATGGATGCAGGTGGCTCAGGACCGTGTTTTGTAGCATTCCTTGGGGGAGGCCTATGTTCAGCAGTGGACTTGTGAAGGGCTGTAATGATGATGATGATGATGATTTACTATGCAGGATATCTTATATGTGTGATGGTGGCGCAAGATACTATCATTCTCTTTCACACGATGGGATTCATAAGAGACGACTATGCGAAATGCCAAAAAGATCTCATGGCTTCTGCTAAATGGCGCTATAACCAACTCGTATACACCAGACCTAAATGCCGAGGAAAGCGATGGGCAGTCAAAGGAGAATATTATTGTTCTGTAAGGCAAAGGTATGAGATGTCTGGTTCTGCGATTGTCAATTGTCAATGGTGGCATGTGGCATTCCACCTTAGTCCACAGAGCTGACAACTCATTGCCGTAGCCTTCTTTTTTTGAAGTTGGTTGCAGATGTCCTTTTGCTGCAGTGGGCACTTAACATCAGGTGGACAGGACTGGAAGTTTTTCGGTTATTTCAATTTTATATAGAAAAGACATTCCATCTCTATCCTCAGAGGTAGCAACCCATCTGCATTTTGAGTCTTAACCGAAGATCGATGTTGGTATCTATGTAGGAATATATGTACTTACCAGGCGGGCTACAAGTTCTTTGTCATCGTTACTTGTATGAAATAAAAGGAATATTCGTTGATCACTGTGTGTAGCTCTCCTTACCTACGTATTTAATATGTGAGTTATTTGTACATATCGACAACTGCCTGCATCTCTTCTTTCGGAAGTATACCTCATTATCAGTAAAAAGGGTCCCCTCTGTCGCCTCTTACGGGACCTAGGAGATGATATGAAGTATTCCCGTATGCCACTCTGCACGGCGTGTAGATACATTTATAGCTACAAAAACTTATTGATATGCGCTCTGTCCACTTGAATCCACAATCAAAATTCGTCAATCCAAATTTAATTTCTCTTATGTTCTATGTTTGTAGATATACTTATATTGTATGCCGCATTGTCTTACATATTCAGTAGAATAGAACTTACTACTTCTATGGATTTTTGAGGTTAGTAAGTTTTATAAGCAATTTTAATTAATATTATTTTATTAAATTTAGTAATTTAAAAAGACCGTGCAGAGAAACAAACAGTAAATGGGCGGCAGCGTCTTACTTATAACAACTAGAAATTAAACTTTGCGGATGACAACTCGCCTGCCGAAAGTGTCAACTATGGCAATCTATTATCAGGGAATTTATTGAAAAGCTTATGTTGCTTTAATTAATGAATACGGTATGAAGAAGTTACCTAACTTTACCTTTACTTTAATAAGAAAAAATCTTAAAAATGTAGTAATATGTTATTTTAAGTGGATAACAAAATTGCAACACAACTTAGATATTCAAACATTGTTTAAACAATATAATATATTGCTGCAATTTGGTATCGAAGCACAGTAACCGAAGCCTCTTTTATCGATACTTGTCACTGAGCGAGTATTTTTCAATCCCACATAATAGTGAAACAGGGAGGAGATATGTACATCGGCAGTCCGACGTAATGAGGCGGGACCACCAAGCGGGGCAGATAGCGCATGCGTCGCCAGATGGGCCCGAGATTAACAGATCTGATGTGAGACCACACGTTGGTCGCAGGTAGCCCGTAATTCAATTCAGATTGTCATCGTCCCGATGACATGATAGCCAGCTAACGAAGCGAAGATGGAACGTTACACCAGTAGCGGTGTAACGGATATTTTGCGCACAATAAGCAAATTATTAAGAATTCTTTTTAATTTAATTATTTTTGGAAATTAATAATTCCGGATGATTTCTCTAATCTTACGCATATTTTTGGGAGGTATAAATTTATTGATTAACATAATAATTTATTTACGTTCACTTTGTGTTACAATGTTATTATTGAAAAACTAATTAAAGTATTCTTTACCTATTATTCCTCATATATCGCATGGGGATATTTGCCATAGTTGCCATGCTTGTAAACATAGTAACGCGCCAGGGTTTAGCAACCACATTTTTATTATTATTGTTATCTGGAGCATGCTGCCGCCCATCTCCTGTTTCTATTTCTCTCTCCGCCACTTACGTACACCTACAAGATGATATGAGGTAGTGGGTATTCTTAAGCGACCACAACGTGGCCATATGTGGTATAATATACTTTGATAACAGTGTTTACGTTTATTCATGTTTGAAATAAAGAGTATAAATCAATAATATATAATAAAAAATTTTGTACAACCGACTTTAATATAAATTATTAAGAATAGCTCAAAAACTATTGGTCAAATCTTGATAAAATTTATATGGGACCACACGTGAAGTACCAGCTTTCAAAAAGAATCATCGAAATCGGTTCACCCACAAAAAAGTTACTTCTAAAGCTGGTACTTCTCATGTGGTTCCATTAAAATTTGGTCAAGTTCTGACCAATAGTTTTTGAGTTATTCTTAATAATTTATATTGAAGTCGGTTATACAATTTTTTTTTTATTTTAAATTATATTATTAAAAAGTTATGAGGTAACACACATAAAAAAAACATACAGTCGAATTGAGTACCGTGTCCCTTTTTGGAAGTCGGCAGAAAATAGTAGGAATTTGAAAACACATATAAGAATTTCTAAAATAATTCGTTACCTACTGTTAAAATATAGCAAAGCGTGGTTCTTATGTTGGTAGCCACTTAGAATGATGCATTAGAATTTCTGGATAGTTTCCCATTTAATTTATTTTTAATATATATATATTGACTGAGGGCTGAAAAGGATATGATAACAACGTCAATGGCGAGTACATCACTCACTTTACGATTGGCCAACGATCTGGGGGACATAGGTCATATGTAACTTCCATGTTACACCAATGCCGGTGGTTGGGATCATAATAAATTGTTTGACTTAAGTCCAGCTACGACCTATAGGTCAACTGACAGATCCAACTCGGCTAATCAACGTTCAGGAGATTACGACAAATCTTGTCGTTATATTTTTATTCTATTTTTTACTACATTGTAATTCCGTCATTATTCACCCTATACAAAGAAAATTCATTAAAATTAATTATGTGTTAATTTGAGTAGGCGATTGACTTAATATTCAGTGTTTACATTCAGCGCTTCAAAATTACCTTAAAATTTGATTATCTAAAATTCTAACATGGTAGAGCCATACTGCAGCTGAAGTATGGTTGCAGCACTAATCAGTCGGCTCGACCGGCGAAGGAACACATTCTCACAGAATACTAGAGACTCCTTTTCCTGATAACGAGGCATTCTATCTTAGTCTTTACGAGTGACAAAACATCTACACTTTGATTCCTCACCGAGGATAGATGTTAGTGTCCATAGCCCACAGCATATACTTACCGTTTTATATTTATCATACTTGCCATCAGTGGGACTGTGTGCTTAATGGTCACACTTATTTTTTTAAACGTATCATTATTACTGCCACGTAACATGCAAAGCAAAATAAAGATTTTTTAATTCTATAACTGATAGCTTATTTTCTACTGTTTTCTTTATTCTTCAATGATATAATTTGTAATAATATAATAATATATTTAATTTTCAAGTCACATGCAAAAAATTCTTGGCAGATAGCTATTCTTCAAAAAATTGTAATTCTTGAAAAATTAATATACTAAAAGTTGAATGAGATGGCTAAATATTCTGTTATGTATTCTAATTATGATTTCTTGCTAACATTTTATGCGTACTTCAACGCATTTTATGACTTAAGGTTTCTAGAATTTAACAGTAAATCTTCGTTAAAATTCAAATTTGTTCTATATCACTGAGTTTTTCTTAATTTCATTTGGCAGACCTCTATATAGGCACTTAATCTTTTCTAGCGATTCAATGAAAACAAACGATTAAATCGGTGGTTGCCGACGTAAAAAATAAGTTTTAGGCAGAAGAAAATTTCATGAATTTAAATTTTTATTTTTATTTTGTTTGAGCATTATTTAAAAAACGAACTTATTTATTTCATCATCATCATCATTACAGCCCTTCACAAGTCCACTGCTGAACATAGGCCTCCCCCAAAGAATGCCACAAAACATGGTCCTGAGCCACCTGCATCCATCGACTTCCTGCATGTCTTACAAGGTCGTCACTCCATCTCGTGAGGGGACGCCCTACACTTCGCCTACCGGTACGAGGCTGCCACTCGAGAACCTTTCTTCCCCATCGGTTGTCGGTTCTTCGAGCTATATGGCCGGCCCACTGCCACTTCAGCTTACTAATCCGTTGGGCTATGTCGGTCACTCTGGTTCTACTGCGGATATCCTCATTCCTAAGTTTATCACGCAGAGAAACTCCGAGCATAGCCCTCTCCATAGCTCGCTGAGCGACCTTGAGCTTCCTCATACGGCCAGCAGTGAAGGACCACGTCTCAGTTCCGTAAGTCATCACTGGCAACACGCACTGGTTGTACAATTTCGTTTTAAGGTTTTGAGGTATGTCTGACGAGTAGATGTGTCGTAGCTTCCCGAACGCTGCCCAGCCGAGTTGAATCCGTCGGTTGACCTCTCGGTCGAAGTTGGACTTACCCAGTCGGACTATTTGTCCCAGGTAAACATACTCGTCAACAACTTCGAGCTTAGTGCTCCCAACAACTACCGGCATAGGTGTGACATGGACATTAAACATGATCTTTGTTTTTTCCATGTTCATCTTAAGACCTATCCGTTGGGAAACACTATTGAGGTCATTGAGCATAGTGCTTAGGTCCTCCAGCGATTCTGCCATAAGGACTATATCGTCGGCAAATCGAAGGTGAGTGATGTACTCGCCATTGATGTTGATACCGTATCCTTTCCAGTCCAGAAGCTTGAAAACGTCTTCCAATGCAGCGGTGAAGAGTTTCGGGGATATGACGTCACCCTGTCTTACACCTCTCTGCAATTGGATAGGTTTCGTACTCTGGTTCTGTACTCGGATAGCCATCGTAGCCCTACTGTACAAGCACTTCAACACTTCGATATACCGACAGTCAACTTGGCACCGCTGAAGGGACTGCAGCACCGCCCAAATTTCGACGGAATCAAAGGCTTTCTCATAGTCCACATACGCCAGACATAGTGGCAAATTGTACTCTTCGGACTTCTGTACAACTTGCCGAAGGGTATGTATGTGGTCTATGGTGCTAAAGCCCTTTCGGAAACCGGCTTGTTCGGGAGGCTGGAAGTCGTCAAGTCTGCGCGCGAGACGATTCGTAATGACTCTCGAAAACAGCACGTAGACGCGGCTCAGAAGGGAAATCGGTCTGTAGTTCTTCAAGAGAGCGTTGTCACCTTTCTTGAAGAACAAGACCACCGCACTTCTGCTCCACGCCTCCGGTGTAATGCCACCATGGAGGACGGAATTAAAGAGCTTCTGAAGGACTTCAAGTACCGGTCTTCCACCCGCTTTCAGAAGCTCCGCTGTAATTCCATCCTCGCCTGGGGCCTTACCGTTTTTAAGGTGCTGGAGAGCCATCCTAATCTCGCTCAGACTGACATCCGGGATATCTTCGGAATAGTGTCGGATGAGACTCGCTCTTCGATCGTTACTCACACTTGCGTGTGGCTCCAACGATGATGTGTACAGCTGCCCATAGAACCTCTCAATCTCACTCAAAATCTCAGGTGTCCCGGAAACGATGCTGCCACATTCTGTCTTCAGCTTTGACAGTTGGCTCTTTCTGGCAGACAGATCTCTGGCAAAGACTTTGGAGCCTTGGTTCCGCTCGATCGCTTCTTCAATACGAGCTGTATTGAAGTTGCGTAAGTCCCGCCGCATGCATTTGGAGATCTGTCTGTTCAGATGCCTGTATGCTGTCAAGTCTGTTGAAGAATGTAGCTTCATCTCCCGTCTAACAGCCATGAGATTAAGAGTGTGATCGGAGAGTTTTTGTGTTCTTCTGCGGCGGGTCTTGCAGAACTTAGCTCCGACCGCATGGACAGTTTCCACGAGCTTGTCATTCATATCGTCCACTTCATTGCAGTCTTCCAGGCACTGAAAACGGTTTTGTAACTCGAGCTGAAAGGTTTCGGGACTTTGGAACAGAGCACGAGGGGGACGGAGCGTTGACTTCATTAGACGAGACCTCTCCAACTTAACGTTTAGGTTCAGTGTGCCTCTAACCATTCGGTGATCGCTACCAGTTTTCACCCTCGCGATCACGGAGACATCACTGAACAGTTGTCGTCTGGTCGTCATAATGAAGTCAATCTCATTTTTGTGGAGCCGTCGGGGCTCGACCAGGTCCACTATTATATATATGTATATATATATATATATATATATATATATATATATATATATATATATATATATATATATATATATATATATATTAGGTACAATATTTACAATAATAAAAGGCTAAAACTAAAACTATCATAGATAATATGGTCCATGTCTACGTTTAAAATAGCGATGCGATGGCGGAATGAATATGAAATGTAATGGCGGATTTCTTTAAATCTCGTTGATCTCTCTGTGTTTTAACCATATATCCTTACTCATCACGTTGAAGTTCATTGAACACTGGATGAATGGCTATACATAAATTCTGGGCTAGAGAAGAACCAGCCTTTTTGTCGTTAGCGGTATCGATCGATATCGTATATAAGAAAATTACAGTGTGGCCTGCACAGATCACCCTTTTAAATATCTTTATTGTTTTTTGGTCCCCCTCACAACTCAGTGTCAAACTTATAATTCAAATTAACGCTTGAATGGTCAAATGGTCTACGTATAAATAGAACAGTACCCGGATCAATGTGACGGCTGAGTCTGTGCGACCACTAGAAATCTCGACGAGCCGACCGCACATACCAGCCTCGCTCCAACCGCGGACATTCTCGAAGAAATTCCTAGTCGGACCCAATATATTATATCTATCTCTTTCCTTTAAACGCTTCTGAGCATAATCTATATCGGAGTAATGAGTAGTGTTTTGATACTTATACGTTTATCACTTTGTAGTTTTATTCATATTCATGTTTTGCGTTATTTATTTATAATCGTTTCTTACGGACTTGTTCGATGAAATTTTCATCTCTTAAAAAGTAAGTTGTACGGGCTCAAAAAAAAACTAAAAAGAATTAAAAAAAAATCACTTTCTGAATTCGGACCTTTAATTTTTCTATACACTATGTTTTAGCACCGACTTTTTTTATAGAAAAAGGCTGACTAACGAGCACACAGTCCACCTGATGGTAAGTGGATGCTGCGGCCCAATCTCCATTTATCTTTAATTAAGAATCAGAATGCAGATGCGTTGTCACCCCTGAGGACTTAGATGGAATGCCTCGTTTCAAGTAAAAAGAGTCTCCGGTTCTCCACACTCACCATACGAAACACAGTAACGTTAAGCTGCAATTTCACGCTGATATTCTGCGAGAGCGTGCTTTTACCCCGGTCATCGTCCCATTCGTGCTACAACCATAATATAGCTGCAGTGTGGCTTTACCACGTATAAGTTCACTTTGTGAAATTGTTTTAATAATTTTATTTCAAATAACATTTGTGTATTTAAATAAAAACTAGTGCCTGCATGTGCAGTCTTTTTTGCACTTATTTTATAGTTATAAGTTTGTTTTTGTTTCCTTTATTAACTGTTGTATTAGGAAATTCTCTTATACCATGGTCTTACATACTCAAACTCATCTCATCTTAATTTTATATAATCTTTATGTAATCAAATCCTTATTTGTATTCCATAATATAAATTTTAATTCTGTGCGGAGTACAAAAATGCAGCCCACGGCCCGCGTAAACGGACCGCTATATAATTTTTCTTATTCCAAAGTAAATGATTTTTGAATAAAATCTTTAAAACTTTCAATCAAAACCACCTGAGTGTATATCCAAGACCTTATAATAAAATACAGCTCATGTAGATTTCTTATATTAATATCTGCCGCGTGCTTTCGGCGTTGAATCAATCACCCCTTTTCATACCGTGAGTTTCGAAAGAGGTGACAATGGGACACGCCAAATAGATCTTATGACTTCTGAAACTGTGACGCTTACAGCCTTTTCAAGTCCACTTCTGAACATAGGCCTCCATAGATTGCCTCGTAGATATTTGCCAATAAGAGGCGAAAGAGAGAAAATGAAATAGGATATTGGCAGCAGCATCTTCCTGGTAACGACTCAAATTAATATAAAACTACGGCTGCCAAACCGCATGCCAAGCGAGGCAACTATGGCAAATATCCTATAGGAGAGGCCTACGTTCAGCAGTGGACTTTTATAGGCTGAAATGTATGTAATAGTGGAATGGGAAAAGACGTTAAAGGTACGAGACGTCTTGTACTGCGGTCAGCAATTCGCCCGCCTAGCGTGTGACGACTGGGGCAAGTTAGCTTTACCATGGTAGAGGCCCTTTTCTAGCAGTGGAATTTTACGGGCTGATGATAAAGAGAAACTGACTTGCAATAAAATGTTTTACCGAGCTTAAAGAACTCAAAGTTATAAAATAATTTTACATTCTGAAGTCGGTGTTACAACCGGTATAGAGGAATTAGAGCCCCGATTTCAGAATGTGAAATTATTTTATTGTTATTAGTTCTTTAAAATCTCTTTTAAAGTTTATTAGAAGTTACTTTATGAGTGGATTATGGAAGGACTAACTCAATTTTTTTTAGAGGATAGGGTAACAAACGAGCACACAGTCCACCTGATGGTAAGTGGTTGCTGTGGCCCATAGACATCTACATCTATCCTCGTTTGTGAATCAAAATGCAGATGCGTTGTCACCCGTGAGGACTAAGATGGAATGCCTCTTTTCCAGTAAAAAGGGTCTCCGGTTCTCTACACTCACCATACGAAACACAGCAGTGTTCATCTGCTATTTAACGTTGGTATTATGTGAGAGCGTGGTCCTTCCCCGGTCGAGCCGACCCATTCGTGCTACAACTATACTACTAATATAGCTGCAGCAAGGCTCTACCACGTTAAATAAAACGTAAAATTTCATCTCCCATTCCGGAATCCTTAAGGACGGAATGTTTTCTTAAAATTTATATGGAACTACCCCTGAAGTACAAACCATTACTTAAAATAGAATTATCAAAATTAGTTCGCAATTGACGGAGGTATTGTTTAACATACATGCAAGAAATGGCGTGTATTGTATTGGTGATATAAGAATATCCACTACCCCATTTCATCCCGTAGGTGTCGCATGAGGCGACGGAGGGAAACAAATCAGGAGATGGGCATCAGCGTTTTCCTAATAACGACTAAAAATAAAAATAAACTGCACTTGCCAACCCGCTTGCCAAGCGTGGCAACTATGGCAAATATCCCCTCTATGAGTCAGTCTATGGGGAGCATATGTTCAGCAGTGGACTTCAATAGTATGTAACGGTAACGGTATACAAAAAAAAAGAAGAAAACATAGAGTCGAATTGTTAACCTCCTTTTTTGAAGTCAGTTAAAAATATTATTTTTACTTAACAAGTATGGAATTGGGAAATTCGTGTACTGAAATATTTAAAGGGCTTATAATTATGGAAAAAATTGTTCTTACTTTAAATAATCTTTAGTCATGGTAAGTTTATAAGCTCTTTTATATCTTTGGGCTCATTTATGTACACCGAAAGCAATTTCCTTTCAAGAAAATTAAGAAATATATTTTGGAATTACTTAAGGATACACAATGGCACTAGTTTTACTATAGGTTTTTGTTGAAAACCGTTGATTCAATTTATCATGTGAAGGTCGCTTCGAAACATTATTGTTGTTCAAGTTCCGAAAATAGCGATCGAAAAGAAAAAGGTTTTCACTGAAAATATCTGAAATATTTAAAGGGATATTTACTAGACAAAAATTAGCGACCCACGGGCCACGTCTTCGCTTAGATAGAATCCATTAACGTTAACGTTAACTTTATTTAGATTACGTGGTAGAGCCATGCTGCACCTATTTTATGGTTGTAGCACGAATGGATCGACTCGACTGGAGAAGGATCACGCTCTCACGGGAAACAGCGTTAAATGAGCAGCTCAATGCTGCTTTGTTTCGTATGGTGAGTGTAGAGAACCAGTCCTTAGGGGTGGCAACTTGTCTGCGTTAGATTTAATAGACTACAAATCCTCGCATCTAAATCCACCCATAAGTTCATACTACGTAGATCGGACCAAAAATTTATAATTTTAATCTGAAGGTAGCCGTGGTTAACTGTAATATTGGAATGTCGAACCCCCCCCCCCCCCCCCGATATAATGGGTACTGTAAAGTGCTCGATAAAATCTGTAAAATCTATTTAATTTAATTGTGTAGTGTTCGCGTATATGTTTAATAATATGTTTATAAGAAATCATTAAAAAAAAAATAAACATTCCTCCATTTCCAAAAACCTCCTTCTTTTTTTGATATCGATAATAGGTGTCTGGATGTATAGAAAACGAACATATATGTGTTAAATCAATTTTGTCGCCAAGTGATGCTCTGGGCGGAACTTGGTCTCCAAACTCGAAATTCGAATATCGAATTCTCAAACTGAACACTGAAGACTAGCGACTCGCTCGGCTTCGCCTGCTTGGCGATCTATTAATGTCATTTATGTCATCATCTATATTTAAGATTACCATCAATTTCATCAATTATTCGATTTCACAAAAAAGCTTTTTCCATAAAATATAGCTGACCTTGCTCTTTATCTGTCTGTTTCATCACAATCAACACAACAAAAAGAAATATTTTAAGAAAATTTCCGAGGTTGAGGTTTTCTCACTACTGTCCGTTTTGTATAATAAATCAATAAATGTAAGAAGTGTTGTAAAATTATTTTTAATGGAGTTGCAATGCTCATAAAGTTCTAAAAAAATTGATAGCAAATATATGGGGCTACTTCTTTATCATCTTATGCGTTATTTAAACGAGTTTAAATGGTTTTTTTTTTAATATCATAAATCACAAATGTAAACTGGATACAGTTATCGTTACTGGATACAATAATTGCTACCCAGTATAGAAAATTGGTGAGGTTTCAGTCTAGTAAATTGAAAACGTCCCCCAGTGAAGGTAGAGAGTTTCAGAGATAATATACCGTCACGCCGTCTTACACCTCTCTGCAGTTGGATAAGTTTCGTACTCTGGTTTTGTACTCGGATAGCCATCGCAGCCCTACTGTGCAAACGGTTCGGGACTTCGATACACCGACACTCAAATTGGCACCACTGAAGAGACTGTAACACCGCCCAGATTTTGAAGGAATTTAAAGCTAAATAGTCAACATAAACAAGACAAAGTGGCAGATTGTACTCTTCGTTCTTCTGTACAATTTGCCATGGAATGTGTATATGGTATATAACACTAACTGTTTTCGGAAACTGCGTTTTTCGGGAGGCTGGAATTCATCAAGTATGCATGCGAGACGATTCGTAATGACTCTCGAAACAACTGGTAGATGCGGCTAAGAAGAGAAATCGGTATATGGTACTTTATCGTATATATACGATTTCGCATGGTGTAAGTCTCCAATAGCGCGTTGTCACCTTTTTTGACAAATAAGACTACCACACTCTTGTTCCACGCCACCGGAGTAGTGGCACCATATAAGACGGAATCGCAAAGCTTCTGAAAGACTTGAAGCATTAATTTTCCACCGGCTTTCAAACTGCTTTCAAAAGCTCCGCTGTAATCACAATATTTCCCAGGGCGTTGCCGTTTTTAATGTATTGAAGAGCTATATCATGACTAGACTAATAAATGTAGTATAAATATATCATACAGTATATCTTAATAATTCATGATATAATAAAACAAATAAAACGAAAGCCGAATTCCTTTAAAAAAGCAGGTTGTTTTAAAAATTATTTTGTACTAGATTTTGTAGTTTAAAATAAAATAATTTTGCTTTTGATAGATGTCTAGTTCAATTGCTAAGATAAGGATTTTCTCAATGGAGTAATCAAAACATTATCTCTTTCGCAAAAGTTTAATTTATTACTATTTTATTTACATTCTACCACGTTATCTCTATTTACAGCCTTATAAATAGATTTATATACTTTCTTAACACCGGAAACACTTTTTAAAATTTCTTTCGTAACTATCGCCTTTTTGCAGTTTCAATTTTTGATCATTATATCTTGAAATAGGCTTTCTTCTGGTACTCCTAGATTAAGCCTATCTTGTTCCAGTATTATCCCATTCCTTACTCATAATAGGCGACTCGCGAAATGCGTATCACTACCTCTAGTATACACATTCACAGAGGAAGCATTTGTTAGTACGAGTATATAATTTATTTTTAATATAACATTCTAAAAAAAAGACGATAAGGTTTAGAAATAACAAGTAATTGTAAAACTCCCTGCCAAACTGTCCATATTTATTAATATAACTAGCTGTTTCCCGCGACTTCGCCCGCGTGTTATTTGGCGTTTTAATTTTTTTGCGCGGATCCCTAATTCTTTTTCTAAAATAAAAGTAGCCTAAGTTACTCCTTGTGACATCAGCTATCTGCCCGTCCCGTCAAAATCGGTCCAGACGTTTTGGATATTAGCCGGAACAAACAGACAGACAGACAGACAGACAAAAACTTTAAAATTGTATTTTTGTTATTAGTACCGTATATAATTTCATATGCATTTAGTAAAAAGCTGTAATTTTGACATTACAAACAGACACTTTAATTTTATTGATTTGTATAGATATAGCTGATGTGTCAAACTTTTTGAGAATTTTTTTCTGAAATTCTCACATAAATACATATTATGTATATAAATAGGCATAAGTTTTCACGTTATCTTTCACTTAACTACTTTACCGAAAATTTAAGGTTTTATTATACGTATATGTCGGAACGTCATCACAAGATCCTACTTCTGATGTCGGAAATACAACATGAGAGACTACTTCTGATCTTACAAATACATCAGGATATGGTTAATTGTTAAAAATATTAAAAGCGTGAGTATGATGTTCAACTTGCTCTCTTGCTTACGCAATTACTAATGAGTATAGAGTTATTTGAGTTTATAGATATAGATAATGTAAAAATATAAAAATAAATAAAATTGAAGTGTATGTTTGTAATGTCAAATTAACAGTCAATTTTACTAAATGTATTTACCGCGATTATAACAAAAACAATTTTAAAAAAATCTGTCTGTCTGTATATTTGTTACGGCTAATCTCCGAAACGGCTGGACCAATTTTTACGGGATTCACTGGCAGATAGCTGATATTATAAGAGGTATTTTAGGCTACTTTTATTTTAATAAAAGAATTATGGTTCCGCGCAAAAAAATTAAACCCTTGAAATCCCATCGTAACAAATTCCACACGGATGAAATCGCGGTGAACACCTATTTAGTAACAAGACAGCGTAACGCACTATACATTCAGAATAGAGCAATTACAGTTCGACCACACCGAAACACGTCCGCGCCACAATCACACACCAGTGTAACGTGAGGGACGTAATTAAATGATAACATCAAAATATGCAAACTAACAGCAACACTACACATCTCAGTATGATACAGCCTCTCAGCAACACCATATTCCTCACCTGCACCAGAAGAACCATCACAATGGACAGAACTACGATACTATCTTAGCACGTAGAATGACTAAGACGGACTCTGTCGCACTTTTTTGCGCCCAAAGCAAGGCTACCCTCCGGAAGCGGGGGAGGGAGGTGGTGAATGCTCATAGCGTACCACGCAGCCGGCTGCGTGCTTATGTGGGACTCACCAAGAAGTGCCTATCCACTACACCACCTGTGGGACTGGCTTTGGTCTGTATGGACTTTCTGCCGAATCGGAAGTGACCCTCTTTAGGGAAAAGGGGGCGCAGTACTCTGTCGCACTCGGCACCCACTGCTACTATACTGCACAAACGAGTGGGGGTTTCCCAATCTACCCTCAAGTCTACCCCGCCACCATCGATATGATGCTCCGCTAGAGTGACGCAACCTCTCGCTCGCTCTCAATACCTCCGGCATTTAATAGACGCGCCAACATACACATATTAATAAAAATGTAGAGCGTGTCTGTAAAAATGAAGTAACTGGCTTCTGTTAGGGTAATGGAAATTATTTGCATGCTATTAAGACCAAAACAAGCTATTTTAACATTTTTGTCTGTCTGTCTGTTCCTTCGAGCTAATTCTTGGAATAGCTGAACCGATTGCGTAGAAACTTTACGAACAGATAGAGACCAATCGCCAGAAGGGATCAAGAAGGGATGAAGGAATTTAATCCGAAAAACTTAAACATTTAAACAAAAATGAAGAATTGATGAATAACCTTTGATTATGTTAAATCGAAATAACACCAAACTACTCGTAATAAATCCAATTCAGCACTAATATAAGAGGGCTGGTTCTTTTCTCGCTCAAAGGCTAAGTATAGCCATTCAGCGGGGAAACGCAGCCAGCGTTCTTGATACGATACCGCAGGGAGTAGGACTATATGATAATTAAGTTTCTAGTTTTAGTTTTTTTATTATTACTATAGTTTTTAATATTGTATATAATTAAATTCAGTACCAGACCAATAACTATCTAGTGCCAAAAATGATTTTTATAAAGAGTAGGACATAACCGTTGATAAAAATCATTTTAATTCTGTATTTTTACAATTAATTTTCCATGTCCCCATCATAGAAATGATAAAAATGTAATCTGAAAATATATGCTTATTTTATCAGCGAATATACATTACTTCTATGTTATATAATTAACGTTTTGTAGACGGTTACTCACTAAAACTCAGAATTGTGTCTTTTATCTAAATTCTCATACCGGCGATATTGTTATAAAATAAACAGCTAATTTACTGGCCGTATGTAATTAATCACAACAAAAAAGGAAGCTCAAGCTCGTACACGTGTAATTATTATGCACATTAATTAACACACCGTGCGCCGCGAGGTTGTTACTGCATAAATTATTCAAGTACGGTGCCCTGGCACGCAACGTGCTACCTATTCAGAATATTATATTAAAGTAATTATTTACTATTATATTGGTCCCCTAGTTGTGTTTATTTGAAGGCTCGCTTTTCAAAGATAATGTTTCTAGAACTTTCATTGGTATTGTTTGTTCGATCCGCCCCGGCTTCGCACGGGTGATTTCTGGATCTCGACAACAGTGCCACCTACCGGGTCTAATTGTGAATATAAACCATCCCGGGACCGACTTAAACACACCTAAAATTTCTTCAAAATCGTTTGATAGACTCACTCACGAACAGCGATTGATTTTTATATACATATAAGATAAAGTAAGTTTAGATAATCGCTCATCTCTCCTCAATTCATAATCAGCTAACTGCTGAACTTGGGTCTCTCCGACTGCAAAGGATTTAACTGGGTGGGTTTTGGTTAGATTGCTTTCTATGGCAAGGGGTAGAGTTTTGATTTTGATTTTGTTGCCTGTCGATAGTTTAGGAATTTACATGTACGTATAAATTTAAAATACCAAGACGCTATAACTGAGAGAACAAAAAGTCTAGTACCTTTCCGTAATTTGCCTTAAGCAAAAAAAAAAAAGAGGGAGTCATCGACTGATTGAAACGAAATTCTCTGATGCTGCCATTACAATGCGCATTATATAATTTATATTATTATTTTATTTAATAAATTATGAATTATGTGAACAATTGTATTTTTGTGTTTTAGTATGGTGAATTATCATCATTTTAATCTATTATATATCAATGATGAGCAATGGTCTACTTAACTATTGGACATAATTTTTATTTGTGCTACACTTTTATATTATGTATAAATAAAAAAAAAATATTCCTAATCTTTTTTATTTTTACTTTACAGCTAACGGCACGTTTCAACCAGGAATGGAGCCGAAACGTCAAAGAACGGCGTATACTAGACACCAAATATTAGAACTGGAGAAAGAGTTCCACTACAATCGTTACTTGACACGAAGAAGAAGAATAGAAATAGCCCACACTCTAGTCTTGTCGGAAAGACAAATCAAAATATGGTTTCAAAACCGACGGATGAAATGGAAAAAGGATAACAAATTACCCAATACCAAAAATGTTAGAAGAAAAACGAATCCAGCCGGCATCACGACGACAACGACGAAAGGAGCCACACCAAAGAGTAGATCAAGTAAGAATACAAATAACAACGATAAGAAGAAATCAAATAACAATGGACGGCCAGATAGCATAGAGAATGTTACTGATAATATTATGAATGACTTACACTGCGTCGGAGCGCAGAATTTATCGCATGATCCTGCGCTTAGTCCCATGACTCATCCGGGTAATCAAATGACTCCGGGTCATCCCATGACAGCTCATCATTTGCATATGATGGGTATGCATTCAGGCATGGATACAAGCATGGTTGCCAATCTATCAACTCATGGATCTCCAGTTGGTAATTCTGGTTGTGGCACAGGCATCAGTTCGGTAAATCCGCCTGTAATCAAATCTGACTATGGACTTACTGCCTTATAATCCGTGTAAATGTGTAGAAAATAATTATATTTTCATTAATGAACTTTCCTCGATTCTTACCATTCCCTTGTGTCGATAAGGTGTAATAAAGTGATTTAAATTTGTATTATTTAAGATTTGTTTTAAATTGTGTAACTAAGTATAGAATAACCAGTCATTAATGGATGTTTGCATAGCTAAGTGGAAAACTTTACAATGTCAAAAGTGTGATTATTTAGCGTAGGCTTAGAAGTTTTGGATTTGTACATTTCCTATAAGTCATTGTCCTTCCTAACATACCTGTTCCTTTTTTGTCTCAATAAAAAAATATTTACGTACTTTATGTACATTATTAATAATGTATATTTATGTTAGTTACCAATATACTAGATAAAATTAATAACAATTATGACTGTAAAATAAAAGACAAAATTATTACAACAATACCATAATATATTATATTAGACAGTGGTAGAGCCACGCGGCAGCTTTTGCTGTCGCACGGATGGGCCGGCTCGATCCGGGGTGGTACCACGACCTCACAGAAAACCAGCGTGAAGTAGAGGTTTACCTCTGCGTTTCACTTGGTGAGTGCAGGTGGCCGGAGGCCCTTTTTACTGGAAATGAGGCATTCCATCTTAGTCCTCACGGGTGACAACGCACCTACATTTTGATTTGTAATAGAGGATAGATGTAGATGTCTATGGGCCGCAGCAACCATTTACCATCAGGTGGACTGTGTGCTCGTTTGTCACCCTTTTCCTATAAAAAAAATTATTATGGGTTGAATTATTATGGTAGAACATAATTATATGTTATAAAGGTTACGGTGTCACAACGGCTTTTGTCAGAAATAGTTCAAATCAGTTTTATTGAATTGTTTAAAACTTAGGTTAGTTAAAATTGTTTCCAAACTTAATCAAGCAATGGTATTATAATCATTCAATGTGTTTAAATTATCAATTGGCCATGCTTTAAAAATTCTGTACCTACACGGTAATTGATTAAGACAATGATAAACTTAAAAAATAATGTAGGCAATGACTTAGGTTTAGATACAAATTGTGAAGTTTAATTTTAAAGCAAACAAATTTGTTTTTTAACTACAATAGAAAAAATGTGAATATAAAACCAATAAATATAATATTGTATTGTAAGTTTGTTGTAAATTTATTTCTAACCCGATAAATAATAGCCATTGTCTATTTCGTACTCTATACGTACTTACTGTGCTTCGTACTAGTACTTCGTAGTAGGCAGTAAAATTAGAGGCTATGAGGCATTCATACTTAGTCCTTAGAGGTGACAATGTTAGGTTAAAGATTAAGCTTCTTTGCTTGAAGTTGATTGCACGTGTCCATATTGCGGTAGTCACCAACCATCAGGTAGACTGTATGTTCGTTTGTTACTTCAGTTTAATTTAAAAAAAATAGAAATATCTGGAATGCCACGTAATCGATGTTATTTGGAATGCCAATACACGAGAGAACAATAAACTTGACGTCGCCTTCGAGCATTTACCGATCATCCGTAACCATAGCGTCGATATCATAACCTTGTGCGATTCGTATCGAATGAAATGAAAGCAAAAATCGTAATGTATTCGTTCAATGTGAAGTCATCAATCAATGTCGTCGGCTCATTGTGTGGCCGCACGCAACGTGAATCTCCTACTTATTCCTTACACGAGCTCAGACGAATATCACAGCAGAGTGTTATCATTTCAATACAAAGCCAGCCACGTTACTTCGTGTTGCGTTGTGCCTTTTTACTTTATAAAATCTAAATGCATTAGTGTAAGGAAAATATGACTCCTATAATTTTTTTACAATATTTACTTATTACGTTATTTCCAAAAAGTTGAAAATAATCTGAAATTCTATACCAAAGAATCAATCAATCAAAATTTTGTCACGTTTCCCGATGATCAATAGACACGCTTATTAAATATTAATCTAAAAGCAAAATCAGATTATAATTACAGCAAATGGTATAAAACACAAACAATAATTAATAGCAGGTTTGATACTGGTAATGATGGTGTTATCTTTATTTACTGGTAGTATATTTGTTAATACTAGGTGTTAAGGCTCCTTTCTGCCTAGCAGTTCATCTGGGTAGCGAACCTCTTACCTATTTCTGCCACCAAATAGCAGTGGCTGCATTGCTTTGTTCCAGTCAGAAGGGTATAGAGAGTCAGTACAACTACAGGCTAAGAGGTATTCTTAGTGGTCAAGGGTAAAGTTGGCTGCAGATATCCACAGTTGACTACAGTTGCTACTTACCATCAGGTTGGATGTAAGTTCATTTTTCACTTCAGCTTTATAAAAAGATGGTATTGTCTTTAGATACCATGATTTGGAAAAAGTATATTCCTTTCCATACAATGTGGTCACAGCGTAAGAGTATCCATCAGCCAATTTCACACCGTGGGTGTTCTGTGAGACGAATATGAGAAATGTCAAAAAGATCTTATAGATTCCGTAGAGTGCTGTAGCGGTTATTATTATTAAGCAAAATATACGATAAAAAAAGAAATTTCTAATTAAGTTCAAACAGAAACACAGTAAAAATAAAGATGAATATAATATAAAACTGTTTACGCCAAACGTAAAATACCAACACTGGCGACGGGGTACTGCAGTTACCAATTAATCTTGCCCAACAATTCATCTCCTCGATTACGGCAAACCCTGCCTAATACGAAAGAGACTAATGTCCGGTAGTTTACAAGCTTAGAATGATAATATAAAAAATACGTGGCAGAGCCATGCTGCAGCTATATTACGGTTGTAGCACGAACGGGTCGGCTCGACCGGGGTAGGACTACGCTCTCACAGAATACCAGCGTAAAATAGCAGCTTAATGCTACTGTGTTTCGTATGGTGACTGTAGAGAATCGGAGACCCTTTTTACAGGAAACGAGGTATTCCATCTTAGTCCTCAGGGGTGACAACGCATTTGCACTTTGATACTTAATCGAGGATAGACGTAAATGTCTATGGACCACAGCAACCACATACCATCAGGTGGGCTGTGTGTTCGTTTGTCATCCGCATTCTATAAAATAAAAATAAAAAAATATTTTTACAGGCTTAGGAAAAATATCATTGTGAAATCGGAAATTGATATGAAGCTAATATGGAAAATTACTTGCATGTTAATACACACTTAAACTTTAATTACGTCAACTTGGAAACGTTTCTTACAAAATTATTTTTAACACACATTCTACCAAAAGACAATAAAATGATAAATAAATCAAGTGAGTAAAAGTCCACCCATCCTTTTGGACTACGTTTGTTAGACATAAAAGAAATTTTAGAACAAAGAACATAATCCTTTTTGCAACGGCGCGCCGAAAGAAAGGGTTAAAATTTCTTGCAAATTTTGTTAAATGACAAAAAGTGTTATTGTTATGAGATTTGTATGCAAATAACAAGATTTTGCTACCGTCTACGTTTGATGGATTTATTGGGGATCTTTTGCCGACTGTTTGTTATTTCGACTATCCCTTGAGACTAATAACTATGGCTGGCGTTCTCCGGTAGCGGTTAAGTTACAGTTAGTAGTCGCTTTTAATTTTTTCCTTCGACTTCTGTGAAAACAAAATCAGTGCATTTTTTTAATAAAAATTATTTGTGTATCTGAGTCACTCTAATTTAATATAGTACGTGAGGGTAATATGGTCATCCGATTAATATGGTCACTTTCTTATAACTCAAAAATTACAGCCTTGTTTGCATAGATGGATTTCTGATACGACAGCTCTTCGTCAGGCAAGGGTTAAAAGGTCGCTGCTTTATCGACACCACTTTAACAGTTAACATTATAGTAAATATTATTTTAGTCGATTTTAGTACTGTGTAGTGTCGTCCGTTTTTTTTTAAATTGATTTTCCGAAGTGTTCCTTATTATTTCCAAAGATGGTTTGCTATTTTTTTCTTAACATGTTAGTGTTAGTAAACGACTTTATATTTTTGTCTCTGTACTTCTCCTAGTTTCAGTTTTATAGGGCAACAAAGCTTGAGGTGACCATATTACCCTCACGTACATTAGCGTTAATAATTTTTTACAATCTAAATTCGTTTAAATGATATGTAATAAGTATAAATAAAATTCAAGGTATTTTTGTTTGATGTTTGCAAGGACGGTGTAAAAAATATTATATACTTTTTATCCTTGTTAAGAAAAAATGTAGTGTCTTTTTTAAATAAGTACACTAAGTTAACTAGGTTTAAAAATAACTTCTTTAAAGAACACGATTTAAATATAAATTTAACAATAGTCCTGACGGTGTTACAACTATAAGGTGCTTCATCGCGTGCCGCGTGATTCGTGCTAGAACAATTCTAAAAACATTGTAAAAGGGTTGGGTCTTAAAATGAAATTTTTTTAAGGGCGTTGTAAAACCAGCAATTCAAACATAACCATTTTCATTAACTTTAGGTATTTAAAATTTTGAAATAATTAAAGAAAGCTTTCATGCGATTCTTTCAGAAATAGGTTAAGAAAAAATACATAAAACTTTCAGAATAGTCAGTATTTATTGCATATTTGAATATCCAAACCAGCAGTGCGATTGTTCCTTGTTCTGAGATGTTAGTGCTGTCAGCCTTTTAGCTTTTACATTATTCGTCTGACTCTGTTTTATAAAAGCGCGCCCATTTCGTGGTCCTGATTGGGTAACTCTGGAGAATCGTGGTTGGCTTAGTTTTGGTGTTTGAAATCTTGGTTTCGTTGTATAGTGTAAAAATATTACAATCAATTATAAGCCACTGCCATTCTAAATTTATTAATATCCGAATTTAATATTTAATATCTTATTTTTGACCACCCGTTGGTCTAGTGATTGTAAGCGCGACTGCTGATCCTGTGGTGCAGGTTTGGGTTGGTCAAAATCAGTTATTGGTTTTTTTTTGTCAAGAAATTTATGTATCGGTCCGGAGTCAGGAAGTTGGCGGTTTTACCCCTGTGCCTCAAAAGCACGTAATGCTGTAGTCAAGCAGAGTTACCCAATCGCATTGCACATTTATATAGTAATGATATATTAAATAAGCCAATTTCAATATTATATCATATGTCGTAAATGCCAAGATTAACCGGTATATTGAGCAACCATAGGAAATTTGAACTGGCCATAAGCCAGTCACTGCACTGGTGGTTAGGATAGTTACCAAATAACTGTCTTGTATTTGCAAATAAAGAATATATATATCGTGATATATAACAGGTAAAAGCTTAAATAAAGAAGATATAGAATCATGCTTCCTTTTTCTCGTTCCTGATACTAAATGACATCCAGATACAAATCTAATTTTTGCATATAATTTTACAAAGGGGTTTATAAAAATTATGATAATCATTATATCTTTTCACAAGTCCTCTGCTGAACATAGGCCTCCCCAAGGAATACCAAAAAGCACGGACCTGAGCCACCTGCATCATTCGACTTCCTGCATCTCTTACCAGGTTTTCACTCTATATAGAATGGCGGGGGGAGGGGGGGGGCTTAGACGGTACGAGGCTGCTGCCCCATGAGAACCTTTATTTCCTAAATCCGACACCTTTGAGAAACGGATTATCCCTCACACTGATAGAACAAATTGCCGAAATAAACAAGATATAAATTGGTTTCTTTTTCTTCTTCAAATCGTTACTCCTACAATAGGATTTTTCCTGTATCATGGAGGTGTTTTCAATACATATATAAATTGCAAATGGACTGACATCATGATCCGTAACAGTTACTTGAGGCGCGATTAAATAGTTAGTATATTTTTGTACTAAGTCTTACTTAAAAATGAAACCTAGTGAATTCTAGAAAATACATAACATTTTTCATTCGTAATCCACCTACCTTGTAATAACAGGAATATAAAGGGAGTAGCATCAATAAACGACTATTTATCGTTACCTTTCTTTTGTTGGTATCTAAATTAAAACAGAAATGCCAAAGGAATTACTCACAAAACTGGGAAAACAAAGAAGTAGCGGTAAAGTAAAAGGTTTTTCGAACCGCAATTGGCAGGTGATTCCCAGGTGATCTGTATGCATCCCGAAAGCGACCCGAAGGACTGTTTAAAGGAAATACTACCGCGATGGATTCGATGACTTGCCGATGGAGATGAATGAAAGAGATGAATTTGCTATTTTAATAAGTTTAAAACGTTATTTCTTTAACACTACTAACCGTTTTGGTGTCTTGTCATTTTTGTATAAAATTACAATAAAATGATCTTTAAAATGATGTTCGGAAGGTTACGAAATGTTGAGAAATCGTGTGATTCCGTTCTTTATAATATAATTTTTTTATTGGTAGGGTTTATTAGTTAGTTATCAGTAATCAGAGACGTAGGTTCTAGGTATTCCAGCCGAGCCAAAATAATACAAGCTACTTATGTTCGAGCCTGGTTTTATTCTAAATTTCCGTGTCTCTGATACATATTATGCCTTCGGTTCTATGGAATAAGGGTTACATTAGATACGAATAAGTTAGGAATAATCGGTTATAAATTTAATAAGTGCCTTTTTTTATACTGTAACTAGCGATCCGCCCCCGACTTCGCACGGGTGATTTCCGGGTCGAAAACAGTGCCACATACTGGTTTCAAATATAAATCTAAAATACCTACGGACCCATTCAAATACACAAAAAATTTCATCAAAATGAGTCGAGCCGTTTTTGAGTTTTAGCGAGACTAAGCAGTTGATTTTTTATTTATAGAGATGGTATTTCTTTTGATTCACCGTTGATAACTTTCGATTGTAAAAAGTTGTCGAAATCGGTGATGGGAATATCATCGTCAAAACCAGCCTTGTCTTAATTATTATTATCGTAACCATTATAGATAATATTTTTTTAAATAACGAAAATTAAAACTTTAAAAAAAATTAAATACAATATATCACTATTCTACAGCAGTCAGCAGTTTCACTGTATAAAGTAAATCACATAAAGAGCTGAATACTGAAGCCGGCTCCGGACGACAAATTTCAATATATCGTCTGAGACGCGCCGTTGCGTAGGGTCTCTGAACGCCCTTCGTATATTACAATGTACTCGTATGTATTATATATAAGCATTGTGTAAGTAACAACAGATAGGCGAATTTAAGTCTAACTTATTGTTTTTAAAATCATTATTATTAAGCTTATGATTTGATGCATTGTGGCATTCTTTTGTTGAAGTTCTGTGTTCTGCAGTGGACTTGTGAAGGGAAAAACCAAAAAATGATAATTGTGATTATATTATATGATGATGAATATGTTATGCTTTAAAAATAACGTTAATAGTATCTTTAGCTTTTTGTTATAAACCGATACAATATTATTTGTATACATATATGTGGCATTCTGTGGTGGACTTCTAATGAGCTGGAATAGTGATAATGATGATGATTATATACCGAACTCATACAAATGTGAATACTGTAACAAATAGTACTACTACATACAAAAGATGTCAGTAGCTACGAAAGAAAATTTCTTACGTTAAATGTGTTGTTCTATTTAAAAATGTGACAATATTTTAGACAAGAATGCTTAATTTTAAAAATATTTAATTTAATTTTATAGACGCTCGCGCCTTTAACTTGTGGTATAGATTAATATTTGCTAGGGCGGCTGATGTCGTCAGTCGGTTGTAATCCATACTAGAGTCGATTTGAGAGCTGCAGAAAACGTGCGTAAGATGACGGAGTGAGGGAGAGAATGTGTATTAGCAGTGGATTTCTTTATATGAATTGATTCTTCTTTGGATTAAGGCATCCATCCGACTGCTCTTGTCGATTTACTTTTTATATATTGTATCATTTTACAAAAGTAAAAGCTTTAACAAAAATAATATTTAAATAATAAATATGTTGCCGGTTCAGACAAACCTGTGGATGCTACAATTTTAAATATTTTGACAAATCTTGCTGCGGATTAACAATTTCATTTATAAATCTTTGATCTTCGTAAAGGAATTGACAATATTATTAAAAAGTTAATTTTGAGATCAAAAATAAAATATAATAACATCTTCCTCATCATCAGTCCGTTAGAGGAGCACTGCTTGACGTCGCCCTTTCCCGTTATAGCGAGGGTTAGCCATAATTGTCACGCTTGGCGGATAGATTCATGATCGAGGTATCAAACGCTGATGATATTGAAAGCTACTGCTCTTCGTTGGTTGAAAAGTTTTCGACTGGAATAAATAAGATAGAAGATACCCGCAATATATCACAAGTCATAAGATTATTCTGAATTTTCTTTAGTCGCCTCTTACGAACCAAAGGGATGACATGGGGTAATGAATCTACCCTTACGCTGTCACCACGCGGTAAAAAAAAAAACCTTTACTATTATTATGAATCATCTTTATATAAAAATAGTGATCGTGTTACTTCTGAATGAATTGACCGATTGAAGTCTTAGTCGCACTGTATAATATTTGAACGAAGTTCCTTATCGGACAGTACAGATTTGGCGGATGGGGGTTAGGCGACAAAAAGTGTAAGATTTTTCCATCACGACACCTTCTGACGTAGTGTAGATGGCATTGGCGGCTGTGAGGAAGCGAGATAGAATAATATCCACCTCCCTCGCACTTTTTCTCGTCTTGCCATAAAAGAAATATTATTTTATTTTAAATAACGCTTCATCTTAATAGACCCTAGTAATTCATTTATTTGTATTTGTTAATCAATAATATAATACGTTTATCAATAATAATATACTACGAAAGGAACTTCGTTCCAACCGAGTGTCGCACGACACACACACGTTTTTTATGTTTTTTAGAATTTGTTTTATAGCTATGCTAGGTTCCGATAGGTGTCATGGAAGTAACTATCAAGTCTATATTTATGAACTAAAATTACTTTTGTTCACAATTTTTATTGGTGGCAATAAAAAGATAAAATACACAAAATTTGGACCCGCTAGGTGGCAATGTTTATCGAGTCGTTTTATTTACACTGTAAAAGTCCGGATTAAATTCGATGTAGATAGAACAACGTCTACCGGGTCAAGTAGTATTTTTATATACTTAAATCATTTAGGTCATTGTAATGTTACAAATAGTATAAGGAGCCTACCTTTATTACAAATATCTATTCAAATAATGAAAATGATGTCATAATTATTTTTAATGTTAGGTATACATGTTGCAGTAACGCCGCATCGTTCCTATTTATGGCTGCAGAAAGAATGGGTCAACTCTGGAAGAGCTGGCTCTCTGGGACGAGCTACAATCGTATGGAATAGTGACAATAGTCTTCACTTTTCTTACAAGGTCTCATGCTATTTAAGTCAAAGTCATTTACTGAAGACATTCCTATTATGGATGAAGTTTCTTCTTCTTCTGCTTTTTCCCGTGACGCCAACACTATCAGCCACTTACCATCAAATGCTCGCTTGTCATTCTTATTACAGGTTTGCAACCGCGGTTTTTTATATTTTTGTTGTCATTAGGAAGACGCTGCTGTCCACCTCCTTGTTTATTTTCCTCTATCGCCTCTTACGAGATCCACGGGACGATATAAGGTAGTGGATATTCTTACACCGCCGCTACACGGCCGTCCTAACTATTATATAAATAAATACATTTTTTAAATACGCATGCATTGTATGTAAAGTATAATGTAACACCAGACATTCATAAGGAACATCTGGCTCAAATTATTTATTTGTGATAAGATACATAAATAAATCTTTATGGTATAGCCATATTAGTTTTAAAATACTTTTAGCAAAAACTATTGAAAAATCAGAAAGGAATCTTAAAAAAATATGATCCTTTGTGTCTGGTTCTTTACGCGGACTATACAATCATACTCAGGTATATACAACTCCTATACATACTATATAGTTATTTCAAAACGCACATCTAGTCGTCGGTAGTCAGTCGGCTAAGCTTTTGTGCCCTTCACTGGGGCGCGGCCCTGTTTGTAGTGATGTGTACGTACATATTATATTTATTCATGTGTGCGTTGATTTCCCGACGCCGCCTGGTGCGGTTCTATACGTTATGGTACGACGAAAGTACGTGGCATATTTTTAATGAAAGTTTTTATAAGCTTTAATGCTTTTCTAAGAATAGCTTTTACGTATAAATATAATAACTTAGCCATCATCACCCCGTCAACATCATACAGTTAAAACACAAACCATAAAATGTACTTTGTGGTACTTTACTTACTCGTCTCTCACGACACCGACGGCGATATCTTTTTAATTACTAGTCATACGTACTCACATACATCAAGCAATATTATTCTATTAACATTAACTTCTTACATATTTGAGATGTTTTGTATGATGTCGAGTCGTTTGGCAGCTATATAGTAGCTACAAAAAGAAAGGGTCGCTTCGACCGGAAAAAACCATACTCGCATAGAATACCAGCGTAAAATACCAGCTTGATTTAAATACGTTTCACAAAGTGAGAAACGGAGACTTTTTTCACTGGTAACTCATTTGCATTTTGATTCATAATCGAGGATAGATGCTATAGATGGTTTATAGGTTTGAGGGCACCAGTTTATAAATTTAAAAAGACTACCAATATTTTTTTTATAAAATGGGGTGACAAACGAGCACACAGTCCACCAGATGGTAAGTGGATGCAGTGGCCCCCTCATAAAGGTTTAATTTTCCAAAATTATTTCTTAGCGGATGACTACGTCATAAAAGGCAGCCATTGTCTAAAGTTGAATACCAGATTCTCTATAGAACTTTGCCCCACCTAAAAGTGTGGTGTACACGAATGCCATATGCAACATTTTTTTTTCTACTTTATTACTTCATCTAAATTATATAATTTGAAGTCTCTAGATCTTGTGACTTTCTTTTAAAACTGGACTTTAATAATTACATTTATCTTATTTTTTAGAACAGCATTCGTTACAGTTCATTGTAATTTTAGAATATAAATTATCAGGCGCTAATGACATATATAAATAAGAATTGAAGAATTTAAGAAGCATAATAATATAATGATCAGTAACATTGGAAAAACGGTTCTCTTGTATAGGTTCTAAAAGGTTCTTACACAATATAAGACTAGCACCACCTGTGTTTCATAATATCTAAGTCCTAGTCATGTAAACGAGTTATGTATATTATTATTTACAAAATTATTTTTCAAGATACATATTATTATGACATGTGTCTGAAGAAGGTGTAAATATTTACAGATTTGTAACCAATTTTACGACAACGGCAGGACCATAAATTATCAACTATATAAAAAAAGCTATAAAACTAAATATATCTGTTGTAAAGATTTCCATGTTGAAACAAGAGTTCGATTGTAAATCGAATTGAAGACACACAATGCCCCTGCATCCTATCGACGCAAAGGTGACAGTTAGTGCATCTCAACATCGTGGATGCAATTATCAGAATGTCCGTAGTAATTAGCAGTAAGTCAATAAGTATATATCGAGTCCATATATTACTAAAAGCATAAGTCGTCAGCAAAAGCAGGAAAAAGTGCAACGGTGAAGAAAGCGGGAATCAACACAAGCAAAATTGTGATATAATCGTAATCAATATATTACGAGTATGATTATATCACAATTTTATATACAAGCACAAATTAGTTTTCTTCTTCTTCTTCCCCATTTCTTGGCCTGCACGGTTTGTGCGTCAGCCATGTTTTCCATTTTTCAATATATAATTATCCTTCGTAGCACAATTGTATAATTAGCCTTCATAGTACACTGCTTCACAATATGTTGATGCGACACATTGTGAAGTTCTCGGGAGAGTTTGGCGGCAACTTGAGCCAGCAAACAGTTGGCAATGGTATCTCAAGGCGCCTAAGCAGACAACCTTATATTGAGAATCCCATCACCATTAGAGCACTTGTTTCACCGTTTCCACTAATAGTTCACATGCGTAGACACTTAATATACAAAATCGCACCACTTTTACATATCAAAGTCCACTTCAAACCATTATTTAAACTATAATACAGGAGCAGCATACCGCCGCCGGTCATGTTCCCGCCAAAACCACAGAACACTAATACCCTTGGCCAAAACTCCACAAATTAGTCAATGTGTGAAAATATTCGACATTAATTTGACATATGTACTTACGTTATTGACACAATGACGTGTGTGTATCATTTCACAAAATACACGAAAATAAATCATTATTATTCAGTAGTTCTCTAATGCAATTCATGATTATTATCAACTTATAATAATAATTGAAAATAAAAATTGATAAGTAACATTTTTATATGACAAAGACTTATAATATATTTCAATAGAAATATATATTGTTTGTTACTTTATACGTACGTATGTACTTATTCGTACAAGAAACGCAGATGTTATTAGAAAAGACTGGAAATATAAATGTTAATCGTTGAATTCCTTTTTTTTAAATAATATTTTACCGCAAGTTGTACAAAGTAACGATTTATCACAGAAAACTTCAAAATTCATAGGATTATTTTTCATAGTTTTATCTTTTTTGTACAAGGTGGGGCACGATCTGGCATCTTTTCAGATTTCTACGTCTAGCTTTTTGTGCGCCTTAATAGAATATTTTTTATACAACTTATCACACCATCCAATTATCATCAGGTAGACTGAAGTCACTCTTACTCATTTAAAAATAATATATACTTGATGTTAAGTTACCCTTTCAGCAAACAATTCAGCGATTCGCCAAAATAGTCAAAAATTTAAAGTACGTGTTTTACACATCCTAAAATGTAGTCCCGCACTTTCGTTTACGTATACCCACCGTCAGTTGCTTCGTTCAGAGGGCACTCACACAAACGAACCAATCTTCGATTCATATAACACACACGCATATCAGGGGTGCGCCTAAGGGAGGCATGGTGGGGACTGTATTAAGTTCGTTTCTTTTCACTGAAATAATTTTAGGGGATGGTATTACTTCGATTTTTTTCTGAGGGTCCTCAGCCGTGCTTTCGTTGAATGCGTTCGCTGTTTAATTTGAGAAATGGCTGCTTTCGTGGGGTGCATTTGATATTGGCCGAGTTGTTTACGACTGAAATAGGCACTAATTGTACTAAATATTATATATAATATGTAGTGTATGTGCTAATTTATTTTTAAAATTAATTTTATTGCTATAAATATATTTTATGAATAAATTCTACTAATATAAAATGGTTTACAATTATATTAAAGACGATTTCTATCATTGGTTTATTTTTATTTACTTTTAATGACTCCAGCCCTGTAGTCAAGTAACGACAATATTGAAAGACGTAATAAAAATTATTATAATTGTTATAATGTAAAATAATACTTCATGTTTGTTGTCTGCTCTAAATATCAAGTACATATTATGACAAATAAGTTACAGTGGATTAAGATCACATCACGGAAGCATACTCCATCTGTCAATATATCGGCTTTATTATTCTGCTGTCTATCGTATTGTGATAGTTATACCTACACCACAAACAATAATTAAGGCCTCCTAACCCATTTAAAAAAATACTATCAATGTTATTAACATTATTAATATTCCCGTTAACAACTCCTAGGAAGCCTAAAATGCTTGTGTTAGGAGTGTTTCACGATAGCCGTCGAATGGTGGATTCGAACCCACGACCTTTTGAGTTCGCGGCCCGCACCCTGCCATTAGGCTACTGTCGCTTCTAATCCTACCCTATTGTTTCGATAACTCTTGATCCGAAAAGAATGCTGAGGTCATCATTCTTCCTCTACTTGATTAGTTGTCATTTGCGTCAAATTTTTACCACAAAAGCGCATTAATTGCTAACTTTAATTACTGTGCATGCATATAAATAAAATAGGAAAAAAATCAAACAGAATAACCACACCCAAGAATATCACGTCGAAGCAGCAAGCTTTCGCTGAAATATTCTTAATCAAAGTTTTTACCTGATAGCAGCCTGCGGCGCGGCGGACCAACCGACCTGTCAATCTCTCAAAATGTTAGATTAAAAACATCGTCTTTACTTTTTTAGCATTAGTAGGATCAAGGAATTATATTTTGGAAGAAAAAAAAGGACGCGGCAAAGGAATATGATTATAAGGCTGCTTTAGATAAACTTTTGACGAAGGTTGAAGTTTTGGGTGGGAAATTTCTGGCTATGTATTACTAAGTTATTGTTTGTGGCTTACCTGCTTATATACTTATATATAACCAGGATACTTAGATCTTAATGTTCATCTTTGATCGCGTATTTTGGTTAAAAGAAATAATGTTATATAAATAATAATATATTTCTTTAACATTAAGCTATTAAATATAAATATTTTACGCATTTTAATTTTTTTATTCAATGTGCAATATTCGCGTAAATATAAGCAATAATTACAATAATAGCTAATCATTATTTTTACAAACATTTGCTCATAGTTTAAGTTCCTGATTCGTATTAATTATATATTTTTCTCTATAGCAATTTACTGGACAAAAACTTCGTTGCTCTTATAGCATTTCATTGATTTTCGACGAATGAACTGTAAGAAGTCGACATTTTTTCTTACATTAACAAGCTAATTCGCGTCGTAATTATCGAACAATTTAAACCCGACTATTATCTCAGACGTGATAACCAAAACAACTTATATTCTTATTAACATTTACGATCTAATACAATTTTAATTCGAACACAGTTCAAAATTTTTCTAAGCTTCGAATATGGGTAGTCCAATAGGCGGCAGGTGTTGATTAAAATGCTGAGTCAGTGCGGTGGCACCGGTAGTCCGTAGTAGCGGGTACGAGTCCCCGGTCGATCACGATTTACATGTCAGACGCGCCGCTTGATATCCGATTGTGACTGGTGATATCGGTGCCAGTCATTGTAAACTATCGATGGTTCTATGAAAATACGATTATGTAAATAAAGACTTAGGCCGTATTAAACACATTGTCAAATGTAAACGTATAAGATTTTGGAGGCAGTAAAATGGAATCTGAAACCAAAATATTAAATATAAAGATGGATATTAAAATTATAAAACTTCAATTCTTAATTTTTGAATAATTAAGGAAAATTACTAAAAATATAAAAATATTTGCGAGTTTTCTTAAATTGGGTACAAGATCAGACCCTAGAGCTAAATATTAGTTTCTTAATAATTTAATATTTAATCTGATATAAAATACAATGACAAACATGTTTATTTTTTACGTCTGTCTTTATATCCTATTTATATGAATGGTAGTTTTCTGCACCATATTTTTATACCGCCCTATTGTTGACGCCACACAAATTTTTTTCTTATGCGCGAATTGAAGGCACTATATTAATCAGCCAAACGCATCTAACCAGCAACAGTAACGTGGTTTAATATAAATATTTGTTAATTGGAAAATATCGCTCGTGTATCAAAACTAGTAATTTTCTAACTCACTTTCGACAATCAGGTTAAAAGGTCAAATCAAGGTATCTATATGTTCATTAAAAGTAGAAAAAAGGTCTTAGTATATTACAGTTCGTACTTATTTACATTGTTAAGACATATTATAAAATTAAATCTAACTAAAAGGTTACACATATTTAAAATTATCATACAGCCCTACTCCCCGTGGTATCGTGCCAAGAACGCTGGCTGCGCTTCCTCGCTGATTCGGTATACTTAGTTTTTGAGCGAGAGAAGAACCAGTCCTCTTATCAACAGCAGCGATGACGGCTAGTTTAAACTATAACATTTAAACTTACATCTTATAAAAATAACCTTTCAACAATTTTCGGATAATTATTTCAAACATCACAATATATTTCTTTACTTAAAAAGAAACGTTAATTAGAACAGAAACAAAATTCGTTAAAATATTCTTGATACATAAGAGAAACGATCTGAATGTTGCAGCAGTTGTCTGGTTGGTTATAATTCGGCCCCTTCCGTTATGAAGACAGACAAGTCAATTTGAACCAATAACCACGTACACCGACTCGCCATAGCCGATTGTAGGATACGCGTAAATGTCGGAGTAATGAATCTAAATGAATTCGTTTGAAGTTATAAAATACTCGTATATGACAATATCGGTTAAGCGCAACCTGCAATATTTTTCATAAAAATAGCCGAGTGGTAGCATAATTAAGAACTTTACCCCCACACTCGCATTTTCTCATGTATTATGGAGGCAGTTTACAAACATAAATTGCAAAAGGATAATCATCCACACCCGGAAAAATTATTTGTAGACCATACAAATACTTGTTCCGTGTGGGATTCGAACCTCAGCGCTGCAAATCATTGCGACTGCGCTACGGAGCCGTCAAATCACGTTTTGTATCACCATTTACTCGTTTATTATCATAAAAGGCGACTGCTTTTCTGGCTAGAAGTCCACCTTGGTGGGTCACACCTCTCTCTGCCGACAAAAATAGTTGTAAAAAAAGATGTGACGTATTACATCTAAGTCCTCCGACGCGACAACCAATCTGTAGCCTTTCTTAATAAAAGTTGGCGGCAGGTGACTATGGACTGCACTAGACTTTACCATTAGGACGGCGGTGAGTTCATTTGTCACTTCAGTTTTTTTTATATAGAATATAAAAAAAAATGTCATTGGACAGACGGCGTTATAACTATTTTATGTTTATATGAAATTAAAATACACAGACAGATAAGCGGCGAGCAGTAACGTTAAATTCGCGAAATGACTAGTAGTGTTATCATCAATCCGATTACCAAGGAGAAGAACACGTGTTCAATAGTAAGTGCTGTATGCAACCTGATAAAGATGAGGGTGTAAAAATTACGCCATAATTTCAAACCATTTTAAATATTAAATATATTCATCACCTTTTATTTTATTGTCTAGAATTAAAAAAAAAATTAAGTAAGGAATTTCTCTATCAAATCAAATCATGCCATGTTTAAAGAACAAAATCGTATTATTTGAAAAGAGATATTTAGTACAGTTTATCGTATCCCAAGATAGTTTATTCAATTTATGGAGTAACACTTTCTTTTTGAAAGTCACGCTGTAAAGTATATTAGTCTTCATTTATTTGACGTCTCAATGTTAGGTTATGGGCGCTGAGACGGAAATCGGATCTTAGCGGACTTCACGCAGTCACTAAAATGAGACGGTCATATAAATTGAGAGAATTTTATGGTAGCGTATTCTCTTTTGCAAATGATCACAATCACAATGAACCCTACAGCCAGTTGCCATTGACACTACTAATTTCTATTGTCCATTTATAGGAAGATTTTTATTTAGCTATCACATGCCCATTATGATATTAAACTAAAATACAAAGTAAACATTTTTAACACGGTAAAACTGTAATTATCACTATCGCTCCTCATTAGGAAATATTAAAAATAAAAAATAAAAACTTTTTAAGCTTTGCACCGGTCCTTTACATGGTTTTCCAATGTTATTTTTAACATAGCATCTGTTCCATTCCACATTGTCAAAAAAGGAGGCAAGATTACCGATCGACAAGGCACGTGCTGTATTACATGCAACGTCATCGGGTAGTCATTATCAGGGGTCAATGGCCCGTTGATTACCTCTGAGCACGCCCTGTCGTTTATCATTAGCCTAGGTTAGGATATTTGTAAACACAAGCCTCCATTCACTTCTTTTGACATTCGTGCTATTTTACATCATATTATCATGTAATTATTAATACCCACGTGTAATTTTTTTTTAAATAAAGGCTCAAATATTCACCAGAAAAACTTGATTTCAATCTCTAGTGCACTGGCATCATAGAGAAAAATCCAATTAAGAACACGAGTGCTACTGAGCACTTGTATTCTGTAATTGGATTTTTAAAAACTAATTTGAGTGCTTTGTAGTAAAACACCTTGAGAAAAACCAGTTTATATACATAAAATATACTTCGAAGTCTCTAACGGCTAATATCAAACATATTTTTTTAAATTTCTAAGAGGCTTTTAAAAAAGGTAATAATCCACTTTATAAAGCGTGCTGACGGACTTCTTCACGTGTGATTTAAAATGCAGTTTTGCCTTAACGGTGGTCTTTTCCCCGTCGAGCTGATCCAGTCGTGTTTCAGACAACTGCAACATGGCTTTACCACGAAGTAGTTTCTTCCCTTAGAAAAGGTCTCAACAATTTTTACAGGTTACGTGTCAGTGAAAAAAATGTATTTTTAGCAGTTGTTTCCTGTTGAGAAAATATACAGATTTGCTTAAAGAATAAGGGTGACAAACGAGCACATAGTCAACCTGATCGGAAAGTGGATGCACTTACATCTATGCTCGATTAAGGACCAGTATATTAATGCGATTGCGATGTCACCCCTGAGTACTAAGATAGAATGCCTCATTACAAGTAAAAAAAGGTCTCTGGTTCTCTACAAACGAATCACAGCAGCATTAAGCCGCTATTCTACGCTGGTATTCCGTGAGAGAGTAGTCCCTCCCTTGTCCAGCTGATGCATTCTCACGTACAACCGTAGAAAACCATTGTAAAGCGACGTTACATGTTTAAATACAAAATAAAATATTTTTGATAGATATTCCTTAAATAGTTGCCCACCATACATTAAAGTAGCGTGCTTTGTCACATTACCATCTCAAAATAAAATTCCATGCTATATAACGGGAAAAAGTAGAAAAATTCTTAGTTATTTGTATAATGTATCTTTGTACAAACAGTAAAGATGTACAATAAATCATATAAGACTGCAAACACGTGGAAATAAAAATTCATTGGCTGTCATTATAGCAATTACACTAATCAATTTAACACGCATATTTAAATTTATTTTCATAAAACTGTTGTAAATATCACTTATACGAAAAGTGCGTTTTACAACAACATGGTTGCATCGACAGATAATAAATCAATGTATACACTCACGCGCACGATTTACAGTTCAGAATATATCAAATCAGCTTGGTGCCTCACGATCCGTTCATGTAGCTTTTGTTTCTTGTATACCTCATACAACATACAACGGATTATTCCGTTAACCTCAATTGTCGATTGTTTTATAAAATTAAATATAACAAGACCACATCAATGTGTATAGGCTAGTAATGGTACATGGAAGAAACAATCAAAAATGTTTTATTATTTGCATCTTCATAATAATCAAAGTACGGCTTTGATTATTAAAGGAAGGGGAATGATTTTAAAATACTGGGAAATTTTAGGGTTCCGTAGCCAAATGACAAAAACGGAACCCTTATGGATTCCTCATGTTTGTCCGTCCGTATGTCACAGCCACTTTTTTCCGAAAGCCGTGCCGTGGTCACGGTTGCTGGAAAGCAACCGAAACGTCGGGAATTTAAAATAACTTAGTTAAACGCGATAAAATCCGTAAAAGTAGTTTTATTCAATGTGTAGTGTTCGCGTAAATATAAGAAATCATTATATAGGTATATAAAGCCTAATAATTACAATATAAAAATGGTATTAACATTTTTATATTGTAACTAGCTCGCCAGGCAGACGTTGTTCTGCCCATACTGACTACCCTTTGTCCTATTAAAAAAAATCTTTAAATTCGCAATAAAAAAATATTGAGGTCACACGGGATAAAAACTATTCTATCTTTCAAGTTGGACCGAACTGCACGCTGTGTGCAAAATTTTATTGAAATCAGTTCAGTAGTTTAGGAGTACATCGCGGACAAACAACGTGACACGTAATTTTTATATATATAGATTATTAGGGTTTATAGTTACAATAACTGAGTTTAAAATAAATTATCAAAGTATATAATTTATGTTCTAAGGGTATAAATGTTTGACATGGTTATGATTTTTGTCATAATTTTTTTTCTTTCATACTTTAATAATTTATGTTAGTCTATACAGTATTGATTATACCGAGTGTCTAAAATTCCATTTGTTACATTTTAGCAAATCAATTAATTCTTATTTTTGCCTAGTTACATGATATGAATGGTATACATAAAGGGTAGTACCTACCCTAAACATTATGTTGCTAAAGTTATGTATAAATAAATAAATGGACCGCAATATGCCATATGTAATTTTTATTAGTATCTAGTTTTTCACACATTAATTTATATTTGTTTGTTTGTATGTTCATAAATTTGTATTTTTGTAACTTTCTATGGTATTTTTTCTTCCTTTTTTTTAATTAACTTCAAAACGAGGAGGTTCTCAATTTGAGTGTATGTTTTTTTGTATGTATGTTACGAGATATCTCCGCAAAATTGTTTGGATGATTGTTTCTCTTTTTTTTACTAAATAGATTTATTTTTACTTCAGGGGTGGTCCCATATAAATTTGGACAAAATTTGTACCCCTAACGGTATCAAATAAATAATTTCTTTTTTTTTGGCAATTTCAAATTGGTTGGTTGGCTCTTTGTTAAAAGTTATAATTATTTTGTCTTTTGTTCGTTTTATTTCATTAATTTTAATCATAATCGTTATTTTTAATATACGTCTAAACTAACGAATAATTTATCTGTTTTGTTGTAAAGAAAAGTTAATTAATTTATTGATGCTTCTTTTACAGCCTTTGAAATGTTATGTTACTTACCTATGTAGTTTAAAACCTTTGGGTGTTCACATTTCTTATAGTTTTAATATATTATCTATGCTGTAAAAGAACTTTAAATTACTCTATACCTACTTTACTTTACTCCTTGATGTACTTATAATAAACATTTTGTTTCTGTAAACAGTCAACTGATGGGATTATGCATAGTATTAGATACTTTTTTTGTGACTTTAGACCAATATATTTTTTTAAATATAGTATTGCATTGTATTATATTATATTTATATATATACTTATTTTAAATAACTATAATTATGTCAGATGATGATCATTTCACTCTGCACATGACTCAGATGCGTTTTCCTCTTGTAGTGATCTCACAGGGGATGACATGAAGTCCCTTCGTGAGAAATTAAATAGTGCTTTCTTGCCTTTTACAAAAAAGAAATAATATTTGTCATATAAATGCACAAAGCATTCCTAGCCATTTTTCAGATTTTGAAGTAGCTTTTTCACAAGAATGTATCCATGCTATTTTAATATCGGAGAGCTGGTTGAAACCGTCTATAAAGTCTAGTTCATATCCTTTAGGTAATTTTGTGCTTATTCGCAATGACAGGACTCATAACTTTGACAAAGATGATTCATGGATTGATCACATAATAATATCTTCTCCTTACCGTGTGGGCAAACACGGACAGCGTTCAGTCCCTTGTTTTTCACGCCATGATCTAATTTATTTATCTTATAGAAGTAAACCTCCCAAACATATTCCTTCTATATTACATTTACGCAATTTGTCCAGTCTAAATATTGACCAAATCAGGAGGGACGCTGCTCTTACTGATTTAGCTCCATTGGGGGCTGCTTCTTCAACAGATGACAAAATTTCCTTCCTGAAAACCGTTATTCTGAATTTCTATAACGTCCACGCGCCAATTCATCAAGTAAGGCTAAAGCGTCCTCCTGCCCCTTGGATGAATAAAGGCGTACGAGTGGAAATGCTGAGACGTGATCAGGCATATCAGATATACAAAAGAGTACGTACAGAAGAGAACTGGTCTAACTTTAAATTGCTAAGAAACAGATGCAATCAGATGGTACGAAATGCTAAACGCCGTTATATTCATGATAATATAACCAACACTTCAACCGCTGATATGTGGAAATTCTTAAAATCTCTTGGCATTACTAAGCCACTGTCATCTGATAATAGTTCTCTTAATTTGGATGATATAAATCGTCATTTTGTCTCAACTCCTACATTGGACCCTTCTGTTAGATCACAAACTGTTGCTTCTATTGCTTCGACGCAATCTCTGACTATTCCTTTTTTCGAATTTTCTCCTGTAACTCAAGATGAAATAGCTAAAGCTGTATTGGATATTAACTTCAAGGCGTTAGGTTGTGATGAGATTAGTAAATTTATGATTATTACATTGCTTGACTTCCTTCTGCCAGCCATCACACATGTGATTAATTACTCTTTGGACTCAGGTAAGTATCCAACATTATGGAAAAGAGCTCATATACGTCCCCTCCTAAAAATACCTAATCCTGAACTACCTAATCGCTATCGTCCAATTTCTATTCTTCCATATCTCTCTAAAGTTTTGGAAGCCTGTGTACATAAGCAGTTATCTATTTTCATTAAAAAATATAACCTACTGGATATCTTTCAGTCAGGGTTTCGCTCTGGTCACATTACCACCACTGCATTGATTAAGATCACGGATGACATTAGAAAAGGGATGGATGAACGAAAAGTTACAGTGGTGGCGCTTGTTGACTTTTCAAATGCTTTTAACACAGTCGACCACGATATCCTCCTATCCATTTTTACTTATCTCAGATTCTCAACTCCAGCCTTGGAGTGGTTCTCATCCTATCTTCGCGGTCGTCAGTAGCTGGTTAGGTCAGGGGAGCAGTTTTCTGCTTGGGCTGACGTTAAAACTGGTGTACCGCAAGGTACGCCAGTTTTAACTATATATAAAGTTAGCTATATGTACAATGCAGTATCGATGATATAAATAATGGAATCAGGAAATTAAACACAAACTTAGAGGCCATCCGTGGCTGGTCAAATAAATTTGGTATTTCAGTAAATCCTTCAAAATGTAAAACAATGGTCGTTGGTAGCTCCAGAATGCTGAATATGATTAAGTTAGCTATATGTACAATGCAGTATCGATGATATAAATAATGGAATCAGGAAATTAAACACAAACTTAGAGGCCATCCGTGGCTGGACATATAAATTTGGTATTTCAGTAAATCCTTCAAAATATAAAACAATGGTCGTTGGTAGCTCCAGAATGCTGAAAATGATTGACTATGGAAACCTTGAACCAGTTTTGTACAATGGAATTTCAATTCCATTTTCTGATTCCTTAGTTAATTTGGGTTTGCACATAGATCACTCTATGAACTGGCGAGTACAGATCTCGGAAATTAGCCGTAAAGTTGTTGCCACTCTACGTTCGCTTTATTGTTTTAATAATTTCTTACCCTTTAAAACCAAGCTTTTGCTGGTTAATTCCCTTATACTTCCTATTAAAGACTATGCAGATGTGTGCTATCCAGACCTATCGCAAAATCTTCTTAACAAGTTGGAGCGCCTTCTCAACAACTGTATAAGATTTATCTTCAACTTACGAAAATACGACCACATCACTGCTTTTCGTTCCAAGCTTAAATGGCTTTCTATTCGTCAGAGGCTTTGCTCCAGAGTCTTACTAACCCTTTTTTCTATATAAAATGATCCGACGTCTCCTTCTTATCTTAAAGATAATTTCCACTTTCGGTATTCAACTCTTGAGCGTGAACCTCGTTCCACTAACGTCTTTAAGCTTCATGTACCTCAGCATAATACTGGTTTCTTTAATTTCTCATTTACAGTTCAGGCAATACTTCTCTGGAACGCCCTGCCCGTTGAGAAAAGCACTGAATAAGCACGCGTTTAAGAGACAGGTCCGACAACATTATCTTAAGGAAAATTGCATTTGACCGTCAATTTCTATTTTTATTTTTAGTTATTTTATATATTATATATACAATATTTATTATATTATTTATTATACCTAGTCAGGTCATAAGTATCACACAGTAAAAACGTTTCTTTTAGAATGCTGGCCACAAAAAAGTTTATTGAATTCGAATTTCGAATTGTTCATGAAAATAAAAGTGTATATTTTTTAGAATTTTACTCATTTTTAAATATGGAGTGGACGCTTAAAGAAGACCGTGTTGCAGTTATTGCGATGCATCATTGCGGTTACGCGCCAATTCAAATTTTTGACATACTGAAAAATTTGAATATAACCAAAAGATTCGTTTATCGTACCATCAAACGATACAATGAAGGCTCATGACAGGTCAAGAAGTGGTCGCCCTCGGTCTGTTAGGACTCCAGCAGTGATAAAAGCTGTGAAGGCGCGAATTCAAAGAAATCCCAAACGTAAGCAGAAACTGTTGGCCCTTCAGATGGGGTTAAGCAGAACCACAGTGAAAAGGGTGTTAAATGAAGATTTAGGGCTTCGGGCATATCGAAGAAAAACAGTACATCGTTTGAATGCTCGTCTAATGGACCTGAAACTGAAGAGATGCCGCGCTTTGTTGAAGCGGTACGCGGGAATAAAATATCGGAAAATTCTTTTTTCGGATGAAAAAATTTTTACCGTAGAAGAGAGCTACAACAAACAAAATGATAAGGTGTACGCACACAGTAGTGAAGAAGCGAGCAACCGTATTCCGCGTGTCTATCGAGGTCATTTTCCATCCTCGCTCATGGTATGGTTGGGAGTTTCTTATTGGGGCTTAACAGAGGTACATTTTTGTGAGAAAGGTGTAAAAACGAATGCAGTTGTGTATCAAAATACAGTCGTGACGAACCTTGTGGAACCTGTTTCTCATACCATGTTCAATAACAGGCACTGGGTATTCCAACAAGATTCGGCGCCAGTTCATAGAGCGAAGAGCACACAAGACTGGCTGGCGGCGCGTGAAATCGACTTCATCCGGCACGAAGACTGGCCCTCCTCCAGTCCAGATTTGAATCCGTTAGATTACAAGATATGGCAACACTTGGAGGAAAAGGCGTGCTCAAAGCCTCATCACAATTTGGAGTCACTCAAGACATCCTTGATTAAGGCAGCCGCCGATATTGACATGGACCTCGTTCGTGCTGCGATAGACGACTGGCCGCGCAGATTGAAGGCCTGTATTCAAAATCACGGAGGTCATTTTGAATAAACTTTAACGTCATAAGAATCTATATTTTGTTAAGTTCATTTTGGTATATAAATGGTTACATATTGAATAAACTTGTTTCAATTATTTTATATTAAACATGTGACAGAATTTATGACCTGACTAGGTATATATTATTATTTAATATTTTCATAATTTATATTATTTTTATATATGTAATATTAGAACGTATGCGAATATATTTTATGATTATATACAATATATGTCTAGTAATTTTAACATTTTTTGACACCTACCAACTTTTACTTGTTTAATTCTCTCAGGATTGACTGGTAGAGAATGTCATATGGCATTAAGTCCGCCCATTGTAATCCTTAGATTAAGGTGTAACACAATAAAGAATAAATGAATAAATAAAACAGTTTACAATCATATGTGTTATAAAAAATCATATATGTTACACAACCTCACACGTGCAGACTTCCAAATTATATTATCCTATGCCGCAGAGCACGTAGCGAAGAAGCACTTAAAATTGCAATCACCAATTTCATTGGCGCCGGCGATGATCGAGCCTAGGTTTTTTATTTAGTTAAAATTTAAGGTAAGTGCTTAGACACTAAATTATTATGTTTAATTTTCATTAAGTAACATTAAAATAATAAATTATTTTTTCACAGTAGTAACAGCGTAAGAGAATCCACTAGGTCTTCGGGTAATCTAGGTCTTCAGGTAACCAGAGGTGACAGCAGGAAACTGAAACAGCAGATGGGCAGAAGCATCTTCCTGATAATATCAAAATAATAAAAAAATAACTGGGACTTCCAACCCGTCTGCCAAGCGCCTTTCTTATGGGAGGAAGCCAATATTTAGCAGTGGACTTTTAAAGTCTGTAATGACGATTTTGATGATGATTACTGCAGTTCATTAGCGTTGCATCATTTTTAAATATTCTGAAATAATTATATACAATACCGTAGAATCATCGCAAAAGAATCTTTGTGTTTGAAACATTGTTCCAAAAAAACTATTATTCATCATTAAGTGTCAAAATATACTGACATTCGTGTAGGTATTCAATATAAACTGAGGAAAAGGTGACTCTGCTAGAAGGTAAGCGTGAATGCCTCTAATGTGTAAGAGTACTTAGGTATATTTCATAATTTACGTCTAAGGCATAAGATTGCTCGGCCGCTTTGATCTCCGTTACAATCGGAGGTAATTGATGATTGCAAGCAAACTCAAGGCACGGCGAAACCAATCGAGAGCGCGCGCGTTCACTCGCTTTGCGTTCTAGTTGCTGAAAGACTATGCAAAGTGTAAAATTTTAAAGTAAAATATTCCATCTAACTGACTAAGAGTTCTACAGACTTTATTACTAACTTCAAAAAGGAAATTTATCAATATATTGTATGTATATTTTTAAATTTATGTAACTCAATATACCTGAGAAACACAAAACATTATGCAATGTCAGATTTACGTATGTTATAGCCTATATACGTCCCACAGCTGGGCACATGCCTCCTCTCATTTCTAAGAGAGGTCTTAGATGGCGATTAGGAAAATTTCATAATCACCATCAATTATAAAAATTACTGCGGAAAATACAACTACAATCAATCTGCCAAGAAGTTCATGTTTCCACGATGATATGATGATATTTGTAGTAAAAAAACATTACAGAAGCTATCCAACATGAATATTGCGATTTGGTCGTTTTATTACCCTAGGTGTTTAATCTAACGCAATGGAATATCGAAACAAACTTGAGTAAAAAGATAGCTAATCTAAAACAAATAAGCGGTTATTTTAACGTGTTAATTATGAATGAAGACGTTTTAAGCGCAGTGTACAATTTAGTGGACATTAATAATGATTAATAAAGTAATTTTGGACATATATATGTATGTGTAAGTGCAAATTAATATTTACTTGCAACACGTAGATGTTTTTAAAGGAGGATAATGATATAATTTTCAATTTTCTGTACACTGCTATCATCATTACGTTACGGAACCTTGCGGTAATGAAGTCATGTTCATGCAAGAGCCATCAGCATAATGGATAAATGTCTTTAAAAGTTAATGTATCTTTGTGTTTTTAAAATTTATATGTTTGTATTGTAAATTGTTTTGAATAAATACACCCTCTTAAATACTTTTGCGTGGGAAATCTCCGTAACAACTGTAATACGGCTGCAGCGTAGATCAGTAAATAAGGTTTATAATTCTCCTACAGAATACCAGCGTAAATATCAGCAAAGTAATGTTGTGTTTTGTTCGGAGACCCCTTATACTGGTTCTGTAGCAATACATCTTAATCCTCAGGTATAAACAGCCCATTTTGATCATATCCGAGGATAGTTGTAGGTGGTGGCAGTAAAGGCCACAGCAAATGCTAGCTAGCAGGTAGACTATGTGCTCTTTTATCATCCTTATTACTAGCAAGAAAAAACTTAGTGTTTCTTTTTAATATTATGCTTTATATATTAACGAATATCGCTCGAAAATGTATTTTCCTAATAATTAACGTTAAACTTTTGAAATGTCTACTTAGGGAAATATAAAAAATATCAGATGCCTTCGAAAGATGACAGTTTAACCTAAAAGTTCTAGAGTGAGCAGGTTTTTCTAAAAATTTGCAAAATTAATACAAAATTTGGTCAAGAAACCCCGAAATATAATCTTTTTAAAAAAAATTTGAATACCACAGATATTTTGTTGTTAGTCTTTAATGATTCATGGATCTGAGACCTTATCCTTCACTGTCGCCCTATGAGGACTCAAGGTCGCTCAGTGAGCTATGGGAAAAGCTGTGCTCGGAGTTTCTTTGTGACTTCGAAATGAGAGATTATGTCTAATTAGTCGACTCCAATCCGAAATCGAAAAAACGTAGCTTGAATTTTACTCGAAATAACTTTCCAAAGGCTATTAATATCTTGGGTTCATCAGAATTTATGGATAAAGAAATATGAATCAAATATATGAAAATAATTCAGCGATCACTGAAAGGTGATATCGTCATTAAGGAAACGAAGAGATGCAGTATGGTGACTAAATTCGGCAAGTTTATGTCGTCTTACCACCAAAAGCGTATTGCTCATGCACTTTAGCTTTAATAGAGGGCTTTCAGTTAGGCCGCCAAGTTGACCAAATCCTATAAACAAGATTTTTATAGAAAGCTAGTTTTGATTGCATCAAAATTATCTTTTAACGTGGTAGAGCCATTTTGTAGCTACATTAGTAGTATAGTTGTAGCACGAATGGGTTGGCTCGACCAGGGAAGGACCACGCTCTAACAGAATACCAGCGCAAAATAGCAGCTTAACACTGCTGTGTTTCGAATGGTGAGCGTAGAGAACCGGAGCCCCTTTTTACTGGAATCGCATCTGCATTTTGATTCTTTATTGAGGATAGATGTGGATGTCTATGGGTCACAGCAACCACTTACCATCAGGTGGACTGTGTGCTCGTTTGTCACCCTAAAAAAACTACGCCACAAAGCTCTTTGCTAAACCAAACAGTACTTTGTTTGTTCCTTCGCCAAAGCGATCAGGTCAAACTTCTGTCGGCGAAAACTGCCTTCGTTGGTAAAATCGAACGGCACACTAAGACATACAGGTAAAAAAAAGGCGGACTTTTTCGCATCGCTTTTTCAATTCACGTCTAGATAGTAAATATCACCATATACTACACTCCGCAGTACCAACGAAACTATCGCACTACGGTACCTTTTTGTCGGAGATCACGTCACTAAATAGGAGGTTCTTAAAATCATGGGGGATGGACGCGTTATTTACACCTTTCATTTAGGAGTGGATAATATCCAAATCCTGGAAACTGACTAATATACAACATGAGTCTAAAAAAGTCAGCTGTACTGATCCTAAGAACTACCCGGCCAAACTTAATTACCACCATACTTCAGTCAGAACTTGATCAAATTTATATGGTATCACCTGGAAAGTAGGTATACCTGTTGAGTTTTCCAAATCGGTTCAGGCATCATCAAGTAATCGGTGAACATAGGTATATAAAAAAAGACTGCGACAAATTGAGAACCTTCTCCTTTTTGAAGTCCATTGAAAAGTGAGGTACCCATTTTTTCTATCTATTAATCTACACATTTTATATTCTAAACACATATAAATAAAGTAGAAGTGTTTGCCTGGTTGAAGTTGAAGTTCTGGCTTCGAATTACGGTTCGCTTCTTTGCATTTATCACTTGCATGCTTTTCAGACGTGAATAACCATTTAAATTTCGGTGTTTCTGTCTGCCTGTCTATCTGTCTGTTCAAGCTAATATGAACTAGGCTGAACCGATTGTGATGAAACTTCACAAACATGTAGAAAGCAATACCAAGAGTTATCTAGTTATTTTATTAACAAAACAATTTTTTTCGTGTAAATTGAGAACCTAAGGCATTTAATGGTTTTTGACAACTTTATCACAAGTCATATATATATATATATATATATATATATATATATATATATATATATATATATATATATATATATATAATACAATTTATAATATATATAATCAAGGTAAAATATATATATCAAATATAAAATTTAACTGAGACTGAGACTTTTACTTATTTAGAAACAAAATTAACGTTGAACAGAAACAGTATACTGAATAGAATTTGAGTACAAATTTCCTTTTATTATAATATTCTCATATTGCTGCGGGCTATGTTCTGATCTTATCTGCGTGATAGAGTTCGTAATGAAGAATTTTTTATAGTATAAGGCTGTTGTTGGCCCATAGACATCTGCATCTATCTTCGATTACGAATCAAAATGCAGATGCGTTGTCACCCGTGAGGATTAAGATGGAATGCCTCGTTTCCAGTAAAATCGATCTCCGGTTCTCTATAATCGCCGTATAAAACAAGCAGCATCTAGCTGCCATTTTACGCTGGTATTCTGTGAGAGCGTGGTCCTTCCCTGGTCGAGCAGACCCATTCGTGCTACAACCATAATATAGCTGCATCATGGCTCTACCACGTACAACCTTATTTACCTACGGCAAAAGCTCAAAACCGAATAACTTTTTCCTATTTCAAACACGGCAATAACTTTATTAAATAAAAACTGTCCGGACCTACTTGTACATACGCATGTTATATGTTACGCTTACGTGATACTACGAGTATCGAGCATGAGCTTGGTTCAAGGTACGCGGATAAATATAATCCACACAAAATCGAAAATCAAACTTTCGTATTTCTGTACAAATATTAACTCTAGCCGAAATTAAAACCTAGAAATAAGGTGATCACTCATATCTGGGTTAGTAAGTATAAGTAGTAAGAATATCCTCTAACCCAAATCATCTCGTGGGTGTCGTAAGAGGTGACAGAATCAAAGAAACCAGGAGATGGGCAGCAGCACTTTCCTAGTAATAACTTAAAAGTGAAAATAAAACTGCAGTCGCCATCCCGCCTGCTTTTGCAACTATGTAACTATCCCCCCTATGAGGTAATCTGTGGAGAAGGCCAATGCTCAGCAGTGGACTTTATAGGCTATAACGGTAAGGGTAAGGCGATGAAAATTACATATTTTTGTTAATGCTCAGTAAAATATTTTATGTATATACAAGTCAAAATAATTTGGTTCTGGATTAAAAGAAAATTTAATGAAACGTTGCTACATTGTTTCAAATTTCGAATAGAGACTTGTCCGTCGTGTCTTGGGCTCGGAGCGACGCAACCAAAAGTCGAGCACCAAAAATGTAATAGCTGTCACTGTGCATGATTAATGCAATTAATCCTACAATAGCTACAATTTCTCGATGTAAAGTGGAGGCCAAAATATTAGTCCAATTTTTATTATTAATTTTTAGATTATATTTTGTTTCTATTGTATTCAACATTACAATATTTTGAAAGGACACTTTGAGAGATGTGTAAACGTAAGCATTACAAATTACTTAGGAAAAAATTTTTACTTTTTATTATAAGTTTAAGCTTTTACCCTCTTGAGCGGAATCACAACGAAAATCACAAGCTCAAGGTAATAACTAAAGTGTTGTTTAAATAGTTACAATCTTTCAAATTATAATAACTTCATCATTTTATTCATCCAATTTCTCCAACATGAGCTCCATGATTAAATAATTTCAATAAATAATTTCACCACATGTACGTATAGCCAATGTATTATCGAGCCGCCAAAATATGGGGTTCATCATCGCTCATCGCCAGGTGGTATTGTCAAACATTGGCTTATAATAATAAAAAAAGACAAATATTTTTTTTAATAAAATATTTCACAATTTTACAAAAAAATATATTAAAGCATAAATAGAACTAGCGGAAAATTGTGAATTATGCTACGTCAAGAAAATTATAACACATTCACGTACGTATCATTTAAATTGTCCTCCAGTGTAATCGTATAGATCGAGTCCGCCCGGATAGATTTCATAAATAACGTGTAGAATTTTTGTACATAGATTTATTACGTTCGGCGAGCGAAAATGGTGGGAGATTGTTTTTCAATTTAACCGGCGAACACCCGCTGTTTGACGGGCCGCCCGGCGAGTACCGGACTCGGGATTGGTAAATGCATTGTGCAGCACGCTTGAGCGTTAGGTATCACGTTTAGTTTAACTGAAGCATATTTTTGTATGTTATACGTACCTATATCGTACTACGAGTAGATGAGATGCAAGCCACTCGTTATATTTTATAGTACTCGGAAAGCTGTTTTTATTTTTAATTGTTTAAAGACATAATTACCGGCCATACTTATAATCGTTGATTATAGTTTACTTAAATTAAGAATTATTTCCATACACGTCTCTTTCTATTGCTATTTTATGAAAAGAGAGAGAACAACTATAAGCATTTCTTAGATTGACATCTATTTTTATGAGTAAGGCCATAAGATTATAACGTCATAGGGCCGCTCTGATAGGGTGGCTCGTTGTAAAATAGCAGTATATTGAGTGTAAAGAACCGAAGAGCGTTTTCTCTGCCATAAGAAATATTTATGTCTTTTATGTAGAAACGTTTTCCGTAAGAGATTCTAAGGTTAACACCAAAACAACGGGTAAAACCATTATACAATCAAAGATGAGTTTTCTAAAGAAAGATTCGCTTCAGATAAAGTCGCTCCTCAGGATAAAATTTTGTGCCATGTAGTGGCAGTGTAACAATATCAACTACCCCATATTATCCCGTGGGTGTCGTAAGAGGTGACAGAGGGTAGCAAATCATGAGATGAACAGTATCGTCTTCCAAATAACGACTTAAAATATAAAAACTATGGTTGCCAACCCGCTTGCCAAGCGTGGCAACTATGGCAAATATCCTTCCTTTGAGGCAATATATGGGGAAGGCCTGTCTATATTCAGCAGTGGACTTTAATAGACTGTAACGCTAACGGCAAAGGTCACGGTGTAGTGGAGAATCTTCTATTTCATATCATTCCTTGTGTGTCTAGAGGCAACAGATATAAACTGAAATAGGAGTTGGGCAGGAGCACTTTCCTGAAAAGAGGTCAAAACATTTTTAAAAAAAACGGTGGTTGCCAACCCGTTACCAAACGGGGCTCGACTTCCGAAATTAAACTAAATTGATTCACAAACTTATAAATTGGCTCAACACTTGGCAAAACTACTATCACTACTGAGAGAACACACAAGAGAACATACAAAGGATTTGTCCCATTTTGTCAGCAAGATAAAAGACATACGTCTTGTTGACAATGAAACTATGGTCAGGTTTGCTCACTATTTACATGCCTACCTATTGAAGACTGCCTCTCAATTGTGACTAGAAAGCTAAAAGAAAACAACATGCCTGCAGAATATGTAGTATTACTCAGAAATTGCCTCACAACTGTCTTTCTAGTCTGGAAGGAAGAGTTCTAAAACCAAGGAGATGGTGTGACGATGGGCTCACCTGTATCTCCTATTGTCGCCTATATATTCATGGAGGACTTTGAGGAGAAAACTCTTCTTAATATATCTGTTAATCCAAGATTTACCTTAACTCCATAAACTCTAAAATTAAATTTACTATGGAGTTGGAGGCAAATAATTCTTAACTTTTCCTAGATGTTTTAGTTATTCAAAATTATAATAACGCCATCAGTCACAATACCATGTACTGTAAAAAATTACACACCAACAGATATTTAAACGGTGAATCTCATCACCATCTTTCACACTTAGCTACCGTAAGAAAATCTTTATTTCAGAGAGCATTAGCTTCTGTGACAGTAAAAATCTGGCTGCGGCCAGATTTTTACTGTCACAGAAGCTAATGCTCTTTTATTTGTGCTCCAGCACGTCAGGTAAGTATTGTACGACAACAGCCTTCGGGTACCGCGCCTATGTCACATTGAGCGAGTGAAACCGGCCTACAGTCGAGCGTGTGCCTACTGTAATACCATACGTCGAAGAAGCCAAACAACATCGGCCACATCTTGAATCTGGCTTTTATAAGAACATACTACAAGCCGCTGAAGGAGATTAGTTAGTTTTCAAGTGTAAAATATCCTTCTACAAGATGCAGAAGTGTACAATCGTGATTATGAATGTGAACTCTCTTACATACGACAAACAAAAAGATCCATAAAAACCCGGCTAAAGAAACATATTGCTGATATAAAGCACCGACGATCCGTAAAGTCCGCAATATGTCAACATGTTCAGGATTGTCCCAACCATTATGTCAGATTTGATAAACCACAGATCACTAATTTCTAAAAAAGGATAAGGAGGCTATTGAAATAAAAAAAAAACAATATTATTAGTTTTTAAAGTGGTAGAGCCATGCTGAAGCTATATTAATTGTATAGTTGTAGCACGAATGGGTCGGCTCGACCGGGGAAGGACTACGTTCTCACAGAATACCAGCGTAAAATAGCAGCTTAATGCTGTTGTGTTTCGTATGGTGAGTGTAGAGAACCGTTTTTACTGGAAAAGAGGCATTCCATCTTAGTCCGCACGGCTGACGACGCATCTGCATTGTGATTCGCAAGTGAGGATAGATGTAGATGTCTATGGGCCACAGCAATCACTTACCATCAGGTGGGCTGTGTGCTCGCTTGTCACCTTTATCCTATAAAAAATTAATAGAGAAGATGGCTGGGTGCTACCATCTCCTTGAGATCCCATAATTAATAAAATGAAATCGAAACCCAACAATACTATTGCAAGACTACAAAATACTGTAAGCTCGTTCTTCGTGGATCGGAGCAAAAATTAATAGATAAAAGGTAGTATTCGTTAACTATGGCATCAGAACGTCAAATTCCTCAGTACCACCAAAGTGCCCGAAACGTCAGGAATTTAAATGATGATGGTCTTAATTGTTCAGAGTGGTGGACTATGATACGTAAATATTGACAATAATTAAGTGTCTATTTACCGCGTATCCGTGAAGTTCAATGATATTGACAAAAAATTATCCCATCTTTTTTAAGATGGAGCAAGCAATACACATTTACAAAATTTAGTTAAATTCGGTTGTATGGTTTCGGAGTCCATCGCAGACAAACAATGTGACACATAATTTTTATATATAAAGATATAAACTGCATAGTAATTACAAGCAAGGTGCGGTTATATTTCGTCATACATACGTGAGAACACGGCTTCCGGAATATTTAGTTTAGGGCGTTTTTTCAATGCCTATGAATATATTAACCACTTCATTAAGGTGTGAAAGCTGTGACCTTTCACTAAGCGAGATCAATTTCGTAGCGAAATCTAATTGGAGCAACGGATGCAAATACAACTAAAGTGATTGAAGGCGTCAAGTTGTGTTATTATAAATGTTTGCTTGTTAACTTTTTTCTATATATGTGGATTACACTAATACTCCTGTCTTCCTTTTACAGTCTTATTATTTAGAGATTAATGGTTTTAATAATACAAAGAGATAATATTATGCGTGTCTAATTCTGCGAGTATTAGATTAGATCATATATTTTCTGTAACTTTTTGAAAGTTTAAATAAAAATTAAAAGAAAACGTGCGGTGAAGTTCCTAAAGGAACTCTATTCGCAACTGGTCGTTGCTGCTGGTGATAAGAGGGCTGGTTCTTTTCTCGCTCAAAGGCTAAGTATAGCCATTCAGTGAGGAAACGCAGACAACGTTCCTGACACGATACCACAGGGAGTAGTACCATATGATAATTAAGTTGTTAGTTTTAGTTTTTTTTTTTATTATAGTTTTTATTAAGAATTGTATATATTAAAGAAAATTGTACCTTCAACGAAGTCGGGAACAAATCCAGGACGAAAGAGAAGCTATGGTCCACGCGAATCCTTCTCTGCAGGCAGTATTCGAATGGAACGATGCCAATCTTGTGAGATTCAACGCCTCCAAAACACAAACGTCTTCACTACAAGGAGCCCGCTCACCCTGGTCTACTATCTGAGACGTATCAGAGTACACTGACCGCCTTCAGTTGTTAGGGGTTGTGATTTCTCCGAAACTCAACTATTGGCAATTCATTGAGTCCAAGACCAAAGCAACTACAGCCTAGGTGTTCTAACAAGGGAGCGGCGGTACTTCACAGGCTAATTTTTAAAATTGCTGAAAATTCTTCTGCTCAATATCGCGCATAGACACAGAGGAGCCAATCTCTCGATATATTATGATTTCGGAGAATATGCGCTGGAGGGATTATACGCAGGAAGAGAAGAAAAAATTAAGGCATGTAGCCTTAATTTCTTCTTCTCTTCTCTCTCTTCACACATTTTTTGCCGATATTCCACGCATTCGAATCAAAATTTCGCTTCGTTTTTTGGTAATATGTATAGCAAAGGAGTGGAATAATCTGTTGGAATCTGTCTTTCTGTACAATTACATCTGGGCATCTTCAAGACAAGAGTGAACAGGCTCGGATTTTGTGATGCTTAAAGAAAGTTGCTAGTGCAATTTACATTCTAGAACTTCATCGTCAATTATCACCAAGTGTGATGGTAGTCAAGCACTAGCTAATAATAAGTAAATATAAAGAAGTGGGAAAGAAAGGCTAGAGAAGTCTCTGCCCCAATACGTGTTGGCAGAGTTCACACGTTATTGAAATATTATTCATTTCTCAGACATGGTCTTTCCTCCAGAGGTACCACAGATATAGAAGACGATAGTATATTTTAATTATTAAAAATATACGTCTTTAAAGAAGTAAGGGTCACAAACCAGTATAGAGTCTACGTGATGGTAAGTGGATGGTGTGACCCATTAATAGCTACATCTATTTTCGATTAAGAATAAAAATGCAAATGCGTTGTCACCCCTGAGGAGAAGACCTTGTTATCAGTTTCCGGTTTTCGTTACTTACCATACGAAACACAGCAACATTCTAAGCAAGCGTGATCATACCGCAGCCATAATACGCTGGTACAGCAGCATGGGTCCACCACGTGTGACTGATTGGATCAATTTAATAGACGTTAAATCTGTAACCTGCTTTTCAATGTTTTGGTTGTGGTTATTCGTCAAGTGATTTTTGGAAACGAGATTTTGTTGGATTCTTTTCTTGAATAGATTTAGGATACCAACACGCGGAAGTGCAAAGTAAGGTACCACTCAGCATGTTACTGCATGCAGTGTGATGGCATTTCAAGTATTTTTTTTTTATAAATAATGATGCCTGAAATAAATCACGTGATATTCTATAATAACCTTTAATAAACGTGAAAAACGTTAAATCCGCCAGTTTACCTTTTGTTTTTCATTTATATTAAAAGCTCTTATCAACTACCATTAATCCAATTAACGGCTAGCTCTAACGTAGCACAACCTTACTGAATAATACAACAGTTTCCAACACGCTCTCCAATACTACAAGGTCCACATTTCCATATAAAATTATGCCACAGAGGGTTCCTATGTTGCTGGTAGTGGACAACACGTGAGGGAGGGCTTGGAAAGAACAACAGTTCTTAACTACCTTTACAAAATCCTAGCTTAATGGCCTATATGGGTATGGACTCTTAACTCCAACGATTAATTACTACCTTGACCGGGGGTTGAACTATTTCCATTAACATGGGATATGGGAATTGAAAACCTGGATTATTTAGAAGTGGTGTATTGTACGGAAGGAGTACATACGTTTTAGATTTTGTAAGTAAGAATTTTAGAGTAGCAGTAGATAAATAATAAAACGTTTTATAATAATCTCTAAAATACAGTTTCTATATTAGATATTAACAATATAATATGACTGACTCAAGAGTGGAATTTTTGAATCGAGCAAATTAATATTTTGCTCATTTTATATTACAGTCCATCTAGTAGGGGTCGCCCAATACTGAGTTTTCTAGTACGAAACGGTTACTTGAGAATCTCTCTTTTCTATTGCTTATCAGTTTTTTAAGTTCTTTTGTCTTATGTTATTTTACCTTACTCATACGTTGAAATTAGTAGACTGAAATAGAGGAATCCCGAAGACACCACTCTTTATGGCATGCTGAGCAACTTTGAGCATTCTCATACGGCCAGCTGTGAGGACCACGATTTATAATTGGTCAGCAGCAAAACGGAATTATCGCAATACTTTTAGATGGCAATATTTTCAACACTATTCATAGTCGCGAAGTTATTCTCTCTCTTTTCATAGTTATAAATGTGAAATTTATGAGAATATTCATATCTTACAATATTTTTAAGTTAATTGTGTTAATCAACATATATTTAAGATATTTAGGTACACCTAAAACAGATTCCCTGAATTGAAAATCATACTATATAAGTATTTATATATATATATATCAATCTTATATTAGAAGTTTTTCGTTTCATCGCAACCCTCTTTTCTTGTCCCTCTATCTAGATGTCCTTCAACTCAGCGCTGTCCCCTTTCCCCTTTTCACGTATCCCCTCTTTGGAGGGGTGTTGATTAGATCAGCTTCACTGGATTACGTAGGGATAGCTGACCACTCGGCCACAGGGAATTGGGAATTAACACGTTTGCTGTCGGACATTCATTGTAACCGTAAATAACATTTCAGCTACGTACAGTTCTTAAATGGATAGATGTATGGAGTTTTATAAAATATCCAAATTTCATAGTAATATTTGGATTACATAGATTTCTTAATAAAGTAAAGATGCTAACTATTACTCTGATAGCCTAAGTTGGATTGTCAAATATTATACAATTACTTTTACATTTAAGTTATTTACGCTAAAAATCGACGAATTTTATTAAAGCAAGAAAAACTATCACAGCAAAATCCACTTTAATTTTGCACTATGGCCAATATGTTGATCTTTTATTTATTACAAGTGCAATGATTATACCGATTGTACGTATTGGTGGCACTATTAATTATTTTAGAAGTGGATATGTCTTCACAGTGTGAATTTGTGTACCAATCTCAATATATAAACCTCTGGTAATTTAGGATTATTTCATTAAAGCAAAACCAGCACGCGAAATATTCAAATATATCAAAAAATATATTGCATTATTTAATTTACACTGAATCGAAACAAGCATAACATATTTAAAGTTTGAAGACGGGTAATAATGTATTTTTTTGTTCCTTTAGTTTGTCACACTGTCAATACCCATCGATCCTATATCGAAAATAATGATGTCACTTTTGAAATCGATTAATTTCATTCGGCGCGCCCGCCATCGCCCTGATCCGTTTTTATCTCGAATGTCGAAAATTTTGAATTCAACGGTGATGTTTTATGACGCGTGAAATTGTTCCATTCAAAGTGTCAGACGTAGACGCTCGTAGACGTTACGACTTTTCCAATTTTCACATTACAATACAATATAGATTAAGCACATAGTTATAACGATGCAAGTTCCCGAGAGAAGATATCAGTTAAACATTCGAATTCTTTCATTTGTTCTTTTTATAGTTTCAATTACTGAAATAATTTGTCATAATAATATTTTTCCAATGAGTTGCTTTGTGTGAGATACAGGTATAAGGTTAGTTATGTAACTAATCTGTTGTCAATTATTCGAAAAAGAGTTTCAATTGTGATAAGAGAAATATAAATATCATCATCATCATCGTCATCAGCACAGTCCGTCACAAATCGCAGATAAACATAGGAGAAGATATAACTATATTCACATGAAAAGTATTTCTATATTTATGCTTAAAAATGTTGCTAAAGTTAGAGCATTTATTTTAGGCTTATGTCATAAATACTGGTTAATGAAGGAAATGCTCAGTTTCGGTTATAAGTTTATATTTAGTCCACGCTAAGTTCGGAACACAACATGACTTGGATTTGTGATTAATAGTTGTGAATGTCACATACCTTTGGCATACATACAAACCAATAACAAGCAGTTTCAAGGCATCTGGTACAAAAATAAATACTCTGTCAAATTATTATTGTGTTTTAAAACAATGGCATTAGATACTTTAGATTATAGCAATATTTGTTAAATTAATTTGTTTATTTTTAATCAATCACATCATCGATTGATTAAAAATAAACAAAAGACAGAAGAACAATATCTCGTTCTTCAGGTTAAAGTCCCATAAAGGTATTTCAGAAATTCCCATTAAAAATTCATACAGATATCGCGTTAATTTTATGCGATATGTGCGATAAACGTACATGCGGTTTTAGTAAAACAAATACTTCATTAGCATCGATTCCATGTAATTGAATCGAGGCTAACATAACAGCGTTTTTACATTACTTTTAAAAGTTTAAAAACAATTTTAAATCTTTCTGGAAATTAAAATGTGCTCACTACCTTAGTCTACATAACATTAGAGCAAATAAATTGGCACTGAAAACCATACCAAAGCCGTAGTCAACGTATTGGAAGAACACATAAGGTTTAGGGAATATTTTTGTGCGTAACCGTGCTTGGTTTTGGCTTGAAATATACACAGTGTTCCCTGACTATATTTTTATTTGTAGGTGTGAGTCATAATCGTTACATGTGAAGATAAGGACAAATAAGTGCCACTACAGTGTTACTAATAGTTTTGACACCATTATATTTAATGATTTCTTATATTCACTCGAACACTACGTACATTTCTAGTGATACCAAAACCGTGCTCAACTTCTTGGCACTTACTCACGCATACATGTTTCTTATTTCTTTCTTTATCGACCTGTAAAAGTTTACCACTGGACGTAATTTAACTATGTTATTGGTTGCAAATAATTTTGAAAGCAAATGTGTAGGTACGTGAGTTCGTGTTCATACAATGTTTTTGAGTTTTGGGTTTGTTTAAGCGTCACTTGAAATGTAGGTACCTACGCAGCGTTCCGGGTTCTTTGGTCTGAGGTGTGGTTAAAATAGATAATTATTGTCGAAGTAACCAGTTGCACAAAAATATTATGGCGAATAAAACTAATTTTACGAATTTTGTCGTCAGGAATTGAAAATAATTAAAACTCATCCATTCCATTTTCCATTTCATTTCATTGCATTTCTTGCTTTCCATTTTAATCCTCAGAGGTAAAATGCGTCTCCACTTTGATTCCTAAACATGAAAAGATGTAGATTTCTACGGGATTTAGCTTATATCTGGTGGAATCGGTTGTTTTTCTTACTTATATAAAAATAAGCATGTTGTTTTGATATAATATTGCAGAGTGATTATTTAATTAAAGATCTTTATCGACATTTCAACCCATTACAATACTCTTCAAGTCCTCACACCATCCAATGCGAGGTCATCGTACACTGGGCGGCTGGTCAGTGCGACGCTTTACTAAACCAGCATAACTATACTCATAGTAATTAAAAAATGGTAGCAGAACAACGGCAAGTTATGCCCATGAACTCATCAAACTCCGTTTTTGTGAGTCAAAATTTGCTCAGTTGCAACATTTAGATATACACATGATCATTTAAATACTTTGAATTTATCCATGCTATTTTGACTCTTAACTAAAAGCGATAAAGCTTTAAGTTGCATAATAAAATTACATTCTGCATCTAACTAACCGTGTTGGCGTCACTCATTGAAGTTAACCCGTTGACCCACATCCTTCAATCATTTTGAGTTTTGTATTTAGCCCGTTGTATCGTGCTGTTTGAAAAATAGCCTTGCGAATGAAAAACCCGTAGAACTTGGAGACAAAAGGAGTGCGTGGGCGAATTGAATGTTAAGACGATCATTAGCGTGCCATTGTTGAAAATATCAGGGAGGTTTGCAAGAAGCACAGGTACTCAAACAAGTTATGAACCCTACCTTTAATTGCACTTAATATGAATAAAAATCAATGCAGTGTTTAATTGCAGTATTAAATTTCGATTAGTTAAACGATAAAATATTGTTAAATCAGATAAATTACAATTACTTTATTCTTTTAAATGATATAAATTAAGTAAAGTGAGGATATAAAATTTAAACAAAATAAAATTTAAAACTTTTTACTAGATATAAGAAACTTATGAAGTATTTACATTTGTGTACTAGACTTGCAAAAATAAGGTTGTTTGCCCTTGACATGTGAGAGTCGATCATGCATATAATGATGTCCTCCAGAGCGGATTTCGGTCACGGCGGCCAGCCTCAACGGAGACTGGCCATCGGTGTAGGATAGGATTATAGTGCCCAAGTGTATGCGTAAGCACAGGTGCACTCTCTATTCTTTCACTCTCATAGTCCGATGGGATGGTAACCCGACACGACGGGAGAGACTACAGGCGCAGGACGAACGGCTTTACGTGCTTTCCGAGGCACGGGGATGAGACACCGCCAGTTTCCTGACTCCGGGCAGTTATTGAGAGTTTCTTGATGACTCAATAATTGATTTTTTAGCCCGACCCGGGATTCGAACCCGGAACCTCATGATCAGCAGTCGCACTACTACAACCACTAGACCAACGAGGCAGTCAAGTTAAGTCATGCATATACAAGTTAATCATTTGATGCGTAAGTAGAGAGACGTTCTTTCATCCTAACATGATATTTCTCATGTAACAGTTAATCGATAAGTTCGGTGGTAAGTTCTTCATGCAAAGCTGGTTGCAGGTGGACATTGTCTACAGTAGATACTTTCTGTAACTGTACTTTCTGTGACTGTAATTTCGGTAGTCATTTAAATTTTATAAAAAAAATACAAAACTTCAGTGTTAAATTTAACTAACGCAAAAGTTTGATATACACTGGAAATGAAACACTGTTACAATATCGGTATAGGGTAGCAGCAAGTAACTGACCTACAAAGGCACGTGACTTGCAAAACTACACCTATTGTCGCGTAGACCACCTAACAGTCGCCATAAATTACCCCTAGCTCGGCATAATTGTAGCAATGCGAAACAGTAGTTTCTAAAATTCGCCAAAGGGTTGTCATTGTCAGCTGACATTGACAATAAATCAGTTGTTAATTATTTGCACTGTTACTTTAGAACTCGGTAGTGTAATATTTTTAACAATAAACAATACCTACATATTTTAAAAACATTTATTATTGGCAAATGATACTGGCCAATGTGTAAAATAGCCGAAAAAATTCAGATCAATAATTTTTTTTTATAGGATAGAGTGACAAACGAGCACATAGCCCACCTGATGGTAAGTGTTTGCTGTGACACATAGACATCTACACCTATCCTCAATAAAGAATCAAACTGCAGATGCGTTGTTACATGTAAGGACTAAGATGGAATGCCCCTTTTCCAGTAAAAAGGGTCTCCTGTTCTCTACACTCACCATACGAAACACAGCAGAGTTAAGCTGCTATTTTACGCTGGTATTCTGTGAGAGCGTGGTCTTTCCCCGGCCGAGCCGACCCATTCGTGGTACAACTATACTACTAACGTAGCTGCAAAATGGCTCTACCACGTTAAAAGCTAATTTTGATGCGATCAAAACTAGCTTTCTATAAAAAATCTTGTTTATAGGATTTGGTCAACTTGGCGGCCTAACTGAAAGCCCTCTATTAAAGCTAAAGTATATAAGCATGGCTCTATCACGTATAATTAAAATAATTTGTCATAATAATATCGATAGCCATTGGATGAGATAAGAATGACAATTTAATTTAAATATTATTTAATATAGGTCCACCACATTATAGGAAATATTGAACAATTTGCACATTGTTTTAATACATACAAATGTAATTTTTAGCGTCGTAACATTTTCATTTATCTTAATACAGATTTAAGTTGAAAAATGTATTTAAAGTTTTAATAAAAATTTATTTAAATTAGAAAGAAAGCGTTGATAGAGCCAAAATTATCAGCATAGAAAAATGCTACTAGTGTTAATAATTATAATTATATTATGTTGAATATTTTTAACTTGTATTAATTAAGCTAATGTATGTATACATGAGGTTCATATTTATTTATTTATTTATTGTTTATTCTACACCAAAACTCAAAATAACGAGTACAGTTAAATCTTAAGTATAACTGGCTGGAAGCCGACGCGTTGAGCCACAGAAAAAAATATTTGTGGAAATATCGTTTTAAATTTGGAAGGGTCATATTGTTTATTTATTAATGATAATACATTCATTGAAATTGAATGACATATTATGACTTTCAAATAAATTTGTCGGTATGACACACACGCCACCTACTGTAATTTAATTGTACTATGACTATAACCTTCGCGCAAGTGCAAGCAATAAGTAGAAAAATTTTTAGCGCAATCTGATGAACGGTATGCCAGCGCATAAAATATGAACAAAAAATAATTAATTTTTATATATTAGATATGTACAACAGGCGGTTCATATTGGATGGCATAAAATTTAAGTCATATTTTATAATGGCGTAACTGCTCTATACTAGGTACCTACTGTATTGTATACTCTAAGGTAGAAATAATTTCTTATGTGCATATCGAATTACTTTGTATATATATTTTTTTGCTGTTTTTCATGATTTTATAATAGGTTCCGATTTTCATACAAATATTTTTAACTAAGCGTGAAGCTTTAAAGTGCTAATGATACCGTACGAGTGTTTGATTTGGCCAAAATTATTTTTTGCATGTAAATGATTACTGCATAACACTGTTAACGAGTGTGACAGTGATTGTCCCAAACTCGATTAGATTTCTCAGTAATAAAATTTATGTTATTTTAAAATGTAAATATTAATTACAAAAATAATAGTATGAGTGACAAAATCTAAGGCTCTATTGTCAACAACGCATCGCAGTCCAATCTTGATTCTATACCCAATATTGGTGCGTCTGTGGGTTTCAGTGGTCACTTACCGTCAGATGGGCTCGTTTATTAACCTTAATAAAATACTAAAATTTTTAAAGTATAAGTAAATTTTTAAGAATAAATCGAAGAGTAATATTTGTACGCCTTATTATATTTTATAAGGGATGGGATGGATAAAAAAAAACTTAGTCTTTATTTTATATTCTGTATTTCGGTACAGAGTAGGTTTGATAGACGCCAGCATAATATGACTCAGCATTTTAACCCTTGCTCAACTAGGTGCCTACATACAACATGCTTACAAATAACAGTCGGACGGAAACAATTACACAGCTGTCAGATATTCGGGAATGTTACACCCGGGCCCCTCAGAAACTTTTGCGAAACTTAAAAAAAGTTTGATGGTTAAAGTTTTTTTTATTTTTTTTTTCAAATAACTCTCCATATCTAAACTAATTGTCGTAACCCTTTTTCAATACCTTTCAGCTGATTTTTTATTTTTTTATGGCGTATAGAAGGCTCACGGTACCAAATCAGGGTCGTAAAGAGCTCCATCCAAAAGCTAAATCTTTATACTATCCAGGAAGTCTCTCGGTTTGAGTGTTGAGGCACGGACGTATTTTCTCTGTCAGAAGTCAACTATCAGAAGCAGTAGAGCGCGAAGTCCCCGCTTGGTCGATTGTTTCTCACAGCGGTAAATACCTTTGGCAAACGTTTGGTAGTATATGCGGCACTGATGCTACTTTGGTTTCGTAGAGGAATCGACACCAAATACTTATTAGAGTGAAAAATCCTGTACACTAGTGATGGGCAGCAGGAGTACCAGTGAGTGGTTTACAACCTGCCTAACTGGTGAGAAGGGGTTATTCTTTTAAGAAATTCGAATTCAAACTGACTCATCATCATCATTCATCATCATCAATACATCCCTTCACAAGTTCACTGCGAACATAGTCCTGAGCCACCTGCAGCCATCGATTTCATGCATGTTTTACCAGGTCGTCACTCCATCTAGTGGGGGGTCGCCCTATACTTCGCCTACCGGTACGAGGCTGCCGCTCGAGAACCTTTCTTTCCCATCGGTCGTCGGTTCTTCGAGCTATATGGCTGGCCCATTGCCACTCCAACTTACTAAACCGTTGGGCTATGTCAGTCACTCTGGTTCTACTGCGGATATCCTCATTTCTAAGTTTATCACGCAGAGAAACTCTGAACATAGCCCTCTCCATAGCTCACTGAGCGACTTTGAGCTTCCTTATACGGCCAGCATTGAAGAACCACGTCTCAGTTCCATAAGTCATCACTGGCAACACGCACTGGTTGTACAGTCTCGTTTTCAAGTTTTGAGGTATACCTGACGAGAAGATGTGTCGTAATTTCCCGAACGCTGCCGAGTCGAGTTGAATTGACAATTGACCTCTCGGTCGAAGTTGGACTTACTCGTACATAGTCAGACTATTTGTCCTAGGTAAACATACTCGTCTAACAAAAGTCTAACTGACTGGTTCTGACGAATTCTTGAGAAGGCTTATCTCTTGTGATCTATATGAATCAAAGCAGATGACGACTTACTTAATATTTTAAGTTTTAAGTTCATAGTCATAATACATATTTCTGTGTGACTGTATTTAAAAAAAATTATAAAGAGATTTGGCCTACAAGTGTAAATTAAGTCAAAATTATAGTTTTTGTTGTAACGTTGTTGCTAAATGCAGCTAAATACCTAGTTAATATATATCAAAATATAAAATAGGCGTTCAGTTATGTTTCGAAATATGTTAATAAGTTTAACAGAGGTCTCTTTGTTTTTCTCTATTTAAGGAAAAAATTATGACATATCTTGTTTCTCAATCTTTAAAAATGGCAGCTTCTGTTTCTAGTCTAAACGTATTTGATTTGAAATCAGTCAGGGTTTAAATTTTATTACGAATTATGTTTTAGATATCAAAATTATTTTTTTGACATGTAAGCGTGACAAACGAGCACTCAATGCCTCTGATGGTACGTGAATGCTGTGATACGTAGATACATATATCTATTATCATATATATATACCAGTTTCCGGTCCTCCTAAATTACTATACGAAAGACAGCAGCTTTATACTGAATTCGAACTGCATAATATATTTGTAACTTAGCTTAAGCACTTAGAAAAATATTTAAAAAATGATCATTCATATTTACGTGGTGGAACCATGCCGTAGTTATATTATGGTTGTAGCACGAATATGTCGGCTCGACCGGGGAAAGACACGCTCTCACTTTTACCAGCGTGAAATAACAACTTAATGCTGCTGTTTCGTATGGTGAGTGTACAGAACCGGAGACCCTTTTTTAACGGAAACAAGGCATTCTATTTTAGTCCTCAGGGGTGAAAAATGTCGGGTTTCGCATTTGGAATCATAATCGAGGGTTAATGTAGATGTATATGGGCCACAGCATCCGCTTACCATCAGGTGCACTGTGTGCTCGTTTGTCACTCTTTTTATATAAAAAGAAAAAGTAATAGAATACGCATACAATCCAGAGTTTCTATGGATAGCTTATTTCAGCATGTTTATGTACTATGATAGTACTAGAATATCGAAGCTTTACATGCACAAGTCAGCGATGCGGTGTGGGTAGAGCGTGCAGCTAAAACTCGTGATTAATGATAGGTTACCCACGGCGGGCGCCGGCCGATGACTGCGGGTGTACTGGGACCATAGACTAAAAATAAAGACAGTTCAATAATATGGAATTATTAAATAAAAATACAACAAATAAAAACTTTATCAGCAAACCATCCAGCAATTAATGTTTACCTCCAGCCAGTAGCAACCGAAGAAATGCGATGAAATTCTATAGCCTGTAGTTTACTGATTTCTACTTATATTATTGGAACATAACAGTGAATGTAGCTTACTCTATAACATGTAGGTAGTCGATAATATCTACCTTATACGGACTCAGGCATAATAGACATTATATAAAAACTTTCCTTCTATAATTTTACAATAAAATTTTAAATATTTCACTCACTTCAGTGAGGAGGGGGTATACATACTGTTGGAAATAAATAGGTTTAGGTTACTTAGGTGTATAGGTGGTAGGACTTCCCTTCAACTTAGAAGTCCATCTGAGTTTATAAGGGTCATAAAGGTATATATTATGATATCAGGCAACAGTACAGCCACTGCTGTGTTTCAGTTTTAAGGGTAAAGAAGCCAGCATAACTAATAGATTGAAGCATTTTATCATAGTCCTCGTGGTTGACAATGTACCCTGTAGCTTTCGTTACTTAATTACGATTTTCCAGGACCTAAATTACCTAATATCATCAGGTGGACTGTTGCTCGTTTTATACCCTAATACTTTAAAACTCAAGAGTTTTTTTTTTGTTTGTGTGCGAGACGATGTTTAATAAAAGATTAAGAAGGGAATGCTTCGGTGATTTGTATATGTAGAAACAATGAATTTGAATACACTAGACTTTTATAGAGCTCTAGACCCGACCTAAGCTCATCGACTCAATGTGTGATAATTTAATGATGGACCAATTTATGGAATATATATATAATTTATGGAATAATATATATTCTACTATGCCAGCACTTATCTAAGATCCCACCTGATAATGATATGATGTAGCCTAAGATGTGATGTAAGGTGAAGCGCACTGACTTAACAAAAGTCTATTCACTCTTGCCTTGAAGACAACCACACTGTAATGGGCTAGGAAGACAGATGCTAGCAACTTATTCCACTCCTTTGCTATATGCATGATGAACGACGTAGCGAACCGTTTGGTTCGAATGCGTGGTAAGTCAACAACGAAAGGGTCTCCACCCTTGCCGACCGTCTGGTTGTCCGATGGTGGAAGGGAGAGGGAGAAATTAACTTGTGCAATTCCTGCGCACACTCTCCGAAATTCACCTGTAGAATACCGAAAGGCTGGCTACCTTGCGTCTGTGTTCGAGGCTGGTAAAATTCGGGTCACCAATAAGCCTCTTAGCTTGCCTTTCCATTGAGTCCAAAGCTGCTAGGCGGCAGTTTGCAGCACCAGCCCATATATGGCAGCAATACTCCACGCACGACCGGACTTGCGCTTTCTATAAAGTAAGCAGCTGTCCCGGCGTGAAGTATAGCCGCACTTTTGCAAGAACTTCCAGCTTCCTGGCAGCTGCTTTGGGCTCAATGAACCACTCGAAGTTCAGATTTGAGAATATCTCAAACACTAACAACTGAAGGCGGTCGGTATATTCCAGTGATACATTTCGGAAAGAAGTAGCCAAAGTGAGCTGGCTCCTTTTTGCAGTGAAAAGACACACTTGTGTTTTGGAGGCGTTGAATTTCATAAGATTGGCATCGCCCCATTCTGAGACTGCCTGTAGTGTGAGATGCACACACTCTACCATAGCTTCTCTTTCGGACTGGATTCGATCCCGATTAGCCCGAGGACTAGGTTGGTATCCCTCCACAACTGTGGTATCTCTACACAACTGTGCTATCGTCTGCATACCCATAGATACCGGGTATAAGCAGATCATTAATAATCTCCGGTCTAATAAAAGTGTGTTCTTATTTTTTGTTTGTTAATTAGGTATTAATTTTATTTTATTTGCTTAAATTATTCTATATACTGACACTAATGCTTATTGAAATTGACTGGATGTATTATTTTAAAATTGTTATCTTGTTTACATTGATTTATGTATTGTATTGCTTTAATTGTGTAGATTAATTTTAATTTAATTTATTGCAGCACAGTTGCCTCAGAGAAAGTTTTAATTATTGATCTCGTCTCCAGACTGATAAATGTGTGTAATTCTGTTATTTATTTATTAATTTTAATTTTATGTTATTTTATTTCATTATTTTATTTATATACTGACATTACTGCCTATTTACATTGACTGGATTTATTATTTTAAAATTGTTATTTTGTATTGAAATTGATTTAATTATTGCTAAAATTTAGGAGACTGATTTTAAATTTATTGATTTTACTGGATATGGGTGTAATTTGCCTGAATAAAGATGATTATTATTATTATTATTATTATTATTAATATGCATCAGGAAGAGAGTTGCGGAGAGAACGGACCACTGAGGAACACTGGCGTTAGTCGCCATAAGATCGGATGACCAGCCATCGACGACAACCCGGAAAACCGTTCACTCAGAAAATCATTTACTCATTCAATCAGACCAGAGGATAAGCCATACGCCGGAAACTTACCCAAAAGGCTAGTGTGCCAAACTCTGTCAAAGACCGTCGAGACATCAAGGGAAACAGCATGTGCTTCGCCCACTGTTCTTACCGATTCCTAGTCCCCTGCTGACCGATTTCGGCGAAACCCGTGGGTGACAGGCTAGAGAATTCGTATATAGCAGCAGTATTCGTATATATTTGAGCAGAATTTTAGTACTATTTTTACTTAAACGCAATAAAACCCGTAAAATAAGTCTTATTCAATGTACATAAGTAGTGTAAATATAAGAAAATTATTACTGTTTTTACTGTTTATGAAAATTTTCACAGCACGTCATTCTAAAATGTAAATATATTGTAATTTCTTTAAATACGAGGGTGGATTGAAAAGTACTCGGCCTAACCAAGAAAATAAACAAATACTAAATCAGTTATATTTTTATTTTTCTACATAATCACCATCAAGTTCAATACACTTTTGCCACCTCCCCTTCCAAGCATTTAGACCGTTGAAAAAAAATGATTCTTCCTTAGAGTCAAAATATGCGTCTACAGCTGCTTTGACCTCGTCGTTTGTCGAAAATCTTTGACCTCCCAAGTGCTTTTTTAGGTTAGGGAACAGAAAGAAGTCTGATGGTGCCAGATCAGGTGAATACGGCGGATGCGGTAACAGTTCAAAGCCACAGTTGTGAATTTCAGCCATTGACTGTACTGACGTGTGAACACGGGCGTTATCTGATGAAACAGGACTTTTCTTCTGAGCATTCCTCGACGTTTTTCTTTTATTTCCTCTCGTAAACGACGTAGTAAGGTGCAGTAGTAATCAGAGTTTATATTCTGACCCCTTTCAAGATAATCAATCATAATCACACCTTTCGAGTCCCAGAATACTGAAGCCATCACCTTATTTGCCGACAAAATCGACTTAGCCTTTTTAGGGGGTGGTGAACCAGGTCTTTTCCACTGTTTTGATTGTTGTTTTGTTTCCGGTGTACAGTAATGAACCCATGTTTCGTCCATAGTAACAAAATGATTCAAAAAATCATCTGCATCGGCTTCAAATAACTCCAAACAGTCGCGTGAAATAGTCAATCGTGTCCTTTTTTGTTCAACTGAAAGCAGTCGCGGAACCCACCTCGCAGACACCTTGTGGAAACCCAACTCGTTGACAATGATGTTTTGAGTTCGTTCATAAGAGATGCCTATAATCTCGGCTATCTCTCTAATTTTTAATCTGCGGTCTACCATTATTAAATCAAGTACTTTTTTAATATTTTCGTCAATAGTTGACGTCGAAGGCCTTCCAGAGCGGGGTTCATCTTTCACACTCTCTCTACCACGCTTAAATTCTGCTATCCATTTTTTGACGGATGAATATGACAGCGCACAATCGCCTAATGTACTGACCATGTCATCATGGATGGCTTTTGATGATAGCCCCTTCTTATGGAGGTACTTAATGACGGCACGTTGCTCGATTTGCTCCATTCGCGGAAATTATGTCCGATTACTTTGTTAATAAATTTATAAAATCACAACTAATTATCGCACACGTTTCGAACTTCACACAATGAACTAGTCTGAACTGAACTAAATAATGTGGGTAGATTTGATTTTTAGAATTGAATGGATCTGTGTTAGGCCGAGTACTTTTCAATCCACCTCGTAGCACCAACCAATATAGCTAAATTATATTTGCTGCCTTAATATATTAAATATTATATTATTTGATTCAACGTCATGTTTTTAGCAAATTATACAAATAAACTGTTAGTTGAACTTCGATACATAAATCACTTACAAAGTATATTATAATTAAGTTAATTCAATTATCCTAATGTTAAATTTGTATTATTGAAAATTAATTATTTGTCTTTGTGAACCCGTTAGGAATCTAGACTGGATATGGTCTTCTCCCGTAGGAGGGATTGTTACCGCTCTTGTTAAGCGGAATAGAGATGGTATTACAAGACGGCTGAAGAGCGAAGATTATGGCTCATAGTATGCTTGTGTATGCATTACTATATATGAAGCGTCAGTAGCCTAATGCCAGGCCGTGGACCGCGGAATTCGAAAGGTCGTGGGTTCGAACCCGCCATGCGACTACTGTCATGAACCACTTCTATCACAAGCATTTTAAGCTTACCAGAAGTGGTTAAAGGGAATATTAGTAATTTTTAAGAGCATTACTAGTATTTTACTAAAAAAAAAATATAGTTATTTCTTACTTATTTTAAGCTAGTTCTTGACTTCAATTCTACCGAATGGTAAGCAGTTATGAAGTATTAGATGATCAATCGCACTGCCTTAGCGTTATAAAACAAGTCTTGGTCTGAAGACATCATAATTATTTCTAAAGACATCATGATTGTGATATGATGCAAAGACAGGCACTCGTAAATTGTGCATTGACCCTTAGGAAAGACAAAGCAAATGGTTTGGTTGAAATGCGTGGAATACTTACAACAAAGGGGTGGAGACCCGTTCACCGTCTAGTTGTCCTATGGTCGAAAGAGGAGGGGGGCATTAAATCATAATTCCTGAATTTCGTCCTCCTAAATAAACCTCTTCGGAATGTGTCTTATAGGATACCGAGAGGTTTTATATTACGCATACAACTTATTTTTAAATGTGCACAAATCCGAACAACATTTGATGTAATGGTTAGAGAAAATTATTTAATTAAACTAGGTTACAAATAATAAATTTTATCTATTAATATGATTCAGAAATCGAGTAGTGGCTTATGTGAACGCAAGATCATTAATTTTAAGAAAACGCTAAGTGACCCCTCTGTAAAGGAATCAACACATATTCTTTGGTAATAGTAAATCGTTTCTCCGAGACTTGATTAAAAGTTCACTGTGCAATGTTGCAATAGGATTTCGATATAGAAACTGCAATATTATAACTTCGAGATTCTTGTTCTTAAGAAACCTAAATAAGTAGCTTGAGAACTTAATACCTTCAATTCATGGATATGGTCCGTTAAATGGCGGTATTACCCATTTATGCCAGACGTAATAATTTAGTTTGGCGATGGGAATCAGCTTCAAAAGTACGATATGTCTTTGATACAAGAAAAATCCTCTCCATAACGGGAGAGGCCCAGCAGCGTACATAAGTTTCACTCTCTCGTTTACGCACTGGTTATGAAGAAGAGAGAGAATCAAGATAGGGATGACATGAGAATATAATGAGAATAAGTTTTAGGTTATGGAGTAATGCTGTAGACATATTATAGATGTAGCACGAATTCGGGTCAGCCCAAGCGGGTAAAGCATAAAATAGCAACTTAATGCTGCTGTGTTTCATATGGCAAATGTAGCAAAGCAGAGACATTTTTAATTGGATATAAGGTATAACATGTTTCATCTCATCTTATTACGTGGTAGAGCCAAACTGCAGCTATATTACTGGTATAACTGTAGCACGTATGGGTCGGCTCGACCGGGGAAGAACCACGCTCTCACAGAATATCAGCGTAAAATAGCAGCTTGAAAAAACGCTGATATGTTGTGTGTGTTGTGAGTGTAGAGAACCGGAGACCCTTTTTACTGGAAACGAGGCATTCTATCTTAGTGCTCACGGGTGACAACGCAACTGCTTTTTGATTCGCAACCTAGGATAGTGTAGATGTCTATGGGCCACAGCGGCCACTTACCATCAGGTGGACTGTGTGCTCGTTTGTCACCCTTATCCTATAAAAAAACATCTTAGTCCTCAAGGGTGACAACGCATCTGCATCATCATCTTCATCATTACAGTCTTTCATTAGTCCACTGCTGAACATAGGCCTTCCCCAAGGAATGCCACAAAGCAAGGTCTTGACCCACCTGCATCCATCGATTTCCTGCATGTCTTACTAGGTCGTCACTCCATCTCGTGGGGGGTCGCCCTACACTTCGCCTACCGGTACGGGGCTGCCACTCAAGAACCTTTCTTCCCCATCGGTTGTCGGTTCTTCGAGCTACATGGCCGGCCTACTGGCACTTCAGCTTACTAATCCGTTGGGCTATGTCGGTTACTCTGGTTCTATTGCGGATATACTAAGTTTATCACGCAGAGAAACCCCGAGCATAGCCCTCTCCATAGCTTGCTGAGTGACCTTGAGCTTCCTCATACGGCCAGCAGTGAAGGACCACGTCTCAGATCCGTAAGTCATCACTGGCAACTCGCACTGGTTGTATAATTTCGATTGATGTGTCGTAGTTTCCCGAACGCTGCCTCAACGCATCTGCATGTTGATTTTGAATCAAAGATAGATGTCTTTTTTTAAATCTTAAGGCTACAGCATCATATTACAATCAGGTGAATTGTGTGTTCGCGTATCACCCATATTCTATAAAAAAAACTTAGCCTGATTATTCGGCACCTACTTGATTACAATTGCTGACAAAACTTCTGTGGTTATTAACAAATACTTATAGCTTTATAATTTTCGTTACGTAACTACCGTCCACCGTTAGAATCGTAAGCATTCGCAATGTCTGACAGGTAATTACCGACCTCTTGCTAATTTATCTAAGCAACGGACAACGGATGTAACCCGACGCGGGGACATGAAAATCCGACATATCCAGTATCCAGAGGCTCACCTTTCTAAGTAATAATAACTATTAATCATGTGAGCCGGCCCCAGAAGCGTCTTAAGTGTAGCTCCAACTCTTAAAAGTTCCTTAACGCAGACCCAAAATCTTAAATCCTGCATCTGTGCCAAAACTAATGAGCTATAAGCTATTTAAAAAAATGGTGCCAATTATGAAGTCATTCGATTATGTAGAGAAAATTTTAAACTGTTATATCAACTACTAGAATTGTTGGCAATTCAATGGTAGCATAATATTTTTTTTTTCGTTATGAAAATATTTAATGAATTGATTAAGAATATTAATTAATAAATTTTCCCCTTTTTAATTTCAATGTTAGGAATTTCATGAAATAAAGCGTTAATTGTTCACTACTTACATCTAAAACTACTTACTTAATTTTTTTTTGTTACTAAAATCTATGTAGAGATCCAAGACAGATGTGTAAGTTCGCAAGAATATACCTATACTCCTGCCAGAATAACCCCCGCATCGAAAATTGTGTAACAGAACCAACTGTATTGAAAGCAGGAAGGGTCCCGTCAAAAATTACTATTATACCCCGACACATAATTAATGAACTGCTTATTCAAATACTTTTAAAACTATTATTCATGCCGTTTACGTTTGAAATGTCCCGACCGATTTCTATAAAAGGGCTCCTTTTTTTTTTTCAAAATTAATTAAAATATGTTACCTTGTGCGATTTTTTAACAAAAAGTTAAGCTGAGCGAATTAAAAATTACCCTTTTTTTGAACTTATTTAATAGCCTTGTTGATATTTCAAAGAAATAACGCTTATATAACGAGATTAACAATGTTTGAATAAAATTCTTACTTTTAAAATATTATATAATTTATACTATTTATAAAACGATTGTATGATTTTTTAAATGAAATGATATTTCAGTTGTTGTTGTCGTAGTTCCCCTAAGAAATGCCACAAAACACGGTATTGAGCCACCTGCACCCATTGACTTCCTGCATGTCTTACCAAGTCGTCACTGCATTTAGTCGGAGTCCAGCGGAAGATAGCAACTGAGGTAAGTATTAATACTTACCTTACTTGCTATCCTTATCGTAATAAATGAATAATAAAAAAGAACTTTTTCTTTTCTAATAACCATAAACGTTTTACAACATAACCATGCCTCAAATTAGTGATTTGTAATTATGAACCGACATTGTACCGTCTCAAAGCATTAAAAGTACCAAAATGCCTACTTTTGACTTCAGTTTAAGAACTCAATAAGGTATGAATAGGTCAATATTCATGGTACTATCTACTGACTAATCTATACAAATAAATAAAATTGAAATGTCTGTTTGTAATGTCGAAATAACAGCTTTTTATTATATGCATATGAAAGTATATACGGCACTTATAACAAAACATGATTTTAAATATTTTTGTCTGTCTGTCTTTCTGTCTGTCTGTCTGTTTGTTCCGGCTAATCTCCGAAACAGCTGACCCGATTTTGACCGGACTTTCACTGGCAGATAGTTGATGTTATAAGAAGTAACTGAGGCTACTTTTATTTTAGAAAAAGAATTAGGGTTCTGCGCAAAAAAATTAAAACCCATTAAATCCAATCGTGATAAATTACGCGTGGGCGAAGTCGCGGGAAACAGCTAGTATTCTATATTTTTTTATTTCTTCGTCCCCGGCCTATAGTATCATTTCTTTGTACCAATTAATTCACTGCTCTCAACAATTTTTATTGTACACCTGCAATCTAACATGTTACGATTAACTTTCTACTACTATCCGATTCGCGCCTCTGTGCTATGAACAACATAATAAGAATCAGTATATTAGACATGAGTATCTATTGCGCCTGAAAAAAATAGAATAAAAAACTGCGGTTGCCAACCCACTTGCCAAGCGTAACAACTATGGAAAATATTCTACCTATGAGGCAATCTGGGGGAGACCTATGTTTAGCAGTGGACTTTAGTAGCATGAGCGTGTATTCGTGGTGTAAGAATATCCACTATCCCAAATCTTTATAATATTACAATTTACTTCTTTTAAAACATAAACATAGCTCGAAGAACCGACAAACGATGGGGAAGAAAGGTTCTCGAGTGGCAGCCTCGTACCGGCAGGCGAAGTGTAGGGCGTCCCCCACTAGATGGAGTGACGACCTGGTAAGATATGCAGGAAGTCGATGGATGCAGGTGGCTCAGGACCGTGCTTTGTGGCATTCTTTGGGGGAGGCCTATGTTCAGCAGTGGACTTGTGAAGGGCTGTAATGATGATGATGATGATGACTTTTTTTAACTGTGCAAGGTATAGAAATACCAGTAGGTATCACTGTGACCTGTAAGATCTATTATGATGTAATATTACAATTAGTCAGTATCGTTGTTCAGTTGAGTTTGGCTAAATTATTTTAAATGTCCTCTAATGGTGACTTTTATAGTTTATAGTGTATTTTTAGTGATTAGAGATAGGATTTATGTTTAGTAACCAAACGCTGATATGACTATATTTACCGCAACACTTAAATTAATATAAATATGTATCGATTAATCGCCAAAGAGAAAGAACAGGTACCATGTTTTCGTATAAATTAGAACGTTCTGAATCTCATTTCATAATATTATGAGTAACTAACTCCACATTTAATTTAATTTTTTTAATTGCTTTCTAAATTAGTGAATTTTTCAGATTCATGACTGTATGAAGATTCAAACTTAAAATGCACGCAAGACTGCTCATGATACTTCTAAAAGCTGAAAGGCCACGTTCAGCAGTTCGGGCCAATTATGAAAATAGCGCACCTGCGCTTGTCAAACACGGCCGCGCTTGTCGGCCGGCCTACACTAATCATTAATCTTCTTCGCTCCTTATATATACATTTCTGGTACCATCGCATCGCACCGGTTTCGCGATACTAAAATTATTATGGATCTTGAAATAGCTGTTTTTGGAATCTGTACTGATGTTTCTGTTGTTATTCTACGTTATGATTACGCCATAATCGTTCCACAATTAGATATGGACTTCGGCTCAGCAATGCAGGTAGATTTAATCACCAAGCTTGGCAGGTGAACTGGCAATCAGATGTCCCGTACCTTTAAGCTGCCTCCCGTCATATCCTGCTGCTTAAATCTGGCATATTCATTATGCATCTGTCTTTCCATCCGATTACAGTGTGGGTGTCTTCAAGGCAAGAGTGAATAGGCTTTTGTTAAGTCAGTGCGCTTCACCATCTTAGGCTACATCACTACTCACCATCAGGTGGAATCGTAGATAAGCGCTGGCTTAGTAGAATATAAAAAAATATATTACGAGATTCTTATATTTCCACAAAATTGCTGTTAATATATTGGCAATACACGAACCAGAAATATATTTTATATAGTTTCATAGTGAAAAGAACATCAGCAAGAAATATAAAATATTGGTCTTGATGACTTTATAGAGCTATGAGGCAGCTATATAGTTGTAGCACGAATGGAACGGCTCAACCGTAGAAGGATCACGATCTCACAAAATATAAAATTGCAGCCTAATACAGCTGTGGTTCGTATGGTGAGTTTCGAGATTATGGTGAGTGCTCAATCAACTCCCCTTCTATTCTTATTTCACATAAAGTTTTACTTTCTTCTCTTTCAAAAACCATCACTTTCGTCTTACTTGCGTTCACTTTCATACCCCTTTCTTTCAATGACCAATTCATTAAAATAACCATCATTTGCAACTCGGCTGCCGACGATGCAAATATGACTTGATCATCGGTTTATAAAAGGCATTTGACGGTTGACTCACCCATTCTCAACCCACATTCTTCAACTTTCATAGTTTGCAAACAACTGTCCATAAATAGGTTAAACAACCACGGGGAAGCCACAAATCCCTGTCTGACACTTTTATGAATGCCAAACCAGTCCGAGTAGACCCCGTTGATCCTGACACAATCACTAGAGTCCCTATAAAGAGACCTTAATGCCTGTATCAAGCCAGCGCTCAACTCAAATGAGTTCAGTGTTTGCCATACACATTCCTGTCCACTCTGTCATAAGCCTTTTCCAAGTCCATGAACGCACAAAAAACTTTCTGGTTTTTGGCCAAAAACTTCTCCGCTATCATGCGCATGGAAAAGACTTGATCCATACACCCCATCCCATTTCTGAATCCAGCTTGCACATCCCAAATTTTTCATCAGTTTCTTCCATAACTCTTTCAATTAACACCTTAGCATACAGTTTACCCACAATGCTAAGCAAGCTGATACCACGGTAGTTTTTACAGTCCTGCTGCGAGTCCTTTCCCTTATATGTTGGGACTACAACGGCCTTGCACCAGTCTTCCGGTACCCGCTTCAGTTCCCAACATAATTTAAACAAGGTGTACAGCAGGCCTGCAACCACACTCTCTCCAGCCCTTAGCATTTAGAGTGATATTCTATCATATCCGGCTGCCTTACCTGCTTTCATGCTTTTCATTGCTTTCATTATTTCATCTACACTTATCTCCCTACCTCTCTCCACTTCTTCCGGAATTTCTATTTCACTTACTTCAGACGACTCTTCACTCTTAAACACGCTTTCAAAGTATTCCTTCCATCTCTTGAAATTCGAAACTTCATCATTCAGCATGCAGCCATTCTCGTCTCGTATAGCATTCATTCTAGGCTGTTTTGAATTTCCCCTGGCAGTTCTTACGAGCATCCAGAACATTTTAATATTTGGATTGAAGTTATCAGATATCCTTCTATCATTCTTATCTATCCTTTCTTGCTTTTTCCTTTTAACAAGTTCTTTTACTCTCTTATTTATACGTCTAAAGTCTGCCTTTTTACTTTCAATCTCATCATTCATACCGCCAGAATTACCAGCTTTAGTTGCTAGTAAATCTAGCCATGCTCTCTTCTTTGCTTCAACTTCCATCCATACCTCATCATCCCACCACAACGTATTACTTTTCCTTTCATTCGTTCTCTTACTTACAAACTCTCAATCTCAATATCACTCAAAATCTCAGGTGTCCCGGAAACGATGCTGCCACACTCTGTCTTCAGCTTTGACAGTTGGCTCTTTCTGGCAGACAGATCCCTGGCAAAGACTTCGAAGCCTTGGTTCCGCTCGATTGCTTCTTCAATACAAGCTGTATTGAAGTAGCGTAAGTCCCGTCGCATGCATTTCGAGATCTGTCTGTTTAGTTGCCTGTATGCTGTCAAATCTGTTGAAGATTGTAGATTCATCTCCCGTCTAACAGCCATGAGATTAAGAGTGTGATCGGAGAGTTTTTGTGTTCTTCTGCGGCAGGTCTTGCAGAACTTAGCTCCGGCCGCATGGACAGTTTCCACGAGCTTGTCATTCATATCGTCCACTTCATTGCAGTTTCTAGGAACTGAAAACGGTTTTTTAACTCGAGCTGAAAGGTTTCGGGACTTTGGAATAGAACACAGGGGGACGGAGCGTTGACTTCATCAGACGAGACCTCTCCAACTTAACGTTTAGGTTCAGGGTGCCTCTAACCATTCGGTGATCGCTATCAGTTTTCACCCTCGCGATCACGAAAACATCACTGAACAGTGGTCGTCTGGTTGTCATAATGAAGCCAATCTCATTTTTTGTCGAACCGTCGGGGCTCGACCAGGTCCACTTCCTGTGGGCCGGCTTCTGGAAGATAGAGTTCATCATAAAGAGTCTCTCTTTCTCCATGAAGTCGGCCAGCTGTTGGCCCTTTGGGTTCCGTTGCCCTATTCCAAATTTCCCTACTTTCAGCTCACCGTTCTCTCTTGTGCCTAGTTTTACATTGAAGTCTCCCATTAACACCGTATAGTGGGTTTTGGAGGAATGCATGGCTCTAGAAATATCCTCATACATTTCCTCCACCTACTCATCGGGATATGCCGAGGTTGGTGAGTTCACAGTACGTGAGCAACCCAGGTTCGAATGAAATTGTTAATTTCAATTTTAAGTGCTGATTTACCACTTGCTCAGCGGTGAAGAAAAACATCGTGAGGAAACCTGCATGTCTGAGAAATAAAAAATAATATTTCGAAGACATGTGAAGTCAAAATGCATTATGGCAGTGCATGGGCTCTTTCTTACCCTTAAGACCACTCAGAAATGAGAGAAGGCCTTTGCTCTGGAGTATATAATGTATTTATAGTAGAGTAGAATAGAGTATAGTAGAAATACATACATAGGCATTTTAACTGTGTAGGAAGATAAAAACTCCTGTGCATATGTAAAGATTCTTTTATATTTTAATACGAAATTAAAATACTCAATTACATTACTAATACTTTATTTTTTAAATCATATAAATTATATTAACAACTATTGAGTTGCAGTGGTGAGGGCTGCGGGTTCGAACTCCGCACGGAACAAGTATTTGTATGGCCTACAAATAATTGTTCAGGGTCTGGATGTTTGTTAGGAGCTTGGATCTGAGTTCAATAATAAAAATATTATTGCATGTCTTAAGCGCAAATTTCAATAAACAAACAAAAAATACAAACCGTGACTTGATAGTACCAATACGGTTATTTTGGCACTAGTGTTGGTTGGATTTTTTGCACAATTATCTCTATTGTAAATATTATGATGGTTATAAATAAAGGAGATGGAGACGTCTTCATACATTCTTGGGTCCAAGTGTTAACAAGATGAAAGAAGGGCCATTTGAAAGCTTATATATAAACGATTCATAGCAGAAAATCTGGCAAGATTTGTCAATCTAAGAGTTGAGTTATTGTAGAATAAGTAAAAGTGAGATTATCTATAACCTAACACTGTAACAGGTGATTTTACACTGTTATTACACTGTAACAGGCTATTTTTCACTATAATTACTTAAAGATATAAAAGCAAGATCAGTATAAAATCACAAAAAAAGCTGTGGTTAACAATGAAACGAAATGGTGAAACGATTGACGAAAATTAATTCAACAACAACTAAGTGAAGTGAATATTAGGGATATCGATCTGAGATCGATTACTTGAATTGTTGTTGTAACTGTTTCTAGTTGGAACTTTTATATTTTGTTATCTTTTATTATTATTTTGTAGATATGTACGCAATTTTTTTATCTCCCTAGTTAATACAGAAAAATAATCGAAAATAAGATATTAAAATGATCAATTTAATGGAGAATCGATTATATTGCGCACGTTTCAAATCGAATCGAAAATCTGTCTTTTTCTTATATGTAAATAGTTTGAAGTTTGAACTGTCAAGTTCAGTTTCAAAATAAGAAGTCCCCTATTGGAAGATAACGTTCAGAAAAAAGAATTTCACTAGTGTATTCTTTATGGTAATCGATTTATTGCCATAATAATACAATACAATCGATTTTCTAACTTATTTTTATTTTCTTGTTTTTCGAAATCTAGATTTTAAAAAGAGCTACTTTTTTATTTTACTTAAGAAAAATATGGCCAATTTTTCAAAGTATAAACCAATTAGTTAACTTCAGGCCCAAAAATTCCATTCTCCATTGTAGACGAAAACAGTTCACAAAGTGAATTTTTTCAATGCCTTTTAAAATTGTAAAACTCGTATCAATGTTCATAAGTAAAAAAAACATCGTAAGCAAGCAATGTTTGAATTACATATTGGAAAAATTGAAAATAGCTCGTCTAATGTGGCATAGCTTTGAGGACTACTTTACTTTTCAATTTTTAATCGAGAACTATACTGCCATCTTTTGATAAGTAGCAAGAAATTAAAAAATGTATAAACTACGGTCTACTAGCGCTATCTGCTGACAAGTAGACCAACTCCTCATAAGCTGTATTGATTTGAAATAATTGTTTTAATTAATTCAAGTATGACTTAATTTATGTATAATTCAACACCGTTTAATATTTACAGCAACGAGATTTGTAGATATAAGTAGATAAATAGAGCAAAGCTATGAGTTAAAACATTTTAATGCATATAACTTTCTAATTTACCAAGAAATTTGACAAAAAATTACAAACGAATTGTGATATAAACGTACCTAAAACGATATTATTGTTGATATTGGGCTAACAAAGAAAGTAGACAATCTTGTAAAATATTATCAGTTAAGTAACACTCTCAATCAAACCAGGAACAACTGAATAAATGTACTCTACACATTTTTTTGGGTAAATAAATAAAACAACTGTCAGATTCATTCATTTTATTTTAGAATATTCGTAAATTGTGACAACCTTTGTTTTTCAATAATTGTAGCTAAAATTAACTTAGTTTTCATTTTTCAATCGTCTGATAAAAGTTATCCATTAAATAAATAATGAATTGATCGAATATAAAAGTGAAACAATTGAACTATTTTTTTAAATAAAACTCTTTTTGATAATGTTGTATTTTATCCTGTGAACAACAACTTTTATCTTATGATTGAAAAATTAGTCTGCCTAAATATAACTATAATAATTTAAAAAAATATGTTAATTTTTAACTGAGCTGCGTCTTATTTCTATTCCAAAGTTAATTCAATTTTTATTATCTAAAAAGAGAATTAAAATACTTACATCTATACTTAATATTATGAAGAGGTAAAGTTTGTAAGTTTGTGAGTTTGCTTGTAGGAAGTAATATCTGGAACTACTGAACCGGTTTTAAAAATTCTTTCACCAGTAGAAAGCTGCATTATTCCTGACTGACACAGGCTATATTTTATTGTAATTAATAATATTTTTTAATGTGAAATAACAATTTGTCAATCAATTCCGAAAATAAATCCTAAACACACACGCCCGGGTCATCTATTAAATAATAAACATAAAAACCATGCGAAAATTAACATTTGTAGTAATAAAAATAACGTTTTTTCAATAAAAACTTTTGTTAAGACCTCGTACGAGTTTTTATCTTTCAGCATACTTAAAATCCTTACTTACATGTGTACTATAGAAATACATATTCCATTTATCACAGGGCTTTTCATTTATATTAAATCTATAAAAATAGTTTGCAAATCGCAACATAAGAAGACATATTATGAGAAAATTATTGTGCGATATTTAAAGTTAATAATTAAGATAATTAAGTTACTAGTTTTAGTTTTTTTTAATTATAGTTTTTAATATTGTATAATATAATAAAATATTGTATGTTTTATTATGTAAATAAATTTAAAGTTAATTTAAATCTATAATATATAAATTAAAATCTATAATATTTAGCGTAGCATACAACTACTGTTATTTTAAATATGATAATTAATGTAACTTAGCTTTGTAATTAGACAAAAATACTAGGTGACCTAATCACTTTCTCATCTAGTATCTATTTTAGTATAACCTAACTATATACTCTAAGTGAACAAATTTCTTTTGAGAAATAAGGTTTCTGTAAATCTAACAGCATTAATGATGACTATGATTTTTTCATTTCTTTTATACATGTTTGGAATAAAAAAATATTTCGTTTCGAATAAACATACGATCTCGTTAATTCTGTTATGCCCATATAAAAAAAAATCTTGAATGTATAATTGGTAAACTGCTACAAAATTTATATATTGTACCTCTATATTTTCATTAATAGAATATCTAAATATTTTGTGGTATGCTTAATAATTTCTTCCCTTCGTATTGTTTTCGTGTAATACAATAAAGAGTTATTTATCTATCTATCTCACAAACTTAAACTTAAAGCACAACGAACATAAAAATAATGTATTATGTATATTTGCGGCAAAAATTTTAGTGACGAAATAATCTTAAATGCTACCTACTATAAGTTTTATGGATATTTTTTTATTTATTGGAAACATACTTTCCATGTAGGTGATATAATATTATTTCTTGACAATTTTCTAAGATATTTCAATAAGTTGTACATCATATTTTAATACTTTAAAAAAGAAGCTATAAGTGAGCTTAAACAGTTCTAATTTCGAATTTATTAAAACACACGCATTGTAAAATTTGCTTTTAAAAAAAAGTCCCGCTGGGTTTCTTGCTGGTTCTTCCCAGGACAGAGGTTTTTTTTCGAATCAGTGGTAAAGTAAACAATGACTTTCAATAAGAATTACACATGTGATCTACATTGAATAAAAAATTATTCTATTCTATTCTATGCTTAAAACTGTAATTAAAAATATAAAATATAAATGAATTATAAGTTATTGATTGGACAAAAAGTAGCCACTCACACATTTTGAATCAAGTGTAAGACTTCTATTGTTTAATGTAATCATTATTATTATCTTAACATCATTATTATTATCTTAACTTTTGGTTGATTAGTTTTAAATTTAAAAATATTGCATGGGTATAGTATGAGATTATCAAAACTATATTCAATAGATGTAACCAACATGCAGTCAACTCGATGGTAAGAGCTACTGCAGTTCGTGGCCATGTGCAGGAAACTTCAAATAAAGACGGCCACTGATACATTGTCACCTCACAGTGCTATATTGGAAGCCTCTAATTGTAGTGGCTCTCTACGCCAATTAGGCCAGAACACAGCTGTGCAAGCACTGCTTTTTGGCATCACAAATAGGTAAGAGCGCGATACCCACCCAATAGAGTCCTAGGCAGAACAGAAGTCCATCTACCTACGAAATCTCACTGTAGTTTTATGGAAATCACTTCAAAATTTTATTGCTTCCAGAACTAAATTTCAATATATTTCAATATTTTTGATAGTTTAAGTTATTAGTGAAATTAAAAGATCTAAATTGGAAATTATAAAAAACACTTGGATCGGTAAAATGTTTAATTAAAAAAAATATTTATAAAGCTTATTATAATTAATTACTGATAAACAAAAAGAAATAATTTTTAATGAATCTAAGTGCAAAATTCCTACAATTTAAATGTAATCCATTATCGTGTTCAAACCTATTAAGATAATTAGTTCTTTTAAATAAATATATCCTCTTATGTATTTATGCAAATTTACATTACTACAAAGACATTTATAAAAAAATTAAATTATAAATTAATGTAATACTATATGTTTAATGTTGCTGTTTAACTCTACTTTTACTACATTTAGACAGTGGTAGAGCCACGCGGCAGCTTTTGCTGTTGCACGGATGGGCCGGCTCGAATCGGGGTGGTACCACGACCTCACAGAATACCAGCGTGAAGTAGAAGGCCCTTTTTACTGGAAATGAGGCATTCTATCTTAGTCCTCACGGGTGACAACGCATCTGCATTTTGATTTTTAATAGAGGATGGATGTAGATGTCTATGGGCCGCAGCAGCCACTTACTATCAGGTGGACTGTGTGCTCGTTAGTCACCCTTATCCTATAAAAAAAAAAAACTTTTATACGTGGTAAGTAACAAGTTATACTAAATTAGTTATTATTCAATATTTAAATCTATATACAAAATAAAATACAATTCCACCATTTTCAACATAAAACCGTGTTTTAGTATCAATAGGATCAAAATACAATTCAATGTAAAAATAGAGTTCGTTAAACAATATTATTATACAATGAATGGGTAGAGTTTGAGATTTTTTATGCGTAAGGTGTTAACTACAGAATACGTGTTTCTAATTATTTATAGAGTCGATGACATCAGAACAAAGATGAATAATAAAATCTCAACACTGATGCAAGCAACATCATTGGAAGAGAAGAGTGGTAAAGCATGCGCAGTTACGCACAGCGTATCGATTACATTGGTTCCTTTATAAATAATTCTTATTAGTTATTTTATATAAGACGTACTAGAGTTATTCAAACAATTATTTTTATTCTAAATTTATTCGTGCGTTTTCTAATCTATGATATTATATTGAAAAGTTGTCAAGTGTGAAAATTACCATAATATTTTATATTATTTGTCATTGGACTGTTTAATGGCAGATGTTAATGATTTAGGTTATGTCCATCACTATATACTGCAGATTTTCTCATAATTAATATTAAAAGTTGTTTATTAGCAGTCCTATTATAGATACAAGAAACATTTAGGAACTTATTCATAACGTTCGGCAAGTGTTTTAATGAAATAATCACAAAATCATGATTATCTATATCATTGACCGGACTGAGTATTTTAGGTCTGACATACAGGAGCATATTAACCTAAGTGCAAAGTAACTGCCTATGCGTCTATTGATATATTAACCTATGATATTGGAAATTGCAAAAAGGGAGAGGAGCCCGACACTCGCGTTGCCTAGGGGTCTTTCCCTACGTACTTTAATCAGACTCCGCTGACATATTTTTATTATAAATGCTACTTTCAAAGGACAAGAGAAACAGGAATTATTTTTCGAGAAATTCCTAAAGACTATTTTAATGCTGAAAAAACCAAGAAAAAACATTAACAGTTTTAAAGCATATTTAATGTTATCAGCAGACAATTGCAGATAATTGTAGAAGTAGCAACGCATCCAATAATCAATAACGAATGTTGGAGACGAAGCAAGTAACTTCAAGTTTCCATAATCCATTTCTCTTCAAGGGATCGTAGCAGTGCATGCACCACACAAACCTCTCTAGAACCGAATTTGTCGCCTCACTTCAAACAAATTCGGATCTACAGGGTAGATGTAGGGCACTAATATTGATGCCGTTGGCACCAACCTTTGTAAGCTTCTTCTTTCTTGATATTACCTGAAATTAAGTAAAGTCATAATTAATGTTGGCATATGATTACAAAATTCGTTCGTTAGATTTTGTTTATTTATCTGTTAAAACTGCGATAAAGTTTCTTTAAGTAGAAATCAAAGAACAATAGTGTGTGAATGATTTTTTAGTGTTATAATTTGTATTTACTGTATCGACTGTTTTGTATCAAGTGATATGAATATATTATGTCATTTGAATATTCTCAGTAAGTGTTAAATGAAAATCTAATGATGCTTATCTATAACAGGTAAATTATTAATTTTATTGTTATGTTTATTAACTAAACAATTAAGGATTGACAAGGCTTGGACGATAATTAATTCATTAATTATAAATTACGACTTTAAAATTAAAAGAACTTCTATAAAGCAGCCTGACGTAGCCGAAGAACCACGGCATCTGAAATTAAAGAAAACAATACTTTAAAATTTGTCCAACCAGTTATGAATCATTGTACCTGCGCCTATTTTTAAAACGAATTGTCAAAATACGTATCCATCACAATTCATAGTAGTGATGTCAACGCGCAGAGATATTTTTATCGATTACAGTAAAATTACCGTGCACTACAAGCTTGTTACGCACACAATGAATTCATTTCAGCGTGTAATAGACACCAGTAGTTTTCTGTCGTAATCAATCACCGTAATAACAGTATGCTATCAAAAGTGTCTGTTAAAATAAACAACAGAGACGAGTAAGGACGTCCGTGTTTGAACAGACTTAACATGCCGTGTAATAGTCGAATCGTGAACAAATTATCGTGACAGGGCTAGAAAACGGCAGGTGCTCTTAAATATTTCAATGTTTTATTGCGTAAGTCGACAACGGAAGGAAACGGTACATAATATGTAAGCAGGAATGCTTTTAAGAAGCAGCCCGCTAATCAAAATTCAAACTGCGTTAAGCAAACACACATTAAATGTTGCCTTTGCAAATGTTTCACCATCGCATATATGAAATATCAGTGTCTTGTTATTTATGACATCATAGACCAAGATTTAATTCTGAACGTTATATTTTTATAGTTAATAGAAATTCACTTACAAATTTTAGTAAACTGTCGATCACGGATAGTCACAAAGTCAAATTATTACACGAGTATTGAGTTTTTGGATACATGTCGCGTCACTAAGTCTGATCGGACTGCTACTTGGCTCTTTGATTCGCCAACCTTGGCGTAACGAGGCCGTCATCCGCTCGGCGGCGGAGCGTCGCGACGTCGCAACTGGGTCAGAGGACGCGCAGGCGCTCTCCGGACACGAGCAATGAGTGCCGCCCCTGCCCTGGGATCGAATGAATGGTAGAGCCCCCACTTTCATATCGACCGATTTAATCTGAGACCCCCTTCTCTTGCCTGTCTACCCTAATACATATACCCGAGAAAGCTCCAAAGCTCTTTTCCGCCTGGGCGTGATTTAAGCGGATGTAATGTAAATAAGTTGAACGTTCGATCCACCAGTTGCTAAACTGAGTCTAGGATATTAGGTTATATCTATTGCCGTCGGCGTTGATACTTTCATTAGATATTGTTAACAACTACGAACCATCATATTAGGCCCGCCTACTGGAAGTAGATCTAGGAAATGTTCAATTGGTTATCTCTATATTTAACGTTAGCTTACTTATTATGCGATTAAACTAATAGAAATGTTTTAAATAATATTATAACGTTACGTTATTCGTTTTATACCTGGTAGAGCCATGCTGTAGCTATATTAATAGTATAGTTGTAACACGAATGGGTCGGCTCAACCGGGGAAGGAGCGCGCTCTCATAGAATACCAGCATAAAATAGCAGCTTAATGCTGCCGTGCTGTGTTTCGTATGGTGAGTTTAGAGAACCGGAGACCCTTATTACTGGAAAAGAGGCATCCTATCTTAGTCCTCACGTCTGACAACGCATCTGCATTGTTATTCGCCAACGCAGATAGATGTAGATGTCTATAGACCACAGCAACCATCAGGTAAACTGTGTGCTCGTTTGTCACCCTTATTCTATAAAAAAAATTACGGATAAAAACTAAACCATTTGCAATCGTTGATAATTCCAAATTTATCAGAATTATTTCAATATTTTGATAATTAAAATGATTTTAGGTATAAAAATATTCAAATAAGACGAATGAATGTACAGAAATATTTTAAAGAATATATAAAGTAGTGAAATCCTATTCATATACAACACAAGTAACGCGAAATAAGAATTACTGTCAGAAAATCTACTAAGTAGATTTTATGACAGTACAGTTATTATAAAATAAGTCTACAATATCAGTTTAGTGGCAGCAACAGTAAGCGTAAAACAATAAATCTAATCTGTCTAGAATTTATTTACATGAAATTAGGCAGCCAAGTTTATGTATATGGCAACATTACACATTGGTGTAAAAAGATAGATTGACAGTTTTGTGTCAGTGGTCACTTGTAAGGTTGGCAAGAAAAATTGAATGTGAGTTATACTATTTAGTTTTTAAAAAACACTATTACGTAAACACATTGACTGAGTTTAGACTATAATATAAAGAAAGAAATAGTTTAAGAAACTAGTGAGCAATAATGATAAGAAATTGAGCAAAACTAAGAATTGTACAGTCATTTAAATATTAATTAATAATTAGTTTCAAATAAATAATGCAGGTATTATGTATTAAACTCACCCAAAAATCAGTAACCGTTTATGGATACTTTTGAATCGATCGAAATTAACAGAGTGACAGCAAAATTCAAAACACATACAATCTAAATCCATATCAAAGATTCAAAGAAGCTTCATATTAAAACTTAAGCAGGAATGTGATGTGTTCGCAACGAGAGACGATCTTACTCTGATAGCTCCCGCACGGTGTATCGCCTGTAACTATTGATGATGAAAACTGTTAGCAGGCCACTAATTGTACGGCAGCCTACATAGGCGGCGGTAATTGCTCCATTTACACGTTTTGTTAGTTTGCTCTGCATAATTGTTGCCTGTTTATACGAGAGGTATGAATGTGCAAACCACGAGCTGAATACAATATTAGGAAATTATTCTGGTTATATCGAACTGTATCTACTTTTTATTAATGACTACACAGAAAGGCTAATTAATTAAGAAAATGTTAACAATGTTTTTGTTTACCTGATGGGCTTTTGATGGACTATCATTGAATGGAAAATGACTTGCTGTCACGATGTTCTCTTAAAAATATTTTGACAGGGAGGATTTTAATACTATAGTTTAAGAGTAGATAATTGATTATTTATTAAAAAGAAAAATAATTTACCTTTCCATAAAATCTTTAAGACATGAATATAACCGCAAAGTTAATTTTTTATGTTGTGCTAAAAATATTAAAGATAAAATTAAATTAATTTATAATTTTGATATGGAATACGTGTGAGAGTGGAAAATGTTGTTACTTAAATTAGCCTATGTGTGTGTGATTCTAGTAAACAGCTATGAAATTCTAAGATCTTACTGCTTGTCATAAATTAAGTATAACATTAGATTTATTATTAATAAAAATATGTAATATAACAAATGACATCAGATGAATAACAAAAAAGCTACGCTACATTTTAAAATGTATAACAGGGTATTTTCATTTAACAATTAATATAAAATTGTTATTAAAGTTTTAAGTTAAAAATTAAGGTAAGATAATGATATAGAAGCGTTAATTAGAATAATAATGAAAATACCTAAACATTTTAAAGCTTTTCAAAACAAAACACTAATAAACCTGACCTAGAAAGTAGTTGTTACAAACAATTATCAGAACACCTTTGTTAAGTAGACTAATTCTGAAAACATAGAATCTATTGTGCTTGGGTTTTCGTGTTTATTGGGGCTATTTAAAATGCTTGAATATTAAATTATTACTAGGCAATTACAAAATCTCCATTTCAAATAACGTTACTTAATTTACAGAAATACAAATATTGTGGAAATATACACAGCCTCTATAAACTGTTTATTTTAAAATTATGTTATTTTATGACAATAAGTTGTATATTTATGAAAATAGTTTTTTAATCAAAACTTGCATCATAGTTTTTTTTTAGAATAAAAATAATTTTTTTAGCAGATATTATTTTAGAGTGCATATTAGAAGTAAATCTCGATTTTTTTCACACGATATTCGCTTAAAATACTGTTTTAATAACCTTGTAATCAATATTTGTTTTATTAAATTGATTTTATTAAAATATACTTACATAAAATTGGCGAAGGTATAATTATTCCATGTAGCTGAATCAGGCAACACAACAGGCGGAGTCTGAAATTAATTTAATACATACCCATTATATAAAAATATTCGATAATGTTTTAGCTCATCTAGAAGAAAACATGGATATTAAAAGCTCCTAGATACGAAAACCAACCTTGTTCATCCTGCTCGATACGCGCCAAACTGGCGTTGACACGACATGACAGTTCCCGCCAAACATGGCGTCCATTCGTATGGGAAGCGGAAATACACGAATTACCACGAGTCAAAAAAGGATGGATGGATGGATGAATGCATGTGCAAAAACGAGAGCGCCGGCAGGTCCTTGTTATTCCAAAGCTTAGAAAGAGATAACGATATGGAATTTGACAGGCGGGTGAAAGGATAGGAATCTCGTTTAAACGGTTTTTAGGGTGGAGTTGTCTGGACTTTCTGATCGGCGCGGCGCGCAGATGGCAACAAAAAGGGACCAGTCCGGACTAAAATTTGGGAATAAATTGAACGGCATTTTTGCCACATAGCTACGCTGCCCTCTTCACAGTGCAAGGACAGAGGACACGCATTTTTGTTTTTACTTTATCTCATATTCTTTACATGCGGTAGATACTCTTATTTTTCAAAATTACAAATTTTAAATTGTTTCTATAAATAATTAAATGATGCTATAAATAATGCGATGACAATTTTGTTCTAACTAAATGTGTAATCATTACGAAATTACTCATATTCAAGTCACGAGGTCACTGACTCAGGATTTATTGTACGCTTCCTGCGTTTTATTAAACTACACGTTTTAGACAAATGCGAGAATATTAGGTATCATTGTTTCATAGTTCGAGTTGAGAAATATATTTTATTATAAAATATTTCAAAGATTTTCATTTAGTCTCTTTAATGCGTGTATTTACTGCATGTATCATACAGACCGAAATAATTTAAAGTAGTCACCATTTTGATAAACATATTTTTTTATTATTAAGTCTTATAATAAAAAAATCTACTAAATTCGGAGTATACACCGTACAGGTTTATAGCCTACTATAAACGTGCGTATACTCCGAATAGCAAACATTTCAAGTGGGGAAAAGTTTCGTCGTATTTTATATACAAATTCAAGACATTTTTTTTTCAGTTTAATTACGTTCAATTATAATATGTGCCATTTTGTTCAATAACTTGTTACCATCTTGTAGGTAGTGACATAATCCCGTTGCTGTAGAAATCTTGGGATTTTTGATTTAAAAAAATGCGACAAGTAGTTTTGACAGACTTCTTGGTGAGACAAAAAGATGTGTGTGATCAATTGCGGCCGTTTTTGTCAATTACTTGCTTGAGTCTCATTAGTTGTTGGCAGTAGAGTTCCGTATCGATGGTTTTGCCCGGCGGTAAAAGTTTATAATAAACGATGCCCTTCCAATCCCACCATACACACAGCATCACCATATTGCGTGTTAATCCGGGTTTCGCTATAGTGCGTGGAGCTTGACTAACCTCTGACTATGATTGTATATGATACGTTATCGTAGGTGATCCATTTTTCATCATCAGTGATCATTTTTTCAAAAATGGGTCGGTTTCACTACGTTTTAATAGAGAATCGCAAATGAGTATAAGGTTCTTTAGTTTTCTTTCAGTGAGCTCGTGTGGTCGACCTTTTTTGTATAGCCAGACTTTTTCAAATAAATCAAAACTTCTTTGTCGTCAATCTTCAATTCCTCGGCTATGTCGTAGCTACTAATATGCCGATCTTGCTTCATTTTTTCAAAATAGCATCGACTTTGTCCGTATGAGGGTGATCAGAGCGAGCTGCGTGTTTGACATCAAAATTTTCGGACTAGAAACGCTTGAACCAACTTTGTGCTACTCTTACTGACACTGCATTAGGTCCATAAACGTCACAAATTTTTTTCGCGGCTTGAGTTCCACTTTTCCCTTTTTTGTAATAAAAATTCAGAATGTATATATATATATATATATATATATATATATATATTCGAGTTCTTTCCGATCGGCTCGACTCATTGGCACTGCGAAGAGATGTTGCATCTCTTAGCATTTTCTTTCGCATTTACCATGGGGAGTGCTCTGAGGAATTGTTCGGATTAATCCCAGCCGCCAAATTTCACGAACGCACATCGCGGCAGAACTCCCGATACCATCCACACCATCTGGATGATTGGCGGTCCACCACTGTGCGATTTAGAAGATGTTTTCTTCCTCGCACAACTTCCTTGTGGAATAGTTTACCACCAGCGATTTTTCCGGACCGATACGACTTAGGGACCTTCAAGAAAAGAGCCTACTCCTTTTTAAAAGGCCGGCAACGCATCTGCAATTCCCCTGGTGTTGCGGTTGTTCATGGGCGGCGGTAGTCACTTACCATCAGGTGAGCCGCATGCTCGTTTGCCCCCTCTCCTATAAAAAAAAATGTATCGAATTTCTTCAGACAGAAAAATAATTGCAAAAACGGCGGGAATGTGTTTTTACTTTTTATTTTTATTTTTCTTAATTGTCCTATATGTATTGATATTAAAACCAGCCAGATACAGACAGTACAACCAAAGAGATTTTTCTTCGACAAACAAAATACGAAGAAACTATTTCCCTGATCTATTTTGTTTATATGTTAGAGTACTATCAACGTTCAAAACCAAGACCCCGCCTAGATTACAGTCTTTTAGCAGTTCATTAAAAATTGTCGCATCCAAATCGATACATCTAGAGCCTGGCGATGTATTACGAGTGCAACGGCTCTGCGTATTGTGATTTAGATATTTTCTTTTCCAAGAAATACCTAAATTACATTTAGCGTACTATAATATAGATTCTAGTACTATAACTATAATAGTTATGAGAGGGCCTCTCATAACTATTATAGTCGTAGTAGTACCTCTCAGAGAGGCATAGTAACAATTAAATTTCTTCTTTTCATACCGAGTTGACAAAAATATGCCAATATAATAAATCCAGCCAGTTGTTAAAATTTGGTTAGTAACTAACAAAACATAGCGGGTATGGTGTGATATAGCGGTTGTAATAAATTAACATTATCTGAAATGACTCCTTAAATGCAAAAAGTACTTCTAATCTTTAAACTATCATTACAAACTGCAGAAATTAAGGTGAATTCAAGATAAAGAGATAATATATTTAACCTTATTAACGCATTAAATTTGTTTTATAATAAGGTTTCTGCCAGATAAGAGATTAAGGCAACGGAAGCTACGGTATCAGATGTTTGCATGCACCTTATAACTTCATATCAATGTAGATTAAAGCTGTATATTGTTTGTTGTACGGTGAACAGGTAGCTGTTGATAACTTTGTTTAACTAAGATATCTGAGATTAGCGGCTGAAAGAATTATAAGCAAGCTGAGTTGGCTTAGAGCCGGGGTGGGGTTACGGGGGGGGGTCGAAAGCTAGTAGAGTCATAGATTGTAAAATTTACGGATAATGTCCAATAATTACATAGAAAGCTCTTTTAAAACATCTAGATGAAAATTACTAGGATCAAGGGAGATGCAATGGCAAATATCCCGTCTATGAGACAGTCTATAGAGGAGGCCTTTGTTCAGCAGTGGATTTGTCAAAGGTTGTAATGGTAACGGATTTATATTTAAATAGTTTTCGATAGGAAATATATATATTATATATAAGGAAGCAGAATATATATATTCTGCTTCCTTTGGTGACTTGAAAACTGGTGAAAGTTGAGCAAAACAACTCAATAATTAAAATTAATTAATAAATCCAAGAGATTCTTAGTTCTAACCAGTTTTATTCTCCATAGATATAAAATTATTCATTAGTTTAAAACAAAAAAAACTTATTCACGCAATGACCGTAAAACTGAACAATTGATTTATACGCAATGTTTCCGAGTTTTCGAATTTAAAAGACACTAAAATATAGTGGCGTAATATAACAGTAGGTAGGTATTAATTGTAATATGACTTTGTCATGCAACCGAAAACCGATAGATTTTGATTTCAGATTAAACTTTCAAAGAGAATATTTAATGATTTACATAAATTTAATGTCATTAAGTCGATGATTATCTGCTTAACGATTTTCATTCTTATTTTCAGTTCAGTTTTTATTCTGTAGAATTTGTATTGTGGGTTTAATATTTTCAGGAAATTTTCTAAGAAAAGTAACTATGCCTTCACCTGCAATGTAAGAAAAGGGCAAAAAGAAATGACTATTGGCCTTTTTGTGGTAAGGGATCACTGCCATACATCACAAACATCAGACAATCGCAGGTACGTTGCGTCTTACTGGTCCGGTTAGACAACTGACTACAGCAAATTCCACGAAATAGTCGTACGTGAAAGAAAATTTTAGAAAAAAGTGCAGTGGTGAACCGCCAGCAAAACATCAATTTGATTTGGATGGAATCAAGAATTTTTTCAAATGGTGAAACTTTGACCGAAGTATTCCCAGTATTGAAAGTGCTAGAATATGAAAAAAGATGCAACTTTTCTTCGCAAGGTCAAGGGATCCAGTCGAACAGAAAGAACTTGCCCGTAGAAGAGTAGCATTGGGTGCGATTAAAGTGGAAGTACTACTTTCTAAGTACTCTATTTCGGAAATCCTTTTAATAAGCACTCTAAACGTTTTAGAAGCTAATCCAACTTTCTTATCTAGATGTTACTCGATATGTCAACATTGAGAACTCCTATACGGACGGTGGTAACAAAAGGAAAGCCTTAAAAGGAGAAGCTACGACAAATGGGGTTTGCGCGTTTATTATTAAAAATACTATTAAATTAGTTGTAAATATGCATATCTGTGTTTTTTAAGTACTCGGTTCCTATTAGGGTTGATCATTGCAGTTGGTTGCAAGTGCCCAGGAATTGTTGTTCCTACGAGTACTAACCATGATGTGCGCTGTATGTTTGTAACTTCAGTTTTATAAAAAAGAATGCATCGATCATAGATTAATGATAAGTCATCGCGCGCTCCGATGACATATCATTAATCTATGGCATCGATTCAATAAATATTTTACTTCAGACGTAAAGTTTACTTCAGCACTGGACTACGTGTCAACGAAAAAAAATGGCACAGACTGTGAATAAGGGATGACCAGTACTACAAAGGAATGTTTTCTCCGTGGAAATTCAGCTTGCATGTATCATCGATTATGATCTTGATTTTTCGAACTCCTAAATTTTTTATGCTGGTATTCTGTATGCACGTGAATCTACCCCCAGCCAAGCCGACCCATTCGTGCTACAGCCATAATATTGCTGCAGAATGGCTCTACCACGTCGGATGTTCGAACTGAACACCAACACTTTGATCTCGATTGTCTCCTCCCAAGAATTAATTAATTTTGAGTAACACAATATATTTAATCCCAGAAAAATCATTCAGAAAAATGATTTTGACTTAATGTTTTACTAACTTTGGACAATGGTTTTAACTTTTTAATTAAAATCGAGACTACAACCGGTTTAGCAAAATTTTACCGACTGACATCACCTTATTATAAAAAGTAGTTTATATTTCTTAAGTTCAAGCTAGAATCTATTTCATGAAATAAATCCCATAGATAATGCAAACTTAAGTATAGAGTATTGAATTTGGCAGCAAATGTTTAATTTCGCGAAGACAGTGGCACCGCGGCTAAGGGGCTTCTTCAGTTAGAATACTTTTCTTAAACCATAGTTTAAACCACAGATTACAGAAAGCCACGTTTGGTTTATGTTTGTGCAAGGGGTACTATCGAATGGAATAATGAACAGCGGAGATATATGATATAATATAATAACATAATATAATACATAATAAAGAACATTGGAAATATATGACAGGGGATACAGGATTCAGACTAGTTCTATGAAATTATACGCTAAATATTAATAACAACGTGCTGTGTAGTGACGGTGTAAAAGAATTCATTAAACTCATCTCATCCCGAGGGTTTCATAAGAAGCGACAGAGAAAAACTGAAACAGGAGATAGGCAGCGGCATCTTCCTGAGAGGCAACCTATGGGGAAGATCTCAGAAGAAGATCCAGCAGTTGACTTTTGATGGGCTATGATGATAGTGATGAATAATCACAATAAAAACAGCTGTGCCTTGACGGCGTTAGGAAATTCATCGTCCCACTTTGTTTCATGTATATTGAAGGTGACAAAAGAAATATACAAATCAGCAGCAGGCCGCGCGTTCTATTCTTTGCATGGCGACTTCCCCCCTCCCACCCTCCCCAGTTTTCGCCACTGTTGCTGGCTGTTCGAATCTCTCAAGTGCCATAAGTCAAAAATAATAAAATAAAATATAATTTGCATGAAGTAAAAATAATAAGATAAAATATAACTTTGAGGAACATTGTTAAGATCGACGTTTAACTCGATGCTAAAACAAAGTACGAGTAGCTCTTTGTGCGATGCAACGTCAGGGTGTTTTCCTATTCACATATAAATATTTAACCGTCGTCGTAAGGAGCATATTGATTGTTTGTGGATGTCTCGTAAATAAATCAATAAAATCGTTTTATTAGGCAAACATGTTCTTCGTTGGTGACATTATTTTATAGAAATGTAGCTGTTTCGTCAAAAATGCTCCGTTTTTATGAATTGATAGTCCCAATATTATGTCCAACTATTAGCCCATTAGAAAATTATACATAGATTATATTTATGATTAAGTTTATTTTTTTTGTTATTAATCATTTCATTGAGCAGACCGGTTTAATTTTTAATAAAAATGGTATTTAAGGAGGTCTATTATTATAACAGTATCGGTTGCGTGGAATTATGAAAATAGAAACATAAAGAATGTGTTTGCAAAACTTTTCGCACGAAGTATAAATACAGGCAACAAAATAATTATAGGGAAGATTTAAAATTAAAATGAGTTTTTTATCTGAATTAAATTTCAGTATCTTATATTTGTTTTTATGTATAGACGATAACTAACATTAACATTTTACTACGACATTCAACTAAAATAAGTGTGACGTCATCATAGCGTAATAATGTATTTCATACAAAATGGTTTAATGTGAATCTAAAAAGACAAAGGTATCTTTTCCTTAAAAACAGCCAGAGTATCATTTAATCTGAGACAAATGAAAAAATACATTCTGGTGAGTGGCAGTGGAAAATTTTTGTTAAAAAATTGGTGTTAGAACACTATTCAGGTGGAGATACTAACTATGTAGAGAAATGTAATATCCTAGAAAAGACCCGAATATTTTTATCATTACTTTTTTTATTAATAATAACGGGATAAAGAATCTCTGACTTGCTTTGATATCAAAAATTTTATTAAGGCACGCAGAGGCGTTTCGCACATGCGTAAAAGAAGTACAAATATTGACTACTTTGAGCACGGCCGCGACGCGCAGACTCCGACCTACCCCCATAAAGTAAATAATACAATAAAAATAATATAATTCTACTCCGTCTGAATGTCTCTACATTTGGTATTGGGAATGCGTTTGACGATGTTACGAATGATCGTGATACGTGTTTATACGATATTTATAATGATAGTAAAATTCTGACTACTGGTTAATATTGACGTCCTAAGTGATGGAAGTTTTCCGCTTTAAAAATGGAAAGGAAAATTTTACTATCTAGCTGTACGTCGATATATTCCCAGCGAATGAGTATTCATGTCCTCAGCCTGATTTTGATTGTTTTGTGATAAAAAACCTGCTTTAAACACGTCATCTTTGGACCACTTTGAAAGCGAAATTTTAACGACCAATTCTAGATTTATACACATTATGCGTGAAACATTACTGTCCGTCTATTTTTCAATTATTTAAATACTTTGCGTATGTTTTGGGATTCTTTAAAGAAAGCAAAAATCTTCTTTCACATAATACAATGCTATACGTGCTTATTTGTTTACTTTGTACAATTACAATTTTTTTAAATATCTAAATGTTATATTTTTTTAAATATTAGAAATGCCGTTAACATTACTAATATTCTCTTTAACCCAATACTTTTAAATTTAAAATGCTTGAGTAAGGAGTGGTTCATGACAGTAGTCCAACGTTGGATTCGAACCTACGAACTTTTAAGTTCGCGGTCTGCACCCTGCCATTAGGCTATGGTCGCTTAAGATTATTGAGATTTTTTTTATAGAATTAGGGTGACAAACGAGCACACAGTCCACCTGATGGTAAGTGGTTGCTGTGGCCCATAGACATCTACTTCTATCCTCGATTACGAATCAAAATGCAGATGCGTTGTCACCCGTGAGGACTAAGATGGAATGCCTCGTTTCCAGTAAAAAAGGGTCTCCGGTTCTCTACACTCACCATACGAAACACAGCAAAGTTATGCTTCTATTTTACGCTGATATTCTGTGAGAGCGTGGTCCTTCCCCGGTCGAGCTGACCCATTCGTGCTACAAGTATACAAGTAATATAGCTGCAGCATGGCTCTACCACGTAAAAAAATTGACGTGGTAGAGCCATTTAATTTAACTTTTTAATTCCCGAAGTTTCGGGTGCTTTGCAGCACCCATGGTTACGGGGGGGGGGGGGATTTGAGGTGTTGGACGTCCCGATTTCATAGTTAGCTCGGCTACCATCTGTTTTTGAATATTAATTTTTGTTCTGATCTACGCAGAACGCTTACAGTATCTTAAAGTCTTACAGTGGTACGAGTATGCTTGGGTTTTTATATTTTATTTAATTATGGGATCCCAAGCTGATGGCAGTACCCATCCATCTTCTCTGTTGAAACAGTAGAGAAGATGGATGGGGAATTAAAAAGTTAAATTAACTGCGACAAAATCCATAAAAATTAGTTTCATTTAACCAGTTTCAGCCTAGGGAGCCACTATAACTAGTCTGTGACGTATTCTGTCTAAGTCCTCAGAGAGGCTCAGAAGGGCTAGAACCCAGAGCCGTAAAGCCAGTTTATTAAAAAAAATAGTCCTCACAGGTGACAATGCTTATGTAGCTTTCTTTTTTAATATGGCTGCAGGTATCCATGGACTACAGTAGCCATTTACAGTACTTACAGTAGCCATTTAGGATTAGGTGAACTGTAAGTTCGTTTGTCACTGCAGTTTCATAAAAAAAAAGACTGGTTGCCGTAAACGAAGTTCGATCTGGAGGACATTATTATGCTTTTATCAGGATCAACGAAATTTATAAAGACTGGCTTGGCATCCTTAAAGGCACCAGACAGCTCTGTGTAACTCGACCTTTTAAATTTTTTATGGACAGTTGTTTCGAAATTTTGAAATGCGAAAAATTAGCACTAAAATTTGATGAGTTAGCTGTCTAATGCCTCTTATACGTCGACGATCAAGTGCTTTTTGCGTCGTGGACGGTCAAGTCGCAAATAATAGTTACATTAACAAATATTATCAGTTAAAGAAAGGGCAACGAAATTAAACGCAAGTAAGACGTAAGTGTTGGTTTTTTAAAGAGAAGAAAGTAAAGCAATATGTAAAATAATAATAAAAGGGGAGTTGGTTAAGCAAGTAGATGAATTTGTGTATTTACGCTGTGTTTAGCAGGTTTAGTAAGCATGACAAAGATATATGTAGAGTTTATACAGGACAGAGAGTGAAAGGGGCTCTTCCCTCTATTGTCGTAAGTCAGAATGTGTCAAAAATATGCATGTATGGTAATTGTTAGTGTGTTAGGCTCTACGTTAGCTTTATGGTATTGAAAGTTGAGATTGACAGACGAAGTATCTGAGTAAAATTTATGATGTAGAAATGTGACTATTAATAGTGAGCTGGGTGTGTCTGTGTAGCTTACAAGATGATAACTAAGAGACGTATTCATCACAATAATAAATAAACAATAGAATTTAAAAATAATAGATTTGCACTAATGTGTCTAATCCTCAATAACTGTACTTGTTCCGAGCGACCAAAGTTTAAAAACATTGCTGTATCAACATGGAACAAAAAGAAGAAATCTATACAAATAAATAACTGATGCAATATTTATGCTAAGTCAAGATACCAGCCGTATCAAAAATATCTGAGCAATAAGTATGTTATAACATTGCAAGTATATCCGTTTTTATAGAATGTGGTTAAAATTATCTTTAATTTGTGATACAATTTGGCGGTAAGAAGACAGTAGTTAAGAGGTTCACACCAACAGGAACAGAAATAGAATACATGTAACAGGAACACATGGTACAATCCATCAAAACTTGTTACGGACAGACTTATTTAAAAAAAGGCTACGGGAACTATTATTTTAATGGAACTGGAACAGTTGAAACAGGTTTTTAACCTTACCTAGTATAGTTGTGACCAGGCTTAAAATAGGTATACTTCGGTGTTTATGACGCGTGGAACTAACGGATGAGGGATAAGAGTTAGTTCAAATGTATGCTGCAGAAGAGTAGAGTAGAGGAGAGTGGTAGAGTCGACAAGAGACGCCGCCCTAGAGGGAAATTTTTCGAGACAATTGACGACATATTGAATACGGGCCAAGTTAAGAGTACGCTTCACCGACGAGCAGAGAGAGGTGTGTCAGGATTTTGCCAACTATAAGTCCATAGTCCCTGTCAACTCTGCATGGCAGGTGTTAGAGTGTATGTTATGGTGATACTTCGTAAGACAATACACATAATGTTTGAGACATTTGATTTGTTAATTACAGAAAGTCCATAGTCCCTGTTAACTTCTCTGCATGACAGATGTTAGGGTGAATGTTATGGTGACACTTTGTAAGACAATAAACATAATATTTGAGACATTTGATTTGTTAATTGCAGAATGTATACTGTGTAAGTGTGAACTTGTGTATTAGGTACAAGTCCGTTTAGCGTTTAACGGATGCCTTAGAATATTTTGCTTATTGAGAAAAAAATAATCGTATTTACAAATAGAACTGGATTTGAATCAAATTCCTAACAAGCCATCCATAAAAATGTTTTGTTATCAAGAAACATTTGCATCTTTATCAGCTCAGAATCTAGGATATATGATAGGATATATAATCTATGATCTATCGATAGGATATATGATCTGTCGATATTTCATATTAATAGTATTTTATTAATTATTCAAGATAAGAGATTTTTAATAAAATCACCGTTGTTAAAGTTATAGTTACAGCCTATATACGTCCCACTGCTCAGCACAGGCCTCATCTCATTTCTGAGAGGGTTTTAGGGCAAGGAAATGTCCGCCGCGCTGCCCCAATGCGTGTTGGCGAACTTCACATGTCTTCTAAATATTTTTTTTTTCATAAATCACTGTTGAACTAGGAACAAATAAAGTGAAGCAAGAGGTTTTATGTGTGGCTCAGATACAAAAAGAAGACATGAAGTTAATAAGTACAAGTGGCAAAAGGTTTTGCTTTATGAGACTAGAAATCCCAGTGCTTAACAGTGGACTGCGATAATAATGATAAAAGATATGACAAAACGAATGTTATTAATGTACGAAAAATCTGAAATAATCTGTTACAAGACCTGTTAACCCCTAATTGAAAAATTAACACAGTGTAGGTAAACTAAAATGAATTAAAAAATAATATTAATAAAATAATAATGTATAAATGTAAGGCAATTAGTAATATTTATGGTTGTATGGCTCTGAAAATAAATTGGCACCATTTTAATTAATGAATAAGATAGTGTGTGTATTTCTCTTTTCATAATAATTTATCGAATGTCATTATGTAAACAAAATAAATGGAAAAGTTTTTTGAATTATATTTGAAGACACTTAATCGTTACGTGATCATCGTCATCTTCAGCATGACACAGTACTCAGTTGAATATAAGCCTCCTCGAAGCGTGCCCAATACCCGCTCAAAAATTAATAAAATATATAATCGCTAGATATCGCCCTAGTAACAGTTTACAGTAAAATACTAAAAAAGGAAGTAGACAGCTGGACGTAAAAGATATTATTGGAAATGAAGAAAATATGAAACAATATACTTACAATTTTCATGGATCTGGCACTGGAGACATCTCCATCTGTAAGCAAATTAAGAATTGTTAATGACTATAATCAGGTTAAATAACATATTTATTAATTTTAATAAAATAAAAACAAAAGCAAAATAGGCATAACAGTTCGCTTACCAGGCGCTGCGCGGATCCATGTGGGGCGGCCGTGCGGAGCGGAGAGCGCCAAAAGACAGACCTAACCCAACCCCCGCACACCCCACCCCTCCCCCGGTCTCCTTACCTCCTCTAATTTGTTCGCCTCAGGGTTACCAGTTGCAAGGGTTTCCCTAACTTTATAACATTGGCCGGGGCGTATTCAGATAACCCAAATACATTTATAGACATTGCAAAAGGTTGATTTTTAATAGGATTACCGTTTTACTTTTTGAAATTCTACTGTATTATCGCATTCTGGATTTTCATTTCACCTGTAAATAATGAAGACGAATTAGAAATATTACTATACTTCAAACACATAAATAATAACCAATAAAATAAGTAAATAAAACATTTATCGACATTTATGTTCAATGTTTCATACTTGTAATGAATTATTGCTTTGTAACTATTAATGCAAATATAAATATTCTACCGTAATATATATTTAAAGATCTACTGACGCTAAAATGATTTCATTTTTAATTGCAACATGAACATGTCTGAAATAAATTTACGACTTTATTTTGCTAGAGGCGTAACCCAAAAGTAATATTATAAGTGTAGTAAGTATATCATATTAAAAGTGATGTTTTTAAGAGTGACAGACGAGCATGCAGTCCACCTGATAGTATATGAATACTGTGGCCTAGACAACACACCTGCATTTTGAAATATGTATATCCCTAGGGAACTATCGAATGCATCGTTATAAGTAAAATGCTATTTAAATTAATTTTACGCTGGCCTTCTATGGTAGCTTGGTCCATCATCGATCGATCCAGCCTACTCGTGCTGCAGCCTTACCATAACTGCAATGTTGCTCTAACATGTATAAATCTGTATGAAAGATGACATGATAAGGCTGATGATACATTTATTTTTGGAGATATAGAATAGATATTGAACATATTTCAAGAATGCGGGTTTCGAATTGCAAGCGAAATTAATATTCTAGAGTCATCAAATTATTTGATATCAAATAGGAGAAAATGTATAATATTTTAATAATATATAACTAATTTGAGCATATTACTATACAGTCTATGTGATTGACATAAGAATGCATTCACGGTAAGTAGGTACCTAGGTAAAAATCCAAAAACAATAATGCACGGAAAATTTACCCAATATTGTGGTATTTATTGAAAGTGTTAAATCAAGCTTAGTATTTCTATAATAGTGGTAACAGTATTTTTATTTTTATAATCGTGTTAGTTTTTGCAAGGTAATAAGGTGTTGTATTGCGTCACAGCAACCCTATTTCGTTGAATAATAATATTTTCAGAAATAATTTTAGTTGTTCTTACAAAAGCGCTGAATGACAAAATATTCGATTTTAGTATCCCTGTTATCATAACAATAGTTCACTAACATAATTGCAAAAAGCACATTGCTATGGTAATCTTAACTTGTACAGATTACATAGGAGTAAATTAATAAATAGCCTAAGTGAACTTTCAAAGTTATCTTAAAATAATGGCGGAAATTGTAATCTGAAATATTATGCATGAGATTTCTTTCGAAGTTACGTAAATTATTACGAGTACTACAAATATACAAATTTGAAAGAACAAAAGTGGCAATTGACAGTGAAACCGTTAGCTTTCGGCCGCACAGAGTGACGTAATCTATAGTAGCCTGTACGTAAGGACAAGTCTACAAAGAAATCGGATTGAATTTAAAAAAACAACCTTTATTCTACTTGAAGTTGTTGGTGCGATAAGTTAGAGAATGAATGAAAGAAAATTTTATTTTTTGCTTTATGCAATATAATGATATCGCCTGATAAATGAGATTATTTTATGGTATTCTGTTAAACCGTACTTCCTACTTTGTCATATAAATGTAGCGGCATTTAATAATCGCTTTTTAAGAGTATCTCTGGGTGGAGTTTAGTCCAAACGTATTCCACTGAATTCTTCCTAGGTAACGACATTAGAGCAAATATACGATATATACATATATGCCAGTAATAAGTTCCTTTCTTTTGCTTTTCCCGTGAAATCCTTTTTTTAAGTTTAAATCTTTTCAAACTATTAAGATTACCTAGTTGTACCGCCCTCCATCTAGGCTTTTTAATATATTGAAAGGAAAATATTTATATAAAACAAATTTCACGAATCTATAAAATTAATATAAAAACATATAGACCTATTTACAATCACTCTCATATTAATTATTATTCTTGGAAAAAAAACCGTTTTAGTTTTCTAATCAGTATAATCAGTCCAATCTGCAGTTCTGGCTGGGGCATTTAGGCAATAATATATCGTTAAAAACTTATTATTCAAATTCTACCCTATACGTGACTCTACCCCACGTAAACTCTATAAGAAATAAAGTCTTCTCATACGTATATTTAAGGTTTCATATAGATAATTATTGATGGTTTTTATACATATTAGCAAATTTTATGAGTAAAATCAGATATTTTTGCTAATTCATTAAAAATGTTAATAAATTCAATTACACGTATTGAGAATGTACAAATATGTTTTATGCGCGACCCATATTTCTTCTATTGAGTATGCTAAATATTTTCCAAATACTTCACCAATTTTATGCGCATGTCTGAGATTGCATGAAAAATTATTTGTATTCATTTTAATGTGTGATTAATATTTGTGATTTTGAAATAATGGAAAATTAATATACAATGTAGAGTTTAATAGAAGTTTATAGCATCTGCCCTAATCAGTAAAACGAAGTTTTTCCGCTTATTGCTCAGAGTATACAATAAGTATGGCTTGTTCTATCTATTCTAAGGATTATTGATTGATAGAAAAAAAAAAATCGATAAAAACCTTCTATTTCCAACTTGGGCTCATCTGACACATAAATATCTATAACATTTAATCTGTTATATCCTATATCTATACTTACAAATAAATAAAATTGTAGTGTCTGTTTGTAATGTCAAAATAACAGCTTTTTACTAATTGCATATCAAAGTATATACGGTACCTATAACTAAAAAACAATTTTCAAAATTTTTGTCAGTCTGTCTGTCTGTTTGTTCCGGCTAATCTCCGAAACGGCTGGACCGATTTTGACGGGACTTTCACTGGTAGATAGCTTATGTTATAAGGAGCAATTTAGGCTACAGTTCTGCGCTACAAAATTAAAACCCTAAATTGCACGCAGGAGAAGTTGCGGGGAACAGCTAGTGTTTAAATAAGATATACATGTGTGTGTGTGTGTGTGTGTGTGTGTGTGTGTGTGTGTGTGTGTGTGTGTGTGTGTATGTGTGAAATTTATCAATGTTAGGTTGTCATCCTAGCCCACTGCAGTACACACGTTTCTCACTAACTTTCCGGTTGACTGGTAGAAAATGCCATATGGCATTAAGTCCGCCGTTTGTAGCTTTAGTACAATAAAGTGTATAAATAAATAAATAAGTCGGTTGTAAAAATTAAAGTCAAAATTTTTAAGTCTATACCAATGGTGTACCCTTAAACTCCAATAGATCATTGGTACAACAAAAAATACCTGACGCAGTAGTAGTTATAAGTATATAGTTATAAGTAAATATAGTAGTATAAGTTAGAAAATATATTTTCAATTGAAATCGATATAAATACAATTTTAATGTAACATGATGTTATGAAATGAGTTCGATTGAATTTGCAAAATAAAAATTGCCAGTGTGAACTCAGTACGTCTTTACTCTTTAGCGACACGTCCGTCCGGTGTCTATGCATAACCAACAAGATGCCATATGGTGCCTTCGGTGACTCAATAGTCAATACGAATACGCAATAATCATACAATCAGACACGAGACGAAAACGTGTTTTTATTACTATTATATAATATTTATTTGACAGAATACAAAACATTCAATTGTCAACATCAACGGACGATTATGCATAAGGTTTTAAAGATTGGCTTCAAAAGATTTACTAAATTATCTACAGTGCAATTTTAAGCGATATTATAAGAGCAGATATAATATATTTACTTACACAATTATATTACATTTTATACATATACTGTTCACCAATTACAGCTTATTAAGATTCACTGATGAACATAGGCCTCCACTATATTGCAGGAAATCTGTTACCGTCACAGCCTGTTAAAGTCCACTGCTGAACGTAACCCTCCCCCATAAATTGCTACATACGGGGGATATTTGCCATAGTTGCCACGCATGGCAAGCGGGTTGGCAAACGCAGTTTTTTGTATTTGTTTGTATCAGGAAAATGCTGCTGCCAATCTCCTGAGTTGTTTCCCTCAGTCGCCTCTTACGACACCCACGGAATAATGCGGGGTAGTAGATATTCTTACACCGCCACTACTGTATGCTATTTGCCCATTCGGCTATAATTATTAGATTTGACGCCTTAACTTTCTGCTCTCATGTACACCAAGAGAAACTAAGATCATTTTGAGTTTATTAACGCAATAAACCATTTAGAACATAATATATTTATTAACAATAAACAAAAGAAAACATAAAAATGTCAATTTTCTGATTTCAATTTATTATTCACTAGCTGTTCCTCGCGACTTCGCCCGCGTGTTATTTGGAGTTTTAATTTTTTTGCGTGGAACCCTAATTATTTTCTAAAATAAATGTAGCCTAAGTTACTCCTTGTGACATCAGCTATCTGCTAGTGAAAATCCCACCAAAATCGGTCCAGGCGTTTCGGAGATTAGCCGGAACAAACAGACAGACAGACGGACAGACAGACAGATAGACAAAAACTTTAAAGATTGTATTTTTGTTACTAGTACCGTATATACTTTCATATGCATTTAGTAAAAAACTGTAATTTTGACATTACAAACAGACACTCCAATTTTATTTATTTGTATAGATGAATATTATTTTTGCTATGATAAAATATTTAACACGTTAAAACAATTCCAGGCGAAAGTAATCGAACACAAGCTCTACTAAAGTGCATTGAAGTGCATCGCCCCGCATCAATCAACCCTAAATTATTTGCACGGACGCGCAGAGCCAATCCTGTAGCACCCTTTCCCCTATTGGTGAATTTTAAAAAGGAATTTCAATTTAATCTGCTCCCCTTTGCAGACAGCTGACGAGAGGCCTTTTTAGATTCGACCATTTTGTTGGTTTGACGCTGATAGACCGTTTTTTTTTATCACGGCGCTTTTAGCGATGGCAAGTGGATTGAAACTTAGATTGTATTAAGGATGCTAATATTGAAAGAGTTATATCACGTCTTTGAATAATATATTAAAAATATTTTCTTGCGATATCCTGAGGCTGTTAATTCTATTACTTGTGTCAAATACCGCTAGAACTATTAATTTCTGTCTCATTAATTTGTAGTATCACTATGACAACATGGAATATTCGTCTAAAATATTTTTCATTGTCGTGTTTATAAATGGTGATATAAAATATTGATAAAATAATAATATTTTTTCATTGAAGCTAAAACTAGTTACCATATAAATAGTTTTAGCTCCAATGAGAAAATAATTATTGAATACTCCGATTGCTTCTTCGATAAATGATATTTTCACGACCACTTATCTGAGGAGCTAGCCAAGTTGGTTTTCTACAACCGTTAAAACTAATACAAAACTATAAAATAAATTGGAATGTCATATCTTAACGTTATATTACGTGACTTAACCTTAATTTTATTTGCTTATGAAAAATTAATGCTTGTTAATGTTAATTATCGGGACTAAAGAAAGGTAGTTATAGACGTAGGGCTTTAATTACTCTATATACTATGGATTAGCACCATCTTCGGAAGCTATTAAGTAGAAATTTTATTCCCTTTAGTGCTTTACTTCTAAATAATTTAATTCTTTTTATAACTAAAAAATTCCGATTATTAAATTACGGTTTAGATAAAAAACATAAAGTACATACATTTGTGTTAAATTATAGGAACATTTAAATAAAGATATGCCTAAATTATTTATCCAGAGAAAGTATTAAATTAACTATTGAACACAAAAATCTATAGTACGAATATAAGTTACCCCGATTTGGTTCAATCAAAATGCGCAAGTCCAAAGACGGCGCAGGCGCACCAGAGGTGCCTTTGTAGCGGCCATACTTTATTGCTTTTTTTTTTTGGTCAGCTTTTAAATAAAAATATCGTCATTCATGGAAGTCAGGTATAAATTTCATGTTAAGAGTTTTTGTGCCGGGGGCCTAATGCAACGAAGGGCTATTCGTTGCTCGGGATTAACTGAAATTCTTTTAGTTTAGTTTAGTCGAACATTTGTTGTTAAAAACAAAGTTATGATAGCTTTGTTTTTGCTTAGCATTGTTAACGAAATTGGATTATCGGATATTAAAGTGCAAAATTTAGTTCAGTCTGATAATTAACTTAAAATATTAAGCAATTACGTTTTTGCTTTTTTTTTTAAAGCGGTAAAATGTATTGTTTTCAATTATCCATTATGGCGAGAATATATACGTCATAATTGTTATCGTTCAAAAAAAACAACGAAATTATTATGCAATATTTCATGCCCATTTACTGTCTATGAACAATAACTTATACTCTACCATTAAATTATCAACCTTAGACTCCACCCTACGTACCATAGGTATCATAGAAAGCGAAACAAGGAAATAAAACAGGAAATGAGCAGCAGTATTTTCTTAATAAAAATTCAAAATTAAAAGAAAACTGCGGCTGCCAACCCGCTTGCCAAGCGTGGCAACCATGGCAATTATCCGCCCCATGAGGCAATTTATGGGAGAGCCCTATGTTCAACAGTAGACTTTCGATAGGCTGTAATGGGTGGATGTATGAAAAGATGCTAAATAGAGACAGTTGAATTACACACTATTTAAAAATAAAAGCTATAAATTAAAAATATGATGATTACTAAAGTAATAAAAAAATCGCTTTAAATTAGAACCAACACCTACTTTTCTACAAAGAAAATATTAATTATAATGAATAAAGAATTATACATTTGTTATTAATTCTTTATCTCTTACCTTTGAATATTTGTTTGGATTAAGAATACTTGCAATAAGAGGGCCGAGAGAAATGGCAGCACAGCTCCTACTGCAGTTCGATTCAACACTGCGGGAGCTTTTTCTAAAGCTCACCGCAAACACAACTGTCAGAGAAAAAGAAAAGCCTGGAAGACTGCTTTATCGTCTGTTTGGGTTATAGTTTAACGCCATCTGTTGTTGAATAGAAATATTAATACTTTACCAAAAGCCTTTTCATGCTTAGCTCATTTTCGTTTGTAAAGATCTTCAATTTGTTAATGTTCATAATTAATGGGGTTTTTAAATCTTATGAAAATTATCAAAAATGAAGGTCACCTATTTTATTTAACTATGATTTTCTTCAGATTTTTTACTTTCAATAGTAAGCAAAATTACGAAAGCGACATCTGTAGAGACAATGTGAAACTATTTGGCCACCATTCAAGATAATTTTAAAGGAAATTATAATATAAGGCAAATTGCAGTATACTTTGCTTAAGACAGATGTCGCAATTCACACATCACTTCATCAGGACCAATTTATTGTGTAATCAAATGTTGCTGTTATAATCAAAAGAAAATGTATTAACTACGTTTTATTGGCAATATATCGTGAATTTGTCCAATTCAATAATTACCTACTCAAATTTAATTATAGCAATCTTAGTGATACATTTCTTGTATTCCAGCTCACCAAGGATTTTATTACTTCGATTGTTTTTCAAAAGGTGGCAATAATACAAACCAATCGTCTACAAATCTCTAAAGGTTGCGTCTTTTTATTTTTAATAAAATTTATATTTTTTGAACCTTTATTTTTAATATAAGAAAAGGGTATAGAACGAAGAGTCAATACAGGACACAGTAAATAGGACTCTTCATTCTATTGTGGTAAGTCAGTTTGTCGAAAAAATTCACGTATGACATTTTACATTTAAGGTTTTTAAAGTTAGGTGTGGTAGAAGAAGCATAAAAGTAAAATAAATGCTGTAGAAATATGATCGTTAAAAAGTATGTTAGCGCCGACTCTTAATGATAGGGCGAGACATAAATTATGTGATAAGAGAAAAGTGTGGTTTGCAAGGAGATGTTGTGACTAGAACAAAGCTAGGAATGCATCTGTAGTTTGGACACATATAAATTATTAATGAACAAAGAGTGATAAAGCAATTAATTTGTGCTGCAGAAGTGAGTGGCAGAGTCGGCAAGGGACGGCGTAGATGAAAAATTACTGACCAAATTGGCGATATATTGTAGATGGACCAAGTTAAGAGTACCCTTATCCTATGAGTATGGATGCGTTATAAGGATTTCACATTCATTGCAGTGACGGAGGTGTGTCAGGATCCAGCCAAATGGAACTCCTAAATGGAACTCCTACGGTCTCCACTGAGACTAGCCATCAGCGCAGGGTTATAGTATACAAGTGTGTGCCCAAGCACAGGAGTATTCTTTATTCCCTCACTCTCATAGTCCGCAAAGAGATCAGACGCAGGATCAACGACTTCGCATGTTTTACGACGCACGGGTAAAACACAGCTAAATTCTTGCCAAATATGTTCTTTCTTCGGTCTTTAATGAGAATCCCTTAACAGAGACACTCAATAGTTCATTTTGGGCCATGCTGGGGAATCGAATCAGGGACCTCATAATCAGCAATAGCACTTAAAACCATTAAACAAACAAATCTATGGTTAAGAGAAATACTGAAATTAAATTTACGTTCGCTAATAGTTTATTAAAATAAAGTTTTCCTTTCATACATCGGATTCCGTTACGTTTCGGTGCCTACGGCGTATCATATCTTTCATCTGTTCTGGCCAACTACTTATGCAGTACGTAAGTATATTTATAAGGTCGAGGAAAAAGCTTTTCGTATTTTACATACAAATTCAAGAATTTTTTTTCAAAGTTAAACTATAATATATATGTACCATCTTGTTCGATAACTTGTTGCCATCTTGCAGGTTGGTAATTACACAATCCCGTTGCTTGTTGAAAAACAATTGAAAAATGGCGGGAAAGTGTATTTTACTTTTTATTTTTATTTTTCTTAATGTCCTATATGTATTGATATTAAAACCACCCAGATACAAATACTACAACCAAAGAGATTTTTCTTCAATGTTATACAAAGAAAATACGAAGAAACATTTTCTGTTCTTCATGCGTTACGATTACAGGTCGCTTCGTTGTTATCGATTAATAGATGGCTGGATTCTATTTTGCCTAGTATTTCGTCTGGATAGGTAGGTATTACGTCTTTCCCTTTTCTTACATATTTGTGCCCCCAAATAGCAGTGTCTGCACTGCTGTATTCAGATTTGGAGTTTATGGAGAGCCAGTATAATACATACTGTGTTGCTTTCAATTTTGGACATCAGAGGTAACAACATCTGTTGCTTTCTTTGTTTGAAGTTAGGTACAGCTGCCCATAGGCTGCAGTAACCACTTACCATCAGGTGTAGGTACTGTGAGTTAGCTTGTCACTCTATTTTTATAAAATAAAGCGTGAATTGGTCGGCACGACTGAAAAAAACCACAATCTCACAGAATCATCATCATCTTCATTGTTATAAATACCGGTTCATGCTGAACATTGGCCTCTCCTATAGATTGTTATGATCCACGATCCTAAGACTCCTGCTCCTGTACCTGCAAGTTTTACTAGATCGTACGCCATCTAGTGGGAAGTGCCCCAAAACTACACCTGCCAGTACAAGTCCGCGACTCGAGAGCGTTTCTTCCACACAACTGTGGAACACGTTAAATTTATCAACTTTAAATAGATATTTGTTCAATTTACATATTACAGCCATTTTACACAATTAAAGAAAATGAGTTTGAAATTTGATGATTTCTTATATTATATTTTCTACCGACTTCAAAAAGGAGACGGTACTCAATTCGACTGTATGTTTTTTTAATGTGTGTTGTTTTTGTACGTGGTAGAGCCATGCTGCAGCTATGTAGTATAGTTGTAGCACGAATGGGTCGGCTCAACCGGGGAAAGACCACGCTTTCACAGAATACCAGCGTCAGATAGCAGCGTAACACTGCTGTGTTTCGTATGGTGAGTGTAGAGAACCGGAGACTCTTTTTACTGGAAAAGAGGCATTCCATCTTAGTCCTCAGGGGTAACAACGCACCTGCATTTTGATTCGCAAACGAGGATAAATGTAGATGTCTATGGGCCACAGCAACCACTTACCATCAGGTGGACTGTGTGTTCGTTTGTCACCCTATCCTATAAAATTCTTATTTCGATTATAAAAGACTTATTTCGATGATTCATTGAAATGATTATTTTTCTTAGTCGAAAGCTGGTGCTTCACATGTGGTCCCATATAAATTTGATCAAGTTCTGACCAATAGTTTTAGAGTTATTCTTTATAATTTATATTGAAATCGGTCGTACAAAATGTTTAATTTTAAATTATAAATTACAGAATAACGTGTAATTCTGCTGATTGAGCGATGACGCTTTGGTGACCAACTGAAGACAAAAAATCCAACCAACACCCTCGCAATGGTAATGCTGTTTTATTTTAACCGCTCTGCGCTCACCTCACTCCTTATTTAGTTGAATAGATCGCAGTTTCCTTTTTTTTTTACAAATAGGTGCTATTAATGAGCACGCAGTCCACCTGATGAATAAGAATCAAAATGCAGATGTGTTTTTGCCATCGATGAAATATTTGTTATCAATAAAAGGGCTATGCGGTTATCAACAATCACCATACGAAACACAGCGTCTTTATGGCGTTATTTTACGTAGGTTTTAGGTATAGGTATATAGGTAAGCATAAAACTTCCTCACTTGAGCCGACCCATTAATGTTGGAGTCATAATATTATGTTGCAGCGTGTCTCTAGCACGTGACAATTTTTAATTGAATCGAACAAAAATTATTTAAAATTTTCGATTTAACCTGATACGCTTTTTAAATTTAAAGAATTTCGGTCATGGCGACTAATCTCAACGGAGACTAGCAGGACGAGATTATAGTGCAAAAGTGTGTGCACAAGCATACTCGTAGGTGCACTCCCTATATCCTATATTCCCATAGTCCGATGAGACGGCAATCCGACACAACTGGAGACAGATGTGGTGTATAGGAATACGTGCTTTCCAAGGCACGGTGTAGAATGCGTCAACTTTCTGACTCCGGACTGCTGCGAATTTCTTGACAGGACAACCAAATGACTGAGTTTTTGACCCGAGCCGGGATTCCAACCTCATGATCACTTACCATCAATAGACCAGCGAGACAATTTTTATTTAAATTTCAATATAGTGTAGTGCCGAAGTTAGAATATCCACTACCCCATATCGTTCCTTGGGTGTCGTAAGAGGCGACAGATGGAAACTAAAACAGGAAATGGGCAGTAGCCTCTCCCTTATAAAAACTCGAAATAATAAAAAACTGCGATTGCAACCCGCCTGCCTAATCGCCTGCCGGAGTTTTGCTATAGTGGCAGCTATAGTAAAATTCCTTCTATGAGGTTAGCTTATGCTCAGGAGTGAACTTTTATAGGCTATAATGGATGTATGAATGACTTTTAAGCTATAAGAGCAGAGTTCAAATATCATCTATTATTCTATGTGTGTGAGTGTGTCGACGAGGGTTGCGTACCTTATACTCAGAATCACCAAACGGTATTCGCTGAAGGTCATACAGGTTTACGCACCAACCTCGGCACACCCCGATCAGGAGGTGGAGGAAATGTATGAGGATATCTCTAGAGCCATGCATTCCTCCAAAACCCAATATACGGTGTTAATGGGAGACTTCAATGCAAAACTAGGCACAAGAGAGAACGGTGAGCTGAAAGTAGGGAAATTTGGAATAGGGCAACGGAACCCAAGGGGCCAGCAGCTGGCCGACTTCATGGAGAAAGAGGGACTCTTTATGATGAACTCTTTCTTCTAGAAGCGGCCCCACAGGAAGTGGACCTGGTCGAGCCCCGACGGTTCGACAAAAAATGAGATTGACTTCATTATGACGACCAGACGACAACTGTTCAGTGATGTCTCAGTGATCGCGAGGGTGAAAACCGGCAGCGATCACCGAATGGTTAGAGGCACACTGAACCTAAACGTTAAGTTGGAGAGGTCTCGTCTAATGAACTCAACGCTCCGTCCCCCTCGTGCTCTAATCCAAAGTCCCGAAACCTTTCAGCTCGAGTTACAAAACCGTTTTCAGTGCCTAGAAGACTGCAATGAAGTGGACGATTTGAATGACAAGCTCGTGGAAACTGTCCATGCGGTCGGAGCTAAGTTCTGCAAGACCCGCCGCAGAAGAACACAAAAACTCCCCGATCACACTCTTAATCTCATGGCTGTTAGGCGGGAGATGAAGCTACATTCTTCAACAGATTTAACAGCATACAGGCAACTGAACAGACAGATCTCCAAATGCATGCGGCGGGACTTACGCAAATTCAATACAGCTCGTATTGAAGAAGCGATCGAGCGGAACCAAGGCTCCAAAGTCTTTGCCAGAGATCTGTCTGCCAGAAAGCGCCAACTGTCAAAGCTGAAGACAGAATGTGGCAGCATCGTTTCCGGGGCACCTGAGATTTTGAGTGAGATTGAGAGGTTCTATGGGCAGCTGTACACGTCATCGTTGGAGCCGCACGCAAGTGTGAGTAACGATCCAAGAGCGAGTCTTATCCGACATTATTCCGATGATATCCCGGACGTCAGTCTGAGCGAGATTAGAATGGCTCTCCAGCACCTTCAAAACGGCAAGGCCCCGGGCGAGGATGGAATTACAGCGGAGCTTCTGAAAGCGGGTGGAAAACCGGTACCGGTACTTGAAGTCCTTCAGAAGCTCTTTAATTCCGTCCTCCATGGTGGCATTACACCGGAGGCGTGGAGCAGAAGTGCGGTGGTCTTGTTCTTCAAGAAAGGCGACAACGCTCTCTTGAAGAACTACAGACCGATTTCCCTTCTGAGCCGCGTCTACGTGCTGTTTTCGAGAGTCATTACGAATCGTCTCGCGCGCAGACTTGACGACTTCCAGCCTCCCGAACAAGCCGGTTTCCGAAAAGGCTTTAGCACCATAGACCACATACATACCCTTCGGCAAATTGTACAGAAGTCCGAGGAGTACAATTTGCCACTATGTCTGGCGTATGTGGACTATGAGAAAGCCTTTGATTCCGTCGAAATTTGGGCGGTGCTGCAGTCCCTTCAGCGATGCCAAGTTGACTGTCGGTATATCGAAGTGTTGAAGTGCTTGTACAGTAGGGCTACGATGGCTATCCGAGTACAGAACCAGAGTACGAAACCTATCCAATTGCAGAGAGGTGTAAGACAGGGTGACGTCATATCCCCGAAACTCTTTACCGCTGCATTGGAAGATGTTTTCAAGCTTCTGGACTGGAAAGGATACGGTATCAACATCAATGGCGAGTACATCACTCACCTTCAATTTGCCGACGATATAGTCCTTATGGCAGAATCGCTGGAGGACCTAAGCACTATGCTCAATGACCTCAATAGTGTTTCCCAACGGATAGGTCTAAAGATGAACATGGACAAAACAAAGATCATGTTTAATGTCCATGTCACACCTATGCCGGTAGTTGTTGGGAACACTAAGCTCGAAGTTGTTGACGAGTATGTTTACCTGGGACAAATAGTCCGACTAGGTAAGTCCAACTTCGACCGAGAGGTCAATCGACGGATTCAACTCGGTTGGGCAGCGTTCGGGAAATTACGGCACATCTTCTCGTCAGGTATACCTCAAAACTTGAAAACGAGACTGTACACCCAGTGCGTGTTGCCAGTGATGACATACGGAACTGAGACGTGGTCCTTCACTGCTGGCCGGATGAGGAAGCTCAAGGTCGCTCAGCGAGCTATGGAGAGGGCTATGCTCGGAGTTTCTCTGCGTGATAAACTCTGAAATGAGGATATCCGCAGTAGAACTAGAGTGACCGACATAGCCCAACGGATTAGTAAGCTGAAGTGGCAATGGGCCGGCCATATAGCTCGAAGAACCGACAACCGATGGGGAAGAAAGGTTCTCGAGTGGCAGCCTCGTACCGGCAGGCGAAGTGTAGGGCGTCCCCCCACTAGATGGAGTGACGACCTGGTAAGATATGCAGGAAGTCGATGGATGCAGGTGACTCAGGACCGTGCTTTGTGGCATTCGTTGGGGGAGGCCTATGTTCAGCAGTGGACTTGTGAAGGGCTGTAATGATGATGATGATTCTATGTGTTTGTTAATAGTTTCCCTGTCCGCGAAACAGACACAATAGTTAAATATTTTAAATGATCATATATGATTCATGGGACAGGGAAAGAGCTAAGTTAATAAACTATGTAAGTCACATCATTTTATTTTATAATGATTAGCTAATTAAAGTATAACATCTTTAATATGTGTTGTTTTCTTCAATCTATCCTGACACTGAATCGGCAGCTTTCCCAAAATAGTCCTGTTTTTATATGGCATCTCAAAAAAGTGCCACCTCGCAGGTATTTTTAAAATAGACTTCTTAGAACGTACGTACGTATGTTGTAATGTTTTGTTGTTGTGCTTTATTATAGAGGTCGCAAAGGAGCACACAGTCCACCTGATGGTAAGTGGATGCTGTTACCCATAGATATGTACATTTATGTTCAATTAAGAATCAAAGTGTAGATGCGTTACCGCCCACACCTGAGGACTGAGAGGGAATGCCTCATTTCCAGTAAAAATGATCTGCGGTTCTCTACACTCACCATACGATGCACAGCAGCAGCGTTGTGCTGCTATGTTACGCTGGTATTGTGAGAGAGTTTTTCTTCCCTGGTAAAGTCGACCTATTCGTGCTACACCTATAATACAGCTGCAGCATGGCTCTATCACGTAAAAATCTGCATGTATCTGCATTTACTTTCTTTTCTTATAATCACATTCCAGGACAAAATCCTAGTGTGGGGGATACTAGGATTTTCCCCTGTATCGTGTAGGCAGTTTACATACATAATTTGCACAAAGACAAACCTCCAGATCCGGAACGATTACTTGTAGGCAGTACAAATACTTGTTCCGTGAGTGATTTGTACCCGATGCTCTCAGAACCATAACTCATTGCTAAGTCACAGTGCCACGGAGCCGTCGATATTTAATCGAGGATAGATTAAGATGTCTATGGGCCACAGCATTCGGTTACTCTTAGGTGAACTGCGTGCTCGTTTATCACAAATATATTATTAAAAAAAATCTTTGTTAACTGATAAGAGTAGGTACATGCCTTTCAGTTAATTCAGAGGCACTCAGTTTTGCAAATCGACCCATAACCGACATAATGTAAATTATGTGGCTAGATCGGGTTAATGTTCGGATGCAGTGCGAAACACGAGAATATACATTAAATCATCCCTAGCGACTAAGTATTTGTATTCTGTACAAATTTTAACCCCGATTGGTACTCGAAGGCAGGATCGGGACTTCGTATCCAATTATTCTGTAGTTATAATGAGGATCAAAGTAACTATGAATCGAGAAGAAAAATTTATAGTTATAGTTATTAGTCTTTAAAATTCATAAAATATAACTACGTTTTATCTTATAAAACTATGAACAATGTATAAACGTTCACTCTTCAATAGTAATGAAGCAGTGATTAATGGGTCTCTTGTTCACGATGGTACTTTCAGCCTTTATATTCTTTCGGCCTATCGTTGGGGAATATTTAGGTTGCGGGGAGGTTTTTGTTTTCACTTCAATAGTTTTCAATGAAGATATTTAGTGTTTATAATAATATATATTTATCATTTTATGATATGAAAATATGTTACTGGCAGATTCATTTTGGTTACATCGTAAGGTAAAGATAAAGTCAACTAAAATAAATTATTCTTTAAAAGAGTTGATACTCAACTATTAATAATTTGAAATTAATAAATAGTTTAATACCTGCATCATACAATACTACAAAATATGTAAGTACAGAGCTAGGCTAGTAATGAAAAGTAATGCAATTTTAATTCAGCAGTGATGATTTAATTCCTCCCTCTCCCTTCCACCATCGGACAACCAGACATTCGGCCAGTCTCCACCCTTTTGTTGTTGACTTACCACGCATTCGAACCAAACGGTTCGCTACATCGTTCATCATGCGTACAGCAAAGGAGTGGAATGAGTTGCCAGCATCTGCCTTTCCACCCGATTCCAGTGTGGGTTTCTTCAAGGTAAGAGTGAATAGGCTTTTGTTAAGTCAGTGCGCCTCACCATCTTAGGCCACATCACCACATACCATCAGGTGGGATCGTTTGATAAGCGCTGGCTTAGATTATATAAAAAAATTATAGAGCCCAAATGGATATCATGTACTAACTATTATATGTGGCAGAACCATGCTGAAGCTATATTATGGTTGTAGCGTGGATGGTTTGACTCGACCGGGGAAGGGCCACGTTCTCACAGGATACTAGCGTAAAACAGTTTAGTGATTTTGTATTCGTACGGGGAGTGTAAAAAACCAGACTTTCTATTTACTGGAAACAAGGCATTCCATCTTAGTCCTCAGGGGTATAACGCATCTGCATTTTTATTGTTAGTCGAGGAAAGATGAAGATTTTTTTATAGGAGAGGGGGCAAACGAGCATGCGACTCACCTGATGGTAAGTGACTACCGCCGCCCATGAACAACCGCAACACCAGTGGAATCGCAGATGCATTGCCGGCCTTTTAAAAAGGAGTAGGCTCTTTTCTTGGTCCCTAAGTCGTATCGGTCCGGAAAAATCGCTGATGGTAATCGATTCCACAAGGAAGTCGTGCGAGGAAGAAAACATCTTCTAAATCGCACAGTGGTGGACCGCCAATCATCCAGATGGTGGGGTGGTATGTATTGTAAAACAGTCCTGTTCTGAAGATAGGCCTCGCATACAGACTTACGTTTCTGAGCCTATTGCGTCCACCGTCTCTGCATATATATCTCATCAGGTTGTCTATCTATTTGCCACTCGGGGACTGTTTTTCCTCTTCGTCAGTCAATTTTTCGAATTATATTGCCCATTGCCAAGACCTATCCTTACACCATTGAGGTCTATCAAAGGATCGGTCTTGGCAATATATATTTCTTATTTTTCCTCCTAAAAGAAGAACCTAAAATTAAAGTATATTTATCTATATTTTTATTTATATTTGGTATATTTGGCATATTATAACAAAAGCGTTTTTACTTGTCTATGTGAAAGCAGTCTGAGAGAATCTATGGCGAGCGACTGTTATTCTAATTTCACACGAAAAACTATAAAAATAACCATAAAGGTTTCTTGTCCAATTTATAACTATATTTAATTTGTTTAGTGTTTTATGTTTTGTAATATTTTTTTCCTTTTCATTCGAACAACACTTAAACCCTAAATAATTGTTATGAGTTCTCATAAAATCACAAGCTTTCATCTCAGCCATTCATAATAATTTCTCAAAATAACTTAAATGGAATCTTATCAGGGTCGTCAAAACGGTGTCTTACAAGACCCGCACGACACCAAGCTCGATGAAAAATGATTCGCGACACAGCACACCTTAATGCGAGGTATCTCGTAATCGCCCAGTGGTCTCCACAGACGGACAGACAGGTCAACATTAATAATATTACTCATTGTTACGATACACTATCCGCGGAGGTATCTTTAAGGGCATGCCTTCGAAAGTTCTTTGCCTCTTTTGCTAAGTTTAAAGCGACGTCAAAGATTTTGTGTAACATTCTTACTGAATCAGGAATGTATAAAAAGATCAACAAAGTGACTATTATACAAAAAAAGTAACAAATATGTCAATCAAATTAATTTTTATGGTGAAGCATGGCATTGCATTTAAACATAAGTAATTCTAACTTGTAAATGGAAAATTAATACCCATGAGAATAACCTATAATTTGAATATGAAAAATGAATTTCAATTTGAATCTATTTAGAGTGCAGTTGAGTAACAGTTTGAATAATACATTTAATATTAAATGTATTATTCAAAATGTTGGTGTTTGACAAGTTGGACATAACTTTAGAGTCGAAAACTCAATTCGATTTAAATCTAATTAGAATTTTCAATTGAACTGTGTTTCACTGCATCCGTGTAAAATAAGTAGAGAATTAAGATTCTTGTTAGTGCGAAGGAATAATTTCCATTGCAGAAATACTTATCAACCACAGCACTGTATACAAACAATTTATTTCAAACTAGAACCAGCCTCCGTTTCCGCCACTCACAATATTCAATCTTTCCCAACGAACAACTGTATCACAGTGAAGCGAACAAAACAAAATATTCGGACGGAATGATTTATAGGTTCAGCCTCCGATACGCAACCCGCGACCTACAAACTAAGGCAACCTTCACATTTTTCGACACTCTTTTGTTGCCGGCACGTGGTGTTGGCGCCCCAGGTTCGGCTGTCATGTCATTGGTACGCCGCGCCGTTCATTTATCATCTCTCAATACTGCTATCAAACTGAGCGGCGTCTAACTGACGTCTAGCTGCTACCCGATTGAAAGTAGAGTCCGTAAAATTCGTAAACGAAGGCGAAATACGAGTATGTATTACTGGCAGAAGTTTAATATTATACACTAGAATTAGTATGAAATAAACAATTAACTATCTTCATAATTTATTTTATCATTTTCACCAATTTTTCAAATTTAATACACTTTATTCATACAATACAATAATTTAAATGATTGTGGAGCATACTTCCCTAAGTTCTCATTTAAATTGGAATGAATGATAAACATATTTATATTTTATTAGTTACAATGAAATAACACAACTAAATAAACAGTATATTACAAAAGAAGGAAGATCATTGAAAATTAGGCCGCATGCTATTGCACAGTAATTTAAACAAAAATCAATGATACAGTTGATAAAGTTACTTATGCACGTAGTTGTATTTGAACATTATTAACTTTAATTACGCTAATCAATACATCTAATATTTACAAACAATAAATAAAGAAACAAATGGATCAGTAGAAAAAATCAAACGGTTATGAATATACGGACAGGAAAAATTCTACTATCAAAACACAAAACTCTCTGTTTAACTTAAGTATAAATTTTAACAAAATATCACAGTTGACCACGACATTTTCTAATGTAACAAAACATTAAGATTTCTCTGCAAGTCCGCCATGGATTAGAATTTAGAAAACAAAATTTTACTGTGTTAGTTCTTTAAGAAAGTAATAGTTTTACTCGCTAGGCATAGTTAAGTACATTTTACAAATACGACATTTAATTTTATAGTACGTAATAGTCACATGTATTAATTGGTATCGTCCGTGAAAAAAAAACACTAGTTATCTCTATGATGAATGACAAAACGCTTTCTCTACATTATGAACCGTATTTAAGGTGAGATAAATATTTTATTATTAACAACTAAGAACAGGAACATAAAACAGTTCTTTGAGAAGTACTAAGCTGAAAAATATATTAAATTTTCACCATTCCAACTACACGACAAAATGTTTATTTACAATAAAAAGAGAATTTATACCTATTCACATTATTTATTAATTTACTGAGCTTATATTTTTCAAGTAATTTCGCAGCGCTTTTACAAGCTTTGCTTTGATCATATTACTCTATACGAAAGCTATAGAATAACTTGATCAATTACTAATTGTATTTAAATGAAATCGACCGACTTTTAATTCGATTTGAATGACTCCCAAATTTGCCAATATTTACGTAATCCCTGTACATTTCCGAATTTGTTGCACGTATTATCGGCTAGCGTAGCGTGTTCGATTTTCAGCTCTGTACTGGATGTAATAAAACAAACGACATTTACCTTAAACTCTAACTAGCCATCACAATATACACTAATATTTTTTTTAATTTAAATTATATTACAGTATTAGGAATATTATGTAGATCAAATTACGGCTTATGACTAGGTAATTTTTTTTCTAAACCAATGTTTGAAACTGTTTCCAGCGTTTGTAATAAACGTTGAAACAATAACTGTGATCGAAAATTGCTTCCGATTAAAACAAGATCCCGACTGAAGGCTCGGACATCTAATAGACTCAAAGCATTGAATTTATATTATTAATATTTTTTACACATTTGGTCTTAAATAAACATTTCTTTCTTTCACATGTATTTTTGTTCTTCTTTATGCATGTAGCACAAACACTAAAGTTTTTACTGTCACTGGTAATGTCACAACAATTATATCAACAAATTAGTCTAGCACATTGGAAATTTTTCGAGCAGCGAATAACTGATCCAGTCTGGTTGTTGTAACATCTGAAACCTGCGTGGCTGCAGACGATACAAACAACCTCATCTTACAGATGATCGACTGTAAGTTTTAGTAAATCAGTTATCCACTATTCGAAAAATTCCACTGATCCTATGCGGAGAGGTGAGCGAATTGACTCGGGTGAAGGTCAAATTGGTAAGGATGGCCATATGGATTCATATGGTACGGCACAATATTCATCGATGCCATCTTGTGCTCCTTCTTCCATTTCATGCGCCGGTTCTGGAACCAGATCTTGATCTGACGCTCGGTAAGGCAAAGTGCGTGTGCGATCTCAATTCTTCTTCTCCGCGTCAGATATCGGTTGAAGTGAAACTCTTTCTCCAGCTCGAGAGTCTGGTACCGAGTGTAAGATGTCCTCTGACGCTTGGTTTCCCCATTTGCGTTGACTGTACCTGAAAATTATATAATAAATAATTAGAAACATTAGTTGTCGAAATGACATGTTACAAATACATTTATTGCGGTATTATTCTAGTCACAAACGTGAGGCACGTTACTATTTAGAACTGAATGCCCGTTTGAGCGCCAATGAATACTTGGCTCGATCGACTTCGTGCTTTGCTACGCTTGCTCGCTTGTGATATACAGCTAGAGGCAATGTGCACGATTTAATGGCGCGATTAAAAATAATAAAATAAAAATGATACAGTTGCTCAATTTATTATTTTACTTCCGAGCTTTTCTTTCGATCTTTCTACTATTGTAAAACGCATTGTAGCTGACATGTTGCAATAAATTACTTGCTTTTTGACACGTGCTATTGCAAGACAAATCGCGCCCAAAATAGGGTTTCATCGCAAAAAAATAATCTAGTAAATAAATAGTAATAATTTGTGAAAAGTCGACAGAGATGAGAGACACTCAGCGGATATCAAAGGTGGACTGTCGAACGACGGCGTGAGCGTCCGAGTCATCGGTTGCATGCCGCACCTGTCACGCTATGTCGACGGTACAGCCCACCACTTGGTGCGGCTTGGACGGCCGCCAGTGGCTCTGTGATCGATACGCGGTGAGTCTCGAGTATGTCTACCAAATTAAACCCTTCCATTTGTTATATTTCTTTAAGTATCCTCGCTCACTAATGAGTTACTTTTGCAATTTGATTTATAGCATAGGTGACATTGAAACTATAGCACTTAATTGTTTAATTAAGGTATGATACCATTTAAATTAAATATATATAGGTAGATAACTGAAGGGGGAAAGATTAGATTTCGCAAACATAGAAGTTTGGAATAAATGAATAAAATAACTGAATAAAACCACCAGTAAGCTACTTTACCTTATTCCGGCCTAAATGTCAAGCTCGCGTCAATAAAGATGTTAAAATGCTATAAATATTTGATGTCCAAAGTAAAACAAGTGAAGTCGCGGCAAAAACCCTACTCAATTGAAATGTTAGTGACAGCCCGATGCACAAACAACTGACTGACAGCATTATTTTAACATAATCCTTGTACAGAAACGAAACGAATGGACGCAATACGAGGACATATGAATTTCAATATGATCTCACGAATATGTTGATTATGATAAGAAGCTAACGTCAAGTTTCTAATTTGAATTAAATATGATAAGGAAGTGCACATGCCTGTAAATAAAAATATTATAACAGGTTTTTAAGTAACGTTACAAAATATATACATAAATAAAATTATCTTGTTATTGTTTGTCGTAATATTGGAATATTATATTAGTATTATAAGAGACCCTATTCAGTACCCTATTTCACCCGTGGGTATAGTAAGAGTCGGCAGATGGAAATAAAACAGGAGATGGGCAGCGGTATCTTCCAGGTAATAACTCTAAGTAATAAAAAAATGCGGTAATCTACGGCGGAAGTTTATGTAAAACAGTGGACTTTTGATAGGCTGTAAAGATAATGATGCTGATGCTGATGATGTTAATGATGATGATTATGATGTCAATAATGGTGGTGGTGTTGAAATAAAATTGTAATTCTCTCATCAGCCCGTAAAAATTGCTGGAATTGGGTCTTCTCCATAGTAACAATCGACAAGATTAAGAGGCGGGTTAGCGATCTCAGTACCTCAGACATTTCACATCTTTAACACTGCTTACGATCAAATAGTAAAACTGATATTTAAGTAATCTATTGAGATTTTGATTGAAAATGTAATATGTTTTCTTTAACATTATTTTTAATATTTAACTTATTTAAAAACATCGATGAAGTCGATCTAGGCAATTATTTTATATTCACTAAAATTTAAAAAATTCTCTAACCATGGTATAATAATTAAGTGTGAAAGTAAAGGTAATAATAGTCAAGACTATCACGTGTAACTAAAAAAATAATAATAAATACAGATAGTTTTCAAGTTGAAGTTTTTTCTTTCTTAACGTGTTGTAAATAAATGTAAGATTTGATCATAGTGGTGGAAGTAGAAGCTAAACAAATACAGAGAATTTCACTATAGCTCAGAATGCGCTGGACGTTACATACACGTGGTAGAGCCATACTGCAGCTATATTAGTAGTATAGTTGTAGCACGAATGGGTCGGCTCGACCGGGGAAGGACCACGCTCTCACAGAATACCAGCGTAAAATAGCAGCTTAATGCTGCTGTGTTTCGTATGGTGAGTGTAAAGAACCGGAGACCCTTTTTACTGAAAAGGAGACATTCCATCTTAGTCCTCACGAGTGACAACGCATCTGCATTTTGATTCACAAAGGAGGATAGATGTAGATGTCTATGGGCCACAGCAACCACTTACCATCAGGTGGACTGTGTGCTCGTTTGTCACCCTTATCGTATAAAAAAAACGTTAAAAGATGTTCAGTACTTACTCGTAGAAGACCTCCCTTTTAAAAAAATATTTAAATTATTTTACTTTTAACTTAAAGTTTAATAATATACAAATAACTTTCGCCACATTTATAAACTCTCATGCCTGTTGCCAATGGGGGTAGGCAGAGATTACGGACTGTATTATGTACGTGGTAGAGCCATGCTGCAGCTATATTAATAGTATAGTTGTAGCACGAATGGGTCGGCTCCACCGGGGAAGGACCACGCTCTCACATAATAGCAACGTAAAATAGCAGCTTGACGCTGCTGTGTTTCGTATGGCGAGTGTAAAGAACCTTTTAGTTTTTTTACTATAGAGACTTTTTTACTGGAAATGAGGCATTCCATCATAGTCCTCACGGGTGACAACGCATCTGCATTTTGATTCGTAATCTAGGATAGATGTAGATGTTTACGGGCCGCAGCAACTACTTACTATCAGGTGGACTGTGTGCTCGTTTGCCACCCTTATCGTATAAAAAAACTTCCATTTGGTACAATCCTGAGATATCGCCATGGCTTCTTTTACATTCATACCTATATCTACGCGTACATGCTCTATTTAGGCAAGGTACTCTTTATTTATTTATTTAATATTCTTTAATGGACACCATACAAAACATACAGAAATATTAAATAATATACGTCTTTATTTGGCCCATCTTCAATAATATTACTAATTTGGTAAAAAGCTAACCGATTCTGCTACTCACTTCTGCAGCATAAATTTTCTTTGTCACTCTTTCCTAATTCTTTCTTTCGACATTTTGAAGAAGTAAACTTCACTTTTCTGTTATCGATTTCATTTTTGTCACATTCTTACAACTTCTAGTTAAATCGAAATTAGTTACTACGCTGGAGTGAGCTTAAATTAATTTACTGAGATGCATTTGAGTTCGATTAAATTAAAATTGAACACTGCTAATACCTTAATAAATATTACTCTAAGTGCATAAATCAACTGTTATTTTGGTTCAAAATGAATAATTACTTAGTCATTTGACTTGTGTTAGGTAAATTGTTTGTTTCATTTATGTTAAACGACGCCTATCCTTTAAGATTATGTTATTGTTTTGCGACTCGGGGTTTTCTAATTTAAAACTATGTACAGCAATGAATTTTTCCAGTTTGATAGAATATATAAGAAGTGGAAGAGGATTTCAATAAACCACTTTGTTTTGATTATACAGTAATGAAGCAAGTACGAGGGTGTAAGATGAAAAAATATATGTGGTGGAGCCATGCTACAGCTATATCAATACTACAGTTGTAGCATGAATCGGTCGGCTCAACCGGGGAAGGACCACGCTCTCGCGCAAATTAGCAGATTAATGTGCTGTGTTCCGTTTGGTGAGTGAGGAGAACCGGAGACCCTTTTTTACTGGAAAAGAGGCATTCCGTCTTACTCCTCACGGCTGACAACGCATCGAGGATAGATGTAGATGTCTATGGGTCACAGCAACCACTTACCATCAGGTGGACTGTGCCATCGTTTGTCAATCTTATCCTATAAAAAAATAAAGAGTAAAGTAACAACTACAGATAGAGCCCAGCTATGGTGCACTACACTGCGCTGGGCCAGTGCGTGTTGGCTGACTTTGTCCTTGAAATATCTTTTGTTTTTATTTCTTAGATATTTATTTCCTTAAGAATATTTTACTTCAACAACGAGCATGTACTAAATCAAAAACAGTTTGCGAAAATGTAGGGAAATTAATATACAAAAGTAAAACAAAATACGTCTACAAATAAGAGAAGACAAGTATAGAAAATTAACATGAGATAATTCACCACATTATATAGCGTCATCAGAGAGTTTTAAGAAATAATGGAAAAAATAAAATGTCTCATGGTAGATGAAAATAATACGAATTCGTATACAATAAATGTAATACCCAAATCGGTGACGGGGAGCAGTGTTAAAAATTCGAAAGATCGAGTATTGAATGTAGATGCCAAATAGTAGGAGAAGACCAAATCCGGCAGTAATTACAGACTAGACTGTTAAGAAAAAGAAAGTCCACAAAATACAAATATATATTAAAGTATAACATAGTGGAAAGTAATGACAATACGAGTATTAACATAGATTGAAACATTATAGAAATATTTTATTTCAAAAGGAATCAATTCGAATTGATAAGTTTCATAATTTAAAATGAAAAATTTTGTACAACCGACTTCAATATAAATTATTAAGAATAACTCCAAAACTATTAGTCTGACCTTGATGAAATTAATATGTGACCACATGAGAAGTACCAGCTTTCAAATAAAAAAAGAATCATCGAAATCGGTTCACTCAGTAAAAAGTTATGAGGTAACACACATAAAAAAACATACAGTCGAAGTGAGTACCGTCTCGTTCTTGAAATCGACAGAAAAACTGTGTGATAGTGAAGTTTAATTACAATATAAATTATTGAAAGAAGATAATTTAGGAGTGGTGTATTGCAAAACGATGCCGAAGGTGATTTGTGCAACTATAACTTCATTGAAAATCTATTGATCAAATTGTCAGCAGTACAAATAGGTACCTAGTTGATTTCATACTACGCAGGTCTAGGTCACAGACCATTGATATTCCGTCGAATTTTAAGCGACTGACATCGCAATACTTATGGATGAGACTATTTGTTAACTAAAACAGCTAGTGTCTGGAGACGATTTCATGTGTTTTCTACCGACTTCAAAAAGGAGACGGTACTCAATTCGACTGTATATTTTTTTATGTGTGTTACCTCGTAACTTTTTACTGGGTGAACTGATTTCGATGATTCTTTTTTTATTTGAAAGCTAACTAACTAAACTAACACGTGGTCCCATATAAATTTGATCATGGTCTGACTAATAGTCTTTAAGTTATTCTTAATGATTTTTATTGAAGTCGGTTGTACAAAATTTTTAATTTTAAATTACTTAATGTGTATTTTGAATTTGAGTTCTTAAAAAATTACAGGTTTTTCTAAATGAAAAGATGTTTTTCTCACGTAAATGGGTAATTTAAATGAAAGTAATTTGACCTTTGAACCATATCATCACCATACCATATCATTATCATCGTTATCATCATCGAGGGGACTTGAAAGCGCTGTAATAATATCCTTCACAAGTCCACTCTCGAACATAGGCCTCCCCAAGTAATGCCACAAAGCACAGTTCTGAGCCACCTGCATCCATCGACTTCCTGTATGTCTTACCAGGTCGTCACTTAATCTAGTGAGGGGTCTCCCTACACTTCGCTTACGAGTACAAGACGGCAACTCAAGTACATTTTTTCCCTATCAGTTTTCGGTTTTACAAGATAGCTATACGGCTGGTGCATTGCCACTTTAAAATGCTAAAATACCACATAATATACCCAACTAGATAGTTAATGCCTGCCTGCAGGACAGCTTTGTTTCAAAAAACTGTTACATAATGTGGATATAACTTTTTTAATAAGGTACCTTAAGAGATTAGAGAGTTACCAACAATAAGAATGAAAACACCTAAAAAATGGCTCATCCAGCACTCTTTTTATAAAATTAAAGACTTCTTTGCACATAAGTAGCCGATGCTTTTAAGATTTAGATATAATGTATGAAATATTGATTAAATTTTGGTACTTTTGTAAATTTTTATTTTCTATTTAATTTAATTTTGACATGATGACTCACGCATAATAATTATTTTTTATTGTATACTGGAAATTAATTAATTGACTTTGTGTATGATTTTAATTAGCGATAGTGAAACGGCTACATTGTACTTATTCACCATCTCCTGTTACCACGTTTCTTGTGGTAATTAAATATTTATTTATTTAATTTGTTTGACAGGTTCTTTTAAATCGCAAAAAAAAAAACAACTACGTAGGCTAAGTCACAGTGTCGTATTCGTAATGCGCAAGCACTCACTTTACTGTCTTGCTTATTCTATCTCTTGATATTGCATTCGAAGATTCAGCAGAGAGAACATGAGATCATTAAACAAAAATAAATAATTTATATAAGTTTTTAAAATTGAGATGAAAGGTCCATCTATTATAAGTGGTCACTGAAGTCCACGGACATTCGCAATGGTCTTTAAGCAAAGATGCAATTAGAAATGCATTGTCACCTCTAAGAAGTGATTTTCAGACGTCACACCTATTTCACCTGTTAAACTAATATAATTTTCTGATTGAGCTGTTTATTTTTATTTTAGTACAATACAATATCAATGGTTAATAATATATTTTTGTAAGATTAGAGTAACTGACGAACTAGCAATTGTAACTAACCTGTGGACGCTCGCACCAACTTCAAACCAAATAGACCACAAATGCGTTGTCACACTGGTGCTTAAATAAACTGTCTCGCATCCCGCAATTATACTGACTCTCATACTCTGCAAACCGAGATACGGCAATGATTGCATTTATGTTTAATGTTTTTTTATTTTTCGTTTTTTTTTAAAGACCTTATCCCTACATTACGATTTTCTCCTGTATCTTGGGGACAGTTTACACACATAAATTGCACAAGAACAAAAATCCAGAGCTGCAACGATTATTTGTAGGCCATACAAATACTTATTCCGTGAGGAGTTTGAACTCGCAGCGCTCAGCACTGCAACTCAATGATAAGCCACTGCACCACGGAGCCTTGCCGGTAGAAATATGAATGTTGCATTACTGCTTGCCGGTAGAAATGGGTAAGAGAATGTTATCAAATCAGACGGACTTCCAGGCTAAATAGGGGTCCTACCAATTAGCAAACTAGTTTTTGTAAAACCTGGTAGGTACTTTAATCTATATGACCCACGATTGAGGAGGTATATTCTAAAGTCACGTGGCATATATTTTATGTCTGTATAAAGAGGAATATTTTAGTACTTTATAAATACTGAATTTAAATTCATTGAATGATGAGATTTTATTCTCATATCATGATAGGAATACAAAACTTGTTCAACCCTTCGATAAAAAAAATAAAAGATACCTATCAACGGCCAAGGAATCTGGAATGAAATATTCGAAATATATTTTCTCGACACCAATGTATTTTTAATATACATTTTAATTTTTTTTATTCATATCTTAATTAAACTTGTTCCTCTCTGTGCATATCTAACAGTTAAATATTATATTTTGCACTGCTTAATTAAAAATGTACAAAATAAAAGCAAACATTAACATCTCCCGTCTTGTGAACGCTGTAGCCTGTAGCTCATAGACGCCTACATTCATCCACGATTAAGAATCAAAATGCACCTGCAGTGTCAAAAGAAAAGAACTAATTTATAGCTCGTTGTGGCTGCGCCGCAGTGTAGCCCGGTGAACGTTTCGCATTTACCCTCGAATTTTACGTACTAATCACCAAAATTCAGGTCTTCAAGATAAAGACGGAAAAAAGAAATATATGTTTAATATTACTATTAGTATGTTGTTTGTATTTCTGTTTTGATGTGCCATTATATTCTTTAAGTTTGATATTACGCTCGTTATCAAACTTCAACGAACAAGAACATACGAATACGACAATGGCGCAAAAAACCGTATCATGTCAATGTCAATTGTCTGTCAAGTCAACTAACAAGACTAGTGTGAGTTAAGGCAGAGCGAAGGTTCTTCGACAAAGTAGAAATGTGATTAAATCAATCGTGTAGTGGTGTAAGAATATGCACTACCACATATCATCCCGTTGGTGGCGTAAGAAGCGACGGAGGGAAACTAACTACTCAAAATAATTAAAAATGAATCAATGAATATACTTTTATTGTACACCACGAACAAATATACAAATGACATAACAAAAATCAGATTATATTATGTACAATATGGCGGCCTTATCGCTACATAGCGATCTCTTCCAGGCAAGCGATCTCTTCCAGGCAAACCAGCAGTGTAGCTCTACCATGTAAGTATACATTTCTTCAAAAGTTAACATTCTATTCAAAACAAAAATGCATTGCTGTAGTTTGTTTCTTCATTCAAAGAATATTATACTTATTTCGTAAGTTGTACACAATCCGTTCGCACTCGATATTTTTAATCGTCGATGTCATTCTCCTCTTCCCTTTTAAAAATAAATCTGGACATGATAGATTAACATACATGCGTTTTGTAATAATTTTTTATCAGGCGTATATCTTTCCATCAACGATACTTAATAATCGTGAGTCTCTTGATATGCCAACATAAAAATGTTTAGCGATAAAACATCAAAGAGAGCATGACTAATGATATCTAGATGAAAACAGAATACATGCAATAAAAGTGTCGCGTGTTTTTATGGCTCAGGTTAGTATTACTGTAACCATTGAGCATTCGATCCTTACACGATATTTGTGCACAAATTTATGGTAAATACTATGATAACTAACAGCTAGTGTAATACATATAATCCAAGTATGGTGAAAAAACGATGCGTTATTCGCATCATGATTTTTTATGAACCTTTCATGATTTATAGAACTAGGAGTGGTTATAAATGTGATATGTGTATCGTCTGCAAGCAGTGGTAGATGTTATAAAATATTAATATCGTATTGTGATGACATAAAAATCCCCAATTAAAATCATATTTAATTTTTGTAAAATATTTGTAACGACTAAAACTAGCAGTAGTGTTGTAAACACGTTCCAAAAATTGTTTTTGTTTTTTATATGATATACTATTTTTATATTTATAAGATACACAAACATCGAACAGACGAATAAATATTTCTCTACTAATCAGTTTTAAAAATGACGCAATGTTTTTATTCATGCGTAAGGTTATATTACTGTTAATTTCTTTTCACATCGATGTTGAAAACACGCTTCATTAATTCGAAAATTCATTTAATTTTCGCAGTTATCGAACACTAATAGGACTTGTCTTATTAGCGCAGAGCAGTGCTCCAGCTACATTATGGTAGTAGTACAAATGAGTCCGCTCGACCGGGGTGGGACCACGCTCTCATATAATACCAGCGTAAAATAGCAGCTTAATGCTGCTGTGTTTCGTAGGGTGAATGTAGAGAAACGGAGACTGGAGATTTTGACTAGAATCCAGGCCTTCCATATTAGTCCTCAGAGTCTCCATCTGAATTTTGATCCTTAAGATTCGAAGATCCGTAGATTTAGATGTCTATGTGGTACAAGCATCCACTTACCATTAGGTGGATTCTGTGCCAGTTTGTCGACTTAATCTATAAAAAAAATCGGTGAGCGAAATCTATCTAATATTTCTCCGTTTTTCGTGAAAATGAAAAGGTGTTAAACAAACTTATAAAGCTATATTTGCTTTTAGATCACATAAATGTAATAAATATAAATATTAAAATAATAAAGTTTAATTTTCCAAGTTACTTTACAAGTACCTAAAGTGACAACCGGAAATCTAAATAACCGCTATATATTCCATGCCATCAGGTGTATCATAGATATTTTTCAAAGCAAATTATTCTTTACAGGTAAAAAAATCATAATAAATGGGACTTGGCTTGAAACTCATAAAGTATTAAAGCAGTTGCTAAGGCGTCTACGTGATCGTATGTATAACATCTGCCTATTACAAGAAGTCGGTGCATCGTCAAGCAGGTCATCCCGCAATATTTAATATATACAAACAGACGCATCAATCATGAATAGCGGGAATTTTTTCAAATTTCGAACGAGACTAGTGTTTTAAATTTTCAATTCAGTCTCAGATCGGCATTGAATACATTTTACAACAAATATAAAATTATTTTTTTATTCTATAACAATAAATGAGACATTCGTTTGCGCATACAAACAACCTTTCACCCTAAACGCATACACCTTCTTCGTTCCATCATGTGTACAAGTTATACCAAACAAAAATTATAAACCGCTATTTTCTTTTTGTTTTAAGCAAGAGGAACCAAATTGTTTGCACGACTGGAGAAGGACCACGCTGTCACACAATACCAGCGCAAAATAATGTGTTTCGTATGATGATAGTTGAGAACCGTTTTACTGGTAAAGAAGCATTCTATTTTAGTCCCAAAGGGTCACATACACATCAACACTTTGATCCCTAATCGAGAATAGATATAGGTGTCTATAGGCGACAGCATTCACTACTCTTCATCTAGGCAGTGTGTTTGTTTTTCCACCTTATTCTATAAAAAAAATGTATATATGGGCGATACAAACTACAAATCTAAGCGCCATTAGTTCGAATCGGTCATAATAATGATGTATTCCAGATCGAATTTCGGTCGTGGCAGCCAGTCTCAACGAAGACTAACCATCTGCGCAGGACAGGAATATAGGACCCGAGTATGCGCAAGCACAGGTGCACTCTCTATTCTTTCACTCTCATATTTCCTAACTTTCTAACTTCGGGCTGCTATTGAGAATGTTTTGATAGAAAAACCCACTACCCTTTTGTACAGTACAGTTTTGATCCTACCTGGGATTCGAGCGCGGGACCTTAAGATCATCAACTACGTGTACAACTAGTAGACCAAAGAGACAAATCTGTTGTAGGCAACTGTAAGTTCTATATTATGTATGAATAAATAGTATCTATGTACCTACATGCCATAACAGCGTCAGTTCACCTGCGTTTATTGTGTAGCATTTCGCAAGTAGACTTATTTTTGAGTGGTGACTGACAGGCGCAAGGTGGACCGCCATGTGCGGAAGTTCCATGTAAGCCTACCTATTCCTCATTTTGAATTGGTCTGTTATTTTTATTTCAATGCCTTTTTATTAGTAAGTCCGTTATAATTTATCTAAAAATTTAAAGATTCTAATAAAAAGGATGGGTGGGTTAATAAATACTATGACTTTAAACATTTATAAGATTGATAATTTTAAACAAATTTAAGCCTATTTTTGGCTTGATCGCTTTTTATTCTTAATTGATGAAGAAAGATGTTTTTTTTTTATAGGATAGGGTGACAAACGAGCACACAGTCCACCTGATGGTAAGTGGTTGCTGTGGCCCATAGACATCTACATATATCCTCGTTTGTGAATCAAAATGCAGATGCGTTGTCACCCGTGAGGACTAAGATAGAATGCCTCTTTTCCAGTAAAAAGGGTCTCCGGTTCTCTACACTCACCATACGAAACACAGCAGCATTAAGCTGCTATTTTACGCTGGTATTCTGTGAGAGCGTGATCCTTCCCCGGTCGAGCCGACCCATTCGTGCTACAACTATACTACTAATATAGCTGCAGCATGGCTCTACCACGTGTAAATGTATTACCGTGTAGTGGCGGTTTTTTTTATAGGGTAAGGATGACAAACGAGCACACAGTCCACCTGATGGTAAGTGGTTGCTGCGGCCCGTAGACATCTGCATCTATCCTCGATTACAAATCGAAATGAAGATACGTAAGATGGGAATGAAACGATGCGATGCGAGGCAGTGTAAGGATATCCACTACCCGGTATCATCCCGTCGTGGGTGTTGTAAGAGGTGACAGAGGGATACAAATCAGAAGATGAGCAGCAGATGCTAAAAACGAATAAAAATAAAAACTGCGGTTGTCAACCCGCGTGCCAAGTATGACAGCTATGGCAAATATTCACCTATGAGGCAATCCATGGGCGAGGCCTATGTTCAGCAATAGGCTGTAACGGTAACGGATATAAATGCAAGTTCTATTTCTAGTCTGAGATTTGGTATGTCACAATCCTACAATCTAAACTAGAGACGAGAGGAATGTTTGGAGGAAAGGATTTGTTTAAAAATATCTAGAGCAAACTTAGTGTGACTTCCGTCCGAGACCACTGTAAGTATTGTTTAAATTTGATATTCCAACGTGGTAGAGCCACGCTGCAATTACATTATGGCTACGCTCTCACAGAATACCAGCGTAAAATAGCAGCTTAATGCTACTGTGTTTCGTGTGGTGACTACAGAGAACCGGAGACAAAAAAAGATTTAAAAAAAAGCCCCGCTGGGTTTCTTGCTGGTTCTTCCCAGGACAGAGGTATTTTCCGAACCAGTGGTAAATAAAATAATGACTTTCAATAAGTATTACATAATAATTCATATTGAATAAAAATCATTTTATTCTATTCTATTCTACAACGAGGCATACAATCTTAGTACTAAGGGGTGACTATGCATCTATATTTTGACACTTAATCGATTTAGATGCAGGTGCCACGCTATCCACTTACCAGGTGGACTATGCTCGTTCGCCACCCTTATTGTATTTAAATTTCTAATTAACTTTGTGCTAAAATAAAGTGCGTATAACGAAAGATGCTGGGAGAGAACTTGCAAGTCTAAAAATCAAAAAACGTTCCGTGGGTATGTGAAGTCGGCAAACAGACATTTGGATATCACAGCATTATTTTTATCCTAAAAACCTCCAGGTACGTAAAAAGGCCTATATCCAGACGTATGTATATAGATCTTTTTATTAACTTGCCTTTAGTATTACTTAAGTAATCTATAAAACACGATAAAAATACGTAAGATTTAATTGAGATAACATCATATAAAAGTCCACTAAACATAGGCCTTCCCAAAGATTGCCTCATTGGGAAAATTTTGCCATAGTTGCCACGCATGGCATTCGGGTGGCAACCATATTTTTTATTACTTTAACTTGCCATCAGGAAGATGATGCTGTTCCAGTATCCATTTGTCGCCTCTTACGACACCCAGGGGACAATTTAGGGTAGTAGATATTCTTACACCGCCACTACAATGCTAATAAGATATTATACACATATCTAGTAGAATGTTTAAAATAATATCTATTGTATAGTTTTAAAATTGGGATATTTATTCCTTCATAGAATTATTCAATTTGAAGCACTGTCAAAAAGCTGTATTATATTAAAAAAAATTAACATTAATCGAATATAGAATAACAAACGTATATGTTTCTTTAGACAACGTTTTTTAGAAGTTTTGGAGTCAGGACATACAATTAATTTAGCAATTTTAAAACGAAATGCATCTCCGTATTAAAAGCTTCACATCAAAAAGGCCGACAAATATAGAGGGCTCACTACAAGGCAATTATTTAACCATGTCGCCTACCTATCACGTACAACAACTTTTAAACGCTAACCGCGCATCGTGATACAAAGCTGCTCGGGAAGGCTTTTTTCTCGTCCGACCGTATCTCTGGAGGGCTATCGCTGCAATGTGTTGACCTGTCCCGTAGTGCCACTTTAAGAAACTTTTGATTTACTCAACCTGCATTTTTCCCTTTTTAATTTACGACGGAGTCTCTTAGGGAGACTAAGAATACTTGCGACATCATATTGTTTTGTTCTGTATTGTTTTTTTTTTATTATTGAGGATTGTATGAAATTTTTAGGTATTCTAAATATATAACATATTAATCATAGCTCCAAAATATACTCCTTCAGCTGTCATCTCTCACTTGTAGATTCAAAGATAGAGACAATTATAAAACAACCATATCCGAACAACATTTTGTCATTTTGCGTAAATGTTCTCTGTGACTCAAATTCGAATCCAGGACCCGCGGCCTAGTAGTCACGTTCGTCTGTCCATTAGCTCGAATGGTTTTAAATTTAAATTGTAACAAAGTATTTTCACAAAACAGCAAAGTAATGAAAAGTGACAATCGAATATATAAAAACTAATTTTTGTTTGTTCGTATTCTATGCGCTGCCATACCGTTCATCAGATTGCGCTGAAATTTTGTCAACATATTGCTTGCAAGTGCAAGTGTATAGATATTTTTATATTATTTACATATATTTATGCATAGATATTTTTATGCATAGATATTTTTATTCATAGGTATATAGACATAGTACAATTAAACTGGTGGTGCCCGTGTCGTACTGATATATTTATTTGAGTCATAATATGTCATTCAATTTCAATAAATGTATTATCATTCCTAATAAAAACAATGCCATCAAAAACATAACTTGTAAAAAAAACCAAGTCTCGCAACTCAGTTCTTCTATCGTAAAAAGTTGTGAGATCCATGTAATACCAAGTCAGTTAATTTATTCAGTCCCTACTTAAGGGTCCTTCTGTCTCAAGTTATTGCGTAATTAGCTAACCTAACAACATCTTATAGTGACCATATCAATATTGAAAATCTTTTATGTTTTAAATAAATAGATTGACTTGGCCATCGCATGAAAACACAATGTATCTCGCAAGTAATACATATTATATTAAATTAGATTGTTTAGTGCGATTGTAACTTTGTAATCCTATACATTTATATAGGATTACAAAGTTATTTATGCAGTTGGTGTATCTAGAAAACTGGACCGAAATTACAAAATATTTTAATTTTTCCTTAATTTATACACTAAATACTAATTATATTCTAAATTTGAAGCTTCTACATCTCATCAGAGTTTTGAAGATCGGTCAGTCAGTGAGTAACAAAATTAAGAAACTTTGACTAGTTATAATTCTTAAACTACTGCTTCAAATTGAATGGAATTTAAAGTATACCATGTTTATACAATGCACGTTTGGTTACTAAACATTCAGGGTTCTAGTTTAATCCGCAACGAAGTTATATGGTGTCGAAAATGGCCTGAACTGCTTCGCAAAAAGGATGGTACGGCCGTGCCGCTCTTTTGCTCGACTTGGCGGGGGCACTGCCGTGCCCCCAGATATAACCCTTTCAAATTTAAAACTATATTTCCACAAATATTCATTCTGCGGCAGCAACGCACCGGGTACCAAATAGTTAATTATAAAATGTTGTTTATTGACCGAGTAAGGGAATCTACTACTATCTACATATCATCCCGTGGGTATCGCAAGAGGCGACATAGGGAAACTGAAGTAGACGGACAGCAGTATCTTTCTGATAACAATACAAATAATTGCGCTTCGCAACCCATCTATTAAGCGTAGCAATTATAGCAAATATCCGCTTTATGAGGCAAATCTATCGAGGAGGCCCATTTTTATAATGATGGTGATGATAAATTAAAACGTTCGCATGAAATACTGTCGCATGTTTAGGAATTACTACAACGAGAAGTCGCTATCGGATGTAGTGAAGTACTAAAAGTTTCGAAACAATCCATATGCAGCGTTAAAACATGAGTTATATTAGAAAAAAAATAGGAAGAGACATAGTGTGTTTGTTCCAGAAGACAATCTTAAACATCGTAAGAATAGGTTGGTTGATGTCACAGGCGGCTGGGAGTCACGGGAGCGTATAAAATGTAGGTAATGAAATATGGATGTGAGACGGTGCGGACGGCGCTCACGCATGTTTCAAATTATGTCATCAACCAACCCGCCGGATCGTGTTCTGTTATTCCAAATGTCATTGCCTATCATCTTCTTATTGCTTGGCTCTCTGCCTTGCCATTAAATTAAATGCTTAGTAAGAAATTCGAAGAAACTTTTCCAAAGCTACGTTAGAACAAGGAAACCAGTTTGGAATTTATACTTTTACAAAGTGCGTAATTGTGAAAATATAACTTGTTTTTTTCTTAGCATATGTAATAACCTATGTTTTACGTTTATTAAGAATTCTATAAATTCTCATAAATATATGCCGTCGTAACTAGTAAGTACATAAGGTTATTAATACCTTTTCTTTATTTTGAGTTTAAACCTAGGGCTTCAGTGGACAGCGCTTTACGTGACGATTGGTATGGCGTGTTTCCCATACATATCGAACGACATCATTTAGGAGACGTCCATACAACACCATGTGTTTCTCATGACGCCATGCTGCACGATCCTCTAAACACTCATTAATGAGACTTCACTTAATTATAAAAACATATAACTGCGCAATAAGATTTAAAAACATCAGCTCTGGGTTGAAAAATGGTAAGTATCTACAAGATTAAAAAAAAACTTTGTGAGCCTCACTGAAAACACAATTATTGAAAATACTGATTTACTACAGTCATAAGTATATTATCTCAAGTTAATACGAGAAATAACTGGCAGTCAAATATAAAATAGTAATACAGCATTATGAAAGGAAGATGAGTTTTGATTTCTTTTTATAGAGGGCGTATACATTAGAAGCAATAAAAGCTAAATATCTATTTGCGGTTCGAAATGCAACGAAGATATAATGGACAGAGTTTAAAAGGGAATCCGAAGATTGCCCGATTGGAAGCCGAGAGAGCACGAAGCTCGAGCATTAAGAGTGAATATCTCACGTTCGTGGTTCACTAATCACGACGTGGAAATATTAAGGACGCTAATATCTTGTACACATTTACATAACATGCAATAAATCTCTATGTGCGCGGGCGCAACCGACGGCGCCGTTGATAAATTCTTATTTGAACTTTTTGATGGTCTATTTCGACGTAACAGTGTACCGACTCAATCTTGAAGCGTGTTGTCGTATTTTTCCTACAGTTAGCTACACTGATAGATATATACATATAACATGTATATACTTCAGAGATAGCATGCTTTTAAAGTAGCAAGTATCGATTTCTTGTTCATTATAAATATTTACAATATTTTAGTACTTATTACTTAACACTAAAAAAATGTTACGACAATTTATGGTCATGAAAATTTTATGGTCTTTAATTTGAGGAAGATGGCGGTGTTTCACTCTCGTGCCTCGGAAAGCACGTAAAGCCGTTGGTCCTGCGCCTGATCTCTGTCCGGTCGTATCGACTTACCGTCCCATCGGGCTATGAGAGTGAAGGAATACAGAGTGCATCTGTGCTTGCGCACTTTGGCACTATGATCCTGTTCTGCGCAGCAAGTTATCTCCGTTAAGACTGGCCACCGTGACTAAAATTCGGTCTGGAGGGCATTATCGTTTATATTTATTTTTTGGGCAAACGAGCATACGACTTACGATGATGGTAAGTGATTACCACAACTGGAACACCAGGGGAATTGCAGTTGCGTATTATGGTCTTTAACAAAAAATTATAAACATATAATTAAATGCAGCTTTTTAATAAACTGATTAATAATCACGACGTATATGTTAGATCGGGAATTGAGCTTAGGAATGAGGAAGTTACGATTGACTTATCTAGACAATCGACAGCGATCTGTAACTATTGGCTTATTTTGACATTGTTGCTTAACCGGATACTTTAACTTACCAGTAACTAACAAAGAGTAGGTAAAACCTTATTTATAAAAAAAAATATTACTCGTTCTGAAATGGTTGCTGTGCTACAAAGCTACTTCTGTTTCTACACGTACCTATCTCACGCGGTCCAGCTACAAATGGGCGGACAAGGCTCTGCCAACAAATCAAGGGCAGAAAATCCGGCCAAATTTGTTGCACCCAAATAATTGTGATATCAGAGATAGTGAGCAATATTACCAGTGGGAGGTTATTGATTCTGCGCTCACCAAACTGTCCAATCGGTGTTAAGTTAGGTTAAACTCTCAGATCTCTCTCTCTCTCTCTCAGGACTCTCAAATAGAAGAGCGTTTTATCTATTTTACCCATCATAACACAAAATCTACAGAATCCATCAAAAGTGCACTGATGAACACAGCCCTCTCCTATAGATTGTGTTATAGTCGCCACGCTTCGCAATTGGATTGGTATCCTAGGTTTTTAAAGATGCTGCTGCCCTTCAGTTTTTCTCTGTCACCTCTTACGGCAGCCTCAGAAGCATTTGGGTAGTGGATTACACTACACGGCAATATACAAAAAGTAGACATTAAAGGGCACTTAAAAAGAAATAATGCATATTATATGTTATATAAAATAAATAAAACTATAAATATATAGTTGCTATACTGCATGAAGTTCTAGTCCTATTGACTTAAGGATACATGATAAATTATGTATATGTATTGTATACTCAAAAATACAAACTACGTACGCCATAGCTTTTAATTTTCGATGCATAACTTCAACATAAATTAACATAAACTCCTGAAGATCCTGATACACCTCTTTAGCTTCTTTTACATCTGCAGACGTAAATTGTAGAGCTTGATATACAGATATACTTGGTTGTGAATGTAGATTTAGATTGTATATGTAGATACGCATACAATCTCATCGGTTAAGGATACTATAACGTTTAATAGAGCCACGCTGCAGCTATATTATGGTTGTAGCACGAATGGGTCGGCTCGACCGGGGAAGCACCACGCTCTCACAGAAACCAGGGTGAAATAGCAGCTTAATGCTACTGTGTTTCGTACGGTGAATGAAGAGAACCGGGTACCCATTTTACCAGAAACGAGACATTCATCGTAGTCCTCAGGGGTGTGAACGCATCTGTAGGTATTTTGATTTTTAATCAAAGATACTCGTAAATGTGGATATCTATGGGCAACAACATCCACTTACCATCAGGTGGACTGTGTGCTCGTTTGTCACCCCCATTCTATAAAAAAGAAAATTCTCAAGACATAGTTCACTTGTAAGTACGTTGTTAAATAGGCCACCCACAAACAAGGGGGATATTTGCTATAGTTACCACGTTTGGCAGGCGGGTTGGTAACTGCAGTTTTTTTTTTACTTTTTAGTAGTTATTAGAAAGACGTTGATGCCCATTCCCTGTTTTTTCCCTCCATCGCCTTTGACAACACCCACGAGGCGACATTGAGTAATGGATATTGGTCACTACACGATGGCAGTGTAGAATATCCACGACCACATATCGTTCCATAATTTGCCACCAATAACTTGCATATCAGTAGTGTTTTGTGTAAAAATTTGCTTTCCTAAAAGGCGTTCATACACAACAACATACGCGCCTTGCTCGATCGCTTCCAGAGTTGCTCGATAAAACTTCAACAGTATTACGAAGTTTGAAGAGGCACTACTGTAGCTATACTTATTTAGTCTAATTTTGGAAATAAGTAAACGAGATAAAAGAAATTCATTACCTACAGTGGGACTTGTGTTTACAATTTTTTTAATTACTATTTTAGCATATCAATAAGATACTATTATCAAAATCAGAAATCAATGAGAAAACCAATAAATTAAAAAAGGAGTGAAAATCGTGATTTTTTTTTGGAACTTCTTTTGCCTGCAGGAAGAAATTTTATATTATTTGTAAAATAATTGAATTTTTGTCGTTACTGCTCGGATTGTGTTCTAACATCAATAAAAATGGATTGATACTATGACTGCATCAAGCTGCTCTTGTATTATTATGCTCGCTTAAAATCTGATCCCAGAAGTCCAGAAGTATCTTTATGCAGAAGCGCTAAACGTTATAGCAAATTTCCAATCATTACTCTACTGTAGCTAACTACAGTAGAGTAATGTATCTCTAAAGATATGCACTACTGTGTGAGAATATTATTTCAAATATTTACATACCCTAAATAAATTAAAAAAGTTATTTAATTTTAGAATTCCGATGGCTGTGAGGGAACTTGACCGATGAATAATAATCAGAAGATATGCTACGTTCCTAAGTCAATTCCAACTACAATTATATCGCGCCATGTAAAACCGGTAATAATTTAAATAATATCGCCCAATAAATGATGCCATAAATTAAAATTAATAATACAGACGCCCAAAGCAACGGCATCATGTGCGGAAAGCTAATTGAATATTAATTTCATAATAAATCTGGCCGAGTCAGTCTCTACACACACACTCTTTAATTTATAAGTTTTACGTAAGCGATAAATATTTATAATTAATATAAATGAAATCATTTCGTAACGGTTATTATGGTAAAAGCTTAAAAATAAAAATAACACTTAATAACCTCTGCATTTTGTACCTTTTGATCCCAATAATCAACATTTAAAAACAAAAAATGTCACGTACACTAAAAAAGTGTTTCACTGAGCAACATTTGAAAAGGAAAAAAAATATAGCGCATTAATTATAGAGGTTTTTAAGGCCACAAATAAATAATTGTTTTTGTATTAAGAAAAATAATTTGTCAGATGTTGGCATATTGAAATTCATCTCCTAATATTGCGAGATACGCCTCGTACGGTGAGCATAACAGGCATCTTCCGTTTCTTGTAATTTATTACTCTACTTATCTCGAGCACGGTCTGGTCACTGCGCACAAACAAACGACATACCAGACAATAAGACAAATCGACCGTTTACAGAACACTACCTGTCCGTGGTAGGCCGGGCCAGTCCATGCAAAATGCAAGTTTTTGTCTATTCAACGGCCATTATCACTTTCTTTTAGAATAAGTAAAAGTGTAGAGACTTTCTTTGACGTCCATTAGTATATTAATTGTTGAGCCTTTATAATAATGAATGTTATTTCGATTTTCTGTATCGTTCGAACAATGGAACTGTTTAGAAAAAAAAGCTTCAATGCAAGTTGACCTTGCCAGTTAATGCACGCAAGCCAACAGTCATGGGATTTGCAACATTTGGTTACTTTCGCACAGACTCATGATTTATTGTTTGTGCGAAAAGCGCTTTGTTATGTTGAAGCTTGAAACCGCGTTGTTTTTAAAACACCGCTTGCTGTGAATTTATAGCAGGGTTAATATTCAAAAAGCGGTGCAAATACATTCCAAGAATCCACCATAGAAATATAATGCAAGCATTATGTGTTTACTGAAGCGGTGTTGTATATAAATGAAGAGGGTATAAGCGTTCGTTGTAAAGACCTCAACATTCCTACGAATGTAAATGTACTTTATAATGAGCCAGAAATAGACCATGATATCATAATACCTATTCGCACACCCGTTTTAAGCCTTAGTGTACTGCCTATTAATTATAATAATACTTAATATGTATTAAATTGAAAAACAGTTAAAATTTAACTTTCGTTTTAATTTTGACTTGAAATCGCCTTTATGATTGAACGCATTCAGCAGAAAGCATGACACACCGCATATGAAAACATAAATTTGAATGAAATAGTTACGTCGATATGTCAGCGAGTTGGGAAAGAAACTGGTATCGTTTATCAATTTCAAGCATTAATCTAAGACTAGATAAAGGCCACTACACGGCAACCGGTGCCTTGCCGAAAGAAATCTCCATACAAAACATTACTCGACAGTGTTGAGCGATTTATGCGACGGCCTGTGGCCTGCGAAGCACAGAGCGCTCCTTATTGTATATTATTGTAGTGACACGGACTAATTTGTTAGCCGACTGATGAGTAGAGATGTACTACATTAACGAAATATCTATGATTCTGCGCGTAACGATGAGCTGATAGTATAATAAAGAGTATTCATTCTTTCATTCATTTCAGCCTACCAAAAGTCCACTTTTGCACATTGGCCTCTTCTATAGAATGCCTCATATTCTTCATAGTTGTCACGCTTAGCATGGGGGCTGTGAACTGGAGGTTTTATTCTTTGGAGTTGTTATTTGGAAGATTCTGCTGCCCATCCCCTGTTTCATTTACCACGCACACGGGATAGATGGATTTTCTTACGCCGTCTATATATAGCGCATACATTTAAAGTATATTTACCTCAAGAACATTGTAATACATTTGTAAAAGCATAGAAAATATTCAATAATTTATTATTTTTATAGTAGCATGCGGCTATACAGGTGCTATTTAAACGCATGTTAAGGATGGTATAAATAAGTTTTGTAGGGTTGATGGTGATGACGAATAAGAATTAAATAGCATTATAATTCAATTATCATAAGTATACGAGTATCTACATCACTTATAAAACTATATTATTATATTAATAATGTATTGAACTGAGTGCAACTAAATCACGTCGAATCAATAGGGACTCCTCATCTTAACGAGTGGATTTATTTAATCCGCCATCTTACAAGAGATGCGCTGGCGCTGTCAACTTCACTGACAGCAGTGTGCACGCGCGCTTCTCTTTAAAGTTTTAGACAGTTTTAACGTAAAATTATCTAATTTTTATCAAAATTTTGGTCTTAGAATAAACAGAACTTGTATATGTTTTTACACACACATTTTTTGCGGTGTAATGTGATGTTTAGGGTATCTCTAATTATTGAAAGCAAAAAAAAAATACTGTGATCTACTTAAGATAAAAAAATAAAAGACTAGTAATATGTAGACGGACATCTTTTTTGTCTAGGAGTTCGTCCTACCCTTTTACCTGTTCCTGCAAAATGCCAATGCTTGCACTGATGTGTTCCGGTCTTAAGTAAATAGGGAGCCGGTATCAATTACAAGTTGAGAGGCATTCCATCAAAGTCGTCGAAAGTGACAACTCTTCTGTAGCCTCTGTGTTTGAAGTACCTGGTGGTAAGTAGTAATTTAGCATCAAGTAAAAAGTTGTTAGTTAGTTCAGTGTTATAAAAAAAATTTACTATATAAATGTTTTTTTTAAACATAAATATAATTAGGTAAGTAGTATATTAATATTTTGAAGCACACACAAGTTTTTGGCGAAAATTTGAATTGAGATAAATATATTGTAATTCGAAAAAAAAGAAAAGAAATGAGTTTAAAACTATATGTGTTGCAATAGTAAAAACCTTTAATAAGTTACGAAGATATGAACTGACAACAACAAGTTTTAAAAGAAAATCCAGCATTTTTCTCCAAAGATGCATACCATTTGATAGGAAACGAGTGGCTCGCTAACGTAGCGCCCGACATTTCAAAACAAACCGATCTCTCGCCGGCGTTCATACGTCAGTATTTGGACGTGTTTCCCTCTCGATCTCGATTCTCTTTGAACATGTTTTTACTAGCTAAATCGGTGTATAAACCGCTGCTCTTATTAATATACTTAAGTCTTCTTTTTAATTATTTCTCCTTCATTTTATTGCTTTCAGACGCTTGGAAACTATTTGTTCAATTTATTTATTCCTATTTGAAATAAATGCTTGTTTTAATGAGACAGAAACTCATAGTAGTGGGCAAATTACGTAAGAATTTCGCCGGCAACATTGAAATTTTTTCGTGCTTGGCGGGAAAGCAAAGCATCGATAGGAATTAAATTAGAAGTCCACTGCTGACCACATAGATTGCACTGATGAAGCTGCCATGCTACTGTAGCTCATGGGTGATATTTGCGGATGCTAATATAGACGGATTCACGGCGATCATTCGAAGCGAGTCGCGTCCCTGATGCACCGCATGCGGCTCAAACAGCTACTGGCAACTGTTCGCCTGGCGGATGGATCTGTATTGCCTTATAATGCGGCAAAGGACCAGGCTGCATGTTGAGCACTCCGCATCTAAACCTAAATTTAGATTACGTTAGAGCTGTGTATGTAAGTATGTAATTGTAATAATTTAATTTAAATGAAATAATTCATTTTTATGTATTTGATGTAAAATTCACATTATAACTTAGATTTAAATTTTTCGATGTGTATCTATGTATATGTATGTATATGTATATGTATACATATAGATATGTGTAGTTCCAAAATAAATGATTTTTACATTTTAATTTAATAGGTCTCCATAGATCTTATAGCGGGGATATTTGCCATGATTGCAACTGGAGGCAGGTGGGTTAGTAAACTCATTTTTTTATTATTTTGAGCTGTTATCAGGAAGATACTCCTACCTATTTCCTGTTTTCTTACCCTCTGTTGCTTCTTACGACACCCACGGGTTAGAATGGTTTCTCTTTATGTATATAGACATAATTACAATAATGTAAAACAATAATTTATCTTAATAAAATTTAGTGTTAAATAAATCGTTATATTCCTTATAATGTATAATTAAATTCTTGTCAATAATACCAAAAACATTTGGGTATTACCTAATTGAATATTAATAAAATGATAACATGACACATTGACATACATATGTACCTACACATATATGTCCATGTACTTATAAAGATACAAAATGTCAACAACAAAACTAGCATATTAATAGAACTAAAGAACAAATTCTAATCACTTCGCAAGTTCAGAACAGGTTTCCGTCCGAAGCAAATGCGCGTAGCCCCCTATAGGCCAACTGAAACTGCACCATAGCTGCACTGCAGTAACCAGTAGGTATAGTAATATGCATAAGTTTGCACGTGAGCCAGCCACGCCCAGTCCGGCTGATAATAATTATCCAATTACAGAATGACAACCTATCGCCGCCATTTTAATTGGTTCGCGTTGTTTCGCCTCTCGCTATGCATTGATCCATAAATCTGTCACAAGATTGTACCGCTCCATTGCATGCAGATATATATTCATTGGAGTCGCTTCGTGTTCTTATATTTATATCACAATGTGTAGAGTTCGTAAGTAATTGATTTTAGTTTTGATTAGGTGGGTTCATAAAATTTGCAGAATTACTTAAGTACCTGATTCAACTAGAATACAAAATGTGGCTAAATATAATCGTGAATTGAAGGACTGGCCCGTGTTTACAATGAAATAAAACTGTGTTTAGAGAAACGGCAAAATAATCCGTGCGCATACTTTACGTTACGCAATAACACTTGTCTATTATAAACTTATAGCATTCTATATTCTAGACCATTTCTATGAAAATCTTTCACACTGCCACTCGTGTGCTGCAAGATTTTATCATCATCATCATCATCACAGCCCTTCATAAGTCCACTGCTGAACACAGGCCTCCCCCAAGGAATGTCAAAAAGTGATGATTCTATGAATTTCCTTTATTACTATTTTATTGATGACTGTACCCACAGATGTAATTAACATTTAACAATCAAATAACTAACGTCGCTTACTTAAAGTAAATTAAAAAAAGAAAATAGAGATAAATCATCGATGAAAACGTCATCACCATCATTATCATTACAATCCATCACAAGCCAACCGCTGAACATAGTTCTCCCCCAAAGAACGCCACAAAGCACGGTCCTGAGATGCATCCATCGATTTACTGCATCTGTTTTATTGCTAGTTATATACATTAACTCAGAAAGGCTAGGACCCAGAGCCGTAAAGCCAGTTAAAAAAAATTATATACATTAAGGCTTAAGCAGTTAAGGTTACAATAATGCAAATTTCAGTCAATTGCCTTTCTTATATATCTTTACCAAATTAAAAAGGTTTTTTTTTTAACAAAATTAATGCTTTCCACGTCATCTACAAAATGATAAATTTTTCTATCAATTAATCAAACCATCAATCTGTTATTGGCGTTTTAATTGCACATTGTTTATTGCGCTTTAAAAGCCTGGGGAAACGGATACGCAACAATATTTTTTTCTATATAACCATTAATAACTGTCGGCGTTTCCTTGGTGAATGTTTCGCCCCAGTGTGAGGCCAGGGGTAGTGCGGCCGCGCCTCATACAAACGCTCAGTCGATGCCTTTGTTTACAACTATGAATTAAAAGGGATTTTTTTAATAATGCTGCATCAACGCTTTTATTGCTATAAGTATAGATCCATAAAGATTAAACTATTCATGTATTCTGCATTGATGTTCATTGTACTGATCAAAAAGTGTCAATTGTTATAGATACATTTTAACAGTTCATACAAATCGATTAATAGGAAAAACAACAATAGTGTCCCACGTGATTACAGGACTTTTAATGTTTTCGAAATATTTTATCATTGTTTCCTTACCAAGTGTTCAATCGCAGATGACCACGTAAACGATCAGCACTTTTTCCTTCTCCTTCTTATTCACTGGCTCGTAAAAGTTCACTGATATATCTATATCCACCGTTCTAGGAAAAAATAGCCTGAATCGCACGCTTGGCAGGTGTATTGACTCACTTGTACGAACTCACTGTATGCCTGTTTCTGCATCTTGTTGTGTGTACATAAATAAGTTAAAAAAAGGTTTGGTAATAACTTGATAGAAAATTCTAGAATAGTTAGATAGGACTTTGAGCATTACCAAAAAATATGTTGCTTATATTGGTATATGATATTGCATCCCTTCCTCTGAACTTATTACCTACATATCTTGATACACAACCAGAGTATTAAGGGGAGTACGTGGTAGAGCCATGCTGTAGCTATATTAGTATAATGTAATATGGTTATAGCACGAATGGATCGGCTCGACCGAGGAAGGACCACGCTCTCACAGAATACCAGCGTAAAATAGCAGCTTAACACTGCTGTGTTTCGTGTGGTGAGTGTAGAGAACCGGAGACCCTTTTTACTGGAAACGAGGCATTCCATCTTTGTCCTTACGGGTGCCAACGTATTCTTTATTGAGGATAGATGTAGATGTCTATGGGTCACAGCAACCGCTTACCATCAGGTGGACTGTGTGCTCGTTTGTCAGTTTGTCACCCTACCCTATAAAAAAAAGTACGGTGTGTGTATAGGGTTTGTATTATGGCCCTAGTACTAGTATATTTCTTGCCCAGCTGAAAAGAAGTCTCAAATAGTATGCTCGTAATTGAAACACTAATCCCAGTCACAGGTTAAAATAAATAAGCCATAGAAATGTAACTGTTTATTGTCCTAACTGCTGAAATCCAAAACATATTACTTGCAATTCCATTTGTCGAAATTCATTTTACCATTTCCATCTAGTCATAACATAGTAGAAAATTGGAGATAAGACGTAACTGTACCTAATTCCTCGTTTGCGTCTTTGTTTTTTTTTTAGTCTTTCTTACAATATGTAAAACTAACATAATTTCACTCAAAGTGCTTCGTTTTATGTTTCTATTGTTGACATTCTAATCGCGCCATAAAATTCATCCTAGAGTAAAGAAAATAGCTCCACACGCCTGTCAAGTCGCGCCGTTCAGTGAGCAGCACACTATTGATCAGACGTTGTTCAAGAATTAATGAAGTCGACATGTCGACCCCTGTCACAACTGACGGCTGGCCCTGTCCTGCCAAACTCCTGGCTTCACCTTAACATCACTGACCTTTTGTTGGAATGTCTATATGGAACGTGTGGACATTTGCAATAATGTTTAATACTTTAGATTAGCGTTATTCCATTGGAAAATTTCATGCCTAGAATGTTGAAAATTCACAATTTTTACCAATTACATTATAAAAGTAATGAATTTCTTAAGTTTATTGCATGCATACATATTGATACAATAAATTATTGGTAAATTATCTAAATGTTGAAATAATTTAATATACATATCATTGGGCCGACTATTATTTCTAAAAGTTTTATCACCATAAACGTCAATTCCCTCAAGGAATATAACAAAGCACGGTCCTGAGCCACTTCCAACCATCGAGTTCCACAGATAGTGAAGAGCCGCTCTAAATTTCGCTGACCGAAAACATTTAACGTTTGATTTCAGCGTTTTTATTTCCGTTTCCCGATAATTGTATCTATTAGAGCATATATACCAAAATAGGCTATATATTAATCTGTATAGAGCTGATTTACAACGTTGATCGTCAAGATACGTCTTTCTTATGCTGAGAATAAATTCCAAGAGTTCGTGGTTAAGGCACTGAAGCTGTCTTTAGACTATTTAAATTCCATTTCGGTTCGTTGCTTCGCTGGTTTATACGGAGCCGTTAATTTCAACGAAATCGCGCTGGGGTTACTATCGATTAACTGGGTTCAAACCTACAAAGTTAAAGAGAACTTTTAAGCAATTTGGCACTAAAATATTATGATTCAATTTCTTTGGATTTTGTAGTAATAGTTTGCCGTGTAGGTGAGGTGGCGTAAGGGAAACCACTATTCCATATCATTCTATGGGTGTCGTATGAGGCGACAGAGGGAAATTGAGGTAGAACTTATAACAACACAATATAATAATAAAAAAAATCGGTTACCCGCCTGCCAAGTGCCAAGTTCCCCGTGCCGTATGAGGCAATGTATGGGGGAGGGAAGTTCAGTAGTGGACCCTTGGTGGGCTCTCATAAATGAATGAATTATATTATTACTACAATATTCGTTAATTAAATTTACAAAGGTTAAAAAGGTTACGCAAATAAAGCTGCAATAAATAATTTAAAATTTTGCACAACCGACTTCAATATTAATTATTAAGAATAACTCAAAAACTTTTGTTCAAACCTTGTTCAAATTTATATGAGAAGCACCAGCTTTCAAATAAAAAAAGAATCATCGGAATCGGTTCACCCAGAAAAATGTTATGAGGTAACACGCATAAAAAAACATACAGTCAAATTGAGTACCATCTCCTTTTTGAAGTCGTTGCTGTTTAGTAAAATATTATTGACCTTATTCAAAGTAGGCTTGCACCGCCAACAACAATCCAGTAGAAGCGCAGGCCCCCTTAGTATGGGCTTCGACTCGAGAACTTCTCCTGTGTTATTTGTTTTGTTCTTCTAACTACACGGTAATTTCTACTTCAACTTGCTGATTCCTTGGACTTTGTCAATTTTACTCTGATCTTTTGAATATTACATTGAAATTTCTATTAAACTAACCTATATTTACTTTGAAAACCTATCTTTTTTTTTCAGAAAATTTGTGTCTATGACTGTCTTTTAGGAAATAGCTTTCTTTATGTACCTATATCATTAGCAATATTGTAATTTAGATAGGAAATACAAAGTCAAATTGAAGCTTAAGACCGAAGAGTAACAACAAAGCAGGATACTAACGCTGACTGAATGTAAATTTAATTACATCAAAATATAAAACAGACGCATCGTGGTCGCGGACAGATGTTTTGACAGCTCTAATATTAATTGTGACGTTGTGCTGTCGTTAGGGCATCGCCCAGAACGCTCTTCCGCTTCCACGTCATTAATAAAATGAGCAATAGTCGAAATATTTATCAATGGCATAATCGATACAGAAACAATTATAACCACATCCATCAAAATTCCCGACTCCGATACAATTGTAAGGTGTTCGAATTCTTGAGTCTCTTCGTTCGATTTTCGACTTTCACTCTTCCTCATAAAATTCAAAATCTATCACAAATTTTTTTGTGAACTGTTAAAGGTGAAAAGATTCTTCGTGCTCTGGTATAAAGTGTAACTTCCCATGACCTGTATTGTAAATGAAGCACACCACGGTATCGAGTAACATTAACATTCTTATCTCTGGTCTGTCACACAGCGAGAACGTCAAAGTTCGAAGTGAAGAACGCATTATAATTAATAGTCGATGATACGCGTGGATCGTAAACAAAAGCTTTGATAAATGGATTAAGGTCTGATACTAGATAATAAGCACTGTGGGTTGTAAATCGCAGTTTCGTAATCAGGACGGTCATTGACTATCATTTTTCCGATCACCAACTTTCTACTACACTGAACAGTTTCATTTTATTTTACAATTTGAACAATTATTATCACCTGTTGTCTCTTACTTTTCACATGTAAATTAATTTGTGCTTTGTATCGGTATCATATATGGTAATTACGAATACGATAAAATCGTGTTTGCGAATTGTATCGATAATCCAATTTATTAAAACCCAAAGCCTGACATATAATTCTACATTGTGTTAAGTAATTAAAATTAATCAACAACTCCAAACCAACCAAAGTATTTCAAAATCTTTACATTTTTATATTAACTATAGTTATCTATTATCTATTATCTATAATATTATAGTTATATTTAAAGGTTTGCCCTGAAAGGTTTGCCTATAGTCATTGATGTGGAAAACTGCTTTAGCCGTGACATATTAAATATTTAGCCTTAATAAAATTATTAAGAATGAACAAGGGTAAGTGACATAGCCAAGCAGATCAGAAGGCTAATGTGGCAATGGTCGGCCATATAGCTTGAACAACTTTTTATTAAGCTGTTAGCTTCCCACTTCAATTCCCCCTGTCGCCTCTCACGGCACCCATGGGTTGATATGGGGTAGTGGATATTCTTACAATAGTGGCATTGTTGCCACAGTTGATGATGACGAATAAATATAGTTTTATTCACACAGGATAAATATAAAACAAATTATTATAAATAAAGGATAAATAAACAAATAAGATATTATTGTTTAATTTGAAGGCACGGTGACACAGTGACTAAACATTGGCTGGGATGCTGCAGGACGTGTTTGAATAGCATATTTGTCTATGTAAAAATTACGTATGTAAAACGCCTTCGCCACCACCACAATACAAGAGAAAAGCCCAGTGTAGGTAACATTAAAAAAAATATTTAAATTAAAAAAATATAATATTAATTTCGTTAATATAGTATTTCGCATCTGGGTGTTTGTCCAAGTACAATTACGTATATAAAACGCCTTGACGATACACGAGTAAATACTTGAGGAAATAATATTTTCATTTAAACAAAGTAAAGAAAAAACTTTAGAGAGATTATTCTAACAAAGGTCCAGCAAGAATAAACAAAAATAAATTTTAAGAATATTTTGCATATTTTTTTTCTTTTTACTGTAATAAATTACTGATTATGAAGTATCAAAATAACAAATAAATTTACATTAATACTGCAAAAAAGAATTCTACTTTAGTACCCTTTTTGTTTTCCATATTATAGATACTTAACGAAAAATAAAAATTTATTTCTCCATAATATTTTATTGTAAATTAGTGCTGAAACTTTTTTTAATTTTGTTAATTTTTTTTTCAATAAGAGTACAATAAAGTTTTTAGTAACGATAAATCTATATCTTAACAATATCCTTAACGTATCACAAAACTCTTCTTTATTTTTCATTACTTCATGTCGTTGGTTAATATCGTATATCGTTTAGGCTGCACATCTCTGGAACCTCTTGTCTGAAGGTATTATATAAGTAACTTTGACAATCTTTAAGAAGCAGGTATCGAGTACCTTACAGAGACTGATGCTGACGATGTCAGTTAATATTTTTATAAGGGTGATAAACGAGCACACAGTCTACCTGATGGTCAGTGGATATTGTGGCCCATAGATTTCTACATCATCCCTAATTACGAATAACCTCTGAGGACTAGGATGGCATGCCTCGTATCCAGTCAAAAGAATCTCCAGTCTCCAGTTATCTCAGAGAATACCAGCGTAAAATAGCAGCTTATTGCTGCTGTGTTTCGTATGATGAGTGTAGAGAACCAGAGACTCTTTTTACCTGTAAAGAGGCATTCCATCCTAGTCCTCAGGGCTGACAACGCATCTATATTTTGAAATGAAAACGAGGATAGATGTAGATGTCTATGGGCCACAGCAACCACTTACCAAATGAAATGTGTGTTCTCTTGTCACCGTTATCCTATAAAAAATATGTTATTGTTTCATCACTTTAGTTTTATGTGCATACTTATAAGTTACATATTTATGTAATATTTATTTAAAAAGTGTGTGACTTTTAGTGTACAAAAAGTATACTAAATGTACCTATAGATATAGGGTATCGTGTAGTTATTATAGTTGAATAATTTTTACATTTCTGTTTATACTTATACATATTATTATCTTAATTAAATTGTTTTTGTTTCGTTGATTTATTGTTATGAAATATTCAGTACATGTAATACTATTGTTGTATTGCTAATTTATTTTAATGTTCTTTTTGTTTTGGCACCTATCACAAAATTTCGTCATGCCCAGTGTTGACTGAGAGAATGCCAAAAGGTGATTAAGAACGTTCCTCTTTATTAATGTGTACTACGATGAGTTGGAAATTAATAAGTAATAATTTACTGAAAATAGTGAAGGTAACTAAAATAAATAACATTAAGGAAAATTTAAAAAGAAGAAAAAATATGGCAATATATGAAAATAATCCATATAGGAGGCCTTTGTCTTGCAGTGAACTTTAGATAGGCTGTAATTAATAAATGAAAAAAGAATTAAAAAATTTAACTATTTAAAAAAATCGGAGATGATATCGACGAAAATCTAGTCAACGCAATGGTTTGAGTGAATAATAAGGTGTGCTTAAATAGATGTGTTTAGAATATTAAACGTTTTGGTAATGATCGAATGAAATACATCACAATGTGTTACATGGTGTCATTAGAAGTCGATTTGCTATTGCTTTGTTATTGATTGCGTCTCACAATAATTTGTAGCTCGCTTTAATAGAGAGTGAGAATTAGACCGGTTGTATTAATATTCGGTACGTAACGATCACCTTTCACTGACGACTGAATTTTGAATTATTGTATACGGAACGTTTTGTACGTAATATAGTGCGTTAGTGCGATATGCGTGTATTTTTCTTCATCTCTGTAGACAATAAACGGAACTAAATCTAGACATGAGTTTATTTCCAAACCAAAGAGGTTATATAAATTAGAAGAATGGCAATCAATAGAAAATTACTTTCACGGATTTTATTCCATCTTATTTACTTATTTTTAATTTTTAATTCCCGACGTTACGGGTGCTTTACAGCACACATGGATACGGGGGACTGGGATGTTTGACATCCCGATGTCATAGTTAGCCCGGCTACCTTCAGATTTTGAATATTAATTTTTAGTCCGATCTACACAGCAGGAGCTTACAGTATCTTAAAGTATTGCAGTGGTGTGCTTGGGCTTGGATTTAATTTTGTTAATTATAGGATCCCAAGCAGATGGCAGCACCTATTTATCTTTTCAATAGAAATTAGGATGTTTTTTAATTTCAATAGCCTCGCGTATCATCCTTGGTAGGAATCAGTGTTCTTTTGCGAGGCTTTGTGGTCTATCAAATCTGATGTAACGGCGGGGCCGATCTTGAACATGTTCACAGACTGCACACTTCCCGGTGAGTCGGTGCTTCACGTCAGCTATATTATATTCTTTCACGCGGGTTTTTATAGAACATTTTGTTTGTCCGTAGTGTAGTATTCGCGTAAATATAATAAATCAAGAATGGCAATCGCCTATCGTCAGTCTAATGCGTATGGTTTTTTTTTGTAGGATAGGTTGACAAACGAGGTGTTTGCTAAGTGTGGCCCATAGACATCTACATTTATCCTCGTTTGTGAATCAAAATGCAGATGCGTTGTCACCCGTGAAAACTAAGATGGAATACCTCTTTTTTCCAGTAAAAAGGGTCTCTGGTTCTCTACACTCACCATGCGAAACACAGCAGTGTTAAGCTGCTATTTTACGCTGGTATTTTGTGAGAGCGTGGTACTTTCCCAGTCAAGCCGACCCATTCGTGCTACAACTATACCTACTACTAATATAGCTGCAGCATGGATCTACCACGTACGAACCACGTATGGTTCTCGTATATGTAAGAATTTTTTATCGAAATCTTTTAAGGCTTTTACTAAGAAGATATTTACGAAAATCAAATGGTTAAATTATTATTTACGTGATTTAACAAGTGGTAATTACGTATTCGCTTACACTTTCGCTACACTATGAGTGTTTACATACACTTCTTGAATTTTTCTACAACAACTATGATGTTTAAATAATTTTAAATACAATATGCAAATGTAAAATAATACAAAATATGAATAGGTGACCAACAAAAATGAATAGCTAACCGTGAAGTAGCGGTGTAGGAATATTCACGTGGGTGTCGTAAGAGACAACAGAAGGAAACTAAACGGGAGATGGGAACGGCATCGTTCTGATAACAGCTGAGTGGAAATAAAAAATAAACTTTGGTTACCAACCCGCTCGCCGATTTAGCAACTATTGCAAATATCTCCTCTATATGGTAATCTGTCGGCGAGGCCTATGTTCAGCAGTGAACTTTTGATATGGTAGGAATAGATGTAAAATAACGTCAAACAAAAAAAATATTACTATACATCATAGCTCAACAGTAGAACTAAGAATTCTATTGTTCTTACATCCTTATACATCTAACAAAACTCTCGCAGTTGATGCAGCCCTAAAGACATGAACATATGCACGATACATCCAGGCTAAAGAGAAAGCTACTTTTAAACCCAGTTATTTCATTTGTATCTACTAGAATGATCTAGTACTTTTATTTTAGGTGGTAGGAGTCTGTCAGGGTAGAAACCACTCTCTTACCTATTTTTGCCGCCGAATAGCATTTCGTGCACTGCTGTGTTGTCGCCTCAAAAGTAGATGACAGCCAGTATCGTAGTGAAATGCCTACGCAACTATGAATTCCCGCCCCGTAATTCCCTACAGATTAGGACTAAAATCCTATCTTCACCTTATATGGATCCTATCTTATCTTCCTATCCTATCTTCACGCCACTGGAACGGTTTCGCATACGTCCGCGCACCCACCAGCGCTGTGTAGTGTTGACTGTGCAATACATTCGTCATATATACATCGAAGTAGTGGCACATTAAAGGTCAAAATATTTAATATATTCAGGCTTAGTGCAAGATCTTATAAAAGTATAATGTACAACAAGTTAAGTAAGATCACTACAAAGCAGAAATGGCAATAAACTTAGACTCACATTTTATTTTTCAGTTTTAAAGCATATGACTTATTTTTTCTAACTAGACGCTTAAATAATAAATTTTTTATGTTTACAACATACAAAGTTATTATGATATTTATAGGACTATTAAAAATGCAAACAATATTTGCATTTGTATAATTCTACAAGCCCCTTAGTAACCTCAACACCTTGTTAATTTGTTAACAACGCAGGTGCGCTCGAGACAAAAAACATATTATGTTGTATTATATATCATAGTTCTGACAACTAGCACAATAATTCAGTTGGCAATGTGAGGTGTGGAGACAGTTAAAAAAAACTCATTAGAATAGAGCAGAGAAGTTATAAAGTTACCGTAAGTCTAGTTTAGCGCAGCAAAGTTAAGGTACAGCCTATATACGTCCTACTAGCTGTATACAGGCTTCCTTTTCGTGAAATTAATTAGGCGCACTGCTGCAGTGTTTTACATTCATTAGTTTAGTTTTGTCTAGGTGAAAATTAATACTGTATGCTCGTAACACTATTGATATTCCGTTAACCCATCCAACTTAAAATAAAATGCTCGTGTTAGGGGTAGTTCACGACAGCTGGCGGATTTGAAGCCCACAACCCTTCATCAATCAATCAATCTCACCGTCTACGAACTCTTGGCCATCAAAGCTATTGTCACTAGCAAAGAAGAAACTAAAACATACACAAATGAAAGGGCTCTACTTACTTCAAACTATTTATACACATATTATCTGAAGTCTATCAAAATGTGATGTAGTAGGCCCTTTTTACTGGAAATGAGGCATTCCATCTTAGTCCTCACGGGTGACAACGCATCTACATTTTGATTTGTAATAGAGGATAGATGTAGATGTCTATGGGCCGCAGCAACCACTTACCATCAGGTGGACTACACACACCCTTATCCTATAAAAAAAAATGTGATGTAGTAGAGTATTCTCTCCTAAAACGTTAACTAGTTACATAACTTTCTAGGAAAGAAGAAGACGCCTATACTCTGAGGTAGGACGGGTGTAATTAAAATAAAATTCTATACACCAGCAATAAAAACGAACAGGTTAACAATTAAGATTGGCTTGTAATACGAGTATAGTAATGTAGGTCATGTAGGCCATGTTATTCTACATGGAAAGTTTAAGCGCATATATTTAAAACAATTTCAATAAATATTACAGAAACCAATAGAAATAATAACATATTATTATACGGTTCATGTAGTCTAACACGCAATAAAATTTTGTGAAAGTTAGTGATTACATTTTCTTTTTATTAATATGACTAAATAGGTGAGGTTCGGGCATAATTATAGCGCGTAGTTTGATGAAAGTGATGTTATATCTGAGCAACGAATTTAAAAACGAATTTGATTAAACATTTTTTTTATATATACTGTAAAACTGTATAGTGTTTGTTATACCGGATCTGATTTAGTAGCATGGTCGATTATAAAAATAAAATAATCAAGCAAAAGAACATAGATCTTAGTTGAAATAATAGCAATAATGTCTTCCAGATCAAATTACGGTCACAGCGGCCAATCTAAACGGAGACTAGCCATCTGCACAGAACAGGATTATATTGCCCATTGAGTGTATGCGCAAGTATAGGTGCTCCCTCTATTACCTCACTCTCATAGTCCAATGAGACGGCAATCCGACACGATTAGAGAGAGATCAGGCGTAGGACCAACGGCTTAACATGCTTTTGCGAGGCACGGGGGTGAAACTCCGCAATATCCTGACCCCGGGATGCTACTGAGATTATCTTATCAGAAAAACTCAATAACTGATTATCATCAGCTATCTTTATGACCAGCAGTCGCGTTTACGATCACCAGAACAACGAGGCAGTCGACAGTTATATTGAAATCTAAACATTGCAGAGAGTTTAATTGAAATTACTATTTCGTAACTTTATCTTTTTTTACCTCTGTACGGTATATATTCGAGTTCGTTGTTTATTAATAAGTTATTTCGTCGCTTTTCTCATATTTATAATGTGTTAAACGAAGTATTTACCTGGTATACCTACCGTCGTAACTCGCGTTCGAAACAACATCGACACGTGTGGCTCCGAAATCAAATTAAAATCATGTTTGATAAGATCGAGTGGCAGTTATGGGAATTTATGACTATATTACCTGCGCGAGAGCATCGCGACCGACAAAAACCAGGTTCAGTCCAGTAAGCAATTATTTATGGGGCCCGCAAATGATTATAGTTTACGATCGTTTGACCGGCTACGCCCCTGGCGTGCGTGGAACGGCACACAACCTAATTGAATCTAATACTATTGGTGCATATAATAACATGTACTCAGGAATACAAGTCCAGATACAATTTAAATTCTATTCTAGATGTGGTATGCAGAATAAAGCAGCTAAGAACTAAAATAGCCGCAATAAAACACGGAACGCACACAAAAATGTGTTGACCGCAAAAGATACAGAAATAAATCAGACAGATGACAATTTAAAGTGGTTAACCCACTAACTGTGACCATTTTAGATACTTTGATCAGATCTTGTCGAAACCGAACCTACAGTTGAGATGACAAGCAATTTCAAATCAAAATCTCTTTATTTTAAAGTTGAAATTGATGTACAATAGGAATTTAAAGCATAAACTAGTGGGTGTTTATTCTACAGTCTTTAGAGTCATTGTAGAGATTTATGTTTTTATTTAAGAATTAATGATATTATAGTGTGAGCTGTGTGAGTAATCGTCGTTATGCTAATTTACGTATTCGAATCTCAGCTCATAAAGATAAGTTAAATGAGTGTACGATAGGTACCTGCCCATGGGTAGCATTTAAAATATTTAATGATTAAAATCTAATTAATTTTTGAGGAAAGTTTAATGTTTTAGCTATAAAAGGATGTTTGTGGGAGCAGTATTCGGAAAAGTTTATACTATTGATTTATGATGCCGATTATACAATGATAATTTTCTGAAGATTTAAATAGGTATATAAAATCTTTGTTTAGGTAGTTAAATAAACCAAAGAAATTTATTGTTGAAACTGGTTGCAAAGATGAAGAAATTAAAAGGTAGGTAGTAAAAATTCGCACTTACTTAAGGGTATGGTTATAGAAAGTTCGAAACCTAGTCTCATATTTCTAGAAAGTTTATTATAATGTCAAATTTTTCTACTTTAACTAAAATGTAGAATACAGATAAATGTACTATAATTTTTTTAGACAATATTAAAAAGTTAACTATACGCGAAAATCTATAATATAGTAGTAAATTTATGCTTACGGATATTTAAAAATAATTTTACGATGTTGGAGAAGCAATTTTTATACTTGCTACTGCTCTCAATGTTCAGACCTAAATGACTAGCACCACGCAAAAGGCCATCAGGTTCACATAGGACTGAGTTGATCTTCCGCATGTCGGACTGACAGTCTCAAACTCTTACTTAATGGACACGCACAAGACATAAAATGGCAGCGTAAAGCAGGAAGAGCGTGGATGACAACGAGCTTGACTATACGCAAAGGAAGGGGAAACTCAAGTTGTAGACCTGAACCTTAAGATGCCTTCGTCCTACAGTGGGGCATTACAAAATAACATGTAATAAATATCATAGTTTCTTTTAGTAGGAATAGAGTAATAATACATCAATTATTTGCTAAAAATGAAAATTACTAATAACAATTTTATTTTAAAATTTGGTGTCTTTTTTAGCAATATCACTATGATTTCTTATCTATCCATTCATTCATCAGAGTCTATCAAAAGTCTACTACTGATCATAGGCCTCCCCTAGATAGATGAGAACCAAACTGATAGCTGCATGTTGTGGGGGTATTGTCATAGTTACTGCTGCTAATTTGCTGCATCCCCTGATCATTGATATGATTTAACAAATTTGAAATTTAACTATATGACTAGTTATGTACTTCCCAGTTTTATACCAAAGAGAAACGACTAAAGGACTTCAAAAATCAATTTTATTTTGCGGACTATACATGCGTTCGTTTGGTTAACAATTAAGTAAATGTAATGTGATAAAAAAATGTACTTCTTTAATTAAAGTGTAATACAATAAAAAAAGATAATAATAAAGAGGAATAAAAATGCTCCTCTTCTGCCTTAAACGAATTTCAGTAACTTGGGAACGTATTACCAACAGTATTATTTACTGTTTTCTTAATAATTTGCCCTAAATGCTTCCAATTGGCACCTGGCGCCATTCTCCCTGCTTACTCTGCTTTACGATCTGTTAAAAGACTGACTTTACTGCCCAAATTAACACGAAATAAAAATGAAACCAATGCTCACAAAAAATGAGCGAAGGTAGAAGATAAAAGTTTTAAAAAAGGTCCATGTCAAAACATTTGATTGTATTAATATTTATAGGCCGCATCGCCGCAGGAAAGTCGGTTCCTGGCTCGAGATGGAGAAAAAAAAATGTTTATCAGTCCGTTTAGCTTTTGAGTAAACCGCGAAATCTTTTGTAAGAGATATTTATGGCCTCGAAAACAATTGTAATGTTACCATTATATCAATATAGACAGCAATGACTTTATTAAACTTTTTTCACTCAAGCTTGAGATTAGGACGTTTACTTCGTTTGCAATGACAACAAAGGCTTTGTATTGCCAGTTCATTCAAAACTGATTTTTTTTTCCTTTTTTAATCAAATCATTCTGCTGCCATCCAAAACATTCATCATCAACATCATAACAGCATTACAAGTCCTTTGCTGAACATAGGTCTCCCCATCAGTGGCAATCTATGTGTTTTGGCACAGTCCTCCACCACCTGCATCCATCGTCTTTTATCAGTTTGTCCCTCTATCTAGTGGGGGTGTCTCGACACTGCAGGAGGCTGCCACTCGAGAACCTTACTCTTATAGGATGACACTTACGTTGTCCAACTGATCTACTGAGCTACGTATCTTACTCTTTTTTGTCGAATAAGGGTAGGGTTACCATATCTCAGGATTTGTTCTGTGATTTTAAGATTTTTGGACTCTTCTCAGAATTGCGGCTGGATTTTGCAAATCTCATGAAATCTCAGGATTTTTAGAATTTTCAATACAATACAGCTTACATTTTAAAGATATCTTTCATAAAAAGTTAAAGAAACTAAAAATAATCTTCCTTTGGTAATAATTGCACAATTAAATCAAAACTTATTTATCCAAGTAGGTGTACAGTTAACAGTTTTATCATACTTAATATGTGAAGATACCTTTTTAAGTAAGGTTTTATCTTTAAGTATTGATTTATAAAATGCCCCACATATGAAACTCTTCAAATTATATTGAATTAAAAGTATAGCTCGAACTGAAGACACCGTTAGTCGGTTTCTTTCATTCGACCATTGAGCACCCATTATCGAAAAAATTCTTTCTACGTTTGCATTCTGGGCTGTAATTACAAATAATATATATTGATAAATACGCATTATCTATGATAATCGTGAAATACCTTAATATTGTCTTGAAAATAGTTAAAGCATGGTATTGAGTATTTCATTTTAAATTGATTGATGATGATGATTTACTTGAGGAGAGAGTAGAGTTGAGTGAGTGTGCAACACTGCTGTGATAAGGGCGGAGCCCCCCCCCCCTCCCCTTTGAGTGCCATGTGCAACGCGTGGACGAGATCCACATTGTATAAAAACGATAATATTATGACTTTTTAAAATTTTTAAGTACCTTGGAGAGAAATTTCTTAAACTGTAAAAAAATTCAGGATTTTCAATGGAAATCAGGCCTTTTCACCGGGCTTTTGATTTTTTCATCTGGTAACCCTAACTAAGGGACATCTTTAGTTAGAAAGGCTCTTCCACCATAGTTTGAATCCGCAACTAACAATAAACTACCTTTTGTAATAAGATTATATAATACAATTCAATTTCAAAGTGTAAGCCAGGAATGAATTATTCATAACTAAAATTACAGACCTTTAGACAAATAACTAATTCATTAAATATTTTTTAATTTGTCTGTTCCTGTTAGCCTACAGTTGGAGTGAGTGTGCGTATTAAAAAAGGTACCACTTTTAATATTTAAACATGGATACTATTTAGAAATAAATTATGCGACTCTGTACAGCAAACCCAAGACTTTGTAGAAAAAGTCTTAAGAAGTTACAAGACATAAAGGCCACTCCCATTTAGAGAGAATTTGCTGTAATATCAGAAGATGTACAAGAGGTTTCTGTGCAGGTCTACGTAACTTACATAGTGTAACTTACATAGAACTGCAAAGGCAGCAGTCGCTTTTTTCGAAACCTACATGGCAGCAGAAGCAAACTTGATGACTTCCAGCCTCCCGAACAAGTCGGTTTCCGAAAAGCCTTTAGTATCATGGACTACATACACACACTTCGGCAAATTGTACAGAAGACAGAAGAAAGAAGACAGAAGACAGAAGACTAATCAATCTAGGGGAGGCCTATGATTAGTAGTAGACTTTTGATAAACTGTGATGAATGAATGGATAGATAAGAAATCATAGTTATATTGCTAAAAAAGACACCAAATCTGTCACTTTGCCTTGCGTATGTGGACTATGAGAAAGCCTTTGATTCCGTCGAAATTCGGGCGGTGCTGCAGTCCTTTTAGCGGTGCCAAGTTGACTGTCGGTATATCGAAGTGCTGAAGTGTTTGTACTGTAGGGCTACGATGGCTATCCGAGTACAGAATCAGAGTATGAAAACTATCCAACTGCAGAGAGGTGTAAGACAGGGTGACGTTATATCCCCGAAACTCTTCACCGCTACATTGGAAGACGTTTTCAAGGTACTGGACTGGAGAGGATGCGGTATTAACATCAATGGCGAGTACATCACTCATCTTCGATTTGCCGACGATATAGTCCTTATGGCAAAGCACTATGCTCACTGACCTCAATAGTGTCTCCCAACGGATAGGTCATAAGATAAACATGGACAAAACAAAGATCATGTTTAATATCCATGTCACACATATGCCGGTAGTTGTTGGGAGCACTAAGCTCGAAGTTATTGACGAGTATGTTTACCTGGGACAATTAGTCCAACTAGGTAAGTCCAACTTCGACCGAGTCAATCGACGAATTCAACTCGGCTGGGCAGCGTTCGGGAAACTACAACACATCTTCTTGTCAGGTATACCTCAAAACCTGAAAACGAAATTATACAACCAGTGCGTGTTGCCAGTGATGACTTATGGATCTTAGACGTGGTCCTTCCCTGCTGGCCGTATGAGGAAGCTCAAGGTCACTCAGCGAGCTATGGAGAGGGCTATGCTCGGGGTTTCTCTGCGTGATAAACTTAGAAATGAGGATATCCGCAGTAGAACCAGAGTAACCGACATAGCCCAACGGATTAGTAAGCTGAAGTGGCAGTGGGCCGGCCATATAGCTCGAAGAACCGACAACCGATGGGGAAGAAAGGTTCTCGAGTGGCAGCCTCGTACCGTTAGGCGAAGTGTAGGGCGACCTCCCACTAGATGGAGTGATGACCTGGTAAGATATGCAGGAAGTCGGTGGATGCAGATGGCTCAGAACCGTGCTTTGTGGCATTCCTTAGGGGAAGTTTATGTTCAGCAGTGGACTTATGAAGGACTTTAATGATGATGCTGATGGTGACACGGCGGGATTAGTAATACGTCACCTAGGACAAGGCGGATCTATTCTACCTAATAAATAGTTTAACCGAATAGAATTGTCACTAAATTTGTACAACAATACAACATACAACTAATACTACCAAATTGAATTCTCACAAATAACCTGATGCGCCTAATTAACGATATTGGTGAACCGGATCGTGAAATATGAGGCGCTTGATTAGTCCCACTCGCGTACTTTCTCACGCAATTATTAAAATGATGAATTAAGAGAAAAAAATTGGTCGCATAACTGCCTAAGTATAACTGTACAGAATGTATACTCTTATGGAAACATAACAGTATTTCTTTAACTTTTTTGAACCTGATCTGAGCCATTCGTGCTAAAACCATAAAATAGCTTGAGCTAGAAAAAGTGTGCTTTTTTGTTAAAGTTATTTTTCATAAAACGGAAGTGGCAAACGAACACACCGTCCACTTGATGGTAAGGGGCTGTTACAGTCCAAGGGCGCTTTCAACTAACTCCCAACACAGGACATCAGTGATAGAGCCACGCGGCAGCTTTTCCATTTGCACGTATGAGCCGGCTCAAACCGGGGAGGTACCACGATCTCACAGAATACTATTATTTATATAATAATTTTTGCTTCTGCGTTTCGTCAGGTCAGTGCAGGGGGCTAGAGGCTTAATACTCCCCGCCCCCCGCGCCTCCATCAACATGGTAGCGGAATTAAATGAGATAATACACCACTGGTAATGGAGAACCCCTCGCTGCGCACCCACGACCAAGCTACTCCACTCTTCCTAAGCGTGGGTACTCAAGCTCCCTCGAGTATTCTAAGGATGGGGGGATACAAAAAGTGCTCGGGGCAAGCTGACCAACAAGACTGAGGCGCTGACAGGGACGCGGAAGTAATCTCCGGCTGACACTTCGTATCTCTCCTGCCCGGGTTATAAATTGGAACACTCCTTTATATCTCGGGCTGGAGTTTGCATATACGTCAGAGAGGACATTTCTGTTCTCGACGCCTCGACAGTTTTGAAGATTCGAACCTGTCTATCCTTTGGCTGCGCGTAGACAACGACGACCATCCCTATCTGTATACATATTATTATTTCATGCTTGCAGCACGTGCAAGAAATAAGCGCTAAACAAAATTTTATTTTCATACACCGTAAACTGCCACTTTAACAGGCTCAGCAAAGTATGTGATCCAAAATTGACATCCGGGTGGGTTCCCAAATTGACATCCAGGTGGGTTGTCACCTAGTGATATAGAATCATAATTCAGTGCCCATTTAGTGGTGTCGATATACGCAAAATTATTTGAGAATGATTTCTTATATTTACGCTAACACTACACTGCTACTACACTTCCGTACGTTCTATAAATATTAAATCTAATAATTTTAATCTATAAAAAATTAGATTGAAACTATTATGAAGCGTCAAAAAATAAAGAAAAACAATTTTGAAAATTTTCATAATTTAAGAAATTTTATTCGTTTTTATGGTATGGTATTTAAAAAAAAATAATTACCCAAATCCTTTTTCGTATATTGACAGCACTAAATGAGCACTCAATTACGATCCTATATCACTTGGTGATAAACCACTTGGATGTCAATTTTGGATCACATACTTTGCTGAACCTGTCAAAGTGGCAGTTTATGATATTAAAAAGAAAAAATATATATTTTCCCAAACTTTTTTGCGTATATGGACAGCACTTAATGTGCTGTAATAAGCGGTTATCGGTTTAGATGGTAGAACACTGATAGCTTAACTAAAAGCTAGCAATTTTATAATTTTTGTTCAAGCTCTTTTGGCGTGACATTTAATTTTTCAGCACTAAATTCCTACTAAATGAGCACTAAATTTTTAGCAAACATTTTTGTGATATTGCCCAAATGATCATTCCAGCTTTATAGACGTCTATTTCTAATTTGTTTTGTGTGGTTAATTGTGCAACATACATGATTGTAAGCTTAAAAACTTTAAAAACTTAACTTGTGTCTGAAGACACAAGTTTGGGAGTTTACCGCCAAAAAGAACCCCTTTGGCGTATCTCCTCACTTTCAGGGCACTCTCCTTGTTGCCTCAGCCAGTGTCGGAATCTTTAGCGTTGACATATCGATTGACGTGCAGTTTCATGATCATTTGGAAGAGAAAGCCAAATTTATCTCTAAAAATTTTGGCGTGCTCAGCAGATCGGGACAGTATTTCTTGCCGGCACACCGCATGCAACTTTACTAGGCGCATTCAGCCTCATTTGGAATAATGTTCTCATCTGTGGGCCGGGGCATCCTAGTGCCAGCTTCTTCCACTTGACCGCATCCAGTGCAGAGCAGCTCGAATCGTTGACGACCGAGTTCTTTCTGATAGGCTCAATTCACTGACGCAGCGAAGGGATGTTGTATCTGTTTGCATTTTCTGTCGCATCTACGAGTACCATGGGGATTGCTCTGAGGAACTTTTTGGATTAATTCCAGCCGCCAAATTTCACGAAAACACATCGCGACAAAACTCACGATACCATCCACATCATCTGGGTGCTTAGCGGTCCACCAATGTGCGTTTTACTAGGTGTTTTCTTCCATATACGACCTCTCTGTGGAATTGTTTACCACCGGCGATTTTTCGGACCGATACGACTTAGGAGCCTTCAAGAAAAGAGCTTACTTCTGGTGCTGCAATTGTTCATGGACGGCGGTATTCACTTACCATCAGGTGAGCCACATGCTCGTTTGCGCCTATTCTATAAAATTTATTCAAGTTCTATATTCTATTCTAATTTATTCTATAGAAAAAGTCACCTCTGAGAACTAAGATGGAATTCCTTACAGCCTGTTGTTATACTGATATGCTTTACCGTTGAGACGAGAACACAGCGTATAAGCGCTTATACTTATAAGAAAACTTGGCAGAAATAGGTAAAAGGCTGATACCTTCTTAGACGGATCCATAGGCAGAAAAGGACTCCTGTTACTTAGTATCCCAATACATTTTCTTTTGTAAGGCTAAGCGATATTATATTTTTATAAGAAGTAAGGGTGACAAATGAGCTGTGAGCTCCATTCACCTAATCGGTAACCGAATACGTAGTAAATTAGCTCTTAAAGTTATTGCAATTAACAATTTCAGTTATACGGTACCGTTACAATGATATGAATTACTATAATTATGTCGGTGACTGCTTTACCCCTAAGCTATCACGGCTCTAACCGACACAGCTTAGTAATATAGCTTTCGTAAGGTAAATAATTATTTTGAAATTTTAAATATTGTACCTACATAAAAAGAAGGGTTTAAAAAGTATGTACATAATACTCTATTATGTGGCAATACGCTGCTAATGAATTTTCAGCTGGTATTTTGTGAGCTTATTAAGTTTAAAACAAAAAACAAAGCTGCAGCTATATTATGGTTGTAACACGATGATAGCCACATGCATATAGAAGTAGTTGTTTATGGGCCACAGCATCCACTTACCATCAGGCGGATTGTGTGTTCATTTGCACTCTTATTTTATATAATAAAAAAAACATTTTCTTTTTGACCATGCTATTTTTATATCAGGGACAGCATACGATGGTTCTCCAAGTGCATCTGCATTCTACGCGGCTGTATTATTTTGACTATTGCCTAAATTGATTTTCGCTTACAAAATAAATTAAAATAATTTATAAAGTGCTACGTAATCTTCATTTCACAGTCACAAAAAGTACGACTCTTATCTTTATATTATGTATTAAGCAGTATAGGAAGACTAAAATGTGATCTTTTATCGCGAAAATTAAAAATGCTTTCATCACTTCGAGTACCACTTGGAGTAAGTAATTTCAGTAAAAAAAAATTATAGCTAACTTTCGAAAGTGTAGACCGGTTCTTCAGACAAGAAACGAGTCAAGAATCAAGATGCATATGCTAATTTCGAATACGCAATATATTGCACAGGCGCAACACATGCGCGCATCAGAGGAGCCCTTATGGGGAACTTAATCAGTGTCTGTGCGGCGACATGGGTTATTGAAACGAAATTAAAACACTTAGTCTGTATTCATTATAGCTCTCGTGTTCATTTTATTCTTAATTTAAATGCCGCATTAATGGATTATTGCAATGTTTAGGTGTCCATATACTGGCAATAAAAACAAAATTAAAAACAATATCATCTATACAAATAAATAAAATTGAAGTGTCTGTTTGTAATGTCAAAATTACGGCTTTTTACTAATTGCATATGAAAGTATATACGGTACTTATAACAAAAACACAATTTTTAAAATTTTTGTCTGTCTGTCTGTCTGTTTATTCCGGCTAATCTCCGAAACGGCTGGACCAATTTTGACGGGACTTTGACTAGCAGATAGCTGATGTCACAACGAGTAACTTAGGCTACTTTAATTTTAGAAAAAGAACTAGGGTTCCGTGCAAAAACATAAAATCCCTAACACGCGAGCGAAGTCGCGGGGAACAGCTAGTTTCAAATAAAAAACCAATTATTTTTATTTCTGGTGTTACCTATAGTCACCCATTTCGATATCCATAAAGAAAAATGGGATGATGGTTTCTGTTAACCTGCCACTACATATGATAGATATCTGTACCCTGGCGTCGTCAGCCTTATACTATTAAAAAATCTTGGGCCCATGTCGAGCAGTATACTCTTTCTTACGGGTCGATAAACAAGGAAAAAAAGAGAATTTCACAATTCGCAATGGCAACAGTTACTTTATTGTCTTAATTTAAGGTTTATTTTAACTAAAATAAATATATACATATATACATATTTATCACACCTCTTATTTACTTTTATATAGTAGTTTGGTACAATATAATTATTTTTTTAAGTTTTAAATACGTAATGTAAAGTCAAATACGTAACTAAAATAATTATTTTATATTTTTATTTTATATTATTTGCTTTAATTCATGCATTCATGCGCCATCACTTCATACTTATAACATTCCATAGTATATGTAATTATTTCATATTTAATTAATAAGAACAGATTAAAATGGTAAAAAAAAACAACAGACAATAATTATTTATACCTTAATTCTTTGTTAAAAAAAATTTCATTTAACATTTCTTGTTTTACTTTTTTTTATAATCTTACACTTGTCTTTAACCTTAAAAGAAAGCTTATAAGTATACTGTCCCATTCATAATAACCAATTTCCGTCTTTACGTCATACGTATTTTATCAACGCTGACCTTTCTGCTTCATAATTTTATTTATTGTAAAGGTTTAAGCATGGTAAATTATAATTATGAATTAATTAGCGACATCTGTTATTACAAAGTGTGATATTGCCATATTAAGCTATGCAATGTGGCTTCATATTAGCATATTCGCAACATAATAGATTTAAAATATCAATGATACTTAATATCCTATAATAAGGGTAAATTTTCAAAGGTTATTATATATTTACAAAGTCATTTTGTCACATCATTTTTTCTGGAAGTTTTTCTGTTTTACACGTGGTAGAGCCATGTTGTAGCTATATTATGGTTGTAGCACGAATAGATCGGCTGGACCGGGGAAGGACCACGCTCTCACAGAATGCCAGCGTAAAATAGCAGCTCAATGCTGCTGTGTTTCGTGTGGTGACTCTAGAGCCATTCTATCTGAGTCGTCAGGTGTGACAAACACAACTACATTTTGATTATTCATCGAGGATAGATGTAGATGTCTAACGGCCACAGCATCCACTTATCATTAAGTTTTTTTTATCAAAAGTTACTTTCTGGAATCTTTAATCCGCCTCCACGACTATGGAATATGCTAGAAAGATCTTGTGGCTTCCGAGAGATGGCGGTATAGCATCACGTAGTACCCAGGACTGTTACCGATATAATTGTCAAAGCTGCTTGACATCTAGTACTACGATGTCCAATCAGATTGCCAAGCGTGGCGATAAGGGGAAATTCGCCCTAAAACGGACGAAGAGTAGAAAGTATTTTAGAAGCTGATGAAAAGAAATATTTTATGATTACTATTGTTTTAAATAATACATTTTAAATGTGTTAGAGCCATGCCGCAGCTATATATGGTTGCAGCGCAATTGGTTAGGCTCGACTAGGTAAGGACCATGTCCTCAAAGAATACGAATCTAAAATGGCATCTTGTGCTGCTGTGTTTTGTATGGTGAGTGCAGAGAACCGGAAATCCTTTTTACTAGTAACGAGGTATTCTATCTTCGCCCCCAAGAGTGACCACACATCTACACTTTGATTTTTTATCGAGGATAGATGTACATGTCTATGGGCCACAGTATATTACTATCAGGTTGACTGTGAGCTCGTTTGTCACCCTTACTTATATAAAAAAATCTGACTATGTGTAACCACAAATAATCATCAATTCGAATAGTATCATTAGAGCCATATACTAGCGGGAATACAAAAAGGACTGGTGGCTCAGTACTGCACCGTACTGTTGATGGAAAAGGATTATTAAGATGTAGCCTCGCGCTTTTGTGGTGTGATCATCATCATATTTCATCATAAGTTTGCAAGTTGACAAGAAGCAGTGCACCTGCTTGGGTACAGTCTTAAGGAAATGGAGGGCGAACATTATTACAATCACAATCTCATTCTCAGAGGTGGTATGAATTATAAATCTGCACCTGAAAATGTGCCAGCTTGAAAATTGCAGCAAGCGTTTGTGCTATCGCGGCCCTTACCATACGAAAATCTTGGTTTATGGGATTATGGTTTCTCTTACCATGTCAGCGCTAGTAAAATATACTAAGCAACCATTCTAACTTCGAGCCATTAATTAAAGCTAATTTAATCCTACATTCATTACATTGCGTTCTATTCGAAGTAATGAATCGTTTTTGAAAGAAATCAGTAATTCAAAAACACGCGTTTCTGCAAACATTTACAAATATCAAATACCTTTAATAAAGGTACTTTAATATGCATTTATTACGAGAATTACGTGAAGCATGATATAAATTGTACATTTAATATTTCAAGAATCGAACTAGTGAATAGTTTCAAATGTAAGCCATAAGAAATTGCGGCATCCTTCTCTCTATTTTATAGGGTTAAAACTTTCTATCAATAATTGAAGGAGGAGCGTCCTTGGGGAGTAAAGAAGGGCTTTTAGGAATTTTGATGTCGACTGTATATTTACTTACGTATACAAGGAAAAATCCGATGCTGTGGAAATTATTTTTGCAAGATTTTAAACTCTTATAGTTTTTAAAGACATAAGAATTCAAACATTCTAAAACATACTTCAATTCAATTTAAATCAAACACGTTTTAATGGATGGAAATCTACATAAATAAAAATAGATATTAAAATAAATTACAGATATCTGCTTCATATTTTTATAGCAACGTAGATATTACTTATAGATAATTAAGAAATTATATCTTTTAATCGTTTCTAATCAAAATAATGATTACAACGTATATAAGAATTAAGTTGAGTTACTAATATGTCGATTTTAAGTATAGTTAAGGCACAGTTTGGATGTCAACAAAGAGTGCGATGGGGCCAGTTTCGCGGTCAAATTCTGCAATATCATGGTCGCCATACATTGCTTTGAGATCCGACTAACCACGCCTCCGACTGCCGCACTAATCCCCTCGCTGCCTTTTATTTACTTACTTTTTAGGCCGTCAAGCTTAAATAAAAGTTTATTTGTGAACCCTTTTATGAATAGGTAGGCCTCGGCATAAGATCGTCCGGTACCAGGCGGGGTTTGCGTTCTAGAATTCCCGCGATATGTTCGTACCCAGCTTTTATCTTTATATCAATTGAATTTCTTTTATAATTATTTGTAATATAAAGTAACATTAAGCATTGTAACCTTCTGAAATGTGTTTAACATAATTTTTTACTACTTAGTCTTTAAATAAGTAAGTTTGAAATAGTTAGTGCGTCCGTTAATGATCGTGTAACTTCCGAACGGCTTGACTGTTCAAGGTATTCACATTTTTTTTTGTTCTGCTAGGATCTGATACTACTACAGTAGTTTGTGGTCAAACTATTAAGTATTATAGGTATACATTTTCTATGGTCCCATATACAAAATATAGTAAATTTTATAGAAGTGATAAATTCACTTACGTGTTATATACCCTGCGAACTAAAAATAAACGAACTAACCTTGCATAACACGAAGTTCTGCTGAGCAAATAATGGCGAAATATTCACCCAAGAACTTCAGTTTCAAAAACTGCTCATAGAAGAAGTCAAAAATATTGTCACTGCAGAAATTTGTATAGCTCTAGGAATTGAAAATTGAAATAGTAGAGCTAATACAGGTAGTACAGACACGCTGCAGTTATGTTGTGGTTGTGGACCCACGCTCTCACAGAATACCAGCGTAAAATAGCAGTTTAATATTGATGTATTTCGTATGGTAAGTGTAGAATACGGGAGACCCTTTTTACTGGAAACAAGACATTCCATCTCAGTCCTCAGGGATGACAACGCATCTGTATTTTGATTCTTAATTGAGGATAAATGTAGATGTCTATGTGCTATAGCATCCAATTACGATCACGTGGACTGTGCGCTCATTTGTCACCCGACTCCTATGAAAGAAATGATTGTTGAATGATAGTTGGTTTATGTTTACAAAAATAACTATTTTTGTCTCCTTAAGCAAGTTAAGTTTTATATGCGTTTAGTCCAACAAACTCTAAAATACCATTTTAGAATTTGTTGGTCGAATTAGTAAATCTATTGCCATGACAACTGTTACCTAATTCCTATGTTAATTTATTACATCTCGTTAAAAGTACACTACTGAATATAAGATTGCGCAGGGAGGATGTTGGCCATAGTTGCCACGCTTGGCAGGTAAGCTGAAAAAGATGCTGTTCAGTTTCCCTTCTTTCACCTCTTACGGCAACCACTGAGTAAAAGTTACAGCCTATTTACGTCCCACTGCTGGACACAGGCCTCCTCTCATTTCTGAGAAGGTTTTAGGGCAAGGAAATGTCCGCCGCGCTGCCCCAATGCGTGTTTGCGAACTTCACATGTCTTCGAAATATTTTTTTTCCTATTTCTCAGACATGTAGGTTTCCTCACGATGTTTTCCTTCACCGTCGAGCACGTGGTAAATCAGCACTTAAAATTGCAATTAACAATTTCATTCGTGCCGGCAGGGATGGAACCCGGGTTGCTCGAGTACTGTGAAGCTTACAGCGACCGCTTACCATACCACGGCTCCTAACCACTGAGTGATAAATGGTTCTCTTAAACCGCCCCTGTGAGAGCCAGTGGGTCATATTTATGTACCTAATCAATTTTCTTGCGCTATTAGATACCAAGTGCAGCAAACTTTATGTTATGTATGATTTATTATTAACCTTTACTACTGATTCCCCTCACAATTTATTATGTATTCAAACGGAATTCGAAAAGGAAAAACTCTCTTATTCCGAATTAAGTAGTAACCACGATATGCATTACGGAGCGTGTTGATTACTCCAATTATCATTGATTACTTAAATTACTCCCATGGGGGACTTACTCGACGATGGAGCCTTAATATGCAGCTTATTACACCTTATTCAACAGAGGAATCAATTAGGTAATTCACTCGAATTATCGCGAAAATTAGTGACGGCGATTGCACGCTTCAAATACGTATCAATAATTACAACTTGTAAAGAAACGGTATTTCATTCACTTCTTTCATCGTAATTTTTATTACAGCCTATCTCAAGTACGGTCCTTGTGCATTGATCCTGGTCCACCTCCCTTTTGTAACTTAGTTGTTAGCTACATCGTATTAAAAATTGTTTTTTTTTTTTTAATGAAACTGAAGTGACAAACGAACTTACAGTCCACTTGATGGTGAGTGGCTACTGTTAGTCCATAAACACCAGCAGCCAACTCCAAACAAAGAAGGCTACTGATGTGTTATCACCTCTAGGGACTAAGAATGCCTCAGAGGCTGTTGCTATACTTGTGGTTTAAGATCATTGAGTTATATGTACTACGTACTAGAGAAGCCATTCTAAAGAAAAAATGGGAGATAGTAGAGTTGCGCATGCGCAGTTCATAAAGCGCGTTGCGCCTGCGCGGTCAGTTTTTAATTGAAACTTTAATTTGAAATCTTTTATTATTAGCGCCGCTCCACACTGCATGTATATTGAAACCACAGACTAACTAGTAGATTGAAACCACACTAAATGACACACTGTACGGATTACAGTATAGTTCAGTAGAACATAGTGTATGTTCGGAATGCGAAATCTAGTACGTAGTACATATAAATCGATGTTAAAAATATTTTATCTTCTCAAAAATAATACAATGCACTCACTTACACGAGAAACTTAACTTAGCAGACACATTTAAATCACATTATTACGCTAAACATTTAAAACCAAATGGGAAGGTAACTACACTTTATAAACATAAAAGTTATTCAAATTGCACGCTATAGCCTTCAGACCGGAAAACATCGGTGCAAGCACTGCTTTTTGGCACCAGATATAGGCAAGTGGAAGACTCCTATCTAGAAAAGTTATAGGCAGCTATATTAATAGTGTAGTTGTAGCACGAATGGGTCGGCTCGACCGTGGAAGGACCATGCTCTCATAGAATACCAGCGTCAAATAGCAGCTTCATGCTGCTGTGTTTCGTATGGTGAGTGTAGAGAACCGGAGACCCTTTTTACTGGAATAAGAGGCATTCTCATCTTAGTCCTCACGGGTGACAACGCATCTGGATTTTGTTTGATGTGCATTTGATCTGCATTTTCTATGGGCCACAGCAACCACTTACCATCAGGTGGACTGTGTGCTCGTTTGTCACACTATCCTATAAAAAAAAGGAACCCCACCACTTATTACATTAATTATTTAATTTTTGGACTAAGTGACAAATTGGTTGATATCTTAATAACAACGCGATATATTTTATGAATTATTTGAGTAAAATTTCAATTTTAGTCGCTAAAACAAAATTAAATTGCAAATAATACAAAAAAGAAGTTTGTATAAGAAACAATTTTCACTGAAACACACCCAAGAACTTCTTTCGCTATCCAGAACTAAAATCATGCAACTACAAAACGAAGCATGCCTTACCATAATATTTGAGTCATAATTTACGGCGTACGGCGCGACCGAACGACTTGATTTATATATGTACGTACGACTTCGCCGCTAATCTTTACTGGAATTTAATTTGTTATTTATTTACTAATCGCCGCCGGAGTATATCTTGGAACAGGTAAGTTTTGCATCTAATTTGAATCGGGGGAAAAATCCTGTTGGTCCGAAGCTTTTAGCGAAGTAAGTAATGTAAACCCTTATTGTAATTCTTAAGAGCAAACTTATACATTATATATATATACTAGAAATTAATGGAAAGATTATAAAAAATACGAGAAATCTCTTACGACCTCCGTTAGATGGCTGCGTTATCATTATGCAGAACTTAGTGACGGGGACAACATACAAAAGGCCTGACTTTATACCTGCTTTTCAAGCCTGGTTACAACCTATACGGCAGCTACTTATACCGGCACTACACCGCAACCTAACCGTGCAGTGGTGGTGTAAGAATATCCACTACGCAATATCATCCCGAGGGTGTCGTAATAAGAGGAGACAGAGAGAAAATGAAACAGGAGATGGGCAGCAGCATCTTCCTGATAACAACTCAAAATAAATTAATAAACTGCATAACTATGGCATAATCCGCTCATGAGGCAACCTTTGAGGGAGGCAGCGGACTTTCATAAGCTGTAATGGAATGCATGACAAGCCTGACAGCTAAAGTAAATGTAGTACTTACTAGGGGATATATGGATGGGTAGTCCTACTATGGGAGTAGCGCATATTCTGAAGTGGTATGTTGACGTACCGATGAAGGTACATAATTTATTACTCTCTTTAGAAAATGTATGTTTAAAAATCAGTACAGATAATATGGTAGAGCTTCCAAATTGACGATTACAAATCAGCACTTACAACACCAGGAACACAAAAGTGTAAGTAAAAGTAAGAAGTTATTCGTGTAGGGGCGATGTAAGAATATCCATTATCACATATCATCCATCCAGTGGGTGTTGTAAGAGGCAGCAGAGGAAAATGAAACAGGACATGGGCAGCAGCATCTCCCTGCTGATAACTAAAAATAAAAAAACTGTGGTTGCCAACTCCCTTGCCAAACGTGGCAACTATGCCAAATATTACACCCCTGTAACTACAATAACAAATACCAGTTGATTTTAAACATATTTAAGCGAATTTCACAGTAAAACCCGAGTACAATTGTAATGAATTTCTTAATTGCTTTTTTGTGCTTATTTATCGCGTGTTGATTTACCACGTACTTAGCGGCGAAGGAAAACAGCGTGAGGAAATAAAACATTACGAAAACATGTGAGTTCCAAACATGCACTAGAGTACCACGACATTCCCTGCTATCCTCTCCTAGCAAACACTACGATAACAGGTGGCGGCGGTCAACGTAAAGGCTTATTTATTGTTGCCCTTCTACAAAATCACGAATTTGGTACAGTAGCAAATTCAGTTTCAAAAAATTAAACTAACCAGTTCATAAATGTGGTTTTATCGTAGGAGAGTAAAAAATATTTAAAAGCTTTTAAAAATCAGATTCCTTTTTCAAATTATTTGTTAGACAGACGTTGTTTCAACATATCCGGTAGGTTGTACCATAAGTTCGATTCAAAGATAAAATTTATTAAACAATAACTCGACCTTAGCGCCACCTATCGTGTCCAGTTTTTGCGATATTCTTTTTTGCCACTAAACGTTGCCTACTTTGCGCTTGTGCTCGAAGTAAGTAAGATTAATTCTAAGCATATCGATGTAACCAATAGTCTCTTAGCACGCTTTTTCATTCAATGCAACGCCATTTTCAATGGTATTTTACAGCATCAGCCTGTATAACATGGCAGCATTACTCCATGCATGACCGGACTTGCACTTTATAATATAGTGTAAGCAACTGCTCCAGCATTTGCTTAGATCTATGACAAGCTGCAGTAAATTATCTATTGGCATCATACTAAAATACAAACTAAAGCGAGTTAGGAATATTGATCTTTGTTAAAACGAGTACTTTAAATGCATGACTAAAATATATCGATATAAAATTATTTCCTAGGAATACTTTAGGGATTTATTTTTTATGCCGGTGAACTAATCGTTATGCATTACAAATATGTAAACGACGCTTCCCTTCTCGGTTATTATGCATACACGGGTCTTAAAGCATGTGCATACTTTTGTCATGTACTAATTCAAGTTTAAAATTACTATTTGAATTACATTTTATACTCATGACAATTCAATCAGGTTCGATTTGACATTTGAAAATTATTTTGTGTAAAAAGTACGATTATAAACTAAACCCGATTCACAAAACGTATCGTTTTATTATCGTAGTTATTATTTATGAACATTATATAAAAGATTATTATAGTGTATATTTTCAGTAATTAGTGGAAAGTTAAATATTATGATATTATCAATAAAAAAACGTGTCTTTAATTTCTTTTATATTATTCCTGTTATATACTTGAATGAAATTACTATTAGGTACTACGTAATGACCCGTTTTTTAATAAAATAAGATACTGGTAGATACATTGGTAAACACGTTTTATTTTTAATTGTTTTAAATCCGGACGTTTCCTAGCGACGTAGCGTACCTGCTATGACATCGGGACGTCAGTCACCTCAGTCGGTAAAGCACCCGAAACGTCGGGAGTAAAAAAGTTAAAATTAAACGCTTATCGCGTTCCGTAAAATAATTTTCAGTTAATGGGTAGTATTCGCGTAAATATAAGAAATTATTATATAAGATAAGGATATTTATCGACTTCAAAATCTTCCATTTCAACTGATTTTTTTATTAAGAAGACTCACCAGTAGTCACCGCGATGTGCGTTCGTGAAATTTGGCGGCTGGGATTAATCCGAACAATTCCTTAGAGCACTCCCCGTGGTAAATGCGAAAGAAAATTCAAAGGGATGCAACATCTCTTCGCAAGCGCCAGTGAATCGAGCCGATCGCAAAGGACTCGATCGTCGACGACTCGAGCCGTTCTACGCTGGATGCGGTCAAGTGGAAGGAGCTGGCATTAGGGAGACCCAGTCCAGAGATGGGAACAGTATTCCATGTGAGGCCGAACCTGCGTCTTGTAAAGTTGCACTCGGTGTGCCGGCATGATATACTGTCCCGCTCTGCTGACCACGCCAAGCTTTTTAGAGGCCAATTTGGCCTTCCCTTCCAAGTGACCACGAAACTGCACGTCACTCGATATGTCGACGCCGAGGATTCCGGTACTGGCTGAAGCTACAAGGGGAGTGCGTTGAAACTGAGAAGATACGACAAAGGGGTTCTTTTTAGCGGTAAACGCGCAATCTTGTGTCTTCTGAGGATTAAACTGGACTAGATTTAGTCGCCCCCAACCCGAGACTTTCAGCAAAGACTCGAATTCAGACACAATGTTTCTCCGATACTCGGCGACGTTTTCCCGAGAAATATTGGCACGGCTGGTGTATAGAGCATCACCAGTGCTGTGTCCGCATAGCAATAAATGTTACCGGTTTGCAAGATATCATTGATATACGGAAGAAACAGCGTTGGTGATAGCACACAGCCTTGTGGAATACCAGCGTTAATAGGCTTGTAGTCGGAACATGCACCGTCTACAACAACCTTGATGCTTCGATCTGCAAGAAAGCTGATGATTCAGTTGCACAATTTCTTGGGAAGCCCATAGGAAGGGAGCTTGGAAAGAAGTGCTTTTTGCCAAACCCGATCGAAGGCCTTCGCAATGTCCAAACTAACGGTCAATGCCTGCATTTTGGACTCTATTGCCTCCGCCTATCTATGAGTCAGGTAGACCAGAAGATCACTAGCTGATCGACCCCGACGAAAACCGTTTTGGCAGCCACTAATCAGCTGGTAATCCTCAAGGTACCGCATGAGCTGGTATTTTATAATGGACTCCATTATTTTGGAGAACAAGGAGGTGATGGCGATAGGCCTGTAGTTAAACGGGTCTGAGCGGTCGCCTTTTTTAGGGATCGGGTGGACAAAAGCCGTCTTCCACGATTTCGGGAGTTTATGTTAATCATTTTAATTGAACAGTGTTGGTTGGTGAACATGAATTTTTTCTATAGAAAAACCCAAGTGACAGAAATACTAATATAGTATCTACACCCTAAAGAAACTATTATAGGAAAATTTTAAATATTTTAATACGGTAAATAGTCAATATTTTTACGAATATTGAATGTAAAATTAAAATGAACACTATATTATAAACGAAGAACTTGTTTTTTATGCATAATACATACCCATTTTTTGTCACTTTATTTTTATTTTTATTTCCAAAACTATGGGTATATGAATACAGAAATATAATACTTTGGTTATACCTGTCCATCGCAGTCCGCTTGTCTGCAGAAGCCGACACTGGTATTATTTTCTGTAAGGTCGACACGCATACCCTCTAGGTCGCTTCCATTTCTACCACCTCTTAAGTAATGGCTGGCAAGCATGAAAGGATCGACCTACGGCCTCGCTTTAACTTTATTAGCATATTTTGCCATATTTGTACATTTTACTGATCGTCATTCCTTTATATGTTTAATTCATTGTTTGACTTGTGTGAAACGGTTCTTTTATTTATTGCAATAATTACTAGTGCTGCACTAGTCTTGACAAATGGTAGGTTTCAAAATAATAATTTGAAGTCTTAAGCGGAGGTTAAACTGCTTATTCTAGATTCGGCGCGATGTATAGTTTCCTAAAAATAGTGTTTTTTTTTTTATATAAGGCGACAGACAATCACGCAGCTCATCTAATGTTAAGTAACGTGACCTATAGGCACCTATTTATTTATACTCAAAAATACAGATGCCATATATCACTTCTGATGTCTAAGATAAAATGCCTTAGAATGGTCTAAAATTCTCGTCACCCACTATACGAAACACAGCATATTCTTTCTCGAGTCGAGCCAAATTCGTGCTGTAGCATGGCTCTACCACACATAAAAACTTTGAATAATGATGGTTTGTAATCAATTTTGCTACTACAGATACGTAAACCAAATTACTATTGGAAATGCATTATTATATTTTTTTTAGTAAAGTATCTCTACATAGTATAAAACAAAATCGCTTTTCGATAGACGGCGGCCAGACACTTAGAACTTTTAAACTACGCACCGGATTTTGATGCGGTTTTCATCAATAGACAGAATGATTCCAGAAAAAGGTTATATGTGTAATACATGCATATCATATATTATATAATTCTTCTGTCTGTGTGTATGTGACTGAACTCTTCCTAAACGACAGGACCGATTTTGAGGAAATTTTGTGTGTGTGTGTGTGATTAATTTATATTACATTAATCAAAGTGTGATTAAGTTGATTAGAGAATGGTATAGATTCACAATTGGAGCCGGTAGGTTAAGTTGTTGTCGAGATCAAGAAATCAACCATGCGTAGCCAGGGCGGATCGCTAGTATTAGTTTCTTAAAAGTCACGTAAACTAGTTTTTTCGAAAGCAATTGCTTGAAGTTATTTTTTTTTAATTAAAGAATGGTTTTATTATCGTGAAAACATAAATCGAAAATCATAAAATTGACTTTCGATAGAAGGCAGTTTGACCATTCGATCAAGGGACGGCGGCGGCAACGGGGAGCAGCGTCTGCCGAGCGTGGCGATAATTGCTAACACAACAGAAGAAACGCACGTCCAGCAGTAAACTTATTAATACTAACTTAACATTCTGTATGTTGAAGAAGATTAAATATATTAGCGACTTTTATTAATCAAGAGATGAGAATATTAAAATGTTTTAAATAATTTAAAGGGTTAAAATTTTAAGATAAGCCATACGTCCTTTGAGACATTAAAAAAGATTAATTTAGCTATTAGAAAATAGCAATTGAGTAAATTGTAATTCAACATGTTAGCCCATATATAATACATCCATCTTTGTCACTAGATAAGCATTATTTTGATTTGATTTCATGGGACCGATCCTTGTCAGGAATTAAGTAAATGATACCTTTCATCTGTTTTGTACGAGCAGCTATGCAGGTCTAGAGAGACCAGTATCACTGCGACTTAAAAGATCTATTGTGATCGCTGCTATGTCTACAGTTCACTGCTAAGTACAACGTCCTCAATGAATAGAAGGAGTTGCTTAGCTGTGAGTAATTTCACTTCTTCTGGGCGAAGTATATAGTTTCCCAGATGAGTACTGCGTTTGCCCATTAAGGGTCCGCAATTTGTCAGGATGTGTTGTACTTTAGGTACAACCTAAAGTACAACACAGAATTGTAAAGTTTATATAGTGTGAATTTTTTAAAAACAGTCGACTGTATAAATATAGAATATCAACACAAAGTATTACTTATCATAGAAATCACACAAAAGTGAATCTATTAATATTATTTCACATTATTTCAAAACAAGCAGGCACAATAATACATTATAATTAGCTAATTATGCGAATATACGAAAAAATAGGTTATTAAGCCTGATTACTTTCATTTACTGGCATTGATGTATTACTATTAAAAAAAAATATCCGTACAAACAACAACAAAGTTTTTTATCACAAAGACTGATATTTTAGGTTTCGTGACGCTCATTTAAAGGTAGCGTTGCACTGTATTTTAATTAGTTTTATTTTAACGCTTGCTTTCATTATTTATTTTTTAGTGTTTTCGACTACGTGATTAATGCATGTCTTAATTTAACACGAACTTTTAAGATAAAACAAGTAAATGCAATTTATAAGTAATGTATAGACTTAACTTACGTTAAATAACATCAGCAAAAAGATCCGTTCGCAAGTAATTAAACGCGACTGTTATCTTCATCGACTGTGTATTTTTCTTCTATATGAAGCGCACCCGATCTTATCTCATAAGTGCTTTATAGTGTAAAAATTATTGTTACTCTCATGAAAAAGCAAAATCCATTTAAAAATTAAAAACAGGACATACTTTTAAAGATGTATAAACAAAAAGTAAAAGTAAGTTATGTTTTTTGTCTGGTATTGGCAACAAAATTATTAAGTACACAAGCTATAATTCCAATTATAAATATATAAATGACTAGCTGTGCCCCGCGGTTTCACCCGCGTCAACACGTGTCCGAGGTGCACGACATGACCTAGTTCAAGCATTTTATAACGGCTAGGGTTTAAGCGTCGTTCGCGCGCCCAGCCAAGTATTGAATTATTTTCATTTTACATTATCTCTTAAACTATGCGTCAAAATAACATGGTATAAAGAACAAAGTTTATCTTCATAAAATTGTCTTGATGATGAAGTAACTTTCGTTCGTAAGGATAAATAGGCCATGCCTAATAATGACGCTCATAAATCACTTTTAAATTTTCAATATTTTTTTGTCACAAAATACCAAATATGGCTTATGTATAAGAAATAGACATATGGTATCGCGGACTTTTTTAGACGAACTAAAGGTCTATCTTTTTTTAGAACATTGTATTTACGTATCCCTAACGATAACACCAGTGTACGCGGATAAATCATTTCGGGAGTGCTTTTTCTTTTAACTTGCTTAACAAATATATAAGGCCATATTTAAGGCTAGCTGAGTAATATAGCTGAATGCTAGATAGCCTATACTATTTCACATGAATCTGGCTATAATATACAAAAAGAATTTTTCAATTCGGACTGGTAGTTCCAGAGATTAGCGCGTTTAAACAAACAAAAAAACAAAAAACTCTTCCGCTTTATTATATTATAAGTATAGATTTGTTATATAAAAAAAAAATTGAAACAGAAATATACTAGTTACCAGCAGAACTAGCAAGCTTATAGTATCTTTACACCAAAAACACTTAGAGAGATAAAAAATAATTACTTTAAAAAAAATAAGCACTGGAAAATGTGACAATGTTTACATAAGTATTTTACGTGCTAGAGCCATGCTGCAGCTATGTTATGGTTGTACAATGAATGGGTCGTCGCGAACGGGAGGAACACGTTCTCACAGAATACCAATGCAACATAGCAGCTTAATGCTGCTGTGCTTCATATAGTGAGTGTACAGAACCGGAGACACTTTTTACTGGAAACGAGGCACTCCAACTTAGACCTCAGGGTGATAACGCTTTTTTTATAGTATAAGAGTGACAAACGAGCACACAGTCCACTTGATGGTAAATGGATGCTGTTACCCATATACATCTACATTTATCCTCAATTAAGAATCAAATTATAGATGATCTGACCCCTGAGGACTGAGATGGAATGCCTCGTTTCCAGTAAAAAGGGTCTCCGATTCTCTACACTCACCATACGAAACACATCATCATTAAGCTTCTATTTTACGCTGGTATTCTGTGAGAGCGTCGTCCACTTACTATTGGGTGGGTTCTGTACTCGTTTGTCACCTTTTGTTGTAAAAAAAATCTTTATAATTTCATATTTAAATTTTCATTTCAGCCTCATTATTCTATTTAGTTAATTATCTTTAGTAACAGAAACGTTTTTGCCATGATTAATATTCGTTTGAAAAATATCAATGAACGTTCGATTTTCGCATCAGTGCACAGTTATCGTTGGCACTGTAGCGTAGTCAACTCAAACACAGAATAATTGTTTGCTCATATGAATACTATAGTATAGTAGTGCCATAGAAGCGCTAGTATCCGACTTAATTTACCGCTGACACCAATAAAATTGTTTATTTAAATTACAAGTACTATTTTACCAAGTACTCGTTTGTGTAGAAGCTAAAAGTACTTTTAAGAATAGTACCGGTATAATTATCAAAAGCTCCGTATTTTCGATCGTCGTGTTATCGTGTTTTTGCAGTCTAAATGCCCCACCGCTGAGTCACGGGTTCTAAGAGTGTAACTCAACCTGCTCGAAATTGTAATATATTATCTCTGACTATGGTGCAGTACTCAAGCTCTGATATCATCGTAAACTTTTAGACTCTTAAGGATAGATTGGACCAGTTGCTGTAGTGTACTAGCAGAGTACAAAATTCTGGGACTGTTTAGTGCCTTTGATTACTTGCAACTATATTTAGATGTTGCAACTGCGATGTGAACTGGTGAAAATAATATCTTATACTTATTTTTAGCAGCGCTTGAAGAAGTAATACAACAATGTGAAGCCATTGATACCTTAATATGAAATATTTTATATTTCTCTTTGATTTCTTCCTCGTCGACTTTTAACGGACCTCACGTACTAGATAATATATAATTTTAAGGTACATATATTTCAAATTAGCTTTAGTATGCTAGTTTTACTTGTAATTTTATGCTTAATTTTAATTTATCATTTTTTTACAACAACTACCTGTACCTGGCCACACGTTGCTGTGACTCAGACTGCTTAATTGGAAAAAAACATTTTCTTAAGAAGTATTAACTTTAAGTCTAGCAGATAACTTTCTTTTAATTAAAAAAATGCAACTTTGTGTTAAAATTTCAAAGAAATCGGTAAAGAACTTGCGGAGGTTTTAAAGATTTTGCATAAACGTATATTCACGTTATTTTATAAAGGACTAATGTTGAATTGCTATTTTTGTTGTCAAATTATTATGCAAACACTACAAATTGAATAAAACAATTTTTTTGTTTTTAATTCCCGATATTTTAAATGCTTTGCTGCACCTATGGGATTTTTTTGTGCGAAAAGCTATACAGGTATTTTTTTACCGTGGGGAAAATCCTGTGGATACCTTCCGCTGCGGGAGCAACGAAAGTGTTATGCCTGAATCCTACCTACTAAAACCACCACGGTGGTCACCATGTATGCATGTCATATGTATGTTTAACACGGCCAGTATCACTGCGAACAAAATTCACCGCCTTCACCGCTGAGCACGTGGTGAATCAGCACTTAACATTGAAATTAACAATTCCATTGATGCCGGCGACAATCGAACTCATGTTGCCCACGTACTGTGAAATTTACAGCGAGCACTAACCATCTGAGCTCTCACGGCAAGCCATATATATCTTTAATGAATTGAAGGAGCTACTCAGCTGTGACCATTTTCTCTTCTTCTGGGTTAAGTACGTAGTTGCCCAGATTGGTATTTCATTTGCATGCGTAATAGTTCGCAATTAGTTAGGATGTGCACAAATGTTCTTTTGTTAAGGAACGGAATCGACACATCCCTATGTTGTCTAGTCCGAAGAAAGCCATTTGCTTTCTTAAATAGTAATGTCCAGTTAAAATATGCAGTTTGTTTTTCCTTAATACCAGGTCTTCTGAAGCGAAATTACGAGTATATGCCCGGATTAAGGTTTAGGAACGTTTTAAGCCTGGTGTCAGACCAGATCTTAAGTAATTTTTAGTGTTAAGTTTTAATGGTCAGTCGGGCCAGACTTTGTGAGATTCCACAAAATGGCTCGGGCCCAAATTGTGTACTCTTCGACCTCTCCCGTGCAAGCCTATCGATTTATACATTGCCTACGATACCCGCATAACCCGTGCATATGGTTACTAGAAACTATATGCTTATTGTCTGTTCCAAATTACTAGAAACGTTGAGTATTAAAAACAACACAAAAGCAAACGGAACAAAGTCATGCAATTTGATTTATAAAACTTTAAATTTGTGTATGAACTCATGACTTATCAAGATATATAAAAACATATATAGGCATCAAAAATATCACTGAAAGGCATGTTCATTAGTAGATTTTGATTATTTTCTGAATATATCTTAATGAAGGGATTATCTCATTATCTTAATAAAACTAGTCTGAATTTCGGAAACCTTGACAAGGTCAAAACGTATTTGAACGTTCTTAAAAACAATACAATGTCAGCGTGATTCCCGGAACAGCGACTAGCAACATCTGCGCCTGTCGTTATCTCAGGACATCTACAAGCGACAGCCGTATTGCGCTTGTATATGTCTCATGTTATATTCTTTATTATTATTTATCTCGCTTCTATTTTTTTAATTGCTTTGACACTTTTTAAAATACGTCTTGCTTAGCATGGTAAGATTGTTACGATAAACAAATTGCTCTTGAAAAATACATAGCATTTTAATTTTTGTTTATTTATGATATACATGTTGGTGTTATTGTTAATGAACAAAAGTTATAACTATTAAAACTGAAACTATAAGTAGCTTTATCGATATGTCATTATTTCGACTTTTTGAGATATTACATTGTCTAAAAAGTAACTTCCAAATATGCAAATAAAGAAGACTTAAACAAGTAGTAAAATTATAAATTTTGTACCACCGACTTCAATATAAATTATTAAAGATAACTCAAAAACTACTAGTTAGACCTTAATCTAATTTATAAGGAACTAGATGAGAAGCGTCAGTTTTCAAATAATCAAAAAATCATCAAAATCGGTTCACCTAGAAAATTTATGAGGTACCTACATTAAAAAACATACAGTAGAATTGAGTACCTCCTCCTTTTTGAAGTCGGTTAAAACTACTGGACACCAATTCAAAACAAATTAACCTCCCAGAAAAAATCTGATTCACTAAACACCAGAAGGTTGGGATCTATCAAAAAATCACACGTCACGGTGACGGCGCACTTTCCCCATCATTAGGAGTCTACAAGAAAAAAGTCTTCGGATGTTCAGTTGTTAGCGCCCGCCAACAAAGCCATTATGCCTTATTATGGACATCATCCATCACACATCCATATTGATCAGACAGTAATGCAGGCTAATGTTTTATAAATAGATATATAATTTATTTTGTCTCCACCTTTGCATCCAATTGATAAATTGTTTAGGAATAGCGCAAAATGTTGATTTTTAACGTAGGCGTGGCTTCGTTCCGATTTCAACGAGGAAGCTGAGCTATTAATGATTTCACGCCGATTGTAAAAAAGTGTGAATCGGACTTTTTACATCTTTCATTGTTCTCGCGGTCTATGAGCATAATCAGGCGATACAGTTATTAATTTGGCATGCACACGATAAATATCTAGAAAAACGGTTACTTACTTTGACCGAGATGTACTCGCTTCATCCATGGGTAAATTTGTGGAGGATTCGCTTGAGTGTTTGATGCAGTTTTTGAATTCTTCGTGTTATTTGAGCTGGAATTATTCGCTTCATTGCTTTCATTGCTCGATGTGCTTGACGCCGGACTTGAGATGTTCTGGTTCACATTGGCTTTGTGTTCCACTGGTGATGCTATTGGCGTCGTGAGGCCAAGCTTAGTGCTCGTATTTCCAGTGTTTTGACCTACATTACCGAAGCCTGGGGATGTCCTACCGGGTCCAGATGATGTTGAAAGATCTTGCGGAGACGCCACTCCAGTTGTAGAAGTAGAATCGGCAAATTTACAACTAGCGTTAGCTGCTTGGCTTGGTGGCGTCGCCATCAAATTCGGCGATAGTGCCCCGGGACTCGGATTCGAGTGTTGGTGCATATGGCTCGGGGTGCTTCCAAGTCTTTGAGGATGTAGTTGTGTGTAATCGATCATTGTTTGTGGTTGCATGTGGGCACCTGCCGCAGGTGTGGCATATGGATGTTGTGGGTAATGGTGGCCAACTTGTGGTGGTGAATAACAAGCATTTGGGTAGGCTGAAGCTGCTGCATTTGGGTTATAGTAATCAGCACCCGGAGTAGGCAAACCGGGGTGACCACCTTGTTCGACAGGCGTACCAGTGCGCCCCGGCGCCTGATTCCCGTAACAGGACGCGAGAGAGTTGACAAATTGGTAGGAACTCATTCCTGCGTTGTAATTTAGGTCGTTCATCGATAACAGATTGTCTTTCACTTATTTTCTTAAGCTCAGTCGGACGCTAACATTCTTTAGGCGAGTCCTGAATAGCCTAGATGGACATATTAAGTGCTCCAGATGTTTCCGTTACAATTGTCCTCTTGTAGTGGAACTTGATTGATGGACCTGTGATAAAAAGAGACACATTAGTTGGTCAAGTGTGATGTTCTGTTACTTTAGACTATTGAAATCATTTATAAATAATGTGCGAATGTATTAAAGAGAACAAGTAGCGATATATCATTTCTTTTGTATACTTTTCGCAATAATAATTTTTTCTATTCAAATTTCATAGACGGAATAGAATACACACGTATCTAAATTTCATTTGCGTGATCGTATACGCTGTTATCTGTTAATTAACACGCTATAATTAGTGCTCGATTGCTATTTTAATTTAAAGATGCACGGAGTGTGAAAAACAGACACGCGAACGCATTAAATTTAAAAAAAATATATTAATCATTCTATTTTTGCATGAAATATAATATGAATTATCTTTACGCCTTTTAATAAGAGTAGGCTGAGGCACTAAAGTTGTTTACTTAGTAATTAGCAGGCGATGCATGGCATTTTTTTTGAGTCAGGTAGACCAGAAGATCACCAGCTGATCAACCCCGACGAAAACCGTATTGCCGGTCACTAATCAGCTGGTGATCCTCAAGGTACCGCATGAGCTGGCAGTTTATAATGGACTCCATTATTTTGGAGAACAAGGAGGTGATGGCGATAGGCCTGTAGGTAGACGGGTGTGAGCGGTCGCCTCTTTTAGGGATCGGGTGGACAAAAGCCGTCTTCTATGATTTCGGGAGTTTATGTTAATCATTTTGATTAAGCAGTGTTGGTTGGTGAATATGATTTTTTTCTATAGAAAAACTCAACTGACAGAAATACTTTCTACTTTCTAAATAGTATCTACACCCTAAAGAAACTTTTATAGAAAAATTGTGAATATTTTAATTCGGTAAATAGTCAATATTTTTACGAAAATTTAATGTAAAATTAAAATGAACACAATATTATAAATTAAGAACTTGTTTCTTATGCATAATACCTACTAAATATTTTGAAAATGTATGTACAGTAAAATTATTCTTGTATTATTCACTTTATTTTTATTTCTAAAATTATGGGTATAGGTATGAATGCAGAAATATAATACTTTGGTTATGTTATGTCTGCCGAAGCCTACGTGCCTAGCCTATGTGCCTACCGCCGCCTATAAACACCTGCAACGCCAGGGGAATTGCAGAAGTGTTGCCGGCCTTTTAAAAAAGAATAGGCTTGAAGGGGACCTTCAAGAAAAGAGTAAGTCGTATCGGTCCGAAAAAATTGCTGGTGGTATTCGATTCCACAAGAAAGTTGTGCGAGGAAGAAAACTTCTAAATCACACAGTACTGGACCGCCAATCATTCACATACGGATGGTAGATATTGCGATTTCTGTCGTGATGTGCGATCGTGAAATTGAACGACTGGAATTAGTCCGAACAATTCCTCTGACATGCTTTGTGGTATTCCTAGGAGTAGGATAACCAGCAGCGAACTCGTGAAAGACTGTAATGATGATGATGGTGAAATGTGTATAATTACCATAGCTACAACCTAAATAGTATTTTAGTTTGGTGTCTTTACTAGGTAGTCCAGTGAACTCGTGAAAGACTGTAATGATGATGATGGTGAAATGTGTATAATAGCTGTAACCTAAAATGTATTTTAGTTTAATGTCTTTACTATGTAGTCATAACTCTAGTAAGTGATAAATATTTTGAATTTTAAAAGTTACATATAAAACGTTATTCAAATTAACACCACTTTCTTTATGCCTGGTAGCCATTCTAATTCGATGAAAATCAAACATGTAAATTCATCCTTACCCATAAGGACTAAAAAGAAATGCCACGTTGCTAATTATTGGATCTACTTTTCTTATCACTTGTGATACAAAGCAGAGAGATGCTATTTTGTAAAAATATAATCCATTTTAACTAACCTAACACAAGCTACACTTTACATTAAACTAGAATGTGGCTACGCAATGTTAAAGAGTAATGCAATTATTAAATTCCGGTCTGGAATAGTTTCTGTACGTATATTATATTATGAGATACATATTTATTTTTTATATAATGTAAAATAGTTACATCACGTTAATTTCACTACAGATCTACTAACGATATTCACGTAGTATGTATTATATAAAACACGATGACATAAAAAGACATGGAGGTCTATTACAAAACAATAAATTTATTAAGTGACTTTCATGTCTAACGACATACACATGTCAAGTCAAGTGCGGAAAAAATCACATCTCCGCCACGTGGTAGAGCTATAAAAGTGTCTGCGGAGGTTTATGGGTGTAAGCGGTAGGCCGAATGTGACTGCGGCCGATTTATGGACCGTTCCCGATGCATACATCTTTAAGAGCAAATTAGCAGTCATTGTGCATTCGATTTATTCATCTTGAATGCGGCTCGGATGACAAATGTGTGAAATTTGGGCAACAAATTGCGTGTTTACGACGACGGATGTAGTTTATACCAATACATTTCATACCTTAATTAAACGTAATAGTATTTAAAAGTGTATTTTATAAATTAAATGTGCCAAAATTTATTGGAGTGCCGATAAACTACTGCTGCAAATGCCAACCTAACCTGCTGCGCCCTGTGTGTGTGTGTGTGTGTGTGTGTGTGTGTGTGTGTGTGTGTGTGTGTGTGTGTGTGTGTGTGTGTGTGTGTGTGTTGTGCTCTTTTTTATATAGTAAAAAAAGCTAATTAATTGACGAGGCACTGGAGAGTGGAGACCGACAAATGAAAGTATCTATACATATCTATTTCCAATTAAAAATATCCATTTCCATATGCGTAATTTGTAATGCATGCCATTTGACGCATTTTTGGAAAGGCTTATGTACCTACAACTAGCAGTAAAATTAAAAAGGCAGATATTGAAAAATATTAATTTTTTTAAAATCACAAATAATCTCTATCTCAAATGGACATTGTACCTACATAGAATAGATCTCTCAAGACGCATCATTTAGTCCGTTTTCAAATGATGCTTCCAGTTTCTGAAAAATATTTTGTGAAAGTAATGGTTACCAATAGCAATCCTTGTGTTTGCCATGTAACCGAGAATAAAAGGTGAAGATTTACAATTTTCGATATGTTATGCAGAAGGTTAAGTTTTTGATTTATTACTTGAACAAATGAAAAACGCTCACACAAAATTAAAAACCATTGAGGACATTCGAGTCGATACATGTCATTACTATTAGGAATAGCTCTTCACAAGAAGTCTACTGCCGAACATAGGCCAAGGAATGCTACAGGATACGGTCCTGAGCCGCCTGTATCACTTCATGCATATCTTACTAGTCTCTTATAGTTACTCCATCTATATATTACTGCAATAGAAACAGTGTAACCGATACAAATGAAAAGTTACATTTTGCTTATTTATATATTGAAAAGAATAGAAAAGTACTTTTACCTAAGCTTTTGTTTTATAAAAATATGTACCTAAGTTTAATAAGTTTATTTAAAGATATTTTAATTTATACTGATATCACGATATTGTAGTTTAGTTTTACTTTTTTTGATATCTTATTTTGATATGTTCTTTTTTAAATCGCAATTGGGAATTTCATCGCTATGCTATAAAAATGTATGACAGAAAGAAAATAAAGCGTCACACATGATTTTTTTTTTGAGTTTTGTCACGATTATAAACTTCAGCAATTGTTCGTTGTCATAGTGTTAATCGTTCTGTACAGAGAGAGCCACAGGGAATGACATCAAGCGACATGTGTTCGGTTTATTTCAGTTTCAAATTTTTGTCACTCCCGTCCGGTCCAAATTAAATGGGCCGAACGATTTCATTGCATTCTGTTGTTTTACTTTGTTTTCTATCATCATGAAGCCGCTTTAAGCTCCACATCCTTTGATGAGACAACGTCATTTTAGGCGACAGTTTAAATTCATGATTTTATCCATGAAAGAAGTATTATTTTTATTTTTTGAAATATTCAGGCCTTATAAAAATAGCAGAGCAAACCCTATAAGGAATTTGTTGAAATAATGTTCTTTGGATTATAATGTCTAAGGTTATAGTAGGTACATATTATCATTAATTTTAAAATAACTTTTCTATAAGAAACTAGTTAAACTACTCGCATGTGACATAAATCATATGCATGCATAAATATAATAATACGTGTGATGAAAGTTTATTCTCGTCGCAATTAACATTTATTTTATTGGCCAATAAAGCCAAGATCCCCTGAGTTATTATAAACTGCGACGCATCAAGTGGACAGTTTCAATCCACAAAGTCCGGAAAGATTTACTGCGCCACGCTTTGATATAACGACTTCGCGCTTTCTTTACACAAAGTACATCAATTACACAATACTTTTCTTACAAAGAAGAAATCCCAAATTAATATACTCACTTCAGTTACGAATAAAATGGACACTGCGCACGAATTTTTCGATAAAACACAACCAAATAAAGTTACATACACAAACATCCCACAAGTGTTTGATTAATTTAGCACTTTTCACATAATAAAGAAAAATTAAAAACGATAACTTCGAAAATTTATTATTTTTCTTTTCGAAATTCGAACGTTCGAACTAGATGTGCTCGGATAGTCGTCCGAAAGTTCGGTGTTGTCGCGGCGGAAAACGGCTCGTGTTTTCCCGGCGTTCGGGCATCGAGTGCAGCGCGCGTCTGACTAGGTGAGCGGTTGGGCAGCCGCACCGAGCGGAGCGGGCGGGGCGGGCGCGGGGCGGGGCGCACCTGGCCCGCCGCACCACGTGTACGCAATCGCTCCCGCTCCCGCTTCCGCGACCGCTCCACGCGATTAGCGTAATTAGGGTACACCGTCGCAACACCACGTATCCAATTTCAATGGACCGATTGATGATTATTGATGGTAAACGTTCTTCGGTCTACTTTTTGTGGATTTATTTAACACCATTATGCCTTTATAGCAATTTTTCCATTGTTTCAGTCAGTTTTGTGCATTGGTTGCATTCACTTAATTTTTTTATGTAGGATAGGGTGACAAACGAGTACACAGTCCACCTGATGGTAAGTGGTTACTGTGACCCATAGACATATACATCTATCCTCAATAATGACTCAAGATGCAGATGCGTTGTCACCCGTGAGGATTAAGATGGAATGCCTCTTTTCCAGTAAAAAGGGTCTCCGGTTCTCTACACTTACCATACGAAACACAACAGCGTTAAGCTGCTATTTTACGCTGGTTTTCTGTGAGAGCGTGGTCCTTCACCGGTCGAGCCGACCTATTCGTGCTACAACTATACCTACTACTAATATAGCTGCAGCATTTTCACCTGTAACGAAATATCAAAAACGATGGAGCTTGATAGAACTGTTATAATAGTTGTAGATTTTTGAAGAACAAAGTTATTTACACAGAGCAAACTTAATAATAATAAACAAGGTTGTCATGCAAACACCACAATAGTTGCAAAAGAGAATTTAATATTTTAAATTGTAGAGATAAAAGTTAAATTATACTTGTTATTGTAAATGCACGTCGATTAACGTATCGGCCGTTACAAAGATTGCTATCGAATAGACTTCCTTTAAGATATCGGCCGCATTTACATCAGTACAATTGTACGAAACATTTGTGTATACCAACATACACATACGTCAAAAGCAGAATTAAAATGATTCCTCATACGCGGTACTTAGTATAAGTCTAAAGAAGCGGACACTCGCCATGCATCAATCGTGACGCGACATGACATCTTTGTGAGGAGTAAAAATTGCCGACCGCTATCCATAATAAATAACTCGCACTAGTGTCTATTTTTATGCACCCTAGAGCTATTTAACTCTTGCATTCTTGGTAATATTAATAATGACTAGATTTAGTCCGTCAACCTGAAATAAGCTTACGTGTTAGGAAGAGCACGCAGGTAAGAATTTGCAAATTTTCATACTCTCATATATGTTACAGTTGTATCGTATTTGTGTCTTATGATTGTAATGAAATGAACATGTAAAGAATGTCAATTCTTTATTTTTCAACTCAAAATAACAACAATTTCGTTCCATTTGATGTTTCCATTTCCACATGAAATTCTTCTAGCCGGAGGATGAATGGCGAATGAAACTCCGCAGGTAGGTACTCTTTATTTAAATTAATCATATAATTATTTTATAAGAAATTCAGAAAAAAATTAATAACAATTTTAATAAAATTATTACTAAGACACATGAAGTCCGCTAACATGCACTTAACACTTGGATACTTCCTTGCTCTAAAACCCTCTCAAAAATGACAGCAGGTCTGTGGCCAGGAGTGGGACGTGTATAAGCTGTAAATTTTTACTTTAAAAAAATAGTAATTTAATTGCTAGTGTGAAACCAAAAACTCAAAAAGAAATAATTTTTTTGCGACAAGAAACTAAAAAGAAAAGAAAGCATAACATCGTGAAGAATTTCTGGAAATTTAATATTATGTATATTTAAGAGGGTAGGTACACTAATTTACAATGTCTCCTAAACAGCACTAGGGCACTGTGGCAGACACTTAAAAATCTCATCCGGTGCCCAGAAGTCGACAGTTTTAAATAGTTAAATTAAAAGTATTATATTATAGAAATTCTTTTTGATTAGGAATTTGTCTAGATACGAGCAGGTTGCACTCTCTGACCTCTTTCCTCCTCAACTTACGTCAACTGTTGTGTGTTCAGAGTGAAATATTTAAAATAAATTATGGGCATCAATGTTAGTGTATTTTTACTTTTTTCTCCAAATAATAAAGCAAATATCTATAATGCCTATTCGACAACACTATACGTACATAGTTTGAATCAACCTTTCCTCAATATTATAAATTTTATTTTATAGTTAAACTGACTCCGGTTGGTCATTCATTCATTCTTTCATAACATCCTATCAAGTGTCCACTGCTGAACATAGACCTCCCCCATTGATTGTCTCATGCACACATAAATAGCCTACACGCTAGGAAATGAACTGCACTTTTATATTTAAAACCGTCAATTTAAAATGATTTCTCTCAATTTTATTTGAGCTTCAACTGCATCTCTAATCATAACAAAAAATTGTATTAGTGTTTTCACACGAATATAATTTTGTTTGCACATGTAATCAGACATACATTGCCAAATAAAAAAAGTAAAATCACGTTCACATGTACCTTAATAATAGGTGTTTGTTTAACGCGGTTTTAATTGTAATGAGGTGCTAATTATACTAAGCGCGTTTGTCTGATAAATTATTTAGAAAATTTGTAAATGCTTTCAATTAATTGCTTTATACACGAAACGTAAAGTTCATGTTAATTTAACTCAGCCTACGGCTTAAATATATAGACGACTCCAATTAACATGTAAGATTAATCACCATTATAGCCTTTCACAAGTCCACTTCTGAACAAATGACTCCCACAAGGTATGCTACAAAGCACGCTCCTGAGCCAACTGTATTCACTGCCTGCCCGACTTCCTGGATCTCTTATCAGGTCGTCATTCCATCTAGTAAGGGCCGCCCTGCACTTCGCTTATCGGCACGAGGTTGCCACTCGAGAACTTTTCTTCTCCATTGTTTGTCAGTTCTTTGAGCTATAGGGCTAGACAATTGTTACTTTGGCTTACTAATCAGTTGGGCTATCTCGGTTACTGTGGTTCTACTTCGGATATCCTCATTTCGAAGACTCATCACACAGAAACTCCCAGCACAGCCCTTTCAATAGCTCACTAAAAGAACTTGAGCTCCTCATACGGCCGGCAGTGGAGTACCACGTAAGGTTACAAAGGTATAGTAAAATTTTATTTTTATAAACTCATATAGTTTTATTATTAAAGTGATAAACAGTTAATTTATGGTAAATGAATACTGAAGCCCATGGACATCTGCAATGAACTTAAAACAAAAAAAAAACTACAGATGCAAATGAGGTCTAGATATAATGGAACATATAAGTGTATGCACTGCTACTTTATGGCAGACATGTAGAAGGGGATGGTACTTACCCACACGATCTCCTAGGCATTAAAGCATTCCTACACCTCAGCAATTATGCCCCAAATAAACTACAATTAAATTAATTTTGCACTTCTATTTTGGTCTATCCATCCACGCCATCATAACAGTCCAGAAAATATAAGCTCACCGGAATATTTAGTAGGAAGGTCGCCTTATCTTAGTTATGCTGGCTTAACACTTGAGAACTAACTTAACGACTTTCCTGACTTATTTACTATCCCAGCTTGAGAACAAGAGCCCAAGTAGTACTGCCTTCTAATATATTGGGCCTTCTAATACTTCGTACACACTGATTCAATTGTTTATTTTGATATTTTTTCTTATATTATATAAAATTTGATGTTTAAAGCGGTAATCTTTGTGCCAATAACATTGTAGTAAACTTGAAGTTGGGTACATACGAGTATATTATAACATCATTGTGAAATATACTTTAGTAATGCTGCTTTTGAGGTTTTATATATCTATTATTATAAGGTTTAATATATTCAATATAAAAAAATGTTTCACTGCTGTCTCATCTGATAGTAACTTTTACATGATGTAATGATGCAAGGCATGATGTAATGTAGTTTCACCAAATAGCAAAGAAGCACAACAATGATCGATGATTACAGAACAAATGGTATTAAATTACTTCATCGGTGTTCTAATAATGTTCAGTAAATCAAAAGCAATAGGCTAAAAGTCTATAAGAATATATTTATAAAGACGAAATATTTGAAGACTTATTTAAGCCCCTGGTGACACCTTTGTGTCCCACAGGCCATAAAATTTATTAGGACTTAATAATCCAATCTTACAACACACGCACATGTTCCAAAACATAACTCAACTGGTGGCTTTACTGACTCTAACAAAATTTACGACGTAAGGGTGAGTACAGCTCTCTTCTTCGTTTGTTCTCGATGTGACAAGGACGATATTTGTTGATTCGAAAATCGTTTATGAGTATTTAATTGAGCCGGAGGGTAAAGATCACAATGAAATACGGAATGTTTCTTTGATTTGGACATTTGCCTATTAAAATGTCTTTCATTATATTTTAATTTTCATATTTAAACTTACGTATCAAGATACTACTTTTTATAGGACAAGTATTTTAGTCTAATAAAGATTTGTGGCTTTTTTTTAATTTTGTTTTAATAACTTTTTGGAGAAAAGTGCGAATATCCACGAAAGTTCTCTATATCCGAAGTTTCTTTACGTGACGCTATTGCCAGACTCAATATGGATTTGACGAATCTCCACAGCTGGTCTCGTAAGTTTAGTATTAGTGTGAACTCCAATAAATACCAAGCTACAATAATTGGTAGTGCTCAACAATTGTGTAAGCTATATACGTCCATTGCGTTCCACCTGTCACGTTTGATAATTCTATCATACGGGATTCTGACAGCGTTAGAAATCTCGGTGTCTACTTTGACACAACCTTAAATTTGTGCACTCAAATTCATAATATCAGTGCTTCTGTTTTTGTTAAGCTCAGTGCTTTGAATTGTCTCAGGAACTTTTTTCTGGTCAAGGTAAAGATAACTCTGGTGCAATCTCTTATTTTGCCTATTAGTGACTATGCTAATATATGTTTTCCTGATCTCAATGAGGTTTTCCTCGATAAGCTGGATCGTCTCGTCAATAACTTGTATCTGTTTTATTTTTCGCCTTCGCAAGTTTGATCATGTATCCTCATTCCGCACTCAGCTTCAATGGCTTCCAATTCGCAAAACGCATTAGGGTACTTAACACAGTTTTTTCTATTTTATTCTCTAACCACTATCCAAATTATCTGAAACATAAGTTTCAGTTTCTGCGGGACACTCATGACAGACAGCTTCGTTCATCGGAGACTCTTGCTCTCATTATACCCCTTCATCGTTCGAGTTGATGTTCGAGTTCGATGGAATGACCTGCCTGTAAAATTAAGACAACTTATCTGCAAACCAACATTTAAAAATAATGTTCGAGATCGTTTTCTAAAATTGCTTTACGACTGCTATATTCCATCATCATTATAGTTGTAATATCTGTAGATATATTAGTTTCATCAGTATATTACGTATCTTTATGTATCTTGTATTATATTATATATACATTTATATATTTGTGTATATTGATGTATGTATGTATGTATGTATAATGTGTATATGTATATGTGTATGTATATTTCTTTGTAACCGCCTTCGTAGTTCTATCACTGCCCTAAAGTTGACTTACAGAGAATGCTATTAGCATTATACTGCCTTTTGTTCCTGTACTTAATATGTAAGGTTCAATAATGTTTAATTAAATAAAAAAAAGTTTTCAGATGCCGTGGTGTTGGATTTCGTTTGCCTATATTACTTTTTGAAGCGATGTAAGAATAGGTATCCACTAACACATATCATCCTGTGGCTATCGTAAGAGGCGACAGGGGGAAACAAATCAGGAGATGAGCAGCAGCGTCTTCGTAATAACGACTGTAGATATATCTATAAACTGCAGTTGACAACCCGCTTGCCAAGCGTGGCAACTATGGCAAATATCCCCCCGTGTAGCAATCTATGGGGAAGTCCTATGTTCAGTGTAACAGTAACAGTATCTTTTTTTAAATGAATTTAATTGAAGTTAGAGCAATGTAGAGTCAGACACAAACCCTGCTCAATTTATATGTTTATAATTATTGAAATTTATTTTTAAAATATCTTAACTCTCGAAAATTGTTTACATGAACTATTCGTAAATGCTGCTTTCTATATCTTAATTATTATCGCTTCAGACATAATTATATGGCAACATTTCTTAAAGTGCTAAAAACTTGAAAAAAATATGCCTTGCAGTTATTATCCAAATTTAACTCTTTGTATTCAACCAATGCAAGTCAATATAAAGATCGTAGCACATAATAACATATAATTACTTAATTCACTACTTAATTTGCAAGTGAATAATAAATTTGCATGTAAGTCTATAGAGAAGTGTATGCCGTCTTTTACGCACACTCCTTAATTCTATAAGCGTGAGTGAGATAGACAGTGCACCATTGTTTGGCTGCAGTGGAAGCATGCGTATTGCAGTGGCGATGGGCGAGGCGTGTTGCGTGAAACTTCGTAATGCCATTGGTCGGAACACGTTAGACAAGTGGGGTGCGAATGTGATCGAGGAAACTTTCGAGTTTTTAACGTTAGAAACTTTAGATATCGCGTAAATTCTCGTAGAATTTTGTCAAACTTTGTAATAATTATAAGAATGCTTGACAGTAACGTCGACAACAAAAATACGTAGGTACTGTTGTCGCAATGTTTTAACGAGTTTTATTTAGATTTTTTCGGAACTTAATAATAGTTGTTACAATTACAGCTAAGTTAGGTATTTAATGATTTTTAAGATTATATCTAATAATGATAATTTTTGTTTTATTTATTTATTTATATATTTATTTATTTAAACTGTTGTGCACAGAAATTATAATTTAAATAGGTCGTATTTTAATAACTGACTATTTTGTATGATCAAATAAAAATGATCTTTTGATCAATTTTAGCGTCTATTTCCGAGTAGGTACTATCAGCAGCTAAACTCAGTAGTTATGGTGACACTAATGTACAAATATTACAGGATACTGGTACAGTTGTAGCACGGATGGGTTGGTTCGACCGGGGAAGGACAACGCTCTCACAGAATACCAGCGTAAAATAGCAGCTTAACGCTGATGTGTTTCGTATGGTGAGGGTAGAGAACCGGAGACCCTTTTTACTGGAAAAGAGGCATTCCATCTTAGTTCTCACGGGTGACAAAGCATCTGCATTTTGATTCTTTACTGAGGATAGATGGTGGACTGTGTGCTCACCCTTATCCTATAAAAAGGGTAGGTATACTCACTCGTCCTAATCCACTCGGTAGGTGTTCAATGTTATGCGATTACAATTTTTTTAATTCCTTAAGGAATAGGAAGTTATTAATAACTTTTTAATTACGAGCGTAATCGTTTCTTTATGACAATTAATCTTAGTAAACAAACTAATTGTACCTAGATATTATATATTTTTTTGTTATGAATTTTCGAGTCATTTCAGCGACAATATTTTTTTATAAGATAGGGTGACAAACGAGCACACAGTCCACCTGATGGTAAGTGTTTTCTTTTTATGTGTGTTACCTCATAACTTTTTTCTGGGTAAACCGATTTCAATGATTCTTTTTTTATTTGAAAGCCGGTGCTTTTCATGTGGTCCCATAAAATTTGACTAAGGTCTGATTAATAGTTTTTGAGTTATTCTTAATAATTTATATTGAAGTCGGTTGTACAAAATTTTAATTTTAAATTATTTTGCCTATGTGTCCATCTAGACAGGTAATGCCCTCTTACCTGTTTTTGCCGCCAAGCAGTGATGCGTGCTCTGTTTTTCGGTCTGAAGTGTATGAAGAGCCAGTATAATTATCATTTATAATTATAATTATTATAATTATCAGGTTGATCCTCTTAGGATTTATGAGACATTCAACATAAATCCTAAGAGGTGACAATGCATCAGTAGACTTCTAATGTTTAAGTTCGTGGCTGGTGTCTATGGGCCGCAAAAGTCAACTAACATCAGGTGGAGTGTAATTTTGTTTGTCACATAGATACATGACAAAGCAAAACATCTCCGAATTCCACTATCCATTACAGCTTATAAAAGTCCACTGCTGAACTTAGGACTCCCCCATAGATTGCTTCGTAGGTGGGATTTTGCCATAGTTGCCACGCTTGGCAAGCAGGTTGGTGAAAATGCTGCCTATTTTAATTTCCCTTTGTCGCCTCTTACGACATCCACGGGACTGTATAGGGTATTAGATATTCTTATATCGCCACTACACGGTTTCACTTTCGAATACTGACATATAATGTTAAATAATAAAATATTTTCGTATTTTAAACGTTCATTGAACAAACCAAACGACATGTCCTATATCTATTCCTTCGATTTATCATTTGCAACGAATGTAGGTGTGTGGATTTTCATTTACTTAACATCAAGATTAATTTATTATTTGGTGAACAGTCGGATTGAATAATAACTGTATCGCACCTACTTAAATAGTTTACAAAGAAACTCTGTTAATAAACCTTGTGTGGGTATCACAATTATTGTTTATTAGATAATAAATTATCATATCACAAATATACAAGTAGGTGTATTTAATCTGTTCATCGAAAGCATTTACTTTTCTACCGACTTCAAAAAGGAGACGGTACTCAATTCGACTGTATGTTTTTATGTGTGTTACCTCATAACTTTTTACTGGGTGAACCGATTTCGATGATTCTTTTTTTACTTGAAAGCTGGTACTTCTAGTGTGGTCCCATATGAATTTGATTATGATCTGACTAATAGTTTTTGAGTTATTTCTAATAATTTATATTGAAGTCGGTTGTACCAAATATTTATTTTTAAATTATTCGGAAATAAATTGATACAACCTCAGTGCAAAGACGGAGCGATGCATGCATTTCAAGTGAATCCGAAACTATGTTCAATTTCTTGACATGTACTCATCAAAACATCTTACTTTTTATTTGTTTAACAGACAGTAAAAGTTCGAACGATGGCATCCACCTAAAATCATGTTGTCGGTTGCAAATGATTTTAGATGCATATGGCTAGCCCATCGCTTACACAATCACAAAACCAATATCCCATAAGTTGTCTTTAACGACATGCTAGGTAAGTAGTACAGTTGCCACATTCTTTTTTGTTATACCTAAGCCCCACACAAATATAAGGCCCCTATAACTTCCAGACCAAGTAAATATGTTTTCAATATCAACATCTGATACCCTAAACAATAATATGATATGTATAGGACTTAATATCCTATAATCGATAGAGAAGAATGGATCTCAAGTGCGAGCTTCGTACCGCCTAAGCGAAGTGTAGGACGGTACCCATGAGATGCAGTGACGACCACTTGATAAAAGATGCAAGAAATCGATTGATAGAGATGGCTCAGAACCGTGATTTGCAGAACCGTGAATGCAACAGCATTCTTTAATGCAGGTCCTGAACATAAGCCTGCATATATACAATGATAAAGTTTAAAAATTATTAAATTATATCTTTAAATTTAACATGTCCTTCAGATTACTTTCTAAACACAATAATAATAATATCTAATAGTCCAATTTATGTAGGTATATAAACGCCTCCACATAATAGTACCTTTATAGTAAAGTAAACCAGCTGAATTGATATGCCACTACAAACTGAATACATTCTATTAATTGCTGAATAAATTCTATATTATAATTATATATATATATATATATATAATATATACCTATAGTATATATATATATATATATTTTAAGTATAGTTATTGTTAGTTACTTATATTATAATATATCATGGTTATTAATTGAAATATAATGATTTTTTCTATAATGCTTATTTAAGTATTTACCTATTTATTTATTTATATCTGTTATTATTACTTAAAGCTACACTAAGTAGAGACAATTTAAATATGTTTTCATTTATTCTGATTTGATCGAATTGGAAATTTGCCTTGCTAATTCGCCTTTATTTTCCGTAATATTGTAGTTTGTCCGTTGACATTTTAAGTTTTGATTTTAATTGTTGGGCAAGTTCGTTATACATTCAGCCGCTACTTAGAACAATATAATACAGACGTGTGTAGTTGTCGCACACTTCAAAAGCTCCGCTATTAGTAGGTACGCTAGTCATTCAGTTTCACACTTAGCATTACTACTCCTATTTTTCTCATTAGATTCTTAAATCGTATACCTATATAATATATAGGTATACGATTTAAGAAAATATAATAATACCTTTCTAATTAATACTTTGAATTAAATCGTATTTTACGTAGTAGAGCCACACTACAACTATTTTGTGGGTGTAACATGAATGAGTCGGCTCGACCGGGGAAGGACTACGCTCCCAAAGAATACCAGCGTAAAATAGCAGCATAATGCTGCTGTTTTTCGTTTGTTGAGTGTAGAGAACCGGAGACACTTTTACTAAAAATGAGGCATTTCATATCAGTCCTCAGGAGTAGCAACACATCTGCGTTTTGATTCATAACCGAGGATAGATGTAGATATCAATAGGCCACAGTATCCACTTACCATCAGGTGGACTGTGTGTTCGTTGGTCACCCTTATGCCAGAAACAAATAATTTTTATAAAACTATAGTGACAAACGAACTTACAATACTTCTGATGGTAATTGGCAACTGTAGTAGGTAGGTACATGATAACATATGCGTTGACACTCCCGTCACGACTAAAATGGAATGCCATAACTTGTAATTATACTCTCTATACTCTAAATCCAGACAGCCTCCTTAGCAAAAAATGATATCATCATACCACCTAGATATTCAATGTAGAATGCTTTAATAATTATTAAAGTTGAAAGAAACTTCAACAACAAACATTGATTATGAACTGTGATGATATCTAGTGAGAACACTAACTTGATCATAGTCATGAAATTGTAATATTCTTTTCGTAATACGTCTGCAAAATTTTAAAATATTCAGACGTCTAAAAGTGAGTTAAATCTGAGTTTTAAATTCTATTTCATTTATTCATACATATTATGTACTAAACCTGGTGGATCTGAACCGTACTTTGACACATTTCTTGGAAAGACCTATATTCAGATGAGACTTGTGGTGGACTGTAATGATGACATCGATTAAAAACCGACGTACAAAAATACAGTGAAAATAATGAAAGCGTGTCAGAAGGAACGGTACCTACCGATTTGACGTAAATACGTATGTAGCGCATACAATCAGCGCATTGCCAATGAAAACCTATGAACCGATACGTGTTCCTTCACGGATGGTTGTAAGACGAAGTCATTCAGGCAATTACGTTAAAGACTCACCTGGGGGCGACAGAGTCTTTTTCGAGTATATTCACCGTCGTACCAAAGTAGCAGACTACAATGAAATTGACACTTTTCTCTCGTATCGGCAAATTACCCGGACCTCCACTATCTAACTGAATCGCAAGAAACCTTATGATACAAAAAGCTTATAAATAAGAACGTCGTAGATTTTAAAAATAAGTATTATATTTTTTATTCTAACAATAATTAGAAAAAAAAACCTTATTAGAAATCGAATTAGTTTTATATTAATGTCTTATTGACTCCTTAACGTGACAGCGACATCTGTTGGTTATTGTGAAAAGGTCAGTCAGTTATTTATATTTATTTATTTATTTATTCTTTATTGCATTCCTTAATCTAAAAGAATACAAAGGGCGGACTTAATGCCTTGAGGCATTTTCTACCAGTCCACAATGTTATATATTATACAGAAATATTATATTTTATGCAATTACGGAGTGTTAAAAAAAATGTTGATAACTTTATTTTTTCACTGATGCATGCCAGAAAAAAACTTGACGAAAGCTTTATAATATAAAAAATATAGTAAATACAAAGATAATATTTTAAAACTACAGAATACATTACCTAAAGTTTTAAAACAATATAAATAAGAAAATGTAAATATATTCTTTTTTTTTTTTAATTTAAAATGTTTACTTTTGGAACGAAATAGCTTGAGCCCCTAAGCTCTCATAGAAGCAGCGTAGTAAAAATATATATTATTCTTTGAAAGCAGACTCTACCTGGAATAATTTACTCTCAAACTCTCAAACGGAAAACGCAGAAATCTTTTTCAGTGAAACATTATTTTATTGCTACTAGGTAGCAAAACCTTACCTCGATTACACAATTTTATTTATATCGACACCTCTTTGAATGTTTCATTATTACAGCCTTTCATAAGTCCACTGCTGAACATAGGCCTCCCCCAAGGAATGCCACAAAGCACGGTCCTGAGCCACCTGCATCTATCGACTTCCTGCATGTCTTACCAGGTCGTCACTTCATCTAGTGGGGGTCGCCCTACACTTCGCCTACCAGTACGAGGCTGCCACTCGAGAACCTTTCTTTCCATCGGTTGTCGGTTCTTCGAGCTATATGGCAAGCCCACTGCCACTTCAGCTTACTAATCCGTTGGGCTATGTCGGTTACTCTGGTTCTACTGCGGATATCATCATTTCTAAGTTTATCACGCAGAGAAACCCCGAGCATAGCCCTCTCCATAGCTCGCTGAGCGACCTTGATTCCTCATACGGCCAGCATTGAAGGACCACGTCTCAGTTCCATAGGTCATCACTGGCAACACGCACTTTAAATGTTTATTAACGTTAATCTTTAAAAGTTAAATGTTAAATTTATTACGTTCTATTATGGTCAAGGCGTAATCCCGAACTCATGGAAGACAGCTTTGGTGCACCCGATCCCTAAAAAAGGCGACCGCTCAGATCCGTCCAACTACAGGCCTATCGCTATCACCTGCTTGTTCTCCAAAGTAATGGAAACGATTATTAACAGCCAGCTCTTGCGGTACCTTGAGGATCACCAGCTGATTAGTGACCGCCAGTACGGTTTCCGTCGAGATCGCTCAGCTGGTGATCTTCTGGTCTACCTGACTCATAGATGGGTGGAGGCAGTGGAGTCCAAGGGGGAGGCGTTGGCCGTTAGTTTGGACATAGCGAAGGCTTTAGATCGGTTTTGGCACAAAACGCTTCTTTCGAAGCTGCCTTCCTATGGGCTTCCCGAGAAATTGCGCAATTGGATCACCAGTTTTCTTGCAGATCGGAGCATCAAGGTCGTAGTAGACGGTGCATGCTCCGATTACAAGCCCATTAACGCTGGTGTTCCACAAGGCTGCGTGCTATCACCAGCGCTGTTTCTTCTGCATATCAATGATATGTTGCAAACCAGTAACATTCAACGCTATGCAGACGACAGCACTGGTGATGCTTTATACACCGGCCGTGTCAATTTTTCTCGGGAAAACGTCGCCGAGTACCGAAACAAACTTGTATATGAAGTCGAGTCTTTGTTGAACAAAGTCTTAGACTGGGGGTGACTAAATCTAGTACAGTTCAATCCCCAGAAGACACAAGTTTGCGCGTTTACCACTAAAAAGAATCCCTTTGTCGTATCTCCTCAGTTTCAAGGCACTCCCCTCGTTGCCGCAGCCAGTATCAATATCCTCGGTGTCGACATAACGAGTGACGTGCAGTTTCATGATCACTTGGAAGAGAAGGCCAAATTGGCCTCTAAAAAGCTTGGCGTGCTCAGCAGAGCGGGACAGTATTTCATGCGGGCGCACCGCTAGCAACTTTACAAGGCGCAGGTTCGGCCTCACATGGAATACTGTTCCCATCTCTGGGCTGGGGCTCCCCAGTGCCAGCTCCTTCCACTTGACTGCATCCAGCGCAGAGCGGTTCGAATCGTCGACGACCGAGTTCTTTCCGATTGGCTTGACTCACTGGCACTGCGTAGAGATGTTGCATCTCTTTGCGTATTTTATCGCATCTACCACGGGGAGTGCTCTGAGAAATTGTTCGGACTAATTCCAGCCGCTCAATTTCACTATCACACATCGCGACAAAACTCACGATACCATCCATATCATCTGGATGATCGGCGGTTCACCACTGTGCGATTCAGAAGAAGTTTTCTCCCTCGCACAACTTCCTTGTGGAATCGATTACCACCAGCGATTTTTCGGGACCGATACGACTTAGGGACCTTCAAGAAAAGAGCCTACTTCTTTTTAAAAGGCCGGCACCGCATCTGCGATACCCCTGGTGTTGCAGTTGTTCATGGGCGGCGGTAGTCACTTACCATCAGGTGAGCCGAATGCTCGTTTGCCCTCTCTCCTATAAAAAAAAAATATTTGCTGACAACTTAAAGCGTAGTGTTCACAACAACTAGCGACATACATGACACATGATCTTTGTCTTGTCCACATTTTTCTATCAGTTTAAAAACACTGTTGAGATTATTGAGCATAGTGCTAAGGTTATCTAGTGATTTGCTATAATGACTATGCCGTTCGGAAATCGAATAAAAATAATTTATTTGCTATTGAAGTCGATATCGTATCCTTTAATTCAAAAAGTCTTGCAAAGCAGCAGTGGTTTTGTACTTCGTATAAAAGTATCTCGTTCTGTAAATGGTATAAACACTTCGATATACCGACAGTCAATATAACACTGCCTAAGGAAATAAAATAACGCCCAAATCTTGACGCAATCATAGGCTTTCTTAGTACGTATCATTTACGCAAAACAAAGTGTCAAGTGTACTCTTCAGTCTTCTGTACGTATGATACTTTTTGAGAAATCGTTAAATAGATAAAATAAATAGTCTTTGATTACCATTAATAGATCCTACCCAGGCACAACCTCAAGTTAAAAATAAATATTACAATAAAAAAGAAATATTTTCAAAACGTCACTTTGAAAAGTTCAGTAATAAGTTATTTTATCTTTCTGATCATGACGTTATATTGATCATATCTTTGTGAAAATCAATGTTATTCTCTGTTAGATAAAACTTAAGTAAGGTTACTTGATATGTGATTAAGTCAGACTTAACGTACTTATAGAAAAAGAACTACGAGAGAGTTCTAATACCACCGCGGGTGATGTGATTAGCTATATATCAATGGAATGATCTGATAAAAGGTAAATCAGTTATCTAAATTACAATACCGGGTTGTTGATTAAGTTCTCCACATACGGGTAGATACATTAATTATACTTAATCGGGTCATAAGTTCTGTCAAAACCTTATTATTTAAAGTTTTTGAATACTGGCTAGGTGAATTTCACCAATTTTAAAAATATAACGTTTACGCTTGCCGAAAATAAAAAAGACATTAATTTTCATTCATTTTCAAATATGGAGTGGTCGAAGAAAGAAGATAGAGTAGCGGTTATCGCGTTGTACCGCTGTGGTTACGCGCCAAAAGAGATTTTAATATTCTACAAAAATTTAAAATAACCCTACGATTTGTTTATCGCACTATTAAACGATTCACTGAAGATTCAAGCTTCGAATATCGTAAAAAGACCGGCCGACTTCGTACAGTTAGGACACCCGCGATCATCAAAGCAGTGAAGGCGCGAATCCAAAGAAATCCTGTTCGTAAACAAAAAATCTTAGCTCTTCAGATGGGTCTAAGCAAAACCACGGTCGAAAGACTGATCAATGAAGATCCCGCGCTTTGTTACGGCGGTTTGGGAAAAAAAATACTGCGAAATTTCGGTTTCTGATGAAAAAAATTTTAACATCGAAGAAAGTTATAATAAACAAAATGATAATGATATAAACAAAATGGTGTATGCCCACAGCAGTGAAGAAGCCAGCACGCGTGTTCCGAGGGTTCAACAAGGACATTATCCCCCCTCAGTGGCTCCTAACCGCCTGCGCCCTCTTTTCTCAAAAGGGGGTCGCTTCTGGCAGAGAGGCTTCATAGGCCATTGCCATTCCCCACAGGCGGTGTTTAGTGAGTATACTTAGGGGTTAGGTTAGTTAGGCACAGTGAGTCTCACATAACCACGACAGACCGGCTGTCGTGGTATGTATAAAGCATTCACCGCCTCCTCGCGTTAACGGGGTAGCCCTTTCAAATTCAATTGCTTCTGGGCGCAAAAAAAGGCATTATCCTTTGTCACATATTCAGGCATAACTGAGGTGTTTTTCTGTGAAATAGGTGTAAAACCAGTGTCGAGGTGTACCAAAATACCGTCCCAACAAACATAGTGAAACCTCTTTCTCAAAAAAATTTTCAAAAACAGACATTCCAACAGGAGTCTGCACCAGCTCATAGGGCACGAAACACGCAAAACTGGTTGACCGCCCAAGTAATTGACTATATTGGATATGAAGACTGGCCCTTTTCTAGTTCAAATTTAACAGCCACTGGATTACAAGATATGGCAACATTTGGAGGAGAAAGTCTGCGCTAAACCTCATCAGAGTTTGGAATCTCTCCGAGCATCGTTGGCTAAAACAACGGCAGAAATAGATATGAGTGTGGTGCGTGCTGCGATTGACGTTTGGCCGCGTCGATTAAGGGCATGTATTCAAAATAGGGGAGGGCATTTTGAATAATGCAAATAAAATTGTATTCTAAATTAAATTACCTTTCATTTCATATATTATTTCTATATAATTATCAAAAAGTGTATCATTAATTTTATAAAAAGTTTTTGACAGAACTAATGACCTAACTAAGTATTTACGTGTTTGTTAAATAATTTAATTAACTAAAGATCTGTATCTTTACACCTATATATTTATATCTACAGGAGTATCTTTTTTCATCGATTAAAAATATTCTTCATTAAGTTAATTTTTTTATAGTATAGTTTTACAAATGAGCACACAGTCCACCTGTTATTAATGGTTGCTGTGACCCATAGATATCTACATCTATCCTCAGTAAAGAATCAAAATGCAGATGTGTTATCACCCGTGAGGACTAAGATGGAATGCCTGCTTTCCAATAAAAACAGTCTCCGGTTCTCTACACTCACCATAGGAAACACAGCAGTGTTAGGCTGCTATTTTATGCTGGTATTCTGTGAGAGTGTGGTACTTCCCCGGTCGGGCGGGCCCATTTGTGCTACAACTATACTACTAATATAGCTGCAGCATGGTTCTACCACGTCTAATGTTAGTCTTATGTTAGTCTGAATAGTCTTATGTTAGATAAAAATTAAGGTATCTTTGTTTGTCCCGTATTCTGTACAATTAATCCGCCATTGACTGCCAGGCTGGTCTAGCGGTGCTGGGTTCATTAGCTGGTTAGCGATCATGTGATTCTGGGATCTAGTCCCATGTTGGTTCATTATCATTTAATAGTTTGTTCTGCCACAAAAAGCATGTAAAGCCTTTGTTCTTGCGCCTTATCTCTCTCCGGTCGTGTCGGATTACTGTTCCATGATAGTTAGAAAATAAAGAGTGCACCTGTGTCCAGTTTAGTGAGTAGTAGTGAACTCTCAGTAGAAAGTTAAGAGGGAGATTTCCTGAGAAAAATCAACTCTAAATTTTTTTACATAATATTTGTTTGTTCGTTAACTTTGCGTTCCTTCGCACAGAACTTCAGTGAATGTATGTGTGCGCGTCCGAGAATATTTCTAAAAATAGGCAACGTACACCGGCGTAACGAAATTTTGTCACAATTTGGAGCCAATTAAGAAGAATAATATACAATTTCGTCAGATGAGAAATGATTGACTTTAGTGAAACATCTTTGAAATTATTTTTTAGGCTTTTGTTAGGCTTTTTGTTAATAAAATATTAAAAATTAACGTGCAATATTGAATTGAATGTAAGTTTTCTTTAAAAAAAAATACACGAAACCTTTGGGCGCGGTTGAAATAAATCTTGTTATAGTTCGGCTGTTATCATCTGAGTCGCATAAGCGTCAGTAACAGTAGGAATGTGCCAATAACTTGCAAGATATTGATAATTTGCTACGTGCTTACGCGCGTCTATGAGTTAGAATATTAACCCTCATTTCAAATGCTGATCACTGATTTGACATTGAAAAAAGTGATGAGCAATAGGTATCGTAGGTGTAGTGGGACATTAAAGCTAAAAGTTAAAGTTCCAGACTTATTCATGAGAGGTTTTTAGGGCAAAGAAATGTCCGCCTCGCTGGCCCGATACTTGTTCATGCACTTCACATGTCTTAGAAATATTATTTTTTTCATATTTCTCAGACATGCCGGTTTCCTCACGATGTTTTCCTTCACCGACAACCACGTGTTAAATCAGCACTTAAAATTATAAGTAACAATTGCACTGGTGCCGGTGGGGATCGAACATATAGGACGGTATTGGTGTCAATTTTTCACGGTATTTACTTTTATAGATCGAACTCAACCTATTAATTAATCTTTGAGAAGACGACAGTGTCAACAGATGGACTTTTATAGCGAGTTGTTAAATAATTTGCTTTTAGCATATTTTATATTTTCTATTTTTCAGTTTTTTTGTTTGATAAATGAAATAGTTTTCAGTAAAAAGGGATCTCCGGTTCTCTACACTTCCATACGGAACACAGCAACATTAAGCTGCTGTTTTACGTTTGGAACATATAATCAACTTTTTTATATTGCATTTATTCGTTGACTGTTTAATGTGTTGCTATTTAATAAGTTTGTGTTTTATTTTAACATAAAAAACTGTCTGTTTTTGTATGTTTCAAAAATGTCTCTTTCTTTGTTATATTTGTGAAACAAAGGTTGTTTTGTATGTATAAAACTAGCTGATACCCGCTAGTTTCGCTGGGCACACAGATTTAAAATATCAAGATTATTTTTGATTGGACTATACTACATTACGAAATGAGTAACTATAATAAATTTCAAGTAAATTGGGTGTATAGTTTTGGAGATCTCATGATGAGTCTGACAGTAGCATTTCGCTTATATTATATCTATAGATATTCTACTAATATATATAGAATACCTATACAGGGTATTTTTGGAACGCTCCCGAAAACTAAGACAGGCGACAGCACCAAGTATACCTTTGATCATGGGTTACAAATAAAGTCGATCCTGATGAAAAAAAAATCATCTTTTAACAACGTTTTATTAGCTTTACTCACGCGCCATCATGTTAGTACAGCTAAATGAAACGATAATTTCATAAAAAATATCATGAAAATACTGAAACATAAAACCAGCAGTGGAAACTGAATTGATATCACCTGACTAATGGAGGTTAATGTACGCGCGAACGGTGAAAAACAAACGCTGGCCTTGAACTTGGGCACTGAGCGATTTATCACATATTGGTACGAAAGGCGCGCGACGGGGGAACAATCCGCCAGTATTAGTGTGCCTGCATGCTATTGGTTCCCGCGCTTTGTTCGCTCCAAAAATACAGTCGCATACACAGCTTACTTTGCGACTCGCGACGATGTTTTAAAAAGGAAGGAAAGAAAAATTATTTATATCTATTGTTTTATGACTAAACTAGTGATCGAAAAGGTAAATATGATAGGAGAAGGTGAATGGGGAAAATTGTGCAGTAAAGTTAAAAGTGTGGAGGAAGAATACCGAAAAAATTACCATGTGATCGACCTGATGACGGAAGCTCAAGCGAAGATGAAAGTGATGATCAAGTAGCATCCAGTAACACCAACACACCATTAACATCTGGCTTCCATGTGACCCAAGACGTCATAATGGACGGCGTGTTACCCTTAGCTAAAGTTTTCTTGTTACAAACTACTTTATATTTTACGATAGAAATAACAAATAATGCTCATGTAAACATTATCCATTTTTAATTCCCACCTCTTCCAAAGTTCTAAGTAGCTAGTAAAACACCTATTATGATTCTACATTAAAACAATTAATTACTATAATATTATAAAACAATAGCCCAATACCATGTAGTACTTTAGAACGCGATTGTACCCACACCCCCTCCGCTATCGACCTGTATCTAGCTCGGTACGAAACACGCGGTCGTAAGAAAAAAGGGCGCATCTAACAATTTATGAATAAATGAGTTAAATATACCATTCGATTCATGATAAGAAGGCGCATCTACTAAATTTTTTTAATATTCACAAATATCAATATTTTAGAAATTATCGTAAGAATTTTAGACGTAACTGTTGATCACAGATGACTTTTTTTAGTAGAAAAGACTTATACAAATTCAACATAAAAGAAAAGACTTATTTAACCAGTTGCTACGTCATCTTTAACAATATTTGCATCGATTACTTAAATTTCAATTATTCTTGGTCTTGTCTTATTATTCTATATCTTATTATTAAGAGCTTATATCTTATTGTTAAGAGCTGGTGTTTCACATGTGGTCCCATATAAATTTGATCGAGGTCAGACCAATAGTTTTTGAGTTATCCTTAATTATTTATATTAAAGTCGGTTGTACAAAATTTTTAATTTTTAATTATTATCGTAGTAAGTCTTGTATGATATCCCCTTTAAAATCATTACTTTTTAAAATTATTATTTTTTGTGTCTCACTACCAAAGCTTTTCTAATATTTATTAAAAAAAAAAGTAGTAAATTACTATTAGCGTCCTTTCAACTTCAAATGACCTTTCCAAAATATGTAAAATTGTTAAATGAATGGCAGTTTTTTTAAAATTTATTAGGTTGGAAAGACGCAAATAGTTATATTCGTCTTTCCTTCGATGTTTTTGTGTTGCCAGGTGTATTTTTTAAGCTAAGATGAAAAGGAAAATTCGTTTTATTTAAATAAATAAACAAATTATCAAAAAATTTGTTCGTCCTTAAAATCTTCATGTCTCTACGTATTTTCATATAGATACCTTTTAATATAGGTACTTTAGACACAGGGTCTGAAAGAAAAATTCATCAATTTATTTTTTATTTCCATTTTACGTTTTTGTTAGTTGCGTCCTTCTTTATGTAACCCGACGACGGCAGAATGTAACCCGGCCGGCTCGTGTCGCCTCACGCTGTGACGCAGTAGACAAAGCAAGGAGTAAAGTATTCTGTGAGACAAAGAGTATAATAACTGTCCTAGCAGTAGGTTTCAGTTTTGTTGGGGTTAGTTATTAATTGTAGTTTTTGAAACAGTTCCGTGTTGATTTTGTACACGCGTGCGTGAGCGACAGCTCAATTGTATTGTTATTACTTGTGATTACGTGTTGGTATTATTCCTGTTGTTACGTTTTTTGTTTTAATAATGCTTAACGCGTACTTTTATAGTGATTGTGAATACAGCAACATGTTATCCGAACCCAGGTACACGAAGTATCGCCAAATAAATTGTTAAGACGTCGGGATGCGTTTGTGCAGTGCACAAAGTGTTGAAGCGTAACCGAATGCGCTCATACAAATTGCACAAAGTGCAAGCTTTAGTTCCCGGCGATCACGTCCGCCGACGAGTTTTCTGCCGTTGGTTATTATACCAGCGACAACGTGTGCCTGGTTCCATTGAGCACATTATCTGGACGGATGAGTCGACATTTACCAGAAACGGCCTGTGGAACCGAAGAAATACACACGTGTATTCAGAGGTTAACCCGCACGCTGTTCGACAAACCGGGCACCAAACCCGATGGTCGGTTAACGTATGGGCAGGTTTATTTAAGGATCGCATACTGGGACCAGTGTTTCTGCCACAGCGACTGAACAGACAGCGATACCATGTCGTGAGGTTCGTCCGTGAGCGCCTCAATGAGCTATTTGATGATCGCTGGATCGGCAGACTAGGACCACACGCTTGGCCACCTCGCTCACACCTCGCACCTCGATCTGACCCCGTTAGACTTCTTTTTGGTATGTGAAAGAAAGGGTTTTTAATCGTGAGTGTGATAGTGCTGACAAAATGCGCCAAAGGATCGTGGATGCTTTCGAGAAACTATGTACGGACTGTGTCGAAGACCACACGATGATGCCCCGCTTGCACCCAAATCTACCTTGAAATGAATGGAGCACAATTTGAGCTGCATCTCATAAGACCACGGAGGATTTAGAGCGGTAAGCTGTTTCATAACTATTTTTTTTAAATAACTTAGTACTGAACTAATCTGAATAGGTACATAACTGAATACATGAGAATAATAAACATACCTACACGATGAATAAAAACGCATGACTCCAACCTTGGTTACATTTCATTTAAGTATTTTTTCATTAGCGTATGTAGTGGTATGGCCCGCTAGTTGCGGGCCGCGCGAATTTGCGTTCGCGAGTACATTGACCTTTAGTCAGGTGATACAATTCAGTCATTCCACTGCTGGTTTTATGTTTCAGTATTTTCATGATATTTTTTATGAAATTATCGTTTCATTTAGCTGTACTAACATGATGGCGCGTGAATAAAGCTAATAAAACGTTGTTAATAGATGATTTTTTTTTCATCAGGATCGAATTTATTTGTGACCCATGATCAAAGGTATACTTGGTGCTGTCGCCTGTCTTAGTTTTCGGGAGCGTTCCAAAAATACCCTGTATATATATAGATTAGTAAAATTATGTAACTCCGAACATAGCATCTCATCATAGATTGTTGAGCGATTTTAGACTTCCTCATAACAGCCACCACTAAAGGAACACTACTCAGTTCCATATGTCATCACTGGCAACACTCACTGGCAATAGATTCTTGTTTTAAGGTTAAGAGGAATACGTGACTAGCAGATGTGTCGTAATCTTCAGAACGCTGCCCAACCAATTTGAATCCACCGATTGATCTGTTGGTCGTAAACGTACTCGTCAACAGTTTTGAGTGTAGTTTTCCCAGCAACTACCGGTATGAGTGTGACATGGACGTTACATATGACTTGACTTTTGTCTTGTCCTTGTTTACTATAAGATCTATCCGGTGGGAGACACTATTGTCTGAAAGATAAAGAGAGACAGTATATTTTCAGGCTTATGTCAGTCCTTAGCGTTTATTACGCTAAGGACGCGTTTATTACGTTTATATACGCATCTACAGGTTATCGAATCTAGTGCCTGCAATAGCTTTTTAACATCAGGTTTGTCATTTAAAGTTTATGAAACAAAATTGTTACTCTTTAAAAAAATAATTCCTAGCTTAGTTTGTCTCTTTTGTTTATCGAAAAAAGTTCTTTCAAGCACTACTTAAAAAAAATGTTGATTCGTTTTTCAGTTTAGATTTTTTGATTTTCGGCTCAAAGAGTATTATATATATATATATATATATATATATATATATATATATATATATATATATATATATATATATATTATATATATATGATATATGTTAGTTTATGGATATGCGCAGGCATAGATGAGTGGTACCTCTGCATTTACACGTTGGTTATCCTTAATGCTGTGCTAAAGATCGGCCTGAAAAATGTTACCATTACTTTTAGATAATTTGTGGTTAGCATACTTACTTTGGTTGATTCAACCTTGAAGAAACCTTACAAAATTTTATATTTTAGTTTTTTATAAACCTATTCTATTTTAAAAATACTTTTCTGTAACGAAGTAGTGCACTTTTAGTCACAGCTCTTTTTCAAATCCCGATCACTTTTTACATGCCTGTGTATGTGTGTAAACTTAGCAACCGGACTTCCAGAACCAGATGCTTTTTGTTTGGTTACTCTAACGGCTTACAACGGTCTGACCTATTGTTAAAGATTACCATCTACAAAAAAACTCGATGTGAACATCTCCCGTAGTTGGTAGGATTTTCCGTTATCGTAACGCCTTGTCGGCAGTTTTATAGTCGCATAAAATGTACTTTATTTTTATGAAAGTAAATATCGCAGACGAGCACACTGCAACAACTTTTGTTAGGTGATTGCTAGCGTCCGTAAACAACTTCATAATATATCCTGCTATTCTATATCCTTGAATACCTCGTTGGTCTAGTGGTCGCAATTGTAGTTATTGATCATAAAGTTCTGGGTTCGAATCCAGGTCCGGCTAAAAATAATTTATAGGGGTTTTCTGTCAAGAAATTATTAGTAGCAGCCCGGAGTCAGGATATTGGCGGTGTCTCACCCCCGTGCCTCGGAAAGCACGAAATCTGTTGGTCCTGCGCCTGATCTCTCTCCGGTCGTGTCGGGTAACCGTTCCATCGGACTATGGGATTGAGGCAATAAAAAGTGCACTTGTGCTTGCACATACATCGAAACTCAGTATGTATGATATCATTAGGTATACCCTCGATTAAGAGTCAAAATGCACGTACGAATTGCTCTTTTAGGCCTAAGATGTAATGCCTAGTAAAAGGATCCTTGGTCACTCAACTTTTGTACGTGGTAGAGCCACGCTGCAGCTATATTATGGTTGCAGCACGAATGGGTCTGCTTGACCGGGGAGGCACCATGCTCTCACAGAATACAGGCGTAAAATAGCAGCTTAATGCTGCCATGTTTCGTTTGGTGAGTGTAAAAAACAATACCACAAGTCACTGAATTCTTCTCCTTCGGTCGCCGAATCATTACTTAAACAAAATGTAAATGCGTGTACAAAGAATTTTGCATTTCATAAAGTATCATCAAAAGATATTGTAAAATATTTTAAAACTATTGATGTTAAGAAAACTGCGGATCTGTGGGGGATTTCCGTTAAAGTTATTGCGTCTATAATAGATACAATCGCGCCGCCTCATTTAGCTATTATTTTTAATACTAGTATCGAATCTGGTGTGTTTCCTGATTTAATGAAGTATATAATAATATATAGTAAAGCAATACCTTTATTTTAATCTGGTAGTACGAGACATTAGACCCCGCCAATTTTAGACCTATTTCTGTACTACCAACACTTAGTAAGATTTTTGAAAAAATTATTCTTGATCAAATGTTAAATTTCTTTAACTTACTTCATAAAAATCAATTTGTTTCACAAGGGGTCGCTCGACAACTGATGCCGGTGTTGAGCTGATTAAATATATATTTAATGCATGGGAGAATTCACAGGATGCTTTGGATATATTTTGTGACCTATCCAAAGCCTTCGATTGTGTTCACCATGAAACATTAATCAGGAAACTTCAACACTCGACAACTGATGCCAGTGTTGAGCTGATTAAATATATATTTAATGCATGGGAGAATTCACAGGATGCTTTGGGTATATTTTGTGACCTATCCAAAGCCTTCGATTGTGTTCACCATGAAACATTAATCAGGAAACTTCAACACAACATTAATCAGGAAACTTCAACACTACGGTGTAAGAAGTGATGCTCTTAAATTAATTATTTCATATTTAAGTAAGAGAACGCAAAAAGTTGTCATTAACATTATGAGTTTTTCCGGGTCGATGGTACAAATGGGTGTGCCTCAAGGCTCAATTCTCGGCCCCTTTCTGTTTCTTGTATACATTAATGACTTACCTTACATAGTAGGAGATAACCATGATATAGTATTATTTGCAGATGACACTTCTTTAATTTTCAAATTAAGTCGACAATTGCTAAAATATGACGTAGTAAATAATGCTATATCTAAATTAGTAAATTGGTTCAATGTTAATAATTAGCATTTAAATGGCACTAAAACGAAATGTATGAAATTTATGACTCCAAATGTCAAACAATTAAATACTAATGTAATTTTAAATGGGGAGAAACTGAGTCTTGTAGATACCACCATTTTCTTGGAATCACACTAGACGCGAAGCTTCAATGGAGCCCCCATATATCAAAACTAGCAAGCAAATTTAGTTCTGCAGCATATGCCGTAAAAAAGATTAGAAGTCTAACTAGTGTTGAAATAGCTAGACTAGTTTACTTTAGCTATTTCCATAGCATAATGTCGTATGGTATTTTGCTATGGGGACACGCAGCTGACACTGAAATTATATTTGTTTTACAGAAGAGGGCCATAAGAGCAATTTATGATTTAAAGCCTAAAGAGTTGCTGCGACAAAAATTTAAGGAAATTAATATATTAACTTTGGCCTCTCAATACATTTATGAAAATGTAATGTACGTACACAAAAATAAAAGTAGTTTTACAAAAATAAGTGATATTCATTCCGTAAATACTAGGAACAGACACAAGCTAGTAATACCAGTTACTCGACTTCATCGAGTCAGTAATTCATTCTTGGGGCGATGTATACGCTTTTACAACAAAATTTCAACCTGCTCAAAGTTCAAAAACTTTATTAAACTAAGTTTGTATAAAAAGGATTATTATAATATTAATGAATTTATAGATGATAATAACCCCTGAAAATGAGGTGATCGCTACCAAGCTATTTCTAATTTGTTGTGTTATTAATTTGTGTAACATACATGATTGTAAGCTGTTATTTCAAAAAAAAAAAGTCCCGCTGGGTTTCTTGCTGGTTCTTCCCAGGACAGAGGTTTTTTTCGAACCAGTGGTAATCATACAAAAGAGTGACTTTCAATAAGTATTATTTATAATCTATATTGAATAAAAAAGTTTCTGTTTCTGTTTCTGTTTCAAATATACTCTTTTTACTGGAAACGAGGCGTTCCATCGCAGTTCTCAGGGATGACAACGCATCTACAGTTTGATACTTAATTGAGGATAAATGTGTATGTATATTTTCCATAGCATCTACTTACCATCAGGTGGACTATGTGTCCTTTTGTCACCCTTATTCTTTAAAAAAACACACACACAAAATGTATCATTACGCTGCTATTAAACGCTGGTCTGTGCACGCTTCCCTTCATCGGTCGAGTCAACCCGTTCCAGCTGCTACCAAATTACAGCTTCATAGTTGACACATAGCTCTACCATTTATTAGAGGTTTCACCGTCATATTTGGTTCAATATTTTTAATTATTAACATTCAACAGCAGAAAGTAGCGAGGACTAACCATCTGCGCAGGATATGATTATAGTGCATGAGTGTATACACATGCACAGGCACACTCTTTATCCCGTCACCACAATGGGATGGTAATCAGACAGCGGCCAACTAACGGCTAAACGTGCTGTCCGAAGCACGTGGGTGATACACCACCAACTTCTGTACTTCGGGCTGTTACTTGGATATTCTTGACAGAAAAATCCAATTTCTGATTTATCACCCAAGAATTCTAAACCAGAACCTCGTTATTAGAAATCGCGCTTGGGACCATTAGACCAACAAGGCATTCATAATAATCAATTGTCACTAATAGTGTGATCAAATAATAAACGTTAGTTTTTCGTTAAACGTTAATTAACGTTAGTTTTTTTTTTTATAGAATAAGAGCGATAATCGGGCACAAAGTCCATCTGATGGTAAGTGTCAAATAAAATGCTATGCCCATAGACATTTATATCTATCCTCGATTAAGAATCAAAATGCAGATGCGTTATCATCCCTGAGGACCAAGTAAAAAGGGTCTTCGGTTTACACACTCACCATACAAAACACAGCAGCATTGAGGTACTATTTTTACGCTGGTATTCTGTGAGAGCGTTATCCTTCTCCGGTCAAGCTAGATCATTCGTGCTCCAACCATAATATAGTTGGCACCAACATAGTTCCACCACGTACATAATCACATAAATCTGAACAATAATAGTTTTGAAATTCTTGTTTAACTTTTCTACTACATAAAACATCGAACTTATATATATTCGTAAATTAGTGTAACGATCGCACACTTATATATGTACCCTAAGGTTGACTGGCACGGAATGCTTTTAGCATTAACTCCGCCTTTTGATCCTGTACTTATGCGAGGATCAATAAAGTTTAAATAAATAAATATTGCAAAATTGCAATATATTATATAATATATTGCAAATTTGCAGACTAACTCTCGTAATTTAATTAACTTTTCTTCACACTTAGTGCGTATTCACCTCAAGGAACGCGAAACAGTGACGTTTAAGCACGATTAGTCAAGCTGTCGCCCCTTGTCAAATGTTGTGAAGTCGCTCTTTCGGCACTCGCAACGAGACTAATACTGTTAAGCACTCATGTCTCTTGAATGACATGGGATGTTATTACATGCTAGAGTAGAATTCTTATTTTTCTCCTCTCAATTCTAAACAAAAGTTTATGTCATTTTCTCTGCTGTGAAACTGATTGTACTTATCAAATTATTATCACCATGTAAAGTTTTGTGAAGAAATGAAAAAACTATAGCAGCTGCTAACAATACTTCTACACATTAAAGCATATAAGCCGCTGTAAAATGGGATATAAGAATATCCACTACCCGATGTCAACTTGTGGTTGTTAGCAGAGGCGGCAGAGAAAATCTGAGAGGTGGCAGAAGCATTTTCTAGATAACGGTCACAAATCTATATAAATAAATAAAATTGAAGTGTCTGTTTGTAATGTCAAAATTACAGGTTTTTACTAATTGCATATGAAAATATATACGGTACTTATAACAAAAACACAATTTTTAAAAAATTTGTCTGTCTGTCTGTTTGTTCCGGCTAATCTCCGAAACGGCTGGACAGATTTTGACGGGACTTTCACTGGCAGGTAGCTGATTTCATAAGGAGTAACTTAGGCTAATTTTATTTTAGAAAAAGAATTAGGGTTCCGCACAAAAACATAAAAACCCTAACACGCGAGCGAAGTCGCGGGGAACAGCTAGTAATAAATAAAACTGTGGTCGCCAACCCGCCTGACAAGCCTATGTTCAAAGGTGGACTTTTGATGGGCTGTTATGAATGAATAATGGCACATAAACGAATGATGTATCTTATCACTCCTTCATATAAATAATCACTTATTCTTTTTTCCTTGGTAAAATGCCTACAGATACTCGCCTAGAGGGGGCTAAAGCGGGTTATGATGTTGGACTCGCGCCGACTAAGCCCCTACGGTATTCCTCCTTCATGCCATATCGGTTGGACTACGGGAACATTTTCATATACGACCGTCGCATCACCAGCGCAAGCCGCTCCTTGGCATTGTAATAATAACACTTTCCTTACCTTGCGATATCACCACCGCCACATCAAGAGCTGGCACTCTTTTTCAGCGCCAAAGTTGCGAGATGTCTGGTACTTTGATCACCGATCCTATATATGGGTTCAAATTATAATAGTCTCTTTCTTTAGTAATATGTCTGGTAGAGATCGCTGTTTAGCGACAAAGCCACCTACATGTTTGTGCATTAAGTAGGTACATAGTTTATTATTAGTGTTTAAATTTAATTTTAATACATTATTTTTCTCTATCCTACAGTAAGCAGCTTGCTACTAGATGATCAGTTTTGTCCCTTTGATAATATAAAAGACGGAATGGTCAATCCGGTCATCCACCCGAAGCTGTGTTATAGGCTATAGCTGGCTTATAGGCTCCGACTACATGCAACAAATTGCCTTAGTCTAAAAAAAACTAACGCGTTTGTAGGATTTTAAGGCCAGCATTAAAGGACAGATGTCATCCTTTTTTCTTTTTTTTTTACATGGGGATATGCCTACGCATACCCGCCTCGCGGGGGCAAGGACGGGTTATGTCGGACTCGCACCGACTAAAACCCCATGGTGTTCCACCTTTACCGCATATTGGCAGGGCCACGGGAACGCTTTCGCATACATCCGCGGTCCCACCAGCGCCGGCCGCCCCCATGGCAGCCCCTTCCCGGGGGAGGACCTCTCCTCCCCATTCTTCTTCTCAGGCAAGGCGCACCAGGAACACAAGGCACGCCCCCCTCCACGGCCTCCAACTCCACCTGCGTATCGGATCCCCCCGAGTCCGATATGCAGCCTGGCCATGGGGTCAGGAAAATAGAACGCTTAGTAGCACCCGCTTTCCCGACCCCAGCAGCGGATCTGGTCTCTGGCTCCGCCGCCAACCAAGTTTCGGCTGCGGAGGGTAGGGAGAGCGGCGCCTCGTAATACCAACACTCCTATTCCCCCGCGACTCCACCTTGGTTGCAACGGTAGAATACCTACCTATAAAATTGCCGTTCTCCAGTACTAGCCATTTCAAATAAAAAAAAATCCTTTGGCAAGGTAAAAAAGCTTAACAAATGGGTGGCCCACGAACTCAATGAACGCCAGCGCGAACTACGCTTCATGACGTGCCTTGCACTGCTCAACAGCCACACAAGTGAAGGAATTTTGAACCGCATTATTACCGGCGACGAAAAATGGATTCTGCTTGAAAATCGCAAGCGTTTAGCAAGCTGGTTGGATCCCGGTTCAGCACCTAAACAATTACCCTAAACGAAAACTTACCCCTAGAAAAGTGATAGTCATTGTTTGATGGTCTAGCGCCGGTGTGATTCATCACAGCTTCTTACCAAACAGGATTTTTTCAGATTACTGCAGATGTGTACTGTGAAGAAATGAACACAATGATGGAGAAGCTCGCACGTGTTCGACCAGCTTTGGTCAAACTACGCGCGACCTCATACTGCACATTAGACGGTTTCCAAAATACAAGAGCTGGGGTTGGAAGCACTCCGCCATGCTTCGTACTCACCAGACCTTGCGCCTACAGACTTATATTTTTTCCAGAATTTGGATAAGTTTTTGGCGGGAAAAAAATTCAATACCCGAGAGGCAGTACAAAATGCCTTTGAAGAATTTGTTGCACGCAAAGATGCATCGATTGCATGGGTGATTACTTTGATTAATAGAAATAAAATAATTATGTTAACTTACTTCATAAAAAGGGCAATTTAGGTAAAGACAATTTTACAATTTTACAGTTCGATTTTCAGACACAATAGTAAGACAATAGCATTGAATTATGTGTAATGCACGGTAACATGTGTAATCCCAATAACTGTCGTATTAGGTTATAATTATATTGATTGCCATAAATATTAGTAGGGCCGCATCAGTTATCAAGAGAAGAGAATTTCGGGTGCTCAATAACTTTCTAAATTATTAATCGTATACTCCGTTAGTCAAACGGCATATTTGTACAACTTTTCATATAATAGGTAATTTTTTAAATCTATTGCGACCAGTCTAGAGTTATCCAATTTCTAAATAATACTGGTTGAAAAGTAATCGGGAAAAAACGACAAGTTTCATGCTGTCTTTAAGTATGATGTTTGAGAAAAACTGTACTTGTGCCGTCATGTTTTGACTGTTGCAACACAAATATCTAAACAATTTCAAGAAGAGTTGTCACAGGAGTTATGGCAAAGCATGGCTTTCATGAATATATCATGTGTTAATGTAATGTAATTTGATCTTCTTTTTGCCGCACTTTGTAATATTTGATAATTTAAAAGAAAAAGTTAGGTATGCACGGACACTAAGTTCCTTTAAGTTTGTTCTTTCACCGCTATAGCTACGTAAGTATAAATTGGTAATCCTTGTTTTTCTCTGAAATGTTTCATCAGAATTCATCGGAACATAGACAAAGATGATCACTAAAAAATTATTCGCACAACATAAGGACGCATGCGCCTCAATGTCATCATGGGGTTACCGTTTTACGATCAAAATAATAAAAATAAAAGGCAGTTTATGCTTTTACAAAATATTTATATATGGGTTTATTCTTTTATCTTCTTGACTTCTTCTGATTTAATACGTCCATTGGCCACATTCTGTAACAAAATACATATTTAAGATTTAATTAGAAAAGACTTACTTAAGGGGAAGGACCACGCTCTCACAGAATACCAGCGTAAAATAGCAGCTTAACAGTGCTGTGTTTCGTATGGTAAATGTAGAAAACAGGAGACCCTTTTTACTGGAAAAAAGGCATTCTATCTTAGTCCTCACGGGTGATAACGCATCTGCATTTTGATTCATTATTGAGGATAGATGTAGATATCTATGGATCACAGCAACCACTTACGGTCAGGTGGACTGTTTGCTCGTTTATCACCCTATTCTATAAAAAAATCTATCTTCCGTCCCGCTGGGTTTCTTGCTGGTTCTTCTCATGACAGAGGTTTTTTTTTTTGCGAACCAATGGTAAGAGTAAAAAATGACTTTCAATAAGTATTATGTACTGTAATTTATATTGAATAAAAATTATTCTATTCTATATTATTTATCACAGTCTATAAAAGGCCTATAAAAGCAAAAAAAAACCTCGGTCATGAGAAGAACCAGCAAGAAACCCAGCGGTTCGGAAGATAGATTTTTTTATAGAATAGCGTGATAAACGAGCCTCTCTTACAATAAGCCTCTCTCACAGATTGCCTCATAGATTTTGCCATAGTTACCATGCTTGGCAGGCGGGTTGGCAAACGCAGTTTCTTATAATGTTGAGTTGTTATCAGGAAGTCGCAGCTGGCCATCTTCTGATTTAGTTTCCCTCATACACCATACACCGCCACTACACTTGTTCCGTGCATGATTTGAACCCGTGCCTTCGTAGCGCCGCACACTTAGCCAATGTGCTACTGAGCCGTCACAGTTACATCCTTAAAACTTCGGTATATGTAACCTGAAAAACAATTTGGTAAGCTTTTATCCCCCTGTCTGTATTTTATGTAAACACGTAGATGAATCTATTCACTGGGATTCCTTGATAGCTTGACCTATTAGGTACTACAAACAACTTGTTAATAGTACCAAACCGCATGTCATATTCAATGTACCTCCATTTTCAATAAGCATTTCATATGAAGAAAGTTTCCAAGGAAAAACCTCTCAGAAATGAGGGGAGGCCTGTGCCCAGAAGTGGGCACAGGCAAAGTTTTGCTTGTGTCAACTTTAAGGTTTATCCAGTATCTGTCTTCAGCCTTTGCAAATTCAGGCTTATCCAAAAAGTATCAGACTTGAAAAAATTGTCCTCACTAACTAGGCAAGCAGCCTTAGTAGCTCAGGGGTTAAGCATTCGTCGTTAACATTACAGTACGTGCGACAACCGGATTCGATTCCCGAAGACACCAGCTTGTAGTCCGCGAGTAGGTCAGGTGTCCGCTGTCAGGTGTAGCTGTCAAAGCTAAATGGTTAACTAAGTACTAAGGTACTAACAACACAGAAAATAACAATGTGGAAAATTGTTATTATATATTAAAACTGCCCCGTGTAGTGGCGGGTAAGAATACTAACTACCCCGTATCTTCCCGTGGGTGTCGTAAGAGTCGACAGAGGGAAACTGAGGTAGAGGATGGACAGCAGCATCTTTCTGATCTTGAACAGCAAAACAAGAATAAAAAACTGCGGTTGCCAACCCGCTCGCCAAGCGTGGCTACTATGGCAATATACCGCCCATAAAAGTTACAAAAAGACGGCCCCCAGTCCCCGGCGGCCTCGCTATTATTCCTGGCTACGGTGGCGACCATGGTAACCGCGGGGCAAGGGTGCTAAGAACCTCTGATGAAGGTTCGGTTCCCACCTACTACGACTTGACCTGGCAACTTATAACGCACGCACCCTTAGGACTGACGAGAAGGTCCTGGAGCTGGAAGAAGAGATAGACAAGTTGCGCTGGAATATCATAGGATTATCCGAGGTCAGAAAAGGGAGGGAGGACACAGTAATCCTCGAATCCGGCAACTTGTTCTATCACCGGGAGAGCGACCATCTGTCCCAAGGAGGTGTCGGATTTATTGTCCACAAGTCTCTCGATAACAACGTTGTAAAGATTGGGAGTGTGTCGACGAGGGTTACGTACCTTATACTCAGAATCACCAAACGGTGTTCGCTAAAGATCATACAAGTTTACGCACCAACCTCGGCACAACCCGATGAGGAGGTAGAGGAAATTCATGAGGATATCTCTAGAGCCATGCATTACTCCAAAACCCACTATACGGTGTTAATTACGGAGACTTTAACGCTTTAACACATAACTAGGCACAAGAGAGAACGGTGAGCTGAAAGTAGGGAAATTCGGAATAGGGCAACGGAAACAAAGGGCAGCTGGCCGACTTCATGGAGAAAGAGGGACTCTTTATGATGAACTCTTTCTTTCAGAAGCGGCCCCACATGAAGTGGACCTGGTCGAGCCCCGACGGTTCGACAAAAAATGAGATTGACTTCATTATGATGACCAAACGACAACTGTTCAGTGATGTCTCAGTGATCGCGAGGGTGAAAACCGGCTGCGATCACCGAATGGTGAGAGGCACACTGAACCTACACGTTAAGTTGGTTAGGTCACGTTTAATGAAGTCAAGGCTCCGTCCCCCTCGTGCTCTAATTCAAAGTCCCGAAACTTTTCAGCTCGAGCTACGAAACCATTTCCAGTGCCTAGAAGATTGCAATGCAGTGGACGATATGAATAACAAGCTCGTGGAAACTGTCCATGTCGGAGCTAAGTTTTGCAAGACCCGCCCCAGAAAAACACAAAAGCTCTCCGATCACACTCTTAATCTCATGGCTATTGGACGGGATATGAAGCTGCAGTCTTCAGTAGATTTGACAGCATACAGGCAACTGAACAGACAGATCTCTAAATGCATGCGGCGGGACTTACGCAACTATACTGCTCGTATTGAAGAAGCGATCGACGCGACCCCAATAGTGTTTCCCAACGGATAGGTCTTAAGATGAACATGGACAAAACAAAGATCATGTTTAATGTCCATGTCACACCTATGCCGGTAGTTGTTGGGAGCATTAAGGTCGAAGTTGTTGACGAGTATGTTTACCTGGGCCAAATAGTCCGACTAGGTAAGTCCAACTTCGAACGAGAGGTCAATCGACGGATTCAATTCGTTTGGGCAGCGTTCGGGAAATTACGTCACATCTTATCGTCAGGTATACCTCAAAATTTTAAAACGAGACTGTACAACCAGTGCGTGTTACCAGTGATAAGCTATGAAACTGAGACGTGATCCTTCACTGCTGGCCGTATGACGAAGCTCAAGGTCGCTCAGCAAGCTTGAGATGGAGAGGGCTATGCTCGGAGTTTTTATGCGTGATAAACTTAGAAGTGAGGATATCCGCATTAGAACCAGAGTGACCGACATAGCCCAACGAATTAGTAAGCTGAAGTGGCAGTGGGCCGGCCATATAGCTCGAAGAACCGACAACCGATGGATAAAAAAAAGTTCTCGAGTGGCGGCCTCGTACCGGCGGACGAAGTGTAGGGCGTCCCCCCACTAGATGGAGTGACAACCTGGTAAGATATGCAGGAATTCAATGGATGCAGGTGGCTCAGGACCGTGCTTTGTGGCATTCCTTGGGGGAGGCCTATGTACAGCAGTGGACTTGTGAAGGGCTGTAATGATGTTGATGATGATGATAATAAAAAGTGCGGTCTTGGCACGTACTAGATGCTGAAAAAAAATCGTGAGTAAAGGTGCATAAAATATTTCAGTGAGATGTAAAATCCATCAGCATTGGAGCAGCGTATCAATTGCTCCATGAAATTAGGGGATTCAAGAAACGAGCCTACTTTTAAAAAGCCAGCAACGCACTAGCAATTCCCCTGGGTTTAGAGTTGTTGATGGGCGGCGATCGATACTTACCATCAGGTGAGCCGCATGATCGTATAAAGTCTTTTATAAAAAAGGAGTCCTGTGCCCAGCAATCAAACCTATCACCAGTCCGTGAAAATGTGCTTAACTTTATTCGATTTCTAGAGCGTCATCTCTCAATATCTTCTAAATTGTCTAAACTTCAACTAATGCGGTGAAGTATAATATGTACTTAATAACATTTATTATGTTTTATATTCATATAAGATAGATTCTATAGAAGCACTGAGCGTAAAAGTAATAGTAAGAGTAATATAAGAAATAGAACCAGAAATAAAAACTTTTTCATTTGATACAGATTTAATAAATAATACTTAATTAAATTCATTCTTATGTTTAATTTACCACTGGTTAGAAAAATATCTCTGTCCTGAGAAAAATCAGCAAGAAACCCGGCGGAATATTTTTGGAACGAAGTTCCTTATCGGACGGTACGAATTTGGCGGATAGGGGCTAGGCGAGAAAAAGTTTAAGATTTTTCCGTCACGACCCCTTCTGACGTAGTGTAGACGGCCTTGACAACTATAAGTAAGCGAGATGGAATAATATCCATCTCCCTTGCACTTTTTCTTATCTTTCCATGAAAGAAATATTATTTTATTTTAAATGACGCTACATTTTAACAGACGTTAGTAATTTATTTATTAATCGATAATATAATACGTTTATCAATAATAATATACTACGAAAGGAACTTCGTTCCAACCGAGTGTTCCGCGACACTCAGGCATGTTTTTTAAAGTACATTTAACAATCAATTTTTATGTTATATAATTAAGAACACAGAACAAAATATAAATATCTTGTTGGCGATTACCTTATTCTCATTCATAAATTCCTTAATATTATAATAACCCTTATTAATTCATAAATCCTATACAATGCTAATAATAAAGCATTTTCCAGCCCGCGAGAGGGTTATTTTGTATTGCAAGTACGTGTAACAATCCAAAGGAAAATAATTATAGAAAGAGCCGGCCTCCGGCCATACGAAGGCCGTGGTGCGTCGCTCAAACAATGCTAACTTACATTTAGCTGTCAGTCAAAAACAATTTGGAATTTTGTTCGCACCGAGGGTCGGTATGAAGCATGGGAACTTTACAGAGATGATATTTCATATTGAAAATTATTTATAATTAAAAAAAAATGTATTCAAGAAAAATAAAGTAATATCACATTTTTTTGTATATATAGTTCTTGATGCGTCTGTTAGTGATCCGTAACTTCTGTACGACTTGACCAATTGAGGTCATGTTATCTCGAAAACGATGGTTCACAGAGAATACACTATATATCTGCGGGTTTAGTGCCGAAAAAGGCATTCACAAAATCTGGACCTGACAGGAGGAGCTGTGTTTGAGTATTTCATAAATTTTATATTTAAACTCTAAAACGGTATATTGTGAGTGAATTCGTAGTAAAACTAGTCGCGCCACCTTTCGGAAAGGTCAGAAGAGTTTAAGTATAAAATGTAAGTGAATGTTTTTCCGTTTTGAATATCTTATAAACAAAAATTTTTCTAGATACATTTCTATTTTATTACGGCCAGGTAGCATAGTGGCTTAGAATTTGGCTGCGTCATTACAGTTTCTATTTCTGGACAATAAGTTGTGGTACACATACAAATAATTGTTAAACTATGTCACAAGCAGTTTATATTTGTAAAACGTTCCATAGTACAGGAGAAATTCCTTGTAAGTAAAATTGTTATTTTGTTTCATAATAAGTCGTCCACAGATTTTGCCATAATAATTCCTACGTATATTATGTAAGATAAAATAATAGAATATAGTGCTATTTTTCCTATGATATTCATTTTGTATTTACGAAAATATTTTCAATTACACATTTTCGTTTGTTTTCATAAATATTCCACGCGCATTACATTATCAAATTTACTATCATGGTTAATTTCACTAAATTATAGAGGTCATATGTTATATTATCATGTAAGGCACTGTTAGAATGCACTTAAGAATAATAGAGTAGAATAGAACGAAACAGAATAACAATAATATCAGCTCTGTAGAAATAGATGTAGGAAATTCGTGTTTCAGCAACGCGGCCCGCTTGCCGCGCCATCTATCATATCCTCCATCCACTCGCCGGGTTAAACACATAAGTGACATTGACGCTGATTCTCCTACCAGCACAACTTGAGCTTTCTCGGAAATCGCACTCCATATAATAATAGACGTTACATAGCTTTTCTAAATAAAACTGCAGATCAAATAAAATTGGGCATTGAATAGACTTCTCTCGCGTTACTTCGTACGTCATGTTGCGTTACGTCTAGGTAAATGAAGGTATAGTTTGATTTGAACTGTGACTGACACGTTGATGTTATTTCAATTTTGTTGGAAATAAGAAAACCAGTAGTTTCGAACATTTAATCTAATGATATTTCATACCTTTTACATATTTTTCTACCGGCTTCAAAAAGAAGGAGGTACTAAATTCGACTGTATGTTTTGTTTATGTGTGTTACCTCATAATTTTTTTCTGGGTGAACCGACTTCGATGATTCTTTTTTTATTTGAAATTTGGTGCTTCTCTGTGGTCCCATATATTAATTTGATCAAGATTTGACGAATAGTTTTTGAGTTACCTATCCTTAATAATTTATATTGAAGTCGGTTGTACAAAATTTTTAATTTTAAAGTATTCTTTCATATTATATTCAGTATTCAGTGTTCTGAGTTCTCTTCAACTAACACGACTAGTATTCTACTTTTACCCTCTTAATAATCATTGTGAAATTAATTTCATATTATTAAGAAAAAATATATTTTACATTAAACTTTATACGTATTTCAACACGAAAAACTAGAAAAAAAAAATTCAACACTATCTATGTTTAATTATATATATATATATATATATATATATATATATATATATATATATATATATATATATAATTAAACATACTCACCACGCTGAGAATAGATTTTTATATTACTGTTAAATTTTAGATATTTTATTAATACTTTAAATTAAATTATGTGAAAAACGGAAAAACGTATACATAATGAGTTTTGACCAATTATTCATTTAGCCTATGCGGGCCATGGCTAGAACTAAGTAGTAAAACGTTCTTATACTTTCAAAATTGTTTGTGTTTGCCAAATTAATTATGAACTGAGAAGCTGTTTTTAACTAAAACACGACTAGACGACGAGAGCAATCGACGACACCTTCGCGGGTCTTTTAGAAAGGATATTGTGGCTGATTACCAACCGTAGAGTATTTTTGTTAATTTAGAATTGTATGTCAGGATGATCACCGCAAGGCGAATGGATCAAACTGTTCAAGAAGAACTCAGTTGTCGACGATTGAAGCTAATTTTTTTAAGATGATGATTTTTTAAAATGATAGTTTTGTCCGTGATTTCATACACACAAATATGTATCATCTACGAATCCCACTAATATATACAAATGAATCTTTTTTGTGTCTATTATTTATTATGTGGATAACCACATAATAAATAATAGACATAAGTATTAGGTAGCATCAATATCATCATCAGCCTGTAAAGCCCACCGTTGGACATGGAACTCTACGTTAGAGAGGATTTGCCTTAATGCCAAACGTAACCATTTGGCAAGCGGATTGACGGCGGAAAGACCTTAATGATCACGATAGCATTACCAAACCCTTCGCTGCTATTACCAAACGTTGCCCTTCGGCGATCTGGTTATACTGCCATCTATTCAAAGTATTACATCTTTTTGGCTTATCCCATAGTGGCCTCTTACGAAACCCACGGAATTAAATTATAAGGTATAATATGATATTCTTATTCATTTTACGGATTTTATCGCGTATATTAACTTATATACGCGATAAAATCCGTAAAATTAATTTTACTTAAATGTGTAGTGTTCGCGTAAATATAAGAAATCATTATATTCTTATTGATCTGAAATAACATAGGTATATTTAATAAAATCGTCTTAAGGCTTTAACTAGCCTGAATGACCTTGACGAAACGGCGATCGCAGAGATTTTAGCCGATGTCAATACCGTCTAGCAACTACGTTCTGTATTACTTATAAAAGTGCAAAGATTAATAGCCTGCAGAGATGACAATTATATAAGTGACATACTGCCTGTTATGCTTGCGCATCACTGAGAATTATGTCGCGGTTACGCATCTTCAATTACATTGCACGGTGTGGTGCTGTAGCTTTGTCCGGTAGGCGTCACGAGCTATCAAGTGTTAAAGTTTCAAGTACGTAAGAGTTTTTTATTATATATGTTAAAAATTATTTATTTGTGTCGTATTAGTAGATCTGGGTCAAAGCGTTCGTTATAAATTTTCCCGGGTTTGATCCCCGACAGCACGAATGAAATTTGTAATTGCAATTTTCGTCAACACATATTGGGGAAGCACGGCGGGCATTTCCTTGCTCTAAAACCCTCTCAGAAATAAAAAAAAAGTCCTGTGCCCAGTAGATGGACTTGTATAGCCTATTACTTTACTTTGTAGCAATATTTATATTCGTTTCAGATATAGAAGGGTACCTTATGCTGACAAAAATATCATGTGGAGGCGACGAAAACGTAAAACATCTTTGTACCTATTATCTAAAACGTTCGAAAGATTGTCAGTCATGTCATACGCCACATTTTCTATAGAGCATAGAACATTGCAGATAGGGCAAAATAAAAAATAATCCAAAATATTATGGGAACTATTTATTAATAATATATACATTTATATATTTTAAAAATAATGAACAAGCTGCAAGGTTCAACTAATCATGTTTTTTGTAAACACAATCGTAAAATTCCTGTTTTAATTTTTACCAATTGATGAAACGTAGTCAAGATCACTTCATATAAAATATATTTAATTGAAATTGACACGTGACCTATTTGGCCTTCTACTTACAACTCGGCGGAAATTTGAAAAGAAGATTTTGTATTTTCATACAAGTATTGTTTACAACTGGCGTGGTTTCGAAAAGCGTGATTAAGTGTCAGCGGTACATAATCAATTAAATACTGAACTTTTTTGAAATTTATATTTTTGTTTATTTTTGTTATATCTTCTTAAAAACTGACGCCATCTCACTATTTTATTATTTGTTTTTTTGTAACGCCTAAGGATAAGTTAGACTAAGTTAGATTAACTTGGATAAGTTTATATTTTTTTTGACTTTATCACAAAATTTCCGCAATAAATTATTACCTTTTCTACAGTGATTCTCTCCTCTTAGTTTCGGCGTGACTGTAGGATGTTATAGTGAGTCACCGTCAGTTACTAAGCGGCCATAATTCATTATATATATGTATAGATATACATATATACATTTTTTGATTTTAATATTTATGTTTTTTTGAATTTTGATTGATTTTTTGAAACCTGGTAAAATTATTTTTCTCAATTGCAGACAAAACAATATTGATTGCGCATTTCTAAAACAAAATTTTACCTCTTCTCCTTCTAATAATAGCTCCTGCACCTAACACGGCGGAATAGTTATTATTATCTATAAGACCATTTGCGGAAACAGTTTTTGTTAACAGTTATGAGTGTAACATTTTATCAGCTGCTTTGTTTATAGTGCCTTGAGCAACACTTTGCCGGTTTCTGTACAGAAAATGATGCTGGTTTTGCAAATATGGATGGCCGCTACCATTGAATATAATACCCGCTATGTTACACTTATTTACATAGAAACTTTAATTATCATTTGCATAAAATTCTAAATAGCCCTTTTTACACAAGAAAGTAAACTCTTAGATCTTGTTTTTCACTAATTAAGTAAAAAGTAAAACAAACCAATAGGGCCGTGATTTAAAATTTCTTGAAACTTTTTATAGAAAAGCATGACCTTATCATAATATAAAAGTCAATCATTTAGCCATGTGATAAAACTTTTAAGTGTGCCAGTGAAACATTAATGATGATATTCGGGTCATTATACTGGAAATAGTCTTTTAAATATTTTGTAGTACAATTGATAATCTTCAGTATGATTGACCGTGTATATGACTTTTATAAGTCTATGTTATTTTTGATGAAAATTATTATTGCAGATAAAAGCCCTTTCACATTTATTTTAGTCTCGAATTAAATAAATCAAAATGAAAATAATAACTTTGGCTCTTTATAACTGATCTTTAAATGTAAAACACTGATTTGAAATTATATAATTGTTAGCATTTTTTTAATTCTTTGAACTTTTTTAAAATTTTGTTGAAACTCTACTGGTAATATATATATATATATATATATATATATATATATATATATATATATATATATATATATATTATAGTTCTTGATGAAAATAATGTATGCGCGTTACATCGCATCCCATCAAGAATTTCTAATATAATTCTTGGTGTAAAGCTAAGATGTGATAATAACTGTAAACAATAGAATAACAAAATAATGAAAACATTTACATTTACATACAAAACATTTACAAAAATACTTGCTTTATAACCTAATAAATGTTATTTAACCGTAATAAAATAAAACAAGGTAGTCTTCGGCATGAAATTAAAAATAAATATTTTCGATTATTTTTGCAATATCTAACAGCCGGATCAGTGCGCGATTCTGATCCATCTAAAGATGCTAAATTTCAGCAAGCACTGTTAAATTCAGTAGGAGTGACAGAAAAACGGATCTTGATATAGAAAGGTAAATAAATTATTTAAACTATAAAGTAAAATCACTTTATTGTAATACACTTAATCAAAATAGGCCCAGTAGCTTTATTAACATGAGACATAATTGTACGAGTGCTTACAATACTTAACATTATTTTACTGAAATCTCAGAAAGTTTTTTTTAATAGAGTAAGGGTGACAAACGAGCACACAGTCCACCTGATGGTAAGTGGTTGCTACGGCCAATACACATCTACATCTATTCTCGATTACGTATCAAAATGTAAATACGTTGTCACCCGTGAGGACTAAGATGTAATACCTCGTTTCCAGTAAAAAGGTTCTCCGGTTATCTACACTCACCATACGAAACACATCAGGGTTAAACTGCTATTTTACATGTTATTCCGTAGCAGCGTGGTCCTTCCTCGATCGAGCCGACCCATTCGTGCTACAACCATACTTACTACTAATACTAATATAGCTGCAGCATGGCTCTACCACGTAAGAAAAAATTGATGTTGAAAATTTAAGTATTTTTAGAAGCAACTTTGCAATTATTTTCTATTGAGTTAATTTTTGTGGAATCGTGTTTTGCAAACCGCCACCTGAAATACGTACAATTTTTTTTCGATAATGACGTGAAATTACAAAATGATCCCTATGCATTTCAATGTGGCTCTATTCAGCCTCTTAATATGAACATACCTCGGAATTCAGAGATTTTAAAAGTTTTCATGCGTAGATAATGGAAGATATGTTTTGAAATTGTGAATTATATTTCGCCATTTTGTTTATTTATTTATATATTTTATTCATTTGGAACAACAAACAGTTACACAATATTGTAATAATAAATTTGTTTAAGCTTATTTTAAAAATACAGTTAACTAATTATATAATCCACACTGTTACCCACAGTTTGATTGACGGAGTCGTGCTATTTAATGATTCTGACCACATATATTTACAATATTGATCAAATAATAAAAAATAAGAGCAAATGACACTATGGTATTTCTAAAATCGTAGCTTGTTAAATTTTCTCACACTTACTTTACTTAAATACAATATATATTTTTAGAATAATATGGAAAATACAATATATAAAAATCTATGTCGGTAAGAATTTCATTGAAATAGGTTGAGCGGTTTTATTGAGTTACAAAGAGACAAATATAGAAACAAGAAAGGTACGGAACTAAATTGAACTTTTGTATTTATGATATTAGTATTGTTTAACCAAAACTAAAATTTATAGGCTTGCTTAAAAATAAAACTTTTGCATTAAGCTTTAGTCGAATGTATCGTGTTTTGTTTTTTCTAAATTACAATATTTTTGTTCGGTAACACAAGCTGAATGCATTTTAAACGTTTTGTTCACCCTACTTTTTCTGTAATGATGCTAATATACCTACAATTTAAATTTTAAATCAGTTTCTTTACATGCCTTTACATTTCAAAAATTAAGTTATTTATAATATCGGCTTGGGCCATAAATACAAATTTACGATAATAAGCCATCCTACTGAAGCTTTGTGCAATTTTGAACACAAAAATCAAATGAGGCGATCAATTGAGTCATTATGTATTTCGCTAAGGCGTCAAATTGCCATATTATAATCGATGTTATTAAACATTATAATATTATGGTAAGTAAAATGTCCGACCCCTCGCCGACATTTAACTTAATATATGAATTATTATATATACATATCCTATTAACACTGATTGCAAAGTCATTAAATTAAAAACCACTATATTATCTTTATAAAAATATAATGTAAAGTGCAATCCTCAAACATATTTCATTGGGCAAATTTTTTTCCTTCAACATTTCGACTACAGTTGACCAATTTAAAGCTATGACGTCATCCATAGTATTTTGCACCGTGTTTTATTAGACTGCTGGCACTTATTTAATTTGATTAGATTAGTTTAGTTTACAGCCTATATATATCCCACTGCAGGGCATGGGACTCCTTCCATTTCTGATAGGGTTGTAAGGCAAGGAAATGTCCGTCGCGCAGCACCTATGCGTTTTGGCGAACTTTACATGTCTTTGAAATATTTTAATAAATTTGATTAATACAAATAAATTTATATTACATGAAAAGTAATCAAATCACACATAAAATAGACATATGTCGTAATAGAAAGAGTGTAATTAAAATTACCTACAAAACGTGTATTTAAAAGGAAACACTAAAGTAGGGCAAAACGACGCACAACGCATGTCACGTTATAGCAACAACGATGTCCATATAAAAACGTTAGGGATCAACAAAGGAATCTGTTGAGCGCATTGTCCGTACGCCGATCATTTATCACCTACGCTCTACTGCCGGCGCTCGAACGCAGCCCTGCTCAATGCTGAAGTTGGGGTGATTTGGTTTTGAAAACCATTAAAATTTTCTCATTTCGAACACGTAGCTGTGGTGTTATACAAAACACTGGTATTTATTTCAGCATTTCATATCATCCCGTGGGTGTCGTAAGAGGCGAAAAGGGAAATAAAACAGGAGATGGGCAGCAGCATCTTCTTGATGACAACTTAAAAATAATAAGAAACTGCAGTTGCAGTCTGCCAGGCGTGGCAACTATTTTTCTTTATAGGATAGGGTGACAAACGAGCACACCTAATTGTAAGTGGTTGCTGCAGCCCATAGACATCTACATCTATCCTCAATAAAGAATCGAAATGCAGATGCGTTGTCACCCGTGAGGACTAAGATGGAATGCCTCTTTTCCAGTAAAAAGGGTCTCCGGTTCTCTACACTAACCATACGAAACACAGCAGTGTTAAGCTGCTATTTGACGCTGGTATTCTTATTCTATAGTTCTTCCCCGGTCGAGCCGACCCATTCGTGCTACAACTATACTACTAATATAGCTGTAGCATGGCTCTACCACGTATAAAAATCCTAAAGTCCAATATGTCTCATAAGAAGAAATATCTAGGGGAGGCCTATGTACGGCATTGCACTTTAGATATGCTATAATGAATCAAAGCAAAAAAAACGGAAACGTGTGATCGGTTACGTTATAATTTTTTTTTTGTAAATTGATATACTATGGCGATTGCTCAGAGTAATTGTTCGGATTAATTTCAGCTGCTAGATTTCACCATTGTACACTACGACAGAACTCTAAATTCCGTCCTCATCATCTCGATGGTTGGCAATCCAGTATTGTGCGATTTACGTAGAACGTTCTGCCACACACGGTGACATTCACTGTTGCCAGTGGATTTTTGGGACCAATACAACTAAGGGATAATCTAATAATTTAACTGTTAAGTCGCTTCTGCAGCCCATGGATAACTGTAACCAAATGTAAACAAACATGGCCATAGACGTGCTGTCATCTTTGAAGACCACTTTTATACGGACTAAGTAAGACCGCATTCAGTTTGGATAAAGATAGGGTTTTTCCTCCGTTAGGGAACAAAATCGCCACATCCTTGAGCTGCTTAATCCCTAGATAGTTGCAAAAGGCTCTTTTATCATTTAAACTGGCACACAACTATAGCTCCGCGATCTTAGCACCTCATGTGAGGAATTTCGATTGACCAATTATACCATCTGAAAGGTCAGAAATTGGTCATAAAAGGTCAGTTAATCTTATTAATTGGTCAGCGTCAGAATTTTTTTTATTAAGGTTTAAAGTTTTTCAAGGTCATTGAGAAATTTTAGCACCTCATTCGCGAAAAAAATAAAAAATTCCACCTATGCGCAATCGAAAAGCATTCGCTGATAATTGGTCAGCTTGTATAATAGGTCTTTGGTCAGTTTAATTTAATATTAAAAAAAAATTAATAAGTTGTCATTTTCGTAACGCGCATGCTTTGGGACGGTTAATTGTATCAGGGCAGTGTTACGCACAGCTCTTTGGTGGTGTGGATTTATCAAGTCCACATGGTGTCGTTAACACGATAACTTTTGAAAATATCAATTGTTCAACTCAATCTATTTTTAAAACTCTTCCTCTATCATGTGGGATGCCATGGAATGTAAATGGCAGTTAAATTTTGTTTGGTTTAGTTATAATTAATTTTTTTCGGCTAAGAAATGGCGAAATTTTCGGTGTTTTAAGCAGCGTGTACCTACTAATATATTTTAGAGTATAAATATAAAGTTAGAGTTCAAAAACTTAAATTATAATAAATGCATTTTAGAAATTAATTTTCATGGTAATTTTTTATGTAAATAAAATATTTCTAATTTAAAAAAATCATGTTTATATAAAATTATTATAAAATAAGCTAGTTAACTATCATCCCCCAAATCCCATGCATGCACTTTGATCTTCACGTAGTTTTAAAAAATATCCTATTTCTTTCTCCACTATTATATATTTGATAGTAGAACACATCAAACGCTGACCAATGAATAAGACCAACTGACCTTTTATGACCAATTTCTGACCTTTCAGATGGTATAATTGGTCAATCGAAATTCCGCACATGAGGTGCCAAGATCGCGGAGCTAACAACTATAAGCATCTGAGAGTAGACATTTTTTGTATGAAAATAAAGGTGAAAAACGAGCACACAATCCACCTGACGGTAAGTGGATGCTATGGCTTATAGACACCTACAACTACATCTATCCTCGATTAAAAATCAAAGTGCAGATGTTTTCACCAACTTGAATTAATATGGAACATCTCTTGCCGGTAAAAATAGTTTCCGGTTGTTGTCACTCGTCATAGAAGACAGAGCAGAATTATGCAGCTCTTTACATTGAATTTCTATAAGAGCGTGACCCTTTACCGATCAAACCCCCATTCGTTCTGCAACAATAGTATGTTGGCCACACCAATCAACTCAATAATAAATTTAACAAAATAAAGAACTGAACGTGACAAAACTAACGAAAGTTATCATTAAATATACATGGAAAGAAACTACCGCCACATATCAAACAAACACTTTACAATGGGGAACGGTTTTATACTTCCATCATTTATCATTATTAAATTTAACTCCATAATTAATGTATTTAATGTAACTCCGTAATGAAATCGCCGTAACTTAAAATAATTGCGTTCAAATTTATGAGCGTTGATAATGTCTTACTTTGATCGGCGTTGTGATCAAAGGGCTCTGTGTATGAGCATCTGTTCTTCAAATTTACGTTATACGATAACACAAAAATAACTCTTAAAATTAATAAGAAATAAATAAATTACTTAAAATTTATTAGGATGCAGCAACTCCCGAGGAATAAATTTGCCAAATGGTGGCGGACTAAGAGATTTATTTTTTATTTCGACCCGTGGATATTATAAGAGGCGACAGTGGAATATGCCTAAACATCTTACAGTATCCTATAGACTGTGGTAAAACCATTTCGTTTAATCGTAAATAAGTATTCCAGACCGACTCGGAGATTAGCGGTCTGGCAGGACAGAATTATTAGTGTACATGTATATGCGCCACCAGGTGCACTCTCCATTCCCTCAGTTTCATAGTCCAGTGGAACGGCAATCCAACACGACCGGAGAGAAATGAGGCGCAGAACTAACGACTTTTTTTTATAGAATAAGGGTGACAAACGAGCACACAGTCCACCTGATGTTAAGTGGTTACTGCGGCCCATAGACATCTACATCTATCCTCTATTACAACTCAAAATGTAGATGCGTTGTCACCCGTGAGGACTAAGATGGAATGCCTCATTTCCAGTAAAAGGGGCCTCCGGCCACCTGCACTCACCAAGCGAAACGCAGAGGTAAACCTCTACTTCACGCTGGTTTTCTGTGAGGTCGTGGTACCACCCCGGTTCGAGCCGGCCCATCCGTGCGGCAGCAAAAGCTGCCGCGTGGCTCTACCACTCTATAACTTTAAGGCATTGGGTTTCTACTTAGATTTACTTGACAGAAAAGTCTCATCTCTGCTTTTGGACTTGAACCCGGATGGAAACCCCCCTTGGAATTTGAACCCGGGATCAGTTGCGCTTACGTTTACTAGACCAACAAGGCAATCGACCATCCTATTTACACCATAGCTTACACCAACGCCGAAGTTGCAAAACGTCTGCTGCCGTCAATCCTGCCAAGCGTGTCCATTAAGACGAATGCTTCATATAGCGGTAGAATTGACTCACACGAACTAAGCAGTCATTTTTTTTTATAGGATAAGGGTGACAAACGAGCACACAGTCCACCTGATGGTAAGTGGTTGCTGCGGCCCATAGACATCTACATCTATCCTCTGTTACGAATCAAAATGTAGATGCGTTGTCACCCGTGAGGACTAAGATGGAACGCCTCATTTCCAGTAAAAAGGGCCTCCGGCCACCTGCACTTACCAAGGGAAACGCAGAGGTAAACCTCTACTTCACGCTGGTATTCTGTGAGGTCGTGGTACCACCTCGGTTTGAGCCGGCCCATCCGTGCGACAGAAAAAGCTGCCGCGTGACTCTACCACTGTTAAAAGTCATAGACGGGAGTCTGCACTACCCCACTCAAACAGCGGTTAGATAGCTAAAAAACCTCACACAGGGGACCTGATGATTGGCAACAAATCACATCATCGTTACCATCTATAGCTCGCGGCTTCGAAGGCTGCGAGGCATCAGACAGATTAAGATATTAAGACCAAAAAGGCTAACTGCACTAACATATCAGGAATAGATTTTTTATAGCGGGAGAGGCTCGTATCTAGCAGTGAACTTTTGCAGACAGATAAAGGAGAAGAAGGAACAAAAAATAATAAAATATCATTTGTATACAATAATAAATATATAAAAATTTATATAAGATGTATGTCTTAATCTGAGGTAGCAAACAAACAAGATTTTTTTTATAAAACTAAAGTGACAAACTAACTTACACTCTACCTGATAGTAAGCTCATAGCTACTGTAGTCCATGTACATCAAAACTTCAGGCAAAGAAGACTGTAGTGTGTTTACACTAGGTAGGTAGGTAAGAAAATCAAATTGATACATTCTAAGAATAATGTAATTAAACACAATTTTTACTGAGAACTATATTTGACACTTTATTCGATGTAACAAGAAGCTTTATCCATATAAGTATTGTAATAAGATCATACCATGTAGCTTGAAAAGAATTTGATGGAAACTATCACTTGAAACCGACCTACATACCAACGTGATCTATATAACCTTTCTTTGTTAGAATTAAGTATATAAGTACTGTAATATTCTTAACAAAGTACAGTACAGACTAGTCTGAGTCCACAGTCTTGTATGAACCATCGTCACGAGTATTTTCATTCATTCATAGTCATTTACACAAAGCTCCTCACATCGCAAGACTGCAGATGCGATATCAGATCTGAAGTCTAAGATGATTTATTCCACAGTCTGTAATTATATTCCTTTTCTATCCGCATCGGATCGGAATACAGCAAGCACTGCCATCTGGCGAAAGAAATAGGTAGGAGGGTGGTATTTGCTCATACAGACTTCTATGCAGAGAAAGAGTGCCTCCACCTAGTAACTCTATGTTCACAACATGGCAGTTGACCACACCAAACAGGCAGATTAGAACCTAAAAGTTAATTTCGTTACTACGACTCTAATCGTTCACATGCTATGACTTCAAATAACCGTGTTTTTTTTTTCATTTTTAATAGGATGCATAATTATCGAACATAAAATTAAAAAAAAGACTTTTTAATTATATAATCACGGCATTTCCAAGTCAGAGCACACCTCACTTTATTTTGTAAGTCAGGCAGCATTCAAACACGTTCCAGTGAAGTCAAATACGTACTCTAGTATTCAAATATCCATTAGAAGGTTTCTTTTGATCCGGCTTCAATGGAGGCTGCCTCGTTCGACGTTGGAATTAATTACACCTGCCATTCACTGGCTATTCAGCTTACCTCCAGCCAACTATGGTATCGAACCGACAAACTTGCGAGTTCTACATCAACATCGAAGGCAGAATGCATTATCCTTGATCCTTTACGGAACATTATTCAAATCAAAACTTTTGATCACGTTTTGATTTATATATTCGCATATATTCTTCCAACGATAATAACATACACCAGATAATAGTTCATTCATATCGATATCATACGGCAATTTGCACTTCCAAAATAAAAGAAAAATCCGTTTTTAATTTTCTATTATATATAGTGTCCCGTGCTTTAAAAAATATATTTTTCTTTACGAACTTGTAAGGATAAAGATAAGTCCACAGTTGAGCATTACATCACATAAGTATTCCTATTGCGTTACGGAAATATATTCTATTTACAAAAAGTAATACTCGTACTATGGCTTATAAATAAAGAAAGAAAGAAAGAAAGAAATGCGTTTATTCCAGTTTCAGCATGCAGAACACCATGTAAAAAGGTAATAAACGGCAAAAAGATGAAACGAAGCTTTTACCAACATGATAAATTTAAAAAAAAACCCTGTGTTGTGTGCCATCATAAAACTGCGAGAAGGACCAGTCTCAGTGATAGCACTAGTTTTAGTCCGGTTCATCCTCTATACTGTGCATTATATTATGTTCCATTACTGGGCACTCTCATTTCTGAGAGGGTTGATGAGGCTAGAATGTGTCGCCGCCCTGCCACTAATGTTCGTTTGCGGTCTTTACATGACCTCGTATTTTTTTTTAATTTCTCAGACATGCAGGTTCCTTACAATATTTTCTTTTATCGAGTAAGTACGTTGTAAATCAGCAATTACAACTTTCTAGATTCGAACCCAGGTTGCTAGCGTACTGTAATACTTACGTCGAGCGCTTACTACCGAGCTACCACAAATCTCGGGATACCACGCACAATTACAATAACCGCACGATAATTGTTTGTTAGAGCTTTTTGCCATTTTCCATAGATGGCTCTTATATCTTATAACATCAATTATAATTGTATCATCATTAATAAGCATCCCAAGGATTTTTCTATATACACAAATTTTATCACAGACATCAATTGAACATAGTATTAATGTTAATACCTGCATTCTCATCCATAATAATATGATTTGTTATACAAATAATACAATTAAATGTAAAAGCTAAAATATAATATAAAAATATCCGTAACTAGGATATCCGCGGAAGAGCAAGATTAAATGATACTATGCCGGATCAGTAGCCTGAAGTGGCAATTATCATAAATTAATCAAAAATAATTTTAAATTTCTGACGTCAGGTCACAGGGAGACGGTACATTAAATTTTCATAATAAAAATATAAAATGAAAATAAATAAAATATTCTGGTTTTAAATAATTCTGTTGTAAAATTTAAAATATCAATTTCTAATTAAAACGTACTTGTGATGGAAGAGGCCACGTGATGACGTAAGCGAATCCATCACTCCATTGTACCGTTAGTGTCGGCGGGTGACTATGGAAAATACCAGAAAAATATTATGGCCTCCGATAGATATTCAGACTTACAATATCCTGACCAGTGTCTGGCAGCAGCGTCTAGGGCGCGAGACGTCTGGTACTGTGATCCAGGCGGACTGGCGATCGACAAGTGTGATAGTTAAAGTAAATCGTCCATCAGAGACTCGTGTTCAGCAGCGGAATTCTAAGAAACAAAATGTAATAACATAAAATCAAGTGTGAATTCTGGTATCATTGTAGAATGTAGAAAACAAAAGCAAAACAAATCATATTCAACGATAATAAAGTTTTCGGCTATGCTATTGCATAATATACCAAAAACTTTGGAATATAACTTAAAACCTAAATGTTCTTACACAACTGTATGATAGTCAGCATGAACCCTTCCATAATACGTAAAGGTTGGCAATCTAGGTTTACAGACACCTGTTTTCATATAAATCTAGGTTTGGCAATTAGTTTTAATTATTTCTTTATACAAAATAATTTTGTTACTTACATGATATATTCTGTTTTTGAAAAACACTAATTCGTAATTTAAAAACAAACAAAATACGGACTATACACCATCAGCCATTTTGGTAAAATGTCGGCAGCGCATGCGTAGTACCCTTGAATAAGGGGATGAAGAGGTTGCTTTCCCTTTTTGGTTAGGGCCAATATAAATATAGCTATCTCTTTCGTTTCTCTTCTATTGTTATTTTGTGTTGAAAGGATAAAGGGCCTCTATGGCTTCTAAGGGTGATATAAGGTCTGAAGTTAGCAGTGATGTTTTATAACAAATAATGTGTCAGCAGTGAACTTCACTCAAAATTATTTTATATTATTTTAAATTATTATTTATTAAGTTGGTTTCGCGAAAAAAAAATATAATTTTTCACTTAACTTACGATTCCTCGTGCAGTTTTAGACTCTCCAGCTTAAAATTGTTTCTCACTTCGTATTATAGAATCAATTATTACCGGTTTAAACTGTGGTAGAACCACGCTTTAGTAATAAGGCTGCAATACGCATGCGTCGGCTCGACCGAGCAAGATCCACGCTATGACTACAGAACCAAAATCCCTATTTGGTAACGAGGTGTTCATTTTAGCCCTTAGGTGTGAAAAGCATCTGCTTTATAATAGTTATCCTTCATGGATAATAAATGTAGATATCTATAGACCGTTGTATCCAAGTACCATCGTGTGGTTTATGAGCTCGTTTGTTACACTTACTTTTATATAAAGGCTATCTGAAAAGCGTCTTATACATTAAAATTTCTATTTAAATATTTTGAATTAGATGTTTTTCTAAGTTCTAACGAAATTCACCTTTAGCGACCGATACTAAAACTTGCTAAAAGTCAAGTCCAAGGACACTGAACCAAAATCATAGAATTATTACGCAACCAAAATATAACAGACTGGGAAAATGCCAAATTAATTTATTTACGTTTGATTGAATATGACATACATTAAAATGTAAAAATTAATAACTGTTATGAAGATATCAATTTTAGGATATAAACATTTTTTTTTATAGAATAAGGGTGACAAACGAGCACACAGTCCACCTGATGGTAAGTGGTTGCTGCGGCCCATAAACATCTACATCTATCCTCTATTACAAATCAAAATGTAGATGCGTTGTCACCCGTGAGGACTAAGATGGAATGCCTCATTTCCAGTAAAAAGGGCCTCCGGCCACCTGCACTAACCAAGCAAAACGCAGAGGTAAATCTCTACTTCACGCTGGTTTTCTGTGAGGTCGTGGTACCACCCCGGTTCGAGCCGGTCCATCCGTGCGACAGCAAAAGCTGCCGCGTGGCTCTACCACTGTTAAAGCACATAAGCATTTTTCTTAAATGTATGTATACTGGAAGGGTGTATAGCTTTTCAGGCTAATTATGCCACAGACGTATGCCTTAAGCACTAAATGATGAAGATATGAAACTAGAACAATGAAGAATAATAGAGAAAGTCAAAATCAAATGAACGCTGTCAATCATCAATGTTATACACGAACTGTAACGTTGAAGCTTTATATCTTCGCTTATGATGAGATGATTAAACTTGCACGGATGACAGATGAAACGAATAAAATATAGTTATTGATGAGACGATCCATCTTGTTCACATACATACATATAATCACGCCTCTTTCCCGTAGGGGTAGGCAGAGACCACTTCTTTCCACTTGCTACGATCCTTACATACTTGTTTCGCTTCGTCCACTTTCATTATTCCCTTCATACATGCTCTTCGGTTTAGGGTACTCTTGACCTGGCCTTTTTTCGAGACGTCCCTGATGTGGTCTAGAAACGTCCGCCTAGGTCTACCCCTTCCAACACTTTCATTATCTCACTATTTTTTATCCTGTCACTCAGTTTAACTTTTCTTGTTTAGGGGACTTCAATAATAACAGCGTTGCAATCGTGTAACTCTAGTACCTAGTTCATAATAGAGTACACTCCGCAACTTTGTTTTGTCTTTCATTATGATAACACTTATACATAATTAATCTATAATGTATAAGATACGAGCTGGCCCGACAGACGTTTTTTGCCCTTTCCAGTAGGTGGCGCGATGATTTTTACACAAAATTTACGGACTTTTACGGTGTAAATAATTACGACCACAACGCCACATATGAGATTTTGTAAATTTTCCTTTTTGCCACTATATGAAAAAAAAATATTGTGAATATGAGTCATTTTAGTCCATAAATATAAAATTGAAAACTACAAAACAAAATATATTATGGTAATGTTACCGCAATCGGTCAAGCCGTTCAAAAGTTACAAGATAATAAAGATTAATGTAAAAGGCATCAGCTTATTGATAACGTTACAACCTATTAAAGTCCACTGCTGAACATAGACCTCCCCATAGATTGCCTCATGGGGGGGATGTTTGCCATAGTTGCCATGCTAGCGGCAAGCGGGTTGGCAACTGCAGTTTTTTTATTATTTTGCTTTGTTATCTGGTCTTATTGATAACACGATATCAAATGTCAAACGTCAAAACAAAGCCACCCGCGAATTACACCTGTTACACAGTCCCACTGTCGGATAATACAAATCAGCATAATTAAACCTCGATTTTCAATCAGCCGGCATTCTGGGAATGGCCTACGTTAAGAATTCAAATACCTTCACAGCTCCTGGCCTAATATCGCCATAATTATCGATTATCACAGTAGTGTCAAAAGTTGTTTTAGTCGGTTGGTTTTTCATAAACGCAGGATCTGATTAAGATTCGAACACAGAACTTAAAATACATTAACTAAACACTCGTCATCACAGTCCATAACAAGTCTATAAAAAATCTCAGAGTAAATGATGTGGCGCTTTAAAATTCTACTGTTTATATTGTCAAAATACTAACACTAGTAGTGGCTCTACGTTTAAAAGTCAGGTAGTTTAACAGGATTACGAAGCAAAATCCCCGACACTTTCAAACAAATCCAATCAACCAGTCAAAATATGTCAAAACCGTCGAAAATATTTGCACATTTAAATGGTCCCTAGAGAGCAATGAACTTGCAGTATTTAACGGAGGGTCTTTAAAACTAACCGACTAGAAAAGGGTTCGGATCATAGTTAAAAATATTGAACAATAACAGCTTTGTTTAGAACTAAAGTATTTAAATGGATTATTTTAAAGCGCCCGCTTCTAGTTCTTTTTAGTTTTAATAAATAATTAAGAATTTAAATAGCTTATGAAATTCCTTCATAAACAGATTGACAGAGTACACTCAAAATATTAATTTACAGGCAATTGAAGGTGAAATAAAGATGTATTACAGGTAGAATCTATAATTTAATTTCTCTACGTGGTAGAGCCATGCTGTAGCTATATTATGGTTGTAGCACGAATGGCTCGGCTTGAACGGGGAAGGACCACGCTCTCACAGAAAACCAGCGTAAAATAGCAGCTTCACACTGCTGTGTTCCGTATGGTGAGTGTAGAGAACCGGATACCCTTTTTACTGGCAAAGAGGCATTCCATCTTAGTCCTCACGGGTGACAACGCATCTGCATCTTGAGTCTTTATTGAGGATAGATGTAGATGTCTATAGGTCACAGTAACCACTTACATCTTATAAAAAGAAATATAAATATTTTAGACGATAAAGTTAATTTGTGAAGAATTGCAAAGTCCATTACCGATCGTATCTTGTGAAATATTGCAAGCATTTAATTCAGATTACCGATATTTAACGATTAATTTCATTTAATTGAGTGGACGTAAACCAAAATAAGAGATAAGCACATTTTATTCTCAAAATTAAAATGATACGTACCGTTAAAGTTCTTTGTTTTATCGAAGCTTTAATGTATAGCAATTAAAACGACATAAAAAATTAAACAGGCTTAAAACATCTTTCATTCATTTTCGGCTCGTACTTGCAACTACAATAGTACACTAGTAGATACGGACTGTTGCTGTGAGAAATGGCGTATGCAGTAATAGATAACTCACGTTTTAGATGTTCCTGGTTATTAGTAAGGGAGAAATATAGGGGATGGAGTTTTAATGTAACTATTTAGATGACATTTTAGATGTTACCTTGAATTTGTGGTATTCAATAGTGCACTTACCTTCTGAAGTCGTAGCTTTAATATAATTATTATAGCTCCGACTTCAGAAGATAACATAATAACCATAGGCAAAACTATCGAAAAGATTTTTTCTAAATGATAAATGACGGTAAGAGTGGCATTTGGTGCTAATGCGGTACAAAACAGCTTGTGGCTTTTTCCGTAGGTAAATTCTTCAATACCTCCCGCAGTGGAGCCACATTAGGTAGCAGCGTCTTCCTGATAATAACTCAATAACAATAAACATATTTTTTATACATGGTAGAGCCATACTGCAGCTATATTTCTGATATAGTTGTAGCACGAATGGATCGGCTCGACCGGGGAAGGACCACGCTCTCACAGAATACCAGCGTCAAATAGCAGCTTGATGCAGCTGTGTTTCGTATGGTGAGTGTAGAGAACCGGAGACCCTTTTTAGTGGAAACGAGGCATTCCATCTTAGACCTCACGGGTATCAACGCATCTGCATTTTGATTTGTAATCGAGGATAAATGTAGATGTCTATGGGCCACAGCAACCACTTACCATCAGGTGGACTGTGTGCTCGTTTGTCACCCTTATCCTATAAAAAAAATATTATTCGATACGAAGTAGGACTCCTCTTCTGCCAAGATGTCCGCCTGGAAGGTACCACTCTCTTACATCTTTCTGCCACCAATAGCAGTGTTAGAAGTTCTTTGTTCCTGTCTGTAAGATAAAGAGAACCAGTAAATACAGGTTGTAATACATATATTATATCTTTAGGCTGCATTGGCTGCAAAAATAGCTAGCGTTCCGCTACTTATTTTTTTACGCTCTCATTCACCCACCGAAAATGCAGCCTTAGTCCTGAAGTGATAATGCATCTGTGGCCTTCTTTGTAAAAAGTGTGCTCCAGGTGTCCATGGACTAGTAGTCACAATCAGGTGGACTGTATGTTCATTGTTCTTTTAGTTTTATCAATATACTATAAAGTAGCCCGTTTGCGACCTTATTATGAATTGTAACGTTTACGGCATTTTTAGTTTCTAATAAACTAATTACAAAAATAGGGCGGTAATCAAATTGAGAAGAAGAGTAGATAGTGCTCTATAATCGATGAAAAGAACTTTATGTTCAATTCAAACCATGGCCATAACGTCAACGTAAAAGTAACACTGAAATCTTAAAGGAGTATTTTAATAAACAATGTGTTAGGATATATTATTTTGTTGTTGTATAACGTCTTTCGATCTGTATGTAATTAGGTATGTGTATATGATAATCATCATCATCATTACAGCCTTTTATAAGTCCACTGCTGAACATAGGCCTCCCCCAAGGAATGCCACAAAGCATGGTCCTGAGCCGCCTGCGTCCATCGAATTCCTGCATGTCTTACCAGTTCGTCACTCCATCTCGTGGGGGGTCGTAGATGATAATATTATGATGTATTTTTCTAAAGGCTGAGAAAATCGAGTTTTCTTTAATATATCGATTTCACTTAACGATCGCATGCATAGTAAAATCAAAATGTTATATTAATTCATATTACTGATATTTTATTTATATTGCTATTAAAAGCAAAACATTAAGCTATTTTTTAGGGTAACTCATGTGACTTGTTATTTTTTTAAAAATGAGGGATATTTAGAATATAGAATAGATCGAAACATCAAAGTCGTAGTAGATGGTAAATGCTTCAAATACAAGCGGATTAATAACATATTATTAATCCGCAAACCATTATAACATTAATTGTTGTGCGTACAATACTCGTAGCACTGGTGGTGCTTGTTACAGCGGCCTTGCCAATATTTCTCGGGAACACATCGTCGAGTACCGGGATAAACTTGTGTCTGAAATCCCACTCCCGCGCTTTTTTTATTGGTATACTTTTTATACAAGGGCATGAAAAATGTATATTTTTAATTTGATATTAATATCGTGAAAACCTAGCTCTCGATTTATAATAGTTATATTTCTTTTTAACTAAACCATTCATCATAAAAGACTGTAATAAGTCATAAAAGTCTAAAAAGAAGAATTTGTCTATCAGTTAACGCTTATTGAAAGCTTAATGGATTATAGTGGCCTGTCATAAGAAAAGTTGCATACACGTTGCTAATTTTTGATCTGAAGGCAGTTTATATCGCAAGATTGTATAGTAAATTTTATAACGCACTGTAATAAAAAGTATGGTGAAAATTTTAGTATAGACTTGAAGATACAGTACAGGGACTACAAGTACATTATAACTTCACAACTTAGGAATAAGCTTGCCAGTCATGAAAGATACAACGAAAAATATGTGCAATTAAAACAATATATTACATTTTCATAATCAGGAATCAAAACTCCTCTTTATTGATAGCGCCCATGTATCTGACTAGAGAAGTACAATGTCATTCATAAATAATCATCCTTTACAATACTTATCACATTAAAATACTATCTATCTTACTTACCAAGTAAATAGGAACCATTTTATATTATTTTATATACAGATATTTTAAATTATTTGGCAAGTCTAATACAAAATTATAACTATGTGATTATAAATAACTTCCAAATACTCTTACCAAGTCAAAAATAACGCTATTACCTAAATTTACTTCAAAATAGTTTTAGCAACGAGCTTAAATAGGACAAAGCTGGTCACAAAAATAGTTTACAATAACAGTGGTGGTGGGAAAATCACTATTATTATTTTTAAAAGTTGTTATTTTTATAACATATAGGTATATGTTATAAAAATAACAAAATAATCTTAATAATATAATGAATTAGTTATGATATAAAGATACAATTATTTACATTTTTATTTATACGTCTGTATAATCAATTTATACTTTTTAATTGTCATTTTATAGTCAAAATAAAGTATTACAAGAAATAAACAAATATTAAAATGAGTGTTCTGTCACATTTTTTGAATAACACTCCCGTAAGGAGGCATCAAGCAATGTTGAGGTATATTACCTGTCAAATGGTTTAAATTCGGTGATGTTCTAGTGTTTAAATGGTAGTTTGAATACTCGCTTACATTAGGCATTTGTTGTCTAGTTTCCATGTATTCAGGAATGTTTCCTAGCTTAGTTACGCTCATGTCTTCAACTCCGTACGGGTCCGGTGAGGTCGACAACTTTCCATCTTTCTTCGCCTTCATCCTTCGGTTCTGGAACCAAATTTTTATTTGTCTTTCTGTAAGGCCAAGAGCGTGAGAAACCTCTATCCGACGTCTTCTTGATAGATATTTGTTAAAATGGAATTCTTTTTCTAGTTCTAGCGTCTGGAACCGGGTGTATGTTTGTCTTGTACGCTTTGATCCCTCTTTCTTGTCATCGCCTAAAAAAAGTAATTTAATTAGCAAAATAAAACATTGCCAAGGCATTACATATGCTCATTACTTTACGATACCTAACAAATACAATGAAATTATTTTACGTACCACTTGCGCTTTTCATCCATGGGTAAAATGCTTGTACATCTGGTGCAGCGGCCATTTTGTTTTCACTATAATCTGCATTGTCCCCGCCTGCATTGACCCTTGTCATATCCTGACAGGTCTCTTTAGTACCTAGAGATGACTGTGCGCTCTCTTTTGCAAAAGGCGCCACACCCACGGCGTTTTTGCCTGTAGTTTTCGTTTGATCCTCCACGATGTTTTGAAATTCACCATGAAATTGATTTAAATTTTTATCCACATCTGTGATTTCATTTCTCTTCCAATTACGAATATCGGTTGTGCGAAATCTTTGCATCGATTCTTGGTTGCACGAATTATCATTACCATAAAACGGTTGAATTTTTTTATCAACTCTCTGGGTTAAGAGTGCTCTTAAGTTAGGTGAATCTTCTTCCTCGGGATTAGCTAATTTTACTGCGCTTGAAGTACTGCGTGGTGATCCGTAGCTAGCCTCTGATAAGCTGCACTGACCGGGAGAATCAACTGAACGAATATCTTCACATTTAGATTCATAGCACGCATTCCCGGAATTTCTTTGATTAATCCCATAACTATTATTATGTTGCGCATAGTAATTCATTTCTCGCCATTTATTAATCATTTCTATATTCACGTGATTGCCATAGTCCGAAGGATAGTTGTGCCAATTAACCGGTTCGGATTTCACAACACTATTGTTAGGATTATGTGATGATTTATTTAGATGATCCGTGTTTTGTATCTGAGAATATTCACTAGTTTGCGGATAGTAATTGTTTTGATATTGATGATATTGCATCGTAGGATATTGATAACTATGACTATGGTTTGCTTGACGTATACTTTGTGAGTACAGGTCTACACTATTGGTCCACATATCATTAGCACGATTACTTGCAGCCACTGATGACATTACGCTTTCGCCAACTTAGACTTATTTACACTCACATGCACTGATTCTAAAAATATTAACACTGACACTGGACGGCGTGGGAGGTGTTCTGTCTGCTGTGTAGACTGCGAAACGAATGCAGTAAGTGCCAGCAGGCGACACGACCCTACAATTGTAATACTTTTATGTGACCTAAAAAAAGTTTTGGGGTACTTTTAACAATAGCGTCGCCATTGTCCCTTTGCAAGTTGTAAAACCGGTATCCCTATCCCTTTCTAATATTGCCGCTAATAATTTTAGCTAGTAAGTGTGACAGAGATAGATATTATTTAGGGGAATAGATTGCAAATATCCTATAAATGTTTACAATGCCAATATTTTCAATAGTTATGTATGTGTGGAACTGTGCGCCATATAGGTACGAGGAAATCATTGATTGATTTGGAGATGTGCGAGTGTGAGAGGGTGGTATAGATTGATTTTATTCTATTATTGGTTTAGTGTAAAGCCGCGTATGTGTATCACTGTGTTGAAGTTGCATTTGCGTTTATATAGGCTGATCAAAAATTATCATTTTTATTATTTATGTACTTATAACATTAATAAAAATAAGTCATTTTTGACACCTACATACGTGAAAGAGATTTAATATTATTTATATTATAGTCGGTAATAAACTAACTGTAACCAAATTACTCAAAGAGTCTTGTGCCTGTTTTTATTTTGAGGCGCTAGGTTTAGCCCAGCTTTAGCCATAAAAATGCTTAGGTTTTCGAATAATGTATTCTTTTCTTCGAACATATTATAACCTTAAGTAAAAGCGCATCACTGTGTTTTTTATAGAACAAGTAAGTGTGTGCTGTGGCCCATAGACATCTACATTTATCCTCGACTAGCTGTGCCCCGCGGTTTCACCCGTGTCATCACGTGTCCGAGGTGCGCGACATGACCTAGTTCAAGCATTCTATAACAGCTAGGGTTTAAGCGTCGTTCGCGCGCCCAGCCAAGTATTGAATTATTATAATTTTACATTATCTCTTAAACTATGCGTCCAAATAACATGGTATAGGGAACAAAATTTATCTTCATAAAATTTTCTTGATGATGAAGTAACTTTCGTTCGTAAGGATAAATAGGCCATGCCTAATAATAACGTTCATATATCACTTTTAAATTTTCAATATTTTTTGTCACAAAATACCAAACTATGGCTTATGTATAAGAAATAGACATATGGTATCGCGGACTTTTTTTTAGACGGAGTAAAGGTCTATATTTTTCTAGAACATTGTATTTACGTATCCCTAATGATAACACCAGCGTACACGGATAAATCATTTCGGGAGTGCTTTTTCTTCTGACTTGCTTAACAAATATCCATATTTAAAGTTAGCTGAGTGATATAGCTTAATGCTAGATAACCTATACTATTCCACATGAATCTGGCATATACAAAAATAATTTTTCAAATCGGGCTGGTAGTTCCACAGGTTAGCGCGTTTAAACAAACAAAAAAACAAAAAACTCTTCCGCTTTATTATATTAATAAGTATAGATTAAGAATCAAAATGCAGATGCGTTGTCCCCGCTGTGAACTAAGGTAGAATGCCTCATTTCTAGTAATAAGGGTCTCTATACAATACGTAACACAGCAGCTTTAAGCTGCTATTTTACGCTGATATTCTGTGAGAGTGTGGCCCTACACCGTTGGAGTTGACTCATTCATGCTACAACCATAAAATTGCTGCAGCGTGGCTCTAGCACGTACTTGTATGCGTAAATGTGACTTTATCTGAAATAAGTGTCCTTAGATTTATTCTTATTTCTTAAATTGGTACGTTATACGGTTCATAATAAATATAATATAATCACCTACATATAATTAAATATACCTAATTTAACGGATTTTATCGCATTTAATTTAATAAAAATAAAAAGAAGTTAAGTTAACGCGATAAAATCCACAAAAGCAGTTTTATTCACTGTGTAGTGTTCATGTGAAAGTAATATATATGTGAAATCTTTACCCACATATAATATTCAAAAATTAAGGTTACAGCCTATATATACCCATACTCTCTTACTCCGGATTCCTCTTATTTCTGAGGCTGTTATGGAAAAATTTATCCACCGCGCTATTCCAGTGCGTACTGACGGACTTCATATTTCCTCGAAATATTTTATTCCTAAGACATGCAGGTATCCTTACGATGTTTTCCTTCACCACCGAGCACTGGATAAATCATCAATAAAATTGCAATTAACTATTTCATTAATTGTCGTGAAGCGACAATTAAAAAAAAATTGAACCTAACCTAAGTACAACAAAACAACAAAAGTAGAGCCCGAAAACAATATATTTAAATTTTAAAAAGGTATTTACAATTTTATAAAAAAATGAAATGAGGATGATGATGAATGAAGTGAGAGTACGATTAGATTACAAAAAAAATAAAGGTAGGAGAATAGGGGAATATAGAGTTGTAGTGGAGCCTAAAAGTCGAAGCGACACACGTTGCGCTTGCAGAGGTAGGTTTCTTAGCAGCGACGGCACGCAGCGCCTGGAGCCAGCACACGCCGGTTGCGCTTGTAGAGGTAGGTTTCTTAGCAGCTACGGCACGCAGCGCCTGGAGCCAGCACACGCCGGTTGCGCTTGTAGAGGTAGGTTTCTTAGCAGCGACGGCACGCAGCGCCTGGAGCCAGCACACGCAGCGTCCGGAGCCGGCGCACGTAGCGCCTGGAGTAGGTGCGCTGAACGCTTGGAGCCAGCAGTTGCAGCGCCCAAAGGTAGCGCCGGCGGTAGGTGCACTCGGCGCCTGGAGTAAGCAGTCGTAGCGCCCGGAGTAGTGTGGCCCCCGCGCTTGAAGTAGACTGCCGACGACTTCCGAGGTAGATGGAGGCTTGTAGGATTCCGGAGTGGTGCGGCTCCGCGCTTGAAGAAGGCTTCGCCGAAGACTTCACGTGTAGGCGGAGGCTTGCAGGATCCCGGGGCAATGCGGCCCCGGGATAAGGCCTTTAGAAAATATTTCTTATTTGAGAACTCAAGCGAGACTGCCTGTCTTCACCGATTGTTCGGCTTTTATACCTTTCTAGAGAGAACGGAAAAATTATTTAAATTAAACGCAAATTTTTTGTAAATGGTCAAGAGAAAAGAGTATTTATGTGGAATTATCGAAATAGGAACAACAGATCGGTAGCAAATTTGAATATAATTACTATGGAGACCAAATAAACAACAATGTCAAAACATGTCAAATTTTAGTGTTAGGCTTGTAATAAGAAAACGGCAAGATTTAAGTGGAAAATGAGATATTATTGATATAGGAAAAAAGGTAGAGCAACTGCCCACACAAAGCCCGAAATTGTAGAGTTACGGAAAACTAACTAAAAGATCGAAAAAAAGGTAGACTCCATTGACACCAATTTAAAAGTGCTGATAATGTGAAAATACGAAGTAGAAATGATTTGTTATTGTGTTCTTATGGTTTAAAATCGTTACAGGATCCTATGGAAATAAAGGTGATGTAAAATATCCAGTTTTGAAGTGAATGCAGAAAATCGAAACAGAATGGAAAAATGAATTTAAAATAATGTAAAATGATAAGTAAGTAGCATAACACTACATAATGCCGGCGGAGATCGACTCCGGGTGGCTCGAATATGCTTGCGTATTGTGAACCATACGGCAAGCGCTTAGGCCCAAGGCTACCAATGTTCTTTCATCCCTTCTGACATATATATGGTCATCGATTACAGCCTTTTTTTATAGAATATGGGTGACAAAGGAACACACAATCCACCTGATGGTAAGTGGTTGCTGTGGCCCATAAACATCTACATCTATCTTCGTCAGCCGTGAGGACTAAGATAAAATGCCTCTTTTCCAGTAAAAAGGGTCTCCGGTTCTCTACGCTCACCATATGAAACACAGCAGCATTAAGCTGCTATTTTACGCTGGTGTTCTGTGAGAGTGTGGTCTTTCCCAGGTCGGTCCGACCCATTCATGCTACAACTATTCCATTAATATAGCTTCAGCATGGCTCTACCACGTATAAAGCCTATAAAATTCTATTGCTAAAGATAGGCCTCCTCAATAAGTTGTCCCAGAGAGGAGATTTTGACATAGTTGCTACACTAGTCAGGCAACAGGTAATCATACTTATTTATTCTTCTCTTAATATATTACTTACTCTTCCCGTCAAGTACCTATTTTTCAAAGCTAGAGCAAGCAACAAACAAGAGTGTACAATCAATATATGTTGGGTACGACACTACCAGTCCAGAACATTTCTTCATATTATTATTATATTATTCTTCATATTTCTTCTATACAGCCGACCCATTGCCACTTCAGCTTACTAATCAGGTAGGCTATGAGAGTTACTGTGGTTATACTGTGGATATGTGCGGATATATGGTATATATGTGGATATATCGTGTTATCAGGCAGATACACTTCGCGTATACCTCTCTATAGCTTGCTGAGCGAACTTTAGGTTCCTCATACGGCCAGCGACGAAGGACCGTCTCAGATCTATTTAACATCATTGGTATCATGCATTGGTTTTATATATATATATATATATATATATATATTTATATATACATATACATATATATATATATATATATATATATATATATATTTATATATATACATATATATATATATATATATATATATTTAAAAAAATTGAATTAGGGTGACAAACGAGCACACAGTCCACCTGACGGTAAGTGGTTGCTGTGACCCATAGCCATCCAAATCTATCCTCGATTACGAATTAAAATGCAGATGCGTTGTCAGCTGTGAGCCGTGACACAGGTAACATAAACACACTCTTGCTTGTTGTTTAAAGATTTGAGAAATACTTTACGAAAAAACCAAATAATACATTTATGAGAAGAATAAATAATTAATTTATCTATTCAACATAATCGTTGTGTTATTTCCTGCGGAAACCAATCGTGTAGTGGCGGTGTAAGAATATCCACTTGTCCATATCATCCCGTGAGTGTCGTAAGAGGCAACAGAGGGAAACCTACACAGGAGATGGTTAGCAGCATCTTCATGATAATAGCTGAATAAAAATGACAAACGGTGGTTGCCGATCCGCTTGTCAAGCAACAATGTCAAATACGGGGAGTATTGACTATGAGGCAATGTATAGGAGCAGTGGACTTTTGGTGGGCTGTAGGTAATAGTATCGTTCCTTGTTGGAAGCGGGTAATGTTGATCTACATAATATTTAGAAAATGATGAAACATCTTTAATAAGATCATCCTGTAGGTACCGTTTTGTATAAAGCACATAATTCATGCGGCTGTAACAGTTCAATCGAAGCACAACAATACAGCGAGACCGTGCGCGTGCGCCGCCCGCTTGTGACTTCATACACGAATGTTGCCTAATGTCTCCCAACTAATGAATAATTTATTTAAATAATTTATTTTATAATAAATCTAAAACAATATGACAGAATTTGGAGAGAGTCAAGTCATAAGTCTTTTATTAAAACGTTAAGACACATAAAATGTTTTAATGGGTCAACGTATATGAAACCTGTATGATAAATGTACTATTTTGGGTAATTAACAATTTTCATTGTCATTGTATAACAATGCCGCGCGGCCCAGTTAAACAAGTGGACGCTGAATGAATATTGAGTGCCGTTATCAGTTTCTGGTGGTTTTCCAGAAGATTCTTATAACAAGGCCTGCTCGATTGATACAATTCAAACAATAACGAAACTATAATAATTCAAATTTATAACAGCTTATTTTTTATTTATTTATAATAGAAAAACTAAAACTGGTAAAAAATTCTACCTTTTCTTTTTCAATAATATTTAACACATAATTGCTTACGAAAATAACGTCAAATTAATACAATTTAAGTACCTACGAAAGTAAATTTATTCAAAAATATGCTGACTCATGCTACGTTCGCAGTATTGTACGCCCAATAGTAAACCTCCGCATACACTACCGCCAGTGCGACATATGGATGCTTTGTTGAGCGCACACCTCCCAACCGAATCGCAGCTCGCATCTGTCCGACAAGCGCACACCCACAAATATGCGCATTGTAAACTCTCCTTTACAATTCCTTCCCTGTATTCTACATGTCGTTCCGTATAAAATAAATGGTTATACAAAATAAATAGGTATTTATTAATAAAAATAGTAATGCTAATTAATAGCAAGATACTTAATATATTCTGATGCTACATACTTATGATATTCTGCTGGTCAATTTCGATAATAATGACAAGTACAAGTAATAAAGTCCAAAGTTGCGAACTGTTTTTTTTTTAATTTAGGATAAGGGTGAAAACGAGCACACAGTCTACCTGATGGAAAGGAGTTGCTGTGGCCCATAGACAACTACATCCATTTTCAACTACGAATCAAAATGCAGATACGTTATTACCCGTGAGGATTAAGATAGAATGCTTCTTTTCCAGTAAAAGAGGTCTCCAGTTCTCTACACTCACCATACGAAACACAGCAGCATTAAGCTGCTATTTTACGCTAGTATTCTGTGAGAGCGTGGTCCTTCCCCGGTCGAGCCGATCCATTCGTGCTACAACTATACTGCTGATATGGCTGCAGCATGGCTCTACCACGTATAAATATATGTATGACGTATTAAAGTAAAAGTAATTCCTTATTATCTACTATCACATATATATACAATATATATATAATATATACAATAAACAACTTAATATAATTTGTTTCTACACTAACATTATTCGTACATTGCGTGTTTTAAATTCTCTGTACTTTCAAAGTAAAAAAATGGCACTGACATTAACCGAAAGCATCGTAATATGGCGATACAAAATTTCTGAAGATATGAAAATAAAAGAGAAAAAATATTAAATCTATAGGTTTTATTAATTTTTAGACTTTAAGATTCACTCAAAATTCTATCTATAAAAAGATCAACGTGAAATTGTCAATTTAAAAATACGATTACCTAGTTAAACAAAAGGTATTTTATTTAGTTCAAATTTTGCCAAAATGATTATTGCTATTGAATTTTTTTATATATCGTCTTTTTATTTATCTAATACAAAATATATACAACATAATATACAATATTTTATTTTATACAATATTAAAAACTATAATTAAAAAAGAACTAAAGCTTGTAACTTAACTATCATACAGTCCTACTCCCCAAGTTATCGTACTAATTATAAATAAATTATTTATAATTGGCATTATTTATTGAAAAAAATAATATAGTTTCCAGTCCATATCATTAATTTTATTATTATGTTCATTTAAAAGTAATATGTCAAAATATTTTTAACCCTTTAAACTTAAACACTAAAGTAAACATGACTTCACTGGTTACAATAAAATGTAACGAATAAATATTTAATAACCAGATTAAGCGTACCAACCCGAGCTGATTCCGTAAAGCTTTTAAATAAAACTTAAGTTCAATTTCACACTGGATTCCGAAATCTATTGGGTCCCTTTTAAAAAATTTCATTTTGTAACATCGTATAACGAAGTAATTTTGTGAAGTAATTTTAAACTTTATCAGAAACTCGTACGGTTGTTATTTAAGTTGTAAAATTATAAAAACATCGAAAACCATTCATTATTGCTTCAGTGCAAAGTGATTTCAAAGCGAAATTTGTTCGCTCTTGCGTATATGGCAATAGAATATATTTTGTTGTCCAAATTCAGCATACATTCTCGTCATACTGTGTCGCTGACAATACCGCACCATTAATCTTGTGAAATCAATCGATGGCTTATTCAGAAAACTGTATTTGGTTATAACGCGCGGCTTTTTCATTCGATATTTACTTTGGATCTTTTTCTCTAATTTATTGCCCGCACAAAAAAAAAACTAACATCTGTCGTGATCACTATACTACATTGATATTCTGGTTGTTACAAGAAAGTAGGTAACTACTGCTTAGTGAAAAAATGCAGAAGGAGATGTTCTAAAAAAACAAACACTCTTTTGTCAATTTTATAACAGGCTTCTTCATAAAACAATAAAATACTTTCTACGTATTTTGTTTTCGGCATCGATTGAAATTAGTTCCAGTGAGCTGTGAGTTATAAATCCTTTTACCTGCTTCTGGCGTTTGCAAATCTACTTAAACGATTCCAGTAGATTCGGCGTGTTTTAAAAAAAACTTGTTTCAAGTTGCCGACAGTCCCGGTTAAAACAAAAGTCATAGTAAATATTGTACTTTTTCTGCATAAAAGGCCTAAATTCGCATTGAATATTAAAATACCTACGTGCACTTTTTTATTGCAAGTTTATCTGCAATAAAAAAGTGCACGTAGGTATCGTTATCGTATCGTATCGTATCGACTCGGATATCGTTATTTTTTATTTAAAAGATAAACATATGAAAAGGTCGATAGAAACTTATCGTGTTTCATACTGTTTGAATAAATGACAAAAACTACAAGCTTACCTACGTTTTATGTTGTGTGTCAGTTTAGAAGTTTAATAGTTAACAGTTTTTGAGGTTTGGAATTGTCATGCTCATAATGAATTATTTTTAAGGAAAGAAAGGAAAAAGTAATCATTATGCTCGAGTCAACTTAGCATCATGTCAAACAAAGTGTACATGTTCTCGCTTCACGGTAACAATTGAATAATTATCCGAGAGCATTGTCTCACTCCATTATTTTGTCAACTGAACGCCCGTTGACAGTTAAAGTGGTAAATTTGAAGATTTATGGTCCATACGTACGAGGAATGGAACGGGATCCGGGCCAGTTGGAGGACGTAGGTCCCGTTAAAAAATGGCTTTTGCCGAGTAATTAACACTTAACTTACATGTAGAAATCGTAATTATATGGTCCCTTTTTAATAAATGATAATATTATTTAAAAAATATCCAAACTTATATCTTAGTAGTGCAAGTTATTTTGATACTGCTCTCGTCGTACATTTCGTCATACGCACTCGTACGCACATTTATACAGGTATGCACGCATACACGCACACTCGCACGCCCGCCCTTATACAAACAAACACAAATTAAAAAAAGGCAAAATTAATAAGGATTGTGATTGCTCCCTACAATATTCACCCCGACTGCACATGGCATAAATAAGAAGAAATATTTACATATAACATTTTACATAATAAAGCATAGGTAATGCCCATGACGTACTAAAGTATAAACAATACACTTAAAGCATTTACTGTAAAGTCATTAAAATTTAAAAAGGAACTGAACACATGGTCTTAGATAAATGCTTCTACAGCTTATAAGAATTTATAGACAAGAGTAATTAATGTAATTTTATATTTATTGATTAGATTAAATTAATTAAATAATTCAAGCAAATTATTGAATATCAAAACAAAATTATAATAAAAAAGTTAGATCCGTAAATTATTGTTAGGATATAAAATAAAAGTAATATGGGTACTGTAGTAATAATTTAATTTAAAAAAATGTTAATTGAATCTTTAATGTTATTATAGATATTGATTATTTAATAAATATATTTAAAACTTAATATTGTACACCTTAGATAGGTAGGGTATGGAACACTAATGTACATAACACATTTTTAAGATAGGTACCTGTGGTCATGCAATAATTATGTTTGATTTGATTTGATTCATCATTTTTGTCATATTTTTAACACGCATTTAAAGCATATGTTGTTGAACCTGTATGGATAAAAAATAATAACATAACAGTCTCAAAGCCGTTCTTTGATACTAATTTCGCAATGTTTTCGGTTAATACAAACCCCTTTGTTTTGCAAAAACAATACATACGTATTGTTTTCGCAGAGTTTCGCACGCCTGTAACTAATATTTTTTTGGAATATAAACAACAATAATTTTAAAAAGGGAATTACGACTTCTTTAACAACAGATACAAGCGGATAACAATACAAGCGGTGACTTAAAGAACAAAAATTTCCTTAAAAACTGAAAATGTCTTTATGTTTTCTTTGACAATTATAGGGGCAATAAACTTTTTTCTGCGGGGCGGCCCTAAGAAAGGCAAAACATGCATGAAGTCAAGATTCAGGATGGTGCATTATAGCATTCATAGGAGGAGGCCTATGTGCAGCCGTGGTCTTGTAAGGAATGGGCTGTAATGATTATGCTGAAACTTTTGAACTAAATTTATCTGCGTTTATTTTTTTGCCTATCAAACATCCGAAAAAAACTGTAAGTACACATATTTTTAATCTCCTAATGAAAGTAAATAGGTATCTTAATATTGATATATGAACATCGAAATCTACTACGCATACCTTTACACTTTTTCTTTCATTTTTTTATGGTGACAACGTTACCCCCACACTAGGATCTTCTCCTGTATCGTGGAGGCAATTTACAAACATAAATTGCACAAGGACAAACATCCAGACCCGGAACAATTATTTGTAGGCCATACAAATATGCGGGATTCGAACTCGCCGTCCACAGCTCTGCAACTTATGCTACGATGGAAGCTTTGTTTTCAGTAAAAAGGGTCTCCGGTTCTCTACACTCACAATACGAAACACAGCAGCATTAGGCCTAACATATATCAAAAGCATAAACATAAGTTTATATTTCGATAATTTAAAATATGATGTCTAACATAATTTTCTTATATTAGATTGGAATTATGGCTACAAATGAGTTGCAACTTATTCTTAAACGCCTTAAAAAAGGAGGAAGGTTTTTTCATTTGTAAAAAAGTCTTCGGTGCTTGTAAAAAAGTCTAAACTCATTATACGAAACATGCACTGATATTCTATGAAAACGTGGTCCTTGTCTGGTCGAGCTGACCCATTCGTACATGATAAAGTAGCAGCGTGGCTCTACTACGTAATTTTAATTGATTTATTAGCGCTGCAGCCGTAAAGCACTACAGTGTGATTTTACCACGTAATATCTGTATGTAATTTAACTTTATCGTCGAAACGTACATAAAAATTACTTAGTGATTAACGAAAGAAAAATTCGATCACAATTTTAAGTATATTCTTAAACGTGCCTATAGTTAACTATCAATAATGAAGGTAAAGATTTTGCAATAAATTCAAGGAATCTACGTACAATATTAAATTCGGTAAAGTATCAGCTATAATCCAATAATAAATTATAGTCTTGTTTTGCGTCTCAGTTGAAAAAATAGAGTTATAAAACACTGTACATTCAGTGGTTTGTTATAAGATTATAATGGAATGCGTGTTGGCAGACTTCACAAGCCCCAAAAATGTGTTTTTGATTTCACACGTGCAAGTTTTCTCATCATGTTTTTCTTCTGGCTACAGCACTTAAATTACAATTAACAAAATCAATGGTGTTAGCGATGATTGATCTCTAATCGTCTACTACGTAATTTTGAGGCAGGTGCCTATATTCTCTGTAGTAGGTACTGATTGATTTCCGTTTTTTCTTTCTTTATTCTTTTCATTTAGTTATTGATAAATCAATGAAGAAATTCAATGTTAAATGATTTGACACTTATATTTATTAATACTTACTTAACAAATAAGTAATTTATCATTTTATAAATATATATGTAAGCAATTTTAAACATAATAAGTCTTTGTACTATTACCTATAGTACAATAATAACTGTGCAGGAAGAGGTACTATTACTGAAAGAATTAATAACGTTTTATTCTTAATTTAGTTTTGTCTTTTTTTTAATCGTGATGTAAATATTATCTTAAAAATTAATTTCTCCCTTTAAATAAAAACGAACGTCATATCGGCCATTTTTAACAACGTGTAGCCATGACATGGAAGTCTTTCGAATAACGCTGATTCCATACAACTATTCTTTTAAATTTAAACAGTTCCTAGCATGGAGTCACACGCAGTGGCAGATAAAAATAGCAATTGCTATATTTACGAATACATTAATTTCTAGTATTGAAATTACAAGCTGAAACGTATATAAAGCGTATTTGACTTTTCATCACAATGTCACCGTTCCTAAGTGTCCACAGCGTTGAAAAAGCCCACAAACTTTGATTTTAGCAAACAAACAACTACTCGGTCAGCTGGTCGCACATAATCTCTCGCTGCGGCATTATGTCGCGATATCCTCGTTAGGATCGACGTACACTGGGACAGTAAAGAACAACAGTGAAGAAATTTAAGTTCCCTTCGAAATAATTGAAGCCTATTAAGGCGCAAGTTTTTCCATTTGGCTAATAAAACATGAATTTAATTTTTTTGTCTGTCTGTATGTCTTTCTATATGTCTGTTTATGCTAATCTTTGGGATGGTTAAAACGATTGTGATGAAACTTCACTAACAGATAGAGAAAACTACTAGGAGTGATCTAGGCTATATTTTATCTGAAGGACATGCAGACATCTTTTAAGCAATGCATAAACTGACAAAAAGTTTTTGATAATTATTTCATTATACAAATGTTATTGGATTTGTTCGAGACTTTTTTACATGAAATTTAGATCTTCAATTTTTATTCTGTAATTTTTTTAATTACCCTGTAGTGGCGTTGTAAGAATATATACCCCAGATATTAATATATATCCCAGATTATCCCGTGGATGTCCTAGTGAAAATTTAAATTACTAAAGGTAAATCTCTTTCCACGTAACCCCATAGCACAGCTGAACTATTTTATAGGCATTTATAAAAGACGTTCCCTAAAAGACGGCATACCTTCCTCATTTAACGCAATCTATTTACGAGCTACGACCTAGAAGACCGAGTTGGAATCAGCCGCAAGAGCAACGGCTTTAAGTGGAAAAAACACGGATAACACGAAACTGACAACTTCCTGACTTCAAAGCAGACGCTCCTGAGAATTTCTACACAGGAAAACCCAATAACTAATTGTTGACACGACCACTAGATTAACGAGGCTGCCGAGACTGTAATATAGTGTTGAATCTTAATTGAAGTAATTACTTAACGAAAATTACTTTTATTTAAAATCCTATACCAAACGTTGTGTATACGACGCGAATCTAATATGCTTTATATTTTTACCTAGCAACGAATAACGTATAATTTTACTTTGTTTTTTTTTTTTATATTAACAATTTATGTAAATATTATATGTAATTTACATGTACCTGATAAGGTACCTACGTGCATAACATTTGAACATTTATAATAAAATTTGAACGAAAATTAGGTTTAGTGAGAGGTGACCTTTAACTGCCCCTCGCTGCACAATCATTAATCAGAGCTTCGATCCTGAACTCCTTACAATAGGGAGTGTTCAGAGCGCCGTGCGATCCATTAGAATAACAATAATTACTCTTCCACCCATTCGCAATGTCATAAAGAAACTGTACCGGGGTTGGCTTTAAAGTTTCCACATAGATTTAGTCAATCAACATGCAAACTGTTTAAAGTAGTTACACTTTATAATAAGGTAAAAAGAATCTTGCAGGTACCTAATCCTTAATACAAGTCTCCCTCAGGTCTAGTGTATTTGAGATATTCGTACTTGCTATAAACACACGGTAGATATTTATTTTAGTTTATATTATAATATATCTACCTATTTTGCCTTTTATAACCCGCTTCGATGAATGACGTTTAGGATATAATTTATACGTTTGGATGTAATTGTTACGTATTATATATTTTTAGTTATATAAAACTATGATGTTGCATATAATTATATCCAATTAAAACTTTTATTTTTTTATTTTGCACTTACATTAAAACTTACATTAGTGGCGGTTAAGAATATCCACTACCCCATATCTTCCCGTGGGTGTCGTAAAAGGCGACAAAGGGAAACAGGCAGGAGATGGGCAGCAGTATCTTTCTGATAATAGCCAAAATAACAATAAAAAAACTGCGGTTGCCAAACCGCTCGCCAAGCGTGGCAACTATGGCAATATACCCCCCATGAGCAATGACAATAATAAACGGCCCCCAGTCCCCGGCGGCCCCGCTATTCCTGGCTACGGTGGCGACCATGGTAACGGCGGGGCAGGGGGTGCTAAGAATCTCCGGTGGAGGTTCGGTTGCCACCTACGACGACTCGACCTGGCAACATACAACGCACGCACCCTGAGGACTGACGAGAAGATTGTGGAGCTGGAAGAAGAGATAGACAAGTTACGCTGGCATATTATAGGATTATCCGAATTCCGAAGAGAGGGGGAGGACACGGTAATCCTCGAATCCGGCAACTTGCTCTATTACCGGGAGGGCGACCATCTGTCCCAAGGAGGTGTCGGATTTATCGTCCACAAGTCTCTCGTTAACAACGTTGTAAAGATTGAGAGTGTGTCGACGAGGGTTGCGTACCTTATACTCAGAATCACCAAACGGTATTCACTGAAGGTCATACAGGTTTACGCACCAACCTCGGCACACCCCGATCAGGAGGTGGAGGAAATGTATGAGGATATCTCTAGAGCCATGCATTCCTCCAAAACCCAATATACGGTGTTAATGGGAGACTTCAATGCAAAACTAGGCACAAGAGAGAACGGTGAGCTGAAAGTAGGGAAATTTGGAATAGGGCAACGGAACCCAAGGGGCCAGCAGTTGGCTGACTTCATGGAGAAAGAGGGACTCTTTATGATGAACTCTTTCTTCCAGTAGTGGCCCCACAGGAAGTGGACCTGGTCGAGCCCCGACGGTTCGACAAAAAATGAGATTGACTTCATTATGACGACCAGACGACAACTGTTCAGTGATGTCTCAGTGATCGCGAGGGTGAAAACCGGCAGCGATCACCGAATGGTTAGAGGCACACTGAACCTAAACGTTAAGTTGGAGAGGTCTCGTCTAATGGTGTCAACGCTCCGTCCCCCTCGTGCTCTAATCCAAAATCCCGAGACCTTTCAGCTCGAGTTACAAAACCGTTTTCAGTGCCTAGAAGACTGCAATGAAGTGGACGATTTGAATGACAAGCTCGTGGAAACTGTCCATGCGGTCGGAGCTAAGTTCTGCAAGACCCGCCGCAGAAGAACACAAAAACTCTCCGATCACACTCTTAATCTCATGGCTGTTAGACGGGAGATGAAGCTGCATTCTTCAACAGATTTGACAGCATACAGGCAACTGAATAGACAGATCTCCAAATGCATGAGGCGGGACTTACGCAAATTCAATACAGCTCGTATTGAAGAAGCGATCGAGCGGAACCAAGGCTCCAAAGTCTTTGCCAGAGATCTGTTTGCCAGAAAGCGCCAACTGTCAAAGCTGAAGACAGAATGTGGCAGCATCGTTTCCGGGGCACCTGAGATTTTGAGTGAGATGAAAGGTTCTATGGGCAGCTGTACACGTCATCGTTGGAGCCGTACGCAAGTGTGAGTAACGATCCAAGAGCGAGTGTTATCCGACATTATTCCGATGATATCCCGGACGTCAGTCTGAGCGAGATTAGAATGGCTCTCCAGCACCTTAAAAACGGCAAGGCCCCAGGCGAGGATGGAATTACAGCGGAGCTTCTGAAAGCGGGTGGAAAACCGGTACTTGAAGTCCTTCAGAAGCTCTTCCGTCCTCCATGGTGGCATTACACCGGAGGCGTGGAGCAGAAGTGCGGGGGTCTTGTTCTTCAAGAAAGGCGACAACGCTCTCTTGAAGAACTACAGACCGATTTCCCTTCTGAGCCGCGTCTACGTGCTGTTTTCGAGAGTCATTACGAATCGTCTTGCGCGCAGACTTGACGACTTTCAGCCTCCCGAACAAGCCGGTTTCCGAAAAGGCTTTAGCACCATAGACCACATACGTACCCTTCGGCAAATTGTACAGAAGTCCGAGGAGTATAATTTGCCACTATGTCTGGCGTATGTGGACTATGAGAAAGCCTTTGATTCCGTCGAAATTTGGGCGGTGCTGCAGTCCCTTCAGCGATGCCAAGTTGACTGTCGGTATATCGAAGTGTTGAAGTGCTTGTACAGTAGGGCTACGATGGCTCTCCGAGTACAGAACCAGAGTACGAAACCTATCCAATTGCAGAGAGGTGTAAGACAGGGTGACGTCATATCCCCGAAACTCTTTACCGCTGCATTGGAAGATGTTTTCAAGCTTCTGGACTGGAAAGGATACGGTATCATCATCAATGGCGAGTACATCACTCACCTTCGATTTGCCGACGATATAGTCCTTATGGCAGAATCGCTGGAGGACCTAAGCACTATGCTCAATGACCTCAATAGTGTTTCCCAACGGATAGGTCTTAAGATGAACATGGACAAAACAAAGATCATGTTTAATGTCCATGTCACACCTATGCCGGTAGTTGTTGGGAACACTAAGCTTGAAGTTGTTGACGAGTATGTTTACCTGGGACAAATAGTCCGACTAGGTAAGTCCAACTTCGACCGAGAGGTCAATCGACGGATTCAACTCGGTTGGGCAGCGTTCGGGAAATTACGGCACATCTTCTCGTCAGGTATACCTCAAAACTTGAAAACGAGACTGTACACCCAGTGCGTGTTGCCAGTGATGACATACGGAACTGAGACGTGGTCCTTCCCTGCTGGCCGTATGAGGAAGCTCAAGGTCGCTCAGCGAGCTATGGAGAGGGCTATGCTCGGAGTTTCTCTGCGTGATAAACTCAGAAATGAGGATATCCGCAGTAGAACTAGAGTGACCGACATAGCCCAACGGATTAGTAAGCTGAAGTGGCAATGGGCCGGCCATATAGCTCGAAGAACCGACAACCGATGGGGAAGAAAGGTTCTCGAGTGGCAGCCTCGTACCGGCAGGCGAAGTGTAGGGCGTCCCCCCACTAGATGGAGTGACGACCTGGTAAGATATGCAGGAAGTCGATGGATGCAGGTGGCTCAGGACCGTGCTTTGTGGCATTCTTTGGGGGAGGCCTATGTTCAGCAATGGACTTGTGAAGGTCTGTAATGATAAAAAATTAAAATTTGACCATAGGAATTATTTAAACTACACGATGAAATATTATAAATTCACTAGCAATTCGCCCTGGATTAGCATGACTGATTTATGGGTCTCGGGAACAGCACCACCTACCGGGTCTAACTACTGCCGAGAAAGATCCAGGTGACCCCATAAGTAAGTCCTGTTAAGGGGGAAATGAAACAAACACACGCAAATATAGTATTTTATATTACTCACATAAACATTATTATATTATTGAAATAAACTGAAGTTTGTGACATAACAGCACAGTGACAATAAATTAGAAACGCTGAAGTAGCAGCGACACGGTGTGCGTGATTCTAAACAAAACATGGAAGACTCAACGGCTCCAAGAAAAACATAGCACGACTGATTTACGAGACAATTTTATTCGAATACGCGGCCAGAAATAAAGTGGATCATGGAAATATCAGATATAGCATTTACACACCAGATCAGACAAGGATTACATAAATTGACAATAAATTAAACATTGGTGTCAAACTCTAAGCAAATATACATTCTTTACCTATTATGTGTTTAAAAAAAATGGGTAGTTAATGCCGTATGTGCAGACCGTGTAGTGGCGAGAGTACACGAGGTAATTTATACGTGGTAGAGCCATGCTGCAGCTATATTTCTGGTATAGTTGTAACACGAATGGGTCGGCTCGACCGGGGAAGGACCACGCTCTCACAGAATACCAGCGTAAAATAGCAGCTTAATGCTGCTGTGTTTCGTATAGTGAGTGTAGAGAAACGGAGACTCCTTTTACTGGAAAAGAGGCATTCCATCTTAGTCTTCACGGGTGACAACGCATCTGCATTTTGATTCTTTATTGAGGATAGATGTAGATGTCTATGGGCCACAGCAACCACTTACCATCAGGTGGACTGTGTGCTCGTTTGTCAGCCTTATCCTATAAAAAAAAAGAGAATTCACTACCATATATCATGCCATGGCGTCGAATTAGTTGTAATATAGTATAACTTATAGTAAATTTTATTCAAAACAGGTTGCGTAGTGGCGGGTTAAACATATCCACTACCCCACACCATCCCATGGGCATTGTAACAGGTGATCGAGGGAAACTAAACCAGGAGACAAGAGCATCTTACTCATAAAAACTAAATAATAATCAAGCATGGTGACTGTAGCAAAAATCAGCCCTATGAAGCTGTGGGAATCTGTGCGGAAGGCCTGCGTTTGGCAGTGGACTTCTGATGGCATGTTTACATGGTAGAACCATGCTTCAGCTTTCTTAAAGTTGTAGTAAAAATGTTTAAGTTCGATCGAGAAAGAGCCATGCTCTCACAGAATACCATGAACAAGCACCTTAATACTGCTGTGTTTCATTTGTATGGTAGAGAACCGGAGACCCTTTTTACTGGAAACGAGTCATTCCATCTTAGTCTTTTAGGGATACACTGCATCTGCATTTTGGTATTTAATCGAGGATAGATGTGGATGTCTACGGGCCACAGCATCCATCTATCATCAGTTGAAATGCGTGCTCGTTTGTCATCTCTACTCTATAAAAAATGTAGTAATGATGATGTTGAAATATTGCCGTAAATCTAGTGGTAGCAACGTTAAAGACTTCGTTTTCTTATTTTGTTGTTCTGTCTTATGAGGCGACTTTGGAAAATCACGGAATCGTGAGAAAGATGCCACTGCTCTCGATAGAAAAGTAAAGTTAGAGCCTCTATACTTCTCACTCCTAAGCAGAGCCCTCTTCTCATTTCTGAGTGAGACCTTTTTAGGGCAAGGATGACCGCGCTGATGCGAGTTGGCTGACTTCTTTATATTAATTTGTCTGCCAAGCAGGTTTCCTCACGATGTTTTCCTTCACCGCCGAGCGTGAAATAACTCAACATTTAAAATTACAATTAACAATTTCACTGGTGCTGGCGGGGTTTGAACCTGTGTTACTCACGTACTTAGCATTTAACCCCTGAGCTACCAAGGCTCTTACTCACAGCTTTTGACAGGTTGCGGTAAAATATCAAAGGATTTTTGAAGCTATACTTGTTTTGGGGCATTTGGGAAAAATGATGAGAGTGAATTTTTTTTAAAAATAATGTATTATCTTAACTTCTGATTGTACAGTGGCAGTGTGAGAATATCCACTATCCGATATTGTCACATGGGCAGAGATTAACTAATAGTTAATATGGGTGTTGTAAGAGGAAACAGAATAGGGAGTGGGACAGCATCGTCTTCCTATTAGCAACTAAAAAAAACTACGGTTGCCATTTCGCCTATGGGTGAAGCGTATATTAAGTAGTGAACTATTCACAACATAAGTAGAAGGGTACTCTGTTAACTCCAGGTTTTTAATAACACTCCTATTAAGACAATGTTATTTGTAATTTTTTACTTGAAACGTTAATTATCAATTATATACTCAATGTCATTAGCGTCTAACTCTCGGACTGTGTTTATTTCACGATATTATTAACACAATTGTGTTAAGTTGAAATTGATGATATCTTCTGCTTCTGTTTAATTTTGAGACCTACGATATCTTAAAGTTATATAACACAAAATTATCTAATACTGATATAATCTTATACCTCCATGCCCATATACGTATACCTATATCATTAAATTATTTCTAATTGAAACCAATGCATTTGCCTGCAGCACACTTGGATAACAAAGTGGCGCGTCCTTTTTTATGAATGAGACTAAATTTTATAAGTTTTCATACGTGGTAGTAGTATGGTAGGGCCATAATAGAAGATAGACGTAGATCTCTATGGGCCACAGCAACCACTTACCATCAGGTGAACTGTGTGCTCGTTTGTCACCATTACCCTATAAAAAAAGTTATGCGCTGTCTGTTTTAATTTGAGAAAAACATTATTTTCCTCAAAATATTTGTAATTTTATTCGAATATGCTTTTAGAATGTGAATTAAGTGCACACATACTCGTATACATATAATTAATTCGATATTTTACATTTAGGCGATCAAAGACTAAGAAAGATTAAGTGAACCGTCTTGTTTATTTCAAAGACTATATTATAAGTGTTGCCAAAAATGTATTTTGAAGGTATGGAGTAGGTATTGTTACTAAACGTTTTCAATAATAGTTTAAAAGTTTAGTACATATTTTTTTCTAAAGTATCTCACTTATGTTTTTACTGAATTAATTCTAATTAAATAACTAAATATAAAATAATAAAAAAATCAATACGGTTTTTGTCAGGGCCGATAAGTTGGAGATCTTCTCGTTTACGTGAGGCAGTATAGTGTCCAAAGGGGATAGTGTTGCCCAAAATCGGTCTTAGTCTTGCAGTCTTGGTCTTGTTCTTGCATTTTTGCAAGACCAAGACCAAGAACAAGACCGCCTCTTTTTAGCAAGACCAAGACCAAGACTGACCGTGCAAGATTTGCGCAAGAACAAGACTAAGCTTGCGAGACTCTTGCGTCTTGCAGTTAGGACTAAGTGTCGTTTCAGGGAGTATAGGAGTTCGGGTATACGCTTAGGGACTCTATGAGACGCAAAAAATATAATGAAAAAAAAAATTGGAAAATTGAACTTATGCGCATTACGAACAATACCATAAATATACATAGCGAATGAAAATATCCATTAAAAGAAAAAAGAGTGCATCCCTAGTTTTGACCATCGGCACTTTGATAGTGCGCGGTGTCTTGTTGTCGGCGTCATCAAAGTTCGGATACTGACCTGTCACAGAAATTGTGCAGCTATTCGAAAGTACAAGGTCAAGATACACGTGCCGGCGGCTACTATTGATATCGCATACAATCGTCGCCGCCGCGCCACACGCACTACATTTGACACTGTTTGATTGCCACCACAGAGTACATGTTTCAAAGAATAAAATAAGTTTCCGGGTGCTCAGAATGGACACGAATACATTATCCTGATCTCGCAAGAAATATTGTAATTAGATAATAGGTAGGTATCATATGGATTGAAAAGTACTCGGCCTAACCAAGAAAATAAACACATACTAAATCAGTTATATTTTTATTTTTCTACATAATCACCATCAAGTTCAATACACTTTTGCCACCTCCCCTTCCAAGCATTTAGACCGTTGAAAAAAAATGATTCTTCCTTAGAGTCAAAATATGCGTCTACAGCTGCTTTGACCTCGTCGTTTGTCGAAAATCTTTGACCTCCCAAGTGCTTTTTTAGGTTAGGGAACAGAAAGAAGTCTGATGGTGCCAGATCAGGTGAATACGGCGGATCGGTAACAGTTCAAAGCCACAGTTGTGGATTTCAGCCATTGACTGTACTGACGTGTGAACACGGGCGTTATCTTGATGAAACAGGACTTTTCTTCTGAGCATTCCTCGACGTTTTTCTTTTATTTCCTCTCGTAAACGACGTAATAAGGTGCAGTAGTAATCAGAGTTTATATTCTGACCCCTTTCAAGATAATCAATCATAATCACACCTTTCGAATCCCAGAATACTGAAGCCATCACCTTATTTGCCGACAAAATCGACTTAGCCTTTTTAGGGGGTGGTGAACCAGGTCTTCTCCACTGTTTTGATTGTTGTTTTGTTTCCGGTGTACAGTAATTAACCCATGTTTTGTCCATAGTAACAAAACGATTCAAAAAATCATCTGCATCGGCTTCAAATAACTCCAAACAGTCGCGTGAAATAGTCAATCGCGTCCTTTTTTGTTCAACTGAAAGCAGTCGCGGAACCCACCTCGCAGACACCTTGTGGAAACCCAACTCGTTGACAATGATGTTTTGAGTTCATTCATAAGAGATGCCTATAATCTCGGCTATCTCTCTAATTTTTAATCTGCGGTCTCCCATTATTAAATCAAGTACTTTTTTAATATTTTCGTGAGTAGTTGACGTCGAAGGCCTTCCAGAGCGGGGTTCATCTTTCACACTCTTTCTACCACGCTTAAATTCTGCTATCCATTTTTTGACGGATGAATATGACAGAGCACAATCGCCTAATGTACTGACCATGTCATCATGGATGGCTTTTGATGATAGCCCCTTCTTATGGAGGTACTTAATGACGGCACGCTGCTCGATTTGCTCCATTCGCGGAAATTATGTCCGATTACTTTGTTAATAAATTTATAAAATCACAACTAATTATCGCACACGTTTCGAACTTCACACAATGAACTAGTCTGAACTGAACTAAATAATGTGGGTAGATTTGATTTTTATAATTGAATGGATCTGTGTTAGGCCGAGTACTTTTCAATCCACCTCGTAATTTATTCTAGTAACTAATTATTATAAAATTAACTATATGGATTTATAATAATTACTTACTATTATTGTTATTATTATTACCTAAAAGATAAACATGTTCAGTAAGTTCACTGCAAATCTCGACCTTTGCAAGTGTGTTTTTAAAACACAAAGTGCTCGAATATGTCGTCACACATTTGATAAAAGTGCTATGGTGTCAACCATACACCATAGCACTTTTAAAACACTTGAAATGTGTAAAAATGGATCTGGATCTTGTTTTCAAGGCTTAGTTATTAAGGAGTTGGAGGGGTGCCTAGGTAAACCCAGAGCCGTCATCTCGGAAGACATTTTAGACTGTTGGAGGACGCATGAGACAAAATATCCGATTTTATCGAAGATGGCCCGTGATTTTCTTTTAATACCTGCAACTGCAGTACCTGCTGAGAGATTATTTTCTAAAGCATCATTAGTAATTAGAAAACATAGAAATAGGTTAAGTGATGAGTCAGCCAGATGGTTACTTTGTATTAATGCTTTGTCAAAAGAATAAATATAAAGTAACAGTAATGTCAAAGCTGTTGTGTACATATTGTGAAGTAATTTAATTTGCATCGTATTTTATTTTTTATTTAAATAAATGGTATATTGTATAACTCTTTTATTCCATTTCATATATGGTGAGGGTCCATCAATCTCTTTCTAGAGAGATAATGTTATTTAAAACACAGTGTAGTTATTGCCATTAATTTGTTTTTATATGTATGTTTAACCATGTTTTAGCACATGTAAGCTTATTAAATGTAAACGTTTATTAAGAAACTGACGCCCGTGGCCGGGGGACACGGTAGATAGCTCAGTTGGTTAGAGCACGGATCGCTTAGGTCGTGGGTTCAAACCCCGCCCGGTGTCAGTTGGTTTTTCGAATTTCTCATTAAATGTTTAGACATTTATTAATATGGTTGGTTTTTACTATGGCTTCGTTAATTCAAGCTCAATATGTACCTACTCTATTTAGTTGTTCTAAGATCTAAAGTAACGTTTAATAAATAGTAATAGGCTAATAGGTCATTGCGAGACTTGCGAGACTCTTGCTGCAAGACCAAGACCAAGACCAAGACTGGGAGCGCAAAACCAAGACCAAGAACAAGACCAGGTGTATTGGCGCAAGACCAAGACTTGCCAAGTCTCGTCTTGTTCTTGCATTTGGGCAACACTAAAAGGGGAGGCATTGGTCATTAGTTTAGACACAGCCAAAGCCTTTGTTTCTGGTTTGGCACAAAGCGTTTCTTTTGAAGCTTTCTTCGTATGGGCTTCCCGTGTTGCAAATCAGTTACATTCAGTACTATGCGAATGACAGCACAGGTGATGCTTTTTACATCCTCCGTAACCAATATTCGAAGTCAAGTCTTTGTTAAACCAAATCTCGGATTGAGGACAACTAAATCTAGTCCAGTTTAACCCTCAGAAGACACAGGTTTGCGCGTTTACCGCTAAAAGAGTCGTTCTCGTATCTCCCCAAATTCAGAGCACTAACGAAAAAGTGTCGACAGCTGCCCATTAGGTGAGGTGCATGCTCATTTGCCCCCACTTCTATTTAAAAAATGAAAAATATCTTGAATATTTTCATTTCATTATCATCAAACCACAATTTCGACATAGAAGTTTCTATTTAAATAGTGCCTTATAAAAAAATTACTGATTTAATTTCTTCTTTACTGCTTCACGATCTGACAGGAGGTCCCACATTATGTTTGAATAGTCTATGTTTATTGTCATATTATTACTAGGTGTATATGATCTGCAGTGGCCAATTACCATCTAGACTGTCACACTAGCTCCGAATATATTGTTTTCCGAAAATTATCGAAGGCTTAAAGAACTTTTATGACCAAAATGACAACGGAAAATATAGAAACATTTAACATACAAAAATATAATCGTTAACATTAACCAGAATTTTAGTCTAGTCCTAACTGCCGATTTTTATAATGACCTATCTAAACAACGGTAGGTATACAAGGTTTTTAATGAAAATATTACACATAACCTGTCTTTCATGGTTCCAGAGAAAGAGTGGTCACATTCGCTGGCCGACTGAAACTACCATGTCAGCGCGTGATTTAAAAAAAATTACTGATACAAAATTATAAGTCAATATATGTTATCTTTATATATAAAAATTACGTGTCACATTGTTTGTCCGCGATGAACTCTTAAACTAATGAACTGATTTCAATGAAATTTTGCACACTGTGTGCAGTTTGGTCCAACTTGAGAGATGGGATAGTTTTTATCCTGATAAGGGACTCTCAATTTTTTTTAGGAAAGCAAATGGTCGTCGTAAAGGGCAGAACAACGTCTGCCTGGTCAGCTAGTATTTATATATTTAGTTAGTATTAAAAAGTCCATTACTATTCCCGCACGCATCAAAGATATAATATTAGTTTTGCAGTGAATAACTTATTGTAATCATCCTATTCATTGGTCGAAAAATTATTTTAAGACTACATTTGTCTTCGATTTCCCACATTTGTTGTTGTTTTTTCTTAAAAATTTATATTTTGTACATTATTCTTCTCATAATGTAACTTAAAAGTAAATATTCACGTACATACGCTCACTTTGACATAAAATCGACAAAATTATAATTCCAAGGCCTTTAGAGCAGTTCAGAATAATTCGGATAGACAATATAATATTTTATTATGAACATAATATTATGTCCAAAAGGGCTAATTCACGAATGAACTGTTTTTTTATTGTTTCTAACTATCAAGTAATGAAATATAGATAATACAAGGGACTTACTCTAGCTTCGCACGTGTGCAATTCACCAGTTTTGTATTATCATTTGACAACTTAATCAATAAACACCAACATGTCTTTTCTATTTTTGCACAAAAAGTGCATGAATACTTTTCATTATGAAAATCTTGTAATTGTTGTAACATTAAGTGATTTAATTTTTAAACCTTATTATCTAGCCTTTGTTTCGTAAAACCTTGATAAATTGTAACAATATAATGCAAGAAATGTATTTAAATTACAAAACAAAAATAGTAACTAAAATAAAAGAAACATATTATGAAATATTTTTATATTCCTATTATGTTAAGTCTTCTCCACGGTTTTGTTGTTCTCAATCGTAGAAAGGGGATGCAGAACCTTGACGGGGCGGCCTATAAAAATGATATCACTGCCAACATAGGAATACACTTAATGTTTCTCTATTCGACGATATCTTCACATCGCCGAACCTTCTAGCAATCAATCATGTTTTATGCGGAGACAGCTCTTTGTAGGCTTGCCTATGTAGTCATCGGGTAATTAACGAGGATCGTGTGACTTCATGCGACTTAAATATGATAAAAAAATTGTGTAAATATTTTTTATATAGCTATACATATAATAAAGTATACATTTTTACTTTCGTTTGTTATCTTAATTAAAAACATTACTGTTTTGAGTAAAGTAAAATTTTCCTCGTGGCCAAGTTTATAGTTTTCAACGACAGAAGCAATTTTCGTAAAATCTTGGAAGATTATGCACCAAGTGTTCTCGTGATAAACGCACTCACACTAGCATTATCTTTGCCCAATGTATAATGCTTATATAACATATGAGTAGTAATATATTATGTTCAATAATAACGTAAAGTATATGGCTTAGTGGCGCAATGAGTTAAGGCGCTGAGGCCCGTGCGTTTGAATCCCGCACGGAACAACTATATATTGTATATCCTACAAATAACTGCTACTGGTCTAAATGTTTGTCCTTGTGATATTTATTTATATTAACTGTATACAGTTTACAGGAAGAAAAATTAATAACATTATCATTATTATATTAACTACAGAAATTATTAAAATTGAATGTGACAGACTAAAAGTATGGCCAATAACAGCTTTCCCTTATATTGCTTGATGGTACAATGTTTTTGGAAGAAATTAGAAGAAGAATAATATATACATAATTAATAAAATTAAAACTAAACCCAAGCTTATCACTGCAAGCCTTCAAGACACAGTAAGTTCATTCTACGTAGATCGGAATAAAAATTAATAATTAAAAAAAGCTGAAGGTTTCCGTACAACCAGTGCGTGTTGCCAGTGATGACTTACGGAACTGAGACGTGGTCCTTCACTGCTGGCCGTATGAGGAAGCTCAAGGTCGCTCAGCGAGCTATGGAGAGGGCTATGCTCGGAGTTTCTCTGCGTGATAAACTTAGGAATGAGGATATCCGCAGTAGAACCAGAGTGACCGACATAGCCCAACGGATTAGTAAGCTGAAGTGGCAGTGGGCCGGCCATATAGCTCGAAGAACCGACAACCGATGGGGAAGAAAGGTTCTCGAGTGGCAGCCTCGTACCGGTAGGCGAAGTGTAGGGCGTCCCCCCACGAGATGGAGTGACGACCTGGTAAGACATGCAGGAAGTCGATGGATGCAGGTGGCTCAGGACCGTGTTTTGTGGCATTCTTTGGGGGAGGCCTATGTTCAGCAGTGGACTTGTGAAGGGCTGTAATGATGATGATGATGATGAAGGTTTCCGGGTTAATTCTGACATCGGGACGTCAACCACCTCAGTCTCCCGTGACCATAGGTGCTGTAAAGTACCCGAAACGTCGAGAATCAACAAAAAACAAGTTAATTAAACGCGATAGAATCCGTAAAAGTAGTTTTTATTCAATGTGTAGAGTTCGCGTAAATATAAGAAATCATTATAGAAGAATAATCTATTATACAAATTATATGCAATTTAATGTAATAGAAGTTAGAGGTTATCAGTAGTACATTTTTTTCCTTTTTGTATATTTTTATCTTCTTGCACCCGAAATGCCAAGAAAACACACACTCAAGTATTTTTTTTTGCATTTCGGGTGGTCTGACAGAAATTTAAATGTGCCGCTAATGCTTTTTCCCGTCACCTATCTAAATCGATTGACGATCATAATATTTTTTGGCATTTTCCAAATTCACTCTTACCGTTTAGCGGCGATGTAAGAATATCCACTACCCCATATCATTACGTGGGTGTCGTAAGAGGCGACAGAGGGAAACAAACCCGGAGATGGGCATCAGCGTCTTCCTAATAACGACTAAAAATAAAAGCTGCAGTTGCCAACCCACTTGCCAAGCGTAGCAACTATGGCAAATATGGAGCATATTATGAGGCAAGGGGAAGTCTATGTTCAGACTTTAGTAGGCTGTAACGGTAACCTTAAAGTCACTCTTGATGAATTTTCTTACGTCACCATCGCACAGCAAAGATGCTGATTAGCGGTTTTCGTTTATGTACCTAGTATGGTTATATATAATATAATGATTTCTTATATTTACGCGAACACTACACATTGAATCACCTCAGTCCCCCGTGACAATGGGTGCTGGAAAGTACCCGAAACGTTGGGAATTAATAAAAATAAGCAAATTAAGTTAATTAAACGCGATAAAATCCGTAAAAGTAGATTTATTCTATATATAATATACTTAGCCCGACAACTAATTTATTAAGTTCACGTTTGGATATGGCACTATACCAGAAAAGGAAGGTTTTGCCGTAATCGCCACTCCGAGGAGTCTGGTGGAAGATTTGCCAATCAGAAGTGTACCTTCCCGTTTGCTTTTCGTCGCTGCACTTGGTATTTTTCCGTCGGATCTCACTGAACTAGAAGCGTTTTTCTATGTATTTAATTTTAATCCCACATTTTTTGTTTTCACATTGAACATTTCGAAGTACGAAGTAAGAATAACTTACATATAATACAAATTGCTATTGTTCCTTTAACTTGATTTAGGTATAACTCGTCAAAGTGCTGAAGTCGCGGTGAGCGAGTAGCACTGGGAGCCGCGAGCCCACATTGAGAGTACGTTGACTAACGACCTGCCAATCAGTCCCTAGCTTAATTGGAAATCCGTGTTTGTAGAACCACTCTCCGTTTTCGAAGGCTTTTGTAAGTAAAAATTAAATATTTTTCAATCGTCAGTACACTCAAACATGTTTCAGATTACAAGTTATAATAATAAGGTGAAATTCTTATTAAACATACAAGTACTTTACGAATTTAGTGGGACTCAACCATATGTTTATGTAAGAAATAGTAAAAGCTGGTGAAAATATTATATTTTGACATTTTTAAGATTTGTAATTAAACAATTATCAAAGAAAAGGAATGATCCTTTCAGTTCATTACTGGATGAATGTCTGGTTAGTTACAACTATTTTCGAGCATTGTATTTTTTTTATAGGATAAGGGTGACAAACGAGCACACAGTCCACCTGATGTAAGTGGTTGCTGTGGTCCATAGACATCTACATCTATCTTTGATTACGAATCAAAACGCAGATGCGTTGTCACCCCTGCGGACTAAGATGGAATGCCTCGTTTCCAGTAAAAAGATTCTCCTGTTCTCTACACTTACCATACGAAACACAGCAGCGTTAAGCTGCTATTTTACGCTGGTACTCTGTGAGAGCGTGGTCCTTCCCCGGTCGAGTCGACCCATTCGTGCTACAACTATACCAGTAATATAGCTGCAGCATGTCTCTACCACGTACACTAATTTTCTTCCCAAAGCATCAATTGTATCAATTGTCCTTTGTTTGTTTATATTTACTATAATTAAATAAGCATGATGTTATGTAAGACGTTATGTTTGGATATTAATTGTGATGATTAAATTACCCGAATAATTAGTGAACTACAATTTTTTAATAATAATAATGCTTTAATCTTCAAGCGGTTGAAGGAAGATATCTAACAAATAATCTATACTAGCCTTCAAACTCATTTCTTTATCATCCACCCATGGGAAAAAATATGTCACGTTGCTTTTATCTTCTTTACATGTTATTTAGGGGAGCCTTGGTCGCGCAAGGGCTAAGCGCTCGATATAAATTCCACACGTTATATGTATGGTATAAGAAGCTGAAGCAAATGAAACCGCCCGCTACATTGATATTAAGCTATGATATAATATAATAATATATATAAAAATATAATGCACGAGTTACTTAATACACGGGTGGTGATGGATTGCCACGCCGTAATTATGTCAATCGCTTGAAAGTTGAAACAAGAATTTTTAAATCTTTCCTACATCAACACATAATTACGAGTCGTGAAGACTTCGAGAGAAAGAGAGAGAGTTTTGCCTTAATAAAGACAAATTATGTTAGCATATAACATGACATACAATTGTAATGTATGTATAATATAGAGAAATATTAGTAATTAGGAAAGCCAAGGAGAGTAACATTGTTTTTGCAGGGTGACTATGGCAGGCGTCAAGTGTATATGGTAATTTTGGTCGCTACACGAATTCTGCCTGTCAAACTTGCTCCCGTGCTGTTAATGCCCTGCGATCGGTAATTTTGTATGGATATGCTACTGAAATAGGATTTTAAGAGATTTAGAAAGTACTATTATATCATCAGATGCTGTAATAATATTTAAAAACTAAAATACCTCTAATCTATTTAACCTTAATACTTTTAAGTACTGCATTTTTATAATGTATGAATACATTTTAGATTATTTTGCATTCGCCTTGCAATTTCAAATTATGATAAATGTTACGTTAACCAATGAAATTGATTTTATCAATCTCTTATTAATTTGTTTTAACTTTGTTTAATTTTTCATTTGTTGTTTTTTTTTTCATTTGTAATAACTTATCTAAGACCACGCAAAAATTAAAAATTTACGAGCGATTCTAATATTATAAGTTACGTCGTGACACCAAAAATTACGCAATATCAACATCGTGTATAGGAACCGGTTTCGAAAATGAAGGCACCATTTTTTTTAATCGCTTCCGTTCTACGAGTATTCATTTCGGAACGAGAGAAAATGGCTACCGGAAACCTAAACTAGATAAAAATTTAAACCAAGTGAAAGTTACTGGAAATCTACAAATGACAACCCCGATAATGATGCACTCATGGAAAAAAAGGAATTTTCTAAAATTGTATTGTAGGTATATACTAACTACAAACAAATCCTTCCAATGAGGCAATTTATGGGAATCATTGGACATTTTGTTGGCTGTAATGATTGAATGATGATATACTGACTAAAGAACAACAGAACATACGTTTGTCTAATATATTCAATTAAATAAATAAGACAAGTTTGTCTTATTTATTTAATTAAATGTAGGACTAATGAGTTGGATTGCTAATTGTGATGAAAATTGGATCCTGAGTGATAACGAAAACATTCGATGTAATATGGCTAGATCTGCAACCACTATCAAACATGGGAATCTTGTTAATTAGAAGTAATTAACAAGATTCCCGTGTTTAGTAGGGACACTACTTACCCAGATAAAACGATAAAAAAGAAACAACATATGCGACACCTACCAGCCTCCCGAAAAAGCCGGTTTCTAAAAAGGCTTTAGTACCGTAGACCACTTAGGTCATACCCTTCAGCAAGTTGTATATAAGACTGAAGAGTCTTCCACATTGCCTTTTGTATGTGTACTATTAGAACACCTTTGATTCCTTCAAAATTTATTTGGTACTTTAGTCCCTTCAGCGGTGCCAAGTTTCATCATTATCATCATCATTACAGCCCTTCATAAGTCCACTGCTGAACATTGGCCTCCCCCAAGGAAAGCCACAGAGCACGGTCCTGGGCCACCTGCATCCATCAACTTCTTGTGTGTCTTACCAGGTCGTCACTCCATCTAGTGGGGGGACGCCCTACACTTCATCCTCCGGTATGAGGCTGCCACTCGAGAACCTTTTTTCTTCATAGGTTGTCGGTTCTTCGAGCTATATAACCGGCCCATTGCCACTTTTGCTTACTAATCCTTTGGGATATATCGATAAATATCGATAAATTTCACTATCAGCGAAATTCATCGATAATAATAGCCGAAACATCAACCAATATAGAAACATATAATAAATAAAAAAAAAACTCTTTTATTCTTCAGTTACTATCATTTATTTAGATAACATTAAAATATACAATATTTATTGACATATTAAAAAACTTGAAACTTTTACTCTTCGCTGTATAGTTCCAAGAACGCTGGCTGCTATGATTGTATTAAGCTTTTGAGCGAGAAAACATCTAGCCCTTTTATCTCAAGAGACAAGACCAAATCAAGATCAAGAGGCAAGTCGAGAGTACAGTTCCCTTATGAATATCACCGCATGTGGAACCCATGATCATTAGTCGCAAAAGGGTTATACAAAATGATAATAGGTTCTATTTCAGTATAGTTTTTGAGTAAGTCCATTTGATTGAGTTCGTAAAAATTAAATGGAAAGCAAAAAGGTTTGTTTGTAGCATACTATATTGCTATCCCTGGATCTCTATCTATTTCTCTCTTGGATTTTTTAAATTAATTTTTCCCAGACTGCCAAGCACGCGTCGGTTAACTACATAAAAGTTGTATTTTTTGTAACGTAGATATTATCTTTCGAGTGTCATTAAAATTCATAAAGCAATTCAAACGTAATAGTTTACACCTACTACTAGGGATTAAAATCTGCTGATTTTTAATGTGTCGTAGCTGTTGGCACTGAGGCCTTTATAACTTCATTGGAAAGAGACTAGTAACTGCAGTGCCTTCTTCGCTATTTAGACCTCACTCACTCGTATCTATCGCCGAAGAACCCTATATTATTTATTTATATCGCCCATCCATCTAAGTATGTTACCCAAGTTAATTATGTTACCTAAGAAGACTATAGGTAATTGAAAATTATTTAGAATAACATAAATTTTTGTTATTTGTACGCTGGGACTTAAAGAGTCATATCCATAAGTTTCTAACTCGTGGCGGTCTCGCCTTCCTTGTTTGGGGATATTAAAAAATTGTTCCGGCTAGCGTGTCTAATCTCCCACAGCCGGTGTTCTCCCGCTCACTCGAACATCGTTTTCGAACATGGCGACAAGGAGAATTTAGAATTTTGAAAAACAATTCTCCAACAGTTAACAGTTCAAACAATTTTATGCCTATAAACAAAAGTGTAGGATATTTGAAATTAAATAATAAAGTTTGCTGTGGCTGGATACAGAACAATATAATAACACTGAATAAGTTAGGCTTAATATGATAAGGCACTGGAAATAATAGCGTATTATGTAGCGATAAGGTCGTACATTGTACAACAGATTTAATACACTTCTTTTTTGTTTTTTTTTCTGTAAATTGTTATGGTATACAATAAAGTTATATTTATTTTTATTATTAGAATATTAACATTTTATAAAAGTATTTTTCACCAACGTTTCCTCGATTGTTGTTTAGCTGCATGGAATAGTATTAAATAAGCTGAAGCTAGTTACTTCATCGGTCATTTTTCTACGGTGTCACAATCAATTATTTAACATAACATAATGTAAACACTCACGCCTGTCACCCACAGTGGTAGGCAAAGACTTAGGACTTCGTTTGGCATGTTCCTTTCTTTTTCGATATTTTTGTTCACGGAAAACAAACATATTTATTGTACGTGGTAGAGCCATGCTGCAGCTATATTAATAGTATAATGGTAGCATGAATGGGTCGGCTCGACCGGGGAAAAACTATAGAATAATATAATATAGAATAAGAATACCAGCGTCAAATAGCAGCTTAACACTGCTGTGTTTCGTATGGTGAGTGTAGAGAACCGGAGACCTTTTTTACTGGAAAAAAGGCATTCTATCTTAGTCCTCACGGCTGACAACGCATCTGCATTTCAATTCGCAATCGAAGATAGATGTAGATATCTATGGGCCACAGCATCCACTTACCATTAGGTGTACTGTGTGCTCGTTTGTCACCCTTATTCAAAAAAAATTTTTTCAATTCTACAATACGATGCTAGGAAGAACAGAGTGCCGCATGGGACTTATGGCAGTAAATATTATCATTTGTAGCATGCCACAAGACGACTCTCGCCACAATATTGAATATAGCGCAATGTTGCGTGTTGTTGCTTTGGCGTAAACGAGCATAAGCAACAAAATTAAGTTTTACTGAGCGTAAACAGTTAAGTCAAATATTAGGTCCTTACATATGAAATTGGCGTATTGTATGGGAGGAATATGAGGTAAATTTTTTTTTGGTAAAATATATTTGATTAATCAATGTATGCACCGTTGTTATCAATGCGCTTTTGCCATCTCATAGGTAGTTCATTGATCCCTTTACTAAAAAAACCATGGGGGCGAAAATCAATAAACTCTTTGAAGGCGGTTGGGACTGCCGCACGAAGTTGATTTTTTTTCCTTGTAAGAAGTTGTCCACATTGCGGACAAAATGTTAATTAGTGGTGTTAACTTAGTGGTTGTTTGTTGTGCAGTGTGTGGTCTTGCGTTGTCCAATCTCGGTTGTTTAGCAGCTAGTTCTTCCTTCATGGCTTGCAGTTGCTGACAATAGACATCTGCCGTAATCGTTTGACCTGATTTTAGAAAGTTGTAGTGAACGACACCGGCGCCAGTCCACCAAACACTCACAAGTAACTTATTCTGAGTCAATTTTCGTTTAGGACAGGATTTGGCTGGGACTCCAGGGCTCAGCCATTGCGACTAGCGCTTCCGATTATCGTACAGTATCCACTTTTCATCAAAAGATATGTTCCGATTTAAAATCCCTTCATTATTGTGTCGATTGAGCAAAGTAACACAGCAGTCGACGCGTGTTTGCAAGTTCGATTCACTCAATTCATGCGGTACCCATCGTTCAAGTTTTTTTACTTTCCTGATTTGCTTCAGGTGGATTAATAAAGTTTTATCACTTACCCCGAAGCCTGCAGTTATCTCTGAAGGGCTTCGTGATAGATCCGCTTCCACAATAGCCTTTAATTCTTTAATTTTCCACTTTGGTCTCCAGCCGTCCACAGGGTTGGTTCTGAAGGTCGAAATTTCCAGAACGAAAACGTTGAAACCAAAAACGTACCGTGTTTTCTTTTGCGACACCAGCGCCGTACACATCATTAATCCTTCGAGCTGTTTCTGCAGCACTAATGCCACGGTAGAACTCGTACTCGTAAATATATCGATATTTCATGTTTTCCATTGTGCGGTAATAAGCGACGCCAAAGAAAAAATAATGAGGCAAAAACTAATGAATGACTGTTTTCAAAACTCAAATGTACCAGTTAAATGAGTTTATAAATTTAAATTTGGAATTCTTTACCAAAGAGGAGATATTTCAGATCAAAGTGGTCAGTACGACAAATTTTTTTTAATTTCATATTATGTAAGGACTTAATATATTCATCCCTCTCGCCGATTATTCGTTGTACCTATGAACGTCACGACGTTTTAATCAGGAGGTCATAATTTTTATAAATTTGAAGATTACCTTACCACCAGCGGATGCGAGCTTAAATATGTACTCAGTTTCACCTGCGGTTTTGTTAGCGTGGTTTTTGTCCTGGTAAGGGAGGAGTGGAAAACTGAAGAGCTATTCGCTTAAAAATAGGACATAAAGCATATCCCGTATCTCATTATAAAGCTATGACTGATTTCTATAAAATAATTTCAGCGTAAATAAGTAATAATCACTAAAAATTGCAGCACATTTTGTCTTGATATTATCTAAAGGTAATATGTTATTAAGATGCTACCAGCTAATGGACTATGTTTTTGATTAGCCAGTATTTCATTTTAAATAAGAATCGAGTAAGTTATTTTTAATCTACTAATAAGTTAATTGCATTAATCATTAATTCATAAAATTTTACGGTCAAAAATAATTGAATAATACAATAAAACAATAAGATAATTGAATTAATCATTCATAAAATTTTACAATAGAAAATAAAGTGCAACATCCAGAAACCAAATTTAAAAAGATTTTTACGGAATTTTTTGTAAAAAAAACCCCCTACTATAAAATAGATCAGTATATTATGGACAATGATGTGTGGAAATCTCTCACTGTGCACTTGCAGGTACCCGGACTACTGATTAATTTCTTATCTTAAAACTGATAATTTAAAAATATTTATTTTCCTTTGTTATTATATTATTTTGTTATAAGTTTTAATAATTGTAAAAAAATGGCTTAAAAGAAAGAAGAAGAAGATGGTCTTGTTTTTGCGAACCGGTGTAGATTATGACGTTCATAAGAGCCTTAAACAAGCCTAAATCGAATAAAAAGTTTTAACTTTGACTTTGAAGTAGTTCTCGAACCAAAACGCTAGGCGCTTATTAACATTTATACATATTATAAATAAAATTTAAGTTTCGGTCTGTAAAATTCGATATAACTTCATGCACGGACAGATATAAATGCCAGGAGAGATCTATGCTACTTATATTTTATTTGAAAATATTGACGTTAACATATCCTACCCAGGAAAATCCGGGGTGGATCACTAGTGTTATATAAAATATAAGTACATACGATAGCAATCAGTTATATATAAAAGTTTTAGGTATATCCTGGTTATTCGTGGTGACTCGGGAGATAATCGCTTGTTGTCTTAGCCTGTGTTTGGCGGCGAAGAAAAATATCATGTGGAAAGCGACATAGACTAGAAATTTAAAAAAAAAACATTTCGAGAATAAACGTGAAGTCTGCCAATACGTGTTGGTATGAGAGAAGGCCTGTGCCCAGCTGTGGGGCAAATACAGGCTTAAACCTAATTAAACTATAATATGCCGCTATATGCAGACACGCTAATCAATTTCTACAAAAGCTGTTTATAAAGCTTTTATTTCTTTTTTATTTACTTAAGTTTATAACACACGCTAAATTATAACAATTAAATAACGTACTTAGCATTCAAAATTAAACGTAAATATTATTTCGGACTTACTAGCGCCATCTACATTGTTGTATGCGAAGTTGAAAATACGGGAATATCTTTCCCAGCGCCATCTGGAAGAAATATGAGAAATTACATTCATCCCTTCTTCACTAAGGGTTGCAAGTGGAAATCTGCGAAAAAGCGCCACGTGCGAAAATTGGAAAACTTTGTTAGTTAACAAACAACCCTTATAAATTAATATAAAGTGCCAATAAAATTTTATCTTTGCTCCTATTGCACAACATAAGCCTCAATTAATACTCGTACCATCACACACTATAAGAAGACACATTAAAAAGAAATTAAAGCTTATAAGATTTAACCGTACTAGCGACCTATTTTATCTAATAGTAAAGAATAACTAAGTGGATAACAGATCACAGATATATATATATATATATATATATATATATATATATATATATATATATATATATATATATATATATATTATAATAAATTTATATATTATAATATTATTCTGGTTCTGTGGAACCTTAAATCTCCTTGTAAATTAAATAATAGTTTTATATATAGCGATTATGTTATTTGCGATCTGTGGTTACATACATATTGTTTTAATAATATTTTCATCATTCACACAAACTACTTGCAGTTTGGAGAACTAAGATAAATAAAAATACCTTACTTGGGCGATATTTTGTAATAAAACCAATATTTAAACAGAAAGTTACAGCTTTGTAACTCTTTATCCATTTTCTATCGATTCTATAGTTTAATTTATTAATTTTAGTAGCAACCCGCCCTAGATTCACTTGGGTGGGATCTAATAATGTAGCGTCATTTAGTTTTTTTTTAATAATCATCAGTGAGCATTTATTTTATCTAGTTTCTGATTTCACAAAAAATACTCACTCCGTTATTCCTCTCTATGAACAAATCTGTTAGGGAAGTTTCACCATAACCTGTTTAGCCATTTAGAAAATTTGTCCAGACAGGCAGACAGACAAAATGTTTACAAATAACTATTCATGTCATCACGGTATGAAAATGCTCTGAGCTCGATCGAAGAGAGTTATTTTGATATTACAGACTTCAATTTCATTTATATATAATAGATTACAATTCAAGTAAATGGTCTGATAGTTGTAAGATTTTGAACACTAAATAATATATTTTAATGTGCATATACTATCTCACGTTGTATATAATAAATTTTAATTTTAAATCATTAACAGAATTTTGGAACAAAGTTCACAATTTCCAAAGATCATTAAATTATATCTTCTGACTATTCCTACCATTACTTACATCTAGACCAAATATTCAATATTCCAATATAATATGCCAATTGTTTAACCACAATAAGATTATTGCCATATAAGAAAAATGACTACAAGCTTTAAATCTAATTCACTATTCAGATTTATAGTATTTGTAAATGATCGTAACTTGATATATCAGTTTCCTAAACATATTTGCTTATTTTACATTTTCAATATACTAATGCCATAAAAAAATTGAGGAAATTAACTATGAATTACAAAATAGATACTAGTTTTTCAAATAATTATTTCAATACATATCTTATATTCATAAATTTATGTACTAATAGTCTGTTTAATCGGCTATGTTGTGTCTGCAAATATTGCGACCAACTTTTTTACCCGATGGTTAAGAGTTTGCAGTTAACAGGAATGAATGTTCTTAGGATAGAAGGAAGGAGGAATTTAAAGAGCTTTTCTAGCTTAAATATTTCCTTGAGGTTGGATATACAAGTTCGTTGATTAGTAAGTGTATTTCAATCATTTCTTTTAGATAAATATGTAAAAAACCCAACATTATAGGTAAAGATGTTTTTATGACGAGCGCGTGCGTATGCTTAGGTATCTACTCTCTCTCATAGTGATGGGACGGCATTCCGACACGATCGTAGAGACCGGGTGCTAAACAAACGGCTTTACGTGCTTTCCGAGGCACAGGAGAGTAATACTGCCAACTTCCTGACTCCAGACTGATACCAAGATATTATAGACAGGAACTGGTTTTAAACAGACCCGGGATTCAAACCCGGGACTTAGTACACGAGAACAACGAGGCAGTCAAGTTTTACTTGCAATAAAATCCTGTCCTGTGCCGATGGCTAGGCTTCCTAGAGACTGGCCACCGCGACCGGAGTTCGGTCTGGACGACTTATTTTTTTATTGAAGTAGAATGACAAACAAACACACAGTCTACCTTATAATTTGAAAATTCTATATATATCATCGCTATATTAAAATAAAGATGCATTGTAACCCCTGAAAACTAAGATGTAATGCTTCGGAACCAGTAAAAACAGTCACCGGTAATCTACCCTCACTATAAGAGACACGGCAGCGTTATGCTGGTATTTTGTGAGAGCCTGGATATTTCAAGTTCTAGCTGACCCATTTGTGCTGCAGCCATAATACAGCTGCAACGTGGCTGTTCCACGTCTGTCCATCCATCTCTGTGCTTGCCAGTACAGGGTTGCCACACAATCAGTAACAACACGCATTAAGTAGTCGTTTATTTTAATATGCGTTCTATTTTTTTTTTGTGTACTTGATATTTATTCGTCATATAATTTGATATTCAATAAACAAATAGTAAATAAAATGTAAATATGTACTCTGTGCAATTGCATCAAACAATTTTACATCAAACAGTCCGCAGGCGTCTCCGCCGACATCACACGACATCAAAATGCTAATCGTTCAGCAAACGCCAAACTACAGTTGAGCTCGAATAAACTACATTATGCTCCGATGCTCAGATGTTCAGTTTTACAGCTCAGATAACAATCCGCGTCGAGGGAGCCAGCGAGAGAACTTTTAATTGGCGTGCCATTAGAACGGGCGGGAAGCACTAAGCGATTTGTGGTGTACCGGCCTGCTCTCTTGAGCTTTTAATTTCTGTTTCACCTCCCCAGATAGGGTTGTGTTGGTTGTGTTCGGTGGGAATTACAAAAGTTAACCCTTTACTTAATACATGATACTGCTGTAAAACAATTATTTAAAAAATGTGTTTAAATTTGTACTAATAAAAAACAATGTTAAGGGAGAATCTATTCAAATTACGATTTCAATAAAAAAAATCGATCATACTACCAAATGTAATGTAATGTACACATTCTGATAGTCACCAAAGGTGTTATTCTAACAGTCACAACTTCATGGATGGCAACATGGCTATTTCCATCCATGAAGTCATCCTAACATTATATATAGTCAACGAGATTGGGTGATGTATTTTCTGTCGCTGCCAAATTAATTGAACTAAATTTCAATTATAGTCGATTATGAAGCAAATATATTTGGTATTGTTTCTTTTAATTAGCAGAATCAAAAATCTCTATTCGTAAAATTTGTTGATACTTTACTTGCTATGTATATAAAATCTTACAGGTCTTTAGTTTTTAATGTTAATTGTAATCAGTGCCTATAGCTAAATAAATAAATAAATTATTAAAAATTAGCTCTCAGAATGGAGATACACATTTTGATATACAAAAACAAAGATCAATTTATGTTTCCAAATTAGTCAATTACGCATGTGTTTCGTTTCGAAGTAAGTTTTTCCAAAACAATCCCAGGACATCGAGGACGGGCATGTCTTTCGTTAACGACATCTCGTTACCGTCACAAATCTCCAACATTACGACGTATTAAAACTCTAAAACTTGACTCGTTGTGCCATTTGGCTCGAACAAAAACTTTCTTACATCACGAAGATTAAAATTCAAGTCTCGCAATGCGCTCAACTCATGGAAATATTTAAAGCAAGGCCGTCTAGGCTAGAGAAAGAAAAAAATATTTTATATTTTGTGGTCGGCGAATGATTTATTTTAGAAGGTATACTCGCAGAGCAGCTATGGTTCACGCCTCAGGCTTAAACAAAAAAAAAACACGTAACCTATAATATATAGGTAATTAAGTACCTACATATGAGAACAAACGAAACGTCGGAAATTAAAAAAGTTAAAATTAAATGCGATAAAATCCGTAAAATTAGTTTTATTCCATAGTGTAGAATTCGCGTAAATATAAAAAATCATTATACTTATGAGTTATAAAGATTATTTTTTTATATTCACTAAAAATAGTTTAAATTTAATCGAATGTTCTTAGTTTAAATTTTATCGAATGTTTATACGTGGTAGAGCCATGCTACAACTATACTACTAATATAGCTAGTATGGGTCGGCTCGACCGGGGAAGGACCACGCTCTCACAGAATACCAGCGTAAAATGGCAGCTTGATACTGCTGTTTTTCGTATGGTGAGTGTAGAGAACCGGAGACCCATTTTACTGGAAAAGAGGCATTCCATCTTAGTTTTCACGGGTGACGACGCATGTGCATTTTGATACTTTATTGAGGATAAATGTAGATATCTATGGGTCAAAGGAGCCACTTACCATAAGGGGGACTGTGTGCTCGTTTGTTACTCTATCCTATAAACAAAAAGTTTAAATGTTATATGTACTTAGTTGCGTTAATAATAAATAAACATCAGGAAAATTAAATATTTGTAATTGTTTCTTAGGTTTATGTGAATACTGAATATTAATTCTCACTGCATGTAATTATAATGGTCCTCTATACCCTCCAGACAAAAACACCAGAAGCACTGCTATTTGGCGACAGAAATAGGTAAGAAGCTGGTACCTACTCAGAGGAACTCCTAGCCACATACGGAGTAACCACCTAGTAAATTGTAAAAGTATCATTTTCGTAGTGCTTTTAAAGTCTTTTATTTACAGGACTTGCATGAAGGGAATTCACCACAATCTTCCGGGTCATATAATCTTTATATACTAATTTCTAACATTTTTACATATTCCAATAACGTCTTCTAAAACTATCCGCTCTCTAGGTATATCCATTTTGTAGATATAACAATCAGACACCCAGCTTGTCTTCTTTCGCTCTAAATCCAAGTTATGGGCAGCAAACTGGAATTAAATCTATCCAAACCAACCCAACATTTATGTTTTCAAATCAAAATATGATTTTCTTACGCCGTTGTCTTGTTTTTTTTTTATAGTATAGGGTGACAAACGAGCACACAGTCCACCTGATGGTAAGTGGCTGCTGTGGCCCATAGACATCTACATTTATCCTCGTTTGCGAATTAAAATGCAGATGCGTTTCCACCCGTGAGGACTAAGATAGAATGCCTCGTTTCTAGTACAAAAGGGTCTCCGGTTCTCTACACTCACCATACGAAACACAGCAGTGTTAAGCTGCTATTTTACGCTGGTATTCTATGAGAGCGTGGTCCTTCCCGGGTCGAGCCGACCCATTCGTGCTACAACTATACTACTAATATAGCTGCAGCATGGCTCTACCACGTAAAAAATCTTTATTTGTACCTACATGAGCAATATTTACTAAATAATTAACCTCAAACAAACTTTTGAGCATTTTAAGTACGAAGTGTTAGCAAGTGTAATAGAAAAATTCTCGGTCAGTAATTATTGGATTATAATTTTTAAAATCGGTGGACGTAATTTAATAAGATCCCGGTTTAAGCTCCCAGATCCCGTGTAATTCTGTCCAACCCTTCTCCGCGTTTCCCAGGCCACAGCATCGCTAAGTGGATTTTCGGGTCGGCCCGCATTTGGCTAACGGCCCTGCACTGTCGACTCGTTAGTGACGTCACTTCTCTACTTTGTTCAGGGATGCCATCAAATGATTTCCCAAAGTGTGTATTGTCTAAATAAAATTACAAAAATCAGAATAACTCGGTAATGAGGTAACTAACCACTGTAAGTGGAAAAAATACACTTCACACAAACCAATACAACATTAGTGACGAGCATTCTTTTGAAAAAAAAAACCGGCCAAGTACGAGTCGGACTTGCGCACTGAGAGTTCCGAACAAATCCGTAGGTATATAAGTTTAAAATTATTAAAAATATTTTTATTATATGATGTAACTATAAAATTTATGCTTTTCGCAATTTTTCCTTATCTGTGCTATAAAACGTTGCCTCGTAACAAATTTCAAGATTCTGATTTCACGGGAAGTACCCTGTAGGTTTTGATTCCCTTGCGAATGTCGAAAATTTGCGGCATAAACGGCTGTATCTTTTGAATGCGTTGACTTAGAAGTTTTATTTTTTCACAGCTCCAAGGGACAGTAGACTTGAGTATTTGATATGACAGACAAACAGACAGACAGACAGACAGACGGACAACAAGGTGATCCTATAAGGGTTCCGTTTTTTCCTTTTGAGGTACGGAACCCTAAAAATTACCAAATTGTACGTACAACATAAAATTTGGAGAATATTTATTTCGATGTACTGTAGCAATTGCTAATGGAAACCAGTCTAACTGTCACATTTCCGCACTAGAGTTTTACTCTCTGATTCATGAGGGTTTTGACTATTTTGGATCGCCATGCTTCATCAGTAAAAATAACACTGCAGAGTGTTTCTTTTTACATTTTTGGGTTGCTGGAGAGAAGGTTCTTCATCTATTTAATAACTAAGTTATCAGAATAACTAAGTTTTAAGTGATGGGCATGGGCTTTAACTATATTTAGCGCAAACTACTAGCGGCTTTGCTGACATAATAGCTTATCCTTTTAAGATACCCTCTAAGGAGATGTATTTCTATAAAACTGAAGTGAAAAACGTAATTACAGTTCACCTGACTTTAAGTGCAGCCGCAGTCTAACTTTAAACAAAACAGCTGCAGATACCTAATCCTTTACGTTTTTTTATAGAATAAGGGTGACAAACGAGCACACAGTCCACCTGATGGTAAGTGGTTGCTGTGGTCCATAGACATATACATCTATTTTCGTTTGCAAATTAAAATGCAGATGCGTTATCAGCCGTGGGGACTAAGATAGAATGCCTCTTTCCCAGTAAAAAGGGTCTCCGGTTCTCTACACTCACCATAGGAAACACAGAAGCATTAAGCTGCTATTTTAAGCTAGTATTCTGTGAGAGGGTGGTCCTTGCCCGGTCGAGTCGACCCATTCGTGTTACAACTATACTATTAATATAGCTGCAGCATGGCTCTACCACGTACTTTTGAGGGTTGCCTTACAGTCTGTAATTGAAGTGGCTCTCTTTAGCCTCCAGACAAGAATAGGCAAGTCTCATAGACTGTACTCTAAGCCATATTTCTTTGATAGCATTAGAATATTAAACTACAATCAGACCTAGCCTTATTCGTACTACACTGCACAGAAAGCGAAGAGGAGGTAGAAAGAGATATACAAACAACGTAAGAAATTTAACTTTGATTAAAGTGACACGAAACAAAACTGCTAAACAGCCCTGATATTAAAACAACTACCTCTTTCGCTCGTTTATCTTGAAACGTACTAATTATTTCGCGTGATGAAAACATTTCGTCGTCAACGCGCCGTGCCGCGGCTCTGCCGCCCTGCGCTATTACTCTCAATTTTACATACGACATGACGCACGGTTTTTTGGAATGAAATTTTTTCATACATTTAATAAACTCTCTTAAATTTTAAAAAGTTTTTTTTTTAATTTATGCGCCTCTTTAATATTAAACTTATTATCGAGTTTTAGATTAAAGAGGCGCATAAATTAACATACTGCTACGGTGTGACAGGACTAACACATATTTATCTTAAGACAAAAAATCTTAGTAACGATAATATTGGTACTTTTCATGTCGACCTTGACATTGGCACAATTGCAAATATTAATAAATACGTCAAATGTACAGGATATTAAAGTTATTATAATATATGTACAAATGCAAATACAATTGTTTACACCTTCCCGTGGCTAAGGTAATGCCAAAAAATCTAGTGGCTTGACTAGTATACCTGAAAACCAATAATCTTATAGAATATAGCCATGAAATACTAACATATAACATAATATTCATGGAGCATTGTAGTTTAGTCCTCAAGGTTGACAGTGCATCTGATTTTTTATTCTTAATCTAGGTAAGACGTTGGTTGGCCCCTTCCTGCCATGGGGCGATCGGCGCTGGTGGGGCTGCAGATGTATGCGAAAGCGATCCCGTAGTCCAACTCGAAAAGGGAAAGGTTAAACAATAATTTGGTTAAAAATATTTTTTTTATTTCTCAGACGTGAAGGTTTACTCATGATCTTTCCTTCACCGCTGAGTAAGTGGTAAATCAGCACTTAAAGTTGCAGTTAACAATTTCATTGGTGCCGGTGGTGATCGAACCCGGGTTGCTAGAGTTCTGTGAAATTTACAACGAGCGAGCGAGAGAGAATAAGCCCCTGAGCTACCACGACTTCTCGTTACTAGTAAAATTTTATTTGTAATACTTTTCCGTGAGTGGTTGCGTAAGAAAATCCATCATCACCCTATTTTGCCGCGCAGTTATCATAAAAGGCGACTATGGGAAGTGAGAAAAAGATATCATGTGTTACGATCGATTACCGGCAAAAGTGACTTTTTTTATGAAATGGGGTGACAAGCGAGCACATAGTCCAACTGATGGTAAGTGCATGCTGTGGTTCATAGACATCTTCATTTGTCTTCGATTGAGAATCAAAATGAAAATACGTTGTCACCCCTAAAGATTACGGTGGAACGCCTCGTGTACAGTAAATAGGGTCTCCGGTTCTCTACACTCACCATTCGAAACACAGCAGCATTAAGCTGCTATTTTACATTGTCCTTCTCCGGTGGAGCCGACCCGTTCGTGCTACAACCATAACACAGTTGGAGAGTGGCTCTCCGACGTACAAATGGCTCTACCACATAAAACTAGTTCCTGTTAGATATTGAACCTAGAACCATATGTATAATATATTTCCACCAGATGATGTAAGCATTTGGAAAGTAGTTGTTACATAATGTCTACTAATGCAAAAACAGTCTACTGTATCCCACTGCTAGACAGGCCTTCTCTCATTATTGAGAAGTTGGTTTATTAATTACCGGCTTAAATTAATATTTATTAGGATAGAGCTATTTTCCTGAGCTCCCTCGGCTCTTCTTTTTGTAATAGACATATATTCCAAAAAAGGGTTTTCCTCTATTCGTATTTCTTAAACATCGTATTTAAAAGTTGTGGTATAAATATTTGAATTTTGACTACAGCTTTAATATATAAGTTAACCTCAAAATATGAAAAAGAGATTGTACAACCAGTGCGTGTCTCCAGTGATTAAATACGGATCTGACACGTGGTCCTTCACTGCTGGCCATATATGGAAGCCCAAGGTCAATCATCGAGCTATGGAGACGGCAGACAGCGACTATGCTCGGAGTTTCTCTGTGTGATAGACTTAGAAATAAGGATGTCAACAGTAGAACCATAGTAACCGACAAAGCCCAGCGGATCAGTAAGTTGAAGTGGCAATGGGCCAGCCATATAGCTCGAAGAAGCAACAACCAACGGGAAAGAAAGTTTCTCGAGTAGCAGCCTCGTACCGGTAAGCGAAGTGTAACCCCCACTAGATGGTGTAAAGATCTGGTAAGAAATTCAGGAAGTCAAAGGATGCAGGTAGCTCAGAACCGTGCTTCATGGTGTTCCTTAGGGGAGGCTTATGTTCAGCAGTAGACTGGTGAATGGCTGTAATAATATTAATAAAAAAATATTTGAATACCTAAATATATATTAAGCATTATTCTTTTTAATAATGATTTTTCATAATTACGCGAATACTACACATTGAATAGGACTAATTTTACGAAATATCTCGCGTTTAATTTGATTTATTTTTAATTTCCGACATTTCGAGTGTTTATCGCATCCATATTCATATAGAGACAGAGGTTACCTTCAGTTTTTGAGTATTAATTTTGTGTCCAATCTACGTAGATCGAGCGTACAGTAACTTGAAGCTTTGCAGTGATTGGCTTTGGTATGGATTTAGTTTTATAAATAGAATAAAATCCAAAACTCATGGTAGCACTCCGCTATCTTTTTTATTGAAATTAAGATTGTTTTTTTCAAATTCCAGTTGTCTTAAAAATCTATCTTGGTAGGAATCGGTGTTGTTTTGTGACCATGGATAAAGAAAGCACCCAAAACGTCGGGAATTAAAAATAAGTGAAATTAAAATGTGATGAAATTTTTATAATTAGTTTCACTTATTCTTATTCACATGAAAGTCGATTAATTTTTTATAAAACTAAAAAACTATTTTATAGAACTCCATAACAGGAAATAAATTATGTTAATGTTGCTTCGATCGGTTTCTAAACCGCATATCGACTACTCGTCATCATTGCAACCGGCATTCGTGTTATAAGCCGGTATTTTAAATACAGTTTAAGTTAAAAAACTCGCAAGTATTGTGGCAAAAAGAATATAAGTAGGTGGAAGCCATTGTGAATGGTACAAATTTATAGCTTAAAGCGGAAAAGATTAATGCTTTTAATCATCTTTGTCCTTATAATCAGTCCAGCAGGGCTATCCAATATGATATTCCAGAAATGTTAACTCTTTAAAAAACTATAAAAATTAATGAATTTAACGTAAGTTACGTAATTGTCACGTGACTCACGCACACACACACACTTGAAAATTATTAATTTTGAAAGCGGGAAGTTAATTAGTAGTTTAATCTATATTCTGTGGCATAAGTGTTGTTATCCAATTAACTCGTGTCGTCGGTCGATAAGGAGATTAAAATAAATAAAAGTGATTTATAAAACTGACATAGTTTACTGTTAAAATAACTTGTATGTACTCGAAAATAATTTAATTGTTCCTGTAAGAATAAATTTAATAATATTAAGAAAGTCTTTCCTGAACAAAGTTATTCGCTTCATCTTATAATTACAACCAACAATTTTCATACTGAAAGTACGCACCGCAAAACGGTGCGTTTCCACACCTCATTGAGAGCCGACACGGCTCTTACAAATAGCCCTATGATTATAAGGCATTATGGTAATAGAACCACGTAATTAGAACAACTATAGAAGTGCCGCTATAAAAACTCTGACTACAATAAATTTACGTCTTGATAAATGAAACACAACGTAAGTAACAGAATGCATAATTATTACCAATGAAGAAAGTCGAATCGTAACATTTTAATTAAAAATATAACCTTCAATAACTTCCAATATTACAATCTACTTGAGGGGTTTCTTTAAAAGTAAGGATGACAATCCAACACTCAGTACACCCGATGGGAAGTAAATCTACGTCGATCCTCTATTAAAGATCTAAATGCAGTTACACCGTCGTCCCTGAAGACTACAATAGATTACCTCTTCACCAGTCAAAAGGTTCCCCGGCTCCCGCCAATTATTATACGGAACACGGCAGCATTATGCTTCTATTTCACGATGGTATTTTGTGCTATCTTTGCCATTCCTGGGTCCAATGGGTCGATATTCGTGCTGCAGCTATAATACACTAAAATGTGGCTTTGCCACCTTGCTATCGGTTAATACTCCAGTTTATACAACCTTAGTCGTCACAAGACACCTTAAGTCGAATGTTGGACAAAGGAATTTTTAATTATGTGGAAGTGGGAAAGCATTACTGGGAATATTTGCCTCATACTCATTTCGTAGAGCAGACGGATTGCCGTAACAGCATATTAACCCTTTCGCTGTCCCGTGCACTACATATAGGTCATTGCTATTGTCTTACTGTTGTGTCTGAAAAGCGGACAGTGAAAGTGTTAAAGTCCTCTGTCGAATATACATAGGTCTCCCCCGTAGATCGCCTTATGGAGACGAGTCGCACGCTTAGCAAGTGGGTTGGCGATCGCAGTTTTTTTTTATTCTTAATCGTTATTAGGAAAACGCTGCTGTCCACCTCTTGGTTTGTTTCCCTCTGTCGCTTCTTATGACATCCACGTGATGATATGGGCTAGTGAATATTCTCACTCCGCCACTAAACTACTATGTTTTGTTAGTATGAGCTTGTTTAGCATACAGTGAAGTATTACTTTATATTATATACTAAGTAGATTTTGCATAAATATCTATCTTAGCAGGTGGGTTGGCGGATTTTTTATTATTTTCAATTTTCATCCGTGTCCGTCACTTTTAGTTAACCCTATGTTACCTCTTAAAGTTCAGCGGGGTAATATAGGGATATTCTTACACCGACACTACACGGCATATAATGGTAATTTTTAATCAGTATTTTATATGTTTTATTATAATAAAAACATGCGTGAGTGTCGTGGAACACTCGGTTGGAACGAAGTTCCTTATTATTGATAAACATATTATATTATTGATTAACAAATACAAATAAATGTATTACTAGCGTCTATTAAAACGAAGCTCATTTAAAATAAAATATACTATAACACAAGGGGTAGCGACGAAAAAATCTTACACTTTTTGTCGCCGAGCTCCCATCCGCCAAACCCGTACTGTCCGATAAGGAACTTCGTTACAATAACTTTGAAGCTAGATGCTTAGAATAATGATGATGAAGAATCATGAAAAATATGAGTGTAGTTGTAACATCTATAGAAGTCAGGCGCCTAACCAGTTTGAAAAATAAGTATAAGCGAAACATCACAAACAATTGCATCATGCTTCGATGATGGAATTTACTTACGAGATAATGAAATAAAACTAATACTATTCTAAGTGACAGCTGGTACTCTTAGCTAACCAGGTGGTTGTTTGCTGGCTTGGAGTTCGTCTAGGAAGGTACCGACTTTTTACCATTCGTGCCACCAAGCAAAAACTTCTATATTTCGTTCTAAAGAGTATAGAAATCAAGTAATTTATTATAAGCTATGAGGTCCATCTTCAAATGTGACTATGTTTCTATGGCTTTCTTTGTTTGATATTGGTTCCAGGCGTACAGGTGTCCATAACCTGTAAGAGCCACTTAACATCAGGTGTCATCAAGTGGTAGGTACGAGTATAAGTACTTATACGTGGTAGAGCCACACTGCAGCTTTATTATGGTTGTAGCAAGAATGGGTTGGATCGACCGGGGATAGGACCAGGCTCTTACAGAATACCAGCGTAAAATAGCAGCTTAATGCTGCTGTGTTTCCTATGGTGAGTGTAGAGAACCGGAAACCCATTTTACTGGAAAAGAGGCGTTCCATCTTAGTGCTCACGGGTGACTACGCATCTGCATTTTAATTCTTAAAAAGGTGGACTGTTCGTTCTTTTCTCAGTTTAATCTTAAAAATGGTTATATATACGCATTAATAAGATTCACCTCTTGAGGTCAGCTAGGTACAAATTAAAGGTATCTTCGTAGTTACTACAATTTATTGATTAAAAGTAAACTGGGCGACACATTCATATAACATCAACTGGTTAGCAATTTTGAAAATTATTGAGTATTTTAGGATATTTATCGTTAAATAAAATTACTGTAAAAGTTGACGTTAATGACTTTTAGGTAACGACCATTGGCTCCCACACTAACGATGCGACGGTCCGGCCCACTTTTTTACCGCCGATACGTTTTGGTAATTTTCATTTTCTACTACCGCTTACTGCGTATAACAACTTTACTCTGCGTTATTTTAGAGGTCGTTTTAACCGCGGAATGAAACAAAAATCATTAACGATAGCATTTCTACTTTTTCTTTCCGACCACAGCGTTCAGAAATAATAATTTACAGCGTATAGAAACAGAAACAGGAACGGAAACTTTTTTATTGATTGTAGATTATAAATAATAATTATTGAAAGTTGTTTAAATTACCACTGGTACGACAAAAAACCTCTGTCCTGGGTAGAAACAGCAAGAAACCCTGCGGGACTTTTCTTTTTTCTCAAATAACAGCTTACAATCATGTATATTACACAATTAACAACACAAAACAAATTAGAAATAGCCTGGTAGCGATCATCTCATTTCCATGGGTTATTATCATCTATAAATTCCTTAATATTATAATAAGCCTTTTTATACAAACATAGTTTAATAAAGTTTTTGAACTTTGAGCCGGTCAAATTTTGTACTGGGATTTTGTTGTAATAGCGTATACATCGCCCCCAGGAATGAATTACTGACTCGGTGGAATCGAGTAACTGATACTACTAACTTTTGTCTGTTCCTAGTATTTACATTATGAATATCACATATTTTTGTATTACTACTTTTATTTTTGTGTACATCCATTACCCAAAGTTAATAATTTGCTTTCCAAGGTTTTATATCATAGATTGATCTTATGGCCCTCTTTTGTAAAAGAAATATAATTTCAGTGTCAGTCACGTGTCCCCATAGCAAATATCATACATTATACGTAATGACTTGCTGGATTCTAAATTACAAAAATTCTATGGTTGCAACAGAAAATATTTGCTAGTGTTTTACAATTAATAGACTTTATCACTAGAAAAAATCTACCGCGCTGCCACAGTGCGTGTTGGCAGAATTCACACGTCCTTGATTTTTTTATTTCTCAGAAATGAAATTTTAGATATAGTCTGATTAATGTTTTTCTCACTATTGCTGAGTACATCATGTTAAATTAGCACTTTGCATCACACGTTGGGGATCGAACTCGGTTTGCCTCCGTTCAATGGAAGCTTAAGGTGAGCACTTATCCCCTGAGCTAAATCGGCTTTTCATTCAATTTTCATAATACAGAAATGCTTTTTGTGAACAATAAACAGAACCCTACGCTTTTATTTAAATAACTAACGTATAATTCAACTTACATCGCTACCTTTTAAAATGGAACAATTGTCTTTGCATCGTTTCGATTCGTTGCGCATGCACACTGATTCGTCACCGTCATCCGTTTACCACTGCCACCTTTCTAATGTTGAAATAAAATTTTACGTGAGGCCTGTTTGAGACTCTTCTACTTTTTGATTTTAATTAAATATAAATATTGTTTTTAGTACTATTACGCGTAATTATAATTTTGATGACTAAACATTAGAAATAAAATAGTCTTGTGTCTCGATAAGTTTGTACTCGAGTGTCTCATACTGCATCCTTAGTCTACCTTTTTGCATAATGCCTTCATCGTACGTGGTCGGATAAGGTGAATAAATGCATTTGTTTTAACGCGTACACTTTTTGCATCACCATCTCTCAGATTTTGAAAGTTGTAACCATTAATAAAATTGGTTAGTAAATGATATTACTTATTTTATATTCTAACTGATAATAGGCTGTGTAATGGTGGCGTAAAGATATTCACTAGCCCATATAATCTTGTGTGTATTGTAAGAGAAGATGATATTGATGGAGTGACGTCCTGGTAAGACATGCAGGAAGTCGGTGGATGCAGGTGGTCCAGTTCCGTGCTTTGTGGCATTCTTTCGGGGAGGCCTATGTTCAGCAGTGGACTTGGGAAGGGCTACAATGATGATGATGATGATGATTGTACGAGGTGACAGAGGAAATCTGGAACCTGCGATGAGCAGTTGTATCTTACTGATAATATATGAGACTAATTAAAATCAGCCGTTGAAAACGTGACTTCCAAACGTGGCATCTACAGCAAAATTTCACCTTTTATGCAATCTGTGGGAGAGGTAACGAATGAATGAATGAAAAAAAATAGTATTATTACTTGTAATTTGAAATTGATTGAATTAGATGTGAACTATTAGATGTAATAATTGTAGGTAAATACTTGCGAACTAATCGTCGGTAATTACGAAATGCATAGAATGCTTGTTTCTCGCTTATTTACCCGATTTATACAGGCCCTATGTATTTGTAATAATACATAATAATATATTGATTCCCGGTGGTTATTTCATCTTTGATCACATTCAATTTAAACCTTTTCGTAGCAGCTTGTTTCAATTTCATCTATTATATAATAGTTACAGTCCATTTTGTAAGCATGTTTTACACACGGAACAAACTACAAACATGGTAAAATCACTTGTATAGCCTAAATTTTTTCTTATATTTACGCGAACACTACACATTTTTAAATAAAACTAATTTTACGGATTTTATCGCGTATATTAACTTATTTTTATATACAAACATTTTACATATTTCCGAAACGTCGGGAATATATAAAAATAAGTTAATATACGCGATAAAATCCGTAAAATTAGTTTTATTTAAAAAATTACCTAAATTTTTTTTTATTGAATAAAGGTGACAAACGAGCACACATTCCACCCGATGGTAAGTATTTGCTGTGGCCCATAGACATCTACATCTATCTTCGTTTGCGAATCAAAATGCAAGAATGCCTCTTTTCCAGTAAAAAGGGTATCTGGTTCTCTACACTCACCATACGAATTTTGCATTAAATAGCAGCATTAAGCTGCTATTTGACGCTGGTACTGTGAGAGCGTGGCCCTTCCCCGGTCGAGCCGACCCATTCGTGCTCCACCACATATAAAATGAACAATATATCATAATATATTATATAATTATTAAAATAAACAATATATAAAATCATAATATTAACGTAGTAAAATAAACAAATATATTATACGCTTCGAAGTTACAAATGGTTGTGACGTAAACTGAAATTAATCAGTCCAACGTGTGGCTAAATTTCCTTACCATGAACATAAAATTGCATAGCGGAACGTTACAACACAAAGATTTCATTTCCTTGTAATTTGTTTCTTGCGTGGCTTGAACTTTAGAGGAGTTTAAAACCTATTGCTGAAAATGTACTTATGCTTTAAGCCAATGTTCTCGTCGACATTTAAGTATAAATATTTACTTCGCATAATAAAGAACAGAAGGTACATCTTGTAGCAACTTTATGCAAAATAAAAATTAAATAATAAAACTTTTCAATCCCAAAGTTTGCTCACTTTATATAAGATCATCCTGGCATTCCCTTAGTCGACTAATTAAGAGAAACTATAACTTGCAATCAAGAAATGATTTAGTTTTGAAAACAAATGTCAGATTTATCATCATCATTATTATCATTATTACAGCCGTTTACACGTCCACTGCTGAATGTAGGCTTCCCCCAAGGATTGCCACAAAGCACGGTCATGAGCCACCAGCATCTATCAACTTCCTGCATATCTAATATCAGACATTATTGTGCGTCAGTTATTATAATAGTACACAAATTTGATAACAAAGCACCATACACCATTGTCCCACTCCGAAGTATAAACATTCATTAAATTTTGCGTAATTTTCAATCACGAGATATTGAATTGCTAACAGTGTTGAAATGTGTAGTGTTTAATACTTAACCCTATACTTATCTTAATACTCAGAAAATACAATTCGTCAATCACTATATCTATAGCTCTTGTCTCTCAGAGACGCCTCATATTTTCCAACAAAATATCGGCGAAGTGTCCTCTCTGAGCGACTTGTTCATTGAAACTCCGGTACCCCCGAGCTTCGCTCCTATACATCAACGCTTACCCACGCCTCTGATGAGAAGATGATGACCGTAATTTGCGACGCACCAAGACGTCTATGTCTCGTGTTTTTTCACTGAGCTCAGGTATCACCCGAGTACGAAATTACAAGTCATTTATCGCTCGTACGCTGGGATAACAGGACGGTGTGATGCGAGTGTAAATATTTTTAAAGTACCGCGGAAAGATGCGGTACCTCCATTACATTTTAACCACACAATAATTTATATGTACTATATTATTACGAACATTCACTCATTATACATACGACAAAAAGCTTATAGTTTTTTCTTTTAAATCATATAGTTTGGAATTACTACAGCTTGATTTTAAACATATCATATGAATAAATTTAATTAAAATACATTTTTTTCATAGCATAAGGGTGACAAACTACCACACACCACCTGATGGTAAGTACTTAATGGTAAATACTTCTCAATTGCGAAAGATGAAATGTAACTTCTGAGGACTAAGAGGGATGCGTCGTTTCCAGTAAAAAAGGATATCCGGTTCTCTACACTCACTCATACAAAACAAAGCCGCATTAAGCTGTTATGTTACATATTTCTGTGAGAGCATGGTCTTCTCCTGGTCTTATCATAATATTTTAAGGAAATCCAGATGATAAAATGAATACATGAACGAAAATCGTGGAAACCGTTTTTTATAAAATAACTCAGTATGAATTCCATAAATAGATTTACCGAAGTTGATTGAAACACTGATATCTAATAATAATAACTTATAAATATGTATTTTATAGTATAAGGGTGATAAACGAGCATACAGTTCACCTGATGGTAAGTGGTTGCTGTGGCCCTTAGACATCTACATCTATCCTCGATTACGAATCAAAATGCAGATACGTTATCACCCGTGAGGACTGAGATAGAATGCCTCGTTTTCCAGTAAAAAGGGTCTCCGGTTCTCTACACTTACCATACGAAACGCAGTAGCGTCAAGTTGCTATTTTACGCTGGTATTCTGTGAGACCGTGGTCCTTCCCCGGTCGAACCAACCGATTCGTGCTATAACTAGACTAAATATATATATACCTGCAGCGTGACTCTACCACGAAATAAAATTAGCTTCTTCGTTCATTCTCAAACGCGTGATAGGATCGAAACGTGGTACATCCACAAATTAGTAAACGCCATCCTTGGCGAGCATCTTATTAGTAATCAACGTATCCTACTGCGTTCGACAATATTCGTTAGCCCGTCACGCTCATTTTTTGATATCTATTTACTCGTGAGTATTTTTTAATTTTTAATAACAATAGTTACACCATTTTTCGATACCTAGATTATCATGGCCTTTTACTTAATTGTCTGTTACGTTACTCGCGGGACAATGCAGTAATTGAGTGGTCATGACACAAATCGAGATAGAGGCTAAATTATTTGATTTCAAATTACTAGATGTTGTATTACTTGAATTTATTTGGGATCCCATAATCCCACATAACATTTCAGCTGCCAAGAAGCATTGTACCCACTGCGGTGTTCCGGCTTAAAGGGTGAAGAGCTAATATAATTACAGGCCGAGAAGTATTTTTTATAGGATAGGGTTCCAAACGAGCACACAGTCCACCTGATGGTAAATGGTTGCTGTGGCCCATAGACATCTACATCTATCCTCGTTTGCGAATAAAAACGCAGATGCGTTGTAACCCGTGGCGACTAAGATGGAATGCCTCTTTTTCAGTAAAATGGGTCTCCGGTTCTCTACACTCACCATACGAAACACAGCAGTGTCAAGCTGCTATTTTACGTTGGTATTCTGTGAGAGCGTGGTACCCCCCGGTCGAGCCGACCCATTCGTGTTACAACTATACTACTAATATAGCTGCAGTATGGCTCTACCACGTTGAAGTGCATGTAAGTAAGTAGCATGGGCTAACATTGCACCCGATAGTAAGTCACTAATATAGCCCATATCTATCAGCGACTTACTATCAGTATCACTGTTAGCTCATTTATTACTCTAGTATTTCAAATAAAGATTGATCAGTATTTGTTAAGACGACCTATACAGTACTTATCTTTGTTAATCACATTGACTTCAAGTAATGACCGCTGACTGCTGAGTGACTTCTAACAAACTTTTTGCAGAACCATTACAAACTAATCATTTTTATGTCATTAGACAAAAAATTTGATTTAAATGCAAAGAAATACAAAAGTCCTTGCTAAAGACCGATTAATAAATTCTGTGACGAAATATTGTAAGATAAATAATATTATTTTGTAATTTGAATTTAATTCATAAACTTTTATTACAAAAAATAGATTATGTATTTAGTTTTATTTATTAAGTTAAAGCGCTCAGAGAGGAGTCAGTGTTACTAAAACTTTAAAATTGTTCCATACACAATATAGCAGCAGTTCACAACATTAAACAGTGTAGTCCATGCTACAGTGGTCTTCACCGGTTGATATTTTTATAATGACCACCTTATTTAAAATGTATACCTAGCGCATTGCGTGGTTTTACCAACTGTTTATTTTGCCTTTATTCTGATTCCGACACGCCGATTTCGTGGCTTTATAGTATACAGCATTTACCATAATGACCATCACAACTTTATATTCAACGCGATGTAAAATATAACTTAAGCATGTAACGTAAGGTCGCTATTACTGTAGTTGGAGTGCATTAACGATATTTTAATTGAGTCAATCCTGACGTAGAGTAATGATTGGATGTAACATCGATTTATTTCGAGTTCTCGTTTCTGATTGGCGGCGGCGATAAGTTGGCATCTATCTGGTAACGTTATAACGATCAATGCTTTCAGATTTCCCAGGTATTTGGAAAATATTATATCCACATACGTATATAATTATATAGATAAGCACACACTGCTTAAATCGACAGCAATGCACGCTAAAGCCATGTAATATTAAAGAAGAAAACTTAGGCATTGATAAATTTACTAATTTTACCACTAATTTAATTCCTATAAAAATTTTATGAACATGGGTATGTCCCTAGCTGAGACACATCACTATAATCATCAAACTAAGCCGACGAATTTGTGATCTCCGTTCTAGGCTTGAATATTGTTAATTAGATAATTTTCAGGGGGTTATTTTAAATATTAGCCAGTAACTTTAGTATTTCACTACATAGTTTTTAATCGACATTCTTGACCTAAACTCAATAATATTAAGTAATGAATTCTATAATACAACTTAAACACAAACATGTCTTAGAATGATAATATTATCATAGCAGTGGGTAGTAAACTTTATAATTTTCTGCATAAAATGTATACTCGTATTATGTGTATTAAAAACGTACACTAATTAAGGATGTGGTTGCAGTGAGAGTATTCCGTGTATCCCGTATACACGGAATACTCTAAATTGTAGAAAATATAAAGAAATTAATCTAATAAAAAAAGAAAAATAACTTTTTGCATTTTATGAAACAAAAGAAATGCTAGTTTCTTATTCATGAGTACACTTTTTAAAATATTAGTTACTTTCAAGTGTCCAGGGCTGTATTTAGGAGTTCTTAATCCCTCGGGATTCAGCTAACCAGCCCCAACCCTAAATGAGCTTTTCTTGATAAATCGCTGTTCCAGACCCGCCCTCTCTCGGTGATAAGGCAACTAACTTAAGTTCGATTTAGTACACCTTACGCTTTAGTATGAAGTTTACATTATTTAGGCACAAAAAAAACTATATTTGAAATCACCTTACATGAGAATTATTGATATTATGTTCTTTTGACTGCTATATTATTCTTAAATAAAAAAAAAGTATTTCGATATTATTTTTAATGCTTACCTTTTTACTATATGAAACATGTTATGAGCTACTTTAATATTGATAGTATTTTCTTCTGATCAAATTTAGACACGCGAATTTTCTTTCGAATTTTCGAAAGCTCTCAGTTTAGCAGGACATATTATTATATATGGTGATACTGTCACTCGTGTTCGATCATAGTGTGCACGCTAAGACAGGAACAAGTATTCATCCTAACCGTTCATAATTGCATAATTTTCCACTTATATCATAAAATCGAAGAAAAGTTCGATACCCATCAAGGATATATACTCAAGCACAACTATATAACTGGTATAGTTGTAACACGAATAGGTCGGCTCGTCGGGGAAGGAACACGCTCTCACAGAATACCAGCGTAAAATAGTAGCTTAACGGTGCTGTGTTTCATATGGTGAGTGTAGAGAACCGGAGACCCTTTTAACTGGAAAAAGGCATTCCATCTTAGTCCTTATGGGTGACAACGTATCTGTATTTTGATTCGTAGTAGAGGATAGATGTAGATGTATATGGGCCACAGCAACCGCTTACCCATTATCTGTGTACTCGTTTGTCACCCTTATCTTATAAAAAAAAGGTTACTAGGTATTCTGTCCGATAGGTTTAATTTGGGAGGGTACGGCCTGATTTTTTAAAGATGTTTTTTTTAAAGATTCATTTCTATCAGTGAGCTTATTTAATAAGTTCAAACATGTTGAAGTTGAGCAGAGTAAAACACAAAAAATTGCATTGCCTTTGCAAGACGGTGTAGTAATCATTCTTCTTATAGTAAAACTAAGTTAAGTAAATTAAAACAGCCTATATAATAATATAGTATATAAGAAGATAACGAAACATCTTCTTGTCAGGTATACCTCAAAACTTGAAAACAAGATTGTACAACAATGCGTGTTGCCAGTGATGGCTTATGAATCTGAGACTTGGTTTTTCACAGCTAGCAGTATGAGAAAGTTCAAGGTCGCTCAGCAAGCTATGGAGAGGGCTGCTATATTGCACTAAATATTTGTACAAAAGGCGAGCTTAATGCTATATGGCATTCTCTACCAGCTAATCTTGGGTAGAACAGAGAGTGAGTTTGGGCACCCCACGGCTAGGCACAGTCTTTCAATCATTTCAAAGAGGATTTTAAGGCAATGCAAATGTCCATTGCGCTGCCCTAATGTGTATTATTATAGTTCACATTTTTGTAATGCAGCATATGATTTTGTAATAAACAATTTATTAATTGTGTCTTTCATCTTCTTCAATGTCTGCCCGTAAATATGAAATAATCGACACGTAAGACAGGCGGATTGGAGATCGAAACGAGATGCTTATATATCTACATATTTATCGGTATCCATAAAATCTTTCTGGTTTATCCCATTTTAGTCCATAAAGATTCTCTTGGACTGCGTCACATAGTTACATTCGTACTTATATTAGTTTCTTCAAGCTTAGCCCAACATACTAAAAATGTGACTATGTCTGTAAATATGTTTACCTTTATCAAAACTTGATTCGAATTATTATATTTCTGTAGTTCCGAGATTCTGCATAATAAACGATCGTAAAGGTATGTGTACAACGCCAGCGTGTGGTGTTACACTTAACGCCATTAAATAATCTAAGTTAAATTGCTAACATCCGTCTGAGCTTGAAGCTCGCGAAAATCTTAATTAACAGATAGGCGTAAGTCATTTATCTTGCAAGCTATGTGATAAGGTGAGGGAGGACGCCCCTTAAAGATCAGGTAACGATCTGAAAGTGATGATGGGAGATGAATGATTGATCGATCTAACGAATCATTAACGATCGGTAGCAGGCGGAGTAAAGATGTTTGATTTTTGATTATAAGATTGAACGTTTTTTTTTTTCAACTTCTTTGATATTTTCATGTTAGTTAATTTTGAGTTTTAGTCTGTTTCATATAAATTTTGACGAACGTGAAAATTAATATATTATGAGCACTTTAATGAGGTACAAATACATATATTCAAAATACGTTTAGAATTAGGATTACGAAACAAAATCTAAAAATATACCCTACTTTTTTCACCCTCCAACAAATCAGTTATATCAACACATAATAAAAATACAAAAACAAACAGTAGTGTCATTAAAATTTACAATGAAAATATTACTATACGCCAAAAGCGACTTACATTAGGGCTGTACTCTATAATTAAACATCAATACCGTTACAAAAAGTAAATAAAGCGGGTATGTATGGCGTAGCTGTGCGAGGAGGGAGAGGAGGTCTCGACTATGACTAATGTCCCGCGATCCGTCAATGTCACTCGAGGGCCGAGGGGGGGCGCCACTTTCCAACAGGGCCGGAGTTAAGGATATCCTTTCGGAATAACATTTTCCCCACTTTTCTGTAGATACGTATCTATATGTAAATGACAGAATTTTTGTATCGACTGCTCAGAGATTAACGAGCGGGCGTTGTGTAAGTATAAGATTATTATCTAACTTTATATTGTGTGTTGAGAATGTAAAATGTTGTAACAATCAGTGGATATTTAGAATAAAATGTTTGAGAAATTATCATGCTAAGCCTACTTAAAAATACCTCTTGAAAAAAAATATTTTTCGGCTTTTAATATTGTTATATTTACAAATGCTTGATATTTTTTTTTACATTTGTTACTGTATGCATTGAGTTATTTGTACTACGTACTAGAGAAGCCATTCCGAACATTGACTATGTTCAACTGAACTGTACTGCAATCCATACAAACTAAATATTGCGTAAATTGAAGATTTGTGAATTCCATAAAATTATTATTATTACATTTTATTTAGAAATATGTTTGTTTAGATTAAATTAAGATATTTTATATTAAATTCTTATATTTATTTTATATTAATATCTTATTTTATATTAAATTAAAGTCTTAAAAATAAGAATAGGACACAATTTTTGTTTGGAATGGCTTCTCTAGTACGTAGTACATATAACTCAATGACTGTATGTATCTAATAATAAACTGTAATAAAGTTTTAAAGTATAGATAATCTATTGCCCAATTAATATAGTATTAATATATATTAATTTTAAAAATAATATCTAGGGGCACGGCAGTGCCCCCGCCAAGTCGAGCAAAAAAGCGACACTGCCGTACCATCCTTTTCTCGAAGCAGTTCAGGACATTTTTTGGACCCCCTATAACTTCGTTGTGGATAAAACTAGAAACCTGAATTTTCAGTAACCAATTATGCAATGTATAGACACAGTATATTTCAAATTTCATTAAATTTGAACCAGTAGTTTAAGAATTATAACTAGTCAAAGTTTCTTAATTTTGTCACTCACTGACTGACCGATCATCAAAACTCTAAGGCACTTCTAGCAGATGTAGAAGCTTCAAATTTAGAATACAATTAGTGTTTAGTGTATAAATCAAGGAAAAACTAAAATATGGCCAAGTCAATTTATTTAAAACATAAAAGATTTTTAATATTGATATGGTCACTATAAGATGTTGTGATGACCTAAGCACTATGCTCAATGACCTCAATAGTGTTTCCCAACGGATAGGTCTTAAGATGAACATGGACAAAACAAAGATCATGTTCAATGTCCATGTCACACCTATGCCGGTAGTTGTTGGGAACACTAAGCTCGAAGTTGTTGACGAGTATGTTTACCTGGGACAAATAGTCCGACTAGGTAAGTCCAACTTCGACCGAGAGGTCAATCGACGGATTCAACTCGGTTGGGCAGCGTTCGGGAAATTACGGCACATCTTCTCGTCAGGTATACCTCAAAACTTGAAAACGAGACTGTACACCCAGTGCGTGTTGCCAGTGATGACATACGGAACTGAGACGTGGTCCTTCACTGCTGGCCGTATGAGGAAGCTCAAGGTCGCTCAGCGAGCTATGGAGAGGGCTATGCTCGGAGTTTCTCTGCGTGATAAACTCAGAAATGAGGATATCCGCAGTAGAACTAGAGTGACCGACATAGCCCAACGGATTAGTAAGCTGAAGTGGCAATGGGCCAGCCATATAGCTCGAAGAACCGACAACCGATGGGGAAGAAAGGTTCTCGAGTGGCAGCCTCGTACCGGCAGGCGAAGTGTAGGGCGTCCCCCCACTAGATGGAGTGACGACCTGGTAAGATATGCAGGAGGTCGATGGATGCAGGTGGCTCGGGACCGTGCTTTGTGGCATTCTTTGGGGGAGGCCTATGTTCAGCAGTGGACTTGTGAAGGGCTGTAATGATGATGATGAAGATGTTGTTAGGTTAGCTAATTACGTAATAACTTAAGACAGAAGGACCCTTAGGTAGGGAATGAATAAATTAATCGACTTGGTACTACATGGATCTCACAAATTTTTACGGTAGAATAACTGAGTTGCGAGACTTGTTTTTTTTTTACATGTTTTTAATGGTATAACCTTTACATTTGAAAACTTACACGAAATACTTCTTAAAATTTCCTTAGTATTTTATCGAACATAGAGTAGTCTTTTACTAATAGGTACGTATATATATATTACCTTTAGTAGAATAAGTTAAGTGCACTGAAAATATAATTATCTTAAATAAAGAAATAATTATCTTAATTTGAAAGTAAAGTACATGTTATGCGTTGATTGTATTAGCATTAGTTATATTACATTTATCATTTGTGTATTTTATTATTAATCACTATTCACATTAAGTCCACTGCTGATCATAGGGATTTGTCATAGATTGTCACAAAGCACAGTCGCAATAAGCTTTATTATTTGTAAAATAGTCTGTGTCCACTTGCTTTTATTTTAATTTTTTATAGAACATTTACAAGTAGTATTTTACATTTTAAGAAATCTCGTGAAGAATTTCACGAGACACGAGATAAGATAGTGTGTGTGGATGTTTATTTGTGTATTCTGTATGTCTTGATCCGAACGACATTGTAAATATAACACATTCACATTGATAAAGCAAATAAACTTTAGCCATCTTCCCCATTCGTCTCTGTACGGGTACAGGGTCTTTTGAAATTGGTTTCCGCGCAGGACAACAGAGCAGATACTCCGCGATACATAGCCTCTCTTGGGTATAGCGGGTCACAATTAGGTGGGCTAAAAAAATGAAATAAGTAATCCCGGACCTGAGTAGATCGCTTTTTTTGTACGCTACTAATTCTGTGTACTAATGCACTAACTTTGTGAAGCCAAATTAATGAAAATACATATAGACAGTAACAAACAATGATAATAATCACTGAAATCAAATTTACAATTCTTTTTATATTTTAATATATAAAATAAAATTAATTTATATTTTACCACGATATAGATACCTTTGATTAGATTAAATAATTCGTCGAGTATAAAAACTTTTTATCGCTAATGTTATTTTTAGATATTAATTATTATTCTATTAAAGATTTAATAGCAATTTAGGTAAATAATTTTATACTAATATGTGATGTTGTTTTCATGAATTAATTTTAAATCAAATTATGAAATCTGAATTAAAAAAAACTCTAGGTATTTGTCTGCCTCTTGTTAAAATATACCATTTTGGTTTTTGATATGAAACTTGATAATTCCATTCTGTATTATTCTATGCAATATGACTTAATTAGAAGTGACTTTTCATGTTCTTAAGGTATAATTTTGAATTTTAATTAGCGTATCCAGTTACAATTAGCGCAGTCTTGCTAACGATGTAATAAATTGTATCAATGTTTTTTTTTTCTAGTTCTAATTATTAGAAAAAACAATTACAAATACAATTCTTAAATTTAGATGCAAATATGTCTGACCTTACTCATAATTTACGCCTTTGATAGCTTTGATAAGCTTTTATTCCGAAACATAACAAAAAATCTAAATCACACAAATTGCTTTTATCGCTTTGCTTAAATGTATATATATTTTTTTTTATAGGAGAGGGGGAAAACGAGCATACGGCAACACCAAGGGAATTGCAGGTGCGTTGCCGGCCTTTTAAAAAGGAGTAGGATCTTTTCTTGAAGGTCCCTAAGTCGTATTGGTCCGGAAAAATCGCTGGTGGTAAGCTATTCCACAGAGAGGTCGTACGCGGAAGAAAACTCCTAGTGAAACGTACAGTGGTGAACCGCCAAGCATCCAGATGGTGGAAGAAAATTCAAAGGGATGCAACATCTCTTCACAGCGCCAGTGAATCGAGCCCATCGGAAAGGACTCGGTCGTCGACGATTCGATCCGCACTGCGCTGCATGCGGTCAAGGAGTGGAGCTGGCACTTGGGAGCCCCAGCTTAGAGATTGAAACAGTATTCCATGTGAGGCCGAATCTGCGCCTTGTAAAGTTGCAGGTGGTGTGGCGACATGAAATACTGTCCCGCTCTACTGAGCACTCCAAGCTTTTTAGAGGCCAATTTGGCCCGAAATACGACATATAGAGTGGCGTGCAGTTTGGCACGAAACTGCACGCCACTCGATATATCGACGTCGGGGATTCCGATACTGGCTGAGGCAACAAGGGGAGTGCCTTGAAATTGAGGAGATACGACAAAGAGGTTCTTATTAGCAGTAAACGCGCAAACTTGTGTCTTCTGAGGTTTAAACTGGACTAGATTTAGTCACCCCCAATCCGACGCTTTGTTCAGCAAAGACTCGACTTTAGACACAAGTTTCCTCCGGTACTCGGCGACGTTTTCCCTAGAAATATTGGCACGGCTGGTGTATAGAGCATTACCAGTGCTGTCATCCATATAGCAATGAATGTTACCGGTTTGCAACATATCATTGATATGCGGAAGAAACAGCGTTGGTGATAGCACGCAGCGTTGTGGAACACCCGCATTAATAGGTTTGTAGTCGGAGCATGCGCCGTCTACAACGATCTTGATGCACAGATCTACAAGAAAGCGGGTGATCCAATTGCACAATTTCACGGGAAGCCCATAGGAAGGGAGCTTCGAAGCAGGCGCTTTGTGCCAAACCCGATTGAAGGCCTTCGCAATGTCCAAACTAACGGCCAATTTATCATCATCTGCTGAACGATGACACTGTTTAAAATTGTGTCTCACATTTTCATTCATCCATTGATTCAATCATTGCAGCCTATCAAAAGTCCACTGCTGAATATAGGTTGATATAGTTGCCACGCTTGGCAAGCGAGTTGGCAACCGCAGTTTTATTTATTACCTTCGGTGATGCTGCCCACTTTCTGTTGCTTTTTAATGCCGTGTCCATATTTGATCATCTTGACGTATCCTGTTCAAGCGTATTGTATCAAGTTTTTTTTTTAAAATAAAACCGAAGTGATAAAAAAACTTACAGTCTACTGGATGGTAAGTGGACACTGCAGTCCATAGACACCTGGAATTAACTTCAAACAAAGAAGGTTACAGTTGCGTTGTCACATTTGAGAACTAAGATGAAATACCTCACAGCCTGTTACTGTACTGCCTCTGTGCATCTGCATCTAAGCGTATATCGCAGATGATCAAATGTAAACCTGGCCTAAAAGCCATTGCCAGCATATCATAAGCTCAATTTCAAATCTTCTTCGTAGTTTTAAGAATATACTCATTGTCCATTCGGGACATGACGTACACATATGAAAAAAGCATAATAACTATGTTATACCGTAAAAATTGTAAAAACAAAAAAGTTTGTCAAAAGGATGCTGTGAACGGTATTATTGTGTCGTGCCGTGCTGCGAATTATTAATACGCTCTTCATCAGTCCACAAAAGTACACTACAACTTAGTTTTCGCTAACTTTTTGGACATGAAATTGATAATAATTTTGTAATACATTGCGTACTTCATATAGCTTTTCTATAAGAGTTAAAACTGCTCATCAAACATACGACGTAATGTACTACAAAGTGACTATCATTTTGATGTCAACAAAGCGAAAGGGACTGCTGGACATAAGTCTGTCATGTTGCAAGGAGGATTTTCCATAATCATTACGCTTAGCAAGCTGATTTAACGATTGAGATAATAGAGGACTCGTACTAGTCGGGATATTTAGGGTGTGGCGTACACGGGGTTAACATGAAGTCTTATGAAGCGAGACAAAATGTTTTAGTTGTAGTTAGTTGCTTAAAGTCGTTTCTTATCTTATTGATATCAATAAAATGTTCATTTTATTGCTACAAACATGACGTTACTTCATATCTACTGAAAACGCTACCAAACCCTTAATCAGTATTCATTATTATTATATGTAAATAAACATGGACGTAATAGCATAAATAATTAAATTAATTAGTAACGTAGCACAAATACGGCAACTTTAATTCAATACTCATTGAAAGAAAACCTTGTCACTCTGTAAGCGACCATGAGTAGTACGCACAGGATTGATTTTACATACTGTAAGGCTTTTCGGTAGCTCATGAAACAAGGTTTAACTCAAGCATACCAAATAGGACCTAGTGTCATAGATGTTATGTGTTATAGTCGTATGTTTTAATGTCTCCGGAAGTTTTTGGAATCAGCCTTGAAATTGTCTCTGTAAAATGGTACTAATTAATACGTAATTAAGAATGATTTTTCTATAAACATTGTTTTGTCCCTGCTCCCCACTCCGCACCTCACTCTCTTAGACAAATGACATAACATTTGTCCAAATGATGGCGCGGGCGGCGGAGAGAATGAATTTAAATTATCATTCAGTGGTACCAACATACTACATGGCCCAAAATTGGGTTTCAGTTCGTTGGGTGCACAGCAATTCTTTTATGTGTTTTAATCTTTCTTTTTTAAGGAAAAATACCTAAGCGACACGCTATGCGGATACCAGAGTTGGAGCGAGGGAACATTTCGCGTATTTGGAACTTAACAACATCTACTAGTAAAATAAGATTATTTTTTTTTAATTAATATTTGTATCAGAGTTTTTGGACGAAGATTTTAAACCGTCCAAAGCTGTATAATCTAGTCACTCACACATATTTAGTACAAGCACGTCGCGAGTTAATTAAATATACGTTGTGGTATTGCGAATAACAAACTACTCCGTTGTTTGTTATATAGCTCCATATTATTTTTATAGTAACACTGTCCTGCGGTTTCTAGGTTCGAATCTTATCCGGTAGGTTTTAAGGTCCGGTTGTAATGGAAACGAGGGGTTCCATCTTAGTCCTCAGGGGTGACAACGAATCAACATTTTGATTCTTAATCAAGGATAGATGTTGATGTCTATGGGCCACAGCTTCCACTTACCATCAAGCGGACTGTATGCTCGTTTGTCAACCATATTCTATAAAAAATACTTTGGATATGGCATCATGCCGACAAATGCCACACAGCATACAGCCATACAGCATACAGCCATACACTTCTAGCACAATATTTCTCCTGTGCCTGTACTGTAGCTACCTATTATAGCTTCCGATAACTTTATGATCGCCGTCGTTACCTAAAATCATCATCATAATAAATGAACTAAGGGTAAAAGAACAAAGGGATAAAATTAAAATTGCATATAATATATTATGTTTCTTACATATATTTCATGTCATACATTATATTAAATACCTTTTTCTTAAATTAAAAATACTCTACTCTTTATCATTGTATGTTTTAACGTAACTTCAAAAACTTTCTGTCTTTGAATTCTTTTAGAGGTTTCTTTTTGGCGGGAAGGAAATTGAGTAATGGCGGCGTCACAGATGGCATCATGTTAGATTGATAACGCGGAATGAAGAGAGGACCGTTCTATTGTGTCACGACTTTGTACAGACGTATTATTTTATATAATATATTATCTACTTGCTTATATCGAATGATTAATGTCGAATGATGTGAAATAAATGAAATATTTTGTTTCCAAAACACATTATTAGATAAATACAGTTATTTAAAGTTATTTTATTATTTGAAACAAAAATGTTAAAATATTTCCTAAAAATTAATATTAGCAGTAGATACTTGAAAGAATAACGGTTTTAAAATTAGTTTACACATATTAAATTGGGTAAATATTTATTTGTCATTTAATTAAATCAAAAACGTTGCCGTTTTAACAAAAGTGTATAAAAGTATAAGAACATGTTTCTTTATTCTGGCAGCACCGGAAAATAATTTTGCCTTTGGTATCACAAAAAAAAACAATAGGGTCATGATGAAGACGTAGCCATTGTGAGCAACGAGCGCGCCATATTTCACGGCTTTGTATGCCTTCAAAGCCCGATTAATTCTAGATATCTCCATTCTCCTATACGAAATAGTGTGATGAAACCTTTTTCTTGATTCAGTATGGTGTTAACGAGGAATGCGTGTGTGGGTTGCTTCGAAAACGCACTGTTTAAATGGGTCAATTTATATGAAATGCCAATTTTTACTTTGACTAATCTTGGCGGATATTAATATCTACTTAGAAGTATATGTTCTTTCTACTTAGTAGTATGTTCATACTGCTGTAATGATATTTATTCAAGTTTGTTCGTTATTTCTATAATAATTTATATAAAAATTACCTAAAGTCTCATTAATAGCCAGCATAAGATTTCTAAATTGAAAATGTATATTTATTACATTTTTAAATGGGAACGCGAAACTAACCTATTCTGGGCCTAAACTTTTAAAACAAACTCATCAATAATGATTATGAGATTAAAACTTGAAATCACTTTTAATGGGCTTATTTAATAATCAGACCGTGAAGATAATGTTAACAAAATATTTCTATGGAAATGTTTATTAATTATATCAAAAATAATAACTGCCACTAAGTAATAAAACAAAAGGATTTTATGGTGTTAATTAATTTGTGTATTCCGTTACACGAATGTTGTAAACAAAACAGAGAGCAGAACTTTGCAGCGCCCTATTCGAAGCGATTTCCATACTCACCTACTTCAGAGAACAGGCGGCATTATGCAAATAAAGTAAATTGAATTACCGGAGTTAAATGTCGTATAAGATAAAAACGACGGAGCAATCTACAATCCAATGAGGAGACGTCGGATTAACATATTCAAACCCCTATTGAATATTTATATAACGTAGGATGTTCCCCAAATGGTGACGACTCTACATTCAGCCTTGTATCAGTAATGGACTACTATCTCTCTTCTTTACATATCAAAACAAAAACTAAAAATTAATTAGCGGTCGGCCCTTAACATTTTTTACCCAATGTAAAAATAAAAAAGACAAAAGAAACTGATACCAAAACGAATGTCACTTGTAAAAAACTTCAAAGTTATATTAGGTATGTGTACTTTATTCCGAATACAACGATAGCAAATAAAGTAAGTACAACATTTTATAATGCTGGTACAAGTTTTCAAAAAATATTAGAAAATTGATCAAATTATCCTTCAGGATTTTGGAATGTATTGATTGCAAAGCATTGAATTAAAAGAAGAAATTGGGTTCTAATTATGACAAAAAATATTAATTTCAGCTCTGTCAAGGTATATCATGAAACTATGACTAAAAATAAAGTGCTTATCGTTTACAGAGATTGCTATAGACGCTGATATATTTATAATTTAGGGCAGATAATACTATGTCAATATTACATCACAATGTACAGTCACTTTTTATGTATTATGTCGCCTAAAATATCAGTATGAAAAACGACCAGGGTGCAACAACAACATAGCGCAGCTGTTGCGTTTCGTACGGTGAATGAGGAATCTGGAGACTCCGAAAACTGATAGTGGATACAATTTTTGTTCTTTATTGGGTATAGGCCTGACTTAATAATACTAATACTACTTAATAATAAGCCACGATATAGTTAAACGAGCTGCGATATAAATTTACTATTAAATGTATGTAATATAAATCAACTTAAGATGATAAAGAGGGGTAGTTCTTTTTTCGCTTGTAGGCTATAGCCATTCAGCGAGTAATCACAGCCAGCTTTCTCAGGCTCGACCTCGAGGGAGTAGGGCGGTATAATAATAAATTTTTTAGTTTTAGTTTTTTTTTAATTATAGTTTCATAATAATTTAAATATGATTTGGTCTTGTTGAATGTCTATAGTGACAGTTGTGATTCTCGATCAAAATAAGCAAAAAAATCTATTTTAAACGCTCCGCTGAACACTCTCTACTGAGGCCTACCACTTTTTAAATAAACCGTACCTGTATATATACCTTCCACTTCTATACTATGGTAGTGTAAGCTGAGTAGTTTTCAACCAAAAAAATTTTTACTAGTATTATGTAAATTCTAGTATTAAAGCTTTTTATCAAGAAAACGTATCTAATTCTTCTGAGATTTAACTAATATCAATACAAGTATTTAGTACATTGCTTACAATAAATTTGTGAATGTAGTTGATGTGGACCCTCGCTTTTGGGACGTCACTTCCCTTTTCATTCGGATCACTTGCTTGTAAGAGTAAGCATTTCCAATGAACGTGATAATTTTTCCGCTATGCTATAATCTAAAACTATCGTTTTTTTTATTCACATGAAGTGTGTATAAAATAAGAAAAATTTTGAAGTCATTTTTTTACTTTTAAATAAAAGTAAAAAAATGACTTCAAAATCTAAAAGCAATAACATAAATTCCCCATAATAGTTTCTGAAGTCGGGCTCCTTCTCATACGATACGAGAATCAATTCTTCGATACACTATGTTGTTTTATCACCGCTTGATAAAAAACTTTGGGTGGTCCACAGAATATCACAAGCTATGTCAAGGTACTTACTATGCCGTCTAATAAGACAGAAATTTGTACTCAAATATTTATTTTGAGCCACCCCTAAAGTATAATCTATTAAAAAATATTTAAATCAGTACAGCCGTTTTCGATAAATTGGTGAACATACTTAGGTACATAAAAAACAATCACGTTATATATAGAACCTCCTTGTTTTTGACCTCGTTACAAGAATAACAAAAGCATGTTTTCTATTTGATTAACACAAATTTTTAACTTTATTTTTTAATGTTTATTAATGGCATTCAATAATTACAATCACGGTGTGAAGGCGGTGAATATTAAACGCACACATAGGCTAATGAATAAATAAACAAGTGCCTATATTATGTCTGGGCAGGATTAAAATTCAAATATTCTGACAACTCAATCTACATTCCCGGGCGGTCTCTGGGCGCCCTCCGAGCGGACAGTGCGGTCGTCGCCCACAGTATATTGAAAACAGCCGATTATTTTTATCCACATTAAAACAACCAGTTTTTTAACTAACGCAGCTGAAAGAAATTTCCCACAATTAATAAGGTGAGATAACTGGTAAAGGTGATACTGTAATACTTTTAACCTTTATATTTTAATGTAATTTATAAACGTATACTGTAATCCTTACATATGAAATTGGCGTTTTGTACGGGAGGAATATAAAGTCAATTTTTTTTTGTAAAATATATTTAATTAATCAAAGTACACCGTGCACCGTTGTTATCTATGCACTTTTGCCATCTCATAGGTAGCTCATCGATCACTTTACTAAAAAAAACCATGGGGGGCGAGAATCAATAAACTTTTTGAAGGCGGTTTGGACTGCCACATCGGAGTTGAATTTTTTTACTTGTAAGAAGTTGTCCAAATTCCAATAGACATTCCAATTGTAGCTCATCTAACTTAGTGGTTGTTTGTTGTGCAGTGTGTGGTCTTGCGTTTTCATGAAGCAGCAGTAGCAGCAGTAGTTTGCAGTTGCTGACAATAGATATCTGCCGTAATCGTTTGTTCAGATTTTAGAAAGCTGTAGGGAACGACACCGGCGCTAGTCCACCAAACACAAATAACTTTTTCTGAGTCAGTTTTCGTTTAGGGCAGGATTTGGCTGGGACTCCAGGGCTCAGCCATTGCGACGAGCACTTCCGATTATCGTACAGTATCCACTTTTCATCACAAGTAATGATTCGATTTTAAATCCCCTTCATTATTGTGTCGGTTGAGCAAAGTAACACAGCAGTCGACGCCTGTTTGCAACTTCGATTCACTCAATTCATAAGGTACCCATCGTTCAAGTGTTTTACTTTCCCGATTTGCTTCAAGTGGATTAATAAAGTTTTATCACTTACCCCGAAGCTTGCAGTTATCTCTGAAGGGTTTCGTGATAGATCCGCTTCCACAATAGCCTTTAATTCTTCATTTTCCACTTTGGTCTCCGGCTATCCACGGGGTTGGTTCTGAAGATCGAAATTTCCAGAACGAAAACATTGAAACCAAAAATTTACTATACATTTTTGCAATACCAGCGCCGTATACATCATTAATCCTTCAAAATATTTCTGCAGCCCTGGTGCCACGGTAAAACTCGTACTCGTAAATGTACCGATATTTCATGTTTTCCATTGTGCGGTAATAAGCGACGCTAAACAAAAAAATATTGAGGAAAAAACAATTGAATGACTGTTTTCAAAACTCAAATGTACAAGCTAAATGAATTTATAAATTTGAATTTGGAATTCTTAACCAAAGAGGAGACATTTCAGATCAAAGTGTTCAGTACGATAAAACGCTAATTTCATATGTAAGGACCTAATATAATATACGTTTATATGGAGCAAATAGTCCACCAGATTCTACAATGCGTGATAGCGGGACTTCACATAACCCCGAAATCCAATTTCCTCATAATTGTTTTCTTTACCACCGAGCATGTACTTAGTAGAAAAGAACCCTTGTGAAACCAATAGGTAAATAACTTTATTTTATTCCTTTATATTTAAAAAAAGTATGAGTGTCGTGGAACACCCGGTTAGAACGAAATTTCTTTCGTAGTATATTATTATTGATAAACGTATTATATTACTGATTAACAAATACAAACTAATGAATTACTAGCGCCTATTAAAATGAAGCGTCATTTAAAATACGAGTATAATATTTCTTTCATGGCAAGATAAGAAAAAGTGGATATTATTCCATCTCGCACGCAAAACAAGAACTATGGATATTGTTGCATCTTGCTCGCACTATAGAAAGAGGGTCGTAACAGAAAAAATTTACAGTTTTTCTCGCCTAGCCCCCATCCGCCGAATTCGTACCGTGCGATAAGGAACTTCGTTCCACAGAAATAGTTGTATTTTCGATCGGAACTTATGTATCATCATCATCATTCCCTTCACAAGTTCACTGCTGAACATAGGCCTCCCCTAAGGAATGCCACAAAGTACGGTCCTGCATCCATCGACTTCCTGCATGTCTTACGAGGTCGTTACTCTTCCTAGTGGGGGGTCGCCCTACACTTTTCCTACCGCCTTCATTTTCCCATCGGTTGTCGGTTCTTCGAGCTATATAGCCGGTCACTTCGGCTTACTAATCCGTTGAGCTATGTCGGTTACTCTGATTCTACTGCATATATCCTCATTTCTAATTGTATCACGCAAAGAAACCCCTAGCATAGCCGCTCTATAGCTTACTGAGTGATCTTGGGCTTCCTCATACAGCCAGAGGTGAAGGACTACGTCTCAGATTTATAAGTCATCACTGACAACACGCACTGGTTGTACACTGTCTTCTTCAAGTTGAAGCCTCCCTGCAGTTGGATAGGTTTCGTACTCTGATTATGTACTCGGAAAGCCACCGTAGCCCTGCTGTACAAACACTTCAGCACTTCTATATATCGACAGTCAACTTGGCATCGCTGAAGGGACTGTAGAACCACCCATATTTTGACGTAATCAAAGGCTTTTTCATAGTCCATACAAGCAAAAAATAGAGGCAAATTGTACTCTTCGGTCTTCTGTACAATCTGTTGTAGGGTACGTATGTGGTCTATGGTGCCAAAGCCTTTTCGGATCCGGCTAGTTCAGGAGACTGGAAGTCGTCTCTTCTACGTGCGAAACGATTCGTAATGACTCTCGAAAACAGCACGTAGACGCGGCTCAGAAGGGAAATCAGTCTTTAGTTCTTCAAGAGAATGTTGTCGCCTTTCTGAAAGAACAAGACCACTGCACTTCTGCTCCACGTCTCCGGAATAGTGCCATCATGGACGACGGAATTAAAGAACTGCTGTAGGACTTCAAGTACCGGTATTCCACTCTTATGTAATTCCATCCCCACCCGGGGACTTTCCGTTTTTAAAGTGCTGGAGAGCCATTCTAATCTCGCTCAGACTGAAGTCCGGAATATCATTGGAATAGTGTCGGATAGGACTTGCTTTCGGAACGTTACTCATACTTGCGTGTGGCCCCAACGATGATGTGTAGGTACAGCTTCCCATAGAACTTATCCACATTAGGTCTTCTTTTATAGGATAAGGGTGACAAACGAGCACACAGTCCACCTGATGCTAAGTGCTTGCTGTGGCCCATAGACATCTGCATCTATCCTCGATTACGAATCAAAATGCAGATGCGTTGTCGGGTCTAAAATAGGGTGACGTTATATCTCCGAAACTCTTCACCGCTGCATTGGAAGACGTTTTCAGGGTACTGGACTGGAAAGTATTAACATCAATGGCGAGTACATCATTTATCATGGATTTGCTTAGTCCTTGAGCAATCGTTACCCGTGTTATGTATATATTCCGAAACAGAAATTTAATACATAATACTGCACACCTAGAGCACGAAACTGGTTGGGATTTACTTTCGACCTGTCAAGGATATATATATGCGATATATATATATATATATATATATATATATATATATATATATATATATATATATATATATATATATATATATATATATATATATATATATCGCAGTAACACGTGAAAAAAAAAACATTAACAGAGGAAACTTTTGCCTACCTGCAAAGTATATTCATTTTTTTCCCCTTTATATATTTATTCAGTCCAACCAGATGAGAATACTTTATAAATACATACATACATACGTATAATCACGCCTCTTTCCCGTAGGGGTAGGCAGAGACCAGTTCTTTCCACTTGCTACGATCCTTACATACTTGTTTTGCTTCGTCCACTTTCATTATTCCCTTCATACATGCTCTACGGTTTAGGGTACTCTTGACCTGGCCTTTTTTCAAGACGTCCCTGATTTGGTCTAGAAATGTCCGCCTAGGTCTACCCCTTCCAACACTTTCATTCACACTCGCCTTATACACTTTTTTCGTCAATCGTTCTTCATTCATTCTCTCGACATGGCCAAACCATCTCAGCATACCTTTCTCAATTTTTGTCACTACATCTTCTTTCAGACCACAACGTTTCCTTATCTCACTATTTCTTAGCCTGTCACTCAGTTTAACTCCTATCATACTTCTTAATGCTCTCATCTCAACTGCATTTATTCTGCTTTCATGTTTCTTCTGCCATACCCAAATTTCACTTCCGTACATGAGTGTCGGAACCAACACCCCCTCATGCACAGCCAAACGAGCCTTGTTAGACACCTTCCGACTGCTCATAAAGGAGTGCAAAGCTCCATTCACCATGTTTCCTGCATTCACTCTTCTTTCGATATCACTCTCACACTTTCCATCTCTTGTAAACTTTGAACCCAGATACACAAACTCTTTCACCTGTTCAATTTGTTCATCTTCAATCACAATGTTGCAGTCTGTCACTGCCTCATCTTTTTCAAACACCATCACTTTCGTCTTCCTTACATTCATCTTCATTCCCTTTCTAACAAAAGCTCCACTCATAGCTGTTACCATCTCCTGCAACTCCTCGGCCGAAGACGCAAGTAATACTTGGTCATCAGCATAGAGAAAACATTTGACGAGTAACTCAATCATTCTCAACCCACTTTCATTCTCTTTTAAATCTGTCAAACAATTGTCCATGAACAGATTAAACAGCCACGGTGACGCTACACATCCCTGTCTAACACCTTTTTCGATATTAAACCATTCAGTGTATGCCCCGTTTATCCTTACACAAGCACTAGAATCCCTATAAAGAGATTGCATTGCTCGTATGAGGATACTGCTCACACCGTTCACGAACAGTGCTGACCACAATTCATTCCTCACCACTCTATCATAGGCCTTTTCTAGATCTTATCTTTATAAATACCTCAATAATTATAATAAAACTGCAATTAGGGATAAAAATATTTTTTATTATAGTGATAAATAGTTATATCATCGTACTCTTAAATTATTATCATCATTACAGCCTGTCAAAACTCCGCTACTGAACATAGGCCTCCCCCATAGGTTGACTCATATAGCATATGAGGGATGTATGCCATAGTTGCCGCGCTTGGCGGCAGTAATCAAAAATTTTTTATTCATCTGTTATTAGTAAGATACTGTCCACCTCCTGGTTCAGGTTCCCTCTGTCGCCTCTTACGACACCCATGAGATGATATGGGGTAAGGGATATATAGATATTTACGTCAAGTTTATAACTTTTAAAACTGTATAATTAACTTATCATTAAGAAATATAATAGTATCCGTAGTTAATAATATCAGTAAGTTTTTTGTTTATTTAAAAATAGAGACATATCGACTACAACTTATGTAAATATAATATAAATAATATTTCGAGTAGTTTCTGGATTTTTTGCTTATACTATAAGCATTAAGCACATTCAGTGCATTTGCATACGTTTCCGACACTGGATACCTATGACTGCTGTATTATGGCTTCGTGATGCGAACCCTAGCGGCACGTTTACATTGATTAATTTTATAAAATGTAACTAAAATTGATAAAATGAAGTTTCCGCTTTTATAGGCAATTTTATACCTACTTTCATCACGGCTATTAACAGATTTGTAATCCGTAATCTGTTAATATATTTTTATAGAATTAGGGTGACAAACGAGCACACGGTCTACCTGATGGTAAGTAGTTGCTGTGGCCCATAGACATCTACATCTATCATCAAAGAGAATCAAAATGCAGATGCGTTGTCAGCCGTGGGGACTACGATGGAATGCCTCGTTTCCAATAAAAAGGGTTTCCGGTTCTCTACACTCACCATACGAAACACAGTAGCATTAAGCTGTTATTTTACGCTGGTATTCTGTGAGAGCGTGGTCCTTCCCCGGTCGAGCCGACTCATTCATGTTACAACTATACCAGAAATATAGCTGCAGCATTGTATCTACCACGTAATAGCCGTGATTGCTCAGGGGATAAGCGCTCGTTGTAAATTTCACAGTACGCGAGCAACCCGGGTTCGATCCCCGCCCGCACCAATGATATTGTTAATTGCAATTTTAAAAGCTGATTTACCACGTGCTCTGTGGTGAAGGAAAGTATCGTAAATAAACCTGCAAGTCTGAGAAGTAAGAAAAAAAATTCTAAAGCATGTGAAGTTCGCCAACATGCATAGGGGCAGCGCGGCGGACATATCCTTGCCCTAAAACCCTATAAGAAATAAAAGGAGGCCTGAGCCCAACAGTGGGACGTATAAAAGCTGTAACTGTTAACAGATCTGTGCTTCTTCTTTTTCGGTATCAGCCTACAAAAGTCCACAGCTGGACTTGGGCCTTTTTCATGTAAAGAGAGTTTGCCTTATTGGTCACGATTATTAGGCGGAATTACGATCGCTTCCAGTATAGTCGTTCGTTTTAGGTGTGTGCTTTATAATGTTTGTTAAAATTATAACTTTTTGTTAAATTATGACGGCTCCGTGGCGCAGTGGCTTAGCAATGAGTTGCTGCGCTGGGGGCCGCGGGTTCGAATCCCGCACGGAACAAGTATTTGTATGGCCTGCAAATAATTGTTCCGGGTCTGGATGTTTGTCTTTGTGCAATTTATGTTTGTAAACTGCCTCCATGATATAGGAGAAAATCCTAGTGTGGGGGTAACGTTTTTAAAACAAAAAAATACCACTACAGTAATTCAAATCAAGTTATACAAAGTAAATTTTTGATTTCATTTATATCCGAAACTTTCTTAAAAATGTATGTTGGAAGTATTTTTTAACTAAAAACAAAAATTAGAGTTTAATAAGTAGGTTACGTAGTGGGTATCACTATTTTGTATAAATCATTTAAATAACGAAGATTTTTATTTAAAATTAGGTTAAAATTAGGTTCTAGTTACAAAAAGAATAGAACACTCCGACGTTTCTTAGATTGTAAATAATTAAAAAAATACTTGATCAATAAAAACTAGACAATCAGTACTATCTAATCTTACCTAATTTTAAAATTTATTTAAATTATAAAGTACTAAAATTGACACAGACATTGTAATTAAAACGAAGCACTTTATTATCAAAAATTAAAACGTCAGAATCTAACAAAAGACGCCATATTTGGTCGACGTGCACGAAGTGGAACACGCACCGCTAACAGAAAATAAGGGACACACAGAAAGACAGGAAGGGCCCGTGCAAGCGAGTCAGATAGAAAGCTGGCTTAAAGGCGAAAGAGAGGGCGATAGTGACGCGATGATTGAGCGCGCCGCAAGAAAAATGATCACCCGTCAAGCGGCGACTGAGAGAAACTACCCTTGGGTTGTGAAATAAGGAAAGAGATAGTGTAAGTGCTCGAGTGCGATAAGGATGGGTTATATCAAAATAGGGGTGACGTACGGTGATGGATTATGCTTTTCTCTCTAAAGAAGGGAGGGGCTCACAGGTCGTTATGGAAAAAGCTGAGGGAAGTGGGGACCGACATGTGTCGAGGACGCAGGCTAAGTCGATGGTGCCCCTAATTGATTTCTATATGAATTCAAAATCAAAATTACTAGGTTCTTTAATAGTATAATATGTATAGTCAAATTTTAAAAACAATTAAATACGTATGTATAGTCAAATTTAAAACCAATTAAATATGTCAAATCCAATTAAATAATTAAAATAGGTACTTACCTTGAAAAATATGTTTTTAGTAAAACGTAATTATATTCAAATGTTATTACAACAACATGCACACAACCTAAGGTATTATACATAATATTATATTAACAAAATATTAAACATTTAAAAAAAAGGTTATAGTAATGAAATTGACAAGATGAAGTTTAATTTGGTTTATTAAAGAGAAAATAAGATTTTCCATTATCATATGATAAATACTACTGCAATAAAGTCGTGAAATATTTAATACAATTCTAGAATATGTTATACAACAACAGTAGAATTTTTTCCTTTATCGTTAAGGAGTTTTTTATTCATAAGTTGCACACGGGTAACCATCCAGATCCAGAAAAAATATTTGTAGGCCATAAAACACTTGTTCCGTGCGGGATTCGAATCCGCGGTCTTGCAACGCCGCAACCAAACAGCAACGAACGTCAAATAGTAAGTTTGTTATTTAAAAAAACAGCACGTACCACTGCTATATTTTGAGTTTTACATAAGATAATAATAACTGGTACTTTACATCAATAGTTACAACTAAGTACGTGTTAATAAGTCGGACCCCTACAATCAAAACTCCGTGGTCCGCTCCCCATATTAAAATTTTTGCAAGGGGCATCTAAAATGTCACTCACAGAAATGCTATTGTCCACTTTGAAGCGGGTTTATTGTTTTATGCCTTTGTTATATGAAAATTTAAATCCTTAATTATTCATAGGATTGTTTTGCTTGACAATATTTTCACAATAGGCAAGGGTTTTCGCGAGGGAGGTAATCGGTTTGATTAATAAATTGTCAAGTTGGATCCAGCGTTAGAATATAAATTGTTGCCACAAATATTTCATTCCATTATTACGCCGAGATCCTGCTCATTGTTTTACGAAACGTCATATCTCATTCTGTCACCTGATTGTTTCGGTTTAAAGGATTCATTTGGTGTTGCCCGAGTTAAATCAATTTGTGTTTCTGTAATATAGTTGGTGTGTATGTCAGAATAAATAGAGGGTAGGCTAGCTTTATTTTTAAATGCATTGTTTCCAATAATTTATTAATTTTGTGACGGTACTATTTAGATATTTTATTTAAATCCCTTTATTAAAGCATTTCAGTATTCCTATTTTAAAAGCAGTATCTTATTAGAATCATAGTTTTCCTAATAAAAATCAATTGTATTTTAAGCTAATGATTTCTTATATTTACGCGAACACTACACATTTAAATAAAACTAGTTTTACGGATTTTATCGCGTATATTAATCTATTTAAAATAAATTAATATACTCCGTAAAACTAGTTTTATTTAAATGTATTTTAAGCTATTGAAAGTCCCGCTGTCAACGGCATTTGAAAAAAGAATGATATTTGGCTTCAATTTAAAGAAAAACTCCAAATAAAATTATTATAACTTATTTTGCAATGTACTGTCATTTTATAGACTTATTTATTATAATTGCAATCTAAATGTAAGGTTTCAAGGTCTTTTTAAGGCTCGATCCGACATTATAAATAACCATCATAATAACAACTTAATACTACTACCACTATTACTAACAAAATTAAACGTACACTGTCTCTTATGTTTAATGAATTAACAACAAAAGCTTCTACTGTTCGATCTTCGAAACAAATTAATTTAGACAAGAAGAAGATGTAAAAACTTCGAAACAGCAATTACGTTTTATTGCCCGCCATTATATTAATCATCAACGAAATTAATTTTTCATTCGGACAAATCGCCGAGTGGTCTTTACAAATGTCTTTCGGGGTTGATTGATAATAGCGCTCTGCATAAGAATTTTCGTACTGACTAGAGCTAGAGTGTAGGAATCGCATCTGGCGCCTTTTAGTGATCGTAACATGTGTAGCGACTGAATTCTTTAACAGCGTAAATAAAAAGTGTTAGATATTAACAACTGTTTTACTGTTTATCACAGATCTGCCATTGCTTCAATTAAAGCAATGGTAGGTCGGTGATAAACTGGTTCTAGTAATGAGAACAAATATTTCCTTATATAATATTATCTTTTCCGTACTCTGTAGTAAAATAGTAATTAATAAAACTATTTTATTTAAACCATTTAATTCATCTAACACTTAGTTGTGCAATGTATAATTGTATTAAAATTTAATTATTATTAAATTATAATTATATATAATTTTATTAATATTAATTAATAATTATATATATTTATTATATAATTATATATAGTACATTGAAGTATAATATACAACTACATGTATATCTCGATGTTATTTTTGTACTACGCTCCAATACGCCTTAGCTTTACGCTTTAATTCTTTCTGGTGGTTCATATTTTAATTACTATATGAAATATTATTTTAGCATTAATTATATTTATTTACTAAGTATTCGTTTTTACTGTAGACTTACCTGATTTTTTTTAAATGTTCTTATCCTAAAATTGTGTCATTAATAGATAATATTTATTCACCTTATGTGATACTGATGTATGACAAGTAAGTAGATAGCGAAGATAAAACTCTACTTGATTAATAATACTAAAACTCTACTACATTAATACTAACGAGCTAAAGATTTAGACAATTCATTCGAAAATTTATTTTATAAAACGATAATTTATTAACATACATTACATTAACTAAAACAATTTAATTTCTCCACACACATAAATATTTCACGCATAAAATTCACTGAAGAGTAAAGCCGAATTGACGTATCATTGTTAAAAAGACTGCGTAACCGGTTATTCAAAAATGTACCAGAGCAAATTGTGTTACCTAATTATAACCGAATGAATAAAGACAATGTTGTATTTATGGTCAGCAATTCATCACACAATGACTCAATGTCTCGGATGCCTTCGAACACTAAATGGTATTACAAAGAAATGAACAACCTCAAAAATCAAGCTTAAAAAAACTATTAGCATGAGTATATACAAATTATATTCATTTGTTTCACAGTTCACGCGTAACTGAAATAAACAAAAGAAAACGCTTTAAAAGGTAAAAAGAAACAATTATCTTTTACGCGTGCGTTCAGTAGTTTCTAGTCATGGTTTTAATTTAAAATATGTGTTTGCTCTATAGCAGTCTTATAAGTCTTTTAAGTTGCTTCTATAAGGAACTTAAAAGATTTATTTAGGCTAAGCATTGTTTGTAATTTTGGGCGGATTTATTGCAGTACATTGGATAGGTTTACTTTGAGGGCGATGGTAAAACTATAAGACCGTGTAGTAACAGTGTAATAATATTCACTACTCCATATCGTTCCGTGGGTGCGTAAGACGTGATAGAGAGAAACTGAAGCGGGAAATGGACAGCAGCATTTTTCTGCTAACAATTTAAAATTACAAAAACTGCGGTTGCCTATGCCTAACTATGGCAAAATCCCCACTTTGAGTTAATCTATGGGAAGGTCTACGTTTAACAACGGACTTGTAAAACTAAAATACAAAATTTAAATTATATGCGAATTGTAGCAACGAGAGTACTGAAGTATTAATAAAATTGTTAAAATCAAACAGTTCACACGACTACACTACGAAAGACGCTGAAGATGAAAGTGTTTATAAAGTGTTCGAGTTACTGTTCTAATCTAAAATTAATAATTGGCCCTATTAAAAATAAAGTGCATCTAAAGATAATCTAAGATATGGGGAAATCTTATAAAACAAAAACATTAGACGTAGTGATGTTTAAATAATTTTGAATAACAGAAATGCATATCAAATTCTAGTTACATTTAAAATTATCTTTTCTATAGTTATAGAAGGCAGAAAGGGCATGATAATTTAAAATTGAAAAATCTTTATTGCAACAATCTCACCAATGTATACATATATCAATGTGATCAATCGTTATGAAATAAAACCACAGTATATTTAGAGATAATTTACCCAAGCACTTCTTGTTAATAAATCTATTAAAATCATTAAAATGTATAATTAGAGTCGCGTATAAAATTTTATTATAGTTATGAAAATTATACTTATTTTCACTTAAATAAAATTACTAAGAAAGATGAGGTGTATCCGAGGACATCACGATTCATTAACAACGAGTCTGTGATTATTTTGATTGATATTGTGGAGTAAAAGCATCTACACCCCCAAAATCTCGAAACCGAACAATAGAGAAGCACGTGAGACTCCCTTCGCATCCGAGACTAATGCTCACCCCACACTGAGGAAGGAGATGTAAAGAAAAATGCGTATTTATAGCAAATATTCGTACTCAAACAGTCCTACATTGTGTACGAGTCAAATAAATGAGGACCATTTTTCGTGCTGTCAAAAAAAACTGAATGGAAAAGAAAACGCGGCATCGAAAAAACGGCTCGCTGCGGAGTTTTTATTTCGTTTTTAATGTAATACTGATTTGGGATGTTTCAGATATTAATTGCGACTTACCTGAGGTGGCGGCACCGGGGTGACAGCACTGAAAGAGTTCTGCGACGCTGATCGATCGTCGAGCGCGGATTGAAAGGAGAGAAACGTGAAAGGCAATTATTCATTTGACGACTAGAATAGACCACTTTTGTACCTTTATCTCTGGTTATTTTTTCATGAGTTTTGCAAGAAATTTGCAAGTAAATGGATTGTGTGACACGGCTATTTGTCTTTATTGACGTGTTTTAAGTTCTCACGAATGCGATCTCATGATATTTGAATAATATTATAAACAATATTAATCATTCAGTATATATATATCTTATATTCTATCAATGCCATACTGGCACTGAACGCGGAACTAAAAAGCGAAAAAAGAACACAAATTATAAAGGAATTACACAATAGTAGATTAAAATATATAAACAATAACGAACTTTTGAGAGTACTAGGTACTACAAAAAAATTGCACGCCAATATTTAGACAATGGAACCCGGAAGATTGCACAATGGCATGCACAGAAACAATAGTACAGAGGCACATGTGATCCTGACATGATTTCACGAAATCCGACTTGCATAGACAATAAAGACGCCAGGAGCCTCGACTCAATGGCCTTTATGATTTATGTGACATTTCTTTGACATTTTATGACGCACGCCTCATTTGAATACGTCCACTTGTGCTTTGCACATTGTATCGCTCGCCCATACTTATTTTTTCGAATGACTGCGCAATAGTGGACCACGATTCCTTAGCATTTGAATGAACATTTGGTTACCAGATTAGGTTTCTATGAGGCAGAACTGTACAACAGTAAACAACTTAGTTACTCATTAACTTATAAGTCGACAAACAAAACATCGTTTGCATCTCAATATATCGTGACTGCATTGTTACAATATATGTATCGCAGTAAAATAACTTGAGCTTGTGGAAAAAATAGATGATTATAAGTTACACAAAAAAAATATCGAAATAAAGTCTTCAAGATAGTAGAGTTCGAGTTACAAAATTACAGGCAGCTAGGCGGCGAAAATTGGCAAATTATAGTCCTGCGACCGCCGATGTTGGTCGCTGTGATGGACGGACGATAGTGATCGGGGCAATCATGGCCCACTATTGTAAAAAGGACCCATTATGGAAAGTTCGCTTAACAGTTAACTTCACCCTTCACTTGAAAGTATACATCATCAAACCTCCTACACTTCGTGACGTCTTCTTTTTTATAATGTTGATCTTCCTGTAGAACAGTGTATGGGTAGGTAGGGTAAATATCTTTTAATTTCTTTTTCGAAATTCTCTCATAAATTATAATTCAAAACATCTATTAATTCACATAAATGCAGTTTGAGAATAATTTGTGGTATTATATACTTTTGAAAGTAGATCCAAAATGAAATTTCCGAGTGTAGTAAATATGAATATTTGTTCGAGAAAATACTTGACTAGTTAACGGATAGTTGACATGATCCTACTGTAGGTATTGCCCTTATTTATTATCTATTAAAATGTCCCTAACATTTATATTTCACAAACAATAAAATTGCCAATTAAAAGAATATTATAGCTACCAAACAGAAATGGTATATTAACCTCATTTTAAAACAAACTATCACTGATTTAATAGTACCAATCAATTATGAACAAATATTAAAACTTTTGAATAAATAACAGAATAAAATCCAGTTATCATTCATAAAAGTTTTCAAATGAGGATTCTACTCAAATATCCTGCAAGCTATGAATACATTTGTCGATATTCATTTATTCGGTAAAAGTTCAATTTTATAAATAACCTCGCTGAATAAACATGTTCTTTTTATTTCAAAAATTATAAGTTCAAAAGCTTATCAAACTTTAGTGTATCTTTAAAAAAAATAAGAGGAGCAGGTTTGTTAGCTTACTTTTTGTTATATTTTTTCCTATTTTTTTTATGTTGTGCTCCCAATTCATTGCAATCTAAAATATCTCAATATACGGGTAACGAGTTGATCATTAATTCAGGGATATATCGAGAGATAACTTTATTCTGGTAGCCGACTGCTTTGTATGCCGCGGTTCGTGCGTCCCTCATTACGCCCTTGCCACCTTATTTCCGTAGCAATCTTCGCAATATATTTCTTATTTCCTTAAGTATAAGAGCTTAGGTTTTGATAAAATTGTGTTTGCAGCCTGGACCCGCTCGCTTTAATCTTATTGGTCGACCATTACGCCTAAATTTAAACTCTTCATTACCGAGAGCCGAGAAAACTCGCGATAACATGCAGATGAAATACAGGTAATGAATTTTGATAAAGGAAAAGGTGTTCGTCGGTGTGTAGATAAAAATTAATAGAACCGAGAAACTTGTTTTGATGAAAAAGCCAATAATGAATATGCTGACAGCGATGTTGTCGATGACACTGTTACTCGTATAATTTATTACGTATTGTGATTAATGCAAAGATAAGAAATGTATGTACGTTTTTTCTCAAAGTACACTTATATTTCAAAATGTAGCTATATTTTACGCTTACACAAAACGTACAGCGAAATTGGTTATGCTATCAACTTTGTAAAAGTATAAATAAACTACATTAAAACTTGTAAATTTAGTTGCGATATCTTTTAGCGATCAGCGATTGTTTTATAGCACTTAATTTGCTCCTTGATGTGAAAACAAGAAGGTGAAATATTTTATAATATAATATTATATGTATAAATTAAGGTTAAGAGACGATACATATAGAAGGAACTATTTCCATTTCCCAGAATAAATATTTTAGGGCAATAAAGTTCCTTTAATTTATATTATTTATTTTATTGATTTTAATGTACCGATTTTGAATAACAACAGAAATAGCAACAAGCGACCTAACAAATTACTGGAACTTTAAGATAGTAGGTAGCTGTATGTGATAATATTAAATTATTACATATTCTTAGTTATTACTCAAATATATATAACTTTTTTATCAGTATAACTATATAAATTAATGTACGTAAACAATTTCTCTGTAATCGATAAATTTCACGACGCAAACCAAAATCGATTACCCACAATCGATACTCCCTCGAGATCGGGCCGGGGAGGGTGAGGAAGCTTGTCTCTGCACCAGGCGTTGACTAATCGAGACGCGTCCGCGCGGAATAAGACTGATTGCAGTGTAGCTCCTATGCCTGCTATGTGGCTCGCCGGAGCCCTCCTACCTACACAAACCGACATTATTTAAGAAATCAGCCCGCTCATGCGGCAACAAAGGGAGTTTTTACCGCCCACGTTACATACTTTTAAAAGTAGCCGTTATACAATTCGATTTTTTGTTCAATTACGAAACAAGAACTACTAAAATTATAAGCGAAATTACTGTTATTATAAACAGTTACTCAAAAATTTGATTTAATGAAGTGATGCCTGTAATCACTTCATAATAGACAAGACGTTAGAAAATTAAAGCAAAAATATTAAAATAACGTGTTAGACTTAATCAAATTGGCGATATATTGAAGATGGGACAAATTATGAGTACCCTTAACCGATGAGCATGTATGCGATGATATATGGATGTGAAAGAAGCGATAGAGGCGTGCTAGGATCATGCCGAATGGCAGTCCTTAGGCTCTGCCTACCCTTACAGTGAAAGGCGTGAGTGTTTATGATTTAATGTATGTATGATGTTGATGAAGTTTAAAAATCACATTGAAAATATGCGAGCATAGCTTGCTTTAATCATAAGTATCGAGAACTAGTTATTAGTTCTCTAAACGACTTGGAATTATAAATTTACAATTTCCATTGAATAATAGCGTGCAATCCACGCCCATATCCCTCAAATAAGCACGTGTTGGACACGCAGCGATCTCTAATCAATGCTTTGTTTCAATTAACGACATATGAAATGAATGAAACGTAACATTCATGACCCAGTTTGTGAATAAAACAAGGTATTGCGTCATAATTTGCGATATTAACGAGTCACGCGAAACCAACGAGTTGGGCGTTTTGATCGCGCCTCGAGGAACGGGGCACGAGCTCGAGCGATGATAAAGCCGTGGGTAATTTCGATTCTTCATTAAACTTAAATACTGATTTTTACTTGATTGATCGCTTTGCCCACCGTTATTTTAATTGCCTTTTTAATCACGCTAAGAGGAATGAACTTTGCTGCTGTAGTATATAAACTTCGAGAGGGTTTATTTAAAAAGTTATGAAAATATTGCTTTTATTATAACATGTGAGCGTCATGCTTAAAAAACCTACATTAAACACATAATGTTGTATTCATAGATAAATGAATGTACAAATATAACTCGTAAATCCTAGATACAAATTTCAGCTGGAGCATTCGCTTAATTTATTTTTTGCAGAACGGTGACAAACGAGCACACCGTCCACCTGATGGTAAGTGGATGCTGTGGCCCATAGACATCTACATTTACCCGCATTTAAGAATCAAAATACAGATGTGTTTGCCTGAGGACTGGGTTGGAATGCCTCGTTTCCAGTATAAAGGGTCTACGATTCTCTACACTCACCATAAGAAGCACAGCAGAATTAAGCTGCTATTTTACTTCTAAGAGAGCGTGATCCTACCCCGTTCAAGCCGACCCATTTGTGCTACAACCATAATATATCTGCAGCGTAAAAAGCACACAAAATATTGATTTGAGCAAAAACAAATTTTAGTTTTTATTTTAGACACATTACTTATTTTATAATGTACTTGTGGCTGTGGCACTACATCGAAGCTGCATCCAAATAAATAATATACCATTGTTATAACGTGATCTAAAAATACCAAAATAGGCTACAGGGAATAGTGTTACAGGTATTATAAAGAGCATACAATAAGCAGTATTACCGGAGAACCTTATTATATTATTGCTTATTGATTGGCAATTAGAAAAAAGAATCGTTATACTATTTATCAATTAATTGCGATACACATATATGAAACATATATATAAACTTATTAAGAAGTATTGAAACAAATAAGAAAATAGATAAATATCCTCTTTTATTAAAAACACAGGGATCGTTATAGGCAGACACTTGCTGCAACACAACACTTTCATTAAAACTATTACGGCGGAATAAATAGGGGGAAAGAATTAAAAGCACAATAAGAAGCAGATACATATATCAGTATAAGTGACTAGACAGGTTTCTTTTTACATCGTGCACTATAAAAGTTCACTAGAAAGTAAAGAAAGGATTGGCAATTATATGGTAGAAAAATAAACCAATTAGTTTAATATTAGACGTTCCTTGTAATGGACGCATCCGGACAATTCAGTAGACGGATAGCGAATGCGATCAATGCTGACAAATGGGTGTCGACACGGGAACATGTTACATGAACGCGGTATGTGGCCTACACTAGTGTGTTATGCGAAACAATCGCGTGTACAGTGTACACATACGAGTATACGTAGCATATGAGTTAAATGCCCGCATGGCGCGGGGATAGAGCCCTAACGTGTTATTGGGCGGCATTATTCGGATGTTGAAGTGACAGCTGATGCTAATCTGACTTCCTGGGAGTGATTTCAAACTTGATTTTATTTGAGTATACGGCGATATATACATATCGGTACTTAGTAAGTTATGATGCGATAATTTACTAAGTACCGATTTGTGTTTACTATAATCGTATGAAAATATTCATCAGTCAACTCGTGGTCTAATGAATGGAATGGAAAATGTATTTTTTTTATAGGATAGGGTGACAAACGAGCAAACAGTCCACCTGATGGTAAGTGGTTGCTGTGGCCCATAGACATCTACATCTATCCTCGTTTGCGAATCAAAATGCAGATGCGTTGTCACCCGTGAGGACTAAGATGAAATGCCTCTTTTTCAGTAAAAAGGGTCTCCGGTTCTCTACACTCACCATACGAAACACAGCAGTGTTAAGCTGCTATTTTACGCTGGTATTCTGTGAGAGCGTGGTCCTTCCCTGGTCGAGCCGTCCCATTCGTGCTACAACTATACTACTTATATAGCTGCAGCATGGCTCTACCACGTATAGCTGCAGCATGGCTCTACCACTATTCAAGAATACCCAAGCAAAATCTCACATACTAGATAAATTTGCCACCTGTATTTACCATCAGCACCGCGTTCATTAATCTATATCATATATCTTTAATATATATCATTGTGACAATGAGAAACTCTTATAAGAAATGCATTCTACCTTAAAAAATAATGATAGTTAAAATTGTTAGTACAATGTTTTACAGGTGGACTATGTGCTCGTTTATTACTCTTACTCTATACAAAAAAAAGTTCAATACAATGCTAATAACGGTGGCGGTAGTAGAAAATTCGTCGTTGCATTGCGTACCAAAACAATAAGAATATCCAAAAAAAAAAATGTTAACTACGTTTTATAATTGCGTCGGTGAATCAATTGACTAAATATTTTGATCAAGAAAGTCAATAATAAATCCATTTGAACTAAGGAGAGTCTATTTTAAATGAAATATACAAGCCTATTTTTGATAAGTAGTAGACTGAAACTTCATACAGTTTAGATAACGATAGTTTCTAATCTGTAAGCAGCTGTTAGCATTCGACCAAACGGTTCGCTACATCATCATGCGTACAGCAAAGGAGTGGAATAAGTTGCCAGCATCTGTCTTTCCATCCGATTACAGTGTGGGTGTCTTCAAGGCAAGAGTGAATAGGCTTTTGTTAAGTCGGTGCGCTTCACCATTTTAGGCTACATCACCATTTACCATCAGGTGGGATTGTAGTTAAGCGCTGGCTTAGCAGTATATAAAAGAATACTACTTAGAGGCAATATCCTTCACTTGAAAAGTTAAAGATTAAGTTGTTTACACATAACAAAATACATAAATACGATAGTATTAATAAGTATTTAGACAAAAGTAAATTAAGTTTTGCAAACGTGATGTTGTGATAGTTTGTATATTTGAATGGTTGGTCAACAATTAGACGACAAAATCATTCAGATAATAATTTATAAAACATTGCTTATACCAAATTACTAACTTTTTTTACAAAGTCATATAATATATGCTTCGAGGACACAGAAAGGGATATATAAAAAATATGAAACCCTCAATGTTATTAATTTCAATTTAATCAACGAAAATATTATTATATTTTAACAAAATTTTACTTATCAGAAAAAAAACAAGTTTTTTTTTATTCCTACCGTAAGAATCATAATATAAGATGGTGCTCCATTGAACACAACAGTGTTTTACCAATTCAAAACACGTAGAGCTTTCAATTATCAATACTCAACTATATCGATGCTATAGCAATTGCTCTTAGATAGATGCCAAGCTCGGACATATTGCATACCTATCAGTTTTATGCGCTGACACTTACCGTTAATGCTTTTAGAAATGCACGGCATTAATTTGTAAGCTCGGCTTAGTCATTTGGCAGCGTTTCCTTAGTGACAAGTGGATCTTTTAGGATCAGACGCGCTTAAAAGATTGTTAGCGAAGATTTAATGAAATACACACAGTATCAATTATAATAACTATAATTAAATACGTCACTTATTTCTGCATTTGTCACCTTAATGTGTAAAACAAAAAGTCAAGACAAGTAATTTAAATGATTTTGAATGAGATAAAATTTTTATCATGAAATGAAGATAATTAATTATATGCCTCATATTTTTATCATACAATTTTAGTGCTTATTTATCTCAATATTTTATTAATGATAACATCTTAAAGGGTAATTTAAGTTCTTATTCATAAGACGCTTCAAAAATATTGTAAAACCTTAAAAAAGCAATACTGAGTAAGGCGGACAATAATCTTAGATAGGTACTGTAGGATAGTCACTCTATAGCAAAGGCATTGCCGCTATTATAAAATATTTAATAATAAACAAGACAGTGCTGCGACACGTATATTTTATCTTATACATTGCGTTTTCCGCATTTCTTACAACGTTCCGTTTTTTTTTTAGGGTAAGGGTAGCAAACTAGCCGGTTAAGGCCGGCAACGCATGTGCAATTCCCTCCCTGGTGTTGCAGTGGTTCATGGGCGGCGGTAGTCACTTACCATCAGGTGAGCCGCATGCTCGTTTGCCCTCTCTTCTATAAAAAAAAAACACAGTCCACCTGATGGTAAGTAGTTGCTGTGGCCCATAGACATCAACATTTATCCTCGATTACAAACCAAAATGCAGATGCGTTGTCACCCGTGAGGACTAAGATGGAATGCCTTGTTTCCAGTAAAAAGGGTCTCCGGTTCTCCACACTCACCATAGGAAAAACAGCAGTATTAGCTGCTATTTTATGCTGGTATTCTGTGGTCTTTCCCCGGTCGAGCCAACCCATTCGTGCTACAACTATACCAGTAATATAGCTGTAGCATGGCTCTACCATGTAAATTCCACTTGTGAATATTAAGGTGACATAAATTATTATTTAAAGTAAATACGATATGCGTACTACTTATTGTTAAATGTAAGTCATGGAAACCTTCATAATATCTTGAAATTTCGAGAGCCATTTGAAAAATTTCGTGTGACGCTTTCATAAAGTTGGTCACCTTACGTGGAACAATCAAAGCATACTTTACTGGAATTTTATGATTAAATCCGTTGTAGTTGTAAATTAATAAAATTATCTGCGTTATACAAAAGGCTTCCTGTAAATAAGGGAATATAATTATAACTAACGGTACCACACATTATGAAACCAACTGTCGATGTTCCTTAAAAAATTCGATACACAAATGCTGGCGCAATATTTATAGAAACTGATTAATGATGTCGAAGTGTGTAGGGGACGTGTTTCGACTCGCCTTGGTGATGGATGGCATATCGAGTTATTAGATAATGGTGTTTCAATAGAATTAGAAACTTTGTTCTTCCTGCCCTCGCTCGGGTCAATGCAGGGCCTTTGAATATTTATTACATGATATCACACACCTTAACCTTAAAGAAGACGTTTTGTAGTATTATTTAAACTTATACAATATTATATTGTTTTATATTGAACTTAAAGTAAGCACATAGCAATGCTAAAAAAATCTAAAAATGCTTTAACTGCTTAACTTATTTAAACCGACCTCACATTAAAAGATATATTTATATGTTGACTTAATATGTTGTTACATTTTTGTAGTTAATAACTGATACATTTGATATTTAACAAAATATGCTACAGTTTTAATTTATATCAGGCAAAAAGTCATCGTCGACCATAACAACTAGCAATTACTCGTTCGATAAGCCAAGACAATACCACAACAACAAAAAATATACGTATTTAAGCTTTTTAAAACACTTTCACGTTACAATTGTTGAGTTGAAACTGTGCAAAATTAAAACAGGTACTTTCTTTGTACCCTTTACTGACTATACAAGATACTTAATGATTTATAGCCGCATCAAGGGCATTTCGGCCACAAAATATGAAAACAAAACAGTGAAAGCAAATGCAATGGAAGAAAATTATAATTTTAAAGGTGTCATTGAATTTGCAAAAATGCTAGCGAAAGTAACCACCGTCGAATTCAAAGCGGTTGACATTTGGAGGCATTGTCAACACATTGAAAGGAATTGGAGCAGAAACAATGAAGCAAACGACAATTGACCACCTGCCGACCATGCAGTATTTGAATATTATTCGCAAATAGTAAAAAAAAAATAAGTTCGTTTTCACCTCTACGTACGTCACATTACTTCCTTCAGTACTTTACTAGAATTGGCAAGTGACAGTCAAATATTAGAAAAAATTAGTACCTGTAAAAATATATAAAAATAACATAATTAACTAATAATATAATTGATATGATAACATATTAACGACGCATTACTAAGCAAGTAAAATCTTTAAAAAGTGAAGTTTAAAAGTGAGCTACGAATAGAAATCAATAGACTTATAAATTTATAGCGTATAGAAATAGAAAAATCTGTTACATGTGTAGGCACTAATCAAAGAATCGGTCTCGGAAAAGAGATGTCAACAAGGTAGATACGGCTGCTGTTGCCTACATTATATTTTTCCTGAGATTTGTGGCCAGGTAAGCTCACATAAGCGGTTTTATTTATAAGGTGGTGTTGGTAATAATGTGGAATGTTGTGGAGTCAGACCGACGGTTGGTCGAAAGGATCGCGGGAGGGGAGCTTGTCCGCCAGTTGCTCATTTAGAGGGTGTTTATGTTGTTTTCTGGTATTCTGTACTAATGATAATTCTTTGTTTCTTTAATTATATGTAGTATGTAATTTTTTTTTTCTGAAAAAATTGTAAATAATTACTACTCAGAAATACCAAATCAAAATCAATTTTCTATGCCCAGAAATTAAAATTGAAATTATATATAGCACACCACTATTACTGTATAAATATACTCATTAGTTAGAATTACTATTAAAAATATGCAAGTTAAGTGCTAAGTTACAACTAAACCATTTGATATTATCTAAAGCATTTATGTACCTACACGTCCAAATTCCAATGACACGCGTTCCAAACATAAACAGAATTAGAATCCTGCATTTTTGGTGGTTTTGTGATTAAATTAACATTTTTAGTATATAGTATTCAAAGTTTACAGAATAATATTAATTTAATAAGATTTTCTTTTCGTGGCTTAAGTTCATAATCATGAACAATATTAATACTTGCATAAACACTTATTATGCAGTGTCATACGCAAAATCAGGACGTCCTGTACAATCGAGAGTATGATATCAAGGTTAGGCTTAGCGGAACACTCCACATGTGGTCAACCTAATAAAATGCAATAGAAATATATTTTATACGCATGCGCGATAGAGAGCGATATAAGAGCTTAGCGGCCATGTTGTATTATGGATGCCTATCATATTTTGGACCCGCTTTGGACCGGATTATTCTTTTTTCTTTTGCGCCTACATCTCTTAACCGGTCTTGGAGCGACGACCACCATTTATTGTAGATTAAAGAGGCTTGTTGTCTTAATTTTAAGCCACATTTTAATTTATTGCCACGTATTAATGCACAGACTCTACCATTTTTTATTCAACGGACAGACACATCGATGATTTTGTTTATTTGTATTGCCGCTTTTTATTAATTCGGCTGCGCTAGTGTCCGCTAATATTTTGTGCTTAACTTAATGATTCGGCAATTAAATTAAATTGTTCACGTTGAGGTAGCTAAATTAAAATTAACGACTACGTTGAGAGGCTTTAAGAGCGCCGATGTCGCTGGTGGACAGAATTTGTCATATTGTCACTGCTGGGAACTTATACTATGGGTTCTGGTTTTTCTTTACGATCTATTTTAATGGCTAACTTATTTTTTTTTTATAGAATAACGGTGACAACGAGTACACAGTTCACCTGATGGTGTGGTTGCTGTGGCCTATAGAAATCTAGATCTATCCTCGATTACGAATCAAAATTCAGATGCGTAGACCCGTGAAGGCTAAGATGGAATGCCACGTTTCCAATAAAAAGGGTCACTGGTTCTCTACACTCACCATACGAAACATAGCAGCTTTCAGCTGCTATTTTACGCTGGTATTCTGTGCGACCGTAGTCCTTGCCTGGTCGAGCCGACCCATTCGTGCTACAACTAGGTATAGCTCTAATATAGCTGCAACATGGCTTTACCACGTCGCAATTATTTAAGATAATATGCAGCGGAATGTTGATTAACCAATTAACTTCCGGTTTAAGTTTAATTAGAGTAAAATTTATTTTCTTTTGATTCTTTAAGAAGAACGTGTACATTTTACATTTTAAACGATGAATAAAAATCTTCGAAAACGACAGTTAGCAACGTTAAATTAATCATAAATTCCTTGTACAGAACAAAAGATAAACGAACAAGTGCAAGCTCCCATGTCCGAGTAAAAAAATTACAGCACGCTCGGGCAAACCGAAAGGACGCCAGCACAAAAAGCGCTACCGGTGAAAAAATATGATTTATTGCGTGAAAAATGTTGAAGCACACGCGGAAAGGGAGTAAGCGGTGAAAGCGCGGTATTTTCGCGCGGCGAATTTGTTAATCCTGCTCGCTAGTTTATTCTTTTGAATTGAATTTCATCTTATTTTAGTTTGCAAATTCATGGTAAACATTTAATAGTATAAATTATAGTTCTTGCTGATTATAGTTTAGTTGTAGGTAAAAATATAGATGATGCATAACACATAATATGTATAATTCATTGGTCACTGACCCGACGACGAATGAATCACGAATAAAATTAAGAATTCTTCATATTATTGATTACCCAGTTCTAACATTTGTTTATTTGTATAAATAAGTTTTTTTTTAAATTATATTTCCTGTGATTTAATATGTGCCTGCGTATTTATTTAATTTACAAGAGGTGAAAAATTTACAAAAGGTGGTATAAGGTGTAATTAACCTAGGTAACTGATTCAACTAGATACTGTTCACACTTAATACAATAATAGTACTTATGTCGAACTGCATATACGAAGGTGAATACTCCTGTTTCCGTGTTCACGTTCTTGGGAACCACAGGAGCACAGTTTCGAGTCAATTCTATTTATATTCTATCTCTTTAATAACGTTACCCCCACAATATGTTCTTCAGTATCGTGGAGGTAGTTTGCACTGCACGGTTATTCAACTACCGGCCACAGATATCCAACTCGAAAAAAACGCCCAGATAAAGATTTATCTGGGGAAATAAATTAAAATTTATTTGGGAGTAGCAATAATTTGCATTAGCTTACAGCTCGTCGTCATTAGGAAACTGATCACATGATGGAAAGATGTCCTTAATTTTAACGAACCAATGCTAAACAAGGGTTACTCCAAATTATTATTTATATTAACACTCCAAATATCACATAGATGTCTAAACCTAACCAATACCGTAATTGCCGTTAGTATCTAACAGAAAATAAATAAAATAAAAAAACAAAATTACTTCAATTTGACTAACTCAACCGTTCTGATATTTAACGAAACAAATATAGATGTCTTAAATAGCAACTGGATTATTAATTTATAAAACTTGTTTATTAATTAAAAGAGTATTGCTATTTTTGTTTGTCTATTTTATTGCGAAGTGGTTCAGTGATGTTTAAACGCTTAAAATCCACCATTACCACACAATTACCATGTAAATGAATCAAAACAAACAAATTTTATAAAAGAAATTGCAATTTTCAACCTAAATAATCTTTCAGATATTTCCACAATATATTATTACGAAGGCGGTAGTCGCAGTTGTTAACTGTACCATTCGAATTTAATAATAGTGGACTGTGGACCAGGGGCTGATTTTTCAATCATCAGATAAAAGTGATTCATAAGATAAAATGCAATAAAAACATCATGAAAATACACTTCTAGTTAATAAGCTTATAGTTTTACTCTTACATCAGCCACGTTATAATTTATTTGATGGATATTTTTTTTAAACTGGCGATTGAAATATTAGCCATTAGACATTTTTAATCGGTTTAATACAAAAATGTATCAAGTAATATACGAATATACGTTTTATTTATTTACAGTGAGTAATGTACGTGAGGGTAATACGGTCACCTTAAGCTTTGCCGCCCTATTTAACCAAAACTAGGAGAAGGACAGAGATAAAAAACAACGTCGAATACTATAACTAATATATTTAAAAAAAACAGCAAACAAGCCTTGGCAATAATTAATTAGTTTTTTTAAGTCTATCAACTAACTACACTACACAATACTAAAACCGACTAAAATATTTACTATAATATCAGTAGTCAAAATGGTGATGGTAAAGCAGCGCCCTTTTGATGCTTTATTATTTGATTTACTGATAAAGAGCTATCGTATCACAAAGCTATCATTGCAAACAAGGCTTTGCTTCTGTGGGCCCCCATATATCAAAATTAGCGGACATAGTTCTACAGCATATGCTGAAAAAATGATTCGAATTCTTACTCGTGTTGAAACAGCTAGACGTGTTTACTTTAGCTATTTCCATAGCATTATGAATTTGCATTTGTTTTACAGAAGAGACCCATGGGAGCAATCTATGATTAAAAACCTAAAGAGGCGCTCAGACAAAAATTAAAGGAACTGAATATATTGATTTTGGCCTCTAATGCATTTACGAAAATGTAATATATGTACACAAAAGTAAAAATAGTTTGAAAAAAATTACATTAATTCTGTAAATACTAGGGGAAAGGCACAAGCAAGTAGGACCAGTTACTCGACTCAACCGAGTCAGTAATTCATTTTTTGGGCGATGTGTACACTTTTACAACAAAATCCCATAAAATATACAAAATTTGACCTCAAAGTACAAAAACCTTGTTAAACAAAGTTTGTATAAAAACGGTTATTATAGTATTAAGGTAATTTTTGGATGATAATAACCCCTGGGAATGAGGTGATCGCTACCAAGCTATTTCTAATTTGTTTTGTGTTGCTTACTGTGTAATTTATATGATTGTAAGACTTTTTTTTTAACAAGTGGTAAAACTAAACATTTTGTATAACCGACTTCTATATGAATTATTAAGGATAACTAAAAACTACTGGTCAGAACTTGATCAAATTTATATGGGACTACATGAGAAGCACCAGCTTTAATCATCAAAATCGGTTCTCCTAGAAAAAAGTTATGAGGTAACACACTTAAAAAAACCACAGTTGAATTGAGTATGTACTTTTTGAAGGCGGTAAAAAAAGTCCCGCAGAGTTTTTTGCTAATGCTCCCCAGGTTTTTTTGGAACCAGTTGTAAATTATTTATAATTACATTCAAATCTATATTGAATAAAAAAAGTTTCTCTTTCGGAAAACTTTCTGTTGAAATTAATAGATCTCACTCCGGTGAAGACGGAGCGGAGCGCTAGTAAGCAAGCAAAACATAAAGCGCGAAAAATTAAATATCTTGCCTAAACACAAGAATAAGGAACAGACCAGATCTCTAACAAATTAATACCTAATTAAATTTAATGCATGGTTAATAAATGAACAAAAAAATCCTTTTAAATTAAACTAAAAATACAAACTGTTAGTTAAGTTATATTATATACATTTCTTTTTATTAATGTTATTAACCTTTAATAGAGCAAAATTTCTACTCATCAAATTACTGCTCAGAATAACCATATCGTTGATTGTAAAATCTAGTCGGTGCTGGAGATCAGAGTCCGCTTGTTAAGTAAGCGTGATGATTACATGTATTTTTTTTCAATTCAAAAGAGTCACATTTATAAGAGGGAATTGTTGCAAACTGACTCTATTAAGTGTAATAATGTGCTATGTTTTTACACGTGCTATACCTCGCTGTCTTCACGGGCAGCTACGGTGGTACAATGATGTTACTAGTAATGACATTTTATGAATCTGAGACGTGGTCGATCACTGCTGACCGTATGAAGAAGTCGCTCACCTGGAGGACTATTATTGGAGTTTCTCTTCATGATGGATTACGAAATAAATACATCCGCAGTAGAAGGAGGATGCAGGTACGAGTAACTTACGACTGTGTTTTGTGGCATTCTTAGAGGGAGGCGTATGTTCAGCAGTTAATTTGTGAAGGGCTATAATGATGATGATACCATGCAGATTAACGGATGAATACTAGCTTCAAATATATGTGCTGACACAAAGGATTAACCTGATCACTTAACCTAGCCGTACTTGATAAAATAATATAGATCTATTTTAGCATATGATTAATAGTCAGAAACGCGGGAAAAACACAACCAAAACAGACCCAAAAGCTAAAAATTGTGCAATTTACCCCGGCATGGCCCCAAATGAGAGAGAGAAAGTCATAACTCTAAGCCAGTCTTTAATCTAAACGATTCTTTATCTAATATATAAAAAATAATTTTTGTTTGTTCGTATTTTATGCGTTGTCATACCGTTCATCACATTGCGCTTAAACTTTATCAACTTATTGCTTGCACTTCAGCGAAGGTTATAGGCATAGTACAATTAACTTACAGTAGGTGGCTGTGTCTGTTATAATCTTATAATATAAAAATGGATCGCTGAATGTGTTGCTAAGCGCAAATCTCGAGAAGAGCTAAACCGGTTTCGCTAATTCTTTTTTTTTATAATATTCCTTGAAGTACGAAGATGGTTCTTACGGAGAGAAAAAGTTAAAAAATTACCTGAAAAAGTCTAAAAACAACACTTTTCTATATTCCCATACAAAAGATTCGTAATAATACTTAAAATTCAATTAGAACTTTAATACCATACCATAAAGTTTAAGTGTTAGTGGAGGGGTTCCGAGAAGGCAAAACAATTGAGTGACATTAGTATCGTATAAATATTAATGTCAATATTTATAAGATGGTAATATTACTCAAAAACAAAATTAGGGTTCCGCGCAAAAATATTGATGTCCATGAAATCGTAGTAAATTCCTCGCGGGCGAAGTCGCGGGGCACAGCTAGTATATAATATTTCCGGAATTATTTCTGCTCAGGCAGCAACGCGCCGGGTAGCGCAGCGCTAGTAAGTTATATTTATTTACATTCTATTAAAACCCATTTCGTTAGTGAGATTAATGTTACCTACATAAATCCATAATCACATGCCATTTTGTGGTCTTTTAACATGCATAAGAACATGTTCAAAAGGCGATTCGGTGTGTTGGAACATAACGGACGTGTCGGCATCATACGCGTTCGTTATTACGCGGTTGGTGTTCCTGCCTAGTTATCCCAATGGCCACTTACGGTAATGACATAATATCTGTAGAGTTTACCTCATCATTGTTATAACTATAATTATCTGACGTTTATATTTTGTTCAGTTGTCTCTACCGCTCGCTTAAGAAAAACGTGTTATTTGTTCATGTATCTAGATTTTGATCTCCAGCTGCATTGAACGCCAGTGGCGAATACGACCCTGTAATTATATTGCCTTTGATATTCATTCACAATGCTAATAGAGTGCTAAGAACTTTTTGAATCTGATTTACAAAATTATTGTTGCCATTCGACATTTTGAATATTTCAGGATTTTTTTTAGTGTTACACTGATGATATTTATAAAGCTTCTTGTAGCTGGATGCATTTACGAATGTCGTTATATTTTTGCCATGGTTTTACACGCTGTCTGTTGTTTGTCAGGTACAAATTTTGCAATTGGTTTTAAACAAACTTGCCGATAAGCTAGAGCCTTGAAACCATAAACAGAGCTCAGAACTGCAAATGTGGCAAAAACGAAATCAAATACAATCATTATGCTCTAATTGTAAAAGAAAGATATTTAAATATATAATTTTAAACGATTTCATAGTAGTAATATAATTTATTTATAAATATATATATATATATATATATATATATATATATCAGATTTCTAATTAAAATTACCAAATGAAAATCACTGGTTTGAAATAAAAAAGAAAATAGTAAATTTTTTTTAGTAAGCTGAAGTGACCAACGAACTCACAGTACACCAGATGTTTAGTGGCTACTGCAGTCCATGAATGCCTTTTTTTTTGTAACATAGCTTTAGGCTTTAGGCTTTCCCTACGCATATCCGCTTCGCGGAGACAAAGATGGGCTATGTCGGACTCGCACCGATTAAAACGCCATGTTGTCCCACCTTCGCCGCATATTGGCAGGGCCACGGGAACGCTTATTACGCGAAACATTCTCTAAAATGGATGTCTTAGAGAATATTTAGAATTACTTAAATTCACATTAAAAATGTTCTACATGATAAAAATTTTACAAAATCGCTCTTTAAATATAACTATTTTTTATAGGATAGGGTGACAAACGAGCACACAGTCCACCTGATGGTAAGTGGTTGCTGTGGCCCATAGACATCTACATTTATCCTCGCTTGCGAATCAAAATGCAATGCGTTGTCACCCGTGAGGACTAATATAGAATGCCTCTTTTCCAGTAAAAAGGGTCTCCGGTTCTCTACACTCACCATACGAAACACAGCAGCTGAAGCTGCTATTTGACGCTGGTATTCTGTGAGAGCGTGGTCCTTCCCCGGTCGAGCTGACCCATTCGTGCCATAACTATACTACTAATATAGCTGCAGCATGGCCCTACCACGTAAACTATGTTAAAAGTTAAACTGTGTATTTATTTTCTTAAGTAACAAAATAACGATCTTATTATTATTAAATTAACGTCTATTAAATTCGTTGGGGTGAAATGAACGCAATATAAAAAATATAACTGTAACCGTATGAGATATAATAGGTCGGGGAAATTTTTTTTCGTATTTTATATAAAAATTCAAGACATTTTTTTTCAAAGTTTAATTACATTTAATTATAATATATATGTGCCATTTTGTTCAATAACTTGTTGCCATCTTATAGTTAGTAACATAATACCGTTTTAGAAATCATGGGATTTTTGATCAAAAATAGTTTTGGCAGTCCTCTCTTGATGTTAACCGAACACCACCCAAAGAATTCTAAAGTGATCGAAACAGATGAAAATCTGAAGGTTCAAGGTCAGGACTATGTGGTGGATGCATTAATATTTCCCAACCAAGCTCTCTCAATTTTTGCTGAGTGGCCAAAAATGTGTGTCGTCTGGCGTTATCATGATGAAAGACCACTACTTTTCTGTTGATCAATTCCGGCCGTTTTTTCTCAATTGCTTGCCTGAGTCTTATTAGTTGTTGGCAGTAGAGATGGTTTTACCCGGCGGTAAAAACTCCATAATAAATGATGCCCTTCCAATCCCACCATGCACACAGCATCACCTTATTTGCGTGTTTATCCGGGTTTCGCTACTTTATCCGTATGAGGGCGACCAGAGTGAGCTGCATCTTTGACATCAAAATTCCCGGACTAAAAATGTATGAACCAACTTTGTGAATTGTGATACTCTTACTGACATTGCATTAGGTCCACAAACGTTACAATTTTTTTTGCGGCTTGAGTGCATTTTTCCCTTTTCGTAATAAAACTTCAAAATGTATCGAATTTCTTCGTTAGGTTCACTAATTTTAGCGGACAGAAAAACATTTGAAAAATGTCGGGAAAGTGTTTGTTACTTTTTATTTTTAGTTTTCTTAATGTTCTTTATGTGTATTGATATTAAAACCAGCCAGATACAAACAGTAAGTAGAACAAAATAGATTTTTCTTCAATTTTGTACAAACAAAATATGAAGAAACATTTTCCCCGACCTATGATATACACTAAAAAATGCTAATTTGGTCTACTCGTAAGACTTATTATTTTACATGATCATGATATTTAATTTAATGTGCTTATGCCCAAATACTCAAACACTGCGCAATTTTAAAATGCCGTAAAGTCTCTAGCTGTCTTTATCACATTAAGTCAAAGTAACTGACACTACGAGACTTACGACATCTTAAATTAAGTTTTTGACCAATAAAAAGCCAAGATTTAATAAAATTGTTCAGAAATACCACTTGAAAACTGAAAATATAAAAATCACATACAGACACATAAATTTTATTGGTGTTATGTTTACAAATAAAAAGCCGTTTTACTAACATTTTGTTTAATATTTAGTTATCTAGATTTATTTATTCAATATCAGCTTGCTTCGCATTGCTACAATAGCAGTACGAGAACGTTATAAAATAAATCAAGTTCGCAAAGTCGTATTTAAGTAAGGGAGATTAATAACATAGGAGTTCATAACGTTTATCAATTTTGTACATTTAGTCGGTTATAATATTAGATGTCTAACATTAATATAAACGCATGTTCGTCCATGACCTTTCACATCACTTAAAATTTAGACTGTAACACTTAGGAATCGAAGTAGGGTTACTCGCGTGCTATGAAATTATGTCCAGCCCCTCATCTAGCTCGGCTGGTAGTCCGTATGGATAGGTACCCTAACACACTCTTATCTATTTCTTCCGTTAATTAGTAAAGGTTGCACTGTTGTGTTCCAGTTTAAAGGATATGGAGAGCCTGTATAGTTACAGGGTGTGGGGTATTTCATCTGTTGCAGGTGTCTATGGAGTACAGAAGGCACTTAGTGACTTAACACACTGTAAGTTCGTTTGTTACATAAGATTTTATAAAATACTTTCTAACACGAGTTGGTCGGCTCGACTTGGGAAAGAACACGCTCTCACACAATACCAGCGTAAAACAACAGCTGAATACTTCTGTGTTCCGTATGGTTTGTGTAACAAGTGCAGAGAACTGAAGACACTTTTTTACTGGAAACCAGGCAAATCACCTTAGTTTCAGGGGTGACAATGCATCTGTATTTTGATACTTAACCGAGGATAGATGAAGATTTGTAAAGACCATAGTATCCACTTACCATCAGTTAGCCTGTGTGCTTGCTTATCACCCTAATTCTGTCCAAAATATAAGAAACGATTTAATGAAGTTTATTTTAGTGAGGTAATAACAGCAGGCTTATCTCACATAATATAGTTACTCCACGAACATGGCCGCTGACAGATACGGGGACGCGCGGCGGATCTTAGGCGGAAATTAAAACTAATAATTCAAAAAGTTTCCGCGCGACCGATCCACCGAGCCAGATTTATGGTTCAGCTAGTCTTGTGAGGCTTCCTATGTTAGGTAGACTAGGATGATTTCAAATCAGTTTAATAAACAACATTGATCATATTATCAATTATTAATTTAGAAATTAATTTTTTCAATTATTCTTACTTCTAAAATAATGTGTTTCTGGCAAAATGATTTCAATCTACAAATTATGAGCTCTTAAGCAGAAAATGTGGTCAAAAATGGTCACCACTGGCCGTATGAGGAAGCTAATGGTTGCTAATGGAAGCTAAAGCTATGCTCGGCTGTGCTCGGATTATCTCTGCGTGTGAAAATTCGTAGTGAAGAAAACAAGCTGAAGTGACGATGACGGTTAGTTAGTATGCAGAACTGACCTGTGGGGAAGAACGGTCCTCGAGTGGCAGCCACGCACCGATAAGCGAAGGGTAAGTTGAATTAGATGAAGTGATAGCCCCGCACGAAATCAATGGACGCTCAGGACAGTGTTTGTGGCGTTTCTTGTGGAAGACTAATGTTCATTATTGGACCTGATAAGGGATCTACTGTTGAGAATTGATAATGAAGCAGAAAATTTGGTTATAGGCAACTTCTTCTAGTAGAGCTCTAACCTTACTTTGGAGTTTTACTAGGTGTGTCCTGTATACCATCCTCTTTTTTACTTCTTCCGCAGAGCAGTTGCGCAATCACTCTTGTGTTCGGCTGCTTTGCGATCAAAAGATTATAGTTCTCATTATAGCTTGCAGTATCTCATTACCATCTGATGCGTTCTTAGCTAAAATACCTTCACTGATTATATTATAAGTCATTCGATTATGATGTGCTTACACTTGTGTGTGCACAGCTGTGATGTCATCTCTGAGGCTTAAGATGTAATTAACTCACAGCTTGTTATTCTTTAAAGTATTTTGTCAATAAATAAGAGGAAGCCTATTCAGATGAATATCAAGGCAGTGGAGGAGGTCTACCTTGGCAGTGGAGGAGGTCTACCTATGGGTAGACCTTGGGTAGACCTCCTCCACTGCCTTGATATCCCTTACTATGGTAAGGGAACTGTTATTGCAGAGTAGGCTGGGACTAAGAAAGACGTTTTCCTGACTATTGATATTTTTATTGAAATATGACTAGATTAAAGATTTTCTTTTATTTTTTACTAGTTCTACGAGATAAACATAACGATAGATAGATAATATATACATAGAATTTATATATGAGAAAAATCGATTTATACACCAAGTATTCGCAGTAAAAATCAAATAATGTAAAACTTTTCCATGTTAAATAAAACTGCATAGAAACTTTTTAGTTTCTGTAACACCTAGGGACTGTACACAATCGACTGAGAAATAAAACCGTTCCGAAAGTCCGACATAGACGGACAGTAGCAAACGGAATTGCACCAATGTTAGGTGCATAACGATAGCAATACGTCCGCAGTCGCGAGGCATCAATCGCGGCCCCGCGGGCACAGGCCGAATGCATCAATGCACTCCTACACTTTTTGTCCCGTTCAACAATAATACCGAGCAACAAAATTTCCACTTTAAAACACACTGTTCGTTTCTTTTCAGCAATCCCATCTAGCAGTTCTGAAACGATCGATAGACGGGAAAGTTTTATTAATTTGGCAATATTTTTTTACCATATTAGGAGTTGCAGCGGGGTATTTATAAACTAAGATCGGAGGCTGTGTCCAATTCTGTGTCTATTGTGTATTTTTGTTTCCATTAGTCTCTGTAACTGCAATAGCGATTTTGTATCAAGAAATTACCTAAAATTCATTATTGTAAAATTATTTTTAGAAAATATAATCGATAATATATGACTTGCTCACCTGAGCACTGTGCTCAATTACCTCAATGGTGTCTTCTAACGGATAGGTCTTAAGATTAACATGGACAAAACAAAGGTCATGTGTAACGTCCATGCCGGTAGAAGTTGTCGATGAGTTTTTTTTTTATAGGATAAGGGATAAATATGTTTGCCTAGGATAAATAATTCGACTAGGAAGTCCAACGTCGACGAAAGGTCAATTTACGGATTCAACTCAGCTGGGCAGGGTTTGGGAGAATGCGACACATCTTCTCGTCAGGTACACCTCAATCTTGAAAACAAGATTATACAACCAGTACGTATTGCCAGTAATGACATATAGATTTAAGACGTGGCTCTCTACTGCTGGCCGTATGAGGAAACCCAAGGCCGCTCAGTCGTCGCTATTGAGAGGGCTATGCTCGGGGTTTCTCTGCATTATAACCTCAATGATATCCGCAGTAGGACCAGAGTAACTGACATAATCCAACCGATTATGATATAAGCTGAAGTGGCGATAGGCCGACCATATAGCTCGAAGAACCGACAACCGATAGGGAACAAATATTCTCGACTGGCAACCTCATACCTGTAAACGATGTCTATGGCGGCCCCCACTAGATGAAGTGACGACCTAGTAATTTATGCAGAAAGTCGATGGATGCAGGTGGCTGAGGACCGTGGTTTATGGCCTTCCTTGTGGGAGTCCTATGTTTAACAGTGGACTTGTGAAGGGCTGTAATAATGATGAAGATTAAATTATATATTATCTAATATTATTTGAAAAATATTCTAAAAATAAAAATAAATCAGACAGATCTGTAATTTTCAAACTCGTTAATATTTAACCAAATTTACGAATACATATCCTGTTTATTTATTAGTGAAATTATTACTTATTTTTTAGTGAAATTGGAAGACTGACTAATGTCCAAATCAGCTGATACTGGTAAATGCGCCTGCCATGTGTGGCTATTATAAATAATTCTGCAAAGGGAGACGTCTAGCAATGGATACGGCCTCATGAACCAAAAGATGAAAAAAGTTTTTTTTTAACATGATTGGTTATGGAACGTAGTATCCATTCTCTTTTAGACACGTAACGTAACCTTTATTGCTTTGGCCTTTGCCATGTCCGTAATAATGAAATATAAACAATAATAAAATATCGTGGAGTCAATTAAATATTAAGGATTAATTATTGCTTTATTGAAGAATATAAACCGATTTCGATTATAAAAGATTGAGTTTGTATTTCTATAGGATCAATATAAAAATTCGTCGATAAAAAACGACAAAATCATGACATTACTCCGAAGATATTGTGTAATATACACATAAATAATAGAAAAGACGGCTAAATTGATTAATATTATTATTTGAAATCAATTAAATACAATCATTAAATAATATGTACATAATATTACAACCAATAAAGTTTATTTTTGTATTACACACTTTTTTAAATGTAATTCGTTTCATAAAGGCGTAGGTAGAGTGGCTGTTTATTATTTAGAATGTGTAGCGATGGGACGACGCAAGTCGATGCTCGCTCCAAGTGGAAATCTTTTGGGATTACATTGCCGTCAACCGGGTTATGTCTGGGGCATACCAAATTTTAACCGGTATATCTTTTTTCTTGTTTAATTTACTATTTATAAGTAGCTAGATCTCTATTTTATTTTTTAGTAAGTAATATTTAAAAAGAGTTTATTATTTACAGCTATATCTTACAAAAATATTTTTTGATTGCTACCATGATCACTGTTTTAATGGATTATTAAACTATGAAAAAGTTAGCATTAAATTTATAATTATAAACTTAAAATATTTTAATGTTCACATAATTCACATATTCTAATATTACACTATATAGAATTTTTATCTACATGATTTTAGCTTTTAGATTAGAGCTAATCGCTAAATCATTTAAAAGCGTAGTAAAGAAAAGGTTATAGTCTGTATATCTGCGTCCCAATGTTGGACACAGGCGTCCTCTTATTTCTGAGAAGAATATCAGTCATGCAAGGTTCCTCAACACGTTTTATTTCACCGCTGAGACACCATTACAATCACCACGTGGTAAAATCAGCACTTAAAATTGCAACCAACAATTTCAATTGTGCCGGTGCGGATCGAACTCGGGTTGCTCGCTTACTTTGAAATTTATGGCGAGCTTTTACCCTCTGAGCTACCATAACTTAAATTAAAATACGTCTGATAATTACAGCTCTCAGTGTGTTCCGACCGGAAACATCTCAAGCGTACCACGCTATGATGTACGAGAAGACGACGCCTGGCGAAACCTAAACCGTAGTAAAGCCTCCATCACGTCAAATGAATACTAAATCACGGACGGCTATTTGAATTTCAATATCTAATACACCATGCTCAACTGGCACGGCCTAGTACGCATCTGACGTATTTTGGTGCCCTGGAATTAATTTTGTAGGCATTTCATAGTTTCTTTTAAAAGTAGTCGACAAATTATGTAGTATTTTTTTTAAACTTATCTACAAAAAAATTATGCAATATGTTTGTAAAGGTGTACAAACATTTTGTACACATGTTCATGTATTTTGTATATATATATATATATATATATATATATATATATATATATATATTCGATATTCGAATATTATTCAAAACAAGGAATCACACAACTGTTTTTTTTTAAATTATTTTGTATTTATAAAAATATAAATATATATAACCTTAATTTTAATAAACGTTTTAATGAAATAAATATAGGTATTGTTGTATGTGTAATATAATGATAATCTATAATAGTAATATAGTTTTATTTATTACTGCCGCATGCCAAAAAGAAAATGACTAAAGTACTTAATGAAACAAAAGGCCCCGAAGCAGTAGTCTTAAATTGCTAGATACATATTCCGAGCACATTTATCAGCGGCAAAAAGCGGGAGCTGATTCAGCAAATATTTTTTTCTAGACGATTAGCGGAAATTCCCTCGAAATACCTATAGATGGACCAATTGGGATTTTCCAAGATATTCAGGAAAGTCGCTATATGCTATTAGAAATAAGGTTGAAATTTGTAATATAAAGTATTTCATAAACGCATTTTAACCTTTGCACGTCTTCAAAGGTTCAGCGTGGGAACCGCCATGTCGCATTGACCCCTCCAATGCTTAGACAAATGATTTCTAAGAGTATTTCCTTGAAAATGTTTTTACGTTTTGGCCCATTTTCTCGAAAAGTGGAAACTTCAGCGTCTTTAGTAGTTTTATAGCGCCTATGCATGTAAATGTAGCTTTATCAAATATTTTTTCAGCTTCACGAGATAACATCATCTGTTGTTCGAATTTTAGTACGTGAAATAAAAAAAAATCACCACGGGATATACCTACTTAAAATAACGTAAGAGAGTCCATCGCTTCAAGAGTTAGTTACGAATATTTGATAGATAGCGGCACAATCATCTCGTATATCCTATACTTTTTTCCGCAAACATATTTAATGATTTCGATAAAATTTTGTATTTATTAAAAATTAAAATAGTACACTTTTGTTCAACGCCCGTAGTCGCCCAGGTACATAACAATATAAATATCACAACCAGCGATGGGGACCAGTGTCAAAGGTACACGACATCTGATACTACTATCAGCAATTCGACTGCTAATGTTGATGAGTATGGAGAAGTAGTTCAAATGTATGACATGTACGATTAGCTGCATTTAGGTAACGAGGCCTTTTACTTTAGATTCATGATTGGCGTTATACACATCATGATTTTGTCAAATTATAATTACCTTACAACACAATGTCAAAATAGTATATTATTGATTCCTTTCAATATAATTTCCTCTTCGGAAATCCAACGCAAATGTTTATCATAGAACGTGGGGCGACGAAGCTCTGCGGGCGCATCCTTACAATTTTTCTCATATACCGAACATGACAGATTCGTACTGTGATTGATCGAGCGCGCCGCTGATCCGTTGGGGTGCCGAATTATAATGCGGAGGGTGTTCGTGATGCTGGCGACGTTCTTACCTACTCAATGTATTAAATATGTATAAATATATATTTACAAAGTATACGCAATTTAAATACCGAGTTTTTTTCAGTTGCTTTTAAAATAAAAAGCTTAGAAAACTGCGATTTGACTATTAATAAGATTGTAAATTTTGTCTTCACGTAACCGGATTTCACATTTATGAGTTAGATGTGCAAAAAAAATTAATTCATATAATTTGATAATTTGAACAGTATGACCACAATATTTATTTAAATGTTCTTTTCGGGTTGATATTTTATAAAATTGAATAAATTAAAAAGTGTTACCGATCGTTCGTCTAATTAGAAAACTTTTGACTTGATTTTTTACCCTTAAAGTATGTTAAAACTTGACCTCTAATTGTATCGTAGGAGTGACATGAGCAACGGAACACTTTTTGCTTTTTCCACGTGTTCGGCGGTGAAAAAGAAAAATCGTAAGAACTTGTCTGAGGAATTTTAATTTTTTTTCGATGACGTAATATCCGCCAACACGCATTTAGGCGACGTGGTGGACACTTCCTTGCTCTAAAACCCACTCAAGAATGAGTGATTGCCTGTGCCCAAGAGTTGGACGTATATAGCTGCAAGTTTGATTTTATTTCTATGTATGTACATATATAACGCAAATTTGTTTAATATTTTCAAAACTACAATATCGGTTTACATTCCAAAATTATGATTAATTTGCTTTATATCAGGTCAGAGTTCAGATTAAACCAATGCTATCGAGATTGATGAGGTTAGTACCAACAAAAAACCGACGTATATTTATTTGTATGCAAATAATTTTAAACCTGTTTTTTTTTAATTGAGTACGTAACTCTTTATGTCCAAATAGACAAAAGGCATTTTAAGCTTCTTCCAATTTTCCCCCTCTGTATTCAGATGAAAATCTTCATTTGTCGGGGGGCGAACTACCCTTGAGAAAAAATAAATATAAAAAGTATTATTAAAGAAGGAGACAGTTCGGGCAACATTTGTTACTGTCGCAGGCCGTATGATGAAAAATTAGTTCACTCCTTGTGACAAAGGCGCGTTAAACTCACTACACATGGTTATCTCTTTCCAACTAAGGAAATTCAATGGGGAGAAAAGGGACAATTGCCTGCGTTTCCAATGGCAAATGACACAGATAGCTTAGGGATGACCGTAGGAGCGAACAGCAAGTTTTTGACAGCGGCCATTTATTGTGTATTGAATATCAATATAATTTCCGTGAGAGTCGATTTTTGTCCCATACAAGACGCGTCCCTCAAGGGCGAAGTTTGGGCACACAGATTACTGGCAATAGCAAATATTGCGGATGATTGATAAAGGTGCCACTTGCTCTTTGGTTGCTTTATTTCTTTGCTTCCCCCCTTTGTTTTCTAACGTGTCGAAATAGTTTATTGGATACTACCACTTGCGACAAGACTTATTTAATTTTTCAATATACTAATGCAATGTACTGTGTTTAATATAATATATTTTTAAATACGTAGGTACACAGCATAATAACTTGTACGGAATGCATATATTATATTAAGTAGATTTCGATTCAGAAGACAGAGTGTTTAAAAACTATGACACCATCATAATTATCATCATTACAGCCTATTACAAGCCTATTTCTGAATATAGGCCTCCCCCAACGAATGCCACAAAGCACGGTCCTAAGTCACATGCATCCACCGTCTCATCTTTTACCAGGTCATTACTCTACTAGTGGGAGAACTTCTCTTACCGTTACGAGACTGCCACTCGAGAATTCTTCCCCGTCTATTTTAAGTCGGTATAACTTTATTACGAAGTCTATCACGCAGATAAACTCATAGCCTTCTTAATAGCTTGCTGAGCGACCTTGAGATTTCTAATGCGGCCAGCAGTGAAGGATCTAATATCCATATGTCATCACTGAAACTACACACTGATCATATAACCTTGTTTTCATGTTTTGAGGTATTACGTAAAGAGAAGAAGTGTCGTAATCTCTCGAATGGTGTTATAATATGCGTCTGCAAACTGTACTCGTCGGTCGTCTGTACAATTTGCAGAAGGGTAGACATGCGGTGTATGGTGCTTAAGCCTTTTCTGAAACCAGCATGTTCAGAAGGCTGAAAATTTTCAAGTCTGCGTGGAAGACAATTCGTAATAACTCTCAAAAACAGCACGTAGACGCGTCTCAGATGGGAATTTGATCTATATTTCTGAAATAGAAAGTTGACGCTTCCGGAGTAGTGCCTCGGTAGAAAACGAAATTAAAAAAATTAAGACTTTAACGGTTTTCCGGCTTTTAGCAGCAAAAAAAAAAAACAAAAAAAGAACATAACATAGTACTTTAGTATGTTTAATAATAATAATACTTAAATTCGTAGTAGTATTTCGTCATTTTAAAACTAAACGGCTATCGCCAATGAAATTTATAAAATATAAATTTCATTGATGATAGCCGTTTAGTTTATTATATAGCCGTTTAGCTATAGATATATATAAAATAGTATTAAGTGCTAATTTAAAAGTGCTCGGTGGTGAAGGAAAACATTGTAAGTGATTTAGTATCGACTTTTTAGTATCGATGGTCTGTTTAGTATTGGCATATTACGGTTATCTCCCCTTGAGGCTACAGTTTAATTGACATACAAACATGTCTATACGCAAACCTCAAGCATTCATGTTATTTATCATCATCATTATTATCATTAGGTATCAGAAAAAACTTACCGCCTTTCTAGAGGATTCTAGTAAAATCAACTTGGCAAAAATATAAATAGTCCTACATAATATGTTACAACTTATGCATAAAAACGTAAAGAGAACACTTTGTGCCCATATTAAGCATATTGCGCGCACGCAAGATTGAGAAATTTGGCAAAGTAAAAGTTTATGTGGAGAAGAAGAACAGAAAGCTTAGTATATAATATGTGTTACAAATACATGAAATAAAATATAATAAACATTGATTACGCCACTGTCACAGAGTAAGTACAAGCATTTAAGTACGGTAGCGATTGTCGCCAATGAATTTCAAAATATTGCCAAGAAATAATTACTGCCAGATATATTGACTGAATTAGATGTGAATTTTATGTAGTTTCAAATGTACCTTTTTCAATAGTGTGTGGAGTGTATATTAAGGCAAAAAAGCGTTATATAATATTTTTTAAGTTATATTTCGTATATTAAGTATCTGTGATTTAATTTTTAATATGCAGTTAAAAGGTATACAGCTTGTCTAATACTCAAACCTAATAATTTTCAAACCTAATAATCAAGTACGGTCGAATTTCGACTACTGGGCAACCACAATTACTACTATTATACGTGGTAGAGCCATGCTGCAACTATATTAGTAGTATAGTTGTAGCACGAATAGGTCGGCTCGACCGGGAAAGGACCACGCTCTCACAGAATACCAGCGTCAAATAGCAGCGTATCACTGCTGTGTTTCGTATGGTGAGTGTAGAGAACCGGAGACCCATTTTACTGGAAAAGAGCCATTCCATCTTAGTCCTCACGGGTGACAACGCACCTGCACTTTGATTCGCAAACGAGGATAAATGTAGATGTCTATGGGCCACAGCAACCAATTACCATCAGGTGAACTGTGTGCTCGTTTGTCACGTTATAACATAAACATGTGAAGAGACATTTGGAGAGAAAATATTTAATATTTTTAATTACGTAACAATGATCTCACTCAAAAGGCACATATAATATACTGTTTATAATAGAAATCATCATTGAGTCACAGATGACATCACTCGTTAATTGAATGAACTAAATAGATAACTAGCATCGGAATAAAACAGCGTAAGTAATAATTAAAAACATTCCGGCAACGGACAGGAGATAGTAATAAAGAGGCGTGAGGCGTTACTTATAATACCGGTCTATAATGTCTCTATCAATGAACTCATCCAAAAACTACATTTATTTTAATGGATCGAAACATTTCACTTATGAAAGACTATTTATTAACAGTAAAAGTAAAGTTTCGTTAAATTTAAACAGAGATTTTACTGGTATTACATTGAAAAGAAGTAATTTTAATGTATTTGCTTGCTATATTGTTATTATTATTCTATTTCAACCTGTAGCAGTCCACTGCTGGAGATTGGCGTCTTTCATTGCAGTATGGATTTATCATAATCGCCACTTTGGATTGGCGATAGTAATACCAGACGTCTCACACGTTTAACGCTGCTCCCAATCTCCGATCTTAATTTACAGCTATCATACTCAATTGTATAATATTCCTATTCTACTACAACAAGTATTTCATACGTTAAATACTGCGCATCATCATAAGATCAATGGGATTTGGGTTCGGTGTTTTCAAATACACGCCAGTAACCCCTTAAGTTGACTTGCAGAATGCACTTGTTGGTGAGGTTGCCATTAGAAGAAAAAGGCGTGGAGACTACGGACTTCTATTAGTCACGATCCTAAAACAACTCTCTCGCCTCCTTCACGTCCATATGTACCTACGCGCACATGCTCGTCGGTTAAGGGTACTCTTAATTTAACCCATTTGCAATATAACGCCAATTTGTTTAATAAAATTCCATCTACAGCGTCCCTTACCGACACTGCCATTCACTTCGGCGAAATAAATTTCCGTTGTCGTTTTTTCCTCACTCATTATTTCTTCATTTCCAAACCATAACATTATCTTGCATCTATGGGCATGTAAGCAGAAAAACAAATACAAAATAGTGTTAAAAATATCTAAGTTGCTAATCATTTATAGAAAAAAGATATTTTCACTCCATGAACAATGGCTAACACACGTATAACATCGATTCAAACATTGGACACGGGCAAATGTAGGGATTATCTCGTAATGGCGCGAGCATTCTGACTAAGTACGAAACTGTTACGTGGACGACCGGATATAATCGATTGTCTTGATGCTGCAACTCCTGCTACTTACGTCACGACCATGTACACTTATATAAAATATTTTTATTAGTCAAACTTGTTCTTGATTCTAATATTACTGATTTCACTTTCTAAATTTAGAATGGGCGGCGTGAAAATGAGAAATGGAAAATTTGAATATGATTTTAATGCTGAAGCGATTTTTTAAGAATGGGTATATACTAATCTACTTATCTTATATTTGTCACGTCCTGATACGCTATATATACATATCTTGATTAAATGCTTACCTTAAATTTTTTCCATTTTTTTTATTCATATGTAGCTGAGTCAGCTGAAGAGCTGGACGATTCCATCAAATTTTCACCCTGCAATTTTCATCGCGCTGATTTACGTGCTCAGCAGCGAAAACTTGCATGCATGAAAAATTTAAATATTTTAGAACATAATATGAGGTACTAGTATATTTTCAATATATTTTCACCTGGTAGAGCCACGCTGAAGCTATATTATGGTTGTAGCACGAATGGGTCGGCTCGACCGGGGAAAGACCACGCTCTCACAATAAAATAGAATAGCACCATAATGTTGCTGTGTTTCGTATGGTGAGTGTAGAGAACCGAAGACCCTTTTCACTGGAAACGAGGCATTCCATCTTAGTACTCAGGGGTGACAACGCATCTGGATTTTAATTCTTATTTGAGGATAAATGTAGATGTCTATTGATCACAGTATCTACTTACCATCAGGTGGACTGTGTGCTCGTTTGTCCCTATGCTAATAAAAAAGGTACGTAAAAATGCAATGAGGTAGTACAGCAGATTTTTTTCCTACTCTTTAGCTCTCTCGGATAAGAGAGGACTGTGCCAAGTAGTGCAACGTATGGTTGGTACTCTTTCTTTACGTGCAAAATCCTCAGTAGCTACTTTAATCATTAAATTCAACAAAGTTAGATAAGTATGTAACTTTATTGTACACTAAATCTTATAAAATGTATTGGAATTGCATTATTATATCTTCGTCTTCATTAGCCAGCGGAAGTCCACTGCTGGAAATGGACTCCAGACGTTCTAGGGAGTATTTCCCTTAATCGCCATGCTTGATAAGCTGCTTGGTGGTCACAAAACCAGGCACTTGTTGGTAAGTTTACCCTGGCGTTAACGAGATAGTTACGGAAGCCATGAAATCTTTCTGTGAAACTCCTGATACGAACTGGGGTGACTTTCGTACGCTACCACCACACATATTGGACTTAATTATGTACAATCATAAAATCACAATTAAGACTTTTGGCGTAGAAACGGCATTTATTGCTCCTTACGAGGAAGGCTTGCTACATCTCTCTCAGCGAACAAATAATTATGTGAGCAAACATAAAGGAGCTAAATGTAAAAGAAAATATGAAAGTTTTGTTAATGAGAAATACCTAAACATAATATAGTTGTAAAGCTTGATTTGATTTTTTAAGAAGAATCAAAAACTTGCAGTCACAAATTTAGACTTTATCTTTGATAATCTAACATCTAGAACTAGAATTATTTCACTCTGTTACTCTTTTAATTCTTTTTTTTATACAATAAGGGTGACAAACGAGCACATAGTGCATCTGATGGTAAATGGATTTTTGTTATAGAAGAATGGGCAAACGAGCATGTGGCTTACCTGATGGTAAGTGACTACCACCGCCCATGAACATCTGCAACACCAGGGGAACCAGGGAAATTGCAGATGCCTTGCCGGCCTTTTAAAAAGGAGTAGTCTCTTTTCTTGAAGGCCCCTAAGTCATATCGCTCCGGAAAAATTGGTAATCGATTCCACAAGGAAGTTGTGCGAGGAAGAAAACATTTTCTAAATCGCACAGTGGTGGACCGCCAATCATCCAGATGGTGTGGATGGTATCGGGAGTTCTGCCGCGATGTAGGTTCCTGAAATTTGGCGACTGGGATTAATCCGAATAATTTCTTAAAGCACTCCCCGTGGTAAATGCTAAAGAAAATGCAAAGGGATGCAACATCTCTTCGCAGCGCCAATAAATCGAGCCGATCGGAAAAGACTTGGTCGTCGACGATTCGAGCCGCTCTGCACTGAATGCGGTCAAGTGGAAGGAGCTGGCACTGGGGAGTCCCAGCCCAGAGATGGGAACAGTATCCCATGTGAGGCCGAACCTGCGCCTTGTAAAGTTGCAGGCGTTGTGCCGGCATGAAATACTGTCCTGCTCTGCTGAGCACGCCAAGACCTGGTTTTTAGAGACCAATTAGGCCTTCTCTTCCAAGTAACCACGAAACTGAATGTCACTCGATATGTCGACGCCAAGGATTCCGATACTGGCTGAAACAACAAGGGGAGTGCCTTGAAACTGAGGACATACGACAAAGGGGTTCTTTTTAGCGGTAAACGCGCAAACTTGTGTCTTCTGAGGATGAAACTGAACTAGATTCGCCCCCAATCCGACTCTTTGTTCAGCAAAGACTCGACTTCAGACACAAATTTGTTCCGGTACTCGGCGACGTTTTCCCTTGAAATATTGGTACGACCGGTGTATAGAGAGAGCATACCAGTGCTGTCATCCGCATAGCAATGAATGTTACTGGTTTTCAACATATGATTGATATGCAGGAGAAACAGCGTTGGTGATAGCACGCAACCTTGTGGAACACCAGCCTTAATAGGCTTGTAGTCGGAGCATGCACCGTCTACAACGACCTTGATGTTCCGATCTGCAAAAAAACGGGTGATCTAATTGCACAATTTCTCAGGGAAGCCCATAGGAAAGGAGCTTCGAAAGAAGCGCTTTGTGCCAAACCCGATCGAAGGCCTTCGCAATGTCCAAACTAACGGCCAATGCCTCCCACTTGAACTTTATTGCCTCCGCCTATTTATGAGTCAGGTAGACCAGAAGATCACCAACTGATCGACCCCAACGAAATCGTATTTGCGGTTATTAATCAGCTGGTGATCCTCAAGGTACCGCATGAGCTGGCAGTTTATAATGGATTCCATTATTTTGGAGAACAAGAAGGTGATGGCGATAGGCCTGTAGTTGGACGGGTTTGAGCGGTCGCCTTTTTGGGGATTGGGTGGACAAAAGCTGTCTTCCATGATATCGGGACTACGCCTAGAGAGTAGGAGTACCGGAAAAGACGCATTAGAACCGGTGCCAACTCTGGAGCACACGTGCTCAGCACAATTGTGGGGAGTCCGTCACGCCCACTCTACTTGTGGATGAGAGGATTGATTTGCGAACCGAGCGCTGTGAGAACCGCACATCCGGCATGGAGCACTCACACCGCGGAATTCTGTCAGTGTCAGTGTCGGCGGTGTGTTTCGCCCGTCATCAAGAGTCGAGTTGGACGCAAAAATTAAGCCTAAAAGGTCGACTTTCTCTTTTGATTTTGATTGGATGTTGTGGCCCAAAAACATCTTCATTTATCCTTGATTAAGAATAAAAATGTAGATGCGTTGTCAACCCTAAGGATTTAGATGGAAAGCATCGTTTGCAGTAAAAATGGTCTCCGGTTCTCTATCATCACCATACAAAACGCATCAGCATTAAGCTGCTATTTTACCCCGGTTCCATCCCGGTCGAGCCGACCCGTTCGTGCTACAACATTAATATAACTGCAGCGTGGCTCTACCACGTAAAAGCTGACTATACTTTTTTCTTTTCTTCTTAATTTAGATAATTGCTGGTCAAGTACTCTGCTTAACATAAGCATACCTAAAGAACGTCACAAAGTAAATAAAGTGACCAATATATGCCTTGTCGTAGATATGAAAAAAAATTAAACATCGCTCCAGTTAGATGCGTCCCGTTAATATCACAAGAGGCAACTCAGAGAAATGTTTCATAAAATTAAAAACAAATGTGAAAATGTAATCGTTTCAAGAATCGCAAATATATTTATACATGCAAATTGGATTCACATTCTAATCTCAATACATAGGTGTTTCACAATCGGTTGACCGTCGTGCAGCGGCAGCGGCCGCAGGCAAATGACAAGGAATTAGTTGGTAATGGCGAGACCATTCCGACTAAATGCCTCGGTAGCCTCACCTAGCCATACATAATTGATTATCCTACTGAACCCTTTTGCTGTTATATGGTTATACTATATATCTGAAAATCGATATTCGTGTAAAATCAATGAAAGAAATATAATCATAAATTTTTAAAGGATGGAAACTAGCAATTTAAGCTTAAAACGTAAGCTGCAACAAACTTGTATCTTGCTCGTTATAATAATCAGCTTACTGTAAGCCTTTTGAGGTTACCTTACTTTTTAAGTTCATAAAATATTATAAAAAATAAAACTGCATTTGACGTTTTTTAATATTATTTGTTAAAGTTTACACTAAGTAGTAATGACTTACTTTCCACGAAACTTGTCATTTGACATTGCAAAAATCCTGCAACTCATTTCATTGTGATTTTGGATGGCCACCCACTAGATGAAGTGACGACATGCATGAAGTGATGACATCGAAATAAGACATGCAGAAGTCGATGAATGCAGGTGCCTCAGTAGTGTAATTTGTGGCATTACTTGGAAGAGGGCTACGTTCAGAATTCGATGTGTGAATGGCTGTAATGATGATGATTAATTATCTATATAAAATAATAATGAAATTCGACAGTCATTGGAACAACGTCCTAAAAATTTCATCAAGCTCAAGAAACCAGGAGACCAGAAATCGGAGGCAGTGCACTTACAGTGCGAGTACCTAAGTATCTCAATGCGATCGGCCGTCCGCCTACCAAGTTTAGCTATTACGGAAAATTCTCTAAATATGAGAAAACCCTATGTTCCCACTAAACATATTGTAAGAACTATAAGCTAAGGCTTTTTAGCCAAAATAAAAACGAAAAAAATAGTTCATTACATTCATAGCCGTTATTTCGACCATCAAATTCTGATGTGCAGTATTTATTTTCATAAATCGAATCTTAATTCGACCTATCTAAGGGGATGAAACAAAAAACCTACATCATAACACGTTGTGAGAATTCAGGTAATTAAAACAGGAACCATGACTTCAAGGTTGAAGATGTTTGAATAATCTTATTTATCTGTGTCAGGCGTCGGCTTTTTTAGTAAGACGAATCTGTCACAGATTATCTCGACTCATTTTTCATTCCTTTGGTGGAGGACCAATCTGACAGCTGTCTTAACCCTTTTTAACCAATGGGAATGTCATAGACACACGATTTACATTATGCCGTTTTTTTCTTTCTTTTTGTGGCATAGATTAAGAGCTTTTATAGTATTTTAATATCTTAGACGATTAATAATGTTGTGTGCAATCTAAGAAGTAATTTTTTTTCGGACGCATCGCATTTTCAAATTAAGTAATTCATTCTATTGCAACACAAGGAGAATCGCGCTTGTAATTTAATTAATATGTATAAATTTGAATGTACACATGTTCATTTTTTATAAAATAGACGTTATTCTACATGTTTTTACAACTCCATTGATGAATGAAATTTTTTAGTTACAATTTAATAGCACGTAGGTATTCTTTACAAACAAATTAATTTATTAATTTTCTTAAAAATAATGAACTGTGCGTTGTTTCTCCTTTGTAAATTTCTCTTTACTTTGTTTAAAAAATAAAATAAATAAAAGTATTGTAAAACAATGAGGGTCTCAAGAGAAACTTAAATACGTGTAAAATATAAATGATGCTCATAATGAATCCACCTGTGTAGCTATCAATAAGCGGCCAAATCTTAACATCTTCGAAACATCTCAATTCTTGTATTTGAAACAACAATAATATTTCCTGAAACAGGATATTTATTTAAAACAAGGCGTTGATAAAGTAATTTTCTTTTAACCTTAACCATGTCTTTATGGAGTGGTCATTACTTAGCAATGGTACACAGCCCGCTCTGAGCAATGGCTGCGTATTAATCAAAATGCCATCCCTCCGTCTCATTCTTTTTGTGTTATCTCGTTCCCACTAGTCATGGATATGTCGCTATTCTTCGCTGAAGAGATAACAATTACCTGCAGTGTGCAAATCCTTCAACTCTACACCTTAACATCTTCGTTTCTAGGCTGAATTTCAATAAAAATATATTGATAATTATAACATTCTGTATCGAAAGTGATCACTCAGGCTTTGCAGTCTTTCTCTTCGGCGGTTCATTTCTTTTTTTCTTAGATCTTTTTTTCGCTTTTTCCAAACGAACGTAGAAAATCGTTCCTTTCGTCTAATCCGTCTTAAAGCTTTTTTATATCGAAAATTGCGTGGTAAATCAAAATCATAAAAATAGATACTTATATATAAAATTACAGAAATAACTAAAAATGATAAAAGTTGTTGCAAAATATTAAAATGACTAATGAGGTTTACCTCAGATAAATTCAAATATCTATTGTATTTTTTTTGTTTAGTGTGCTAGGGTAAGCCCCTCAGGTGAGAGATTTCGACGGGATGAGCGGGGTGGGAACATGACAAACATGTCCGGTTTCTATGGAAATCATGCCGCCACGCCACACGCTCCGCCGAACGCTTTCTACTGAGTATTAAGGCTATAAGAACCAGTACAATTTAATAGATTGAAATTAAATAGATGGAATGGATCGTTCACACGCAAGACCCCGTGCTTTAAATAGTTTGGTATATTTCAGATTGGTACTGAAAAAAAAATTAAATACATAAATTGTGATTCATTAAATTATATTTATTATAATTTATTAAAGCTGCTAAGAATTAAATCCGCTTAATAAAATTTATGTATCTTACCTAGTTTATGGTTTTACGCGGATCTTACTCTAACTCTTAAAATCTTAATAGGTCGGGGAAAAAGTTTGTTCGTATTTTATATACAAATTGAAGACATTTTTTTTTCAAAGTTTAATTACCTTTAATTATAATATATATGTGCCATTTTGATCGATAACTTGCCGTTGCCACTTGTTGCAGGAAGTGACATAATCCCTTTGCTATAGAAATCTTGGAATTTTAGATTTAAAAAAAATGCATTGAATAAAACTATTTTTACGGATTTTATCGCGTTTAATTAACTTATTTTATATTCCCGACGTTTCGGTTGCTTTCCAGCAACCGTGGTCACGGGGGACTGAGGTGATTGACGTCCCGATGTCAAAGTTAACCCGGAGTACCTTCAGCTTTTTAATTATTAATTTTGGTCCGATCTACGCAGAATGAACTAACTGTGTCTTGAAGTCTTGCAGTGGTATGCTTGGGTTTAGTTTTAATTTTATGAATTACAGGATCCAAGCAAGTACCCAGCCTCCCTCTTTATTGAAATTAGGATGTTTTTTAATTTCAATAGCCTCACGTATCATCCTTGGCAGGAATCGATGTTCTTTCGCGAGGTCTTGTGGTTTATCAAATCTAATGTAATGGCGGGGGCCGTCTAGGATATGATCACAAACTGCAGACTTCCCGGAACGTTGGTGCTTCACGTCAGTTATGTGTTCTTTTACGCGGGTTTTTATTGATCGTTTTGTTTGCCCTATATATGAGAGACCACACTCACAATCAAGCTTGTATACTCCTGCATCTTGTAGAGGAATATTGCACTTGACGGATGGTAAGAACTGACTAATCTTCTTCGGCGGCTTGAAGAATGTTCCAATAGAAGCTCGCTTCAAGATGTAGCCAATCTTGTCTGTGACACCTCTGACATATGGTAGTACAGCGGGCACACGCTCGACTGTAGCCGGCTTCACTCGGTCACTGTGACGTAGGCGCGGAACCCGAAGCTTGTTGTCGTGCAGAACCTGCTTGACGTGCTGAAGCTCGGCGGCCAGGTGTTTGCTGTCACAGATCCCTCGTGCTCTCTGCAACAAAGATTTGCCCACGGTAGCTAACTGTGAAGGGTGATGGTGGGATTCACCGTTTAAGTATCGGTTTGTATGGGTCTTTTTTCTATACACAGTGTGACCTACGGTGTTATTAGGATTTCGAATGACTAACACATCTAGGAAAGCTAAAGAATTATTTGCCTCTAACTCCATAGTAAATTGAATTTTAGAGTTTATGGAATTAAGATGTTCTAAAAATGCAGTTACTTTGTCTGATGGTAAAATTGTGAAAGTATCGTCTACGTACCGCTTGCAGAAACTTGGAGTTACTGGTGCAGTAAGCAGGGCTTTCTCCTCAAAGTCCTCCATGAAAATATCGGCGACAATGGGAGATACCGGTGAGCCCATCGCAACACCATCTACTTGCTTGTAGAACTGTTCCTTCCACAATAGGTAGCCAGATGTAAGGCAATGTCTGAGTAATACTGCATATTCTGCTTGCATGTTGTTTTCCTCTAGTTTCCTAGTTATAATTGAGATGCAGTCTTCAACAGGTAGGCATGTAAATAGAGACTGAACATCAAAACTGACCATAGTTTCATTGTCAGTAAGACATAGGTCTTTTATCTCACTGACAAAATGGTATGAATCCTTAGTGTGTGCTCTTGTATGTCCTCTGAGTGGTGATAGTACTTTTGCTAAGTGTTGAGCCAATATGTAAGTTGGCGAATCGATCTGACTCACTATTGAACGTAATGGAGCGTTCGGTTTGTGTATTTTTGGTAACCCATACAACTTCGGCGGTTTGGCACACGTAGGTATTATCGAATTTACGTCTAGATTCAGTTTCTCGGAGTATTTCTTTATTAGATCGCTAGTTGTTTTAAGCGTATTAGTTGTAGGCTCTGTTTTGACCTTTACGTACGTACTTTCATCCGATAAAAGTTGTTGTATTTTAAAATTGTAATCCGACGTATCCATTATAACCGTAGATCTGGTCTGTTGCGTAAGTTTTTCAATGCAGTAAATTCATCTTTGGGAAGATTTAATTTCGGCGCTGTGCTTCGACGTAACAAGGACGAAATGTCTTGACGTATAGCCTCTAAATCTTCATTACCAATATTATTTTTATACAGACAGTCCTCAACACTACAGATAATGTTTTCATACGGAATTTTTTGCGGTGTTACAGCGAAATTCATACCTTTGGCCAAAACTTTTATTGTCGCGTCGTCCAGATATTGTTTTGACAGGTTATAGACCGCACGTTGTTTATTACTCGCGTCTGTTGTCAATGATTGCGTTCCGTTATTACGTTGACATTGGCGTTGGACATTTGATTTGGTTGTTAGTTTTTGGTATTTATCTATATGTTTATTTTTGCATTCATTGTATTTAGTTGTTTCACGTTTGTCTAAAGTTTCCATGCAATTCTTATAATCAAGTGTCGATAAAACTGTCTTTAGATCACTGGACGATTTGTCTATGGTTTTATTAATGAAACATAGATCGGTACGTTTTTGATGAATCACCGTTATTAACAATTTTTTGCTTGCCTGATTTAAGATCTTAGCGCTTCCTCGAATGTCTTTTTTAGTAGATATCTTGACACACGTAGGAATGAGGTTATGGTCTCTGCATCTCTTCAAGAAGTTTAAAGCTGTTATGTATCTTGCGCGCTTGGTTTTGAGATCTTCTAGTCGGCGTAAAGCAACCGAACGGAAAGCAACCGAAACGTCGGGAATATAAAATAAGTTAATTAAACGCGATAAAATCCGTAAAAATAGTTTTATTCAATGTGTAGTGTTCGCGTAAATATAAGAAATCATTATAAAAAAAATGCATCAAGTAGTTTTGACAGTCCTCTCTTGATGTCAACTTAACACTACCCAGAGAATTCTGAAGAGACCAAAACGGTTGATAAAGGGTGCAAGGTCAGGACTATATGGGGGATGCATTAACACTTCCTAACCAAGCTGTCTCAATTGTTGCTGAGTGGCCAAAAATGCGTGTGATCTGGCTTTATCATGATGAAAGACCACTCCTCTTCTTTCGACCAATTCCGGCCGTTTTTTCTCAATTTCTTGCTTGAGTTTCATTAGTTGTTGACTAGAGATCCGAATCGATGGTTTTCCCGGCGGTAAAAGCTCATAATAAATGATGCCCTTCGAATCCCATCATACACACAGCATCACCTTAATGCGTGTTAATCCGGCTTTTGCTACAGTCTGTGGAGCTTGACTACCTTTTGAACATGATCTTTTTCGCACGTTCTTGTCGTAGAGTGATCCACTTTTCATCACCAGTGATCAATCTTTTCTAAAATGGTTTGGTTGCATTACGTTTTGTTAGAGAATGAGTACCCGATTCATTAGGATTATTTCAGTAAACTCGTGTGGTACACAAATATCGAGCTTTTTTGTATAGCCAGACTTTTTCAAACGAGTCAAAACCATTGAGTTATATCTACTACGTACTAGAGAAGCCACTCCGAACATTGACTATGTTCAACTGAACTGTAGTGCAATCCATACAAACTAAATATTGCGGAAATTGAAGATTTGTGAATTCTATAAAATAATTATTATTACATTTTATTTAGAAATATGTTTATTTAGATTAAATTAAGATATTTTATATTAAATGCTTATATTTATTTTATATTAATATCTTATTTTATATTAAATTAAAGTCATCGCGCATGCGCGACTACTACTCCCGCGCATGCGCGAAGACATAGAGTAGGACACAATTTTTGTTTGGAATGGCTTCTCTAGTACGTAGTACATATAACTCAATGGTCAAAACTATTTTGTAGTCTCAATTCCTCGGCTATACCGTCACTACTAATATGGCCAATCTGGCTCCACTTTTTCAAAAATGGCATCGACTTTATCCGTATGAGGGCGACCTGAGCGAGCTGCATCTTTGGCATCAAATTTGACTGAAAACGCTTGAACCAACTTTGTGCTACTCTTACTGACACTGCATTAGGTCCATAAATGTCACAAATTTTTTTCGCGGCTTTTCCTTTCTTGTATGAAAACTTCGTCTTCATCGAATTTCTTCGTTAGCTTCACTCGGACAAAAAACAATTGAAAAATGGCGGGAAAGTTTTTCTTACTGTATATTTTTCTTTTTCTTAGTGTCTTTTATGTATTGATATTAAAACCAGCCAGATTTTATTTTTTTATTTCAAAGAAACAAATATATTTCATTTGAAACTCTGAATTTGCTACTTTACTAAAGACTTCCTTCGTTTTACGGTTTTTTTATTGTTTCAATGTATATTCTTATTGAAAAATATACAATATTCAAAAACTGTAATATACAAAAAAAACTAAAACTAATAACTTAACTATCATACAGTCCTACTCAATCTTCCTACCAAAAACACTGACTGCGTTTCCTCGCTTAATGCTTTTGAGCGAAAAAAGAACCAACCCTATTATCACCAGCAGCAACGGCCAGTCGCGGATAGAGTTCCTCTAGGAATTTCACCGCAAGTGGACCCCACGGACCGAGAGTTTCTACAGCTAATGGCACAAATATGTAGTCATGTAGCAGAGACTTTTTATTACACATTTTTATTTACGTGTTAAGTATTTTTATGTAAGTTTTAAGTTAAATTAGTTTTTTTTTCAAAAGTATATATTATACCGCTACCGTTACATCCCATTAAAGTTCATTATTGAACATAGGCCTTCCCCATAGACTGCCTCATATTGCCGGCTATTTGCCATAGTTGCCACGAGTGGCAATCGGGTTCGCAGTTTTTTATATTTAGTCGTTATTAGGAACATGCTGCTTCCCATCTCCTGATTTGTTTCCCTATTTCGCCTCTTACGACACCCACGAGATGATATGGGGTAGTGGCTATTCTTGCACTGCCACTACATAGCATACACATAAGATATTTATTTAATAGACTTAGGAGTGCAAGTCAATGGATGGAGGTGGCTGAGAACCGTGCTATGTGGCATTCCTTGGTGTAAGCCTATGTTCGGCTGTGGACTTGTGAATAGCTGTAATAAATGAATGAATTAATATTTATTCGACTGCAGGAAACAATGACATAGACATGATATTTTCATACAATTTCCATTTCGACAACACCTAAAATTATTTCAATTGTTGTTGAGTTGATATGAGTATCCACTACCCTATTTGGGATTTGCACAATATTTGCATAATATCAATACATATACATACGTACTAAAGTATTTTGCAAGTGAACACGCGTTACGAATATATAATAATGGTAGGTATGTTATAGAAGTACACTAGCCTCATAACAGGTCAAGTGCGTGAAATTTGTCCACTAGTTGCATATAATTTGTTTAGCCAGACATCTATTATGCATCGAACAACACACTAATAGTTTTCTCGATTAATAAAGCTAATACTTACTTTAATTTATAAATGACTACATATTTTCGTTCAATCTGGTGTACTCGTAGACTGGTCCGTAGGGTGCGGTAATATCCTAAAGAAACTGTCCGCGACCGATCATCGCTACTGGTGACAAGACATTTAGTCCTTTTCTCGCTCAAAAGCTATATGTATGGAAGTAGGACTGAGTGATAATTTAGTTCTTAGTTTTTGTTTTTCTTTTAATTATTATAAAATAAATATTGTACATTTTTGTATTATGTATATAAATAGAGAGAAAATAAAATGTTTTTGCGAAATGATCCTTGTTCTAGGAAAACCGCGAGACTAATTACAAATGTCACCTGTTCCTACATGTTAATGTGTTTTGTTTATTCTCCCCGCAGTCAGCCGCTCGCGATGACAAGAAACATACACGTTAAGGCGACATGGGCCCACGTGTGGGATGTCAAGAGTTCCCTCGGTTCCCGGAGTGCTGAAAACTATCTTCATCGCTTAACACGTCTTCCGGTCTGTTTGTAGACTGGCTTTGAGAGACGTAGTAAGTTTATTCTGATAAAATAAATTATTAGGGTATATTTATTGCAATTTTGTAAAGATTTTATTACTTTTTTGTTATACTATACAGCTATACACAATTTAATTTTTTCTAAGTCTTAAGCTTTATTATTTTTTATCTAAAAAATAAAGCTAAAACAAGGATCGAGTTCACAAGAAGCGCAAGTATTTCTAATATTGTTCTATATTATTATTATATACTTTCCCAATCAGGAATTAAAGTAATTATTAATTCTATTGTAGATTTTAGCACATTAATAATAGTTAATATATACATTATGAGGTCTTCAAATGGATTTGACGAATTAACCCTCTGATCTAAGAAAAACATTTGTTACGGCATCCACTATTTAGAGGTTGGACTTTTTTACAAGACCTAGTATCTTTTTACAAGACCTAGACTTCCGGATAAATAATAAAAAGTTTTCGTATTAGAACATAATGTGAAATAATAAGATTATGTCAATTTCTATGCTGCTATTATATACAAGTTATATTTTAAGATTGTCATCATCATCATGATCATCATCATTACTGAAACTGAAGGAGGCCTACATCACTGCTGAACGTAGGCCTCCTACATAGATTGTCTCATAGACGGATATCTGCCATTGTTGCTACGATTGGCAGGCAGGTTGGCAACCGCAATTTTTTTTGAGTTTTTGTTAGGAAGACGCTGCTCATCTCCCGGTTAGTTTCCTCTGTACCTACGGGATGAGGGTCGTGGATATTCTTACACCGTTAATCTTGACTAATATTATCTTAACTTGACACATATAAATCATCTAAATTGTGCAGCCACACCCGCCACTTGGTTCATCGTTCAACCGGTCATTCGTCATCAGCCTTCGTTTACGTACAATTCAACAATTTAGATCAATCAATAATATTTACTCTGAACCTCGTGGGGAACACAAGGGTGAACATTTGCATAGAATAGCCCGCCGCTGCAATGTCATCCGTCAAATCTGTGAATGTCATCTACAACGCTAAGATTACACAGGATGTTGTTTAAATAAAATATAAATACCAAAGTAACGAATATACGCATATTTCTTAATTGTGTTTCCTTTCGTAATTTTTAATGAATGCGCCAACTTGCATATACCCACCATACTGGGCAAAGTGGTAAATATACACAGAGCCAATACGCTTCCACTAATAATGCTAGCAGCGTACTGATGTACAATAACTAGCAGCGTGCAACGCCATCTAGTGCAATAGGCATGCGAAGAAAAAGTTGACGTGTACTGCCATATAAGTTAAGCCTAAGTAACTGAAATACACATATTTTATACTTCTTTATCTAGACTTTCGTATTTTTACAAGAATGCGCTATCTTGCTACTGTCTTGCGTAACTTGGAATTATTGCACTAATAATATACGTATAATATATACACACTAACCCAGAAAGGGTTATTATGCACAGAGCCAATAAACTCCCACTGATGATAATGCTGCTCCAAGTTTTGAGGATAATCAAGTATTATACTGATGACCATTTAATTCGTTTTTATTCTTAAAGATGCTTGTTAACGACTAGGATAGCTTATTATGGAATCGGTTCTGTTATAGTTTCAGCTGATAAAAAGACTTGACAAGCGTGAAGACTAGCTTTATTATAATATCACCTAAAATCTTTTTGAAGATTTCTTTCTAAAAATCTCAGATTATTGTAAATACTAGTTTCTAAGATATTTAAATAAGCTAACTAAGGTTCATAACTTATATTTCTATGTTGGGTTAATTTATGTACATTAAAAGAAAACTAATTTTATTTTCAAATATTTATTTAAAATACATATTTAATACACATTGTGACGCATCATTAACTTATTAATTCTCATACAAGGTACAAACAACGATATCTACCGAACAGCAACGCCACCTGTAAAATAGAAGATAAAAATAAATAAAGGTTGCTAATGAAACACCATGTAAACAAAGGGAGGGTGTGGGTAAATAAAACCTAGCGGCAGAGCGCATTAAGGCATTCGGGTAAGACGCCATTGTTGTCATATCGGTAGATAAACTATGACATTAATCAATTGCCTACGACAATGGAGCCGCTTACCTCAAGAACCGAACAGTGGTTCGAGACCTCCGAACAATGCGTCGGTCCTCCTAAAATACCTTTGTTGTTAGTTAAGAGGGGTGCAAGGTAGTTCAAACTACATTTGCCGCCTTATATTGACGTGTAGTGAGTCGGTTTATCCATAGAACACCTCACACATGCCATGTAATAACGGTTGTTTTATCAATATAGAACCCTTTAAAATGTTGGATTGTGAAATAGAAAAAGTATTAAGCTTACCTACATTACATCCAAATTTTATCCCATTTATACATGTGACAAAATTATATTGTTAAAATTATTATGTTCTATAGTAAATAAATCGATTCAGGTCAAAATTCCAAATCATCCATGTCCATTCTACTGATATATTTGTAAAAGGCTTTAATTTTTTTCATACTTTGTGTCTGTTATAGACTCCAATAAGTGAAATAATTTATACTTTTTAATTTCTTAAAGTCGGTTCTTATTTTTAATTGAAAGTGTCATTTTTGCTGGCAACAAGGCATTCCATCTTAGTCCTGAGAGGTAACAACGTATTTGTATTTTATAATCGAGGATAGGTGTAACTGTCTATGGGCCACAGCATACTTTCACTATTAGCTGCACTGTGTGCTCTTATATCTGTCTTATTTTAAAAAGTAAACTTTAAATTTGGCCATTATATTCAATTATTTTTTGTATTATTGATGTGTTTTATCCTAAAAACGAGGCTGAGCATAGAAGGCAATGTAATGACACCTGGCAACAAATATATTAATTTACATATTTCCTTATAGTACTGAACGTATTTACTATATAATGAACGTCTCTCTCTTTTTACCATCAACTTACAGTATACATGTAAAATCAAGCAATTTCCAATCGTAAATTAGTGTATTATTACACCATAACAGCAAATCTTTGTTTTTTAGTTCATCACAAGCATGCAACAGATTATGACATTGATTTATGCGGATGAAAAGCATGTAGACCTACTTGAAAACAGTTTTTAATATATTCTTCAAAAATAAGAACACTAAACATCTCATAAGGAAAATCATTGTCAATCATTACAAATTTTAGGTAGACAACAGAAGACACCCTATTCTAAATAAAATTAAATTCTACGTTATTTAACAGCTAACAGCGTTTAATCACAACCCTCACGATATTTTCCACGGCGAACAGCAAATAATTTCATTAGCCGTCTCAGAAATCCGCACAAACACATAAGCTTTGCGGGAAGTCCGCATTATTCATACATCAGGCCCCTTTGTCTGGCGACACGTCACTGCATCCCTTACGCGATGCCAACAACACTACTATAGGACTGTTTTATTCAATAAAATTAATAAAAATATTTCTTCTCTGGGAACTATAAATACTTCTAATGCTGTATTTTATTTAATTATTAAAATGTTTCTGCACAAAAATAGTATATGACGTCTTAATGCCTAAAGGCATCTCTTTCAGTCAACCTTTAGGTTTAGCACGGAAAACAAATCAGCGGTGGTGCAGCAAAAATAAAAAATAAAAGAGAATAATCATAAGTTAACCTGGAACAGACAATGATGAATATGATTGATGAATTACAGTACAGACTATAAAAACATTTTTTCTTGGCTGCGGAGAGCAGCATCATAGATGCAAAAAGTGCTCTGCCAAAGCGTAACGATTCAGACAAACCCTCCACACTATAGGAGTGAGACTCATACTCAGCAGTGGACTATAAATGGACTGATGATAAGTAATGAGAAGACATTTCTGCAGCTGCTGTATCCAGGTCTGAGGGATATAGAGAGCCAGTATAATTACATGCTGTGAAATATTCCTCAAAAGTAACAACGCATCTTTAGCCTTCTTTACTTAAAGTTGATTTTAGGGGTGCATGGACTCCGGTAGTATTATTATTTTTTTAATTTACACAAATAATATTATACGTTGTAAGGTATAATTTTAATTGATTTTGTTAAAGAAAATAATTTCTTCTTTACGTTTGTACGTTGTAATGTGTTTTTTTTATAGGATAAGGATGACAAGCGAACACACAGTCCACCTGATGGTAAGTGGTTGCTGTGGCCCATAGACATCTACATCTGACCTCGTTTGCAAAATGCAGATGGTTTGTCAGCCGTGAGGACTAAGATGGAATGTCTCTTTTCCAGTAAAAAGGGTCTCCGGTTCTCTACACTCACCAAAGGAAACACGGCAGCGCTCGTATTATGGTATTATGGCGCTGGCAGGCTGGTTTACGCTGGTATTCTGTGAGAGCGTGGTCCTTCCGCGGTCGAGCCGACCCATTCGTGCTTTAACTATACTATAAATATAGCTGCAGCTTGGTTCTACCACGCATATAAAAGATATTGAAAAATTTAAATAATTCAACGCTGCTCGGCACGCGAACGACGCATATAAGCCTAGCACATCGATGAGAACCCAGGGAAACCAGCTGTGAACGCCGGTGCGCGAGGTGGCATAACATATAACATAATATAGGGGTAAGCAAGATGTCCACGTGCCATTATATTTACCACGTACTCGGCGGTAAACCTGAATCTCTGAGAAATAAAAACAAATATTTTGAAGACTTGAAGTCCGCTCACACGCATGTGGTCAGCGCAGCGGACACTTTCTTTCCCTAACCTAAACCTCTAACCTCTTAGAAGTGAGAGCTTGTCTGTGCCCAGCAGTGTGACATATATAAGCTGTACCTTTAACTTTAAGCGAGGTGTCATGTCATGATATACACGGGTGACAGGAACAGCAACAGAAACCGCGGGATACAGCTAGTTTTAAGGTACAGTATTAATTGATTTTGTTAAAGAAAATAATTTCCTCTTTAAGTTTGTAATGGCTATTTTTTCTCTTTTGTATTTTTTTTTCACCATTGTATTTATGAAAATAATAACCAGTATATTCGAGAACTTGTAGTTTGATTCATAAATTGAATTTCGACCTCCTTCGCTCCATAAGTCACAGCTAAAGCGGAGAAACAACTGACAAGTGAAAACTTAACTCCTGCCGTGATTCGTGTACTGTGAGACTCGGTATACTAAAAGCAGATTAGTTTTCTGGTTAGTGTAATGGATATATACTTACTTTTTTTAGAATACCTGATTTAAATGCAACTCCAGTAAATATTTAAAATTTACATTTTAACTTTAAAAAGGGTACATTTTTTACTTATAAACGTATAAACTACGTCTTTACTTATAAAATTGGTCGTTTATTAATACTGGCTAGTTTGAAGTTGGAATTACAAATTAAAACTAATATCATATTAAGGCTACGCCATTGTTTAAAGAAATATTTCTTTGTTTTTGCTGTGTCAATTAAAAATTCACGCTATTTTCGGATATGAGAATCAGCGTAGTATCAACGCTGTACATACGGCGCGTAATATCAACCTCTGTTTGATATGATTTTACGAACGGATGTACAACGCGTTTGTAAGTTTGATCGCTTCCGTAATGGAAATTTCGACGCAGCAACGAGTGAAGATTATTTTAAAAGCTATTGTGGAAGCAGAATAATCTAACCTACATATTAGCAGCCTTTTACGTCTTTTTTTATAAGGTTGGCAAACGAGCACACAGTCCACCTGATGGTAAGTGGATGCTGTGGCTCATAGACATCTACAACAATCCTCAATTAGGTATCAAAATGCAGATGCGTTGTCACCCCTGAACACTAAGATGGAATGCCTTATTTCATCAGTATCAGTAAAAAGTGTCTCCAGTCGCTACACTTACCATACGAAACACAGCAGTAGTGCTACTTTATGCTGGTATTCTGTGAGAGTGTGGTCCATCCCCGGTCGAGCCAACCCAGGCGTACTACAATTATAATATAGTTTCAGCCTGGATCTACCACGTAAAAAAACACGTATACGCACACTTACAAAAGGATGCAGTGTTAAAAAAAAAAGAAGTATAGAAATTATAACGTAGCAGCAGTGAGTACGCTAATATGTTCCATTCTGCAGGATATTGAGGAATAGAGCCAGGTTGTGTGAGGTATTTAATTCCAGGCTATGGGGCATTCCATCTTAGTCAGTGACAACGCATCTGTAGTTTGTTTTAGTTTGAAGGTGCTTGGAGATATCCATAGACTACAGTAACCATTTAATATCAGGTAAGCTAGTTTGCCACTTCAGTGTTTTTAAAAATTGACTGCCGTGTCAGCTCACTAAAATTCCACAGTAAACAAGCGACAAAGCTGATCTGCATTTTTTTGAATCAGCACAAAAATTAAGAATGAGAGAAAGAGACAGCAGGGTCTTACTGAATGTTTTTTCGTAATTTGGATAATTTTTTTTCTAATAATTTTTTTTAACTTGAATAAGACCATGAAAAGACGGCTTTAAACTATTCATCGATTTATGTCTGCTATATGTCTCTAGCAGATACATCAATGAATGTGAAGATAGTTGGATAGTTCGAATGCTTAAAAATACAACTTTCAAAAATTACTTTAATTTGTCTAAATCAAATTGCAATTTTAAAAGTAAGTGCCTAATAATTTTAAAAATTTGTAAGCAATTGCGATAACTGTTTTCTAGTGGCATAGGAGGCGATACCTGAACTGTTTCTACTCCAAATGTCAACCTCACCTAGACGCGGTGCTCTCCGCTGATTAAATAAGGCTCTGACAGCCGACTGACGGTGGAAATCCTTGACGATAATGTGCCAAATAAAAATCGCACAGACTGGTTATAGGAAGTATTAGAACTCGAGCTAGAGTACCTGTACTGCACCCACCAATCCGCTTGCCCCGTGGCAAGCATGTTTATGTTTTTCAAAATATACGTCTGTATGCATATTCATAAAAAGACAGCAGCGAACTATAACTGGAACTAAAGACAGCGAACGCGAGACGAAAAACATTGAAGCTGTTCCCCGCGACCAGCCTTTGTAAGGTTTAACTTGCCTGCAACGTTTTGCCTTCTGAGGACGCTCAGAGAAACTTCTAATACATAATACATATCTAAGAAAACATTCCCTTGAGGGGTCAAGGGAATGTTTTCTTAGATATCTAGAATCACATCTCTTTTTCAGTCGGCTGCGTCGGCTATTGTGCTATACACGGGCCTCTCCTGTCCGTCGAGTTCCTATCAAATACCTGATGTATTGAATCTTTCAAAGCTACTCCCTGATACTGTCGCTGGCGTGAGTATTAACTTCCGATATTTACGAGTTAATTTATTTATTACTATTCAGTAATCAATTCATTACAGCCTATAAAATTCCACTGATAAATATATTCCTAGAGATAGAGATGATATTTGCTACAGTTATTACACTTGACAAGGAGGTTGGCGATCGCAGTTTCTTATTATTTTTATTGTTATCAGGAATCCTATTTTTATTTCCCTTTTTACCTCTAACGACACCAACGGGATGATATGGGGTATGGATTCTCTTAAGCCGCTGTTTTACAAGATAATTACAAAACTCTGTTGAAAATTCCAAGATTCTTGTAGCATTTTCACTTGTCTATTTATACGACACCCATGGTATGAAACTGGAAGATGGATTCGTTCACACACATTAGTAAATGTAGTGACATCAATATGAATAAAGCACATTTTGAAATCAATACCAGATGCCATTAGTATCTCGGTTGCGACATACTTTAGGATCACGAAACGCTTATGCAAATGTTATGAACCGACCTTCGTCTGACAAAGAAAGTAAAGCAGACTACTAAAATCACCCGCAGTTACATTAATAAAACCTAAGACACACTGTGTGTTTTTCTACTCAATGGAGTTTCTTTGAATGCACTAATTTGCGCAGTAAAAATTTTATCGTTTATAATTTAAAGCCTTACAAACGTTTTTATTATTAATTAAAAGACAAGATTTAATCGATAAAATAGTTTAAATCAATGAAAAATAAATAATTAAATAAAGTAATTTACGTGGTTGCTGGATCATACGTGAAATAGTTAATATTGACTAAATAAGAAATAAAATTTTTATCATTATTTCTGTGAAAAAATTAATAAGTATAAAGATAAGGTATGTCAATAACACTTCTAAGTTTAAACTTAAATTTTCTATTTTAAGTTTAAAGTTACAGCCTATATACGTCCCACTGTGGGCCCCGGCCTCCCCCCTATTTTTGAGAGGGGCTTAGGATAAGGAAGTGACCGCGGCGTTGCCCCACGCAGTCTACCTGATTGTAAGTGAATGTTGTTTTCCAAGGAAAACTACATTTATCCTCTAAAACGCAAAGGTGTTGTCATCGTTCTCGTCATCCACATCGTCATCGTCATCATCATGGTCGTCGTCATCGTCATCATCATAATCATCGTCATCGTTGGCATTACGTCAACGTCATCGTCATCGTCATCCACATCGTCATCCACATCGTCATCGTCATCCACATCGTCATCGTCATCATCATAATCATCGTCATCGTTAGCATTATCGTCAACGTCATCGTCATCGTCATCCACATCGTCATCCACATCGTCATCGTCATCCACATCGTCATCGTCATCATCATAATCATCGTCATCGTTAGCGTTATCGTCAACGTCATCGTCATCGTCATCCACATCGTCACCCACATCGTCATCGTCATCCACATCGTCATCGTCATCCATATCGTAATCGTCATCATCATAATCATCGTCATCGTTAGCGTTATCGTCAACGTCATCGTCATCGTCATCCACATCGTCATCGTCATCATCATAATCATCGTTATCGTTAGCGTTATCGTCAACGTCATCGTCATCATCATCCACATCGTCATCGTCATCATCATAATCATCGTCATCGTTAGCGTTATCGTCAACGTCATCGTCATCGTCATCCACATCGTCATTGTCATCGTCATCCACATCGTCATTGTCATCGTCATCCACATCGTCATTGTCATCCACATCGTCATCGTCATCGCTATGGTCATTGTCAAGGTCATCGTCATGGTCATGTCATGGTCATGGCATGGTCATCATAGTAGTCATCATCATGGACGTCGGCATGGTCATCGTCATCGTCCTTCTCCGGTCGAACCGGCAGACCCTCTATACGTAAATTGTCTCTACATATTTTTTTGTTCTTATTTCTCAGACATACAGGTTTTCCTCACAATGCTCTTGTTTCATTGAAGTTTGAATCCAAGATTAGGATATTAATTAACTGTAATTAGGTATACAGAATGTTAGTGGTTGATGTAGGTATTCGCCAACAAACTGTAAGAAACAACTGACTGTATATCTTTGGGCCACAGCATCCACTTACCATCAGGTGGACTGTGTGCTCGTTTTATCACCTTTTTACCTTTAGGAGTGGGGGCAAACGAGCATGCCGCCCACCTGATGGTAAGTGACCACCGCCACCCATGAATAACTGCAACACCAGGGGAATTGCAGATGCGTTGCCGGCCTTTTAAAAAGGAGTAGGCTCTTTTCTTCAAGGTTCCTAAGTCGTATCGGTCCGGAAAAATCGCTGGCGGTAGTCGATTCCACAAGGAAGCTGTACGAGGAAGAAAGAGCTCGGTCGCCGACGATTCGAACCGCTCTGCGCTGGATGCGATCAAATGGAAGGAGCTGGCACCGGGAAGTCCCAGCCCAGAGATGGGAACAGTATTCCATGTGAAGTTGCAGGCAGTGTGCCGGAATGAAATGCCGCTCTACTGAGCACGCTAAAATTTTTAGAGGCCAATTTGGCCTTCTGCTCCAAGTGACCACAAACTGCACGTCACTCGATATTTCGAGCCGAGGATTCCGATACTGGCTGAGGCAACATGGAGAGTGCCTTGAAACTGAGGAGATACGAAAAACGGATTATATTTATCGGTAAACGCGCATACTTGAGTCGGCCCCAGTCTGAGACTTTGTTCAGCAAAGTCTCGACTTCAGATACAAGTTTGTTCCGGTATCTACTCGGCGAAGTTTTGCCGAGAAATATTGGCACGGTCGGTGTATAAAGCATCACCAGTGCTGTCGTCCGCATAGCAATGAATGTTACCAGTTTGCAACATATCATTGATATGCAGAAGAAACAGCATCGGCTGAATAGCACGCAGCCTTGTGGAACACCAGCGTTAATGGGTTTGTAATCGGGGCATGCACCGTCTACTACAAACTTGATGCTCCGATTTGCAAGAAAACTGTTTTATTCTATATAAAAAAAATGTGTAATAAAATGTTAGAGAATTACATTTTAATTTTACAAATTAAATTCAAAAATATTATATTTCTTTAACTAACAATAATTATTGTTATCAGGCTCTTATGTATTAATAAGTATACGTAGGTCTCTCAATAAGTTTTGAGATGCACGAAATTTAAAAATGGAACGCACCTTTGTTATGTTTCTAAAAAGCAAATTTATTTAAAAATGAAACTCCATAAGCCAATTGCTCAGTATTAAAAAAAAAAACAAAGTTATATTAATTTTCCTGCAACGCTTCCCGCGCTTTTCATTTAAAACGATGGATCTTAACCGTGAACATTTGCGCGCTGTGATATATTATTATTTTAAATTTGGTTTAACCGAACAATTAAGTTTACTACGGTTACAATCAGCATTAGGGAACTCAACTTCATCACGCGCAACAATTTTTAGGTGGTTTGCGGAATTCAAAAGGGGTAAAATTTTGATTTGTAACAGAGGATAGATGTAGATGTCAATGGGCCGCAGCAACCACTTACCATCAGGTGGACTGTGTGCTCGTTTGTCACCCTTATCCTATAAAAAAACGGCAGAAAATGTATGAACTACTGAAATGTTGGTGCGTGAAGACCCACGAATCACATATACGGACATCGAAAAGATTATAGGCATTAGTTCGGGGAGCATGCATACCATCCAACATCAATATCTTGGAGTGAGGAAGCTGTGTGTTCGATGGATCCCTCGTTTGCTCTCCGAGAGCGAAAAACAGACGCGTGTGGATTGGTGCCATGAAATGCGTCTACGTTTTGAAAATGGGGCATCTAGGCGTGTTTCAGAAATCGTTACTGGTGACGAGACATGGATCTATCAATATGATCCGGAAAATAAAAGGCAATCATCGGTATGGGTCTACTCTGAAGGACAGTTATCGACAAAACTGCAAAGACCTCGCAACGTCGGCAAAAAAATGGTGGCTAGTTTTTTTGCTGGAAAATTGTAGGTGAGTCAACTCTGAATAGAACACTACAGTTGGATTACCCAAAGCTTTTCAAGCTGTGTGGTAGAGAAGACCAAAGATCGGGCTTCGGGGAATCATGCTGCTTCACGATAACAAGAGTCGTTACACATATACACATACCTCCCTTAGAACAAAAACATTTATTGAGGAATCTGGTGGTGAAACTCTAAATCACCCACACTACAGCCTTGACTTAGCTCCTTGTGATTTCTTTTTGTTCCCGAGAGTCAAAGAAAAAATAAAAGGCAAGTTTTTTTTCAAGCGCCGAAGAAGTCGTGGCTGCCTACGAAGAAGCGATTTCCGACCTGTCAGATCAAGACTGGCAAACGTGTTTTCAGAGTTGGTTTAGACGAATGGAACCTTGTATAGAGCATGATGGAGAATATTTTGAAAAGATGTAAAATAAATATTAATAGTATCTAGAATACTTTTTGTATATCTCAAAACTTATTGAGTGACCTATGTACGATATGACTTACAACGTTGTAGGACTTCTCTTCTGCTTGGGAGTTCTACTGACTTTTCTGGGTCTTTCTTATTTTGCCACAAAAAAGCAGTGCTTTCACTGCTGCATTTCGGTGCCAAGTGTAGCCAAAGTGTAGTACAGGCTGTGGGCATTCTAACTTAGTCCTGAGAAGTGAGAACGCATCTGTAACCTTCTCTTTTTCAAGTTGGTTGAAGGTTTTTATGGACTGCAGGAGCCACTTACCATCAGGTTGACTATTAGTTTGTCACTTCTTTTTATAAAAGAAGACCGTCAACATGGTTTTTTCCACAAAATATGGGTCTGACAAATAATATAATATGCGTTTCTCTGCAACTAGTGGGTCAACAGTGCAGCCGTCTATCTGGACAGCTTTTCCTCCATTATTTGTCTTCATTTAACCTTATTTTTCTTCATAAGAATATAATTTATTGGAAAATATGCGGTAGTGTGTACAACCGTTTTGTCGCTCATAAAATGCTGTACAAATTGACGCAGTGTGTAGTAGTCAAAGTCGTGTGGAGCGATCGCTCATCCGATGAATACCGTTAAATAGCACCACAACGCATTTAAAGGTCGTTTGTATTTGTAAGTCGACGTCGTTCTCGTTTAGCATGTTTTTTTTATTTCTTTACTCATATTATATATGAAAGTACCGCTTGTACTCAAATTACTGCGTTCAGTAATATGAACACGAAAGTATTTTTCTTTTTTTTCTATTTCTTAGGAATTCTAGATGGTCGTTCGATAGTTAAGATACGTCCCTAAACTTCATAGAATAGAATAGAATAGAATGATTTTTATTCAATATGGATTATTACATAATACTTATTGAAAGTCATTATTTTATTTACCACTGGTTCGGAAAATACCTCTGTCCTGGGAAGAACCAGCAAGAAACCCAGCGGGACTTTTTTTTTAAACATAATTTCATTTAACAATAATTTTGTTTATACAATTTTAAATGAATTTTCATAGAACCAGCATGGTGGCGATCACCTTATTCCCAGGGGTTATTTTCATTCATGTATTCCTTGATATTATAATAACCCTTTTTGTACAGTTTTTCTTTAATAAAACTTTTAAACTTGTTTATTGACAAACTTTGAACATGTTCTGGGATTCTGTTGCAAAAGCGTATACATTGCCCCATAAATGAATTACTAATTCTGTGGAGTCTTGTAAGTGGCATTACAAGCTTATGTTTGTTCCTAGTGTTTAAGGTATGAACATCCTTATTCTTATTAAAGCTATTTATGTTTTTATGTACATACATTACATTTTCATAAATATATTGCGATGCCAAAGTTAATATGTTTATTTCTTTAAATTTTTCTCTAAGGGACTCTTTAAAATTTAGATTATAAATCGCCCGTACGGCTCTCTTTTGCAAAACAAATATAGCTTCAATATCAGTCGCATTACCCCATAGCAAAATTCCATAAGACATTACGCTATGAAAGTAACTAAAATACACTAACCTAGCTGTCTCAACATCTGTGAGACTTCTAATCTTTCTTACAGCATATTCTGCAGAACTAAGTCTGCTTGCTAATTTAGATATATGGGGGCCCCATTGAAGTTTCGCATCAATAGTAATACCGAGAAAAACAGTGGTATCCACAAGACTCAACTCCTCCCCATTTAAGAGCACATTGGTTTTCGAATGTTTTACATTAGGTATTGTAAATTTAATACATTTTGTCTTATTGCCGTTTAAGAGCAAATTGTTGGCGTTAAACCAATGTACTAGTTTCGATAGAGCATTATTTACATCGTCATATTTAATTGACTGCCGTTTCAGTTTCAAAATTAAAGAGGTATCGTCAGCAAATAATACTATATCGTGATTGTCCCCTACAAGATAAGGTAAGTCATTAATATAGATTAAGAACAGGAATGGGCCAAGAATCGAGCCCTGAGTAACACCCATTGATACTACTGATCCGGAGGAACATTTACCATTAATGACGACTTTTTGAGTTCTGTTACTTAAATATGAAGTAATAAGTTTAAGCGCCAAATTTTTTACACCGTAATGTTGTAGTTTCCTGATTAATGTATCATGATGAACACAATCGAAAGCCTTGGAAAGGTCACAGAAAATACCTAAGGCATCTTGTGAATTCTCCCAGGCATTAAAAATATATTTCATAAGCTCAACACCGGCGTCAGACGTCGAGCGACCCCTTGTAAAACCAAATTGATTTTTATGAAGTAATTTATTTGTATTAAAAAAAATTAACAATTGATCCAAAATTATTTTTTCAAAAATTTTACTGAGAGTTGGTAGTACAGAAATAGGTCTATAATTAGCGGGGTCCAATGTACTACCAGATTTAAATAAAGGTATTACTTTACTATACTTCATTAAATCAGGAAACACACCAGAATCGATACAAGTATTAAAAATAATAGCAAGATGAGGTGCAATTAAATCTATTATGGACGCAATCACTGTAACGGAACTCCCCCACAAATCTGCGGTTTTCTTTACATCAATGGTTTTGAAGTATTTTACAATATTATGCGGTAATACTTTTTCAAATCTAAATTCTTTTAAACAGGTATTAACATTCTGTTTAAGTAATGATTCGGCGACAGTTGGAGAAGCATTCAATGACTCTGTTGTCAAGATAGGAACATTAGTGAAATATTTCTCAAACACCGCTGCAACTTCTTGATTTGATTTAGTCAATTCATTATTAACTTTTAATTGAGAGTTTGAGTTACGAGGTTTCTCTTTACCGGTTTCGCTGTTAATTATACTCCACGTCATTTTAATTTTATTCTTAGCTGTCTTAATTTTGTTACTAATATGTAATGATTTGGCTGTGGAGCAAACTCTTTTAAACATTTTAGAATAATTTTTTACATATTCTTTAAAAGCATCGGAAAGATTATACGATCTTTCATGGTAAAGGTCATATAACCTTCGTCTGCTTTTATGAATTCCTACTGTCGCCCACTCATTAAATGCCTTGCGACTGTTTCTGGAGAATGTTTTAGAAGTGAATGTTTTATTAAATTCATTGTTTATAAAGGTAAATAATTCTCTATATAAATAGTCTGCATTGTTCTTATAAGAAAGGGATGGAAGGATTTTTAACATATTACTTCTAAATCTCTCCAGGCGTTCTGCATTAATAGGAACAAACACAATTTTCTCATTTACCTGCTTTTTGTGCATATAAGGTAACGAAACCAGTTGTCCACAGTGATCTGAACTAAGTTTTTGTATTATTGATTTGTTGATTGGTACAACACCTGTAAAAATATTATCAATACAAGTTGCACTACACCCTGCAATACGTGTAGCTTCAAAGAATAAATTATTAAGATTATAGGATTTGAACAAAGAACAGAATTTAATACTGATGGAAGAAGTTTCCAGGAGATTGATATTAAAGTCTCCACACACTACAAGAGATTTATTCTGTTTATTAAGCTTAACTAAAACTTCTTCCATAATTTTTTCAAAAGTATCATAACTTGAACATGGGGGTCTGTAAACACTGACAACAATAAGGTGCTCAAGCTCAACACATGCCATTTCTACAGTACGCTCAACAGAGAGGCTCACAATGTCTTTACGTTCTTTACATGATAAGGACTTATTAGCTAATATTAAGGAGCCACCACGTAATTTAGTATCTCTATTGAACGAACTGACCACCTGGTGATTACTGAAATTAAATATGGAGTTGTATTCTTTCAACCAATGTTCTGTAATACATAAAATATTTACACTGTTACTATTTAAAAATAAATCAATTTCTAATTCTTTGCCTAACATACCTTGTATATTTTGATGCACCAGGTTGATACAGTTTTTATTATTGTTATTTTGTTAAATTGCATAATTATGTATTGGTAAGTTGCATTCTAAGCTATTTAAATTATCTTTGCTAGAGATTACCTCTATTGTCTTATTATCTAATTTAAATTACTTGGAACTGGTTCCAAATCAAATATAAAATTATTTTGTTGCTCAAAAGAAGCAGGTGTCAAGGTAGCCAAATCATTGGCTGAGTTAAAATATAAATAATAAGATAGCGTATTTGCTACCAGTCTTAAACTATACTTTGATAGGTAATACCTATCTCTTGTCAAAAACTTCTTAGTTAAATTATTAATATCAATTAAATGAAATTTATCATTATTATTCTTACAATTAAATGTCAAATTTAAGTTATTGTTACATGTCAAGTTATGCATCATTAAATTTAAATTATGTCTTAGTTTATTTTCCTGTGGCCACCCCTCTATGTAAGGCAATGTAAACAAGATAACTTTAACCACATTTATGTTATTGAGATATTCAATATATTTTAATAATTGATTCTTGTTCATATTGCCTCTTCTCCCAACAAAAATTATTAATATACTATTAGGGTTAAATTTACTAGTCAAAATTTTATTCATAATATCACTGAATGATGCTCCAGGCATGCAGTAATTACTTATCTGTTGCCTTTTTAAACAGTTATTCAATGATATACCCAAGTTTTTGCCTATGTCATCACTATACACAATTATATTATTTTTTTCATTATATAGATTACTTTTTAAATTTATCTGCTTTGTTATGGTACTATCATAGAGTGTAGGTATCATAGTACCTGAACGTGCATAGATGCGAGAAAACCTAAACCTAGTTCAATGCCCGACGTTGGTACTACAAATTTTTTATTACAATAATAAAAGTTTATTTTTCACATGCTCAAAGTGAAGAAATGTAATACGTTGTAGAGCATTAACATCATTAGGTACATGCTGCAGTTTCCTCCACGCTCTCACAGAATACCAGCGTACAATAGCAGCTTAATGTTGCTGTGTTTCGTATGGTGAGTGTAGAGAACCAGATACCCTTTTTTACTGGAAACGAGGCATTCCATCTTCGCCCTCAGGGGTGACTACGCATCTGCATTTTGAATCTTAATTGAGGTTAAAAGATGTCTATGGGTCACAACATCCACTTAACATCACGTGGACTGTGCGGTCGTTTGTCATTCTATAAAAAAAATAACAAAACTTGTATTATGAATCGATAACATGTGAAACCTGCTAATATGCATCGCAATAGCTAGTCTTACCTCGCCTATTATTCTTTCAGATCAGAAAGAAAATATGTGTCTCCTATTAGAATGTGTGATCGAATGTAAAAGTGTATTTTCTATTTGTTTTCGTTTTCTGTTATGAAAAGCGATGTAGTATTAACCGTACGATTGCAGTAGTTTATCTTTATATTAATTTTCATACGAAGAAGATACTTAGAAACTTATTCCACACAATTTCGGGGTGGAAAATAGCACGCAGTTCATCTGATGATACATGCATTGCCACCCTTGAAGGCTAGCATGATATAGCTCGTTACCTTTAAAAACGTCCTCCATTTCTTGTGACTTATCATACGAAACACAGCATCATTATGCTGCTATTTTGCTTTGGTGGTTCGCGTGAGCGTCGTCCTTTCTTGCTGAAATGACCTAATATTTTTAAATTGACCATTACTCTTTACTCGAGAGGTTTAGACGTATTTGAATCTTAAAACGATGTTATTTTTTAAGTTTAAGTTCAAGAAAGAAATGAGTTTTGAGAAGTATGTCAACATTTATATAGTCAAGTTAGAAAGTTTCATCTTCACGCGATCCACTCTGCGAGCTTCCGGCGACCAATCCAATCAAAGACGCTGACATCAAATTGACAAACTGGTGATGGGAAGCAGCACATACCGCACATGGGTTTGTTAAATCCACAGCACAATCTCCAAAATTACGCTTGTCTGCTGACGTATTCTTTGAAAGGCCAGCAGTATTTTTTTTTAATTGGGGCAAATCCTCCACCGTCAATCACCGTCCAGAAATTTGATTGTATATAAAAACATGCGTGAGGGTCGTGAAACACTCGGTTGGAACGAAATTCCTTTCGTAGTATATTATCTATACATATAATAAATCTGTAGAAAATTTGTGTGTTCACGATTCACGTAAAAACTACCGAACGGTCTCCATCAAATTTTGTTGACCGAGTATAACATATAGGCGACTTTTTATTCGCTTACGGAAGATTAAAAAAGGGTTATGTTTTTCTTTTTTTTTTAAGTTTATTGTCATTATGGCTGTTGATAGTTTTTTTTAGTTCTAAAGAGGATTTAGCTGTACGTATAATAAATCTATAGAAAAGTGTGTGTGTTCGTGGAAATAAAACTCATCGTGCCATCAACCAGAAACGGCAGAATAACGTCTGCCTGACCAGCTAGTTATTGATAAACGTATTATATTATTGATTAACAAATACAAATAAATGAATTACTAGCATATATTAAAATGAAGCATCATTTAAAATAAAATAATATTTCTTTCATGGCAAGATAAGAGAAAGTGCGAGGGAGATGGATATAATTCCATCTCGCTTCCTATAGCCGACGAGGCCGTCTACTCTACGTCAGAAGGGGTCGTGACGGAAAAATCTTGCACTTTTTCTTGCCTAGCTCCCATCCGCCAAATTCGTACCGTCCGATAAGGATCTTCGTTCCAACAGTTCCTTTCAGTGTTTAAAATTATATTTACTATTACATTTTACGTCCTATTTAAGATTTTTTCTTGTATTTGCCCTAATGTGAGACAACAATGTGAGAGCTTGATATTAATTCTGCAACTATTATTATTTAATATTAAATCTTATAATACTTTTCTATACCATGCATCTTTTGCGTGTAATCGAGGAATACCTTTCACATTCTTCACTGATTTCAATGACAAAGGCTATGCATTAGACAGTATCTATAAAATACATTAACATATAGAGAGAGATTGGGCATGACAAGTGAGTTATGTACGAACGTGGTATGTGGTTACGATTCCACTATGCACTGTTATATCGAGATGTCAATAAGGTATACATAAAGGAATTTACCGAAAATCAATACAAAGTACCTCTCACAAATCTTTTCTAAAATATTTTTAACAGTTTTTAAACAAATTGATTCGAAAATTATAATTTTTCTTGTGTTTTGTGTAAGATCTGTGATTATTCTGAGCATGTTAATAATGTAACTATGAGTAAATATGCTTTTGCTAAAGTGCCTGACGAATCCTTCCCATAGTGGAGGGAGGAGGGCGCACATTTAAGGTTGATAAAGAAAAGATAAAAGATTTAAAGCGCATCTCGGGTTGAAATGCTGGGTCGCGCCAATAACAGTTATAGGGCTTTCTGTCAAGAAATTTTCAGTGGCAGGCCGAAGCCGAATAGTTGGTGGAGTTTCACCCCTGGTCCGTTGGTCCTGCGCCTAATCTCTCTCCGGGCGTGTTGGATTGGAGTCACATCGGACTATGAGAGTAAGAGAATAAAGAGTGAACCTAAGCTTGCGCATACACTTGGGCACTGTAATCCTGTCCTGCGCAGCTAGTCTCCGCTGAGACTGGCGCCGGTGTGGACAACATTGTTATTATTAATTATAATTTCATATTAATATTTAATATAAATCCTCTACTGATAATCTATATTACAATGCAACATAACACTATAGTAAGTACTTGTGGGTGCATGAAAATGGTTGGTTTTAATTGACTATATTTTTTTTCTTTTCTTCTTAATTTAAATCTTACTATACTATACCAGTAATTTTTTTCTTTTTTCCTTACTTTAACTACAACGGTACGATCACAGTTGGTCAAATGCAGAGGCTTAACATAAGCTTGCCTCAAAGGAGTTTTTTACGTGGTAGAGCCATGCTGCAGCTATGTTATGGTTGTAGCACGAATGGGTCAACTAGACCGGGGAAAGACCACGCTCTCACAGAATACCAGCGTAAAATAGCAACTTGACGCTGCTGTGTTTCGTATGGTGAGTGTAGAGAACCGGAGAACGAATTTTACTGGAAACGAGGCATTCCATCTTAGTCCTCACGGGTGACAACGCATCTGTATTTTGATTCGTGATCGAAAATAGATGTAGATGTGTATGGGTCACAGCACACCACTTACCTTCAGCTGGACTGTGTGCTCGTTTGTCACCCATATCCTATAAAAAAAAGGATGTCACTGTGTACGGTTCTGTTCTAACTACCTACATCTTCGGACTTCAGTTTTGGTTTTATGGTCTAGATTTTTAAGATTTGTGCGCGTTTAATTCGCTATTGAGTTTGAGGAGTCTAGAAAATAGACGCCGGGTCGATTAATTGTTTGGAAGTTAATGTTTAATTGTACTGTCGCGTTAAGTGCCTTTTGTGTGTTGTCTATGTAGTTAGATAGGCTGATTTTGAATCTTAATGCGGGCGTAGTATTTAATTGCGCTTGCGTGCGTGAATGAGTGCGTACGTGAGTGCGTGTGTGCGTGTGTACGTTCGTACGTGCGTGCGTGCTTACGTGCTTGCGCCCGTGCGTGCACGCATGCATGCGTGCGCCCGTGCGTTAATGCATGCTTGCGTGCGTGCGTGTGTGCATGCGTGCGAGCTTTTGTTCTCCCTGCACGACCAGATCGTTACTGTACCTAGTAGCGGTCTGCCCTACACTGCATTGAGGCTGCTACCCAAAGGATTTTCTCGCCCATTTTTTTTTTCAAGTCTTCGAACAATATTTTCGTAGCATAGTCATGTTTACGTGGGACTTGTAACCAAAAACTGTGTTAGGTTAGTTTAGATTACCTGCTTGTCTCCCCCCCCCCTTCCCCCGAACGGGACTATCACTTTTCTAGGGGTAAGTTTAATTGTTTAGGTGCTGAACCAGGATCCAACCAGCTTGCTAAACGCTTGCGATTTTCAAGCAGAATTCATTTTTCGTCGCCGGTAATAATGCGCTTCAAAATTCCTTCACTTGTGTGGCTGTTGAGCAGTGCAAGGCACGTCACGACGCGTTGTTCGCGCTGGCGTTCATTGAGTTCGTGGGCCACCCATTTGTTAAGCTTTTTTACCTTGCCAAAGGAATTTTTTTTATTTGAAATGGCTAGTACTGCAGAACGGCAATTTTATAGGCATATGACATCTGCCCCCCCTCCCCACCCCCCGAAAGAGTTCCCGCCTTGTCGTGGCTTATTAGCCGTGGCTTGGTCACCCGCGGTGAATAAAGAGGGACCCATTGGCTGGCCCGAGGTGGCCACTCCGAGTGGGCTTGGTAAGCCCACTTCGGATGTGTGTCGGTGGCCAGCGGTGAGAGGGGTGTCCTCTCACCTTACCAGTGATGCGCCACTCGCCCTATCCTCCGCGACTCTGACGGGGCCGCAACGTTGATGCGGTGGTGTTGGGGCCGCGGGGGGAGAGGAGTGTCGGTATTGCGAGGCGCCGCTCTCCCTACCCTCCGCGGCCGAAACTTGGTTGGCGACGGAGCCAGAGACCAGATCCACCGCTGGGGTCGGGAAATCGGGTGCTACTAAGTGCTCAATTTTCCTGGTCCCATAGCCTCCGCGTACCGGACTCGGGGGGGTCCGATACGCAGGTGGAGTTAGAGGCCGTGGAGGGGGGCGTGCCTTGTGTTCCTGGTGCGCCTTGCCTGAGAAGGAGAATGGGGAGGAGAGGTCCTTCCCCAAGAAGGGGCTGCCATGGGGCGGCCAGCGCTGGTGGGACCGCGGATGTGTACGAAAGCGTTCTTGTCCCCGCGAGGCGGGTATGCGTAGGCATTTCCCAATGTAAAAAAAATGTCACCTGCTTGTCGTAACAGGCAAATAACGGGTCACTAGGTTTATGACCACCAATCGCTTCTTTCACAATTTTCCACCTGTACCTATATTTTTTGAATTACACCTGTCGAAGTAGCTTGCTGCTCTTTGGTCTCTGCCTACCCCCTCGGGGATAACAGGCGTGAACTTAATTTAGCTGTTACTTTAGCTGTAACGTGTTACTTTAGCTCACAAATTTGTTTCGTCTCGTCACTTCTCTGCTACTGCGGATATCTTCGTTTCAGGATTTATCTCGCACAGAAATTTGCGTAAAGTTGATAATGGAACAAATGCAATGGAGAGTTCATTGATCGACTTTAAGCTTATCCATACAGCATATAGGGAAGGACCCCTAGACTCGTTAGGTTATCCCTAGTGACAAGCATTGGTTGTACAGTTTCTATACTTAAACCAAATTAATCATTTTATTCTTAAAAATATACTTAACTGAAAAGCATTTTGCCAGGAAAAATGTATGCAGAACTATTTAGATTTTCATTTGCGAGGTTTACTTACCTATAACATTTTAAAGTTAAAGGCAGTTTTACTGTAATAGATCTTATCTTATTTCAATTTTTTTTTAATTTTTCTAGAAAAATGTATTTAGCCAAATCTTAGGAAAAACATATTGTTATATAAAGTTTTAATGGCTGGTCAAGTCTTCTCCTTAACATAAACTTTTATGTATCAACTTTTATATGCCACTCAATAGCATATAAGTTATGTTAAAGTTACATAGAAAAACATAGTATTAGAAAAATTTTGCTAGTTGAAGGCTAAGACATACAATTAAGCTTTTCAACCGACTTTAAAAAGGAGGGGGTACTCAATTCGACCATATGTTTTTTTATGTGTGCTACCTCATTATTTTGTTCTACGTGAACCGATTTCGATGATTCTTTTTTTAATTTGAAAACTGGTGCCATTACTAGTTCTCATGTGGTCCCATATAAATTTGATCAAGGTCTGACCAGTAGTTTTTGAGTTATCCGTAATAATATATATTGAAGTCGGTTGTACATAATTATAAATTTTAAATTATTAAATACATAGTGGGGTATACATAACGCTTATGCTATTACAGTGTACCTTGAGGTGACGTGGTTTATATCAAATTTCAAATATAATCAGGTTAGAAACAAATCAAAAATACTTTTACAATTTGAACCTTAAATTACATACAACGAAAAGTATAAAAGGCGTAAATTTCTAAAACATACATAAACTATTCTAATAGAACAAACAAACAACAAACATAAACTATTATAAGTATTATTTTTAACACACTAAATAGGTACAAACAAACATTTTTATCAACCTTTACCTCTTTATATTTAAGTATACATTTTACGACATACATTTAATATCAATTTTTTTTTATAGGATAAGGGTAACAAACGAGCACATAGTCCACCTGATGGTAAGTGGTTGCTGCAGCCCATAGACATCTACATCTATCCTCTGTTACAAATCAAAATGTAGATGCGTTGTCACCCTTAAGGACTAAGATGGAATGCCTCATTTCCAGTAAAAAGGGCCTCCGGCCACCTGCACTCACCAAGCGAAACGCAGAGATAAACCTCTACTTGACGCTGGTTTTCTGTGAGGTCGTGGTACTACCCCGGTTCGAGCCGGCCCATCCGTGCGACAGCAAAAGCTGCCGCGTGGCTCTACCACTATTTCAATTTATTTAGTGTTTATATAGTTTATATAGTATTATTCAATTAGTCAAAGACTTAATTTCGCATATTATCCAAATAGCATTAGAATACGGAATCGACAACTTGGCATAGGCATTATGCTATTGAACTTTAATTAATATATATTCGACGACAGACAATTCATGTAGTGTACAATCTAACTATGAAATCCTTTATTTGCAAATTTCCTTTATTTTTGGCGGCGTTTGTGTCTCGTGGCCGACGGCGGAGGTTTATTCCTGGATACCCGTCGGGTGAAAATGTCGGTTTAAACAATGGATATGTTCACGAATACAGCTGCAGAAATAATAAGGAGGTAAATATAAAGCTTATTTTTTAAAGGTAAGCTTTATTGTGATTAAAAAACAATATATATGTACCTAACGTTTACTTTAAGTTCGATTGGCAATTGATACATAAAATGATTTGTTACTTTTAGTGTCCCAAACCTTAATTAGAGTTTTTGCTAAGTAGATTCTAAATATTTATAAACAAATAGGATAATTTTAATATATCTACAAGGAACTATAATGTCAGTCGTGTTGATGGCTCGTAAATAAATTTAAAATGGCATGAGTGTCCACTACTAAAAGCAGTGTTAAAGCAGAAAAAGCAAAACGTGACTTTTATTAATAGAGACTGAAATGCATTTGTACCCAAAAAATATTTGGATAATGTTATTAAATATTAATAAAAATAATATTTTATGCACTCCAATTAAACCTAAGCCAAAATTAGTAAGTTTACGTTACGTTTCACTAATAATCACATAGACTATTTATTATTATACTTATCTTTTACCACCTCAAACCAACAAAGAAAGACGATACCGGAGCCATTCTCAACCTCTTGACACGCACACACGTACATATCTTTCTTCTTTCTTTCTTTATCAGCCCGTAAAAGTTCACTTTTGAACGCACATATATGCACCTAAATCCATGTGTAGTGCGTGTGCTTACAATAAGTTTAGCATGGTTTTGGTTTGGTTTTGGCGTCACTCGAAATGTACGAAGCGCTTTTTCTTTCTCTTTTGGTGGTCTAAGTTCATATAAAAATTAATCGCACGATTTATAAGTAGTATTTTATACTCTTTAGTATTTCTTGTTTTATGAGTATAATTTTTACAATTAAGGTCATTTTGCGTTATTATTTAACGATTCAGGGAATCATCAAAAGATCATTAATCGTGGTCAATTATCTCTCACTTGATGACGATTAAATTGTTCTGGTATTACGTGTTAGTTAATGAGATTATTATTAACTGCTTAAGATACAAGATAGTCGCAGGCGCGTGTGTTAATATAGCAGTTTTATTGCTGTCATCCCATAAATAATATTCTCTTTGTGAATAGAAATATCGTAATTACAATAATGAAAAAATTAATAACGTAATTATGAACATTTTGCTAATATACCAAATAATAGTAATTTATATTAAGATATTTTTAGCATGTTTATATAAAATCTTGAATGCAGATAGAATCAGCAGAAAAACATTCAGTAGATAGAGCCCCCTTTCTTCAACTTTGGTACAAAACATTTTCTTTTTACATATTGAATGAAAGATAACGAGTGTTCCATCTGATAATATCACACCACCAACCACCGATCATCACTTCACAAGTCCACTGCTGAACGTAGTCCTTCTCCCAAGGAATACACGGTCCTGAGCAACCTGCAGCCATTGACTTCCTGCATCTCTGCGAGAGCTGCATACAGGAGAATGCCACTCGAGAATTTTCTTTCTTATCGGTTGTCGTGTTATTATTGTTGTTAGATAATTACCGACTTACAATTTATAAATTTGAAATGTTAAGGCTGATAATTTATTTATTATGTTTTCAATTACAGATTTATCAACTCGAACAGGCTGCAAATCCTTTCAATAAGCCGATTTGCATAATTAAACTTCACAATATCGAAGAAAGCAGGACGTTCACGCAAGTACCTACTGCACCTGAAAAATAATTTGGTTATTATAGAATCACGTTTGAACAAAATGTTGTCAATATTAATGGCGAAAATATTATATTTTTATAACAAATAATAAAAATTAATAAGTTATATAATAAAAGTGAAACTATTTTTAGCAGTAATATATAGTTGATAGCTATAATTATATATTATAAACTAGCTGGTCCCCGTGACTTCACCCGCATGGAATTTATTACCCTAATAATTTTTCTAAAATAAAATTAGCCTAAGTTACTCCCTATAATATAAGCTATCTGTCAGTGAAATTCTCGTCAAAATCGGTCAAGTCGTTTTGGAGATAAGCCGGAACAAACAGACAGACAGACAAAAATTTTAAAAATTGTGTTTTGGTTATAGGTACCGTCGTTACTTTTATATTTATTTAGTAAAATCTGTTACTTTGACATCAGACACTTCAATTTTATTTATTTTTATAAACAAGTTTTTCCACTTACTATGTAAAAGTTTGTGTTTAAGTGTATTTTTCTCTTTAAAAATGATATCCATGTCGCAACTATTATTAAAATTCTAATATAATTCATGTCAAAACTTAAAGTTTTTATTGAAAAAGTACCTATTAAAGACGTAAGATTCTATAAGAAAATATTAAAATTAAACTATTTTGATCTTGTTTTCTTTTATTTTCCTGTTTTTTCCAAAGATTATATTATTTTTAACATGAATTTACTGTTTTCTGTTGTGTCACCATCAAAGGTGTTAAAGAATTAGTTATTATGTTCTAAATTTCACAACAGCTATAACGTCCATATATTATCAGTAAAAAGTTCACGTGCTTTAATTGGCTACAAATATACTCGCAAGTAAGCAGACAGTCATCCAAACCTACACGATTCTTTTGTAACCCCTATTGAGATAGAGATCGAAGTTAGCCTTGGATGCGGGCTAGACACATGAGACAATCATAACCCATCCAGATCAAAAACCCCATAGACCGAAAAAATTGTGCTGTTTGTACAAATGTTAACTCAGACCGGGTTGTAAACTCAGGAACCATAAAACTTTAATCAAATTATTTGATCTCTAAACCATGCGATAGTCATAGATATTTGATGACTATACGCCTATGAAATATTTAGGAGTTATTATTCCTAATATATTAAGTAACAAAAATGTTGTAGTATCCTACATTCATAATATCTGTGATTTCAAATGTCCAGAATATTTATAATATGCACTGATTTTATACTATGAAGATCGGAAAAAAGCTTGGAAACGTCAGGCACATGGGACAATATTTGTTACTTTAAAACTAAAAATTATTTGTCATATTGTCTTTGGTTGAAATGCACAAAAAGATTCTGCTTAGCATTGCAATCATTAAATAATTTTTATATGTACCTACCGTTCGTCTTTTTCGTTTATTTAACATATATTATTATTAAAAATGTAGTATTAGGTATTAAATCTGAGGAGTCTAATTATCTCTACACTCTATTTCATATGTTTTAATTAATAGTAGATTTATTAATAAAATAAAAAGAATTGAAATTTCCTTTTTTATATCATCCATAAATTATCCACTTCTAGCTGTATAAATTTGAAAGGTAGATTCGCTATCACAGTACCAGAGATCTCGCGGTTTTGAAGCTGTGCCTCGTCTGTGCTCTGGGTCTTGAAGTACCTAGTGTTATTTGTACTTTTAAGTAAGCTTTACGAGCGGTACTAGGTTATATGGAACGATAATAAATTGGCACGAGCAGGATAGACGACATCACAGAATACCTACCAACCGGCTCAAAATAATAATATGATATTTTTTGTTTTCCTGACCAATATTGGCCCCGGAAATATATTTTGGTTAATTGGATGTCGTCAATTGCGCAGCATAAAGTGTACGCTATTCAAGTGTACGCTTAAACACATAGGCACCCACGCATCCTAACCTATCCAATTATACATTTACGTGATGAGTTTGGAGGTAGGCTCAATGTAATGCAATTGGACATAGGGACCGATATAATTACCGTACGTAAAAACCAAACATTTGTGACATAAAATGTTGGTTTTTTTGCGCCCAGAAGCAATTGGAAAGGGCTACCCCGTTAACGCGAGGAGGCGGTGAATGCTTTATGCATACCACGACAGCCGGTCTGTCGTGGTTATGCGGGACTCACTTTCACTAGCCTAACCACCCTAAGTGTGCCCACTAAACACCGCCTATGTGGATTGGCAATGGCCTTTGAGGCCTCTCTGTCAAATCAGAAGCGACCCTCTTTCGGGAAAAGAGGGCGCAGGTAAAATGTTGGCTTCGGCTGGGACTTAAATACAATCCTCGGTTTTCAGAAAATAGTACCCCATATATCGCTTCTGGTTTTCGTATGACGACAAGTGTTAGGTCTCTGCTATCGATTACCAGGCATTCCATCTTAAACCCTATACCTCAAAGAGAGCAATGTCTCTATATTTGCATCTTAATCGAGGATAATTATATACTATATGTGTTTAGATGACCAATTAAATACAGACTGAAGTTAATATTTTGTACATCGTTTTAAGGGATATTTATCATTGCTTCGTATTTATATTTTTATATTATTTAATTTACCAGACCTAAGTAGCTATAACAGCACTCAACCCTGGACAATTGCAGTCAACTTTGAACAAAGAAGGATAAGTTAGATGCATTGAAACTGAGGAGTACCTCACTCACTGTAATTGTACTGGCTTTCATTACCTATAAAGGTATTTCAAATCGGGACACAGCAGTTGTTGCACTGTGTTGTTTTTTTTTACGTGGTAGAGCCATGCTGCAGCTATATCAGTAGTATAGTTGTAGCACGAATAGGTCGTCTCGACCGGGGAAGGACCACGCTCTCACAGAATACCAGCGTAAAATAGCAACTTAAAGCTGCTGTGTTTCTTATGGTGAGTGTAGAGAACCGGAGACCCTTTTTACTGGAAATGAGGCATTCCATCTTAGTCCTCACGGGTGAGAACGCATCTGCATCTTGATTCGTAATTGAGGATAGATGTAATGTCTATGGGCCGCAGCAACCACTTACCATCAGGTGGATTGTGTGCTCGTTTGTTACCCTTATGCTATATAAAAAAAGAACCCAATGCATACATTAACTTTTATAAAAAATCAACTTTTATAGGGCTGCTTCGAAAAGGAGCAGTGCTACGTTTGGCAGCCGGGTTGATAACCTTTAATAAGTTTTTTATTATAATTGAGTTGTAATCAGAATGCTGACGCTGTCCATCTACTGTTTCAGTTGTACGCTGTCGCCTCTTACGACACTCGTGGAAGTAATACTAGCTACCGATATTAATTCAAAATATATTGTGTATAAAAATAATACGGAATTCTTAAAGTACATACCCTATACCTGTGGAAAGACTCAGCGGCGCATTAGCTACGATTTTTGACGCGGGTTTTATTCTCGTACGAAACAAGTTATGTAGCACCCACAAATAATTATTCTGGGCATAGGCCCAACCAACCATGTGCAATTCATGTGTGTAAAACGCTTTTACGATAAAGAATAATCTGGTCAAGTATTTGGTAAGTCATTCATCATAATCATCATTATTATACAAGTCCACTGCTGAACATTGGCCTCCTACAGGGAATGCCACAAAACACAGCCCTGAGCCACCTGCATCTGTTGACATCCTGCATGCCTTGTTATGTTTACGGCGGGCCCTCTACAAGGTGGAGTGATGAGCTGGTAAGATATGCAGAAAGTCGCAGTGGAATACATTTAAATAAACAATAGCTCTTAGTAAGTTAAAACTTAAAATTTTATATGTATATGTAGTAGTGTATATGTAGTGACAATTTTTTGTCACTAGTCACTAATTAGCATAAAATTAAATCCTTTAGCAGCATATCCATGTATTCCTATTAGTTTTGATGCAGGTTTCGCTACTATTTGAAGATTTTAAGAGAGATTTTATACATAAATTCTCTAGTTATAGTCGAAAAATGTCGACGATTTGTAATCACTTGATAAAAAATAACCACCACATTGGTAAAACGCGCCCGTGGTTGTGGCGAGTTTAAAATAATTTTGGTAAAGCCATGCGCTGCATTTTCATTAAATTTATGGTACAAATGGATCGACCGGGGAAGCACCACGCTCGTACAGAATACCAGCGTGAAATTACCACACTGTACCTACTTAATGTACCTACCACAGTGAAGAACTTAATGCTGCATTGTTTCGTATGGTGAGTGAAGATAACCGGAGACGCTTTTTACTGGAAACATGCGTCTTAGTCCTCAAGGATGACAAAGAATCTGAATTTTAATCCTTAATCGAGGATACATGTAGATGTCTATGGGCCACAGCAGCCACTTACCATCAGGTTATGTGTTCGTCTGTCACGCTTATTCTATAAAAAAAGTATATAAATTCCAGACCCACTGGAAGGCAGATGTGTCTTCCTAGTGAGAATTTACGGACTGTACTTGCATTTGAATTACTCTTATTTTCTAACATCTTCCCAATATTTCCCTCCCCCTATATAGGAAACAGTAGATAAGCACTTAAAATTACAGTTAACAATTTCAACGATGCAGGCGAGAATCGAACTCAGATTGCTCTTATTTTACGAAATACGAAATTCAAGATTCCATTAACTTAGCCATCGCGACTCTATATAATGTTGTTTTCTGAAAAAATAAATTTTAGATACCTACAAGTCTAAATTTATTATTCAGTTGTCTACTGAATACAGGACCTTATCTCGATTTTTTCAATTTCCCAAGGCATCTATAGAAATCTAGGTATCTAGGAATCCATACGTGCTTCTCGTTAAGCCGTGACGTAATAACCCCCTCCACCCCGTCGCTGTTATATTTGAAGACGTTACTATGAAATCTCTAATTAACAAGGACGGATGTATATAGCTTACCTTATACAGAAAGGAGACGGTTGATCTCTTGTCAGTACCAACTTTAAATGCGGCGCTGTTGGGTATCCAGTTAAAAAAGGTTTTGATAGTTATTTAAAATATATTATATGAAAATGACTTTTGTTATTAATAGGCTAATAATATAAATTAATAAACTCTCATGTAACTGCTTCGTAGGTCTGTTGCTTGTAAGTGCGACTGTTGATCATGTTGCCCCGGGTTCGAACCCGGGTTACGCCAACATCAGTTATTGCGTTCTTCTGTCGTGGAATTCTTAGTAGTAGCCCGAGGCCATAAAGTTGGTGGTGTCACTAGCGTGTCTCAGAAAGCAAGGAACACCATTGGTCATGCGCCTGATTTCTCTCTGGCCGTGTCGGATTATCGTCTCAGCGGACACACTTGTACACTATACCCGTCTTCCGCAGATGCTAATCTCCGTTGAGACTGGCTACGTGGAATTCGGTCTGGTAAGCATTATTACTCTTCTTATATTAAAATAAAATATTTATTAATGTACTCGTATTATCTACGTAACATACATTTTAATTACACACATTTTAATTAATAATACAGACATTATAGAAAAGTTCAAATCGCATATTTCGATTTCGGTTCGCTTTAATTTCGTCCTCATGAATATTGTAGCATTCTATTACTGGCTTATTTTATACGCCTCTCCCAAGTGAAGATTTATCGCAATCACCACGTATCAGATGGATTGTTGCTCGCAGTGAGACATCTCTGGAGACGTTGATGACTTATCCTTTTGGTATGGATTTCCTTAGAATGTGCTGCACAATTCATAACATTTAGAAGTATGGCTAAACTATACGGTATACATACTTACATTGGTTTCTTAATCCACTGCTGATCTTATCAAAATTGCGTAAATATGGCATAACATGAAAAAGTTGTCCATAATGATCACGTCTGCTTGCCTTTAGGATCTGTTTAAGATAAATTTCTCGACACTACGTATTATATTCCTATTATGTTTGTTTAGAAGTTTTTTTCAAATTCATACAGTATTATTTCAATAAACTCAAGCACAGCAACTAAACCTCAGTGGTTTGCGCAGTGTTTAATGTGTATTACTAATTGTAGAATTTTACGGGTAATTTATACCTACCTAAAAAAGGCAGGAGTTTATGTGTAGGTATATTTAAAAAAAAATAAGTAAAAAAACTTGTCATACCGATGTAATAGAAAAACCTCATAGGCGACAGACAGCTTATAGGCGTAATATAAAAAAGGTGTAAACAATCCGGCGCAGAAACTTGTCTGGTTCACTGTACAATATAATAAATGAGTTGGGCTGCGTCCGAGTGCATGGCAAACGGGAGTGGCGAGGGCGGGACAAGAGGGGGGCCCCGCCTTTATCAAAATGGCGGTTGTCTACGCGCCAATTTTTGAATTTGAATTAAGATCTACTACAAAAAAATATGCTGTTCATATTATGGATTGATTAAATTATAGTATTAACTTAGTTCATTTGGTTGCTTATATTGAAATATTAGGAGCACAAGTCAAATATTATAAGTATTTCTAATATTTTAATATATGGATAATAAGTAATTTGTTATTTAAAATGTCAGGTAAGAGGTCTAGTTAAATACAAAATAACATTAAAATATATTTACCACTTTGTAAGGTACTAACGATTATACTAAAAGGCCTAATGAATTTATTGCATTTCATATCAAATATGAATAAATTAATAAAAACGACAACGTAATGTTATAATAAATTAAAACTCTCAACAAAAGCTTCGCCGACTTCACACAAGCATCTATAAACAAATCGTTATTGCCATTTAAAGATCCATTTAAAACCTATAAATTATACATAACGACCAAAAATCAACCAAGTGCTTAACTAATAAAGTTTAAACTCAATTAATATGAGAGCATCGCCTTAGTACCCATAAACTATTTTCAGTATCGGCGAAATGAAGAGCCGCTGCGACTGTCCTTTTCGAACATGCACAGATTATGTGAGTGTAAAAGAGTAACATGATATTTACGACGTGTTTATATCGATATAGCGGTGTTGATTTAACCATTGCTTTAGTTTATTGCAGTCAATAAAATTGAACGTTATGAGGCAAGGTCGCAGAGGAAGACCGTCTGTGATTTATGTCTTTATCTTCAGGCAACACAATTTTAATACATTTTTGAAAATGGTATGCAGTTTTTTGTTTTAAATCTTTTGAACACAGTAGAACCCAAATGTCAGTAACTCACAAAAAAAAACCTTTTTTTAAGTACAAATAAGCATGAATAATGAAAATTAGATAAAGGTCCGGTAGCACAGTGGCTAAAGGTATGTCTGCGGCACTACGGATTATTGGTTCACATTCCGCACAGGAAAATAATTTTTATAACCTAGTAGGTATACAATTTTTAATTGGTCTGGGTGTTTTCTTATTTGCTATGTAATGTACCTATATGTGCTAAGCGTGTTACGAAATAACTCATGTTTAAGGCTTTAAAAAAATAACTTTAAAAAAAAAACAGGTGCCATGATTGAAAATTAAGATTTTATCAGACTTTGATATTTTTTTTTTTCAAAATGGATAATAAATAAAAACCGAGGTAGTACAGATATAGTGCGAGTTTTTTGAGATCCAAAATGATCCGAAAATGCAAATTCAAACCCCAGTGTCCACGCCAATTGTTGATTGAAATTGTCGATTTACCATTACCTCACTAGTAAAAGAAAAAATAATATAAGTCTATTTCAAATTTAGAGTAGAACTGAAAAAAACAATATTATCCTTCAGTTGTAGAGATTAGAGATTAGATAAATAGATTAGACCTAGGCAGTTTTATACGACACAACCGTGAAATATATTAATAGCTGAGAATCAAGTGCTAAAAGATAGCAAGCTTATTTCGTGTCTGTAAATAGCTGTAAAGTTCATATAATCGTATATTTATATATTTTATTTATTTGCATATTTTTAGCAAATGCTTTAGAATTATTGTTATAGACAAATTAATTAAAAAATAATTATTTAACACGAATAATTAATAAAAACTATAACTGTAGAAGAAATACGCGAAAATATTTCCAAGTTCAATGATCAAATGGCATAATATCACCACGAGTCTGATGAATGACATACGAAACAGTGTTATTATCTCGTCGCGGCCGTGAACCCAATCTGTGGCAAGTGCAATGTGCTACACATTGAAGGAGAGTCACATAAATAACACTTGGTGTCATCGCGGCCCGGGATGACTGACTGACCAATTTACAATGACCTTTTGATCTAGCACTCAAATACGTGATACCTGTACCTACTTTAGAACTTAGTACTGTATTATATGATAGGTATAGAACGAATAGGAATGTAATGTAGACATATGTTGGTACCTGTAGTGAGAGTTTAAATTTCTAAAAAAGAAGTACATAATTAATATAATAATTAAAGTATTTGCTACCGTTAGGGGTGAAATTTTTTCTCTTAAAGTATATGGGACCACCTTTGAAGTATAAACCTATTTAATAAACACAATTTGCGAAGATATCGCGTAACGTACACACAAAAAAAAACATACACCCGAGTCAAGAACCTCCTCCATTTTGAAGTCGGTTAAAAATTATTGACAACGCATCTTGAATTTACAAAATTTTGATAAATCCTACGCACATAGACTTACAATACCTACCTACCTACTTGTTATAATAAGATCCTTACTACTAAAGGGCCTATGCGATGGGGTGTCCCTTATCCGACAGTGAACTGATGAGAATTATGAGATAAAAAAATTGTTTCATTTCCAAAAATAAGTCAAATTATTTTATACCACAATCACATCAAATCATAAAAATAATTATAGGTCGGGTCAAACATGGCAACACAAAAGAGTGTTTTTGATTACAAAAAAATATCTACCAATGACTTCCGCAGCGCCTATTGCATTACTGAAACGTCCAACAGATAAATACGTGGCCATTTAAAACCCTGCAAACCATAATTACCTCAATTTCAAACTTGTCAAAAACGCATTAGTTCACCTTACGAGGAGAATAATGGTGCGCCTTCAGCGCTCATTGGACGCGAGGGATTATTAAAAAGTCATTAGCGTCGACCACACCTAGCCGTATAAATAACCCGGTTCGTGTTTTGAAACAGAAAAAAGCAATTTCCAGATTTGTGGGGGGCGCGGCGGGGACCAATCAGCCGTGACTGATACGGAAGGAACCGTGCCCGTATCACGCGAAATCATTATTTCGTCGTTAGGGGCAAGTATTGTAATGTTGTATGTTGCTTCACAATCTGCCCGGAAAAGCGTAAGATTGCTCACAAACTAACATGAACACACCGAGTTCATGTTTTCTTTTAAACAAAATAACCAATTAATTACTATTTGCCAGGATAATATTTCGAAATAGGTACATATATAAAATGAACAAGATTTTTGCTAGAGCCAATTAAATATATAGTATTTAAGGACAGATTTATTTTAAAGTTATTTAATTTCATAAGTTAATAATTGACTCTAGCAAAAATCTTGTTCATTTTATATATGTACCTATTTCAAAATATTATCTACATAAATTTATGTTCTGTTTGAGAGATTCGTCTTATTGGAAATTTGAGAATCGGTAACTAGTTTTGTGTAAGTTAATTACATCTAGTTTTAATTCCAAAATTGAATATAAGCAAACGTTTACATGCGAGAAAATTAAAATATATGTATGACTTAAGTTTGTAACATGCTTACACATGCTTTACTTACAATCAGTTTGAGTTAATATAAACATTAACTATAGCTAATGTTACACCTATCTCTTAACTAAGTACGATAATGCATATGATTGGCTTAGTACAAGAAGTATACTTAATCCATTATGCATATTAATAGTATTTAAATTATAGATTGTGTTATATTTTTATATGTATGTGCTTTCGTACATACATATTGCAGAAGTATGTAGAAGTCTTAGCTTTTTGTAATATCACCTTTCCATTTCAATAAATCTAGATTAAAATAAGAACTTAATTATACCTAACTTTTACTTTATTCATTGGAGTATAAGTACATTTATAACATGGTTAATAAATAAGTAAATTATCAGGAATGGAATAAAAATCTTGTGAATACAATCATTATGCTTTATTAATTTCATGTATTTATATATTTATGACAATATCGTCTCGCCTAATCTTATTAAGTTACTAATTATAGTTATATTCCATAAATTTTGAATTGATAGGACATAATGGTAAATAAAACAATTCAAATTGGTTTCGTCATAACTTCTACGGGCCTAATTTCGATTTTTTTTAGAAACTTCCAGGACACATGCCAGTAGGTACTTAGATTAAAACCTAATAGTAAAGTTTGCAATTAATTTAATTATATTTTATAAAAAAAAAACTTTACAAATCAAGTTCAAATTGGATAAATCCATCTGGCAAGGGACTTAATTTTTTTGCATTCTCATTACATTGCACTGCACATTAACTGCAAATTATTATAATTATTTAAATAATGACTACAACAAGGTATTTATGATGTAAGAAAAAATTTGTAAATTATTACAAATAAAAATTTATTAATGCTAATAGACATTATACAACACAAATATTTGATGGTTTGAGCAAATTTTACACAAATAATAAAAATAACATCCCAGCCAGACAGCGACTGAACTATTTACGAACACCACAGCAAGTAAACGTACCGACCTAATTAAGCGAATCAATAAATAAATATCGTGTAAATATCGACAATATACAGTTATTACAATGTACACTTATATAACGAACACAGCACAAAATGGATGTGTAAAGGATGACAAGGCTCACTGAGTTCTAAGTCAAAACATTCACTAGTTACATTACTATGTGTGAGAAAGAAAAGAAACAATTTATAATAAATATTTTACATTACAGCTAAACAAGTAAGTTGGGAATTCCTGATTCCTAACAAAACCTCAATCATCCCTCTCAATTATAATCGTTCAACTAACGAGTTACATGTAAATATTTAAATTTCGATATTCTTTTTTACGTATATACGTTTCTTTAGGCAATGATTTTATAAAAATACCTCTTGCTACGTGTCTTCAAGAGACATACTGTGGCCAAACGATACCCATATGCTAAGTACATAATATTATTTAAACAGTATATTTTGTTGGATGATAAGAAATCAGCGATGTATTCTCTAACTTTGGTATACTGTGTACTCGTCCCAACTATCGACCACCCATATATTTAAATTATAAAGTAAATAAGTATAGAGTCACATCTACGAGATTGAAGGTAACTTTTATTCCATTATGATTACGTTCTTCGACGAATACAGTTGGAATTGAAGAATTTTGTCCACACTTAGCTCCATCAAATGGCACGACGTATTTGTTCGTGTAGAAGAATTTAATAAAATTATATCAAGAGATATTAGTTTCATTTTACAATAATAATATTAGATTTCGTATTACTTTATAATCAGTATCAATTACGTATAATGTTGTCTTCGAAAAATCGTATACATTGCACTTGTATAAACTGGCCTTCTCACTACAAAGTAAATTTATAAAAAAAAACCTGCAGTAAATTCACAAACTGAACACTCATTCCCAATGGATTAAAAATAACAAAAAAAAAACAATTGATGTTTTTATTCCAAAAAAAAAATAATCTCAATAATATTATTCACACTAAAACAATTGTACATAATTATAAATTCTAAACTTTACCATGTTTTATATGTACAAAATAGCATTCTGATAGCTTAATTAGAAATAAAACTTCAAATATATTAAATAATAACAATATCGATTCTAATTGCCTTCTCATCAATGGTTAATTATAAGAGGTCCTTATGGTTTTGTGATTCAATGTAGGTAAGTAAGAAGAATGTTATTTTCTGTCTAAGTGTTCGACCGTATAAGTAACTATATCCTATCGGTTTTTTTTTTCAAAATAGTTTCATTTTATAGAGTTTATAGCAGCAGGTAACAGATTACTAAATAAAAATCAATTATACATATATTAAAAGTCGAACACTTTGACAGAAACAGGTGTACGAAATCAATTGCAACGGAATATAGTATAATTTTGTCCAGTTTTCAAATTATAATCCAGCTATATTTAATCACATAAACGATGCAGTTTTACAAATATTTAAACACTGCTTTTTTTGGTAATTATTGGTATTGAGATTGTTCTATAAATTAATTTATACTTAACAACTGTAAAAATCTCTTCATCACACTATCATTACTCTTTATGCCAAGTCACTAAGTTACGTATTAGTTAGGTATAGTGTAATATTATGAAAAGTCCAACATACAATTTATACAAATTAAAGTTCTAGTAACTTCGGCCCTCGAGTCGATTGTGTCAGATTTAAGCGCACAAATTGAACGTATCAAAATAAATTGTCGTTGTTACATCGGTTGGAAGGAATCTGAAACGTACCGAGATTGTTTCAGATTGCCGGCCGCTGACCAAAACTAAGCTAAGGGTTTTACTGTGGCGATGTCGGCGGACTCATGTTGTCCGGCTCGTCTCCAGAGCCTGGCTCGCCTTTGGTTTTGTTCTCTTTCTTCCATTTCATGCGTCGATTCTGGAACCAGATCTTGATCTGGCGCTCGGTGAGGCAGAGCGCGTGTGCGATCTCGATCCTTCTCCTTCGCGTCAGGTACCGGTTGAAATGGAATTCCTTCTCCAGCTCGAGGGTCTGGTACCGGGTGTATGTCTGCCTTCCCCGCTTTCGTTCTGAAATTGAAAAAGTAAGAAAATTAACAACTAATATAAAGAAAAGCAAAATATCCCGTACAATTTTTTGCAGGGTCGACAAAAACTTATTCATGTATTTTATCTAATTTAACGTTAATATCTCTATAAATTAACGGTTGTATAGAGATTCAAATTTATATTATTGTATTAACATTAGCATGAGGCAGCCCTGAATGAAATCAGACGTTAAAAACTGCATAGGCATTTCTGATAAATGACGGTTATTTGTAAACAGCGAACACTCCTGGGGAAGTTAATTGAAAATTGTTTTGAGCTTATCAATTTGTTAATTGTTTTTGCTTGTTCGGCATTACTCTTCGCTGTCGGGAGTAACAAAGTTTTATAGAAAACAAAACCTTTTAAAACTCTATCGCCGAGAAATAAGAGCAAACAACAAATTTCTCAAACGTATTAACACTTCAGAAGTTACCCAAATCTTTTCCTGCTACGAACTGTCATATTAAAATTAACTTTTTTATTATTTAAAATAAGAATAAACCTATTTTAAAAGACTTGATCGCTCTGCAAAGAAATAAAAAACAAAAGAATAAACGAATTGGTTCATTATCAAATAATGGATCGAATATAATACCAATTCCTAGTAGATTCACATATAGGTATCCCACACGAATTTCGTAGTTTACTCATAAACACGTTTTCCGAAGAGCTACCGAAGCCAATTAAAATAATTTAAGACGCCGCAGGCCTTTTTCATTTTATAACCATTCGTCTTCGAGGAAGATGCGGAGCGTATTATGCACGGTTTAGATGATGCCCTGTACTCTGTAATTTGTCAGGGATAAAAGTAAAAGAAGTTTAAAACGTGAAAGGATAGTTGTAGATATTGTAAAGGTCGCAGATTGAAATTCCTAGGGAAATAAATTACTTTGTTATCAATAATTGTTTGACATTCACATGAAATACGAGTGACGGTAAATAACAATATCAGTCAATACGTCGTTTAATTGCTTTGTACGCAAATAGTAGTAGCAAACGCTAGTTTATACAGTTGGACTTGAGATCTGACGGTTCTTAATGACGTTACGGTATGTGACCGCTTCAAGATTTATGTATCGGGGTTCAAGTTCTGCATAAATTTATACATAGATTACAGATATCAGGATTTCAGTATAAATTCTTCCGTATGGGTCAAGGGCAATAAGATGCATTATAATATAACATAAAATCCTATCCGAAAATCTGACAGACATAGAGCAATTTTACACATCCAATTAAAGTGGACTGCTAACTACACTGAACAGAAGTCGTTTAGAAAAATTTACCCCTAATGAAGCTATTTCTGTCAACTTCCATTTTCTGAATAGAAGGAAATAAAATTTGACCCATGTATATTGCGTTTTTTTCATATACTTCATACGTTTTTACTGAACGCATTTTCAATATGAGCTTGATCTATTACATTATGTCTTCATGTTTTCCTGGCCCACTGCAAAACTTCAAAACGAGATTTTACAACCAATGCGTGTTGCCAGTGATGACATGGATCTGAGACGTGGTCGTTCACTACGGGCCGTATGAGGAAGCTTAGTCGCTCAGCGAGCTATGGAGAGGGCTATGCATGGGGTTTTATTGCGTGATAGACTTAAAAATGAGAATATCCACACTAGAACCAGAGTACTCGACACAGCCAAATGGATTAGTATGCTGATGTGGCAGTGGGCCGGCTAATCTATCTATATTATATCTTGAAGAATCGACAACCGATGGGGAAGAAAGGATCTCGAGTGGTAGCCTCGTACTGGTAGACGAAGTGTAGGGCGTCCCTCCACTAGATGGATTGAAGACCTGGTGAGATATGTAGGAAGTGGATGGATGCGGGGGGCTCAGGAGATTGCTTTGTTGCATTCATTAGGGAGGCTGTAATGATGATGACGACGAAGTTTTTTTTTATTTATCGCCAAACTGACGTGATAAGCATATGGTGTAGGGAATATTTGGGCAGACTGGCTGAGACATGTCCCTTTTAGACGCAACTATTAAAAACAATGTGTCTGCAAAACACGCTCCAAATTTGAGCAAATATTGGAACAGAGAATAGTTAGCCACGCTCCTTCAGTGTTCACTTTTATTTAAGAAACTTTTCATGTCCTTGATTGGACATGAAAAAAATAATTCCTAGGACATGCAAGTTTTCGTGATACTACTATAGACGTCTTCCATAACGTACGTATTGCACATGTTTAACATTCCCAAACTGCATAACGGTAATTTATAAATATACCTTACGGTAAATTAAGTTTAAAATAAAGAGGTCGATTATTACAATATTCTAATTGCATTAGTAATTATCACTGCTTCAAGACGTGTCCTAACTATGCTACTGCAACTGTGCTCTCTCTTTAATAAAACATTGTGTTTAAATATAAAAGATTGTTTCATTGATTTTCTAGTAAAACTAAATCAGGCAATTTGACCAAGAATTAGACTCGTTCTACATAAACTCAAGGAGAAATGAAAGAACTGAAATGAACTTTCTCGAAGTAAATTTAAACTTGGTTATTTTGGTTTCAAAACATGCAAAACGACTTGCTTTATTAGACAAACACGCGAACTTCGAAGAAGTTCAAACAACAAAATGCAAGGATTACACTTTGAATGACGCCGTCCCACCATTATTTCGTAGAAATAAGAATTTCATAATTGCAAGGATAAAACAGACATGAATACAGACGTGCAGGCATTTTGTTACTGTTTGCTTTGACTTGACAAATTACTCTCATAGTGTAAACACCAAGAGGGTAAGGCGTTATTAATTACTCCCTTAAACGTATGAAATTTCACACTTGTATTTAAAATGTTTCTTTTTATAATATATAGTTACCATCAAATGAGCTGTCAGTTTAACTGACATTAAGTGGCTACTACAGTTTTTGGATACCTAGCTGCTATCCAACCAGCTGGCAGCCAATTTCAAACAAAGAAGAAACAAATGCGTTTTTTATACCTGAGAATCAAAATGAAATGTCATACGTTTTCTTCACAGTCATACACAATATGCTTTATATGTTATTGTTACGTATCACGTTCACGTATTTCATATCATACTTTTAGTAAATAAGAATTAAATTCTCTCCTACACTATTAAAATTTACTTTTAAGAAGTACTAGTGAAAAAAAAACTAAAAAATTGTTGGAAGAAACATTAAAATTAAAATGGGGTCAAATAATACAAAAGTTTAAAGTATAACCAATCCAACCGTACAGTGTCGGTGTAAGAATATCTACTACCTCGTATCATCCCGTGAGTATCTTAAGAGGTAATAGAGGGAAACAAATCAGGAGATAGGCAGCAGCGTCTTCCTAATAAGGAATAAAAATAAAAAAACTGCGATTGCCAACCCGCTTGCTAAGCGTGGCAACTATGGCAAATATCCCCCCCTATGAGGCAATCTATGGCGGTGGCCTATGTACAGCAGTGGACTTTAATAGACTGTAACGGTAACGTTAAAGTATATATCGTATAGAATGGGTACGAAATTTGAAAAGAGTTGTTCTGAAAATGTGGAGTTTAACTTCCTAAGTTAATACTGAGACCACTATAAACAAAAAAAAAACAGAGGTAGTTATGAGGACTGCCGACAGAGGTGAAAACTCAATGATATATGCGTATAAGGAGCAACGACGCGTAGTAGCATGTCGAGGTCATCGGTGACGCGAACCTATAAATTTTTCCTCTACCAAAAATTGCTCAACGCGGCTAAAGAAGTCAGTCTTCAAAAAACAGTAGATATCTTAAATATAAACATCAACCAAACTGAGGGAACTAAAGCTCTATAAAACAAATTATTCGCAGTAACTGGCAAAAGCTCGAATAAAATACTGTAACGAATGAATTCTCGAGTCAAGTGTAAAGTACCTACCCCAATCCAACTGAGATGTTCCTTTGAAGGAATAGCGTAAGTCCTGTTCAGCAAGTGGCACCGCCACTGCAGCCGGGTTCAGAATTATTGGCCACTTGTTGCTCGGGGAATTGATAACAGCACCGCTTTAGGATTTTGGGACGCATTCAAGAATGCAAATGTTTCCCTACGTTCGATGAATTGCAAAAACGTTGGCTATTACAAATTACAAATACTTACACAACCCTAAGGAGATTTAATTGTAATAAGTTATATGAAAACAACATTCCTGTACGTATATTAAATTTCCATTTTCATTCTCTATAGAATTTTAACTTAATGTTTTTTATTTCATACATCATAAAATTAATATTTTTTATTATTAAATAATGTTTATTATAATTTGAATAATGAGTAAACGTATTCAAAATTAAGCGTTGGTAACCAACAATGTAAACCATAGATAACATGATAGTAATATACCTAGTGATAGTGTGATCAACTACAAGGAATCCAGTTATAAAACATTTAGCTTTATTCTTGTACAAAACGCATCATAAAAAGGAAAATGAACGATGACAATATATTACTCTATTTTAAAGTGTTTTGTCTTAAAATATTTCTCACGTCATACTAATTGAAGACACTTCACAGAAAAATATACATCAATCCCAATTGAACTCATCAGTCTGCTTTCAGTATCAACAATTAGGCGTTTTCTTCATCGGTCGGTGCAAAAGTAGTGCAACATCTTTGTCGAGGTATCATCGATGTTGGCAACGCGTATATTACGAGTATCTCTTGAAATCTCGACAAGATTCGGCGCGGTGTGCGATCCATTTATTATTTGTTACAATATCGTTGTCTAACGCTTAATTTTTTTGATTATATTTGCCACCATAAAACACGGATAATGCATGGAAATAAATAACCAACCAATATCACCAAAATCGTTCGAGCCGTTTTTGAGTTATAGCGAGACTAACGGACAGCAATTGATTTTTATGTATAGAGATAGAAGTAGATGACAAACGAACGAACATCCACATGATGATGAGTTGTTGCTGTGGCTCTTGAATATCTACATCTATTCTCTATTGAGAATCAAAATGCAGACGTGTTCCATCCCCAAGGGATAAGACGGAATGCCTCGTTAACTGCACAAAGGATCTCCTTTATACAATTTTCATCACTCACTATACGAAACAAGGCAGCATTATATTGCTATTTCACACTGGTATCCTATTCCATCATGGCCTTTCTCCGTTTGTATTTACTACTGCAAGATTTTGACGAATGGAGTACGATATATGATGATGCGACACTAATTTGATGTCGCAAAGCATTATGATACGCATAACATCACTGTCTCATCTAGTCGATGATCACATGCATCGAGACAAATCTCTTCTCTTTAAATCTATTGCTAAACCATCATCGTGCATCGTCGTCGTAGGTAAGTACTAACAAATAGAAAGGGCCAAGTAATCTTTTTTAGGTAAATGTTTTATTTTAATACGGACTATAAGTTTCCCGCCTATTGCTACCATAATATCCATAAAAAATTGAATTCTTGGGTTCGAATTTCATCTTCATAAGACCTTCATTATTGATGAACATGAGGCCCTTTCATGGCAATGAGGATTTACGTTAAGTAATACATAATTTAAAGATTAAAAAAAATGAAACAAGTGGCAACTATGGCAAATATCATATATATAATATGTATGCAAATATATATATATATATATATATATATATATATATATATATATATATATATATATATATATATATATATATATGCCCATGAGGGGGGGCCGGTACAACTTGAGAGATAGCTGCAAAAGAGCTCTCGACTTTTACGCGGGTGCAATCGGTGGTTTCAATCAGATTTTCAAAATATCGTTCAAAAATTCGACAAGCAATAAGAGCGTACCCATACTGTTCAGGTCCAAACAGGTCACAGTTAGATAGTCAAAAATAAAGTGTACAATAACATAGCTTGTGAAATCCCCTGGCCGCGGTCTTCATATATTACACTGGCGGGTTTCATCGCGCACTCGGATGCATAAAACATGATCCCGACGTCAGATTTAAACCGTACGTAATAAGAGCATTAGGCAGGACATTTCTGAGGCGACACAAGCGAACTTCGGTGAAAGAAGGCGTCAGTTAGAAAGCTTTAAAGCCATTGTTTTCACTATGTATAACTTCAATTTGTAAATACGTTGTGATCACGTGTGTTAGAAACACTATAATATTAAAAAAATAGAGGGATATACAGTTTACTTCTGGTATTTAGTTATTAAGGCAATCGTCTCTACTACGAGAGAGTACGTTACTTACAAGAACAATTTAATCATAACAAATTATATAAAGTATTATATTTGTTGCTTTTTGTGTCATCACACAATAAGACCACATATTATTATTTTTGGTAGCCTAAGTAACGTATTTATGTTATAAGAGAATATCATTATAACAAGGAATGACTAGAAGAAATATAACAAAATCACTTTGTAATATCATCCCTGTGCTTGCTAAACTAACAGCCCCATTCACTCAGATATCTACATGAGTAAATACGCAAAAAATATTATAAAAGTGGTATTATTTAAACTATAGACAATGCGCTGCACTTTTATTGTTATTGGTATAAATAGTCAGCATTTTATTATGATGACAAATTTTAATATGGATTGAAAAGTACTCGGCCTAACACAGATCCATTCAATTCTAAAAATCAAATCTACCCAAATTATTTAGTTCAGTTCAGACTAGTTCATTGTGTGAAGTTCGAAACGTGTGCGATAATTAGTTGTGATTTTATAAATTTATTAACAAAGTAATCGGACATAATTTCTGCGAATGGAGCAAATCGAGCAGCGTGCCGTCATTAAGTACCTCTATAAGAAGGGGCTATCATCAAAAGCCATCCATGATGACATGGTCAGTACATGGCGATTGTGCTCTGTTATATTGATCCGTCAAAAAATAGATAGCAGAATTTAAGCGTGGTAGAGAGAGTGTGAAAGATGAACCCCGCTCTGGAAGGCCTTCGACGTCAACTACTGACGAAAATATTAAAAAAGTACTTGATTTAATAATGGGAGACCGCAGATTAAAAATTAGAGAGATAGCCGAGATTATAGGCATCTCTTATTAACGAACTTAAAACATCATTGTCAACGAGTTGGGTTTCCACAAGGTGTCTGCGAGGTGGGTTCCGCGACTGCTTTCAGTTGAACAAAAAAGGACGCGATTGACTATTTCACGCGACTGTTTGGAGTTATTTGAAGCCGATGCAGATAATTTTTTGAATCGTTTTGTTACTATGGACGAAACATGAGTTCATTACTGTACACCGAAAACAAAACAACAATCAAAACAGTGGAGAAGACCTGGTTCACCACCCCCTAAAAAGGCTAAGTCGATTTTGTCGGCAAATAAGGTGATGGCTTCAGTATTCTGGGACTCGAGAGGTGTGATTATGATTGATTATCTTGAAAGGGGTCAGAATATAAACTCTGATTACTACTGCACCTTACTACGTCGTTTACGAGAGGAAATAAAAGAAAAACGTCGAGGAATGCTCAGAAGAATAGTCCTGTTTCATCAAGATAACGCCCGTGTTCACACGTCAGTACAGTCAATGGCTGAAATTCACAACTGTGGCTTTGAACTGTTACCGCATCCACCGTATTCACCTGATCTGGCACCATCAGACTTCTTTCTGTTCCCTAACCTAAAAAAGCACTTGGGAGGTCAAAGATTTTCGACAAACGACGAGGTCAAAGCAGCTGTAGACGCATATTTTGACTCTAAGGAAGAATCATTTTTTTCAACGGTCTAAATGCTTGGAAGGGGAGGTGGCAAAAGTGTATTGAACTTGATGGTGATTATGTAGAAAAATAAAAATATAACTGATTTAGTATTTGTTTATTTTCTTGGTTAGGCCGAGTACTTTTCAATCCACCCTCGTATAATTTTTTTATGTTAATTTATATCAAGTTATTTATCTCTCTCTATCTCTTTCAAATTCATCTGGAATCCATAAAATGAAATTTCATTTTAAATATTGTCCATGAATAATATATTATGTACACTATAGATTAGCTGTTGGAAGGGTAGTAAAAGTGATAGTTTGCTCTTATTTTACTCTAACCTACCAGATAATTCATACTTTTGACGCTATAATAAACAACCGGACTGGTCTGATTGCACTAAGATCATAAAATGTTTGTGGTATTACGACAAGCCGGATGAGGTAGTGTTATTCAATATCTTAAGCATCTCATCACACGTCGCATAAATAATGATATGGTATTCTTGGTATTAAAGTGAATTTGATATGTAACACCTATTCAAGTTTGCTATTTGGTTATAGTCTTAAATTATATCATAACAGGATGGTGCTGATTTGACATTCGATTCGATTCCTCAGTTATTTGAAAATATATTTCTTAGCGGATCATCGTCATCAATGATCTGCAATCAAAGTCAATACATACGGGCGTTTGAAACGCAGCGTTCCGCTCGCCCGTACATTCGAAACGAAATCGCAGCTTTAGGGGCGTCGGGCGCAACGCTGCATGTGTCGTCGGGCGCACATAAATCATCGCTGGGGGGAGAGCGGAGTTACAAAATCGGGCCGGCTTACTTTCACGACACGGCAGCGGCGCGGCGCGGACAAGCGCGCGTGAGATTATTGAAGTTTGTACCGTATTGTACGGAGCACAACGTGCAGAGGTCAAACACCGTTCGTGTACGGGAACATAGTTTCGATGGAGATTTGTATTTCGTATATCTCATGAAATCATTTACCCTACAAATTCGACTTAAATCAAAAGAAAAATAAATAATTTTAAAACAATAAATAATTATTATTTTTATATGACAGAGGCCAGAGCAGAATAAACATATATTTACAAAAACTAAAGAAAGATTCAAATTTATTTCTATACCTAATATACCTAAATTGACAAAAAATTTCTTCTAAGTACATTAAAATAGCTCTAAAAGAATTTGTAGTTATTATAGTAGTTATAATTAAAAAAAAAAACTCAAATCATTCCCTCAATGGAATATGTGACTTAGGTATGTAAAATACAGGAAGATAACTTAATCAAATGATTAATTACACACGTCCACAAAACGAAGTGTGCAACCAACAAGGTTTTCAGTTATCGGCTTTACTGTACATACACTTGGGGCGAAACTAATCTTCGCTGGACCTCTGGGTCAGCTTACATTTATACGAATGAAGTGGGTACTATAATATTGACCGAGCCCGCGCCACTATCGCAGATCGCATTTGTACTGATTATACGCACGATAGAACTGCCAGGGCGGAGGTAAAGGGTCGAAAATTGATACCTAGAGTTTTTTTCGGAAGAAGGTAAAATACTTACATAAATAAATAACCAATATGTTTAAAGCATGATAATAATTACTTCAAAACGGTGAAATTCCGTGAAAGATCGAATAAAGGAAATACTGAGAATTCTAAATACGTGAACAACAGTTATTAATATTGATCGATAGGGCTTCGTATATCGCATGTTAACATATCAGACCATGCGAACAGATTTCATAATAAACTTATTCATTATTTATAACTGCAACAATTTAAGCTATATTATTAGAAAAGGAGACCTCATTTTACTTAAAAATGACTACAATAGATTGTGCGTGCGATGCGTGCATAATCTTCATGTAGGTATTAATTAAAAATAGAGCACATAACATATATAACAACAAAATTTCCTCGTATCACGTTAAAACTATGGGACTAATTCGTAAGACTATCAGAGTGAGATCTTGATTTGTGTAAATATTTTCCAATTAAACAGTGGTTAATCCGCAAATTATATTCTGATACATTTTAAATTTGATCAAATTTAATTAATGACTTCAATGATTAAATTTATATACTTAATTGGTATAGGTGGCTGGTTTTCGTAGCCTAATAATAAATGCGAAGGTTTCGTGTGGGCTATGATTAATCGAACTATTCTTGCTGGCTTATTGTATGATATTCAAATGTTGTTTTTGTTATGTTGTCTTGTCAAATTATCGTTTGTACAATTAAAAAATAACTATGGCGTTGCAAAAATGTAGATCAATAGTATATAATGTAATTAAATACAATCCTACAATCGATTAAGCATTAAACATAATAAATAACAATATTATTCCAAAAATAAACTATTTGGACTTTAAGTTAAAAACCAAATACTTTTTTATTGGACTCATAGGTACCATGTTTATGTTTGACTTATTATAACAAGAATGTGCCAACTGTGTTAATTGCCGACCATGTAGGTAGTATTAAGCTTCTAATGAGATATGAGCTTTATGTACATCTCTAAAAATAGCATCAAATCATGTCATAAGAATCGACAGGTGGAATAAATATAGCAGGGAATAACAAGAGCGTCTTCATTGATAACACAAAACTGTTTATCAACACGAGCCCATATTTAGAAAAGCGGTTAAATTGAACTTCAATGATGATGGTGATGATAATGATGATAATACTGATCATACAGCTAAAATCTCAATTATAAGTGTAAAGTTCGCGTGCAAATAAAAATATACATAAATGCAAAATAATAATACAAAACTCAAGCCTAAAATGAAATTCATCAACGGATGACAAGTTGAAAGAGCTTTTAATTTAATTCGTTGTGGTATCACGCCGGAGGAGCACGAAAAAAAAATACAGCAACAGCTTGCAGCGATATCGACAATCCATAATTCATGTCCTACAATTTCATACATTTCAACACGATTGTTCAGACTTAAAGCTCGAACAACAAAACATTCGATTTACAACTTTATTCTTTCAACAATAGGATTAAAATAATTTACGAGTGCGGTGCACATATTCCGCATTGAATTGCGTAGGCCACTCAAAGCATTGCAACATCGTACACGATATCAAACGGGTATTCAGATTAATGCAATTTCTCTTAAACGCTTACACGTCGTAAATAAAATTGCTGGTTCCCGAAGAGATGTCTGAAGCAAAGGCCGAATTGTTAATAAGTTTAATTGATGCAACCATTGCGAAAAAAGATGAATGGAGCCGGACAGCGTGATTGCTTTGCATTTAAATCTTTAAGATGTCAAATGAAAATACAATATCTTGAGTCGTCTACAGTCTAAACATCAGTTCGAACTCTTGTTGGTTGCCCTAATACCAAGTCCAAAATTATGAAGAAATATAAAAAACCCAAGATAATAAACGTATACGATATTATAATTTTTAAGTTTAGTAGTATGAATTAATTTTTAGGTGTTGGTATAATCGAGTGCAGAAAGAACACATAAAGGAAGTTCAGCCTACTGCTAGACATCAACTTGTGCAAGTAATAATTTATCTTGGTCTTACGACCATTTTAGACATACCTACCAATATTACGATTTCTCATGAGAAGGAGGCTACTACTACCTGCTTGGGATCCTGTGATTAATTAAATTAAAACTAAACCCAAGCATACCACTGAAATATTTTAAGAAACAGTAAGTTCATTCTTTGTAAATCGGACTAAAAGTAATAATTAAAAAAAAGTGAAGGTACCTACTCCGGGTTAACTCTGACATCGGGACGATAATCACCTCAGTCTTCCGAAACCATGGGTGCTGGAAAGCACCCGAAACATCGGGAATTATAAATAAGTAGAATTAAACATACCAATATTACTATATTTGGCTTTATTTTGCGGCTATTAACATAGTTGATTACACCGGATACTTGAATCCAATAAATAATAAAAAACTTAGATTATCTAAATTGTCGAGGTCAGTTATGTTGACTCACATCCGTTTAGCCTCGAAATTTAATTAAGTTTTGAATAATATTACCCAACACAGAGTTATTTATTGAATCAAACATATATGTTTGCATGTTATTTCACAATATTATTTCGTAATTCGTGCTCCATTTATGAAATGATAGATGTTTATCACAGCATATTAACAAAGTGTTTGTAGATAATTAATAAAATCAGGCCTTATTTTGCGGAAATCGATTATGTTAAAGTTGGTAAAAATTAATTATTATTTTATACAAATACATAAAATTTAAGTGTTTGTTTGTAATGTTAAAATAACAGCTTTTTACTAAGTGCTTATAAAGTAAATACGGTACTAATAATTTAAATTTTTGTCTGTCTGTCCTTCTGTTTGTTCCGGCTAATCTCCGAAACGGCTGAACCGATTTTGAAGAGACTTTCACTGGCACATAGCTGATATTATAAGGAGTCATTTAGGATACTTTTATTTTAGAAAAATAATTAGGGTCCCGCGCAAAAAAAAATTAAAACCCATGAAATCGTAGTAAATTCCGCGGGTGAAGTCGCGGGGGACAGCTAGTTATTAATAATAATGTTTACCAACTTTAAAGTATTTGTACATAGTATTGCTAGGTGTAGGATTCTTTTTCTACCTACCTAGGCAATGACTAGGATTCCATTTGGGCAGTTACCATCCTCTTACCTATTACTGCAATTAAAAGCAGTGTTTGTGGGTACTGTTGCAACTGAACCATTCTGAAAGGTTTAGAGGGCCGGTATAACTATAGGTTGTAAGGCATTCAATCTAAGTCCTGTGTAGCCTTCTTAGTTTGATATTGTTTGCTAGCGACCATGGCCTTTACCTACCATCAGGTGGACTGTATGCTCGTTTGTCTCTTTAGTTTTATAAAAACCAGTAAGCAAGCCAGAATATACAACCTAGTGTGGTAGCGATATAAAATAATGTATATCTCTATGTTTAATATTTCGTTGGTGCCACCCGATCGTTGACTCAAAACCATCTCAACAGTCCACACTTTAAACACCTAAATACGTGGCTATATCGTTAGTCTCACATAGGGGAGAAGTGGCATGAAAGAGCCAGTTTACTAAACGGAGCAAATAAACATACTTTTAGTGAAAGAAATGAAGATATTTTTTTCTTTAATTATTATTTATTTATTAAAGTAGGTAATTGCATACGAAAAAACCTTAAACGCTATGAAAAAATCAACAAAATATTCATTTAAATAAAATGTGTCTTTTGGCTCTTTCATAACATTTCGGTATTGAAAGAGCTACTAAAAGTTATGAAAGAGTCAGTCTGTATTATAAAGTGTAATTGTGAAAATTAAGCAAAATAATAGTAGTCCCACTATAGAAAAATAAAAACAACAAATCCTTTTTAAAAACTAGTGACATTTTGAAGAAATTTTTAATTCTATCAGTCATTTTAAGTGATTCTAACAACGCTTAAATCTTAACATATTATTCAGTCATACCTTCAATATATATATATATATATATATATATATATATATATATATATATATATATATATATAATCTTAACATATTAGAGGCGTATTATTTTTTATTAATAACAATCTTAAAATTTAAACAAAATTACAAACATCTATCAAAAACAACATAGTTAAATCTTTAAGAACTTTAAAAAAATATTGCTCACTTTGAGCTTCAAAGTCTTTACTATCTATTTGCTTAAGTTTAAGATTCAGACTTTTTAGGAACTTTGGAATATATAATGTAATTTGCTTAAAGTTGGAAATATGTCTTTCAAAAGAAATTACATTTTCCCTTAATGCCGCAGGATTCATGATTCCAATCAGAATAAATTTTGCACTAAAACCACTCTTGATCACTGTTTTCACATGATTTGCTGCAATGATTTCCCTCCATTTATCTGGAGTGATATAATTAGCCATGGCATAATCAAATGCCAGCTTCTTAGTTTGTTACCTTGTTAGGCAATAGCACATTCTAGAAGCAGTCTTTAAATAATCCGCAAACATATTTTCTTTGTCTGTTGTGAAAATACGCTTATTTCCTATATTAGGACAGTGTTTAAAAGCTGATTCACCAGAAGCCTTTATTTTTATAACTATTTTAGCTAAGTGTGCCCTCAATATATTAAAGATGCGTGCAGTTTTGTTTATTGGTTGATGTATCTCCAAAACTTCACTAACTGCTTCTTCAATTACCGATTTTTCTGGTCAATTTTCGTTTTTTTTTTTGGACCAGGCTTCCCTATAATGCAATATCTGAAGCAAATAATTTAATAATATATGAAAAAATGCATATTTATTATTATTTTAATTTTATTTACAATATTTAAATGCAGGGTTATGATAGAGCTGGTTATGAAAGAGCCAGCTCTTTTAAGGCCCATTCACCCGGCTCTTTCATAACTTATTCTTTAAAAAAATATAACATTAAAAATAACAACAATATCAAAACTTTTGCTGCTCAGTTTTTACGCAGCTGCAAGGCCAAGTATATGCACAAACTCAATCTATAATCCATTTACCGATATCTTTTTATAATAAAATACCAAAAAACAAGTTAAATGAAGCAAACGCCTTACTTTTTAGTACCAAAAACTTTGACTCGAAGTACCGGCGTCCGCTGGTTTCGGCGGACTGTCAAATGTTTGTGGGTGACGGGGAATCAATGTAGCCACTTAAAAATAAAATTACCAATCAAATCCGTTCATAAACTAGCAAAATAATGTAAGTGGCTCTTTCAAAACCTGGCTCCTTCATGCCACTTCTCCCCTACATACATACATATAATCACGCCTCTTTCCCGTAGGGGTAGGCAGAGACCAGTTCTTTCCACTTGCTACGATCCTTACATACTTGTTTTGCTTCGTCCACTTTCATTATTCCCTTCATACATGCTCTACGGTTTAGGGTACTCTTGACCTGGCCTTTAGTCTTCCAACTCTGGAAAACTGGGTAATGTGCTTCTGTAAATCGATTCAATAACTATTAATATTTATGTTTAATTTTGACAGAAAATTGTGTATGACAGCGAATTTTAAGCTCAAAACTTGTTATACTAGAGCTCATAATATTTGAATTCTTATTACTGTTTCTATTTGCTAACATAATATTCTAGGCTAACTGTAGTTAAAATAAGATATACATAGATCACGCAACAAAATAATTAAGGTCATTCTTAATTTATCAAACATAGAATCATACTATATAGCTTGAAGAACCTACAATCGATAGAGAAAAAAAAATGTTCTTAGCTGGCAAGCACGTACAGCAAGCACAGGGTAAGCCACACCAGATGGAGTGACGACCTGGTAAGACGTATGAGGAGTCTATGAATACTGGTAGCTCAAAACTGTGATTTTTGGTAGACTTTAAGGAAGGCCTTTATTTAATAGTGGAACTGTTATGGGCTGCAATGATGATGATCTAAAAGGCAAATTTATATAGAAACAATTAATGAAATGTCTGTCGCTTTGTGAACTTATCATGAATAAAATTTGCAAAAGTTTTGTAGTGGCATGAGTCCGAATCCATTACCCAAGAAAAGAGCCAAAAAAATCTCAATACCGAGGTGGTATGCAAGGGATAAAATACCAATGAAAAGGAACAGTGTCAGAGGCTATTAGTAAATAAAAAAATAACCATCTCTCACCATAATAGTACCAAATAATCCAAATCGAAAAAAATATATGAGATATCGTACACCTGACCGTGTAGTGGCGATGTAATAATATACATGTCGTCCTGTGGTTAGTAGAAACGATAGAGCCTCTTACGATACCCACACACACTAAAATATGGAACAAAACCTAGCTTTGGGCAGAGATGCAGATGATAAATAATTTTACTGGAAGTTTTACACCGCCACCGAGGGTAGTTGATTTAGAATGTATGTCCTAAAGTCAGCCAAGAGGCTTTAAACAAGTTTTTAATATTTTTCTATATTTAAATTTATCAACATGCATTAAGAAATATGACTATTTTATAGGGCCTGAATAAAAGGAATAGAAACGCGGCAGCTATAATATGGTTGTAGCAAGAATGTTTCAGCCCGATCGAAGTAAATTAAAACCTAAGTTTATGTTTGTTACTAAAATATTGAAAATATTATTATTTCTTTAATCATTTTATATTGATTTAAGCGTTACAAAATTAAATAACTTATTATATTCATTTTTAATAAAATAATATTATCATAACGGAACTGATGAAGTAGTAAAATTATCAACCAACCGAATAAACGAAATTATATCCATATCCACACCCATTATAACGTTCGCTGTTTTTTCATAGCGTGTTATTATTAGGGAAAGAAATCTTGATCCTCGTGTTGGAAATAAAGGAAAACAGTGTTCCAATCTAAGCTGAATGTTAAAATGAAAAAGCATGGCGGACTTTCAAGCGTTGATATTCATTAATCATTGGCGTTGGGCGGTGCTCAGACGTATCTACATCGAAACCGTTCTATATACGAACTTAATGACTTTGTGGTTTACATTTGTATATACAGAGTCAGAGTATATTTGTCTGTTATTACGAAAAACTACAAAAAGCTTTACAGAGATAATATTTTAAGAAATAAAGTTTTCTTACATTGAAGATAATTTCCATATTATGTTGACTTGTTCTACATGTATCTATTTTTGTTTTCATGTATGAAACCAGAATGAAGAAACTATGGGATAATGGAAATAAATGAAAATAATGCTATAAATATATCAACTTTTTGATAAAAAATAACTAAAATTACAAAAACTTAAAAATATAGAACAGAATAATTATTGAATTAATATTTTAAAAGCAACAACATACATACAGGCATCAATTATGTTCTCGTAGCGTATGCCAAATGTCAGAAATCGTAATAAAATACGGCAAACATTTGGCCGGACCTCAATAAGAATTTATATCGCGAGCGCAGGGCCATCAGTCAGTGTTGTGTCGACGCTGATTCCACCGTGTTTCGCATCCGAAATGGAATGTTATTCACCGAAAATTTCGCTAACGTACGCGAAAAATTACGAGAGCCAAGTTGGGGATTGAACGAAATTCCAGCGGCGCGAAAAAAAGGTGTCAAATGAAATATTCAAATATATTTTAATATAATTCATGCGGCGGGCGTTTCATTTCTCTCCCTCGTAATGGAATGCTAAATTTTCAGGCTAACAAAAAATATATATTAATGCGCGTACCTAATAGCTTATACAAACTCGTTTGTTGGGTATTGTTGCGCACAATGGGTGCCATAACTCCGCGTCGCCGCCACGGCCGGTGACGTCTTTGTTAGGCCGGAGCTTTGTTCTGCACCCGACTCCGCCTGTCGACGCCAAATCCTATCCCGACCTCTGCTACTCCATCTATCTAACATAGCCACCTATATTTCATACGTTTAAAACTTAACATATTTTAACCACCATTAGGCAAATTTAAACGACGCATCAAGCTCTAAAGAAATATCCCAAACATGATATTAGATTAAAAACGACCCTCCCTACACATAGCTAATTACCAGTTTTGTTCGGGCCATTACTGTAATGTGCAGGACAGCAAGAATGAATATTTGAAAAGGCGATAGAACGTGAGTAATGGACTTGGATCACGTAAAGGAAAATTATGAAAGGCGAAAGGCAGGGGCGATTTTTCAACACGTCTTGACTTTGAAAATCTTAATGAATAAAAGCGAGATACTCTTGCCAATATTCTCATAAATAAATAATACATTTGAAGGCAATCTGAGAGAACACTGGCGGGATAGGCACGTAAAAATTCATTCAAACGTAATATGGAGCGCGAAACGCATTACGGCATCAAGATGAGCTTCGCCGCGGGAAAGCCTGCCCCAGGGGTCTCCCCTGCCCCAAGCCGAGCGGGGGCGGTCTCCGCTCCAGAGAATATTTGACACGGGTCTGGCAGATAGACAGGCCGGTCATGTGTGATCCCCAGGCAGGAAACCGAGTTTTTTCCCTCTATCGACATTGCTACTATGTCTATATATATATACATATAAAGATATGTTTATGATTTATGTGCTACCGTTGTCCCGCACATGTGCACGCATCATGTGATTCGACTGTTTTTCTACTCAGCTAATGATATTACGATCCGTTTTAATATCATTAATAGTTTTTTTTAATGCTGACGGAATTTAATTTCAATAATGCCGTAATTTTCTCTCGTAATTATTGATAATTAAAGTAGTTAAGTCATAGGTAGTTTATATCGATGTAATATATCATAATTGATGCTATTTACCGAAATACCAATAAACATTTAATACTACTGTTTTCGTTTCATTTTCCATCGGGTGATGTATGAAAATGGAATTTTAATACCACATAATAAGTTCGGCTCCAACGGCTAAGCGCCGGTCAAAGTTTGATTGGCGTTGGCGTACTCTCTCTGTATGTATATTAATGTTGAGCGTACTATCCTTATTTCACGTAGGAAGAAGACAGAAACATCAATGAGAGAGAGAGACAAAGTTATAAAAGTATTACCAGGTGATTTTTTGAAATCCACCAGTAATAGTTGATTTAGAATTGATTTATTAAAGTAATTGTTTTCTTTAGTCCAATTATTTTAATTACACTAATAATTTCTGTGAAAAAGTTGTTAGAAGTTAAGTAAAGTAAAAAGAACGTAATATATATTACAAAAGTTAGAGATTAGATGCAGTAAATTAGACATAAATGTTAAATATTTATTAAGTATTTTCTAATAATAGTTTCGAAAATACTTATTAAATATTTAACATTTTATAAAATTGAACATCATATTATATTATTACCTTTTCATTTCAAACTATTTAAGAGGATATTTTAGCGGTCTTTAGTCCACAACATATTTCTATGTTTTCTTTCTGGGTAACACACACAAGATCAAACGATTTTTTTTTATATTTTGATATTTCGCTGCTATCAACATTAGACATCATAATCAAAATTAAAACAAAAACACAGAGGTAACCAAGCCACTATGTTTCTTTTATTTCTTTAAAAAATAATTAAATTGTACCAGTTTTGTAGGAATACACAGGGAAATATAGGTGATAATGATATTTTTTTTATTATAAAGTTAATCCGAACTTTTTTTTTATTATAAAGCTCGGTAGCTCGGGCACAGCAAGATAGCAACAGACATGTAAAATTTTTTTTTCAAATACTGCGTCGCCATTGCCGCCCAGATATCTTCTTAAATATAGAAATAGTGAATATAATATATTAAAAAAATAAGAAAATTTGTACAGATATATGAGTTAAAATTTATTATCTGGCAATATTAACGTACACAGGCAAAGCTACACACACATTCAAACTTTTATTCATGTTGCCACGTCGCATTAGCGAGCTTCTCATGCATTGCGTACGTGTGGGTATATCTGTGTAGTCGGACATATATTAATGGGATTGGTGCGTCTCTATGTAGGTGGGTATAATTATAAGATGGTTATAATGTTTTTTTAATAAGCTCCAAACTTTTTGCTCTTTCAAACTTTTTTGTTAATCATTCTATTTCTTTTTGTAAGATGTGTCTGTATAACTGAAATTATATTTTTTGTAAAATTATAGATTAAATCACTTTTTAACGATCAATTTTTCTTTAAATGGTAGGGTTGGTGAATATTTTGCACTTCACAATGTTTAATTTATAAGATATTTGAGATAGTTAAAATAATATTTCTTCCTAATGAAATGAATAAGCTATTGTAGATTTCTTTTTCCATTGGATTTTAGTTAATGTATTTCAAACGTTTTTCCAATGTTCATTATTAGAAGATTATTGTTCTAAAAAGTTTTTATGGCAAACTTTGATAAAAATTAATAATTTAGTAATTGCATTAATAACAATAAAAAATAATATTATGATATATATATATATATATATATATATATATATATATATATATATTAATATTTTCTAATTTAATCTATTTTATTTTGAAAGCCAAGCCATCTATCGCTCAAAAGCGGTATTCCACTGAATGAGTATATCTTTGACGAAACCAACTTGTGAAAGTGTGTTAAGGTAACCTCATACTCGTCCACTCCCCTCGCAAAATATATTAAAATATTTAATGACATATTTCAAGCGATAAATGCTCGATGTTGTGCGAATTAATGTCGTAAAATCACCCATTTTGTAACTTCTGATAACAAAACATAAGCTTTTTTAAAGAAACATAATAAAATTTTGATATGATTAATACTTTATATTCACTATAAAAGTTATCTCTTCCGTAAAATGTTTGTAAAAATATTATCTATATTTAGTACTTCTATGTAAATAAGACTGTTTTAGTTCCAAATGGTAAACAGCTTAGACATGCCAACAATATTTGAATGAATTCTTATTGCTGTGCAACCATGACCAAACCAATAAGGTCAATTATATTGAAATAAGAAAAAAAACAATATGGCAAATCTAAAATAGAATAAAGTAAAACTTTTGATGTTAATTAACAGAATTATTAATAGAAGATATAAAAAGCTTTTTCGCTATTCGCGAACCAATTGAAATTGAATAACCAATGAAACTGTTTTTGTAATCTTATATTTTTTGTACGTGGTAAAGCCATGCTGCAGCTATATTAGTAGTATAATTGTAGCACGAATGGGTCGGCTCGACCGGGGAAGGACCACGCTCTCACAAAATACCAGCGTAAAATAGCAGCTTAATGCTGCTGTGTTTCGTATGGAGAGTGTAAAGAACCGGAGACCCTTTTTACTGGAAATGAGGCATTCCATCTTAGTCGTCACAGGTGACAACGTATCTACATTTTGATTTGCAATAGAGGATAGATGTAGATGTCTATGGGCCGCAGCAACCACTTACCATCAGTGATATTACCATACCATCATTATGGCTTAGTGATATCCTTAATTTACACATTTCAATCCTCGCGTTGAGATTTCCAAATACATTAAAATTAAACGCGATAAAAATGCGTATAATTATTTTCATTTCAAACTTATCTACAAAATCTTCACTGATATAGATGTAGGATCATCATCATTACAGCTTATCAGATAATAAATTAAGTAATTATAATCAAAGTTTATCGAGAAACCATCACCATCAATCTTTTACATCTTACTTATATCTTACTCTACAGGAGTAAGATGTAAAAGTAAGATGGATGTATAAGTAAGTCTTATATTATTTCTGCACCATTCGACACAAATAAGAATTCAATGCGCACAATACTATTAATCCGAATAAATGTGTACGAACTGTTATATGTTCGTACTCTATTTTATAGATGTTTAGAATACCTAAGGAATAAAATCATGATACACAAATATTGCATTGTTGGTACCGTATTTCTTTAATTAAATTCAGACTTTACATGCGAAATTACTGTACCATATAAAATAATATTAATGCGAATACGATTAATGCGAATAAATATGTACGCACTCTTATATGTTCTTCTTACTCAATTTTATAATTGTCTAGACTACCTAAGGAATAAAATCATGATACACAAATATTGCATTGTCGGTACCGTATTTCTTTAATTAAATTCAGACTTTACATGCGAAATTACTGTACCATATAAAATAATATTAATGCGAATACGATTAATGCGAATAAATATGTACGCACTCTTATATGTCCTTCTTACTCAATTTTATAATTGTCTAGACTACCTAAGGAATAAAATCATGATACACAAATATTGCATTGTTGGTACCGTATTTCTTTAATTAAATTCAGACTTTACATGCGAAATTACTGTACCATATAAAATAATATTAATGCGAATACGATTAATGCGAATAAATATGTACGCACTCTTATATGTTCTTCTTACTCAATTTTATAATTGTCTAGACTACCTAAGGAATAAAATCATGATACACAAATATTGCATTGTTGGTACCGTATTTCTTTAATTAAATTCAGACTTTACATGCGAAATTACTGTACCTACCATATAAAATATGTAAGAATTTTAAAACTAAACTTTTTCATTTGTTTATTACTGTAATAAATTAATCCATGGTTGTAAGAAATGAAAAATTTGTAATTGTTTCTGCGATTTGCGAATTTTTATACATAATTTTAATTATATATAAAAGATAATTAGCTTGCGGTTAACAAGAATTTTTTGTACCTAATTATTATATAACAATAGTTCAACACCTTTGTAAATTATATATAATGTAATAAAAATATAATGAAATAAGCCATAAGATTTTTCTATGCAATGTACCAACAAAAGTTTTTGTGTTATTTATAAGATGTAAATATTTACCATAGTTCTATACCTACTTATTTAAAAATATTACATTGCTACGAACAAGAACGTAAGTAAATATCTATGGCGTAAGAAACATTTGCCGCAAGTTCAAAGAAACCGACTCGAAAATAATATCTCAGAAGCAAAAATGCCATCCGTCAACGTCCCGCTTACTACCGGGCCACACCGGAAAGCTGGTAGCGTACAGAATTAGAAATATATTTTTACAGTCACTGCACCCCTGTACGAAGTTAAAAAAAATCTTTATGCAAATAACGGCACGTGTAAATACGAGGGGAAGTTCAGGAAACTGGCCAGTTTATTTTTTGTTTAACTTTCAACTAAATAAAAGAAAAATACCGCTTTAGAATACCATTTATACCTTTCGAAGTTACTCAATGAGATTTTGTTTGGAACTACATGGGGCTGAAGCTTAAAAAAAACAGTGTGGTGGCGGTGAGAGAATATCTCTATCTGAGAGAATATACCCATACATACATCCCATTCCGTCTCTCAATGAAATACCAGAAATATTTCAAAATTATATGACGGTAAACGATCTCTTTTACGCTAGTAATACAAAGAAGAGGGAGCAGCGTACGAGATGCTTGGTACTGCGATCACCAATCCACCTGCAAGTGTGGTGATTAAGACAAATAAAAGTCAGCTAAAGTGACATATTATTTATATTAACTGTAGGTAATTTCATTTAATTGATAACAACCTTGACTGTATAAATTTTTTTTACAATATTTCATTATTTGTCTTGACCTCGAAAAACATTAGATATACTTATGAATAAATCACATTAACGTTACATTGTTTCAAGTTTGATTGTTGATAGCCGAATAGAAAGATTCATTTGCAAACGAAAGAAAAAAAAATTGAAGAAGAAACTGCATTTTTCATTCACAATAAAGATCTAAAACCTTAAAATTGCTCAGGCTTTATTCCTACACATAAAAAAGCCTATTTTAAAAAAAGAGGAGGAAAGCCGTGAAAAGATTAGAAACTTCAATCTGAGCAAGCATTCATCGTCATTGTTTGCGACAATCGACAATCTATCAATGGTGTACGGAACCCCACAATGGGTCTTTTCAACTAGCGTGCGTCTGAAAGGAAAGGTTATACATGTGTCTTATCGTACCGTGAAGAACTACTTAATTGAGTTCTAACATAAACCAACAACATGCAAGATAATTTTAATTACTCGTAATAAATATAATTTATAAAATAGCAAATATATACATTAAAATAAGTATAAAAGATATTTATAAAAAATAATTGAAAGTAAACTAAATATATTTTTAAATATTCACTTTTTAGGTGTTGCCATTGCTTAATTGAATAAAATTTAATAGGGAAATCATGTACACGAGTAGAGTTTATACTACTTATGTGATGAATAATTAAATTCCGATATATTCGTTACAGAACGCCTTTAATTTACAATTATGACAAATCAATAACCGCTATATGTTTTAAGTGTTGAATTTTATTCTTTGTCTATAAAAAAAAAAGCGATAGTATTGGTAACATGACATGATAAACTGTTAAAATATTCTAGTCATGAATATGAAGAGTTGTTGAGAGAATTATAATGACTTTAATATGAAGGAAAAGAACATTTAAGATACAAAAATGAAATAATCAAATAAAATTATTTTACTTTTCTAGCATTTCGTCTTACATAAAGTCTTTTGTAAACGCTTCAGTTTCGATATCGAGCGAACTGAAATTCAGGGAAAGCTCATTTATAATTGTATTATACGACTCTTAGTTTAATACCATTTGAGCTTTCAGTGGCAAACGTAGAAAATCAGTGGCAGGCACCAAAACAAATTCGTGTATTCTATCATCGGGCGCTCACAAAGGCCTCGGGCCTGATAACTGAACAATGAAATGTAACAAGTCGTCTATTCGGCATTGTACGCGACGACGGCGGTGAAGGGGTCCGGGGAGGGAGATTTCCATTATATTTCCATTTCCACCTCGATTCCGGGCGACTTATCACGGCCTCTCGGACTAGGCGAGTCTATCTTTCTATACAGTTAGTCATTGGGTCGTGTCAAATCGCACTTCCTTAATATTAATACGATAAGAAAAAAGAGCTTTTACTAATTCAATCGTAGCAAACTTTAACTTAAAAATGAAGAAAACGTGCTAATACAAAACGCTCTTAGAGCCCAATTTACCAGCATACCTTAGCTCATTAATTTCATCATCTTTAATGTAATGGATTTTCGCAAAGTAACTCCTGATTCTATTAACTAAGATGGAATATTTGATTTCATCGTTACTTTCTCATTGAAAACTAATTTATCACGAAAAGTTATAAATTAACAATAAAATATCAGTACAAATAGCACCCTCTTTATATTAAATTAATAGTCATAAAAATACCTGTGCTATAAATAATATTTTTATAAAATTCCAATTGTTTACATTTGATAACAAAACAAAATTTATTAAATATAGATACCACACATGTAAGTGAAATTATTCGTAAATCAGTTTATCTCAATACGCCATCTACAAAAAATCCATTAAAATTTACACAAAAATGCGCTATTATGATTGCACGATGTTCGCGTATAAAAAACAACGCGATCGCGCAATAATACTCATATGTAAGTAATGATAAAGACCACTCACAAAACACATTACCGAGGTATCAGATGCTGCCTCTCAACAAACATTTTAATCTTCACATCTAACTGACAAAAATATTGCAAGAATCTTACACTACACTCACTAGCTATTCTAAGTAGCCATCTAATTGTGTACACTTTGACTGCTGTTGAAAATAATAGTGACTGTACATGGGATTAGATGAAGTGTTTAATCTAGTACAGCCTATCAAAAATACAGTACTGAATTGTCTACCCTATATGTTTCATAATAGGGATGATCTCTCAAAGTTGTCACGCTTGGCAAACGGGTTGGTAACCACAGTTTTATAATTAAATTTGATGCGTGGCAACTATGGCATATATCCCCCCTGAGGCAATCTATGGGGGAGGACTATGTTCCGCACAGGCCTTTTGTTAGAATGTAATGGTAATGGTATAAAAAAATTAAAAAATACATTCAAATCAAGATTACCCAATGCTGGCAGTAGGTACTGAACGCTAATAGTAAAATAAGTGCTGATTTATCACGAAACCATCGTGAGAAAATTTGCACATCGCGTGACATGCGTTTCGGAAATGTTAAGTGCCTAATAAAGTATCGTGATGGACTCTTCTCTACTTCGTTACCTTAAAAAAAAATTAGGAGGTAGTCTCTAGTATATAATCAAAGCCTCTACCCGGTAGTGTCAATTTAAAAAAAACATCTATTTTTTTTACTATTCTTTACCTAAGCATAAGTACCTACAATATAATATATATATATATATATATATACTTAATATACTTAATTATTCAGTTTAATTAAGCAGTTTTTTCCAGATTTTGAGACACAATAGTGAAACAATAGCAATGAACTATATGTAGTGCACGGGACAGCGAATGGGTTAATAGATTTTGTTTAATTTCTCTTTACCTAATACTTACCGCATACCATATATACATACATAGGTACATGTAATTCTTCAGTTTATTTCAGCAGATTTTTTAAATTTCTTAATAACATTAAGTAAGTTTTCTAATAACATTATGTAAAATGATAATTAACGGTATAAAAAAGGAAAATCTATCAATATTAGCGAATATACATAAGTAACCGTAAATAAACGTTAACCGGATGATTAATGACACGTCTGCTTCGAACCCGTAACTATTTTAAGCAAAACGAGGCACTCCCATTGGTGGATTTTTCTCGAATGGTAGACAAAATTTGAAGATAATTAATGAAGTAGAGCTCTCTGGCAGATAATGTGAGACTTAACTGGTGTTTGGTATAAGTGCGATGTATTTGCTGCTGTATGCTGAGTGGTGTGCATTTTTCATGCATTAAGTAGCTCCATGCATTGCTCTCGAAGATTGAAGTCTGCGATAATTTTTTGTTGTGTTTTTTTTTTGTTATTTTAATGTATTGTGCTAGTTAAGATTTACTCAATATATAAACTGATTTTCACAAAAAGATACCTAATAATTTTTAATAATATAAACACAAAAAGATACCTAATAATTTTTAAAAATAGAAATAGATGTAAAATTAAATTTGGTATTTTTTCAGTCATTTTTTTTTCAGTTTTATTTTTTTATTTGGTAATTTTTTCAGTCATCTTGACTGAAGAATTTTCATTTTCATTTTCATAAACGTCTAAATTAGTTTAACTGACATTTAGTTCGTTTTTTTTTAAATTTGTGTAAGGTTTAGTAAATGCTTACTAGAATGAAGTTGTTACTCGCTAAACTTTCTTCCCAAACGGAGTTAGTTATTTTAGTTTTATTTCTTTATATTTATAATTAAACTGAAATATCAAAGAGACCGATTAAAACGTATTAAAAATTATTGTTAATATTTTATTTGTTGGGATTTTATGTAAATGGTCAGTTTATATTCATGTTATATAGAAGTAAGTAATGAAAGTTACAGCCTGTACAGGTACGCCCCATTGCTGGGTACAAGCCTCTTCTGATTACAGAGTAGGCATATGTTATGATTATATCATGTTATTTTTTTTCACTGCCGAGCACGTGGTTAATCGGAACTTAAAATTGCAATTAACTATACATTGGTGCTGAAGGGATAGAACCGAGGTTCCTCGCTAATTACGGCTCCAACACTCAATGAATGTACTATAATATATTCTTTATATTATATAATTCTTCTGTCCGTGTGTATGTGACTGAACTCCTCCTAAATGTCCTAAATGGCACGATCGATTTTAATGAAATTTTGTGTGTGTGATTAAGATGGTTCGAGAATGGTTTAGATTCACAATTGGACCCGTTAAGTGGCGCTGTCGTCGAGATCCAGAAGTTACCCGTGTGATGCTGGGGCGGATCGCTAGTACCTATTATGTATTATCTATCATCATCATCAAGGTCATTATTAATAATGCTTTCGAATGATATAAAGACTTGTTTCATCTGAATTATTTATAATAAAATACATGACTATTAATCAAAACTCTATTAATTCCGATCTCATCAAAGGCCTTCGAAGTTTAGAATTAATTAACCGCTGCGAACAACTCCAAAGCGCCTGAAACTAAGTCAAAATCGGCGCGTCTTATCTGTCCCGGCTAGATAAGGGTTATGACATGGGCTCTTCGAGTCGCCAGAACTTGCGCTTTGTTGGACTTAGATTGGACGTGCGACCCACACGTAGCTTGTACAGATAGCATACAAATTTAAATATAATTCAATATGTAATATTTACTGGACGTAGCTCATATGGTTAGCGCTCGCTAGGTTCGATCCCCGCCGGCACCAATGAATTTGTTAATTGCAATTTTAAGTGCTGATTTACCACGTGCTCGGCGGTGAAGGAAAACATCGTGAGGAAATCTGCATGTCTGAGAAATAAGAAAAAATATTTCGAAGACATGTGAAGTTCGCCAACACGCATTAAGGCAGCGCGGTGGACAATTCCTTGCCCTAAAACTCTCTCAGAAATGAGAGGAGGCCTGTGCCCAGCAGTGGGACGTAAATAGGCGTAATAACTTTACTTTACTTTTACACAGACTAATAGTTACTTTTGTGGTGGTGGTGTAAGAATATCCACTACCCCATATTGTTCCGTGGGTGTCGTAAGAGACGACAGAGGGAAATTGAAACAGGTGATACGCTCGCCAGGCGTGTGATATGGCAAAATCTATAAGACAATCTATGGGGAGAGCTATGTTCAGCAGTGGACTTTAATAGGCTGTAATGGATGGATAGGAATAGTTACTTTTAATATTAAAATTAAAATGAACAATAAACAGTCCACCTCTCCTATTGCATTGACAATCCGTTTCCCTATATCACAACGTGATTGACGTAAGTAGTAAGAATTAAAAAGGAACCATGGCCTCTCATACATACGACCGTAAACTAGATGTATAAATATATAAGTCAATGACAGCAATCAGCATTTTATTAACAGTGAGTAATTTTTGTTAGCCAAGCGTGACTAGTATGGCAAATCCTCCCTCTTGTGGGGGAGGTACATGCCCATAAGTTGACTACTACGGACTGATAAAGAAAGAGCAATGATAAAAGGATTTGTTTCCAGTTTAATCTAAAGCTCACATACCCTTAGCGTGTATGAACAGTAACTTTTTAAAGTATATCTATAGATACTAATAAATATAATTGAAGCGTATGTTTGTAATGTCAAAATGACTTATAACAAAAACACAATTTTAAAAATTTTTGTCTGTCTGTCTGACTGTTTGTTCCAGCTAATCTCCGAAATGGCTGCGCTAATTTTGACGAAACTTTCACAGACAGATAGCTTATGTTATAAGGAGTAACGTAGGCTACTTTTATTTTAGAAAAATAATTAGGGATCCAAGAAAAGAAAAATTAAAGCCCATGAAATCCAATCGTAATTTAAAAACAAATTTTTATTTCAAAAGTATGCTTTTGGTCTATTTTCCGAATGATGGTTCCACCCTGTTATCAGCCCACAAAAGTAAATATCTGGACGTGGACATCCTACAGTGCGGATCACGCTGGGTAGACCCTATTATGACGATCGCAGCACCATACGTCACATACATTTCACGGTGCTGCCCCATCGCCAGTCTGGTATTTATTTTACGTCTGACTTACATGAGATGGTGTACCGCCATCTATCCTAAACCGTATAATTTTTCTGGCATACCCCATAGTAGCCTCTTATTTTTGTAGCCTTTCATCTGTAGATGGCGCTATAGTTCTATTTAGTTAAAAATATCCATAGCAGAGCACCTACGAGCATCAGGTGACAAAGTGACAAGGAAGAGTTGTTCATGAACTGATGAGGTGAGGAGGATGATGACGTAGATCAATATTTTATGATTCTATTTTCAAAATTTAAAATACGTTAATCTAAACAACTATACCCACACGCGCTATTTTCCTAGTAGAAGTATTCAATTTTGTTTCATTGACTCCACTCATCATACCCTAACAATAAATATGAGGTAGAAATTACTAAAAAAAAGTACATACATTTATGTAATAATGAATACGAATAAATACGTTCTGATTTTAGTGCTATCATTTGCAACTTATATACACGTATAAAAGAGTTGGTTTACATGCAAATTCAACAATATTTCACTGTAACACAAAAAGACGACACAATAAACTAATTTTCGATTGGAACAATATTATATTTGATTGATCAAAATGAACCATATTAGAGAAGCAGCATGGCAATATAGTTCATATAAACAAGTAAAATCTGACTACATTGACAGAGTAATTAATATGGTCAAAACGTGAATACGCTTTAAGCCTTAGATACTCATTCTGCACCTAGGTACTGGTTTTTTTTATAGGATAAGGGTGACAAACGAGCACACAGTGCACCTGATGGTAAATGGTTGCTGCGACCCATAGACATCTACATCTATCCTCGATAAAGAATCAAAATGCAAATGCGTTGTCACCCGTGAGGACTAAGATGGAATGCCTCATTTCCAGTAAAAAGGGTCTCCGGTTCTCTACACTCACCATACGAAACACAGCAGTGTTAAACTGCTATTTTACGCTGGTATTCTGTGAGAGCGTGGTACTTCCCCGGTCGAGCCGACCCATTCGTGCTACAACTATACTACTAATATAGCTGCATCATAGCTCTACCACATGGTTAAAGCTAATAAATAGGAACAAATAACAAGAGAAGTGTATTGCTTTCAATATCAGGTTAAAGCAAGTAGCAGCGTAACGCTATCCTACAGTGGGATACGGAAATAAGTAACATATTCCTGCTGAAATGATGACGTAAAACGTGTGTATAGAAATATAGGTACCTGTAGGTGACCACTCCCATCATGTGTTAGATGTTATTAACATAAATATTATTAGATAATATACAACCTGGTATTTAGTTAGGTAACTTTAGAAATATTTACTCTGTAATCAAAATCTTGACACTCGTTCAGCACTCTTTTACGTTTATTTTTGGCAAAACTAAACAACTACAGACTTCAAGTTAGCACGAGGCAAGTACGTAAACTATACTAAAGAAGACACACCAAACTTTTGAAGCAAAATTTGAATGACCTTTCAATTACAATAGAACCAGTAAATCAGGCAACTTTACCATAAATTAATTCTCAGACAAATTCAAAAACAGTAGGCGACGGTAGCGCAACTTGAGGGCGCTTTGTTCCGCTGCGGCGTCAGCAAAACAGAAGGTGAACGCCTTTGTGTCGAGAGTTGTAAATTTTATGAAAAGTGAAATTCCTTTTGAATGCCTCTTCGGACCATAAATAACTTGCGAATAGAAGCAAGGCCATTGTTTCACAGACTTATTGTTATACGTCGATACGCACGCGAAGTTGGAGGTTTAGCAAATTGGGGAGTATTGCGCTTTTGCTACCTGCGCGATTGTGCAAATGAATGCGGAAGCTGCCTTACAAATTTCAACTATTATTCTATTTTACAATTTTTCGGAAAAATAACAATCAAGAAATCTATCAAACTTATGTATGTTTGACATCAAATGATTTTGAAACATTTTTCGATATTATCGACTAGCATAGATTAGTAAGCTGAAGTGGCAGTGGGCCGGCCATATAGCTCGAAGAACCGACAACCGATGGGGAAGAAAGGTTCTCGAGTGGCAGCCTCGTACCGGTAGGCGAAGTGTAGGGCGTCCCCCCACGAGATGGAGTGACGACCTGGTAAGACATGCAAGAAGTCGATGGATGCAGGTGGCTCAGGACCGTGCTTTGTGGCATTCTTTGGGGGAGGCCTATGTTCAGCAGTGGACTTGTGAAGGGCTGTAATGATGATGATGATGATGATGATGATAGATGCAATAAAATGAGTGACCGACCCCAGTACACCAGACGTGCTCGTGCTTTTGACGCTATAGGTACTCCTTCGTTGGTCGGTTATTTTACACGTTGCTCTTGCTCTTAAGTGTTGGTAATCCGTTAATCTATTACAGCCAGTAAAAGTCCCCTGCTGAACATAAACCTCCCCCATTGATTGCTTTATAGGGGGATTTTGCCATAGTTTATAGAAAGGCGGGTTTACAACCACAGTTTCTTATTATTTTCAGTTGTCCCAGAAATGCTGCTACCTATCTCCTGTTTCAGTTTTCCTACAGGACGATATAGGTGGTAATGAATATTCTTACACCACTGACCTATGATAATGAATATTCTTACACCACGACTACACGATTAATACCATAATCTGTGGTGACGGTGGTGCTCATACCAAAATCAATATGCATTAAGGCCTCTTTGATCTTTCTTTATCTACGACCACAAGTGCAATGATCGATTATTTTACCGCCATTACGTGGTAATCTACGCCATCACCACACGGTAATACAAGTAAAACCTTCTAGTAATTCAATATAACTTTTATTATTTCAATAGCTCTATTTTTTTAGTTGGCTTTGTATTTTCTTTTGATTGTTTATAATCACGATAAATTAAACGATGTTAGATACTATTTACCTATGGCATATAATCATTGCTTTTTGTACTATAAATTATTACAGATTTATCCAAGAAAACAATTTTTATGTACATATAAAACTAAGAATGATGTATTTGTTTGTAATTACTTGTGCAATCAGAATAATTTAAACGAAGCACAGCCATGATGCAACTACATTATGGTATTATCACCAATGGGTCGACTCAACCAGGGTAGGACGACGCCCTCACGACGTACCAGCGTAAAACTGCTAAATAATGTTCTTGTGTTTCGTATGATGAGTGTAGAGAACCGGAGACCCATTATACTGGTAATGAGGCATTCCATCTTAGTCCTCACGGGTGACAACGCATTTGCATTTTGATTTTGAATAGGTATAAGTAGACATAGATGTGTGTAGGTCACGGCATACACATACCAATAGGTGGACTGTGTTTTCGTTTATCACACTTATTCTATAAAAAAACCTAGCGATTACTGTTAACACATAATACCAGCGTAAAATAGCAGCTTAATGCTGCTGTGTTTCGTATGGTGAGTGTAGAGAATCGGAGACCTATTATACTGGTAATGAGGCACTCCATCTTAGTCCTCAGGGCTCAGAAGTGACAACTTGTCAGCGTTTTGACTCTTAAGCGTAGATGTCTATAGGCCATTGCATCCACTTTTTGTTTGTCACCCTTATTTAATTAAAAATTCTTAAATAAGTAAAGTAAATTTCAAACGTGTATTGTAATAAATGAATAAATAAATAAATGGGTGAACATGAATAAAATGAAAAGATAAGAAAGAACTCTTACCGAATTGACTCCGCATCCAAGGATATAGTGGACTGGGCAGCGAGGCGTTGGTGTTCGGGGGAGGTTGCTGCGGGGGCGCCTGCTGCGCGTGCATGGACTGCTGGTGCATGGGTGGCATCTGAGTCTGATGCTGCATATCGTCCACTGGGTACATAAGGTGCTGTTGATGCGGTGGTACTCCGTGCTGCACCATATGTTGCTGCGGATGCATGTGGTGGGGCATCTGTTGCGCTTGCTCCAGTGGTGGGCTTCCCGGAACTCCCCCCGCTGTCGCTGCCGCCGCTTGTAATTTGCAGGATGAGTAAACTGCCGGTGTTGGCGGTTGATGCCCGTTTGGGCCGTACCCATCCGACTTTGGACCCATGTGTCCCATCTGGGAGGGACTGTCGGGCCGGTACCCATTTTGCTCCATTTGCTGGTAATACCCCAACCGATCATATGGTGGAAACCTGGGGTATGGCATCCCAGGCGCTGGTTGCGCAGGGTAATGGTGCTGCGCCGGCCTGAGCTGCTGATCGCAGCTGTCCAACTCGTGCCCCTGCTGCGGCACTGCACCGTAGTGCGCGTGCGCTTGCTGATGCTCATGACCACCGCCGTTCCTCATATCTGGCATGTAGGCGTTAGAGAAATATGTCATGCTGTCGCAGTTGTTTGCGCTCATCGCGGGCCCGCAGCCCGCGCTGCTCGCGTCCGAATCTTCCGTCGCAGGTTCTCGGCCAAAGAGGCCGACACTATCACCAATACAGTCACCACACAAACACTTCGGATTCCATTCACTACACGGCGATCGAACCCGCTGACGGTTCACGCGATGCCAGCGGACGGTGTCTCCTCATCGGAACCTCGGCGAATCTGAAAAGTAAAGGTGAATGCACTTAGTCGATCTATATTTGGATTATTTGTCAAATGGTCAGGTGCGGGAGGCGTTCGTCAATCGATTAAATGTTTGTATTGGCAAGCTCATCTTAAGTTGCGCGGGCTACATTGCACCGCCACCGACCTGACGGTCGATACTGACTGACACGTGTCCCCAGCCCATGACACACATGAAGCCGTAAAATTTCATATATTCCGAGTAAAACGCCTATTAGCGACAACCTGCCTGTGATACATGCCCCCGTTTGGTGTAGATAACTACGCGGCGCATTCTTAAACGCTAGTAAGTTTGAATTCCGTCTTTGTCTGTCTGAAGGAAACGGTTCCTCAAAACTGAGACGGGGAGATGAAATAGTGTCACGTCTCGTTCGACATGTGGCTGACCCGCCGTCATATCCTCGACATTTCCCAGCAGTTGATGGAGCATGAGTGACAACCGCGCCGCTACCTAGCGACATAACTTTGCACTGACGTTAATTTGTGTTTCGAGGGACAAATGTCGCCGAAACCATCCCGCTATCGCTAGATCTCGTTCTACTGGTTTTAAACTATAGAATTTACGACGCACTTTATAAGACAGCTACTAGAATTTAGTAAGTAGTGGAGTGAATAAAAACTTTACCGTGTTTTTTGAGGAAACAAGGATTTTGTTTTATGACAGATAAATACGATTAAGTCGCGGTAAGCTTTGCTATGTGGATAATTTTACATTTTATTGTCTAATTATTACGATTCGCCGCTTCAAAGTTAAGTCGTTATGTTTTTGATGTGGTTTGTTACAGTCATGTCCAAGTAAAAAATCTACACGGCACAATGTTTAAGAGCAAAGCCCGCCTCCTGGGCTGGCGCAAGTTATTTAAAACTCAAAAGCTCAAGCTTCATTAGCAAAAGTTAATGACGTCGCCACCACTCCAGACCGTATAAGCTTTATATATCTACATACGTACTAATTTTTTTTAAATACAAATATAGTCAAGTATCTTGAGGAAGTTTATTACATAATATTTATACCAATTGTTGTGGTGTTGTATTTTAATATTTAGAAGTAAATCAGACTTAACACCACATGTACATACTTTTGTAAAAACCTGATCCAAAATAATTACTGTAATTGCATATAGGTAAATGCGTAACAATTGAAAGGGAAATTTGAAAGAATTTGCATGTTGAGGGATGGACAATTTAAATTTACGATTTCGACAACCCCAACGCGGGACGACCCTCGCATTTTTTTAATTTTTCAATTTCCATTTACATTCCACCAACTAGATCGTATCCAATCTGCGAACATGTTTTCTATATATTATATCTATAAGTTTGTATATATAACGAATGTGTTCTTATATTGATTATAAAAAGTAGGTACGTCTTTATGACACTGATAGACATATTGACAGTTCAAACTGTTATTATAGTATTCGTAATTAGATCATTAAGTAGTGTAGTTAATAAGCAAAAAGGGGACAATCGTACATTTACGTATATGAAAGATTATCTTTAAATTTGTTCACCCGTAGTGCTTACGTCCAAGCTAATGTTTCTAGTATGCAATTACGAACGACGATATGATCTCCGAGCGGACTCGGTTCAAGGAACATGTCTTTAAACTGACCGACGTGGAAATTAACAGTCTCACGTGCTTTTGATAATTTGATAACGAAGTGTACTTTGATTTATTTCACAGAGAACTTGTTTTATGAGCCAATGGCGTTCGGTCGCGTTCACATGCCCTTTGGCTGAGGCCAATGTGATACGTTAGTTACTAAGAAAGGATTTATAATTATGTTGTTATAAAACGAATGTTTCACTAGAAGGCGACATTTTGTCTGCACGGACTACAAGGAAAAGTTTTTGGTAAGGAGATAAAATAAACTAAACACATTTCCTAACTCGCCTCTCTCGGGAGATGTCAGTTGTGATATGTATTTCGAAGTACCTTTCTAGCTGTGGGAGTTAAAACTTGAAGTAAACAAAGGCCTCCAAGAACAAAGAGTGTAAGTAGTAACATTATTATTTTAATATTAAAATGACGTTGCTGCAATACTTTTTTAATTTACACTGAGAACCTAAACGAGTTCCGGGAGGCTGGTACAAAGCCGTTGTAGTCCCATTGGCAAAAGGGTCACTGCAGGACTGTAAAAACTAGCATGGGATCAGCCTGCTTTGCATTAGCAGAAAACAGTATGCTAAAGTGTTGATTGAAAGACATGAAAATTTGGTTCACGCTTGATATAATATAAGTTTTTGATCTAAAACTAGAACTTTTCGTGTTTTTAGACTTAAAAAAGGCAGAGTGGAAAGGGTTGCTATGTGGCAAACGCTGACCGAATTTGCGTTGAGCGCTGGGTTGATACAGGCATTACAATATTTTTTATAGAGACTCTAGGCTTGCATCAAAATCAGCAGGTCTAATGAAGTGTTTGTGTATCATACAGAGTTGTGTAGCTTCTCCGTTCAATCTCTTTATGGACAGTTGTTTTGTAGTTTGAAAATTGAAGAAAATGGACTAAAAAAACCCGTGTAGATCGATTATTGATAATTTCTAGAGATTTTTTTTATCTTGTTTACATACTAAGTTTATTAATTAAATTTAGGATTCTAGATATTTGAGAAAAGATCTTTACTAGATGTGCAAAATAAGTGTGTAGGTCAAATAGTTATTGAGTTATGAGGTTTCGAAAGACGCTCGAAATTTTTCGACTAAATATACACACTGACGGTACGTCACCCGTTTCTTTTCCGAACTTGGCTGAAGTTGTGAAGTTGAACAAGAAGATGAGTTTGTGTATGTGTATTTTTAGCAGGGATGGTACATGACAAGGATATAGGAAGACGAGTGTATACAGGAGACAGAGTAAATGGGGATCTCCATTATGTTGTCGGAAGTCAGTATTTATCAAAAAGGCACGTATTGCATTCCACAATGTGTTAAGTTCCCACCTTAGTGTATGTTAGTGAAAGTTGGGTGAGGGAGAAGAAGCATGACGGTAAAATTAATGCTGTAGAAATTAGGTCATTAAGAAGTATGTTAGGGGTAACTATGAATGGTAGGGTGATAAATTGTGAGATAAGACCAAAAGTGTAGGTATACAAGATGTTGCGACCAGTGAATGAAATTCTTCGATGGATTGGACACGTAGAATGAATGAATGGCAAAAGAGTGACAAAGTAAATTTTGCTGCCGAAGTAAATGGCAGAATCGGCAAGGGACGTTCAGGGCGAAAGTTAGTATAAAATTGACGATTTATTGAAAATGGCTCAAATTAAGTGAACGCCTTACCCACACAGCATAATATATGTATGCGTATGTATATAGATATATGGATGTGAAAGGAGCTAGATAGGTGCTTCAGTAAAGTCAGGTCCATGTCAAACGGGAGTCGGTAATCTCTGCCGACCCCTTTGCGTTACAGGCATGAGAATTTATTATGTAGGTATGTAGGTATGTTATGGACAAATTATTTGGAGAATTTCGACTGTATTATGCAAACATTAGAAATTTAGTTAAAATTTTAGTAAAGATAAAAAATATCTTACAAAATTGATGGAAAGCTTGATCATAAAAATATAGATGCAACTTTATTTTTCTGAAACTAATACAGGAAATGGGCAGCAGCATCTTTCCGACGACAACTCAAAATAATAAAGATATGGTTTTCAACCACGCATGGAAGGGCCATCCGTGGCAACTGTGACATAATTCCCCTATAAGGCAATATATGGGAGAGGCCTATGTTCAACAGTGGACTTTAAAAACTGTACTTGAAACATTTTTCTTGAATATAGAAAGACATAAAATAATTTTCATATAACTACTACCTTATAATCAACAATTCAATTCAGAACGCTTGATATGCGAATTATTCATCGAGTAAATTTCATTGAAGAAATCATATCGACATAAATCACTCGAAATTGTTAATAAAAGACATAAAACTGCGCTAAGCGTTCTATGAATCATCAAACTCAAACTTTTTAACTAGGAAAGAAATAAATCATACTAATATATACGTGTTCTGTTAGACCAGAGGCTGAATTAAAAAATATATTAATAACATTTCGCGTACGACACTCCGTTACTGTTAATCAAGTAGCGATCAAAGGATGTATTTTTGGAAAATTCTCGACGCGTGTATTTATCATTTCCACTATTTGTCAATTAAGGAGCTATTGTGGGCTCACAAAGTGGGCTTGATATATGTAGTGTATCGGCATCATACGGACTTGAAAGAGGAAGAAAGTGTTTTATTGCATCAGATTTTTAGCACTGCATGATGAATGACGACTTCGATTATTTCGTCGCGTTTTTTTTTTCTATTTTGTCAAAATTGTTTAATCGATAATTGACTGATACGCAACCTAAATAGTCTATTATTTTCATTATGATGATGCATTATCTAAAATATAATTAGAGTACGTTCTTGTTAGATCTATTTTAATACGTCTTCTGACCAAGAGAAAACAATTTCTGTTTTTCAAAAGGCTTATTGGAATATTACATGAATCTCGAATCCAGCTTTTTCATCAAGCATAAATTGATTTACATATAATTTATATTATTAAATTAAAAATAAAGAGGTCTTTAGAACTTCTTACATTTAAATTACTTTTAAGAGTGTAGTTCTTTAAATTACGTTATGTTACCTTACGTTATTATTATTTCATACCTTTTCGTTACCTCTTCTTAAACAATATTACTAAATTTGAATATCTCACAAATGTATTACAACCTGAAGTCAATTAACAGTAGGCGTACAGATGCATTCATAACATGAATACTATTGAAGTATTTAATATATCATTAAATATTGACGCCATTACGAAAATCTTATATGAAAGTCAACTTTTTAAAACTCACTTATCAAACTAAGTTGTAAATTTTAATACATCAGAGACAGATAAAAGAAGTTATATTCTTCTATAACTTAAAATATATTTAAAATATAGGAATGTATTATTTCGTGTCCTATTAGAAATGGATTGTGACAAAGATGTTCTTTTATAGTTACTATGTCACATAATATATAATTTCACTAATATGTTACTGATTTTACGTATCAAATAGCGTAAATTGTTTCTCCACTCTCAGTGTGTAATAAATTTATGAAAATTGTGTGACCATTGCAATATGTGGAAAATTGACAATATACTCCCGCTGGGGGGGGGGGTGTACCTTCTACGTAGTAAGGAGGTACTTATGAAACTGACTAATCACTACATTGACGGAAAAGATTATATAGGTTTAGGACTTAATTTCTGCGGAAAATTGCCTCCCTTTTTCCCGCAAATTTTCATACTCAAACGTATTCCACACCAATAATCGCATAAACATAAACAAATTATATTTTCCTTGGTTAAAAATAATTTTATTCTGACCTTATTGGCCGAAAGTCTCAAAGGACAGAATGTAGAGAGCATTTATTTCTGCGCCCGCGCACATTTATCTATGTTTCGCTTCTTCTGATCTCGGATTGCTTTCATTTCCATTAATATTAATGTTGCTCCCAATGAGAGTAATTAGAGAAATCAAATGGCAAATGATGATTGTTTAATTCTTAGCTCTAATAATTATATTTTATTCTTCTATTGTTAGATAATGAAAATTATTAAAGGATAACTAACTGTTGAAGGAATCATTTTTGTCATAAATAAAATATCCATGGCGTTGAAACGTACGACTTACGTTATTAGTTTTACTTATTTTAACAGTTATCATTGTAAATTTGGATTACTATTGTTTATCAATAATGGAATAAAGTGATTTTTGTTATCTTTGTTTGATTACTCTGACATAAATTAGAATCACACAGCTATGCTGCTCTATTAAAAAACTTTGTAAAGTATTTTTCTAACATTGTTCCCGTGGTTTCCTCTGTCTCTACAATTTACTGAACACTAATTACACCTAAAAAATACCTCACTTACACACGAGCTATTATTTAAAAAAAATCCTCAGCTGCATGTAAATTGTCCACTACTGAACATGAACCTAATAAAGATAGCCAGATGATTGACATGCCGGACAGTGAGACGTTCTTTAATGCTACTTCCTTATGGTTATATCGCCAAAGTGACATTAAGATCTTTTGACGACTAGGGGATAAGACAGAGTGTCAGATTCTGTTTCTCTTCCACCACACAACGAACCTCTCAATATACTTGTATTATAATTAAGGAAAGCCCATTAAAAAAATGTTCAAGCCAACGACTCCCTTGAGTAAATCCGTGACAACTCTAAACAGACCCTGAGTGAAATGCGATGTTACCGCTAATTACCGCCAACTTCTAAATTTAATCAAACAAGTTACGCAATTTTCACCGTACCTTCATTAGACATCGTAAAAGTTATAATGTTCAAAATACCTTTTCGTGTATCTTACGGTGTCTCTTTGTATGTTATGCGTAAGTTGTTATGGTTTTCTTTCTAATTTCTTTTCTTTCCTCTCATTTTAATCTTATATTATGAAGTTCTGAACTAAATTGTAATATAAAATCTATCTTAATGACAATACTTCCTAATATATCTCTTATAAATACGTAAATAGTAAAAAATTATAATGACCACATTATTTAAATTTAAATTTGTTAGGTATTTTTATTTAATATAAAATTTTTCATTATAATAATACAACCTTACTAGATATCATAGTGTTACAAGTGTACAAAAACACAGAGGCACTTACACATCCAAAAATACCCGTACACAAGTGGTAAAATTAAAAATGTTGTATAACCGACTTCAATATGAATAAAATGAGTCGAAGTCAATTAAAAATTGCATTATTAAGAATAACTCAAAAACTACTATCTTGATCAAATTTGTATGGCACCACATGAAAAGCACCAGCTTTCAAATAAAAAAAGAATCATCAAAATCGGTTCACGTAGAAAAAAGTTCTTAGGTAACACACAAAAAAATACAGTCGAAATGAGTAGGCATCTCCTGTTTTTTGAGGTGGATAAAAATAGATTCACTTCAAATTCTTTTCTATTAATTACAGTCCATCAGTATTGAGCAACCACTCCAGGCCTCTCCCATAGATTGCTATAAAAGACAGTTTTGTTAGGTGGACTGAAAGCACAGTTTTTTATAATTAATTTATTATTTCGTCTTAGGACGGAATTGTATTGAATTCTGCTACTCCATCACTACACAGAAAAAAACTAGAAACTAAAACCTACTACACAGGGTTATTTTGCAATAACCAACCAAATTTGCAGAGAAGGTTCAGAATAAATAATATAGGCAAAGGGTGAAGAAAAATTAATTAAAAAAAATCCAAAACATTCTATCCCGTTTATCTTTTAAATTCAAAATGCATGGTAATGCATTATTTTAACTGATTTAACTGCGCACGCACACATTCGTAAAGATCGATCGGTAGGCAAAAGCGTTGTTGGTTGTTGCCCATAAATCACACTTAGGATAATTTCAAATAAAAGTAGAAACCTTATTTACTTGTATTTTCAAAAACTGTAATAACGACATATCATTGTTTATATATTTGAACTTAAGTTTAAAATTTCGCTACACTTTGAAAAATAACCCTGTACCTACCTATGTGTTTGGGCTCCGGTTAGGATTCCAACATATACCTCGCGGCTTAGTAGCTAGCTAGGTACACGGACCTTTAATGAATACAGTTGCTAGCCGGACACAGTTTACAGAATTTAATTTAACGTACATTCAAGCGTTTCCTAGTGGAGTGATATCATTTAATTTGTCGCCGTGTTCGCGTGCGAACGCATAAAATTGCACGCGCTACCGCAGCTGGGGTGAAAAAGTGCAGGATCGCACGTGCATATACATATGAAACATGCTCTAGGTGGTCTTGTTGTGGCGAGATATCGAGTTTTGCTTTGTTTTGTTTACTTTTATCCAAAAGAAATTAACCGTACTTCGTTTTATACATTCCTTGCTTTAAAATATTAGTAAATATCTAGCGTTTAACTAATAAGTATTAGTAGGCTTATTAATAACATGTTATAACATATACTTATTAGGTTTTAAGCCTTTTTCTGTATAGAAGCCACATTCTTACTTATTTCTACCACGCAACAACAGTGCTTTCAGTCAACAGTGTCGTAGGATATGTATATATTCTATGGTGCATTACCACCATGAACCAAAGAGAACCAGAAGACCGAAGCGTATAATCTGCCACTTTGTCTTGCATATGTGTATTCCACTTTGAAGGTATACCCTTGAAAGTAACCTTTCCCTGGTAGAATACCCTTCAGAGTATCAAGAAGCAGTATAAATACGAACTGCGAGGCATTTCATCTTAGTCCTTAGACGTGACAACTTAATTTGTTTGAAGTTAGTTGTAGAGTGTGTATGGACTGTAGTAGGTAACCAAGTATCATCAGGTAGGCTGTAAGTTCGTATTGTCACTTCAGTTTTGTAATAAAAAAAATATTTTCAATACTTCTGTATTTTTTATTTTGCATTAACCTAAAATCTTATAAGAATTTAAGAAGTCTTCATCATTTGAATTATAAACATCGGTTCAAAAACTTCTTTTAATTGTGTTTTGTGAGATATGAATTATATCTACATGTCAGTACCTAAAGCTGTATAGTTAAGTATGTGATAGCACGGTACACAGAGTGGCTACCAGGTAGAGTTAGTGGAATTTGTTAATCAAAGCGAAAGCAATCAATAACGCACCGCACAATCAAAATGTCTGGCATTCCTAAACGTCCATAGGGCACGAGACATCTTAAAGGATCGGTTGTGCTGTGCCAATGGTGATTTATCACTCGTTGGTGATTAGAAACTATTAAATGAAGAGTAGAGAAGAGAGACATTTTTAATATACTTTTTGAATAGGTATTAAGCTATTAAATATAAAATGATTGACGACAAAAATTACGTTATCAACAATAACAATGACTAGAGTTGCCCTAACATTGAATTTAACAGTAAAATTAATTGATTTAATTCCAGTGAGCCCTTAATAGGTAAATAAAAAGAAATTACATTTCTTTTCTCATTGACTTTCACTATGAAAATACATTTTAATTTGGTTTTAATCATCGATTTATACATTTATTAAATCATCGAATTATAATGTACAAGTGGGATGCGGGAAGTAGACTGTGTAAGAAGCTCCTAAGGCTATAACTCTGCCTGAGTTATAGCCGAAATAAGAATTTTAAATTTTTTGGTTTTTGGCCATTTTGACCCCCTAGGAGTGTAATAAGAACCTTTTGCCCCTATTCAACCATGACCCCCATGACATCCTCTACGTGATAGATAGAGATAGATCTATTCAAACTGACTAGGCCTAAAGTTCGAGCCACCCCCCCAACTCATTTCTAATGTCTTTACTACCAATTAAAGAATGTGTCAAAGCGATTAATGGTGGTTCTATTTCAAATTGTTCCAATATATAATTCCAAGATAAAAACACGTTAACTTCCTTTTGGAGGTATAAATATCTACAACAAAATACGCATAAGGTAAAATAAAACAACAGTTTTTCAAATGTTTCTCTTTGTAAGACTTTTGACGGTTTGGTTTTAGGTTTAAAACAAATATAATGCTTTTATTTATTTTTTAAAACTTAATGTGAAAATAAAATAAAGATGTTTTAAAAGTTTAATTAAAAATATAATGTTTATTAAAATATATAACTATATTAAATTCAGAAAAATGCTTTTGATATTTCAATACCTACTGTTTTAGTGCCAATTATAACCATCCACAATCTCACACATAGAAAGTACTATACAACATTTCGAGAGAATAGTCAGTGTACAGATATAACCTACTATCAATAGGTACGGTTTCTGTGCAATGTGTTCTGTGCAAACATTAAAATGAGGGGCGCACAATAACAACCATTTCCACATTTATTTTTGTATGTGTTTTATTTATAAAACAAACTTAAAATTCAACCTAACCATTATATTATTATATCTAAAATTTGGTAATCTATGGCAAGATTAAACATCGGTTAAATGGTCCCTCATCACTTAAAGATTAAGAACCACTGGTCTATACAATGCAATCCAGTATCTACTCATAGAAACAAAAAAAAGAGTTTGCTACTTTATTTGTCTTAAAATGACTTAAAATAAAAGCGTCAAATGATAATAATTAAATATTCAACATCTTTACAAAATAATTTTCTCTGAATTTAATTGCACTAAATGCATCATAGCCATTCGTTATTCCCTTTGGTCCGAGGTTGCTTTATAGTTCCAAAAGCGGTCGCCGTAGCGTTGCGACGTTGACATTATAGCAGTTTAATTAACATTACTATCATACCAGCTAATTGTTATATCGCGCAGAGCTGATTTATGAGAAGATACCAGCGGCGACATCTTTGTAATTGCTACACGTGATCCTGGTTTGTGTACGCCCTGACAATAGAAGCGGGCGTTATTAAAAAATTCTTATAACATTTACAACCCGGTAGGTGAAATATGTATAGAATATAATATTTAATACAACAAATAATATGAAATTTTATAACGACTAAAAATAAATAGTAATGTAGATTAACACATATTCCAGATGAAAAAGAAAATAAAGCTAGGATTAAAATACTTAAAAATAAAATAAAAATACTTGATAAACACTGTGTCAATACTTGAAGACACGATTCTAAAATTATATAAGAGCGCCATCTATAAAATACAAAATATTTTTTGTTAAGCGCCATCTCTACAAAGTACAAGGAACAACCACAAAAGCGAGTAAGCTACACTTTTCAACACCATAAATGCAATTAAAGTTTTACTTTATACATGCTATGTGTTTGAATAATTTTTTGAAGTTGAAGTTTGTTTAAAATTATATAATAGAAACGATGAAGAAAATGCACCGATTGTGATAAAAATGGATTGTAGAAAAAGAGATATCATGACGTCTCAATATTTTGTGAATAAGTACCATGAGGTAATAAAGAAAGTAATTCTAAATGATTAAAAAGTGCAACATGTAGTAGGCCAATAAAAATCAATTTTTTTTTTATGTTAAACATAAACTAATTAGACACAAAATCTTATAAGATTATACAAGTAAGTATTTAAAGAGGAGAAAGTTTTACCTAGGTATAAAATAGAGCTCCTTTTTCATTAATTACTGGTTCAATACCTATGTTTGAATAAAAAAAAAAACGCTTTTTCATTTAATTTGATACCTATAAACATATTAAAGGCCTTTGCTAACTAGTTTTTGAATAAGCGTGATTCTCTTTTAATGTTTATCGTAGTTTAGATTTAGAGATAAAAGGAAATGCAGCATGACAAGCGGGTTGAAATACGCCACACACTCCATTTTATTTGGAAGCTGGTAGCTTCCGTCCTATAGGAGAAGGACGATGAAAATCATCCATCACTGTTTGGTCACGGCGTTGCTCCCAATAAGCGTTTGCTTTGCCCTGTCAACGTTATGGGTTACGTTTTGTTTAATGCTTCCGACTTTTCTTTCAGTATAGTGCTGACGTCATAGTAAGAAATTTAAATTGAACACACTTGCACGAATGATGAGTCGAATAACAGTGTGAGATCTATCAGTTTGCAGATGACACATGCTTAGTAGCTACTGGACGTAATATGGAGGAGGTCCTAATGAAACTTCAAAAAGAGTTTGACATACTGACGAAGTGGTCACAAGACGAAAAAAAAACATAATGTCGACAGCAATGGTGTACGGAAAAACTCAAACGAGTTTATGTCTACACCAAAATTGTTTGTCATTGTAAGTCATAAATTTCTTAAGCAAATAAATAATTAAAAAAAAATAAGATAAGGAGTCTCTCTCGTCTTAAATTTCACAGTAGTTATAAGTAGGTACGTGTAAGCAACGCGAGTTCTGTTTATATTGGTACTTTTTTTTTATAGAATAAGGGTGACAAACGAGCACACAGTCCACCTGATGGTAAGTGGTTGCTGCGGCCCATAGATATCTACATCTATCCTCTATTACAAATCAAAATGCAGATGCGTTGTCACCCGTGAGGACTAAGATGCAATGCCTCATTTCCAGTAAAAAGGGTCTCCGGTTCTCTACACTCACCATATGAAACACAGCAGCGTTAAGCTGCTATTTTACGCTGGTATTCTGTGAGAGCGTGGTCCTTCCGCGGTCGAGCCGACCCATTCGTGCTACAACTATACTACTATATAACTCTACCGTGTGTAAAAATTGATAATAACAATTTGAAATTGTGAAATTGTTAAGAACAATTTTATGTGATGATTTACTATTTGCTCGACGGTGAAGGAAAACATCGTAAGAAAAGTAACATGTCAGCGATATAAAACATTTCGAGGAACAATACTTATTGTGTAATACGCAAACAACAACTGAAACATTGCGGTGGACTAATTACTAAATAACATAACAGATATGACAAGAGCCGTGTGCTCAAGTGTGGGATGTAAAGGAGATATATAAATTTTACATAATGTAATTAAATTGCAGTAACAGATTGGCAGTTGCTCTTTAAGGCCTAAAACAAGACAGTCCGGCATATTTTGAGTTAAACTTATCTACTGGTTTTATACCTTTACAGTTTCAGTATTTTGTAACTAATGCGACCATCGTGTAGAAGAATCACTATTTATCCAAACCTTTCTTGCAAGATTAATTAAATCTTGTTCATAACCTCGAAATAGGTAGGTACCTAGGTAATAAATTATGAACCGACAATTACCTTATCATTATTTATTATATCGCTATAATAGTATGACAATTATATTTTTATATAAGGTAAGGTATATTTTGTGGTCACCCATGGTGTATTTAAGTAATATCACAAAGCTCTAAATCATTTTATTAAAGACATTTTATCGCCTTATTTCGCTAAATACCTTCACGCACTATTAATTAAGAAACTGTCTAAAATGACAAGGGTTAAACCTTTCTGTTGTATAATTCAAATATAATATTATTCAGAATCAGATTATGTTGCAATGTAGGAATCAAGTACTAGTAAAAATATAATAAAAACTTTGTTGAAAAGTTAAACAGCACCCTCTGCTAACTCTTAAAAGAACTACGAGCACAAGCAGTCATTCACTTTTTAAAGTTTAAACTAGTGACCTCTATTGATGAGTAGTAGTATTAGGTATAAACTTCGATAATTTTGATAGCAGATGGCATTAATATATGACAAAGTATTAGAATATTGTGTTGTAATCGTGTTTTTTTAATGGAAGGTTTAAAATAAAGTTTTATTCATAAATAATAGAGTTCAAAATTGATTAATTTTACCTATCTCTACTTTTTTTTATACAAAACTGCATAAAGCTTTTTTTAATACCTTTTGCCGACTAATCAAATAGACAACTCAGATTTATTATTATAAGTTATTACTCGCAGTTTTTATAATACCATTGTATGCGTAATTTTTATTAAAATACATACTTTATACTTTTTGAAAAATATAATAATATTATGCAACTCTGAAATAAATTGCACTCACTGTACCTACAGGTACTTTTAATTTAAATAATAATGACGCAAAGCAAAATACAAACCTTTTACATTGCTAAATAATACTTTAATATCTAGTTCAATGTCGCAAACGAGAATGTAATCAAAAAGTTCAACGCAGAAAAAGAAGTAACAGATAAAGCATTTCCATTATATCCCAAATTTAATTTTGAAATTCTTTGGTGCACGATTTGGAAAAAGGAACGGCACGTTAGGGATGGGATCGGCGTCTGTCGAGACTTTTTGTGCGATTTTTTCGACGTTATTATTATGAGAAAAAAATTCGGAGTCAGTAAAGCGGAACGTAGGGTGGGGGCTTGACGAGGGATCCCGGTTTGATTGAAGCGGGAGGTGGGGGGCGGGGCGGTGACGTCACGCTCTCATAATAGGCCGTACCGTGCAGTGATGGCCGCCGTTTATCAAGAACGAGTGTTAACTCCCGTTCTTTTACTCCGTATTTATAATTTTGTATTGTAATAACTTTCATGTAATAATTATGTCTTCCGTATCCTGTAAAAATAGCGGGGTTTCCTGTCAGTGATTGTCTTAATCAATTAAAAGTTAGCCGTTAGGATTGTGTATTAAAATTACGTTGAACATGTTTTTGATTTATTATTTGATAAAATTTTACGACTGGTTGTAAAGGCAAATTATAAAACTACACTGATATTTAGATATTTTTTCGTACTAGATACACGATATAAAGAAGTAAAGTAGGTGTAGTGTAATTAAAAAGTTAATTTATAATTTCTTAATCTGAAATTCTTTATTATACGCTATAATACCTACGTAAAATAAAGTTATTAATGTAATGTGTTAAAACTGCCACGGCTCGATGCAACTTCAGTTTTAATGTCAATAATTTGTTGATCATTGTGACACAAAATTTAGGAAATATATAGATAGTAGATATATAAGTCAATAGAAATATATAAGTCCACTTCTAAACTGGTCACTGCTTCTTTGTTTAAGTAATAAACTAAGTCAATAGATCCGTTTGATTAGTTACCATCAATCATAAACTTGTCTGCATAAAGTACGAACTAGCAATAATATTGCATGAATATAAAAAGTAAATTTGCGAGTTACGGTGCGTGAGTATGGGCGGAGCGGTGTTCGCGTGACCCGCCGCATTATCGCGGGAACACCTCGCGGCACATCACTAGCTACGCCTATACCCGCCGGTTGGTTGACTATGGTTATACTTTTTTTGGATCGTAAATGCATTATATTTGTTTCTGCATGGATATAAGTCGATATCATTATTCACTTTTTTCGTATTACATAGCTTAATCAAACTTTAAATTTGTGCTCAAAATTTGTCTCGAATTGTGTTTTCATTGAAAGAATAGTAGTACCTACTTAGTAATAAATTTTACACAAATGTCCTTTTGAATAATCTTAAAAATATTATTTTAGACTTTTTTAAATTAAACGTAAAGTTTAATTAGAATAACTTTTTAAACCTATGAATATAAATCAGCACCTACCTACTTATTTGTTGTTGTAATCCATTCCATTAGAGCCTATAAAATTCCACTTCTTAACATAGACCTCCCCCATAGATTGCCATATGTGGGAGTTTTTTCCAGAGTTGCCACACTAGGCAGGCGGGTTGGTAACTTTGTGTTGTAATCAGGAAGATGCTGCTGCCCATCTCCTTTTCAAGATAGTAGGGAGTAGTGGATATTCTTAAACCACCACTATTCGGTTCTATTTGTAATTATTTGTTAAGCTTAGAAGTAATTTTGCAGCTAATTATTATTTTGTCAATATAGGTATTTTAGCTGGATGCATAACCTACTAACAAGTACCTAAAAAATAATATATACCTGTTAAAATTTAAATTTCTTTTTTCTGTTCCAGAAAAGAATTTTTAAGTGTTCCACCGTAAGAAAATGTCAACTAAATTATATGTGTTTGGAAACGTTATAGATAAAATAAATTAATTCAAATTTTTACAAATTATAGGTAGTATACAAATACAGATACAATAATTCAAATATTAATAAGATTCCAACTTTAATTTCTGACAATAACTAATTATTATGTATTTTAATAAAAAAAATATTATGCTGAACCAACAATAATTATAAAATTCAATATAATCGTATAAAAATTAGAAAAATATCTAAATTTTATTTATTATCTAAATGTGACAAAGAAAAATAAAATTATTTTGATATTCGTATTTCTGATTTTAATTTTCAAATGTGAAAACACCAGAATCAAAATGCCTTGTTTCTGGTATTCTCACATCTGAAAATTAAAAAGCTAATTATGTACTACATTATAAGTATACAAAAAACTCTTCTCTGATCATTATTGTTTCTACATTGAATATATTTCACCCAAAGACGTCGTCTATTAATCACATGATACAAAGTGATCACTTTATTTAACAGATAAGCGTTAACATATATTCATATCCGAGAACAACTAAAAACTATCGATATTAAATTAATCGATTTAAGGATATAAGACCATTGGTCCCCTAGTCCTTGGCATTTCAGTCGATCCGTTCTCTGATGTTAACGCATTAGCGCATCGAACAAGGCAATGTGAGGATATACTCATAACTATACGAGTGTACATACATTTTCATAAGACGATTTTTTTTAAATATTGTGTTTCTATATACTCTACATTTATGTAGCGATGATGTTATATGCTTATATAATATCATCGCTACATTAAATGTAGAGTCGTCTCTACATTGTGTTTTCTGGTGCAAGGTTGCCCACTCTTACAAATATTTTTTACCAAACAAAAGATTTTCGTATTCAAAGTCTATGTTGTGTCTGTATTAATTTGTTTGGTATGGCTGTAACATGTGTGAACACGCGGTAAGTAATTGACTAGAACGTACACCAGAACAAATTGTCAATTCAAGTAATACCTCAATTCCACTAATACCTACAGTATTAATTTTACATGATTCTAAAAGACAAACACGGAATATTGTGATTAAAAGTAACTTTCCTGAAATAAGTATTTACTGATATTGTTTCGATATATTGTTATTAGTTATGCTAATAAGATTAACAAAGAAGAACATTTTACATTAAATTTGTATTCGATATAAATGTTTAGAAGTATATGAAAACTTTAAGAAGTTTGCAGTGTTTAAATATATTTCAACATGATTGCTATACATGTATAACTGCATAGTTTTTTTTTATTTAAATAAGGGAGATAGATGAGCACACAGTCCACCTAATGGTAAGTGGATGCTGTGGCCCATAAACACTTCCATTTACTATGAATTACGAATCAAAATGTGTTGTCACTTCGATGGACTAAGATGATGTCTCATTATCAGTAAAAAGGCTCTCTACACCCACTATTGAAAACACGGCAACATTTTGCTGCTCTTTTACGCTGGTGACGGTGTAAAGGCATGGTGTTTCGTACTGCAGAGGGAGTCTACCTACTAGATAAAAATAGTAGCAACGCACACACACACAAAATTTTACAATTATACTTTAGAAAGGATTTCTTTAATAAGCCTAAATAATATGAATGTTTTCAGAAGTTAAACCAAACAAAACTAAAATCGATCACTCGCCGTCATTTTAAAACGTTACCATGAATTTAACAATTGAATAATCAAAAAAACGAATCGCCATATTCTGCTGTAAATTAGACACTGCGAGTAGCAATTTCTGAATTGAAAAAAGCAAACAAATTATGAGCATTAGCTGTATTAATATTAACCGTCGTGTTTGTTCAGGTGCCAGCGACGATACGAGTGCGAGCCGAGTGTCCGATGTAGGTTATGTTACAATTAGTAGCTGCTTAAAGAACGTATCATTCTATTTAATAGTTTCAAAAATAAAGTGTTATCTTTATAACATGTTATACGGTTCTTAATCGTGTGATTGTACAATTATAAAATTTTCTCGCTATAAGACTTTGAATAACAGAAAAGAACATTTTAAATAAAATATGACAGGATATGTTCCGTAATTTATTTTTTGATAAAGTCGTCACTATTATGAATCTCATGGAACTTTTTTATTTGGGTATAAATAAACTATACTACTTAAATAATAATTAAGGGTTTATATAAACAAAGATAATATATTAACATCTAAAGATACCCCGCACTACTACATCTGTACACTGTCGGAATGTTTAAGCTATAAGAGACAATAAAGGAACATACCTACATGATTACCTAAATACACCACCTTACCGGAAAAACATATTCCTAATTTGGAAACATTTGGGTTGGTTTTTGCATTCAGGGCTATACTAATTAATATATTATACGTGGTAGAGCCATGCTGCAGCTATATTTCTGGTATAGTTGTAGCACGAATGGATCAGCTCGACCGGGGAAGGACCACGCTCTCACAGAATACCAGCGTAAAATAGCAGCTTGATGCAGTTGTGTTCCGTATGGTGAGCGTAGAGAACCGGAGACCTTTTTTACTGGAAACGAGGCATTCCATCTTAGTCCTCACGGGTGACAACGTATCTGCATTTTGATTTGTAATCGAGGATAAATGTAGATGTCTATGGGCCACAGCAACCACTTACCATCAGGTGGACTGTGTGCTCGTTTGTCACCATTAATAAATTAATAAGAATAAAAATGCTTATTCTTATTAAAGCTATTTATGTTTTTATGTACCTACATACATTACATTTTCATAAATATATTGCGATGCCAAAGTTAATATGTTTATTTATTTAAATTTTTCTCTGAGGGACTCTTTACAATTTAGATTATAAATCGCCCGTACGGCTCTCTTTTGCAAAACAAATATAGCTTCAATATCAGTCGCATTACCCCATAGCAAAATTTCATAAGACATTACGCTATGAAAGTAACTAAAATACACTAACCTAGCTGTCTCAACATCTGTGAGACTTCTAATCTTTCTTACAGCATATGCTGCAGAACTAAGTCTGCTTGCTAATTTAGATATATAGGGAAAAATATACCAAGAAAAACTGTGGTATCCACAAGACTCAACTCCTCCCCATTTAAGAGCACATTGGTTTTCGAATGTTTTACATTAGGTATTGTAAATTTAATACATTTTGTCTTATTGCCGTTTAAGAGCAAATTGTTGGCGTTAAATCAATGTACTAGTTTCGATAGAGCATTATTTACATCGTCATATTTAATTGACTGCCGTTTCAGTTTGAAAATTAAAGAGTGATTATTAGTAACTACTAATGTATTAATCCATACTATAATTTAAACCTAATATATATGTATATATATATACTATCTTATATACTATAATAAAAAAACTAAAACTAATAACTTAATTATCATACAGTACTACTCCCCGTGGTGTCGTGCCAAGAACGCTGGCTGCGTTTCCTCGCTGAATGGCTATATTGCGCCTTTGAGCAAGAAAAGAACTAGCCCTTTTATCACCAGCAGCGACGACCAATCGCGGATATAGTTTCTTTAGGAACTTCACCGCATGTGGATGTCACGGACCGATAGCCTCTACAGCAAATGGCACATATATGTAGTCATCTCTCAGAGACGAAAACGCAAAATAAAATATTTAGATAACTTAACTTAAAAAGCCATTTGAGAAATTAGTTACGTGGCGACGATGATTTGTTTTTATTTTCTTTTCGACGGTAAGTACTCAAACAAGACACGATGGTGTCCCTTGTACGAACAAATTTTATTTTTCAGCTAATGTAGTTTTACATTTGCATGTTCCAGTGTGCGGGCAGGTGGTGCTTAATCAGGGGATACACGCCACGAGTTGTTAAGGCGGAAACAATCAAAATAAGTATAGACTACGATATATCAACCTGTAGTCACGCTCCTTTGTATTGCTTTAATAAGAGTTTACAGTTTTACCGTAGCCCCTTATAATTATAACGGTTGTATTCAAAAATAGAGTACTAGGAGAAAAGAAAAATAAAGGTATAAGTATTGTTGAATTCAAATAATAAAAAGAAAGTTATCAAATTGAAATATTTAAATATAAAATTGTCATAACATAATAGTGAAAATCATCCTATCTCATCCCGTGGGTGTATATAATCGCATCGTATAGATTTACAGTATAATGAAAACGACACAAAACTTCTTTAATTTTTTGAGAGGACATAGTAACTAGAATGGATCCACCGCGTTGCCATAGTGGAAGTAGTGGAAGACTTTTCATCATATTATGAAATTACTGATGACATTTTTCGGACCAGCAGACGATCGACGTTTTTCTACAAACAAAGATTTCATTCATTGATCACACAAGTCCACTGCTGAAAATATGTTACCCTCAAAGAATGGCATTCAAAGCACGGTTCAGAGCCACTTGCATCCATCGATTTTCTGCATGTCTTACCAGGTTGTCACTCTAGTTTGTTAATCTAGTGGGGGGATGCTTTCTTCCCCATCGGTTGTCGGTTCTTAGAGCTATATGGCAGGCCCACTGCCACTTTAGCTTACTAATCCGTTGGGCTATATCGGTTACTCATTTTTAAGTCCCTATCACGCATAGAAACCTTGAGCGTAGTCCTCTCCATAGCTCGCTGAGCGACCTCGAGCTTGCTCATACGGCCAGCAGTGGAGGATCACGTCTCAGATCCATAAGTCGTCACTGGTAACATCCAATGGTTGTGCAATTTGGTTTTCAGGTTTTGAGGTATCCTGATACCTGATGAGAAGATCTGTCGTAATCTCCTGAACGCTATCCAGCCGAGTTGAATGCGTCGTTTGACCTCTCGGTCGAAGTTGGACTTGCCTAGTCGGACTATCCAACAACTACCGGCATAGGTGTGACATGGATGTTACACATGAGCTTTGTTTTGTACATATTCGTTTTTAGACCTATTCGACACTATTGAGGTTATTGAGTATAGTGCTTAGGCCTTCCAGTGATTCTGCCACAAACACTATATCGTCGGCAAATCGAAGGTGAGTGAATCATTTACTCGCCAGTGATGTTAAAACTGTATATTTTCCAGTTCAGTAGCTTGAAAACGTTTTCCAACGCAGCGGTGAAGAGTTTCGGGATACAACGTCACCCTGTGTTACAATTTGCTGCTTGGATTGGTTTCGCACTTTGGTTCAGTACTCGGATAGCCATCGTAGCCCAACTCTACAAACACTTCAGCACTTGTTTATACTGACAGAGGGAAACTGAAACAGGAAATGAGCATCAGCATCTTCCTGATTACAGCTCAAAATAAAAAAAAAAACTGTGGTTGCCAACCCGCATGCCAATTATGGCAACTATAGCAAATATTCCCGACAAGAAAAAATGAGGGCTAATAATTTTCTCCTCACCAGATGTCGCCACTTGACACTGGTGTAAAGTTTTTTGTTTACAATGTAATTTAATTGTGAAGTTGGTTTTTAATAAAAGTTTATCAGTTTCTAGAGTATTATATTAATACACAAAACAATGTGTTAGTGGTTTGCTCTTTAGTCTTTTGCACATTTTTAACTTTTTTTTGGTTGGTTTAGTTTATTTATTTTTAATGTTATTAATATAAAATATAGCTAATAGTACAGAAAGAAACAATAACCTTTACATTTTCCGAACAAATAAACTTCCCTGCTATGAAATCTGTCAAATATTATACCTCACTTTCTATTGGCGTCGCCCTGGTTGCAGAAAAAGTCGTGGATCGCCCTCATTGAGGCGTGTTCAGCAGTGGACTTTTCATAGGTCCTAATAAATGAACCAATAAAAATAGCGTGCACGCTTTCTGTTTGTAAGTTATACAGCTATAGAATAGCATTTTCATAAAAATATTCCTTATATTGCATTAAAAAGTTTTATTTTATTTTTGAAACAAGTTATAAACCCCGCTTTAGTGTGGAACCAATCGACAAAGTGCAGCGGGTTTGAAGAGGCGTTCATACACAAAGTTGTAGGTGCATTAATGCTAATCGCAAGTGAGGTGGGAGCGGATGATGGATGGGCTGAAAAATGCATGCAACATTGTTGGCGACCCACTTGCAATATTAGATGTTACAAAGTAGTGAATTGTGCTAATCTAATGAGCAAACGTTTAGCGAATCACTGGATTAACTCGCTTAATATGTTTTGAAGTGTCCGCTACAAAAGGTCTTAATGATTAGTGAACTAATTAAGAAATTGGTTCTGTCGTTCAGTAGTATAAGAGACGGTACTCAAACACATTAAATGAAGAGGTCATTTGCTGTAAAACAATGGCTTGTTATAAAAGTCTTCCGCAAGACATAGGACGGTTTTTGGTGCGTCGTCGCTTCAATTTAAAGTGATAATTCGAAATATATTGTTATGTCATGCAGATTCCTTATAAGATAAGAAGAATAAGAAATAGAAAAGCATTAGAATATTATTCCCGTAGTATAAAATTCGTAAAAGGTGATTATTTAGAAGATGTACAAACTTGAAAACAGGTAGCATGATAATTATGCTAGGGTTGTCAACAAACTGAAGTGACAAGGGCAGCTTGACAGTCCACCTATTGGTAAGTGGCTACTGCAGTCCTGCAGCCAATTTCAAACAAATAAAGTTATAGGTGCGTTGTCACTTCTAATGACTAAGATATAATGTATCACAACCTGTTCTTATACTGACTCTCTATACCCTTCGCACCGGAATACAGACATAATCAAAGGCGGGAAAGGAGTACTACCGCCTAAAACTAATGAGAGGTTTGTACTTACATAACTACAAGCCAGTACTGCAGTGCAGTGTACGTTGAAGAACCACGCTGCAGCGCATTATGGCCGCGACACGAATGGGTCGCTCGACCCTGGAAGGACCACTTCCAGAGAATACCAGCGTGACTAGCAACAGAGTACTGCTGTGTTTCGTATGGTGAGTGACGAAAATATAAGACCATTTTTACTGTTAACGAGGCATTCTACCTTAGTCCACACGCAACTACATTTTTATTATTAATTGGGGATAAATACAGTCTTTGAGTCACAGCATCCATTCACTGTCAGGTGGACAAGGTTTACTTACTTCTAATAAAAAACTACAATGACATCTGATGATAAGAGTGGTAATGTTTTTTTTTAAATTTATTAAGCATAATTATGTTACATTATCTAGCGTATAAACCTCTAGGGTTTTATCTACGCTAGAGAGTCGTCTTATAGATACAAATATGTAAGGTAAGGTAAGGTTGCAGCCTATTTACGTCCCACTGCTGGGGGCACAGGCCTCCTCTCATTTCTGAGAGGGTTTTAGGGCAAGGAAATGTCCGCCGCGCTGCCCCAATGCGTGTTGCCGAACTTCACATGTCTTCTAAATATTTTTTAGAATAAAAAGAAATAGAAACAAATATGTATTAATATTAAATCAGAATGTAGTCCTAAGTAGTCAATCACTTTATTTTTAGTGCAACAAAAGCCTTAACGCTTATGTCTTCAAGACACACACGTTATAATCGGAGGGAAAGACATATGATATTGATTTTTGAGACTGGAAAAAATAAAATAACTAACGATTGATATAGAAATGCCTATTTTTTTTCTTAAAGTATGGGTAACAAGTGATCACATGGTCCTTCTGATGAACGAGGATACTATCCCCTTATCTTCGATAAAGAATAAAAATGCATATATGCGTTGTCACCAATGACGATAATGATGGAATGATTCATTATGAGTGAAAAAAGGTCTCTAGTTTTTGATACTCACATTATACTACGGCTATATGTTCCTATTTTACGCTATTATTATGTGAGAGCAAACAGAGCAGTCATTATGACCCAATCGTGCTGCAGCCGTAATAAAAACTCTGGATGAAAATTTAAATAATTTCAAGTAATTAATCGTTATTTTTGAATAACTTATTAGGAAATATAGTTTTGAATTTATATAAATTCATGATTATTTAAGTCATTAAGTATATCCTATGTAACCCCGTGGGTATCTCAAGAAGTGACAATGGGATACTAAAACAGGAGATGAGTAGCAGCACCAGTAAAAAATTGCGGTTACCAACCCAATCGACAAGTGTGGCAACTATGGCCCATGTTGAGTTCACACTTTTGATAGGCTGTACTAAAAAAAATTATAGCGGTGTAAGCCCGTACCGTCTTTTGAGTATCAGATTACATTATATCCATATTCTTGTTAAAATTTTCCTGTAGCTAGGTTAAGGCGAAAATATCCTCTCTTCTCCGTTGCATGCATATCTACACATCTTTAGCACAAGTAAGCATGCGAAATTCGATGGTCAAAAAGTTACTTTATTTGAAATATTTCTACTTATTATCAGCAAATAAAAGATCTAAATAAAAATTTTGCCGAATAAGAATTTAATTCAATAAAATGCCTTTTATATTATTGAAATATATCATAAGCTTAAAAAAACGAGAACTGCAACGTGAACGTTTTTCCCCGCGATTAAATTATAATTTTTATCCCGATTAATATAAAGTATTTTATTAATTAGTGTACTTAATTAAGTATTTCATGTATGCGCATATTTTTCCCAAGAGTTTCAAAAAGTATCTATATCTATCCCTATTTCAAAAAGTATCAATTCTCGAATGACAAAATCGTGTCTAAATACAATATTTTGTCATGGACTTAAGTAAACTTTATAATTGGGTCAGTAGTAAAACTGATATGCATTTTGTTTTCTAGTAGAAGTTTTGCAAGTACTTGCTAGATGCAATACCAATTTAAGTAAATTTTTTTTGATAAGTATCACACATAGCTAATTCAATGCTACTTTTGCTTTAATTTGTTATATTTTTTCTTAGCATAGTTTAATTTTTAACTTATGGATTGGCGGTGTTTCTCTGAAGGTAATAGTGTCATTAGTATTACTAAATTAGTATAATTATCTAATATATTACAATTTGCGTTTTGTATACTTACATTTAAAATACATTATTAGATGTATTTTTAAATAATTAAATAAATACTTAAATATACCAGATGTAAAATTCCCAAACCGACGACAGGGAGTTAAATGAAATGTACCACCAGTTTTATAGTACTGCGATCACCTGCTTTCCAGCAGCGGACTGATACGTTTATATAATGAATTATGAGGAGAAAAAAAAGAGTGATTTGTACGAGGATGACACTGACAGTTCTTAGAAAATCGAAAACTGAACAAACTAGCAAGTTATTAGTTTTGTTATATATTTTCAAAATAGTGTCCATTTACATCAATACATCGCTGCATCTGATGGAACCCCTTAGAAAAGCACTTTGCCCACTCGTTCTTAGGGGTCTCTTCGACGGCATTTTGAACGCCACTGCTTCCTCGGCGTCCATAAAAGTTTTCCTCGAAGTTTTTCTTTTATTTTCGGAAATAAATAAAAATCCCGAGGTCGGGGCTATAGGGCGGGTGACCCAGTAATTCCATGTCTGACGTCGCCAAGTAGTCGATTGTATGCTTGGCGGAGTGCGACGAGGCGTTGTCGTGGTGATGGAGGATCTTAATGCGAGGTCGTTTCTCTCGAACTTTTTCCAAGACAAGAGGCAAACAATTGTTAGTGTACCACTCTGCAGTAACTTTTTTCGATCCTCTAAAACAATTGTTGTGTAATGACCATTTCCAATCAATGACCACACTGTCTTTTCTCCCACGCTTCGACCTCTCTTTACTTTTGTTGGCAACTCTTCGGAAGGAAACCCCCAGACAGGAGACTGTCTCTTAATTTCAGAACATGACGGAGTTTTTGGGCCTCTGTCAAATTATGAGGTATCCACCAGGCACAAGGCTTCCTTACCGCTAAATATTCATGGAAGATTTTGTACACTTGACTCATACCAATGCCTAAGCTTGTCCGAATCTGCTGATAAGTCACTCTTTTGTCAGTCTTCATCATACGCCGCATAACACTGATGTAATCTTCAGTCGTCGCCGTAGTAGGCCGTCCCTTACGTAGATCATCAGTGAGATTAGTGCGACCACGATTAAACTCATTAAACCAGTGGCACGAGATGGGGCTTCATCGTGAAACGCCAATCGAAGTCTATCATTACTTTCTTGTTGACTTAAATGACATCGAAAGTCAAAAAATCATTGTACGAAAATTTTCTCGCGTTAAATTCATGCTGACGTGACACAGACAATTTTTTACTTGCCGCCAAATCGTAAACAAATGACAAATTAATAAAATACATACACAATAATAATGGCAAAGAGTTCCATTTTCAAAATTTGAACTTATTTTTTTAAATTATATCGTTTACAAGTAGCCAGTTCTAAAAACTTTCAGTGTCGCCCTGTGCCAATATTTTTCTAACACTAGTGTTTATATTATATATAATGTATACTTATTTCGATGCCTACAATTAAAAGAAAAGTATTTTTCTTAAAAATCAAATAGATATTATAATCCAACAATGTAATAATGATATAAAATATTCCCGCAAAAAGTCATGCCTTCTTAAAATCTCTGCTCTATTAAACTGGTGTTGAAAAAATAGCATTAAAGCTGAATGCGTTGTTTGAGAGAAGTGGAAGCTTTTATGAAATTTTGAAACTAAAACCCAGAATTAGTAAACGTGGACTTTTGGAGCTAATAAATAAAGAAGAAGAAAAATTAAAACCTTACTACTAGATATGATAAGTTGATAAATAAAGTAAAACGGCGCTAATATTATAAAAGTAGCAAGGCAATGCACCGCCATAAATTGGAAGATCTCAAGTAAATCGAAAAATGTAAACAGAATATTTAAATCAATAATAGTCAACGTTACGAGTATGTTATATATTTTGTATCATTGTGACTATCATTTTAGACAGACATTCTTGTTTTAGATTGAATTTACGTAAAACAGGGAAATCGTGTGGCTTGCAAAAGATGGCGTAATAATCATGTCTATAATTATAACGTCTAAAATATCTGGACCGGTTAGGGAAAGCAGCTTCTTAAAGTGCGAGACGCCTGTTATTACAATCGCATTTTTTGTTGTTTACAGCAGAAGATTACATAAATCATAATTTTGTAACAAAAAAAATTAGAAATAATTACCCCTATCGAGTTTCAAGAATATAGTTAGTTAAAAAAAATAACTCAAAAGAGAATGAAATCAATACAGGTTTTTGCCTTCATCTGAATCAGTTTAAACTATTGAAATCCAGACTGTGTAGCCGCAGGCCGCCGCAAATAGTTGTCTACTCAAATTTAGATGAGGAATCTACCTATTATAACTATCTAGATATCTATAGAGCCCGCGAGCGCATCTATTAGTTTCAAGGCATCTAATTATTTTTGAACTCTACATTGCCATATAAAAATAAAGTGATATCCGTAAACATTCCGATCTTTAAAAAATTTACAGGTCAATATTAAAAAAATATCGTCAAGTTAGTGCTTTTACACATGAGTTTACTTATATTAACGCAATTAATATAAATTGAACAGCTATTTTTACGGATTTTGTCACATTTAACTTTAAATTATTATATAGTCATAGTCGCGGTCAATCTTCAGCCTTAAAATATTAATTTTTAGTCCCTTCTACAAAGAACGTTTACAATAATTATCTTGAAGTCTTGTAGCGGTATCCTTCCTAATCCGAGTTTGGATTGAATTTTATTAATTATAGGATACCAAGCAGACCTAGACATCTTTCTAAAAGAAGTTTTTTTATTTAAATAGTCTTAGATAGTAATAAATAAGCATTTTTAGGGTATCGCTTTTCTTTTGTGAAGATTTGTATTTCATTAAATCTGATGTAGGTAATGGAAGGTGACCATACCATAAATATTCACTGACATAATTCTAAAGTCTGCAACTTGTGAAAAAAAGCCCGGGTTAACTATGACATTAGAACGTCAAATACATCAGTCTCCTCGTGACCAATGGTACGAAACATCAAGAATTAAAAATAAGTTAGAATTAAACGCGATGAAATCCGTAAGTTTATTTATATATGGACCAAAAAACAAAAGGTATTGTTTGTATCCTTTAGACCATTAGATCAAAGCACCTCTGGAGCTAAGACAGCTTGTCCTTGAAATTCATAATATGCAATTGAAGAACAAGATGTAGCTATATCAAATATGTCTCTTAGATATTAAGCTCTTTTGATTTCTTTTATGGTTCAGTTTATAACGGCTACATATTATATATGAATACTCAGTTCTATCGTTAGGCGTTAACCAGATGCGACGTTTACCTTGTGGGATGGCGATGTTAACCCGTTTTATGACAGCATGCAGATGATTCAGGACCAGGAGGACAGGAGTAGTGGATTTGTAATGATTACAAACTTCATGGTGTAAAAAGCACGTAAATTTTTTAAATCTATTTGAATATTATTGAAAACTTACGTTCTAACAAGCATGTTACGTACGTTTTCTGTATTGTATACACTTAGTGTTACAGCGGCTCACCCAACTCAAACTCCACGGACACTCGGACAACACAACTAATTATACTTCGCTGCTATATACATACAGGACCATTGTTCTTACGTACATATACTGTATGTAAATAGGTACTATGCGCCGTCCCAATCGTTTTGTGTGTACAGGAATATTAAAGTAGGCATCGACGTGATGCGACTGATCTATTGTAATAAACAATCAAACATATTGTATGCAATAATTGCGATCCGTTTTTAAGTAGCACACTATCCGTAAGCTGTGGCTTCATCCGGGAAGTCTCGTTGCCTGAATATACGACTATATAAATGTACCTACTCGTATAACTAATGCGACTTCTTCCGGTATATAATAGAGCTACTGCCTGAGCAGGATATTGGATGCGTATTAGTATAGGATGTACGTAATATTTACGTAATATTAGATATTGCTTTATGGAAGTGGAATATACATCATCGTATATGTTACGAATCTGGCACATTTTCAGAAGTGAACGGCATGATTTGATTTTAAACAATGAAGATTACTTCAAAACCCGAATACTGTGGCATTATTATTGATATAATATATTCACTACGTCCCATCACAAGAGTACTAAACATCGATTTATCTCATAGATTGCTTTATAGATGGGATATTTGCCACAGGTATTGCGCTTGACAGGCAAATTGGCAACTGCAGTTTCTTGTTATTATTGAATTGTTATCAGGTCCATCTCCTTTTCGGTATTGCCTATATCGTCTTTTACGATACCCACAGAATGATGTGGAGCAATGGATTGTCCTACGCCACCGTTTTATACCGGTACGTTAATATAGCCAAAAAGGAAACTATTTGTAAAGAATTGAAGCAATCAATTATTTCTACCAGTTTAAATTACGTACGTAATAGTAATTGTTTTTATTATCCAAAGCAAGATACCTAATAAGTTTGACTTTTTTATTACATATTATTGAATAGGCCTCGTTTTTTTTATTTTATTTCATTACCATTTAGGACTTCTGGCCATATTTTCAAAGCTATGGAGTGTAAATCAAGTCAACACTATCATATTTCTTTAACAGTAATAAATTTTATTCAGTCTACATGAGAAGATTACTATAATTTTTTTAAATAAAATTTTCAAAGAATAATAATCCTATTTAGTTTAAGCAATGCAAGAATGGTATGTAATAACCAGTATTTATAAGTAGGTAAACAAAGAATACATGTTTTGATTACATCAAAGACAGTTTTAAAAATTAGCTGAATACTAGCTATATACAAAAACAGTAGTCTTAAACTACTGTGATTTTATCAATATCAGCTGGTAAGATAAAATCGGTTTTAAATATTTTCATCAAGACCATTCAAATCTTTAACTTTACATATTCCCATTTATTAAATTCCGATCAACAAAATCGATTTTGAAATAAAAAAAGTCTTAATCTAACGTTCTCGATCGACGCCAGCGCAACTCAAAGATTAATATTCAAATCGTCCGCAAGATAATTTTACAAATTCGCCGTACAAACGAGCGGGTGTTACGGGGCCTATAATACACATTAATTTTACCGACATCTCATGTCAAACCTGCAATCCAAGTATGATTATCTTTATTTAGTGATAATTTATCAATGTAAGCGTTCACTCTTGATCGTTATTTTGTTGTAATTTGCTTGCAAATGAGCGGGAAATAACTATGGAAACGTTTTACAAGAATACCGATTTTAAACAGTTATAATATTATTTATAAGGTCCGATAGAATAGATCCAAATAGAGTTGACATTTTTAAATTGACAAACTTTTAAGGCATCATGATAGACATAAAGTAAATAGAATAGTGTGTAATTCTTATTGAAAGTAATTTTTTACTTTACCACTGGTCCGAAAAAAATCCTCTGTCCTTGGAAGAACCAGCAAGAAACTGAGCGGGACTGTTTTTTAAAGTAAATTTTACATTAATGGTTGTACAAACTATTTACAAAATTTATTTTAGAAACTGCTTTGAAGCGATCACCTCATCCCTAGGGGTTATTATCAGCCATGTATTCATTTACTTATATTAAAAATTTTATACAGTTTCAACTTAACAAAACATTTAAACTTGTAATACATTGCCCCAATAATGAATTATTGACTCTGTGGAGACGGGAAACTGGTATTACTAACTTGTGTTTGTTCTTAGTGTTTACAGAACGTATATCACTTTTTTTACTAAAACTACCTTTGTTTTTGTGTACATACATAAAATTTTCGTAAATATGCTGAGACGCCAAAGTTAATATATTTATTTCTTTAAATTTATCTCTAAGATACTCCCGGTTTTAGGTTGTAAATAGCTCCAATGGCCCTCTTCTGTAAAACAAAAATAGTTTCGGAATCAGCTGCATTTCCCCATAGCAAAATTCCACTAAGACATTGTGCTATGGTAATAACTGAAATAAACTAATCTAGCTGTCTCGACACTAGTAAGACCTCTAATCTTTTTACAGCATTGCTACAGAACTTAGTCTGCTTGCTAGTTTGAATATATGGGGGCCCACTGAAGCTTTGCGTCGAGAGTGATGCCAAAAAATTGGAAAATCCAAAAGTGCACACTCCGAACACTCACGAAATATTTTAAATGGATTACAGAAGTAATTATCGAAAGGAATCAGATCTACACGATTCTGAAGAGAGTGAAAAAAATTTAGGTCGTTTTGTTAAGTAGTTCTCGATATATCTTGTACACAGATAATTTTTATGAACTAAAAACTAACGGACATCCATAATATAATTTTTTATCGGACTTTTTTATAATGATACGTGTTGTTGAATTTAAAAAGCATCAGGCTTCTTCATTAATGTTTCTTCTTTCTAATCATGTGCTTTCCATAACGTATGATTGCGATGTAAAATAATAAAAACGACTTCTTGTGAGTGAATCGAGTTATTTAAAAATTCGACAGTAGAGCCCAACCTTTCCGCTTCGCGTTCGAGGTGTGCAAAATTATCTCTAAACGAGACATCCTCAGGTAAAGTATACTCGACCCGAGGATGTCACGTTTAGAGGCGAAATACGAGTCGTATTATGGACGGTGGTGTGTCTTTCCTTGTGTATTGGAATTGGGAGTAATTGTGTTGGGATTACTGGTGACGGGGATAGTGCACGCAATTGAGGAAGGACTGGAGGTGCTCTTCAAACTAGGTGTGACACATCTATTTTATCATGCGGATATAAGCTTACTAATTTTTAACATCTTTTATAATCGATTATCGCAAAATAACGCCCCATTTTATTAATTATCTTAAAAATGAATGTTCTAAGATAACATTCATTTACTTATAATGTTTAATAACTGTATTGATATAACTTTAATATGTGTATGTATAGTGTTGAGGTGTTAGCAATCTTAATGATAAATTAATCTTAACAAAAAAATCAATCTTGAATTTCTGCATCATTATTGATTTATAAGTATGAATACAATTTGAAGTACTTATTTATTTTATGGGCATGTAAAATACGATTTGAACATCATCTCTCCGACTGCTGTTATTATCCTTTATATCATTTGAATTCGTTGGGATAGAGAAAAGTAAGATCCTGTGGAAATCTTCAGCACTAGATATATCATAATTACAGGAGTTATAAGGAGCTATAGTATCGTTGCTGTATCGTTTAGGAAAACACCACAATTTTTTTTTATATAAATATGGAGTGACAGACGTAATATAAGTGGAAAGTGCTGGCCATGAACTCCTGAAAACAACTTAAAAAAAGAAGGCTACGGATGCTTTATCACCTCTAAGGCTTAAGGTGGAATGCTTCATACTTTATAATGATACTGGTTCTCCCTATATAACCTTTAGACTGAAACACATCGGTACATGCACAGATGCTTGACTACGGAAATAGGTATGAAAGAGGTACTAAGACGGACTTAAAAAAACAACTTAACAAAAAATTACATAGATAAAGATGACAACGGTGAAAATTCCTAAAACTAGATCTCCCTATCTTTATGAAACTATACAATCAAAATTGAATGTATTATTTATCAAATTATGACAAGCAACTTACAAGTCTGTGGAAAGTTAATTAAAATATTTAATGAGGCAGCCGTTTCGTTAGCGGGAGCCGATGACACGAACAAATGATATTAAATTATACACCAAGGTGGGCGTAATCATTTCTGTCTTTTATAGAGGAATTAAGATAACGCTAGTGGCAAATTAAACATGGGATTGTAAATTTGTATATAAAAATGCCACAGAAGATGAATTCTTTTTAAGAAATTATTTTACTAAATATTGTAGGAATAAAAGGAATATTTAAGGCAAGAAACGTAAATTATCAGTCAGTTAACTGATTTAAGTAAATTTAATATGAGACATTTATTGATTTATTTGTAAGCTAATTGACTAAATTATATAATAAAGGTATTTCCTAATCTCTGCATCAATGTATAATTATTTTTTATAAGCTTATAATATTAAATTAGTTTTTTTTAAAATTAAGTATCTAAAATACTGTTTATACATTTTACTTTACATAAGAATGACTTACACTAAAATTTGATGGTTAACGTACAATGTCCATAACCCCATTTGGTGACAGACGGCAAATCAAAATGCTAAGAAAGTTCTTATCAGACGAATGAAGAGATAAAATTTCGTATCTAAATTTGATTATTTTATGATCTAGCCAATCCTTCTACCAAGTGATTTCGACAGGTCCTCGTTTCTTACCTAAACACATTTGTACAGCAACAAATTACAAGCTGGAGATGATTTTCAAGGTTCATGAAGATTACAGAGAGGTGATAATGTTAAAGGTTCATAACACTATCTAGGCTAGACTAGTCAAACTTTTGTAGGTACGTAGTTACTTAGTAGCTATATTTCAACTTTTCAAAAGTTTGTTCATTAGTTAAAATATACAGCACAATGCTACAGTTATATTATGGATTTTTTTTTATAGGATAAGGGTGAGAAACGAGCACACAGCTTACCTGATGGTAAGTGGTTGCTGCGGTCCCAGATGCGTTGTCACCCGTGAGGACTAAGATGGAATGCCTCATTTCCAGTAAAAAGGGTCTCCGGTCCTCTACCCTCACCATAAGAAACACAGCAGCGTTAAACTGCTATTTTACGCTGATATTATATGAGAGCGTGGTCCTACCCCGGTCGAGCCGACCCATTCGTTCTACAACTATACTACTAATATAGCTGCAGCATGGCTCTACCACGTAAAAAAAAACTACATATATGTTAATTATTTAGGTTAATTATAATACTATAGTTCTCAACTAGCTTTTAATGTACTGATTACAAGTGAACATATAAATAATTTTATTCAATTTGATTTCATTCTTGTTTTTAAGAAAGGCAAAATTGAACAATTTTCCAATAAAACTATTTTGCCTCCACAATATTCTGCCTTCCCCTTTTTACGCCACTCGCAAGGTCGTGAATAATTCATTGGTTTTTTTATGTTACTTGCTTTTAGTCATTTAGAGAAATAATGTTCTTTGCTGTATAACTTAGCATAATTAACAATAATATTTAATTTACTTGGTAATTATAAAATACAACATATCGCCATATTAAAGTATTACACTCATTACACGAACCTAAACTACAGACATTAATTATCTATGTTTGAGATATTGCAAAATTAATTAAGAAAAATATTAAAATACGATCGTAGCCTAAAGAAACTAGGCTGAAGTGTCAATACACTGGCCATATAGCTCGAAGGTCTTGCAACAAATGGGGGAAAAAGTTTAAAGCCCCTGAAGATGGAGTGACGAACCTGGTAAGATATTTAGAAAGCCGTTAGACGTAGTTACATCAGGACCGTATTTTGTAGCCATATTTTTTCTTGTGTACTTAAATCATAATAAAATTTTTAAAAAATTATTTTAATAATTTTTTTGAATATATAATTAATAGTGCTCCTTTTACTACTTTTATTTTCGTAACGTGAAAACTAAGACCTAGACGAATATTGTTTCATAAATATTATAATACGCAATAGTTATATATATAAAAGTAAAAATAATACTTAAATAAATTCCTAAGAAAAATTGCCGAAAACAATTGTCAAATAGTTAAGAAATTTTAAATAAAATGATTTTTTTATACTGGTCGTTATAGCTATTAATGAAATATTTAAATATACCTGTGAATCAGTATGCTACTTATATACATACATTGTAACTCGCTAATGACGTTCGCTGTATTCGCAAAGGGCAATCCAAATTTGAACGAGCAAAACAGCCGCCACTTCCTCTCTAGCTGCCCGCTCATAGAAAGTCGTGCGGACAGTCACGCCGCATTATCACATCAACCGAATCTCTAAGACTGCTGCACATTAAAATTTTACATGTTGTTCGCTTTATTAAGGCAGTTTAAAAAAGCAGTTCATCTGATGGTCAGTAGATAGCGGTGAAAGGTACCGTTAGAATAATAGCCGGTAGAAAACCACCTTCTATTTTCAAATGCACACATCGAGGTGTTCGTGTATCTGGATCAAATTTGTGGAAACTTGTTTTAATGAGTCAATGCTCCGATAATATATTTTAAACTGACAATCATTTATTTGATTGTATTTGTTAAATTGGCCTGAATATGTTGACTTGGTGTGCGAATAAGTGAAAATAAAACCTAACATATTATAATAGGTATATAAAATGTATGAAGGTACTACGGCTAAACAGTTTGAAAATATCCTGAAGATAAATTAACTATATCACAAAATAAAACGTTTCATTAAAATAAAATATAAGAGACCCGATTTTTCTGTAATGCTCGCAAAGCTGTTACGTATTGTGATAATTTATGAAAAACATTTATCAAGTTAATTACTTACAGAAGTACAAAACCGGTTTGAGAGCACCAAAATATGGTTTTTATTAAAATAATTTCTATGAAATATCTTAAGACTATAGTTGCTAGAAACAATAATTACTGTCATCAAATTAGGCATTTGTCTTCTACAATTCTCGTTTACGCCGTTTTAGCCGTGTAGTGTCAGCGTAAAATAATCCTATGTCATTTCGTAGGTATCTTTTCTATTCCTTAATTCCTAGAGGGTCAAATAGTAAAAAACTGGGGTTCCCAATCCGCTTGCCAGGGGTAATCTCTGGGGTGGCATTAATTCAGCACTATACTTTTGATGGGGTGTAATGATGATGATGATGATATTTTATGCCTGGCCTGCCTGGCAAGATATTTTACGCCTGGAAAGACGTTGCTCAAGGCGGCACACTGGATGCGGGAAGCCGCAGTACGGACTGTGGTGCGCCTTGGCGAGGCCTATGTCCAGCCGATGGCTGGTTGCTGATGACGATGCCTCTTATGTGAGACCTCAAGTTTAATCGATTCGTCATTAGGTACATCTAGTGAGGGGCGGCCTATACTTCGCTTGTAATGAGAAAATCACATTTCTTCGAAATTCGTCCCCATTTTTTGTTGATTTTTCGAACTGTAAAGCCAGCCGATGGCCACTTCAGCTTACTGTCCCATTGTTTGTTGTATGTCGCTTGCTATGGTTATATTGTAGATATCTACGAGGATGTTACGGATCCTATAACGCAAAGAAAGGTGAAACATTGGAAGTGAAGGGTCATATCTCGATTTCAAAGGTCATTCGAGATTCACTCGAAACCCTACAGCAAGGCAAAATGGCAGATTGTACTCTTTTTTCTGTATATTTTGCTGAAAGCTATGAGTACATAAATATATACGTTGTTTACAGTATTAAAGTCGCTTAGGAATCCGGCGTGATATAGGGGCTAGAAGTCGTTAAGTCTGTATCGCGTGTTGATTTGTAACTACTGCCAAAATAGCATATAATACAGTAATGAGTAGTGTGGGAAACTATTCCGGATTAGGTGAAACAGTCCCGTAACAGCAGTTATAATCCCAGATCGTAATAATTAATAAAATAGTTTCGCAAAAAGCTTCATGTGTTCCGCATGTTCCGTATTCCTTACAAAATTCTACATTTTTCAACGTCCTGTTTTGTTAAGTTGTTGTTATACAATACGCATGCTCAATCAATAATCTGCAGTCAATTGGCTTATCATCATAATAATCATCATCATCACATTAATTACAGCCCGTCATAAGTCCACTGCTGAACATAGGCCTTCCCCAAGAAATGCCACAAAGCACGATCTCGAGCCACCTGCATTCATCGACTTCCTGCATGTCTTACCAGGTCGTCACTCCATCTAGCGGGGGGACGGCCTACACTTAGCCTGACGGTACGAGGCTGCCACTCGAGAACCTTTCTTCCCCGTCGGTTGTCGGTTCTTCGATCTATATGGCCGGCCCATTGCCACTTCAGCATACTAATTCTTTGGGCTATGTCGGTTACTCTGGTTCTACTGCGGATATCCACGTTTTAATAAATGTCTCATACTAAATTTGCTCGTTTTAGTTTTTTTATTTATACTCATACTGCTTCTTTGCTTTTCTGACTAACTTAAACAAAAACTGTCATTTTTTATGAACTAAAATCTGTCCCTCATGTGATATATAAGCCACCTTAATTTTACAGTTGTGAAACATCATAGAACTACTTTGAAACACAGTATTCTATACATAAGATCCAAGTGCATTACATTTTTAGTATATATATAAGTACATAATTTTAAATTGAATTATATACAAATTGTAGCTTTATAATGTAAAATCACTTACGAAATAAAATAATAAATGTTGGAGCTTAAAATTAACACGACAAGTAACAAAATAAGATTCTAAAGTCTCTTCTTATTCCTTTAAAGTTATGAAGCTCTTTAAAGAACTTTTTGGGGACAAAAAGTTCTGACGTTGTTTGGACTTTATTTTATTATATACCCTCATAGTATCTAAATTACTATAAATTTAATGATATAAAATAAAAATAAAAACTTACTTAGAAATGGTGAACACATTTTATCCATAATCCCTTTGTATTAAGATAATATTGTGTTACTTTTGTTTGTAACATGTTGCAAATATATTATACAATTAAATACTTGCTACAAGCTAACAAAAATGTGATTGTTTTTGAATAAAGAATACCTACATAATATTACATGAAAGGCTCAAGGTGAGAATAATCGTTGAAGTCGCGCGTTAAAATCTCGTGAGTACGGATAAATTTTGTTAGCTTTCTGTTTTAGTATGTTTCTTGTTTAAAATGAAGAACAAAAGTGAACGAAATACTACGAGTTTGATCATACCCCCATAATATTACAACCGATCTAGAGATTTTGTTGTAATCGTGAAGCTCAGTATCATGAAATATTATTTGTTCATTGATTTATTTTATATAAATACATTGAAGTTGAAACATACCTAGGTACATAAAAGACAGATAGACTATTAAACCTAAGTATTTTGTTTTGCACACGGCAATAAAATATATATTAAAAGTTTTGATTGAATATTTGATTGCCGCATTTAAGTTTTTGATTAGGTTGTAAATCACTCTGACGGCAGAAGCACGGAAATATCTGCAAGTTTTTAAAGGACACCAGTCAAAATTATGAATCACGTAATGAATCACTTATAATGTTATGAATACACATACATTTATGTACGTGATCTCTAAAACACGTTAAAAATATGCAAATAGGTTATACTGCTTTGTTTGTGATCTATTATTTTGATAAACTAGATGGATATTCAAGTGGTGCAATACATGCTGTAGTTGACCTTGTCTCAAAATTAAATTTAAATAATGTGGTATGGTAAGAATGGTATATTTCTGAAATTAACAAACTTGGAATTGAAGGAAAATATGTCTGACTGAGAAAAATAATAAAAATGTTTCAACAGTATTTGTCCCGCGAACCTGTGTTAACAGTCTTAAAGCGTTTGTCTGGCTGTAATATTCATATTTATTTCTATATTTCGTCAATACTCATATCTATTTTAATTGTACACTTGTTAGAGCTACGCTGCAGCCATATTATGGTTGTACTACAACCATAATATAGGTGCAGCGTTGCTCAATGCAGGTATCTGAGTGTGTGAAAAACAAATAGCAGCTTACTCGTTTTTCTGCTGTGTTTCGTATGGTGAGTGTAGAGAATTGAAGACTCCTTATACTAGAAATGATGTATTCCACCTTAGTCCTCAAGGGTGACAACGCATCTGCATTTTGATTTTTAATCTAGGATAGATGTAGATGTCTATGTGTCACAGCATCCACTTACCTTCGGGTATTTATTTCACAACATTTATTTCACTGTTTAAAATTGAATTTTATCGTATTATGTACGAAAATATGTACAAGCGAATATTACTTAATTACAAGGCATTAATAATGGTAACACTCCATTTTATGCTTAGCAGTCTGCAACGAAAATGTTTGCACCCTTGTAAACAACACATTTCATCGTGTTTATTTTTGTTTACACTTCGATTATTTAAAAAAAAAGAAAAAACGTTCAGTTATCGGACATGTCTTTATCATCCATATATCATTAGATTTTTTATGTTACTTTCAGTACAAAAACACACTTTATAACGTTAAATTTTAAAAAGTAGCGAATAATAAAACTTAATATCCAGAAAATGTAGGTACTCAACGTTTAAAGGAATATCTGAAGTCTAGGAAACGATGTAGGAAAGCTAAAATTTCAATTACCTAGACTCCCGTGGGAGAAATCAATATAGGAAAAGCGCTCGCATAGTATGGGGTTAATGTGGATTATTATCAAATAGATTATTACATTTTACGAAGAATAAACCATCATTTGTATTTTTAAGCTTTAATATTTTGACTGAATATGTTAAAATACTGCTATTTTAAATTGACAAAGACTCTGTTTTGGTTTTTAATTAAACTTATTATGTACGGGGTTAATCTGTTTTATAACTTTATTCCACATGCAAATACTTACTAAAAGTAAATATTTAAAATGCGGTAATATATTTTTATTAAGGCAGATATAAAGCAAGATACTTTCATTAAGTTATTAACGCTTATGTAGAAAGGACAGTAGTGCTTAGACGAAGAAAAAGTTTGATTAATGATCATTTTTGAGGCGGTCCCAAAGAATCTTTAGGATAGACAACTCTATCTACTTTTGGCCGTCGAGTCATTTCAAAGAGAATTTTGATTAATGATTTCGGATCCCGGTACCTGCTTTTCGGCAACACCCACAAAAAGATGTCCGAAGTGAGATATGTAAAGGAAACAATATTTATGCTTATTTGTGTTAATATCTATATTAATCTTGCTGACATATGCATTTTAAGCCGATATAATTTTCTCGCGGCGATGTCGGCACAGCTGTTTGCATTAGCATTCTGTTGTGTTTTCTTATTTAATCGGCGTATTCATTATTTTATTAAAATATGGCTAAAAATTATTTATCAAAATAAAGATATAAATTTAACAATCGCCTTTAAATTTCTTGTTTGTATTATTTTAAATTGAAGTTCATCTTCATTCATTTCATCCGTCGAAAGTTCACTGCTAAACTCATAAGCCCTAATAATACAGATTGGTTCATAAGGGAGATATTTACAATAGTTGCCACGCTTGGCATCTGGATTGGCAACTGCAATTTTTATTAGTGCTCTTATCAGGAAGTTGCAGCTGCCTATTTCTTGTTTCAGTTTCCCTCTGTCGCTTCTTACGACACCCCCGGGATTAAATGGGGTAATATACCACTACATGGCACCGTAAAGTTTATTAATTAAAGATCACGTCATTTTAAATGGAAGTTATATTAGGTATATTAAGTTTAACAGCATCTCAAAAGTGTAGACAAATTTGCTTGTTGTCATTCTATTGTACTTAAAAATGGTAACAATAACAGCAACTACAAGTTAAGAAGCACTGCTTAAACTCACCAAATCAAAATCCGTCTCGTTTGCGACATATATAAAGTGAAAAAAATATTCCAAGCTCTACGAAAGTCACAAAAACCAGTCACAAATTGCTAAATTCACTGTTTGCTTTAATTTTACACTATTTGATATGTTGAAATATTATTTAAAATGTTTTCACACATCACGAAGCAATTACAGTCAAATGCACATTTTTTATCATCTCTTCCTTTTCATCCTTAATTAATGTGTTTGAACGTCTTCGCCTTGTTATAGAGCGTGCGATAAATTTTTTTCAACTACAAAAAATGTTATCGTATCTTTATATTGGGACCACCAAACTGCTAACAATATTTTATTCATACCGTTGCCCCCCAGACTGATTTTCAACAGAGCGCGTCTAATTGCGAACATCATAAGTAAACACTCATTGAAATTGCCCGGACACAAATCAATCTGGATATTTGACACATTCTGATAGCGCGAAATTCAAGTTCAAGTTCGCGGGAAACTCGCGCACACTTTAAAATCACTGCCCTTGCAATTCGCGCCAAATAAATTTGTACACAATTATTAGGCGAAAAATAAGCTAAGTATTTTACAAAATTACATCGGTCGGCGTTTAATGAACGTCTGAACCCGCATTGAGCTAGCTGTCAAATCTACGAACCGTCATAGTCGGCTGCCATGAGTGGGCACGCACACACCGAAACGAGCGCGTATCGCGACGGTCACTACTACACTGACAAGCTCTAGCGGACCGCAAACGTACGGATACTCGCACAAGCGAAGCTTCATGAATCATACGTGTTCCGCGCTTGTGTTGCGGCGGGTGGGAGTGCGAACATGCAGCGTGCTTTTAACGCGGCCAGACGAAATGATGCCTAGCTGCAAAAGGGAATGTGGACTCTATCAGTTCTACAAAATGGCTGGTTAAAACGTACACGCGCCTATGTGGCCGATCACATGAGAGATTATCCGAATGCGTGTGAATGCATGTAACGCCGGGCAACGGATGGGCGGGAAACGCCATGAAGAGATGCGTTGCTGTTTCTGCGATACCAATCAAAATGATGATCTCTTATTTAACATTCTTAAAAGGTTAATGTTGTATTTCAATGGTTGTTTAGAAATTGCCAAATCTATTTAAAGTGAATAGAACCAAAATGTTTTAATTTTGATGCACAACTATGCTAGCTCCATTTCGGACTATTAATACTGGTAGAAATCAAATTTTTGAAGTTTTTTTTGCAGATATTTTTATTTTCCAGTTAAACATCAAAATGAATAGATAATCACAAATCATGAAACTAGTTTTAAATCAAAAGCACGTAAAATGAAAACAGTAGAAATGAAGATTGCGTTAAGTTGAAATATGACTTATTGCGATCATAATTAAAGTGTTATTTGTATGGCGACCACCTGTCAAAACAAATAACATTATTGTAGGTGCACGTAAATCGCAAATTGTACCGTAATCTGTTTTATTCTGGGTAGACTGTGTCCTACCCCGGGACCTTACCTGAAATAAAAGAAAATTAATGAGATTAATAAACTTAATAAACGAGTGATCAAATTTAACAGTAAATATGTGTGTGTAATGAAATTATTTATATTAAAAAAATCATTTTGAGAAAAAAGACTTACAAAGAAACTTAGAAAAGTAATTTAATGCACTCTTAGCAAGCCTGATACTATAAACTTCATCCGGAGCCAATAATGCCATTCATTATTAGTTATCTTAAATCCAGGAAAAATATTTTCAAAAAGTACGTTGCCTCTTTCTATCTTATGACCTACGACTCGCATATCTCTTGATATACAGACAGGGTCAGGAGTATTCCAGTATTGATAAGTAGGTCAGTATAGCGTTGTATGAAGATTTTGCTTACATATAGACTGGTCAAGTTCATTCTCGTTGTTTAATACGTCCCTGGGCTGGATCGCTACATCTTTAGAACAATGTATTTAAATTTTAAGAATTTATTTAACTCAGCGATGTGAAAGGCATTGTATTGAGTTCAGTGCATATCTGCCTATCTAGATATACAATAATCTACCCAGATACACATGAATCTACCCTACACAGACTCAGCTTACAAATAGGTACGACGTTACTAACCTTGATACTATATTGGTTCGCGACAGTCGATTGTTTACACCTACATACTTTACAACGAACTTTTTTTAATAATTTTAAATGTAAACAGTGCGACTAATAAACCGTATAGAGGCGACATTAAATAAAAGTTATTGAAAAAATATTTTCATATAAATGAGCATAGAACAAAACAATTAAACACAATCTATGGAAGGTGATAACTATTATGAGCTAAGCGAAGCACAAATATAAGTTGAAATTAATAAAAAATAATTTATTGCATTCGCTATCAGCTTACGCGCGTCAGAGTTAAAATTATTGCACACAGATAAAAAAAAAATTCGTAAACAAAGGGGTGAACGCATCCAGTGGGCGATGTTTACACATAGATCTGGATTATTTACGTTCATTGCCAGCACTATAGTGCACCTTTACAATAATAATTGGTGTACCCGTACGTTATACGTAAAATAAGAACTTTAATTGAGTGACACGTTACAAAATTAAGCCATTATTAGGCAAATAAAGACTGATATTAAGCACATTAAAAACCGGTAAGTATTAATGAAGTCGTCAACGATTTTCCACGTCTCGTAGATGATGTATATGCCGTGAAATTTTTGAAAATAGAATCCGACTACTGACAACGCACCCTCCGAGAGTTATTACGTTAATATATTTACCAAACACACTCGCTATTATTACGTTTTCATGTACTCGCTTACGCATAAATTAAAAAGTTGCCGGTTTTTTGCTTTTGTCCCAACCCTTATTTGGTATTCATATTTGATATTTTGATAATACAAAGGGTAGACGCGTTACAAAATGAAAACACAAAAACGTGTTCATAACTTACACAAGAAAAACCTGTTTTCAAGAGCAAAGTATGCTAAAGATACAAATTGTGAAAGGGGCAATCCTTCATATGTTTCTTATCTGTCGCAGCGTTGTCAAACTATTATGAGCTTTTTTACTGACGGAATAAGCTTTCGATTCTAGCGAAGTTGGACACTTGGCTTCAATTATGGTCATATTGAATGATATATGGTATAAGTGAGGGATATTAAAGGGCAAGCGGGGTTTATGAAATGTGAACTTTGAAATATATACAGCTACGGCGAACCCCTTGTTTAATTTGTCCTAACTATAGACCGTATCGAAGTGTAAATTTTTAAATTTTTATTCCTTTTTGCTATCTAAAATTTATTAAATATCTTAAATTTCGCTGTTTCATAAAAGTAAAAATGAGTGGATAATTCATTAGGAAGTTTCGTGTTTCTTATTGCTTCCGCAACGAATTTCGTGCGAGCCACAAGTCGATATGATTGAACCTATCGGGCATTCGCCGGCAGCGGCGAACTCCAATTTAGTTTTTCGGATTAGATACGGCGCATATAATAACATAATTGCTCTAATAACAGGCTTACCTCGCCGTGCCTTACAATTCACTTTCCAAATTGGTTTATTTTTTTCTCTTTGGTCTGTCTAAAACTATTATGATTTATTATCAAATTTTCGTGCAGGCAAATTACGGGGCTTTTTCGTCCGCTCCAGGAAACACCTGCTTTCTCTTTCCAACTCATGGTATAATTCGCCATCAGATAAGGAAACAAGTAAGTATTCGATTGTATTTCCTTCGAAAACTTAGGATGTTTTAAACGAAATATTTTACAGGAATTCCTATTTTATCAACCGTAAGAAGAATACTCAGTTGAATTAACATGGTATGTGCAATCAAAATTTTTAATTTTTAAAAGGTGAGTTAATACTTAAGAAGAAAATGTCTATATAAATTTAAAGTCAATGGTGAAATGATTTCTGTATAATAGACAAATATTTAATTATAAGAAAAAGTAATTATTTATATAATATTTGCATGTCCTGAAATTAATTTACGTAAGGGTGAAATTATTATTTGTAGGTATTTTTAATAAACAAATATAAGTTATTTATAGGATAAAATAGAATTTAAACAAATTAAAAATTACACTTGTGTGAATAAAATAGTTTAATTGTTTCACCATTCACTTTTATATTCGGTTGGGTTATAATTTATTTCAAGGATAACTTTTATACGAATTTTTTTACTTTGAATGTGTACTAACAACAAATTTAATAATTTCATTTATCTTCTATTTATTACCTATTTCAAATTGCATTTTTAATAAAAAATTAGTATTGAAAAAATATTAAAATATATACTGTCGCTAATTTCACTGTTAGCAAATAAATGCTTGCAATAAATTATTGCAAAAAAGTAAATTAAGTATTGCAGCATTATCAGCATTAAAGTTTAAATTTAAAAACAAATTACCTACATTTCAATTACATCTCTTAGTAACAAAATTAAGTAAGAAAACAACAGTAAGGTCAAAAGCAAAATAATAAACCATGTTATATTATAATGTACATCATTTTATTGCTCTTGCATAACATGATACGTGGTAGAGCCATGGTGCAGCTATATTATGGTTGTAGCACGAATGGGTCGGCTCGACCGGGGAAGGACCACGCTCTCACAGAATAACAGCGTAAAATAGCAGCTTAACGCTGCTGTGTTTCGTATGGTGAGTGTAGAGAAACGGAGGCCCTTTTTACTGGAAACGAGGCATTCTACCTTAGTCCTCACGGGTGACAACGCATCTGCATTTTGATTCGTAATCGAAGGTAGATGTAGATGTCTATAGGCTACAGCATCCACTTACCATCAGGTGGACTGTGAAAAAAAACTTTAATTATTGTAAAGAACCTATTTCTTTTTAATAAACTTGAAATGACCAAATTTTAGCCCACCTGATAGTAATTAGCTACAGCAGCCCGTTGATACCTGCAACTAACTTCAAACAAAGAACGCTACAGATTCACTGTCACCTCTGAGGACTGAGACGGACTGCCTCACTGTATTATATTGGCACTCTATACTCAACACAGCAGGGCAGGTACTGCAGCTTGACAGAGACATGTAGGTCTTCGGCTGCATCACCACTTACCATCAGGTGGGACAGTAGTCAAGCACTGGCTGTATTAGTTAAAAAGGGAGGGGGTATCGAGAGTAAAACCTAATAAAAGATTTATACATGTAAAATTGTTAAAAAAGAAAGTGAAATGTGATATTATAGAAAACAAAATAGTTTTCGACAAATTTGTAAAGTTGTCAGAATTTAAAGAAAGCGTATTGTTTACCGTAAAGAGAGAAATGTACAAAATGGCTTGAAATAGTGAAACGACAAATGTTTATGACAACTGACTGCATTAAACATGAGACCTGCCACCGCCCGATATTTACATATAAACTTAGTTTTCACGTTTATGCCGAGGAACGCGGATTCTACAAGCAGGAATAGCTTTAAGGCGATTTCTAAAAGAAATATTATGAACTAAAGCTTCTCTGTGTAAATAAAATATACCAGTAAATTTCTGCTACGAAATATATTTTACTGTTAAAGAAATGTAGAAATACTGAGAACTGAGACTAATTTTTACATAAGTTTGCGTAATTGGTGAGCACGCTGTTACGAAGGGGACGCTCAGAACAACAGAATGATACAAGAGCATGTTGCGTTGACAAAGGTTAGTCTTGTTGAAATCGTAAAATGTCTTAAGAAACTACCCAGAAAATCTCAGATGGCAAGCATCAATTAGTAAAAACATAAACTTCCTGACCAGTATGCATAACATCAATTTATTAAATACAATAAATATTTATAACATGGTAGGAGACATGACCGGGGAAGTACCACACTCATTCACATACAGAATACCAGCGCCAAATAGCAGCTTATTGCTGCTGTGTTTCGTATGGTGAATGTGTGAGAGCCGGAAACCCTTTTTACCGGCATTCTATCTTGGTCCTCAGAGGTGACAACGCATTTACGTTATGATTCTTAATTGAGAATACATGAAAAAGAATGCTTCTGTGGGCTACAGCATTCACTTACCATTAAGTGGACTATTTGCTCCGTTGTGATAAAAAAAATATGCATTATGCTAAATCATATCATGTCCGTATTGACAGAACACAAAGATCTACATAATTGTGCACAAATTACAATTCTCTTAAAATAAAAATTATAAGCACAATAATAAATGACAAAAATGTATTTTATGAATTTGAATGAAAGCTGTTCAACAGTTTTATTTAATTAAGCAGGCAGCCAGAATTTAGATTTTTTTATTTTATTTCCAGAGGAAAATGTCGTGTTGTGTTATAATTTAATTTAAAAAATAATTAGTGTTACTGGTTATGAAAATAATAACGGTGATTGTGATGGATTACTTATATCAAAGCAAAAGATCTTACTTACATATATATATATATATATATATATATATATATATATATCATGAACGTATTTAAGGTTATACCCATTTAGTAAATCTGAATCTGAATTCTATTTTGCTATATAATATAATATATTATACTAGCTGACCAGGCAGACGTTGTTTTGCTCTTTCTAAATACCCTTTGTCTAATAAATAAAAATCTTAAATTCGCAATTTAAAAATATTGATGGTCACTTAACGGGATAAAACTATACTATCTCTCAAGTTGGACCAAACCGCACACAGTGTGCAAAATTTCATTGAAATCAGTTCAGGAGTTTAGGAGTTCATCGCGGACAATCAATGTGACAAGAAATTTTTATATATAAAGATTTATGGAAAGTAATTAAATAATAGAACAGTTGGGCATTGTAAAAAGTTTTTTTCAATATTTTAGACGTTAATAAATTTAATTTGTTCATATCAACTTCTGAAAAAATTATCATATAGAGCCTGAGTGATTCTATACGTGGTAGAGCCATGCTGCAGCTATATTAGTAGTATAATTGTAGCACGAATGGGTCAGCTCGACCAGGGAAGGACCACGCTCTCACAGAATACCAGCGTAAAATAGCTTAACACTGCTGTGTTTCGTATGGTGAGTGTAGAGAACCGGAGACCCTTTTTACTGGAAAGAAGGCATTCCATCTTAGTCTTCACGGGTGACAACGCATTTGCATTTTGATTCGAATTGAGGATAGATGTAGATGTCTATAGGTTACATCAACCACTTACCATCAGGTGGACTGTGTGCTCGTTTGTCAACCTTATCCTATAAAAAATTCAACATTTTTCTTAAGCATAAGTTAAAAGATTATTAATTTAGAACATAGAATTATTTCGTAAACTAACAGATTACCGTGTAGTGGCGGTGTAAGAATATTTACTACTGCATATGTCTAGTGGGTCTCGTAAGAAGTGACAGAGGGAAACAAATCAGGAGATGGGCAGCAGCGTCTTTCTAATAACGACTAAAAATAAACAAACTGCGGTTGCAAACCCGCTTGACAAGCGTGGAAACTATGTCAAATATGGGGGAATGTAGGCAATTTATGGGGGATGCCTACGTTCATGAGTGGACTTTAATAGGTTGTGACGGTAACAGATTTCGGTCAGCCAGTTATTTTGAACAGTCTGAAAATAGTGCAACGCTGGATCGAGATTGGTCTAAGTTTTATTTTACATTTTTAAGAGAGCTTTAACGCGCTAAAACACACTTAGTTTCTTACAAGTTTAAAACGAGTGCAATTGTTGCAAAAAAATATTGAAAAAGATACACTAGGAGTTTGAAATAGTTATATTATTATAACAGTTATACATGACTATGTAGTCAGCTATTATTTACATTTATATTATAAACTTTAATTAATTTTAACACAACTGATGGCATCAGAGTAATTGACCTCAGCAATTTTAACGTTAGTACAATAGTACACTACGAGTTAAATAATATTTTGAAGTATGGTATCTAATAGCTATTGGGAGGCAGTCAGGAAACGCTATAGGCTATTTACCTTAGTCACGCACACATCAACACGAATTCTCATGTGTGCGTTCATGAATATTCGGGCAGCCGCCACCACCTCCGCGCAGATATCGCGCGTGGTGAAGCGGAAGAGACCTCCGACAAAGGATTGTGACAATGAACCCGACACGTTCCATAGGGTTGCTTTCTATTTTATCCCTTGTCCATAGTTACTTAATTTTTAATACCAAAGAAAAGATCCTTAATAAAGTTAATCCTTTCCCTCACAAAAAGCCTCACAATTGATGCCTTTCAATGTGTCTGAAATTAAGACAGTGAATGAGTTAAAATGAATCTTTGTCGTTTATTTTGTCTGCTAATATAGTTTTTGTATAATAAATGTCAATAAATTAGTGTTAAACATCTTATTTACGCTACTTCAAATTTATGAATTCCTTTCTATTATGATAAAAACGAAAAATTGATTAAAGTAAACTTATAAATAGTTAAATTGTTAGTGAAATTTATTTTAATATATGAAGTAATTGAAATAACAAGTTTTATATATAGCATGCCGCGTGGCAAAAATTTTGATTTTTATAAAATACTACGAATAATTTCGTATAATATACTTTATGTTCGAGCGCGGCTTTGCAACGAATAATTACGTATATTATATATTATATGTTTGCGTGCGAATACAAAGGGGCAGCCCTATCCGACGCCGCGTCCGACACACCCGCCCGGACACGTTTCAGGATCATGAATTATGGCGCGAGCCGATGTGACTTTTCAATTTGAAATCATCAACCTGGAATTAATTTCATTTTTGAAAAGCCATTATTTCTGTTATCTCCCGATGTTGTACAATATGCGAACGCTGCTTTATTGTTGTGACGAGAATATTTCGCGATGTCGCACTATTGGTTTAATACGAAGGTGCCGTTTTAATTTGGATTTCATTTTTACTTTTCAACTTTACAATGCGTTCGGTAATTGTTTTCGTAAATTAACTTTTACTTATGTTGCTAAAAATGATATAAATTTTGCTGTATGCTATTTTTTATTTTTATCTAAAATCGTTCAAGATTTAATACTGTTTTTTTTTCATAGAATAATGTTGAGAAACGAGCACACAGTCCACCTGATGATAAGCGCATGTTGTGGCCCATAGACATTTACATTTATCTTCGATTAAGTATTGAAATGCATATGTATTGTCACCCCTGAAGACTAAGATGGAAGGCCTGGTTTCTAGTAAAAAGAGTGTCCGATTCTCTACACTCTCCATACGAAACACAGCAGCATTAAGCTGCTATTTAGGCTGGTATTTTGTGGGAGCGTGGTTCTACCTCGATTGAGCCGACCCATTCGTGCTACAATCATAATATAGCTGCAACATGTCTCTACCACATACCTATAAATTGTGTTAGATTCTTGATCTAATTGACAATAATATATATACACGCTGCGAATAATTATCAGTTTATTACATTACCGTATAATAAAGTAAAATAACACTGGTCTAGCTTATCTTAAATTACGTGAATTTTCATTAGACTGATAAGTTTGTGATTAATAATAAATTACCCCAAAAGAAAAAATCTCTATATAATGTAAAGGTTCTAATACTTAGTGCTATTACAGTCTGTTGCTAGGATATTTTATAGAGTAACATTTGATCTTTTTTGAACTAACAAAAAAATAATTCATCAATATAGAGATATATATACAGTTAGTTATAACTTCCGGAGCGATCGCGTAACAATCGTCTCTTATTCACAAATCTGTCAGTGCTGGATACCCACATAGTCCCGAGGCAACTATTCATAGTGCTGCCGATCCCGCTCGCCACCGTTACCGGTGTTGACGAAAGCCGAGCCAAAATAGACGTCGCAACGATAAATTTTATTCAAAATAAAACTTGAAAGTTTATTTCTGAAAAAACACGCGTCGCGTTTTTGTTGTTATAATCGAGGGTGTTCGAAAAAAAAATATGTCGAGAATCGCCTAGTCACGGCCGTTGACCCGAAATTCCTTCTATTATTTACTGCTGTCTAATTTGAATTTTTATGTTGGATAAACGCATAGTGATGTGAGGATTGCGATACGCTCAGTATATCTCAATTTTCTATGTCTGCTAAACTTTATTCGATATCTAATTATAATAATGATTTTTCTGCCTACCACAGTTTGTCAACAAATACCAATGCGCAGTTTTTCCATTCGATATATAATAAGGTTTGCGATTAAACTAATAAAATTAATTGTGATACTTACTGTGTCTATGTAAAAGATGATCCCTACATCAGATTCAGTGCTATAAAAGCCTAAAACAAGAGACATAGAAACTATATGATATTCTATTAAACTTATGCTAAACCTGTATGACCTACCGATATGAAATTTTACATTACCAAAATACGTCGTGAAGGTACACTGAAATCCCTAAAGAGGAACCTTATAACAAAGCTAATATTAGACAATCATTTCCTGTCAAAAGGGAGGCGAAGCTTCCCACCCTGACGGACCGGGCGGGGAGGTTGGAATACCACCTCGTCTCTCCAGATTTCAGTCGCGGTGTTCGAGTGTGAATCTGAATTCTTATTTTTTGCTTCTACTGTGATGGATGGATTTTTAATATCCTCTTGCAGCAGAGACGAAAGTATTTTGATGGAAAACGTGTCTAACGACGTAAGCTCGGAGACGCTTTTTGCGCATCTTTACTTACCGATATAACTTACGTATATAACTTACGCGATACGATGCGTCATTTTTCTTTTCTAACTATGCATTTTACACGTGTTAACATTGTACAGTCCGGCCTAAATTAACACTTTTTAAAGGTAAAAAGTGGATTGAAGAATAACTGTCACCGTCACGTCAAAGTATAGCAAGGGCAGATCAACAAGACATCAGCATCCGAAGACGTCTCAATACACGATGGGCCTTAAGGTCGGCAAAAAACTTACCGTCCGTTCTCACAGCACGACTCTATTACAGCTCCGCCGCGAATAAATAAAACATGACGGGCCCTTCTCACGTATCTATATGCACATAGTTATATCAGGCCGTACATATGTAAGTGCTCGTGCGGATGTTACCAGATCTCGATTCGTTGTATCTGATTTGAAACGCTTTCTCTCGCTTCGATTTTAAATGTGTAGGAGTTGAAATCACGCGATATTTTTTTGTTAACATTGATTTCGGAATAACAACCAGACCGCATCGATTTTACGAAATAGTGTAAAATTCAGCTAAGTGCGTGTTTGATATTCACACACTATAACAAAAATGCTATACTTTAAATGCAGGAAAACGTACAAAACTGTCAGAATAAAGTAAGTTGCCGATTTCTTTATAGGTAACACAAAGGAAACAACACATATTAATGAGATAACGTCTCTATAAAGTTGGTGCAAATAAATGAATGTAATTAAAACGACAAAGCGAAAGAAAAATTTAACTTTACACCACAAATTCAGTAGTCATGTACTCGTATATGCTACATTATTACAAAAAGAAACGCAGCTTGGCTTTAGGTTATCGTGTGTGACCGCTTTAGTTTTACTTGCACGCGGAAATGTAGTAAAATTAGAAAGGCTGAATGACAGCTAAAAGAAAAATGGCGCCTACATGTATTCGTCTTATTGCCATTAAAATTTCTGGTATGTTAAGGCGCTCACTGTGTTTAAAAAACTTGACTGAGGTCTGCGTAACCCGCTTTATGTATGAGTTGTCTGGTTTTATAATCAATGACATGACTTCTAGCGCCTCTGGTGTGATACCCTGTTTTATTGTTTTATGTATGAGAAGCAGAGCTTTTATTCCTGTTCTAAGAATATTATTTTGTAAAATTGATTAACAAACCGGAGACCTCTTTTACTGGAAACGGGGCATTTCATCTTAGTCCTCAGGGGTGACAACGCATCTCTATTCTGATTCTTAATCGTGGATAAATGTAGATGTCTATAGACCACAGCATCCACTTACCATCAGGTGGACTGTGTATATGTATGACTGTGTGTTTTTCACCATTATTATATTAAAAAAAAAACTCTTTTTCTTTTATTACATTACTGTAAAGCAACGTAAAGCAGCATTGGTCCAGCTTATCTAAAATTGCATGGTTTGGAATAATGCTTATGGCAATCCTATATGTTAAATAAAGTTGTGATTAATAATAAATTGTCCCAGAAGAAGAAAACCTTTATAAAATGAAGACAAACGAACTTCGAACCACCTGATGGCTGATGCAGGTCATGATCACCTGCAAAATCTGTAATTATAAGGGCTCACTACAATATAACTAACAATATAACAGTCGGACCGGAACAGCAGGCACTGCTGCTTGATAGTGAAGAAGGAGAAGTACCTACGCAGATGGACTCCTTGGCAGAAGAGTAGTGTTTCATTTCTTCATTATATCAAAAACGTGAACGAGTTCATAACGCGTTTTTATTCATTTACTTATATATTTTATCGTCTCTATTAACATTACGCATGTTACACTGTGTGTGGCAGTCCGCATAGATGAGCTAATAGTTAGGCGACTCTTGCGCAGGCCACAATAAAAACATAATATGACGAGCAACGACGGTACATTAACGCGCTCGCCATACTTGGCACCACGATAGCTCCGCCCGCTGACGATTGGCACGCAACGCGACACATCAATAGAGCTGGATAAACAGGTATCTAATCATTTATCGATAGAAAAAATCAAAGCTCAGATCTCATGTGTGTATTGATGAATTAATTTTATGATTGATGCTATATAAATGTTGTGAAGTGTTGCTTTCTCACTGCATATATTGAGCTGTCAACTCTAAAACAGGAATACAGTAACATTAAATTATTAGATGACAAGATAACGTAATAAAAACTAATATAAATTATTAAAATAAATTCAATTTACCAAATTATGCAACAAAAAATGCAACTTAACAAAAAAATAACTTAAAAAAAATAACTGTTTGAATAAATAAATGCCTGACCCTGCAGCTCCTAAATCAATTAAAATTATGTAACTTATGTGAGGATATAAATTATTATGTTATGTAAAATGATATAACTGTTTATAAAAAACACATAGAATACAATTACTGTAGATCAGACTATTAAGAATTTTGTAGGTGCTCATTTTTGAATTTTGAACAACAAATAAATAAATACATATATGAATCACACACAAATTATTTTAAGAATGCACTCTAGAAATTCTCTAATCAAACTCTAAAACTTTTTCTCTACAAGAACTAATAGATTTTATAAGAAGTAATTACTTATACGCTTAATTTTTCAAAATTGAAAATGTAATGGCGGAGAGGACGTATATCGATTACAGTTTCATATTTCAAACTTCTCTATACGCAAATCGTTACAATTCGAAAACGTCGCAATGTTCTTTTTCTATTATAGTTTTTCGAATTTCAGTCGGAAGACAGATGGTAACACCGGCTGGGAATTTGTAATACAATGGCGGCCACAATCCCACAAGTGATCCCTGGCACGAGATGCGTGACAAGACGGCTGTTCCTTTACTTCAATACGCTTGGCACTCAATAATTTTCTTAGTTTCGTATCAGCGGAATAGACGATCAATTCAAAGGCGCTACTTTGAATTGATCGTAGCGAACTGGCTACCAAATAATTGAAATAAATAAAAGGCTGCAAATATTAAAACACAAAGCCAATTTAATATAATACGTTAATAACATCATGCCTATTATTTTATTACTAGATAAAAACAATTCGATATCATTCACAAGATTCGTTTTCAATACGTTCTTATACTTTGGAACTATTACTTCGCATAGAAATTAAAAAGTAGTAAATAAAACATAAAAACTTGTGACGCTTTTGATGATATACTCCGCGTTATTTTATGTTCCCTTTGTAAGTTTACAGTATCTCTACAAATGCGCTCTTGTATTTATTTTGTATGCAATACGATAGTGAAGTATCAGAGATGCAATCCATTACCCTTAACCGCGTAAAAGGAGCTGTTATGACAGCCCCATACAAGCGGTGGCACATTTTGTCAGTGGAGGATGTAGTGCACGGCGACGAATATTTATTTATTTATAACATTGAGGGGCTGTAAATTAGCGGTAAATTTACGGCGCGGCGGAGAACTGATCGCGCACGGTTTATTTTCGGCGCAGACGCATGATTTAAACAGTTCCCGGAGTGTAGCCGTTAGAAATTGAAGCCGAACTGGGATTTGTGGTCGAAGATGCGTTTATTGTGCATTTATATCGCTGAGGACTAATTAAAATCACGGACACACTCGTATTTGGTGGTTTCGAATGAGTAATGTGGAAGTTTTGAATGCGTGTTCTCTTTGTTTGACACTGTCTTTTAATTAGTGTGCGAAAATAATTAACGAATATAATTTCTTGTAAAAATAATCACAAAAAATCTTGTAACAGATTTCGAAATTCACTTCATATAAAATGGTGAATTATTAGCCTATATACTTCCCAATGCTGGGCTTAGGCCTCCTCTCATTTGATCAGATAAAACATCTAAGAGTACTTTGGAGATAATATTCCGTTTTTACTTTTCCAATCCGTGTTGATGTACTTCACACGTCCTTGAAATATTTAATATCTCAGACATACAGGTTTCCTCATGATGTTTCCCTTATCATCGAGCACGTAGTAAAACAGCACATAAAGTTGCAATTAACATTTCATTGGTGCTAGTGGGGATCGAATTAGGGTTGTTCACGTATTATGAGATCTATGGCAAGAGGTCGTGACTGCCCCTGTCCAGTCACGGCTCTTTCATCGCAAATAAAGTTACCACCAACTTATTACTTACTTAAGAACCAAAATATCAGTATATGAAATAATCTACATTATCATAAAACTAAACTTAGAAAGGAAAACTACAAAAGTTTCTTTTAGAATCTCCATATCTTCTCACTTTATTTGGTATTTAGATGTTTCGTCATTTGGATATCCAAATAATACATTTGGCAATACACCACTGATATCAGCGTTATATCTTAGTCACGAAAACATTATATTTACGCGCACTTAATATTATCTAACATACGTGACCTTAATCCTCTTTGATCTAGCTTTCGCTCGAGATATATGTGCTTCGACAGTTATGGTGAAATAAAATAATATCACTTGATATAACAAAATAAAGAAACGTATGCATACTATAGTATCATATTTATTACACTGACCGTTCCTTTTAACATAAACCTGATAAGCATATAATTCATAAATTAGTTAACACTTTAACAATCAATATTTGATTTTAAAAAAACTGTTCAAAATCTAATGCATCAGAACGTAATTCATTCAAAATTATCAAATGTAATTAATGAAACTAGATAGGTTCCCAAAATTAAAATAACACTTTTCCATACTTGGCAAATACCTCTGAACACTCTTTTTAGACACCGCAAAAATCGTGAAATTGTAACCAGCCAGTGCGTCATCTTTGCTTTTTCTCATCTTTTCTACCTTTTAATTTTTCTTCGTTTTTCAAAACCAGGTTAAAATCATAAGACGCTAGGTCAGTGTAATACAGTGGTTGAAATATCAAACACATTTATTTTGAGTTAAAAAGTCTGCGGAGCTGCGTCGTAGCGAATTCTAGATTTTGGTTGCATGTCACACCGATCTGATAATTCTTTTAGGGTATAAACTGTCATATGTTACTCGGTCTAGTACGACAATAGCAATATGAACCGTTTGTAGAAAAAGGAAGGGATCATTTTGTTTCTTTGCACCTAAAAAGCACCTTACATTTAAAAGTCGCTTGGTTTCCGATAGTAGTTATATAGTCATGTTTCATCGTCAGTTTTTTTTATAGGATAAGGGTGACAAACGAGCACACAGTCCTTCTGATGGTAAATGGTTGCTGTGGCCCACATACATCTACATTTGTCCTCAATTACGAATCAAAATGCAGATGCGTTGTCACCTGTGAGGACTAAGATGGAATGCCTCGTTTCCAGTAAAAAGGGTCTCCGGTTCTCTACACTCACCAAACGAAACACAGCAGCATTAAGCTGCTATTTTACGCTGGTATTCTGTGAGAGCGTGGTCCTTCCCCGGTCGAGCCGACCCATTCGTGTTACAACTATACCAGAAATATGGCTGCAGCATGGCTCTATCACGTATAAGTTATTAAGTAAGTAAGTATAGTAAGATAGTTATAGTAAGTTTTTTTTCGAATTTCTCTATCAATTATTGGCACCTATCTACCGGACGGTTATTTCTCGCATCGAAAAGTTTATTCGTGACACATCTCAAACAACGCTTAGCCTACTCTTACACGAGGTGACCAAAATAAAATTAGTTTTCAACTCTAACGAAACTGATCGCGTTCATACAAAATACATTTCAAAGGCAAGATTCACACGGCGCAAATAGTAGAAAACTAATTTTCAGCGATGATAAACCAGTTCTGCCCGACTCGTAGTGCTTGCACGTTGCCCACGCAATTTTAATAACTATCCCCAAATGCTGTCATGACGGAGTAAAAAAAAATTAAAGTCACCCAGCAGGCTATGAAATACCCTTGCCCTTACGTTTATTGGCTTATGGAGTTTTCCTGGAAAATGTTATAAAAGAGGCATGAAATCATGTGAGAATCTTCTTTTCTAATGATATTATGTCGATAATAAAAAAAATATGTATTTATCGTCGCTTGACTCTGTACATTCTAACATTTTAGTCAAGGCCAAGCAAATGACGAAAGATCGTACATATGTCCGTTGAATGGTTCCGCGAGTTACGACTAATAAGTGAAAACGTACCAACTTGAGACGTGCCGTATTATAGTAACAGTTGCATCGTAGTTGGCAACGCTAGTTGTAGCTTCGTCCACGATGGGCCTTACAGGGAAAAAATTCGCCATGAATTTTGCATTGCTAGAAGTTTCCTAGAATAAGTTTTTCAACTGCCTCGTACATATTCTTCAGAGTTCGCGGGCTGTGGCCGACCTGTCTTTGCTTCATTTTAAAAGCTTCATCGTCTTCTTTTGAATTCAGCACACCAATTAAAACTGCAATCCGTGATTAAGCAGACTTGCCACAGACAAAAGTAGTAACCAGTGGTATATAGTACAAAATATTTCTGGAGTACTGTTTAGTAAATCATAACGCGCAAAAGTAAATTACGTCGACAGCGCTCAAATGCTTCGAGGTTTTTTTGAAATTCTAATAAAAAAGACATACCTACTTCAAAAAACTTTGAAATAACAACTGTTCTTTTTTGCAAATAGATTGGTAATCTAGCCTTTAGAATAATGTATAACTTTCCAAGGTTAAACAAATAAGTATATCTAACTTCTTTCTCGATCTAAATAAATATTCCTTCAAAATAAAACCTCATTGTACGAGTTACAACAACAAACAAAACTTGTACATATATGCAATAGTTGATTAAAAAAAATGCCTTTTTTAACCATAGGTGTTGTACGACGTGAGTTTAGTCACCCTATTTTTTTGAAATTTTCTTTGTCTGTCAGACACTACTATGTACTTTTCCTTTGATTTTATTTATCAAATTATATTATATTAGTCGCATTAGCCAGCCTGTCACCGTTGCTGAGAAAGTTGAACAGTCCCAACAAATGTTAATCATATCGTTTGCGAATATTAAACCATACATTAACATTTGCAACTAATTATCGAGTAATATTCTATCCTACATACAACTAGTGGAAGATAAAAACTAGTTTTGAAAACAAACGATCAACAAATAGAAAGATTAGCGAGAATAGTATAGAGAATAATGAAGTCACAAATCTAAATTGAATTAAATAGTTCTAGTTTTGAGAACAAAAAGTGAGAATTTCAATTACTTGAGGGCCATTGCCTCTAAAAAGGCGATGAATGTAATTTATGAGTTTCTGAAGAACGTTCGACATTGCAATGTTGACGAAGTACTACAAAGTAATTTAGAGTTCGTTAACGATGACAAATGGCTAAAAAACACGGTAAATTGTTAAGGGTATGTGCAAATTAATAGTGACGCTGGCCGAATGTGAAAAACGGCCTGCGAACGACTGTTTGTGGCATAGATTAGCGTCATGGCGGCCGCCGGTAGTCACATTATAACGCTTCACCTGCTTAAAGTATGAACAATAAAAGTGACATTGAAATAGTTTTATGCGTCGCACTCGCATAATACGGCCCAATTATTGTGCTTTCGAAATTCAATTTAGTTTTTGTTGAGCGCGTTTAAAGTTTCGTTTGTATAAACAAGGATATTTCATAAAAATGTTTGCGATCTAAGTTTTCTTCATTGTCATATTAAATCTTTGTAAATTGTCAACAGGAAATGACAGTGAATATAACATTCTATTTTTTATTATTTATATTATAGTAATAAAACTTTATTATATTTCGGCTACTTTACTATTTTTTGTATAAAAGTAAAGGCGATAAACGAGCACAAGGTTTACGTGAAAATAAGTTGACGCCCATGCATTAATCTATCGTCTATTAAGAATCAAAATATAACTTCGTTGTTAGCCCCTGAGGCTAAGATGGTATGCCTCATTACTTGTGATAAGGGTCTCCAGTTTTCGGCACTCACGATACGAAATAGCTGTTTTCGATGAAAGCGTGGTCCTTCCCCGGTTGAGCCAACCTCTTTGTGTAATAGCTATATACAGCTGTAGATATTACGTGGATACATTTGCACATTTCACTCCAATTTGCAAATCTTACTCTTATATCACAGATGAAAATATCTTTTATTTGCGAGACAGGGATATTTCAAAATCAGATAAGATACTATTAAATTTATAGCAATCTTCTTAGAGGGCCCGCCATTTCATGAAAGTAATTTTACTTTTCGTTACTTTTACTTTTACTGTGACCTTGTACTTTTGTGACTACGATAACTTGCTTGCCTGCTTGATAAATCTTATCGCAACTCTACATTAGTTTTCTTCACTAACTTATTAAGTTGACTGGAAGAGAGTACTTTCAGGTATAAATTCCGACTTGCACTTTTTATCCAACAAAACAGTAGATAGAGCCGAGGAAACACCAATATTTTAGTCTTCTTTGAACTATTCTTAGTTTTGTTAGGCTACCTAAAAAAAAGCTTTATTTCTTGATAATTAATGTTACTACTACTACTTATTACTTCATTTTCGTTAATTAATAAATAAAGAAAACGTTTTAGCAAATTTATTACTTAGTACTTAATTATTTTATTTGTGGTTAAAAAGCTAACATTATTAAGTTGTTAGTAGGTCGTGAGATGGTGGCCTAAGATAATTTATAGCTCCGTCTCATCCTTTAGGTATCGTAAGAGGCGAATAAGGGAAACGATCCCCGTAACGTCCCGTGAGCCACAACGAAGTATAAGTAATATCGTATTTATACCAAACGTAAAATACGCGGACCGGCGACGGGAAGCAACGTCAAAGGTACGAGACGTCTGGTACTTTAATAGCCAATCCCCGTGCCAAGGATGACAATTACGGTAAATCCGCCCTACCGAGGAAGAGGCCGATATCAAGCAGATGCATTTTATGAACGGTTAAAGAGAACAATGGTTGAATTATTTTCAGAATTACTACAAATACAAAATAAAAATATTTAAACAAAATAATGTTAAATCTTATAACTATTTTTACGGATATGATCTCGTACCGGAGGTAGCCTGGCTAACTTTGACATCGAGATTTCAAATACCTCAATCCCCACCGTGAGTTCTGTAAAGCATCCGAAACATCGGGAATTAAAATAAGTGAATTAAACGTTATACAATCCACAAAAATAGTTATATTCAATGTGTAGTATTCTCGTTAATATAAAAAAATAATGTTCTCGATATTGTTACAGCGGTTATGAATACACGGAGTTGGTGACGCGCTATAGCGGGACCACGTTCCTCCGGCATAAATCAACGGCGCCGTTTGTTTTGCCAATGAAATTGATTCTATCCACGATTAAATTTCGAGCGATGTATTTTTTAAAATAAACTTTTTAAACTGAAATCTTTGTCGAATACTGGCCGCATAAATTTATTAATTTTAATTAAATTTATATAAAATTAATATAGCATAAGTTAAATTTTACTTTGCGATAGGGGCCATAAAAGTAAATTATAACCTACTTGAAGCTTAATGAATATTGAAAGATGCTAAATAAGTAAAAATAAAAAGCACTATTAAACGGACACCGTTCCATACTACGTTTTTAGTTCAGTTTCGAATGGTAAAAATGTTTTTTTTTACGCATTTCATTAACGGTTCACTGATTTAATAGGCGTATAAAATTTTTGTTTTTGGGACACGAATTACACTGTAAAGAGATAAATCAACTACTGTCGATAGTATCAATGGTGTTACCCTACTAAAAGAGAATCTATTTATCAGAAGAATACAACGGTACACGCGCGGGGAATCGTTAAAATGGCAACACTGACAATACTCTTTATCAAAGTTGATAATATATTGGATCAAAACTGTCAGATACACAATATTCCAACATTTAAAGCGAAGTTATTACTGAATTTAATACATGAGTGATAACTGATTAGTAGTATTAAAATGACATTAGTGAAAATGATGTGGCGTTGTGTTTGCATGTATAAAATTGTCGGCTTTGCGGTCGTATTGAATTTAAATTGTTATATGAAAACATGTACAATGGAGACTATTTTTAACTATTATTATAAATATGCTAAGCTATATTCAGGAGCAGTCAAATAATTATTGATTAATACAAAGTATTGGTGAACGAATTACGTTTTAAAAGGGGCTGGGTAAATTATTGATGATTAATGGTAAAGTGCTTTATAGCTACATTTCTAACAAAACGAAACAAGTAATGTTTTAAGACTTATTACTCACATGTGTAGTATAAAAGTACTTAAATGGTATAATATTGTGAGTGCTGTGTTAGTGGGGGCTTTATTATTTATTGTACGGAAAACACAGCAAACTAACCAAAAGTGTCCGCGGTACGGAAACAGCGGGAGGCAACGCAACGAAATAAAGTGGAATAAAGAAAATAGAACGACGTGTATCGCCGCACAGGGGCCGTGGAGTGTCTTCAAGAATATATATTAAAATATATACGGAAATCTTATGTATTTTCCTATCAAATTTAAATTTTCATTATTAAGTGTATTTGTTTGTATATTTTGTGTATTATCTTTATTTCGTTCGACAAGACGGTAGGAAGTCTACAAATAGACAGCGTAGAATTCCTTCATCCAGAAAGTAATTTAGTCTGATAGTTCTTTATTTATTAGATATATTATTTTATAAACATCATACTGCGATTATCAAACTGTTTGTCAAATTAAACTTATGTAGAGAATATTAATCGTACATATATGAGGATTATAATACATCATTATAATAACACAAACGTTAATCAAACGTTAATGAAAAGTTTTTTTTTTTAATTTTTTAATTTGAAATAGTCAAATTGTTTTATGTGAGTAAGTAGAAAAATATGAGAATATTTGGTACATTTTTATGTAAAAAACAACCACAACTGTTTAATGTATTACAATGTATTTGCATCTATATCTAATTAAATAAACATTTAACGGTGATTCAAGCGTAACTCTATTGCTTTTATTGGTAGAGCGAGAAAGAAAGTTCGGAAAGGAAAGCGTGGCAGGAAAACGGGACAAAAAGAGTGGCGTGCAGTCGCCTCGGCAAACCCCGTGAGGGTTGGCTACAGGGAGACCAGTGTGCGCGGGCGACGGGAACATACAAATGTATCGTATAGTTAACTATTTTCGGATAGTTTTATTTATGAAATATAAAAAAGTTTTATATATTCTCGAAATACAAGAGATTTTTAAAGATTACCTTTACTTGCAAACTACTACTATACTCGTAAAACAATTTAATTTAACTTAGATTGAGATTGGACTCGGAGGGCAGGCTGGTACGTTGCTTGTTATTACATATATCACAGTCGTATGGTCTTTCACTGTTGATATTAGATGTATTAAGTTTATTTTTCTTAAGTTCTTAGCTTTATTTTCATTGGCTTGTTTAATTTAAATGAAAATAACAGTGGTAATAACACTGATAATATTCCCGTTAACCACTCCAGTTAAGCTAAAACTAGGCTACTGCAGGTTAAAAACTGAGCTATCGAATGTGCCTAATACCTCAATTATGAAAGATTCCGCTTTATTACTATGGTTGTTAAGCAGATTGGCGATTTCAGTATCAGACATTCTCGCACTTTTGACGCTGCTACTTATCTCTAGTTTAGATATTATGATTATTATTTTAAATAGAACAATATTTGTATTTAAATATATAATATAAAGCTTAGGTTAGAAAACGAAAGAACGAAAAACTGAAGTTTTAACAGGAGACGCGCAGCAGTATCTTTCAAATAATAACTGAGAAATTGAGGCTTATACCGAGTCAATCTATGAAGGAGACCTTTTTTAGCAATGGAATTTAGATAGGAATTAATCAATATAATTTTCATCCTTTCTTCCAGTACGGTGAAAACTATACTAAGCATTCAAATGAAGCACTTAATACGAAATAAATTTAATTTTACTAAAAATCAATCATTAAAAATAAATCAACATGGTTTAAATGAGATCAATAATTTAGTAAGCTATCATTATGTTGTAGTGATATCTCAGGGTAAAGCGCTCGCCGTAAAATTTTACATTGACCCTGAGTTCAATCCCCTCCGTCTCCAATGAAATTTATAATTGCTACATTAACTCGCGTGCTGATAAAGGAAAACGTACATACATACATACATACACTCTCTCGCCTATCATCCAGAGGGGTAGGCAGAGACTACGGATTTCAATATGCCGAGATCCTCGGTTGATATCTCTCTCGGTTCTTTCACGTCCATATATACGCAAACTGGTCGGTTAAGGGTACTCTCAATTCATCTTCAAAATACCACCAATTTGGTCCAACCTTCAAAATACCACCAAAAACTAACATCACATCTAAACATTTTGGGATATCCTTCTCGACTACTTGTGAAATCGTGAGACCTGACATAATACGTTTTACAATAATGAATAAAAATATGTAGCATACAGCGTAGGGTGATACCCATTCAGGTATATTTAAATTAAGTTAAATTAAGCTAGTAGGTAGTTACAAAGTATACACACATTATTTTACCATCTATCTTAACATAATTAATATAGCCATAGGGGTGATTTATTAAAATACAATATTTCGCCATGGATTTGATTAATCGTAGAATCTATACTAATATAATAAAGCGGAAGAGTTTTTTGTTTTTTGGTTTGTTTAAACGCGCTAATCTCTGGAGCTCTGTGAAATAGTATAGGCTATCTAGCATTAAGCTGTATCAATCAGCTAGCCTTAAATATGGATATTTGTTAAGCAAGTCAGAAAAAAAGCACACCCGACATGATTTATCCGCGTACGCTGGTCTTGAGGTTTGAGGTTTGAGATATCTTAATTTCTCATAAGAATTTACAACAATTCACTTACATGAGAAAGTTTAAATACTTGCAAACAAATAATAATCTTATCCTAGGCGTACACTAAAATATCGAAATCATTTCACTCAAACATTGTCTTATCGTTAGGGATACGTAAATACAATGTTCGAAAAAATATAGATCTTTACTCCGTATAAAAAAAAAGTCCACGATACCATATGTCTATTTCTTATACATAAGCCATAATTAGGTATTTTGTGACAAAAAATATTGAAAATTAAAAAGTGATTCATGAGCGTTATTATTAGGCGTGGCCTATTTATCCTTACGAACGAAAGTTACTTCATCACCAAGACTTTTATGCCTACACACACGATACATGAAAATGTATCGTGTATGGTTTTCTTTAAAACTGGAAAAAAACCGCGCTTCGGGACACTTTCTGGGACGTGGGTGGGAAAGTAAGTGGATAAAATTTAACTTCGCTCTACATCATACATAATATGCCGACAGATAAAAGTACTCCATTAATTATACCAATTTTTCATACATTGCTATCATATAAAATATTTAATTGCAATTATAAAATGCTTGAACTAGGTCATGTCGCTTTAGTAAACTATTAACTAATCTGTGATGTCGCGCACCTCCGAAACGTGATGACTCGGGTGAAACCGCGGGGCACAGCTAGTGTGATATAAAATGTTAATAGTCCGTTTAAATTAATAAAATCCTTTTGAATTGTAAATAAATTAATAAAGCTTAATGGCGTTTATGTCACCGAAATATAATTTACTGCCGCCAGGAACATGATATTATTTAAATTTTATTCTATTACATATTCATTTTATGAATATGTTTTATTTTATTTAAAGTTTTAAATATGTCCTAAAACTATAGTCCATTTTAAAATAAACCAAGAGAATGTATAAAATTAAAGATGTATAATTTATAACTAATTATTTAACCTAGCTGGCCTGAGACGTTGTCCTGCCTTTTTCGGTATATTCAAATTCACTCCGGACTTTTACAGTGTATATAAAAATTTATAATTACTTAAAAAGTTAGAAAATTTGGACACAACAAGGTGGTCAACCTTGTTGTGTCCAAATTTTCTAACTTTTTTGGCAGTAAACATATATATTACAGGTATTGTTTATCCAAACAAAATTCCTCATTCATTTTGTTCTATAAATATAGAATTTGCTTGAATACAGTGTCATTTATCGGGTCCTAGCATAGCCATGAACCATAACAGATATTTGCCATAGTTGCTTGTTTGACACTGGACTTTGATAAGCTACAATAAATGATTGAATGAATGAACACGAACACTAACTGGACGAGTCCAAATAGTGTTTTCAAAAAGACGAATATGTATTTTAAAATAGTTGGTTTTAATTATTCACTTCTTTTGTCTTATAAAAACCATATGTTACGAAAAAAAATGTAGTGTCACTATTTTTCAATAGTAGTGGCCAAAAATAGTTGCATCTAAGAAAAAGTCGATCCATTTAAATAAATAATTTATACCGCTTACAGCACATATGCAACCGTAACACTGCACTCTTTTATTTTCCTTCCATTTTCCATTTCCGCAAAGCGAAAGCGACTTTTCAGGGCGACTTTTTTCAACGGACAAAGCTGCGAGGAATTGTGGTGAAAATAATAATAAAAAAAAACAATGAGCGAAGAGAAACGGAAACAAAAATTTGCTTTGTCATAAATCGTGAAATGCTTCCGGTTCGTTGCTTTAACACAAAGAAAGTTTGTCGGACTTATCAAGTTTTTTATTTTTCTGGGGTCTAATGAAAATGACAGGTAATTATTTTCTGTGAAGTACTTAATTCCGTTGTCATAAATCTAACTATTAGAATTATGTGTTTTTGTTATTATTAGATATTATTCATATAATATAAATGACTTACAGAATTTTTTTTATAATAAAAGTTTAAATATAATAAAATGTATTCGTTTTTGCTAAAAGGTATTTAGCAAAAACGAATAAATAAAAAGTAAACAAGTTTATTTCGTTTGGACAAAAGTTGAAAGAAATCGCAGGGCTGGCAGTAAAGCATATTGTGAGTAAACGGAAACGCTTAAACACATCACTCGACACAAATCCCAAGCGGAGAGATTCCATTAAGAAAATCAAAAAAGGCCTTCCCAGTTCACGGCACGCGACTATTTTCATTTAGCAAAAACAACCCATAAATTGTCATCTTAACGAGATTTCTGTTTTTGCTGGATTCGCACCCTCGAACGTTCGGTAACTAGGAATATCGTGATGGCGTTGCTTTTAACAGAAAACAATCTATCCGTCAGCTAAGTTAGCAAATCTGTGTTTATGTACATTTTTAAAAGATTAACTAGCAGATAAGATACCAGAAATATATGTTTTAATTTAATTTTTTATAAAATATCATATTATTGTTAAAGCCTTTGGTTGGAGTACCAATTGAAACAATTTAATACTTAAAAAATAGTAACTATTTTACTGACTCTTTTATAGAGAATAGGGGTGACGAGCATAAAGTCCACCTGATGGTAAGTGGTTATTGGGCCCGTATATATCGAGATCTATTCGCGATTAAAAATCAAAATGCGTTGTCACCCCTGACGACTAAAATTGAATGCCTCGTTTCTATAAAGAAGAGTATCCGAAACTCACCCTACGAAACATAGCAATATTAACACTCTCACTGTCCGATTTTCAGACACAATAGTACGACAATAGCAACGACCTATATGTAGTACACGGAACCGCAAAAGGGTTAAGCTGCTATTTCACGTTAGTATTCTGTACGAGCGTGGGCGTTCCTCGGTAACCCAATTATGCTAAATCCATAATATAGCTGCAGCATAGCTCTCCCACGTAGAAATCTACCTTGCACCTATTAGGCCTCGGAAGATTAAAACACATTATACTCGCAGACTTTGAATATGCTAGTATAAAAACATGCGAATACTTTTTAAGAACATTCCAGAGTGCGCAGACGCCGTGCTTTGGCACGCGAGTCCCGCGCATGCGTGTCAGGACACCGGCTAGTGCCTGCACCCGACCGTTATTTATCGCCGCACCACTGAATTAGTTTTGTTTATAACATCTTTCATTTGCGGCTTAAGTAAAAAACTTATGAATATGTTAGTGCTCTCGCCCGCTGCTTTAATGAGAAACCGCATATAAATTGTACTAAATTAGCCGCTTTTTGTAATGGAACAAAGCTGATAAACTACACATCATACGTTAACTTAATAATCAACTTATTCTTTATATTATCAATCGAAGGACACAAGAATGAAATATTCTGACGAGTTCTATAAATAGTTATTTCTTTGATGTTTTTCAAATGTAGTCTATACTAACTCAACTTTCAATATATATATATACACAAAAACCTTTAGTTGAACCACAACAATGGTCACCTAAACAACGCAATCATTTGTTAAAATATTAACCGAAATACACTTCGAGAATATCATAATTAAAGTGCCGTTTCAGTTCGGGTGGCAGTCACGTGATACCGTTGCCCAAATTATCCGGGCATCGTGTCATCTTGTCCCAATCCAATATGGCGCCATAAATCCTCGAAGGGGGAGATGTAGAGGGGGCACGTCACTCAAACTTTCTCTGTACTCCGTCTTGCCTCTCGTCTTGGAGACTGGGGTGAGTACAGACAGGCACATAATACGTTTTTATTTACTTTTTGACGCATGAACGGTTGGGCCGCTTGTTTTTTATCGTTTAAATCGCATATTAACCATTAATGTAACGTAAGTTTAAGTTTCTCGCCTTGATAAGTAACGACGTATCTAATGCGATAAACGAATGTTCGAGCTCGTTTCTTATCACAAAAAATAGTGTACAATTCTTAATTTTTTTGTTTGTTTTTATGTTTAATGTTTTGCGACGTTATTTTGCTAACGTTACACAAATTCCGACGCGATGGTGCGCTTCGAAGAATTCTCAGATAGAGTTCGAGCGGTGGGATGAGTAATCTCTTTTGTTTTTCTAAGAACATTCGAGCCGGCCTCTTCGTAACGTCGATCGTACTCGATTATCGAGTTGTTTTCTATGTACGTTATGTTGCATAAAAGTAAATACCGTTCTTTTTTTCATTTTAAATGTAAATTATTTGACATTTCTTCATTATCATTATCATTCTATTCAGACCCCTTCAATAAGTATATACGTGGTAGAGCCATGCTACAGCTAATAGCAATTTAATGCTGTTGTCTTTCGTTTGGTGAGTGTAGAGAACCGGAGACTCTTTCTACTGGAAAAGAGGCATTCCATCTTAGTCCTCACAGCTGGCAACGCATCTGCATTTTATTCACAAACGAGGATGGCTTGTCTTGATATGCTTGTCATTCTTATCCTATAAAAAAGTCCACTAATGGACATGGCATTCTTCCTTCAAGTTCTGCCATAAAGCACGGTTTTGAGCTGCATCCATCGATTTTCTGCTTCTAGTAGGGGTCTCACTGCATCTAGTCACTCCATTATCATCAACTCATGTCCTGTCCATGTTGTTAAAGAACCAGGAATATATGCGACTTTTAAATACAAAAAAAACGGAAATACTATATGTTTACTGTCAATATTTTTATATATTAACACGGATTGTAATAATTAATTATGTATATAAATGTAATGTAGTTAATTATGAATAACAATAATAATAATGTAATTAATTATGAATAATAATAATAATTAATAATGTATAATTAACGCGGATTTAATTACAATCATAAGATCGTAATTAAATCTACTATTATATATTTATTATTTTTCAAATACAACTTTTTCTAGAGGAAATTAGGTACTTAGTCCTCAGGGTCAACAACGCATAATGCATTTCGATTATTATACGACATAATAATGTAGTTGACAATGGGCCATAGCGTTCACTTGCTATCAAAAAGATACTCTCTAGACTTTGCATCATTTATTAATTAACCTAATAATTTACCAAAATATTCGCTTAGCGCTTGTTTTTTTAACAACACAAGCACAGAAGAATCACTAAATCGTATAGAAATAAGTATTTAATGTTGTATTAACCCCAAGTTGGCCTAGGACTTGTAGACCTTTTTTTTTGAAAGTCTACTTCAAAAAAATTTATATATCAACTGTGTTACTTGTCTAGCATATCGAAAAAGCAACTAATGGGATAGTTGGTTTGTGATTAAGTAGGCTATTAACTAACCACCTAACATTGTTTTAACAATTTTCCATCTAAACCTTTAATTTTTGACTATACGTGATCCGAGTACCTCGCTGCTCATTGAACTCCGCATACCCCCTCAGAAATTACAGGCTTGATGCTATATATTAGATATATCTGTTCCAAATTAGTAATCCACTTTCAGTCTAAACTTTGAACAGCAAAGTCGAAGGGACTGTTTCACTTCTAGCTTAAAATACCCAATTTGTAACATAAGTATTAACAATGTAGGTCTCCTTACTTGTGATTATGACTACTTACGTAGAGTACTAGAGACTTGATTTTATTTCTCTTAGATTGTAGTTTTACCAAGAAATACTTTAGGCCGTATTTGATGCTTCAAAACGGGAGTTATCGAATTATAAGTAGTTTAATGAATGACAACAGACACATTTCATTTAAATAAGCAAGGAGACAGATGCTTAACATAAACACTTAATCACGCTAATATATGTATTATTGACACGAGATAATGAATTTTATTTACCAACTAGATGTTCCCCGCGACTTCGCCCGCATGCAATTTAGGGTTTCAATTTTTTTTGCAAGGAATCTAAATTATTTTTCTATAATAAAAGTAGCCTAAGTTACTTCTTATAACATCAGCTATATACCAGTGAAAGTCCCGTCAAAATTGGTCCCGCCATTTCGGAGATTAGCCGGAACAAACAGACAGACAGAAAGACAAAAAGAAAAATTTAAAAAAGTGTATTTTTGTTATAAGTACCGTTCATACTTTCATATGCAGTTAGTAAAAAGTCTGCAATTTTGACATTACAAACAGACACTTCAATTTTATTTATTGGTATAGATTATAAGAAAGGAAACTATAGGAACTTAAAGGAAATTATTCACTTCATATATGTAAGGAATTAAGTAAGGAAATATATATATATATATATATATATATATATATATATATATATATATATATATATATATATATATATATATATATATATATATATATATATATATATATGCATATCTAAGTTCGTTTGTCACTTAACTTTTATAAAAAAGTATTTGATTTAAGCAAAAATCATGACCGACATCACAAAGTTTCGTGATTTAATGTTGATCTCTACTATACTATTTCTAGCATCAGGTAAAGAGGCATGTCTTAAAACATATGCATATCATCAATATCATCATCATCATCATTACAGCCTTTCACAAGTCCACTGTTGAACATAGAACTCCCACAAGGAAGGCCACAAAGCACGGTCCTCAGCCACCTGCATCCATCGACTTCCTGCATGTCTTACCAGGTCGTCACTCCATCTAGTGGAGGGTCGCCCTACACTTCGCCTGCCGGTACGGGGCTACCACTCGAGACCCTTTTTTCCCTATAGGATGTCGGTTGTTCGAGCTATATGCATATAAAAGTGACCTAATCAGCTTCGTCCATGGCGTGAATATCATAAACTAACTTCTATTTAGTTTTGCACCTGTGAATAGTAACATTCTAGATCCATATAATAAAATAGTATAGAATAATTTTTTATTCAATATTGATTACAAATAATTCTTATTGAAAGTAATTTTTTTACTTTACCACTCGTTCGAAAAAAATCCGCTGTCCTGGGAAGAACCAGCAAGAAGCCCAGTGGGGCTTTTTAAAAAAATAAATTTTACAATATAAATTATTACAAACTATTTACAAAATTTATTGTAGATCCAGCTTGGATGCGACCACCTCATTTCCAGGGGTTACTCTCAACCATGTAGGTATTCATTTATATTATAATAACCCTTTTTATACAGTTTTTGTTTAATTAAACATTTAAACATGGTAATAGAGATACGTTGTATATTTTCTTGGACTTTGTTGTAATAGTGGCCAAGGAATGAATAAGTGACTCTATGGAGTCGAGAGACTGGTATCACTAGCTTGTGTTTATTCCTAGTGTTTACAGGGTGTATATCACTTTTTTTACTAATACTATTTTGTTTCTGTGTAAATACATTAAATTTTCGTAAATATAATGAGAGGCCAAAGTTAATATATTTATTTCTTAAAATTTTTCGCTAAGCGACTCTCGGTTTAAGGTTGCAAATACCTCTTATGGCCCTCTTCTACAAATCAACAATAGTTTCTAAATCAGTCGCATTTCCGCATAGCAAAATTCCATAAGACATTATGTTATGGAAATAACTGAAATAAACCAATCCAGCGGGCTCGACACTAGTCAGATCCCTAATCTTTTTTACAGCATGAGCTGCAGAGCTTAGTATGCTTGCTAGCTTGGATTTATGGGGGCCCCATTGAAGCTTTGCGTTGAGTGATGCCAAGAAAAACAGAGGATTCAACAGGACTCAGTTCTTTCCCATTTAAAAACACATTGGTATTCAGATTTTTAACATTCGTTGTTGTAAAATTAATACATTTAGTTTTATTGCCGTTTAAATGCAGGTTATTAACGTTAAACCAATGCACTAATTCTGACATAGCATTAGTCACGTCGTCACATTCAAATGATCGACTTTTAAGTTTAAATATCAAGGAAGTATTATCAGCAAATAATACTATATCATGATTATAGACAAGGGAAGGTAAGTCATTAATATATACCAAAAATAGGAATGGGCCAAGAATCGAGCCCTGAGGGACACTCACAAACGGACAACCCGGAAGAACTTTTATCATTGATAATAATTTTCTGCATTCTATTACTTAAATATGAAATACTAAGTTTAAGCGCTGTGTTCTTGACACCATAGTGCACCACAGTGAACACAGTCGAAGGCCTCGAAAAGGTCACAAAATACACCCAAAGCATTGTCTGAATTCTCCCATGCACAAAAAATATGTTTTATAAGTTCGACTCCAGGTTCGGTAGTCAAGCGACCCCTTGTAAAAACAAACTGATTTTTATGAAGCAATTTATCATATTAAAAAAAACTTAACCTATGATCTGAAATAATTTTTTCAAAATTTTACTCAATGTTGGTAGTACAGAAATTGGTCTTAAATTTGTGATGTACTACCAGATTTAAATAAAGGTATGACTTTACTATGTTTCAGTAGACAGATTCGATGCTTGTATTAAAAATTGTGGCTAGGTAAGGGGCTATTGTATCTATTATAGATGCAATAACTTCAACGGAAATCCCGCATAAGTCTGCCGTTTTCTTAACATCAATAGTTTTAAAATATTTAACGATATCTTTTGGAAATACCCTATAAAATTGAAAAGTATTTGAAAAAGGCTTTACATTTTGTTTAAGCAACGATTCAGCGACAGTAGGAGAAGAATTTAATGATTTTGTTGTCAAAAAAGGAACATCAGTAAAATATTTCTCAAAAGTCATAGCAACTTCTTGATCAGATTAAGTTAAATTATTGTTAATATTGTATTGAAAATCCGAGTTGCGTGGTTTGACCTTGCGCGTTTCACTATTGATGACACTCCATGTCACTTTAATTTTATCGGATGCAACTTTAATTTGGTTGCTTATATGTAAAGCCTTATTTGTGGAGCATACTTTAAAAAAATTAGAATATGTTTTTACATACTCTCTAAATATAACACTATGATTATATGATCTTTCATTATAAAGCTCGGATAACTTTCGTCTACTTTTATTATTATGTGGTATCTATAAAGTTTTCTCATCTGGTTGGGCCATATAAATATATAATTGTAAATAAACATGGTAAATCTACCATAAATATCAATTAAATAAAATAAATACATAAATATATAAAAACCCAACCAGATGGAAGGCCTCGGCAGGGGAGACCAAAGGGCCGAGGGTTAGGGGGAAAAGGAAAGAAACTGGCGGACGATGCGGGCGGTATCGAGGAGCACGCCTTCTGCATTTGGGCTTGGAGCGATCCATCACGGAGTCCCAATCGCCTCAGATGACCCGAGAGGCTGACTGGAATAACCCGTTTGCAGAGACGACTACAGGTATAATTTTGGCTGACAATCCACCCCACATGTCGGTCACCTCGTAAGCAAGGTCCAGATATTTTGTCAGCTTATCTGTTTCGGCTTTCGCGAGGTTCTCGTCATAAGGAATGGTAATGTCGACCAAAAATATCCTTGACTGAGCCCGGTCCATCAGCACAATATCAGGCTTATTCGCAAGAATAGTCCTGTCTGTGATGATGGCCCGGTCCCAGTAGAGCCTGGCGTGGACATTTTCGAGCACAGCTTCCGGCAAGTACTTATAATACGGCAGTTTCCAATCCACGAGACCGTATTTAAGAGCGAGCTCCTGGTGTAGAATCCTGGCTACTAAGTTGTGCCTGTGCAAATACTCAGAGTTAGAAAGCGCCGAACAACATCCGCTCTCGTCAGAAAGTAATTACAGAGGCTGCGCACTTCGCGATTATGCATGGTAAGAGCGCTTAAAAAGTCGCGCCCACCATGTTTCCGCGGCAAGTACATTACTAACGATCTCGTATGATGCATCCTGTGGGATGTCATTATAGTGCGGACTTTTCTGTCCAGAGCATTCAGTTCGGTCCCCCTGAGCATGCCAAAGGTATACATGAGAACAAGCATGATCCAACCGTTATATGCGTGCGTCTTATTCACACCGGACAAAAGGCTGTTAAGCACTTTGGTCAAGCGTGCATAAAACACATCGCAAACTGATAGTTTCATACCCGCCTCATCTACACCGATGTTCTGTGACATACCCAGGTATCGGTATGTTTCAGCCTCGGAAAGGGTCCTTACGCTGATGGGCATAGATAAGTCTATGCCCTCAGAGTTAGCAACCCTTCCCCTTTCAACATGGAGGACCGCACACTTATCCGTCCCCAGCTCCATTCTAATAGAATTGCTAAAATCACAAGTGATGTTTAGCAAGTCCATAAGATGAGAGCGACTGGAGGCGAATAATTTGAGATCATCCATATAAAAAGGGTGGGTCACTTTCGTACCTCCTTTCCGAAGCTGAAATCCCCTCCCGGAACCCTCCAGTAAGGTACTGAGAGGGTTCAGAGAGGCAGAACCAGATTGGACTCAAACAATCACCCTGGAAGATACCCCTTCTTATCGTTATGTGGTTCTCCGCAGCCGTCATCCACTCGCGTAGATGACAAATGATCGTACTCCATTGCCCCATACACTACCCGAGGAAGTCTCGAACTGTAGGTACAGTTAACCTTATACAGCTCGAGGGCCCACTTAAGCCATGTATGAGGCACCGAGTCGAATGCCTTTTTATAGTCTATCCAGGCGGCGGAGAGATTCCGACGGTTGCGTTTAACCACCTTGCCAATGAGCGCGTCAATGATGAGTGGTTCCTTGGTTCCACGACCACCACCCCGACATCCATTCTGAGCCAGCGACATCACCTGATTTGAGTTCAGGTGACCAGTGATTCTCGCGCTCAAAATGGATGTTAGTGTCTTATATATGGTAGGTAGATACGTTATGTGGCGGTATTTGCTCGGGTCTGTGGAATCCCGGTCTTTAGGAACCAAATGAGTGATCCCAGTAATGAAGAGGCTCGGGAGCGACTTTTGGTCGAGAGCCTCTTGAAACTGTCGGGCGAGCACAGCGTGACACACCACGAACCCCTTCAGCCAGTAGTGATGCAGTCCGTCGAGTCCCGGACTTTTCCAGTTCGGGTCCTTACGGACCGCCTCAGCTACTACTACTTTCGCACACTAACTCGCCACAACTTCCGTACAAGGGCCCTCGCTGTTGTTTACGGGCTCTGACTACAGGCTGCGCCAGAATGCCATAGTGTCGGCCTGATTCGGTGCTGGGCCTGTTCCACGTACCATTGGTCGCTCCAATGATTCATAGAGCCTCTTCTGATCACTCTAGAAGAGACGATTCTGGTTAAACCGTGTCGACCTCTCGGTATATCGCCGAATCCGCTTCCCCCAAGCAGCGATTCTCTGCTTCAGGTCGTCTATGCGCTCCGACAGATTTTCTCCCAGCAAACGCCATCCTGACGGTGCGTACAATTCTCGGCCTATTATTGCCCGACCTGAAGCTTATCAGTCTGCCAATGAGGGCCCTTGCCTTTGCGACACGGTCCTCAATCCTTCTTCTCCAGGCTGGGATGGTGCTACTGTGTCTAGTAGCGCGTCCAGCCGTGGGAAGTTTGGCGCCAATAATACGGCAAACTGCCATTGCGGCGCCAAAAAGAATTTAGTCCGTGTCGCAAAGGTCCCGGCAGGCTTTCAAATAGGTCACCAGCATTGGGTTGAGAGCCCTCACGACAGCCCGATTCCGCTTGCTTAGAGGTATACGGGGAAGTCGCGGTCGATTCTCGCGCGCGTACTGCGCGTTTCCCTAATCGCCTCTTCCAATATGCTCCTCATTTTCTCTTGTTCCTGGGCGACTATTCCATCGGCGCCTGAGTCCACAACCACAAGGAGATCTACGGCGGCATCTACGTGTGCGGGTTGCTCTGCAACTCGTAGAGTCGCATCACCTGTCGTAGTATTTTCATTCAATGAAGGAATAGCCTCACGTTGTAGCCGTTCAAGTTCGGCGTCATCAAATATTTTTGAGCGCATGATGTACCGAACTCGGTCTGCCAGGTTTTGCTCGGTAACGGTAATAGACGGCTCCAGTTCAGCAAATAGTCGATGCATCCTATTCCGGTACGCAAAACCTCCAATTTCTTCCCCTTTCGCCCTAAAATACGCCCGCAATACGTTTGTATACATTTACTTCGTCCAACGCATGCGGCGTACTCCACCAGCGGCGGGTGCAGCTTGCCGAGTCCGAGAGGACCCTGCCGTCACCAAGCCATCTGGTGGGGATGATGGATGCGAGGGGCTAATAGGTGGTCCGCATGCTGTCGCGTCCAGCGCCAGCTCCAGACGCGCCCCGGCGACCCCAAGGCAGCGGCCCTATATGCGGTCTATTCGTTTCCATCATCCATAAATTGGGCGTCAATTAACGGGAGACGCCCAGGCCCGGCACCGTTTCATGATTTGGCCGTAAGCACAAACGGGCCCGAATTAGCACCCTCAATTCTGCCGAGGCACGGCGCTCACACCTCTTGGCAAGGCGCTGACTGACTGCGCCGACGTAGCAGTTTTGTTACTTAACTGTTACGTCAGCGGGCGATGGGGTCGTCACTTCCCTACGCCTATTCTACTATTACTATCTCCACTTTTATTATTATTTATTATAAATTACGCCGGCACTCCACGCCCTTTCGCATCCAACCATAGCTTTAATTAAAGCTGGGAGCGAGAAGTCGTCCCCCACTACATCCACGAGGTCACAACGCATCTCAACCCACGCTGGGCTGTCCTCTAGGGTATGCAGCGCCGTGTCCTCGTCGCTACCAGAGTGATGACACTCAGTTGTCGGATCTCTTCTGACTATACGGCACAGATACTTAACAAAGCACCCATGGCCGGAAAGCAACCTGTACCAGCCAGAGGGTCAGTAACCCGTGCCGCCTGTTCAACCAGTCTAGCAAGACCGAACGAACAGTCTCGACAGTCCTGTTTCCTGCCTTCGGGTGAGCTAGACGCTCTTTCCACTTTTCAAGCATAAGCTGCCAAGCGTGATGCTTCCGCGATTGCCACTCTCTAGGAGAAGGACAATACCCTCGATGTCGAAGTTCCGAGCGCCAATCGTACAGAGACGCAAGGAACTCTGCCTCCATATCCCAGGGTGGGAACCCCGCCAAGACACATGCCGCCTCATAGGAGATCGTCCGGTACCCTAGTACGACTCCGACGTCCGACTTCTTCTTTTCGTCAGAGCCCATACCAATATGGGGGCCCCATGCAAAGCCATGGACCGAACCTCACCCAAGTAGAGGTGGCGGCAGTTAGCATATGGCCCTCCGACATTGGGTAGCAGTCGCTTTAAACTGAGTCCCTACCCTACCATGAACCTATGAACAGTTCCCACAAGATTGTCATTCATATCTTCCACTTCATCGCAGTCTTTTAGGAAATAAAAACGATTTTGTTACTCGATCTGAAAGTTTTCCTGGGTTTGGATTAGAGCACGAGAGGTAAGACGTCACTGAACGAAGACATGACTGAACTTTTGTCGTCTGGTTGTCATAACAAAGTCAATCTCATTTTTGTTGAACCCTCGGGGCTCGACCAGGTCCACTTTCTATGGGGCCACTTTTGGTAGAAAGAGTTTAACATAAATAGTCCCTCTTTCTCCATGACGTCGGCCAGCTGCTGGCCCCTTGGGTTCTATTGCCTTATTCCGAATTTCCCTTCTTTCAGTTCACCGTTCTTTCTTGTGCCTAGTTTTTCTCATTCGTGACCTAACCGCAAACTAAAACAGCCGCGTAAAAACATAATCGTACACTAACTATACATCTCGGCTCAATTACACCGCCTTTCTCATGTTTTTATTTCACTAATTCGAAGCGTTTGCGTGAAGTAATATCACGAGACTGTACAGCATTTTTGTCTTGTAATTATGTTATGTTATTAAACACATTACATTAGTTGTTACATTTAACGTTTATTTGTTTATTCATGATAGATGTCGATATAATAACGTGATATCTGTTTCTATTATCTCTGCCTTTTATTTGAAAAACTAGACTGTAATTATAATAAACTAACAGAGTAAATGAAACTAATTAAACACACCTTATAATTTGTTTTTATAACTACTTATTATATGGTTAATTAAATTTATGTTATTCATTAAGATACGCTTAGGCGCAAAAAAATATATTAATACATTCCAAAATGGCGGTAATAGGAACCGAAACTGGTGCAAATAACTAATATATGTACGTTCTACTAAAATATTTTACGTTTCATAAATATAACATCGAGTTAGCTGTTTAGAATTTAGTTGAGACTTTCATCAGATGCCAGTATAACCAAGTTTCTACAGTAGAATATAATTAAGTTAAAACTGCCACAACAATTTTATTGGAGTTCGCGTGACCACACACTATGCGGTGCGGGATAAAGTAACCTTGCTATTGGTTTTCAATAAAGTGACCATCCATCACGGCGCCTTAGCACACCGGGGGGCGACTATATTACAAAACCTCTATCAGATCTGTATCTTATGTAAGTACTTTGGTAAGGTGTATAAAGTGCGAAAAGTATAATTAATATAGTGAGAGATATGATACACATAAAATGGTTTGTAATATTCTATCTTTATATTTTTCAATGCCAAAAGACGCGTTATACTAAGTACTGATATATTATGAAACCTTTTTGAGAATATGATATATATTCAACTATTAAGTAAGTTTGTTATTTCGAATATGTGGGTACCGTATTGCCGCGTTGTATATAAAGATCCTCGTTTTTTTTACTACGGAACCAAAAACAATGGATTATTCCTGAGAAATTTATTTAAAGTAAGTATCTTGTATTTTCATGGTAACGTTACAATGTTTCTTTTAATATAATAAAACATTGTCAAAAAATACTCTGAAGTTAGGATTTTTAAACCTCATAAATTATTTATTTCATTGCGTAAAACAAAACGAGAATGTACAAAGCGTAATTACGTTTATAATACCATTCATTATGAGCATTGTTTTATCTATTGAAAAAAGTAAAGTGAATAAGTACGAGAGGAACAAAAATGATTTTTGACAACCCTATTACGTGTCAACTTTAGGGCTAAATACAACCTAATCGCCTAGTAATACGGAATATAGAGTAGTAAAGATATCTTTGCGTGTGCTCGCATTACCCGCTGTGTTTACGAGTATAACGGCATGACTGGGATCAGGCGGTCGAACGTTTGGGATTTCAGGCTAGTATTAATTATGCAAACAAAACAACTTTATTGTATATTTGGACAAAGAGCGAAACTGTTTAGACATTTTGCGTAATTCTTGACAAAATGAACCAATTAGTGGCCAATATATTGACAGTCGTCACAGCTGCAACAATTATTTTAAACATTTTTACATTTATTACAAGCTTTCAAAATTATTTTAAAAATAAAAATATGAATAAAAATGAAACAAATAAAATAAAAATACAAATATTATTTGAATAAAAAAATATATATTTGACGTGCTTTTATAAAAAATACCTTCTTCATAAGTCTGCCCCCATTCACCAATTTATTGTCACGGTTCGCTGACTTTGTTTTTTCGGTAATTTATGAAGCCACTAAAAATATGATTAGCCTAACACGGCCTATATAAAGACGTCAACTAAGCCGGACTTTTATGGCCTCGTTTGGACAATTCGATGGAACCTCCTTGAAAATTGACTAGCCAATATTATTAGACCTCTATCGAATTCATTTCACGAGACGAATAAAGGTTTTATTGTTAAAAAGGAAAGGTCGACTTGATTTGGCAAAGGAACATTTTGTTTAATTGCAGTCTACGCTTTGATCCGTCGGATTTGATTATTAAAAAAGAAGGGACACAATGTTAACGCGAGCTTCATAAACTTTATGGTTGTTGTGATGAGCCGTGAGAATTCTTAATGGCCTGTTACAGAGTAGCGCTATATTTTATAAATTATGTTTGCAATTTTTTTTTAATATGGAAAATCATAAATTAAATATCTTGTTGATTTTTATTTTATGATTTTATATAATGAGGAACAATTTGTGAATGATCAAACAGCTAAATGATTTCCTAGATTATAACGGGTGGAGTTATAAAAAATACCTAATATCTCCGATGTCAAAATGTGACATTGAGTGATTTGTTGCTAAGCTCCGCCTGTCCCGTGTTTCAAACATCACCGCTCGGGGCAGACAGCTGAGCTCTAAGCTTTGCAAGGGCGCAACCAACATGCATACACCTGTTCTACTCGCACCCATTGAGAACGCCTATCTCTATTTCACACGTCGGATAAGACTCTATCCTATTTTATAAACGATACTACCTATTACATGGTATACTTACCTGAGAGCTTTTGTGTAAAAGTTCAATGCTTTTTTCTGGTGCAATTTCTATTTAAACTTACTCTGTAAGAAGAGCATTCCTTAAAGATTCGCACTTCTCTTTGCATTTTGTTAAATTATTTTCACTTAATTATTACAAGCTGGAACGTACCTGAAAAAAAAGGAAATATTGTAAGTTTATTTTAGTTTTACAATGTTTAATTAATTTAATTTGACGATGAGTAAACGTTAAGTTACTAAAACTGAAACTCGATTTTTGATTTAAACCTAGCGGCCCGTCCATCTCAATTAGGTAAGTGTATCATTAAAATTGAGGTTAATGTTTCTGATAAACAAATAAGTTTATAAAACGAACCTATTTATGAATCGTGCTACTTAATGGGCATAGACATGTGGTCTTTATGAATGGGTGTTAATGGTTAAACACTTTTTGATCGTGAGCCTGTTTTGTAATTGCATTTCCAGTGTGATAAATTTATGAGTTTTGATATAAATCAATAAATATAATTTACTTTAAATACATTAATACAAAATCGAAAATGTTGACATATTTTTTACATTTTTATAGTGTTCAAGTTTATAAAATTTTTATAAATGGCATAAAAATATAGATTCCGTATGGTAGTTTAAAGGCGAATACATTTCCGGATTCCACGATATCCGAAAATCGATTAAAAATCATGACAGTCAACGGACAGATGCCTCGCTTTGTCCGTCCAATCTGTCGTCCAAGTAACCCTCAGTTGATATAAATAGCCTCACTTTAAGTGGCAAAGAGCGCCGACGCGGGCCCTTCGCCCTTCCTTAGATAACATCGCATTAGCCCGCCGAGGGAAGTGACACCGTCCGCTACTGGTTTTTGTCATATTAATAATTAATGTTAAACAAAGTTGGCTAAAGTGAATTTGCTATAGTTTTCTCTAAAAATTTAAGCTCTTTATATTAGTTCTTTATATACATTAATACTTTATATATAACTTCCCGTCTCATTTCAAAACAAAGGTGAAAATGCCTCTGTTGCAAAAGAAGTACATGAGATTTATATTAAATTTATGTAGAACTGGTAGGTACAACCCACATTAATTTTCAAGAAAGAATAAAAAGATATTAAAACTCTCACGTAAATATAGTCTTTACTATAGTCTATTTGTAAAATTGAACGTTCCTCTTAACATGTACCTACGCTAACTTAGTTTGAACAATTCGATGGTGCCTCAAATATATTAGCTTGTTTAACACAAGTATATTTTGCGTGACTTCAATAACACTTAAACTAATTAAAAAAACAACTTTACAGAAATAATTTAAAAGAAAAAAGACAATTAATTGTTATTAAATTAAAATTATGCAGCAAATTGGCGAATTCAAAATTATTTTTACAAGCTTATCAGTCAATTTGATTGCAAATTTTAGTAGTAATTGCAAACATCCCTTGTGGTTTTTCGAAGACAATTTAAATTAATTATCTCTTATCCGATCCACGCTTTAAAATAAGGGGAAACGTACACACTAATTTTAAGACATTCAAAGTTGATAATGTCATTTCGCATATTATAATCATCTCAAGAAAGGTGATCTAAATAATTATTTCGTTCTGAAAGCATAATGAAGGCAAAATGTCAATGGGATTGGAGACCAAGTATATGCGACTAGTTTGCATAATGGCTTAGTTCTATGATTAATAATGAGGCTGAGTAAATAGTGCATTGACGTTGATTCAACTGGAAAGCAATGCGGTGCCGCCTTGTGTGGCGTGAACAAATTATGTTCATTAGACACTACGTCCAAGATAAATAATTCAGGAAATATGTACCGCATAACGATTTACGGGCTTCTATTTGTTGATATTACGGGAAAAAAATAAAAAAATAATAATATTCTAGGTAATTGAATTTGCATCAAAACGCATTAATATACAGCATTATAGAGAAACGTGTTTGATAATTGAATACGCTTGTTGTAATTATGATAATTAAAATGTGGCACCTAAAATTTTCACCAGCATTAAAAATGTCTACACTTTCACGTTTTTACATCAACATTATCAGCCCGAAAAAATGCTTTTACTAGTCTTCTAAATAGTCTTCTTTGAAATTGTCTACCGATTCGTATCTACGTCTATGTCGGTTACTCTGGTTCCGCTGCGGACATCTTCATTGCGGATTTTATCACACATATACCTCTTCATAGCTCGCTGAGTGACTCAATCTTCGTCAGCAATGAAGGACCACGTTTCAGAGCCATACGTCATCACTGGCAACACGCACTGGTTTTACAAAGTTGGTTTTAAATTTTGAGGTACCTACTATACGTGAAAAGAGGATATGTCGTAATCTCCGGAGAAAGGTTCTCGAGCGGCTCGAGCTACGTTTTGTGGCATTTCATGTGAGAGGACTATGTTCAGCAGTGAACTTTTGAAGGGCTATAATGATGATGATGATGATGACGTGATAAATCAGCACTTAAACTTGAAATTCACAATTGATCTTTAATTTCGCTATAAATTGGTCGCCAGATCCTTCATCAATATCAACAGGGAGGACCACATGCAGATGTGGTTGTTATTCTAAGACAATATTTTTATTTTCCTTCCTTTAAGTCCACTTAAAATTAAAAAGTACGTTTTAAGAAAGGTGTAATTTTTGAAAAAATTAATTAAGTTTATAAAATTTGAGAGCGATGGAGTGAACAGATTAGTAAGCTGAAGTGGCAATGCGTGGGCCATGTACCTCGAAGAACCGACAACCGATGGGGAAAAAAAGTTCTCGAGTGGCCTCGTACTTGTAGGCGAAGTGTAGGGCGGCCCGATAAGACATGCAGGACGACGATGGATGCAGGTGGCTCAGGACCGTGCTTTGTGGCAATCCTTGGAGGACACCTATGTTCAGCAGTGGACTTGTAATGGGCTGTAATGATCTTGATGATGAAATTTGTGAGTAAATAATTTTCTTAAAAATAAGACGAATAGTTTATACTTAAATCAGTCTGCAAAAAATTATGTAACAAGTACAAAAATTACAATTTTAATAAATGTTACATAAATTTTATGTTCAATCAATTTCCCTATATCAGTATCGCTGTATGACAAAGTTCGCTATAGCAGTGCAGCGTCGAACGGACTCGCCACAATCCGAGTACGCCCGTTCTCAACGACTTACCTCGGCGATTTTTTTGCGTCAATTAGCATTGACTCCAATACTAACCACGGCACACGCCCGCTGGCAGTTCGACAAATAAATTTGCACTTGATTATTAAGACTCTTAGTTGGTCAGACTCCTTTTCTTGTGCGATATAATTTTTACAATCTTTAGATGGTCGCTGTGGTTTCAAAAATACATGGGGTTGTCTTCTATAATTAGTGTCTTTTAGAGTTGTTGAGACTCTCTCATATCATGTATTATAGTTAGTACATTTGAATTATTTATACGTACACACTCCATCACAAATTAATACATTACAACTTCACTCCTAAACATCAAAGACAATCACAAAGCACGACTCTAAGCCTGCATCCATCGACTGCTACATGTCATCAGTCCGTCCACTCCATGTAGTAAGCTGCCTGCACTTTGATCTCACCTCTATCTCTATCGCCGTGTCGTGGCGGTGTAAGAATATCCACTACACCATATCATCCCGTAGTTGTCGGACAGAGGGAAACAAAGGAGATGGGCATCAGCGTCTCCCTAACAACGACTAAATATAAAAACTTGCGGTTGCCAGCCCGCTTGCCAAGCGTGGCAACTATGGCAAATATCCCCCTATGAAACAATCTATTCAGCAGTGGAATTTAATAGACTGTAACGGTAACGGTAACTCTGTTCTTACTTTACTCGAGAACCTTTCATCCACATTAGATGTTTTTTCTTCCGTTTTTTAGGCCCTCTCATTGCCGCTTAGTGGCAAGGCAGCTTCATTATGCGATGGCTCCGTGGCGCGTGACTTAGCAATGAGTTACGGTGCACAGGGCCTCGGGTTGGAATCCCGCACGGAACAAATATTTGTATGGCCTACAAATAAATTTCCGGGTCTGGATGTTTGTCCTTGTGCAATTTATGTATGTAAGTTGCCTCCCCGATATAGAAGAAAATCCTAGTGAATGTTACGAATTTTATCACCGAGAAACTTTCTAATCCTATCTTACTCCATAAACCACTTGGTGAATTAAATATAGATCATTTTGGGTGTTTTGATAAAATAGTATTTTAAATGTTGTATGTAATGTTGTTGTAATAGTGTTGTTTTTATATTAATTGCTATTGATAAATATTGTGTCTCAAATTATTTGTGAAGTTAATCAATTCAACTGATTTAAAACCATAAATCTAATATTCATTATTTATTCTTTATCGATTATGAGTCTGAGTATCATCATCAGTATAATATTTATTTTTAAAAGCTTTTCGGATATTTTTTTTTAATCTAGATCATTCTTGACTTTGTTCTCTATTTTTTCGTAACGTTGCATTATAAACGGTTCACCCATTTTAAAGATTAGCCCGGACAGACAGACAGCCAGAATTTTAAAAAGGGTTTTATATGTCCTAATAGGATGCAAATAATCGCCTGAGCATGACTGAAGCCAGTTATTTCAATATTACAGACATACACTTCAACTTTAATTTATTTATAATTTTATATTATATAATTGTATAGACTAAAGAGATTAATACATTTTAAATATAAAGAAAGATAGAAAACTATTTATTTGACATCAATATATAGCTTTACAACAAAAATAAATAAAGTTAAGAAAAAGTACCTGACGTCAAATCGGGTCCCCATTTCAGCGATTTGCTCAAGTACTAAGAGTGCTACAGCGCTGATTTTCAAATGGAGCCATTAAAAATCTTTTAAAATAAAAAGTATTGTTTATATAAAACTGGATAACAGTTAACGTAATACAATTGTAACTAAGCTCATGGGTTCAATTAAGAAAATTACAAAAAAGTCCAGAAGCAATAGTAATTACATAAAATTTAATGCAATTCAATTAATAGCCTAGACAACGACTAGAGATACTTTAGACGATTAAAGTTGTAGACTAATTAAATTGTTAATGCAACGAGATAATATTTAATAAGCAAGCTGCTGACGTTGATAATATTCTAAGATAAGTCTTAAGAACGCCCACAAGCTACCTGCTACCTTGTTTCTATGTATTTAAGTGTACTTGTAAGATAGTTATTCAACTTTAATGTAATTAATGTTCGGGCATGAAATGGTGATGATACTCGAAGCATTATATGGCATGCTTTTAAATCGATTTACCTGTACTTAACATTTACAACTGCCTTTATCGATGTACCATAAGCGGACTAGTGTCCCTTATAAGCTATTCCTGTCACAATCCATTCAGTTCAGGGGTCCTATTCCGTAGCTGTTAAATCCACTAATACATTTCGAGCTCAGTGTCGACATCGGGCAAAAATCAGAGCGAGTGTTGCCCTCTGCATAGTAAGCAGGCGGGATTGGGTGCAAGCGTTCTCCACATAGAAGATAGCTAAAGCAGAGTTATAAAGTTATGTGAATCTGTTTTACTTTAATCAAACGATTGTAAATAAACATCTTCATTCCTTAGCATTCATTTTGTAACAAATATACAAATCGAATATTTTTAAGTTTTGGTTGGTAAATATAGTCTCTTTCAGCTAAGAACTTAAATATCACTGTTAATAAATGTTCCCAGTCGGCCGGATACGGGAGATAATGAAAGTGTGGAAAAATTATAATTTTAAAAAAAATTGTAATTGTCTAATTATCATATTTATTTATTTCTTTAATCTTGGATCAGGATCAAACTGTGGACTTAATGCTAAAATAATTTTTTGTCAGTCAAACTTATGACAAAATATTCTTTTAGCTGATAATGAACGTAAATATATCTCATAAGACATACGTTTTCATCACACAGTATGATGCAGTGTCAGAGATAACATATACTGACTCAAGATTCGGAACCATGCCGAAGCAAAAGCCGTGTGATGTCCGCTAAGTCACTTGATTTAATTTTATAGCCCATTAAAAGCAAAACTCTAACGCTAGATTATAATTGCGCTGAAATTTTATTAACTTACAAAAACTCGTATCTTTTGTTATATGACAGCTAAAAAATTCTTAAAATGATTGGACATAGCTTGAATAAGGCGCTTCGGGCTAGGAAATAATTAAAATCGTCTATGATATAGAATTACTTTTATAAAATGCCTTTGGGGCTTAACTTGAATATCTACTTATTTATAAGGGTTATACTAATAAAATAGAAGTCATATAAATTTGATATTGTTTTGATTTCATTATGATATTTGAATGAAATTGTAACATGGCATTACAAAAAAAAAGCTCTATCAGTTCGTATAGTCTACAGTAGCAGCGTGGTTCTACTATTTAAAAACTACTTATAATTATTGCACTATCGACACTTTAGTGCCTTGATCGTCTTTAAGCAGCCCATCACTATTATTAACAAGGAACCGGTGATTTGTATTTCAGAGTTTCTTGCGGGTTTTCTCCTGATTTTGTTAAAAGCTTTTAAAACACCTCAATTGAATAAAAATTTTGAAATAGAATAGTACTACGAAATAATAAAAACAAAGATATTTAACCGAAAAATTTAAAAATCAGGTATGTTGTAGTAGTATTTTGTACGTAAAGAACTTCGCGAAACGAAATTATTTATTTAACCGAACATACAGGAACAGAGAGGAATAAACGGTTTAAAATGTAAAACGGGGATATGAAAATTTAAAAACAATAGAGATTTTCAGAATTCTGAAAATTTAGAAACAATTACGAGTATGCAACAAACTTTAAAAAGAAAACGCAAACCTCTTCATTACTAGAAATTTGAATAAGTTGGTTGTAAAAGACAGAACAATTGTAAATAGTGTTAACTAGTGCTACAAGAATTTCTGTGTTTCGTGTCACGCGATGTGCAACGCCTTGTCTACACACAACGGGGAGATGCACTAGATACGGACAGAGCTTTCTTAATTGGGTCCAATAAATATAAATAAACTTTGCCCCTCATTTAACCTCCCCTCACATGTTCTTCGTTTTAATGGGACTATAGTTTGGTTGTTCTGTAAAAAAAAAAACTTTTAGTTTAACCTCTTCTAATAAATTCATGGAGGAAAGATATTTGGTGGCGTTGGCAGATGTTTCGTTGTTTATACATACTTTGAAATTATCTAGATTAGCAACTACTGCAATCCCAAGAACATTGTATATTTCTATAGATCCTTATGATTTAAGCAACTGCCATGCAGCTTGGCGCCCGTTCAGATTTCATCTCTTAGGCGAAGCCGACAATCCCGAACCGTTTTTGGTGGGAATGTAACATTGCAAAACACATAAGTGATCAATAGAAATTTTGTTAACTCAATAATAATATTCTATTATAGTACACCGTGGATCATTTGGTAATATAAAAAAACTATTCTTTTAATATATTTAATTAAAATCAATGAGGATAGATTGATTAGAAAAAAAAAACCACTGCTTTTTAGAACACCCGTAAGATGCAAATAGTCAGCAAAATGGTTAGTTATGTTAGTTTGCAATAATAAGTTAATGTTGCTTTCGATACTTGACGCTTGTTTAGACGACAACCGAAGGATTCCCCGTTGTAAGCAGGGTCATTAAATTCTACTTTACGACGCACTCAACGACCTACAACCGTTGAGCGTTTATGCAGTCGTTACACTAACCCTAATTGGCATATTGAAATTATAGAGCCATAAAATTTGATTTACGCGTAACATTTTTCGAGTGAGTTCTTTAATGGATTTCATTCCTGTTACTATTCGATAGGAAATTGAAACCCGATATTCATTTAATGGATTTCTTTAACGTCCATTAATGACTAATTACTATTCATTAATTATTTCTTTACATATATTTGTATCAGACGCAATTGCTATTTTGTTACTCACTTGAATGGGTCTCGTTATAAATTAATTCTTATAATTTGTGCGGTTTCCATGAAATGTGGACCATTTTTATTGCATGTAAAATACAAAAAATATATTTGATTATATAAATAAACGCAACCAAATACCACATATTTTGAAGAATATTTTTTTTTTGTATTAATTGAGAGGGGAATGTACTATTAAAGAGAGGTCGACAACCTTATACTGATATTATTGTGAAAATTTGAGCTGTCCTATATATTGTACATGTATGGTGCCTGTAAAATAAAAAAAATAAGTTAGTGTCTTAAGATTTTTACATTAATATTGATTTATATTCATTAAAATAAATACAAATTTCTTGTTACTGAGAATTTATGTTAGTGATAAAATCGTTCATCATGAATATTAATATGTACTCGTATACATAATGTCTCAGTATACCTACGATATTATACTTTGGCTACGATGGTCTTTAATTGGACGTTTACACATTTTTCATTAAATCATACTTTCAATTGATGAATGAATAATTAAAATTACGTTTTTCGCCAGTTATGTATTAAGGTGAAACAAACTTATAAATGTAATTTTTGATAATACAAAGCTATTACAATTTAATTAATAAAGCATACCACTATTTGTGTATTTATGGTAAGACATGTAGGAAATCGATGGATGCAGGTGGTTCAGGACCGTGCTTTGTGGCATACTTTGGGGGAGGCCTATGTTCAGCAGTGGACTTGTGAATCGCTGTTATGATGATGATACCACTTCTATATATTTAATAAATGTTATGTTTTTATAAAATTGCATTAATGCTATTTTAATAAAAATGTCGTGCCCAAGTGTAATATTTAAGCAATTTGTTACTGCAATTTCAATCTAAAACGGCATAAAATACGCGTGCAAAAAACTCTAGGTAGCGTTGCCAAAGCGGACATTTTTTTCATTATAATTTTTCACTATTTCCATATTTGCGTGGTTCACGCTCACGATATCACTTTCATGTATTCGCGTCCCTCACTACCAGCCGCGTAAATTTGGAATGCCTGATTCTGGCGTACACCGGCATTTTAATTACTCGTTTTGAGGATGATTTATATCACGCTCAGACACAAATGGCACTAGTATTGTTATAATCATTTGCCTGCTTTTTATAGGTTTCTGCGAGAATTAGCATTTTTTATTATCATTGATACTCCAAAATGATCCTTATTAAATTATTTCCAGTAACAATAGTTTTCAATTTATAAATAAAGTAATCATCATACTGTCTCACATCTGGCATATGCTTTAGATAATAAGCTAGATGTATGTTCAGTATATAAAATCTCTTAGTCGGAGTCGGAAATCATTGTCAAAGGTGCAAAACGTCGAGTACTGCAATCTCCAATCTCATACGTATAGACCTGACCAAGCTTAGAGGTTAAGGCAAATTCTTTCTACAATGGTAGAGACTTATTCAGCATTAGGTTGTCACAATCAGATATAATTTATTTTCATTTAGTAGAGTGAGTGAATTTTGTAACATGCGAAATTGTTGATCATGGAAAGGCTTGCAATCATAAAATTTAGGCATGACCTGCGAGAAAATTGAACTGAAAAATAAAAATAAGATGCCCTTCATCGGGTCAATGGTCTATTATCTTTAAAACGCGCTTGAGAATTATTATGACTATATAAATTATACACATTTTTTATCCAATCATGAAAGCCAAGTTCACAATTAATATATGCATAAAAATAATAAAGAAAGGACAGCTGTTAAGTTTCAAATAAGTTTATTAATTTACAATAACTTTTAATATATCTGTGCAACAATTTGATTGTAACCTATATAAGTTTTAATAAAGATTATTATTATAATGAGGGTTATCTATATTTTTCTCATCTGGTTGGGCTGTATAAATATATAATTGTAAATGAAAATGATAAACATACATAAATATCAACAAAATAAAATAAATACATAAAAAATACATAAATAAATAAAAACCCAACCAGATGGAAGCCCTCGGCAGGGGAGACCAAACGGCCGAGGGTTATTATTATATATTATTATTAATATATTGTTAAAGTTGTCAATAACCTTTTACCACAATTACATAAAAAAATTTCATGTTACATATTGTTTATGACTTGAATGTTGTCATAAACGGATTTTAATAACTGCGAGATATCAATGAAAGACATTTCATTATTCTTTCATAGAAATTTTAATGTAATTTCGGTTTATTTATGGGTCAATTGATCACATAACAACCATGTAATGGAAACATAAAGGGCGCAGTAAATAAACACAAAAAAGCAGCTGTGAAAACAGTAATAATTTAATGCTATTATCCTGTCTATAAATATTAAAAAGTCAGAAAAGTATTAAAGGTTAGGGAGTCTAGATATTTTTAAAAAGGCTAATAAAATTGTGTCGTCAGGTGTTATCAATATTATTAATTCATTTTTTGAACTGTCATAAAACAGGCTCAAAAATGTTTGTTAAGAAAAATTATTAAATAAATCATATTTTCACGAATTACTTGTTGTTAGACGCTCTCAGAAAAGGGAGAATGCCCAGCAGTGGGACGTACAAAGGTTGTAACTTTTCATTACTTGTTGTTTTTTATATTTAAGGTTGAGTCGAAGTCGAGTGTATGCTAATGTGGTTACGCCAAATCCTCTCCTGCTAAGAAATAGGTAGATACTCATGACCACCAATAGGCTGTTTAAACAGGATATAATATTCTAAAAGGTATTAGAATTTGATAGTTTTAAACTATTTAAAAACACTATGTTGAAGAAAAAAGAGTATAGTAAATACAAACATGCTGAGGAAAGTCTTTTGATTTAGAACTGACGAAAGAAAAGGCATATTTCATACAAATTTGTATTCAATAATCAATAAAACCTCGCTTTCACCGACCACCCCGCAACAATACTGAGTAATGCCTTAAATGCTTATATAAGCGCTGTCCAAGAAAATTCCTCAGAAAAAAATAAAGGTCTCTTGCGCAAGCCCATTCACGTACCCACATCATTGTTACCGTTTTGGAAACCTTTCGTAACATTGTAATGCAATGCGCCGTTAGGCCCACGCAGTAATTCGTTCAAAAAACTTAACTTCTTTCACTTCCTTTGTATCTATGTGGACAAAAGGGTCGAATTTTGATTTATGACATTTCAGTTATATTTGCGCTACAGTTTTTTATTAGAAATACATTGCAATTTTTTATAACTGGAAGCAGCATGATGCCTTAAAGTGAAGATAATTTTCATCCTATTGTTTCTATAAAATACAATTACATTTAACAAAATGAGTAATGCTTCATCATTTGGCTTTAATGAAGAGAGCGTACATTCTGATTAAGTAATTTAACATTTATGTAAAACGAATTACTTTTGAGATAAAAACACAACGTGAGTAGGGAAAATTATTTCTCAAATTTGAAACGAATGAAGATCTCATTATTTATTTCCATGCAAGATAAATCTTTTATATTCACATTTTTTTCTGTGACGCGATATTCCCATGAGTTTGTGGAAGCTCGAATGTAACATTAACTAAAAATTAGGCGTGTGTGAGAACTTAAACGTGCATTTCTAGAGGAAAATATATAAAATAACGACCGCATTATATTATTAACTTCGATTTATGTTTATTGCCAAATAAAAAAATTGCTTCCGCTTGTCACGGTTTTATACAAAACACTTGAAAAGAACGAGTTATGTAAATCTAACCTTGATTTCATTAAACCGAGAGGAAAACCAAAGCCGATTGAACAATTTATTGACTCACAACACCTTAAGTAAAACGCTAACGAAAACCTGTACAAATAAATACAAATGATTAATCAAACTTTCGGCGCGTAAACGTTTTGCGTATTCCACGGCTGCTAAGTTTCAATGCATTCAAAACAATCGAGAAGCATGCGATTTACGATCGGTATTTGTAAGTGCTAAATTTAAGTTGTTAAGCTCGGGACAAACAATTTGCGGGCTGCCAGTGCAGAACTCTTGTCGCTCTGTTCTCCGTGCCGCCTATCTTGATTTAGTGTGTGCTATGGCGCTAAATCATACCCTATCGTGTCTTTTGCAGGAAAATATGCATATTTGCGTTAGCGAATGAAAGTAGCGAATGAGGCGGCCCTTCATGCTGTCTGAGAAATAATGAATTACTTGTTTAGTATTTTGTTGCATTATTTCTTACGCGTTACTTTAGTATTATTATATTTTTAGACATTCAGATTTTGAGGTATATACTTTTAAATGATATTGGAAGAGTAAAAATAGAGTTTTCTGCAATGTTATTTATGTATTTTGATCGCAATATGAATTACAACTTACCTAATATCACTTCTGGTAAATTATTGGTATGAACAGTAGCGATCACGTCGACTTAAACTACAATCACATTGAATTACATACAAACTGACCCTGTATTATTCGTATGTATCCTATAGACGCTAAGGAGTTGCTATATTACAAAACTTTGTACTTTAAAAAATACTAATCTCTCTAATAATACAACTTTTGTACTAGGGGAAAACGAAAGTGGTGGATATCTACAGTGCTAAGGGCATGCACATAGACACAGGTCAATGTAATGGTCCAAGTAGGAGGAGGATTTGTCGAACTTATTCAGTTTCGTGCGTGGCGAGGCGCGGGCTCAGAGCGCGTGCGGTGCGTGGCGCGAGCGGGCGACGGACGGCATCGCGGCGGGCGGCGGGCGGCGACTGGGCGGGCGGCGCGTCGGCCGCGCGCGGCGCACTGCCGCCGCCGCCGCCGCGACGCCGCCCCGCGCCTCGCACACCCGCACACACCGCACATACCGCCCCCGCACACCACTACTTACGAATTCTTCGCAAACTTTCTTGTTGTACCTACTGGGCCTCAGAAGAGGCCAGAGAAGTCAAAGACAGGTCTTGTGTCATTCTTGCCTTATCCCGCACGGTATTTTGATGATACTACCACCATCACAGAATTGAACGCATACATTATCTTTCAGAAGTCACTCTTTAATGGATCTCACTCGTCTTAGGAAGATTTGCTTCAATCTTCTCGCTGTCTTATAATTACACGAATCATCTACAGCTCACAAAATAGGAATGGGCCTTAACCATCTTAAGAAAAATTTGCCTTAACCGTCATGCTTGAAAGGCTGATGGATTGACAATAGCAGTTCCAAACGTCTAACACCTTCACCGCTGCTGCTCATATCCGTGGTTCACTATGACATCAGTACGTCAAATACATCATTTTATCCGCGAACATGGTGATGGATTCGGATATTCTTTTTATATAGGATAAGGGTGACAAACGAGTACACAGTACACCTGATGGTAAGTGGTTGCTGCGGCCCATAGACATCTACATCTATCCTCGTTTGCGAATCAAAATGCAGATGCGTGGTCACCCGTGAGGACTAAGATGGAATGCCTCATTTCCAGTAAAAAGGGCCTCCAGCCACCTGCACTCACCAAGCGAAACGCAGAGGTAAACCTCTACTTCACGCTGGTATTCTGTGAGGTCGTGGTATAACCCCGGTTCGAGCCGGCCCATCCGTGCGACAGCAAAAGCTGCCACGTAGCTCTACCACTGTTAATATATATATCATTTTTCCACACATCTCCGTAATTTTTTCAAGGTTTCATAATATCGGGTATGGAGAAATGTAGACATTTTAAATATCCTCCTGTTGCCACATGCGTCACTTTATAATTATTACAAATCATTTTTATTCTATAAATCTACTTGTTGTAAGGGACAAGAAGTAGATTTATATAATAAGAATGATGTCATGGACTCAACGAACATATAACTAGTATAATATAAATGTACAAAACCCCTTTAAATTAGATCAAGCAATTTTAAAGTTTTAAGCGGATACACAGTCAAATACCTATAAGCAACTTAGTTTTATAGTAGGAAAGTAATAAAGTTTAGATAATTTTTTAAAGGTAAACTTCAATATGTATCTACGAGTATATGGGACTGCCTAAATAAACAGTTAATGTAGTATTATATATATTACGATATATAATATAATAAAATATAAAATAAGACGCCGTAGTGGCCGTAGGCTTCGTTTTCAAAACACATACATAAATCTGTATCGAGTTGGGTAAGTGAAAGTTTGGAGAATTGATACGACGAGATCTTGTTAAGAAAAAAACTAATTCGTTTAAAGTAAATAAATTAATGAGTACGTAACTTTACTTTTAAACAGAAAACTACATAGACGTTAGAAATGCGTATAGCGTTTGCCCCCACAACTTAAGTGGCGACCGGATTACAACGGACCGGTATTTTTAGTCAAGTCCTTGGCATTATTTGGAATTATGAGGCCGGAAAACCATAAAACATTTTCGAAATAACATCAATTTTGTGTGAGAAATACCGATGCGGAGTATTAATTTGCAAAGTAATGCACGTACCTGCTCTTGTTGTACGAACATTCTGAACTAATTACTTCCTCTTACCAAAATACTCGTATGTTTTACAAATATTCAACATTTATTAAAACAACTATTGCAAATATTAAACACAGGTTTCGTGATGTGTTCATAAAGAATAGCAACATGGACATATGTATGATTCACAACACACAGACATAATGATTCGTTTCCTTCGCGACTACAAAATTTAAATTATTTTCCTTGTATAAAATAAGCGACCTTGAAGGTCTCTATGTAAGAAGGGTTTCACTTATGATCTATTTAATTATTTATAAAGTGCAAGCCGACGCGCAATAACTAAAATAATTAAAAATATCTAGACGCGCCAGCAGTGTGTATTTATAAGACACCTTTGAACTCCCCTATACCTAAGTAAAAGGCTATTAGATCTACTCAAATCAAAGGATACAAAGTTTTTGGAACTGCTATTGGAAATTAGTGCCCGTTCAGATATTAACTCTTTTATTAGTGAAGTGGTTTGCAAGATGATGTTGTGACCAGGATTAAGAAAAGAATGCTTCGGTGGTTTGGCCATGTAGAAAGAATGAATGAGGAAAGAGTGACAAAGCAAATTTATGTTGCAGAGGTGAACGGCATAGACGGGAAGGGTCGCCCTAGGCGAAAGTTTATCGACCAAATTGGCGATATATTAAAAATGGGCCAAATCAAGAGTACCTTTAACCGACGAGCGTGTATGCGTAGGTATATGGATGTGGACGAAGCGAGATAGGTGTGTCAGGATCGTGCCAAATGGAAGTCCATAATCTCTGCCTACCCCTCTGGGTGACAGGCGTGAGTGTTTATGTATGTATTTATGTATCAGCGAAGCCGACAATCCCAACAGCCGTCGTTAATACCGGGCTTGGCACACTTACACATAAAAAAATTGTGGAATAAAATTTACAATATTTTAATATAGGTATATACTATATAGCCTACATGTGAGTGATTATGTGTATAAATGTGTGTATGTTACTACGCTATTTAAATCGTCTATAATCAAAGTCAGTTAAGTTACTATGAATTCGGCCACCTACGGTGAGCTCACAAAGGACCCTCCTAATCGGCCCCTACTCCGCCTCTCTCCTGGCACCCCCGGAAAAGCGTGACGACCCACAAATATAATTTAGGTAAAACTTTCCCTCGATGGTTATGAATGCCTACTGTTTTCAAGTGCATTAACTACGAAAAGTTTTGTGTACGCTTCAACTGATCGCTTTAGGCTATAGCCGCGCTTTGAAGTTTCACAAGACAAGAGACCACAGCGAAACAATTGTGCATATCCGAATGCCAATGTAGTAGGTAGAATAAAAATTACAATTTGTATATTTAGCTTATTAAAGTTTACTGTTTGTGGAGGCGTTAGTGAATTCATCAGTTCATTTCGTCTCGTGAGTGTCACATGAACCGACCATGAGAAACACCAGTAAATCTTATGGCTTCTGATAAATGGCAGTATAACCACAGGTAACATATACATCAGACCTAAGATATTCAGACGATTCAAAAGTGCGAAGACGTTCGGTACTCGGTCAAGCCACGCCTGCAAAATATGACGATTAAGGCAGACTCAGTCTGCACAGTGGGGGGGGGGGGGTATGACATAATATATTAAGGGCTATTATCGGTGAAACTCGTTTGCAAACTATTCATATCAAACATAGTACAGCTTACAGCTTTAGGTAAGTGATGAAGAACAGCCTCAAAGTAGTCTGGTAATTAGATTGTCATCCTTTAAAAATTGAGAGTGATTATTAGATTACATACCAATTACTTGGGAGATGTAAAGGCAGTGGACTTTACAGATTTGATAATGATAATCAACAAGTCGTGGTCGCTCAGGGTCTAAGCGCTTGCTGTAACTATAACACACGAGCACGCAGAGCTCGATCGCCGCTGGGCTACATAGTTATTAGAGAGTAAATAAGAGCCATCATAAGTCTGGAGCCAAGCGATCTCTGTAATTTCACAAGACACAAGCAACCCGGGTGTGATTCCCGCCGGCACCAATGAAATTATTAATTGCAATAAATATATAATTTGCTGAAGCTATATTAATGGTATAGTTGTAGCACGAATAGGTCGGCTCGACCGGGGAAGGACCACGCTCTTACAGAATACCAGCGTAAAATAACAGCTTAATGCTGCTGTGTTTGGTATGGTGAGTATAGAGAATCGGAGACCCTTTTTACTCGAAAAGAGGCATTCCATCTGAGTCCTCACGCCTGACAACGCAGCTGCATTTTGATTCGCAAACGAGGATAGATGTAGATGTCTATGGGCCACAGCAACCACTTATCATCAGGCGGTCTGTGTGCACGCTTATGACACTTATCCTAAAAAAAGTAATTAAGTACTCAAGTGGTCATTTACCGCATACTTGGCGATGAAGGAAAACATCGTGAAGAAAACTTCTCAGAAATGCAGCAGTGGTAATTATGCAGGGTATAACTATATTTTTTATAAAAACTCTTCAATCAAGACCATTATAGTCAAAAGTTTTGACTTTTTAATACACGTGTTTAGCCTCCACATAACTTTCATAACCGTACATCACTAGTCCCCGTTTTGTTACTCGCAAAATCGCGACACACTTTTTAATTTATTTCGTCCACAAAAAGCGTTTTGCTGTTTTATTTCCGTTTCAACGGCGACTTGCGCTGTAGCGGGATCTCTATTTTTATTTATTCCTCTCTGCATTTTTTTTGTTTCTCTTTTTTTTCAATTCGGTCCCGATCGACGCGGCCCCAAGCGGAACGTAGACGGATCTCATTTTAAATTGAATTCGTCTCTTCTTTGCATTTTTCCTTGGCGCTCCTACGCAACAATTCTAATTGGAGATATTTACATGTAATCAATCCCCTATGATGTGCTTTAATTTAAACGTTCGTTATTATAAAATGCACACTGTAAACGACACGGCAACGTTTTTGTGTACAACAACTCTCATCCTTTTAAAAATGGTTTACATGTAATTAAAAAAATCAATAGGTAACTTAATAAAAATATTTTATTAAAGTTCATTTATGTACGGAGTGTTATTGTTGAGTTCTTTCTCAGCTATTAATTTATATATTTTTAAGGTTAGATTTTTTTTGTTGTCTGAGTTAATCAATATATATATATATAATATAAGCGTAAACAAAACTGTTGGGTTCGAACTCTTCACGGAAAGATGCAAAATCCGTACTAACCGCCATGCACAAACCGTCTATTTTACCAAAGAAGACAATAGACGCTTTACACTACGTGATTAATTAAGTAGATACTCTACTTTATTCATAATAAAGGAATCTAAAAATGATTTATTTTAAAACCATCAAGCCTTATTAGATGGCCGAGTAGTGGCGGTGTAAGAATATCCACTACCCTATATCATCCAGTGAGTTGATGATAGAGGAAATCAAAAATTGAGATGGGCAGCAGCGTATTCCTAATAACGGCTGAAAATAAAAAAAAAAACACCTGTCAAGCGTGGCAACTATAGCAAAATCCCTCCTATGAGGCCAATACTCAGTAGTGAGCTTTTATTAGGATGTAACACAAAAATCGATAGGGAATAAAGGTTCTCCATAGCCAGCTGAGGTACCCGTAAGCGAAGTGTTGGGCGGCTGCTTACTAGATGTAGTGATGATGTCGTGATAGATACAGATGCCAATAGACGCTGGTGGCTCAGGATCGTGCTTTATGCTTGGGGGAGGCCTATGTAACTTGTGATGATGATAATGATATTCGTTTGATCCTAAAGAATAATAGATAGGGTGGGAGTAGCAATTTCGGCTTATATTAGGAGTATTCACATGAAAACGTTCGTGTTGGAAGGTTTTTTGGAGCATGGAAATATCCGCTGTGCTGTTTTAATGCGTGTTGGTGAACTTAACATGACCTCGAAACTGTTTTATTTCGTAAAAATGCTGGTTCCCATAATTTATATTTCTCCAACGTCAAGCACGTGATAAACCAGTACACAACATTTCCATTAACTAAAAAAATCTCATTGGTGTCGGCCGGAATCAAACCCGAGGTTCTCATGTTCTGTGAAATTTATAGCAAATTCTTAGAAATTATTATATATTCCAAACATATATAGATATAAGTATGTTTCTTTTATTTTTGTATCGCTTATTCTACAAAATCTATGAGACCATGCGATGATAAATGACCATAATTAAATTATCGTCCTTATCTTCTCAACGTAAACTTACTAAATGGTTACTTATCAGAATAGATAGAAAATTATGTTGAGTAAGTTTAATATTAATATTAAGAACGGGTATTAATTTTAAAACAGGTTTAAAATAATTTCTAGTAGCGTTTTACAGGTTGGCATATATATGGTTGCCGTGTAGTGGCGGTTAAGAATATCCACTACCCCATATCTTCCCGTGGGTGTCGTAAAAGGCGACAAAGGGAAACAGGCAGGAGATGGGCAGCAGCATCTTCCTGATAATAGCCAAAATAACAATAAAAAACTGCGGTTGCCAACCCGCTCGCCAAGCGTGGCAACTATGGCAATATACCCCCCATGAGCAATGACAATAATAAACGGCCCCCAGTCCCCGGCGGCCCCGCTATTCCTGGCTACGGTGGCGACCATGGTAACGGCGGGGCAGGGGGTGCTAAGAATCTCCGGTGGAGGTTCGGTTGCCACCTACGACGACTCGACCTGGCAACATACAACGCACGCACCCTGAGGACTGACGAGAAGATTGTGGAGCTGGAAGAAGAGATAGACAAGTTACGCTGGCATATTATAGGATTATCCGAAGTCCGAAGAGAGGGGGAGGACACGGTAATCCTCGAATCCGGCAACTTGCTCTACCACCGGGAGGGCGACCATCTGTCCCAAGGAGGTGTCGGATTTATCGTCCACAAGTCTCTCGTTAACAACATTGTAAAGATTGAGAGTGTGTCGACGAGGGTTGCGTACCTTATACTCAGAATCACCAAACGGTATTCGCTGAAGGTCATACAGGTTTACGCACCAACCTCGGCACACCCCGATCAGGAGGTGGAGGAAATGTATGAGGATATCTCTAGAGCCATGCATTCCTCCAAAACCCAATATACGGTGTTAATGGGAGACTTCAATGCAAAACTAGGCACAAGAGAGAACGGTGAGCTGAAAGTAGGGAAATTTGGAGTAGGGCAACGGAACCCAAGGGGCCAGCAGCTGGCCGACTTCATGGAGAAAGAGGGACTCTTTATGATGAACTCTTTCTTCCAGAAGCGGCCCCACAGGAAGTGGACCTGGTCGAGCCCCGACGGTTCGACAAAAAATGAGATTGACTTCATTATGACGACCAGACGACAACTGTTCAGTGATGTCTCAGTGATCGCGAGGGTGAAAACCGGCAGCGATCACCGAATGGTTAGAGGCACACTGAACCTAAACGTTAAGTTGGAGAGGTCTCGTCTAATGAAGTCAACGCTCCGTCCCCCTCGTGCTCTAATCCAAAGTCCCGAAACCTTTCAGCTCGAGTTACAAAACCGTTTTCAGTGCCTAGAAGACTGCAATGAAGTGGACGATTTGAATGACAAGCTCGTGGAAACTGTCCATGCGGTCGGAGCTAAGTTCTGCAAGACCCGCCGCAGAAGAACACAAAAACTCTCCGATCACACTCTTAATCTCATGGCTGTTAGACGGGAGATGAAGCTACATTCTTCAACAGATTTAACAGCATACAGGCAACTGAACAGACAGATCTCCAAATGCATGCGGCGGGACTTACGCAAATTCAATACAGCTCGTATTGAAGAAGCGATCGAGCGGAACCGAGGCTCCAAAGTCTTTGCCAGAGATCTGTCTGCCAGAAAACGCCAACTGTCAAAGCTGAAGACAGAATGTGGCAGCATCGTTTCCGGGGCACCTGAGATTTTGAGTGAGATTGAGAGGTTCTATGGGCAGCTGTACACGTCATCGTTGGAGCCGCACGCAAGTGTGAGTAACGATCCAAGAGCGAGTCTTATCCGACATTATTCCGATGATATCCCGGACGTCAGTCTGAGCGAGATTAGAATGGCTCTCCAGCACCTTAAAAACGGCAAGGCCCCAGGCGAGGATGGAATTACAGCGGAGCTTCTGAAAGCGGGTGGAAAACCGGTACTTGAAGTCCTTCAGAAGCTCTTTAATTCCGTCCTCCATGGTGGCATTACACCGGAGGCGTGGAGCAGAAGTGCGGTGGTCTTGTTCTTCAAGAAAGGCGACAACGCTCTCTTGAAGAACTACAGACCGATTTCCCTTCTGAGCCGCGTCTACGTGCTGTTTTCGAGAGTCATTACGAATCGTCTCGCGCGCAGACTTGACGACTTCCAGCCTCCCGAACAAGCCGGTTTCCGAAAAGGCTTTAGCACCATAGACCACATACATACCCTTCGGCAAATTGTACAGAAGTCCGAGGAGTACAATTTGCCACTATGTCTGGCGTATGTGGACTATGAGAAAGCCTTTGATTCCGTCGAAATTTGGGCGGTGCTGCAGTCCCTTCAGCGATGCCAAGTTGACTGTCGGTATATCGAAGTGTTGAAGTGCTTGTACAGTAGGGCTACGATGGCTATCCGAGTACAGAACCAGAGTACGAAACCTATCCAATTGCAGAGAGGTGTAAGACAGGGTGACGTCATATCCCCGAAACTCTTTACCGCTGCATTGGAAGATGTTTTCAAGCTTCTGGACTGGAAAGGATACGGTATCAACATCAATGGCGAGTACATCACTCACCTTCGATTTGCCGACGATATAGTCCTTATGGCAGAATCGCTGGAGGACCTAAGCACTATGCTCAATGACCTCAATAGTGTTTCCCAACGGATAGGTCTTAAGATGAACATGGACAAAACAAAGATCATGTTTAATGTCCATGTCACACCTATGCCGGTAGTTGTTGGGAACACTAAGCTCGAAGTTGTTGACGAGTATGTTTACCTGGGACAAATAGTCAGACTAGGTAAGTCCAACTTCGACCGAGAGGTCAATCGACGGATTCAACTCGGTTGGGCAGCGTTCGGGAAATTACGGCACATCTTCTCGTCAGGTATACCTCAAAACTTGAAAACGAGACTGTACACCCAGTGCGTGTTGCCAGTTATGACATACGGAACTGAGACGTGGTCCTTCACTGCTGGCCGGATGAGGAAGCTCAAGGTCGCTCAGCGAGCTATGGAGAGGGCTATGCTCGGAGTTTCTCTGCGTGATAAACTCAGAAATGAGGATATCCGCAGTAGAACTAGAGTGACCGACATAGCCCAACGGATTAGTAAGCTGAAGTGGCAATGGGCCGGCCATATAGCTCGAAGAACCGACAACCGATGGGGAAGAAAGGTTCTCGAGTGGCAGCCTCGTACCGGCAGGCGAAGTGTAGGGCGTCCCCCCACTAGATGGAGTGACGACCTGGTAAGATATGCAGGAAGTCGATGGATGCAGGTGGCTCAGGACCGTGCTTTGTGGCATTCTTTGGGGGAGGCCTATGTTCAGCAGTGGACTTGTGAAGGGCTGTAATGATGATGATGATGATGATATATATGGTTGAAATATTTCTCACTGCAAAATGTAAATGTATTAACATAATGAAATAAAATAATTATATCAAATGCAGAATTGTGTGCAACCATTGAAACGTACCTACGAGTTAACTCACCGGAAATAGAGACGCTTTTGAGAGCCCACACGGAAACTTCTACAGTCTACAACAGTTCTACATTAGTTTTATCCATAGTTGTCCATAATATATATATAAAAATCAATTGCTGTCCGTTAGTCTCACTAAAACTCGAAAATGGCTCGACCGATTTTGATGATTCATTTGTGTGTGTTTGAATAGGTGCCTGAATGGTTTAAATTCACAATTGGACTCGTTAGGTGGCGTTGTTGTCGAGATCTAAAAATCACCCGTGCAAAGCCTGGACGGATAGTATATAAATATATGTATATATATTGTGTTAAACTGTGTGACCTCTTTGGGGAACATGGATTTTGTCTATACCACACAATATTTTTTATAGGATTGGATGACAAACAAGCACACAGTCCATCTGATGGTAAGTGGTTGCTGTGGCCCATAAACATCTACATCTATCCTCGTTTGCGAATCAAAATGCAGATGCGTTGTCACCCGTAAGGACTAAGATGGAATGCCTCTTTTCCAGTTAAAAGGGTCTCTGGTTCTCTACACTCACCATACGAAACACAGCAGTATTAAGCTGCTATTTTACGCTGGTGTTCTGTGAGAGCGTGGTCCTTCCCCGGTCGAGCCGACCCATTCGTGCTACAACTATACTACTAATATAGCTGCAGCATGGCTCTACCACGTATTATATCAAGTTAATATTATTAATAACTATAGAAGATGCGTCTTAATGGTTGACACCGTCGGCGACTTTCAAGCTAAGTGCTTCCGAGCGATTTCGAGTAACCATCCAGGTGATAAAATCTACTTTTTCATCATTCCCTCACTATTCTCATCAGTATCTATCATCTCTTTATCTTCATCATCAGCGCCGAAAAGTCCACTGCTGGACATGAGCTTCTCCTGTTGTACTTACGGAGGATTTGTCTTGATGATTACATTTGGCTGGTGGACTGTCGATTGTAGTACTAGACGTTTCAAATCTTTGAATTATTCTGCATCTGGTGTAAACGAGATGGTTATACTTCCAGCTGTCTCATATTCTATTGCATTCATACTGCAGTCTATCCCATATTACAAACATTTAATCTTTCATTCACTTCTGCCCTCGGTCATACAAAGCAGAAAAAATCAAAATTCGAAAAAATCATACATCTTTAACTGATGCAAACGATACTGTTTTATTTCATATAATCGTTGTGATATCGCGAAAACAGTCATTGATACTGACTGCAGGCTGATATTGAACTAATGAATATGTATGAGGGCAGGTGTGCAAGCAACATGATTAAATAGGTGCCACCAACGATTTTTGTACCGATCCGAACACATCGCTGCTGTGATAACGTATCGATGTACGTGGAATTTTTTTTTAATCGAGAATATTAGTTTTTTGATTTGGAATCAAGTGAAGATTTTTGTACCGGTCACAATATCGATAGATAATTTATCGATGTACGTGGGAAAAAAAAATCAATCTAGAATATTTATTATTTGATTTGGATTCACGTGATTTTTATACCGATCACAACATTGGTAGATAACGTATTAATTATTAAGCTATTATAAGTTAATTGAATTTAATTTACTTGTCACCGTGACATCATGATTATTCTGTAATTCATTACATAATAGAGAAAGGTAAATTATCATATCACTTACATATACATATTGAGGTTGGTAGGTATTTAATTAATTCGATATAAACTCTGTATGGTAACAAGGGAGATGACAAATGATTTGTATTACAAACAGAATCACTTGTAAATGTTTTTCTTTTTCCACCTTATCTTATTAATGTTTAAATTGCCCTCGGATATCTAAGACTTATGTCGCACAACCCTAAACACAATATAAAAGCATTAATACATTTGTCGAACATTCCCCTGTCGACGGCAATATAAATTGTTCAGAATCAATTAGTCTTGTCTAATGATGACACTGTTGAAGTAGCAACTACTTATTAGTTACCACAGAACAAGTATCTAACAATATGCTGGTACAGAGAGTAGCATACTGTTACAGGTGTGGCCATATTGGAGGTGATATGTACCTAAATGACAGAAAATACATGTAACTTATGTTACGAGTATGAGACTTTATATTAATTTTGTTCGTTTTTATTTGCATACTAGCTGTTCCCCGCGACTTCGCCCGCGTGTAATTTAGGGTTTTAATTTTGTTGCGCGGAATCCTAATTATTTTTCTAAAATATAAGTAGTCTAAGTTACTCCTTAGTTACATCAGCTATCTACCAGTGAATGTCCCGTCAAAATCGGTCCAGCCGTTTCGGAGATTAGCCGGAAAAAACAGACAGACAGACAAAAATTTTAAAAATTGTGTTTTTGTTATAGGTACCGTATATACTTTTATATGCAATTAGTAAAAAGATGTTATTTCGACATTACAAACAGACACTTCAATTTTATTTATTTGTATAGATTTTATAGCTTTAACTATTTGAAAGCGATGTATTCTTCCCTAAGTTTGACCTAGTTTTACGTTTTAAATACATTTGCATGAAAACAACTACACTTCCTCGGAGGTGCAAACATTAGGTAACTGGTTTCGTTAAACAACAAATGTATATTACGTAATGAAATGGTAAGTATTTTTAAAATAGGAATATGTGTTTTAATTTGAAGCAATCTTTTATGCATAAGAACAATTCTTAATTTAAAAATGTAAGATATTCTTAAGGCCTTTTTAAAGTGTAAAAATTTTTAAATAACTATAAAATACCTTACCTTTAAAAATATACATTAAGTATCAAAAGCACAACTTATTCAAACATTATTTTACCGAAACGTTATTTCAGTACGTCGTAATAAATAGTATCTAATGATGTTTCAAATTATTTCTAATACTAAGTAATAATTATTGTTAAAATTATGTCTCCTAAAAATTATTATATGCGATATGTGATGCGTATTATACTCGTATTTGTTGTCGCTTAGTTCATAATCAATTGTTTTATTACCCTTTAATTTAGCGATAAGCTTATTATTTATCCAACACTGTTTACCATTTCAGCCCGATTCGTGAAAACTTGTCAAAGTGGTGAAAATAATCAGATGGTTTACGATAGCTGTTTAAAATTTTGAATTTGTTTTTTTTATAAATAACGCTTTAAACAGTTTTTTTAAATAAAAAAATACTAGTAATGCTATTAAACATTACTATTATTCCCTTTAACCACTTCTGGTGAGCTTAAAATACTTGTGTTAGAAGTTGTTCACGACAGTAGTCGAATGGCGGATTCGAACCCACGACCTTTCGAGTTCGCGGTCCGCGCACTACCATTAGGTTACTGACGCTTCGAACGTTGTTACAGCTTTTAGTTCAAATCACATTAATCTGCAGTTTCCTTGATCTAAAAGCTGTAAATATATTATGATGTAACAATAATTATTAGAGTTCTACTAATTATGAGTAGATCTATCTAAGCTAAATTTAAATTTAACATCAATACAGACACCCGAATTGGAAGGAAATAAAATTAAAGTCACAAAAATGATTTAAATAAATTATCAGACAGTAGCATTAATTTATAAAGTAGATTAGCCTCATTTGCAATTATGCCAAAAAAATCGAAATATGTCGTTAATTAACGAAATATATGTTTATTTTAAGACATTCTAAATTTCGCGTTAGAATTAATTAATATCAAAAGATTTCCCTCATTAAACTTTGAAACTGGATTACCTAATTTGCATCTTGCACCAACAAAATGTAAGCTACTACCTTTCCCACGATAGAATGGACGAGATATTGTGAAATATAAAAAAATTAAATGAAGTAGTTTCTAAAATGAGTGGAGTATACATATTATATATACTCTTTCAATAATAATTAATACTCAATTCACTTTTTTAAATCCAATAACCAAAGTAAATATTGAGATCCGTTTATTTTAAACATTATCTCTATTGTCATCAAGATTCACACTTTATACGTGGTGGAGACATGCTGCAGCTATATTAGTAGTATAGTTGTAGTACGAATGGGTCGGCTCGACCGGGGAGGGACCACGCTCTCACAGAATACCAGCGTAAAATAGCAGCTTAAAACTGCTGTGTTTCGTATGGTGAGTGTAGAGAACCGGAGACCCTTTTTACTGGAAAAAGAGGCATTCCACCTTAGTCCTCACGGGTGACAACGCATCTGCATTTTGATTCGCAAGCGAGGATAGATGTAGATGTCTATGGGCCACAGCAACCACTTACCTTCAGGTGGACTGTGTGCTCGTTTGTCACCCTATCCTATAAAAAAAACACTTACTTTCCACAGATTAAGTTAACATTTTATACCACATCCGTGAGGGGTAGGCAGAGTCCAAAGAGCAGCGAGCTACTCGAATTAAGATTAGCCAAAAATATGAAGTATAGATGAAAAATTGTACATTTGTACCACTGTCACAAACTCAATATCCTTCTATATCATAATATCCTTCTATATTGTCGTATGTCTTCGAATGTCGCCGAAACGGTTACTTGAGAGTTTTGGCGGGAACTTGACCAGCGGCGGTTTGCTGCTCCTGTATTATTGTTTAAATAATGGTTTGAAGTGGACTTTGATATGTAAAAGTGGTGCGATTTTGTTTAGCATGTGAATTATTAGTGGAAACTGTGAAACAAGTGCTCTGATGGTGATGTGATTCTCAAAATAAGGTGTCTGTCTGCTTAGGCGCCTTGAGATACCATCGCCAACCGTCAGCTGTCTGCTGGCTCAAGTTGCCGTCAAAATCTCCCAAAGGCTGCACAATGTGACGCATCATCATAGAATAGAATAGAATAGAATATTTTTTATTCAATATACATTACATGTGTAATTATTCTTATTGAAAGTCATTTAATATTGATATAAATATTGTGAAGCAGTATACTATGAAGGATAATTATTATAATATATCAGGCTCAGAAGGGCTAGATCCCAGAGCCGTAAAGCCAGTTATTAAGAAGAAGAAGGAGACGGTTACTTGACTACTGTTACTTCATAGTTCGCACATTCTTTTATTTTCAGTACCATATAAACATGGGTTTCTCAAGTCACAGTTCAACATGGAATATAAATAAAATTAAAAAAAGATAATAATGTTCATTTAATCTTGCAGCATTGCGTCAGCTCGACCGTGGAAGAAAACGCACAGAATACAAGCGTAATGTGCTTATATGGCGAAGGAGACGAGACGATTTCTAACCTATTCTATCTGGACCCTCAGAGGTAAGGGTTGTCTGCATTTTTAGTCTTAATCAAGGATAGATGAAGATATCTATGGGACACAGCATCCACTGATATTCAACTGGACTATATGCTAATTTGTCATCCTTATAAACAGCTAGCGGTAGATAAATTTGCCTCTTTTGTCACATTCAGTGAAACAAAACTCATTTTATAATTTATTTTAGATTGTAGTTACGAGGTAAATAATTGATAATAACCATTTTAAATATGGTAATAACACGACTATATTATTCTAACCGAGTTGCAAAACAGGAAGGTTATTGGTATATTGTATACCTACTTGAAAGTATAAGGTATATTTTATACCTACTATGTCTTTTTCGTAAGTTCACTGATTTCTCGGGTCAAACTTTATGATGGGTGAAAAAATAGGGAATGAAGTTTTTAATATTACTATTTAGACGGCATTCTAGACGTTACCTTGAACTTGTGATAATATTTAGTCCACTCAAAGGTGTAAAATAATTAAACAGAAAAGAATAAAATCATTTCCAAGTAGGTAATAGCTTCTGAAGTCGGTGCTGTTTTTCTATATATAATTATTACTGACATTTGACTTGAACGCTAATAAGTATAATATGATAACATTATCAGTAAGTTATAGTTACTTCTAAATATTCATTTATAATGTATTAATGGACTGCAAGGTCGCATATTATGATATCTATTATAATCTTCTATTATCGTGACAACGAAATGATAAATTCTCATATAACACTGTTCTGTTACGTCTCCACTTCATGGCAATCCACTACCCTACATGTTTGTCATAAGAGGCATCAGATGAAAATGAAACAGGAGATGAGCAGCGTCTTCAAGATAACAACTTAAAATGATAAAAAAATTGCGATGGCCAAACCACCTGCCAAGCGCGGTAACTATAGCAAATATCTCCCTCTTGAGGCAATCTATGAGGGCGCTTATGTTCAGCAGTGGACTTTAGGTTACACTGGAACTACTTACTAGGTTTAGTATTCTCCCGTAATTTGTACCAAAATCTTTCTTAAAAATTCATTCAGCTAGAAAACTAGCCAAAATAATTATCCAGTAATAAAGTAAAAGTAAGTATTAAAGAGTTCTTTAACGACGGCAAATAAGATTGTATTAATATAACTGTTAAAATTTTAAATTGTATTCACACAGTTCATAAATGCTCAGGGAAGCTCCGATCTACTACATTGCGCAACAAGTTTAGATGGTGGTCTTGAGAAATGATGCATTCGAAATCCGACGGGTTCCATAAATTTCCATTAATTATATTAACCAGATGTTTCTTGCGCTAACGCTTCGCATCAATTTAGGCGAAGTTAATATAAAGGAAACAAACAATGCCAAAAGTTATATGTAACAAAAATACAAATATCTTATTTGTTGTTTAGAATTAAGTATAAAAATAGTCACTGAACAGTTGGCATTATTTTTTAAATAAAAAATGCATATATTTTGAGGTAAAAGTTATCTGAAACGACAGGAATGTTTCTTATTCCTGATTTTTCGTTTGAGATTGTTTAAATAGACTAGGATTTATGGACAGGCGAAGTGCTATTTCCGTTGGTCGAGTTCGAGTCGAGATTTATTCGAATTTGAAATACGAGTCGGGACAGAAGTCTAAGGAGATTTTAATTAGATAATTAACTTACTCTGCGCCGTTGTGAAATATGATTTAATTTTAAAATAATTCAATGAACATTTTTTTTCTTAGCGTGATTTTGTTTTGTTATTTAAATTATAATAAAATTTACTCGTCTAAATTATAATGAAACAATAAATCAATAAAACTTTAGACAACTTCATTAAAGCGGCCTTTTAATCGATTCGTAATCTTCGTGTTGTTTGTGTGGAATTTACACTGTCGTGGTGTTTTGGTATACCTAATGTTCAAATGCTTCTTTAATATGTACTCAATCATAAAAAAAAAGATATTTACAAACAAACACTAAAAATCATCGACTGAATTTAGGAATCTTTCGCAGAAATAAATGTTAGTCTGTTTTACATTTAACAAAAGAAAATCTTAAATGCACCTTAAGCATTTTGCTTCTTTTAGCAGGTACATACAATAACGCCACTCGAAGGAAATCCTTGAGGAAGGCCCAGACGTGGCCGACGTAAATCTTTTGCTTCTCTTTGGCCCGGAAAAAGTGCAAAGGGGCGAAAACTAACACAGAAAAGAAATGGATTCACTTCCACCGTTCAGGCAAACTAATTGTTGTTAGTCGCAAAATATGCTGCTCGTATTTTTATATTCTTCGTTACGTAAAAAGGTTAGTGCCGCCATATTAAGGTATAATTCCATATTCTTATATAAATATGTCTTAAATTTTTCTTAGTGTTAATTATAATGAAAGATTAAGATGATTACTATAATTATATATTGAGATAAAGTAATGCCTATATAATGTTTGCTTAATCAATCTTATAAACCACTTAGACCATAAATTATATCGGGTAATTCCAAAAATCACCTCTCGCGACACCCAACGGATGAGATGAGATAATGGATTATTATATCGGTATTTGAATAAGATAAAGTTAGTCCCGTAAATAGTGCCGCAACTAACATTTCAACGGTTTCACAGTCACTGTGTAGCACAAATCTCAAAAAAGAAGTTGTCTTGTCAGGAACAACTAAGGGATCATTTAAAATGAAATAAATTTAGGAGATGCATAAAGCTTTCGACACTCCCCGACATTCACAGAATCCTACTCGTGGCGTAAATCACAAAGTTTAGAAAAAGCGGCGAAATAAAGAGCTCACGTGAAAGTTCAAAAATATCAGCCGTGAATATAATTATGGGAGCGAACACCCGCTGATTTCCGGCCTTTAAGATACCTTACCATTGATCAAATATTTACAGTGGAAGTCACTTAAAACTCGATTGGATATCTCGAAACGCGGATAGATGTCTAATCAACTACACTGTTATACCAAGTTAATATCATGTATGGATATCGATAGCACATGGAAACTTTAAAGTATTTCGGTATCTCGTACCTTTTTTAGGAGCTTAATTACGTATATCTTTAGTTTTTGTTTCTAATTTAGATAAACTGCCTATTCCACAGTATGATTATGATGTATGTAATATATAACTCTAGAAATTTAGTAATAACTAAAAGACTTAGGAGCTTCTTCCGTGAATTTGAAATTTTCATATTTTGACAACTACCAGTCAAGTATGTGTACATTTTTTCAATCCATGTAGTGCGTGTAAAGGTGGTCCGTTATTTAGATAGTTTATTTTAAAACAAAAATTACTTTATTAGTGTCAGTGTAAAAACCATAGTTGCGGAAAAGAATGAGGGATTCTTTAGTTATAAATAAAAGATAAAGTCCAAAGTCGTACCTGCGGAGCGCCTGCTGCCTGTGAATTGCAAATACCAAACTGAAATAAGCACAAGAGATAAAGAATGATTTTAGCGCCAAAATACACTTTAGACGACGCACCCAAAGCTGTTCAAAATGTATTCTTAGCTTGAGTACATTTTTTTCATACTCACACGTTAAACACAATGTAACCATTTTTAGAAGAATTCAAGCTCTTCTGTGCGAATTAATTCGAGCATCTATGGACCCTTAAAACAGGGTTAATGAGTATAAAAATAAAATCATAAATAAGATAATTAGGCATCACTTTTTCCCGAGTACGAATCTAAACAATAGTGCTTATAACCGTACGATGCTTATCACCGGTGAAGTAATTAAAATGGTAATTAAAATAAGTAGGAAACGAACCCAAAACCGGCTGTAAAACGTAGGCGCGAGCACGGCCACAACACGATCATAAATTTTTTTACGCCCGCACAGGTTAGCTTGCGTAACAGAGACGATTTAATTTTGTTCATTAAATTGAAAGACCTTTATTCTACCAATTAATATCGAAGTGTCATGTTCAATGAAAAACATCTTTTCTGATGAAAAAATAATCCTAATATAAACATACTTTTTCATTAAAATTTGGTTGTCGAAAATGTAGGATATATTTTAGCTAGCATATTTTACACGTTACTACAAAATACAATACAATCTTTACTCGCATTCCTTCTTTCAACAAAAATGCTGTTATTTCGGTTTTATTATACTTTGTTTTTATTTTTCACACTTACTCTATTACGGCGTTCTCACAAGCTTTAACGACTATAACGTGTCTTGAATCGTTATAAAAATATTTAGTGAAATAATTCAAATCCTCTGATATCAATCTGGGTAATAATTTTAAGAAAATATACAACATTTATAAATATAAACTGCGGGGTTAGATGAGAGTTATACCTATATTTGTCATATTTACAATTTCTATGTTTAACTTTATAATTTATTATTTTCTTTTACACTCTACAGAAGTAATTTTGTTAATTAAAAGACAATTCCAAAAATTTAAATACATTGACAGAAAAATTGTTAAGACTTAGTACAGTCCTTCCCCAGCTTTGAACTTATAAAAAGAAAAAAGTTCCTTCCGTTACTAAGCTCCGGAGATAAAATTAAAAAAATTGCCAAGGGCATGTCGCGACTCACGTAAGATAGGGTTCTGTTGTACAAATTATTTCTGATGTTTTGTAACTTTTAATGCTTTTGTTTATAGATATTTTTCAGATTTTCCAAATTTTTATAATAAAAAAATATTCTGGTGGGTGAGACACATTGCAGATGATAGTGAAGCTTAGTATTTCCGCAACGAAGCCTAATTTATAATTAATTTCTAATATTTTTGCATACTCTTGTTTTCATGCTTTGAGGCATACGATAACGTGTATGACGGGAAGATATGTTGTAATATTTTTACGCTGCCCAGCCGAGTTGAATCTGTCGATTGACCTCTTGGACTTCAGCGATTGCAATTTTTGCTAAGTTTTTTTTTACTTAAGTCTCTTGATTGCCCTTATTTAAAAGTGCAGCCTTTTAGATAACCTCACATACCAATCGATAATTGGGAAACACTTATGTAGTCAGTGAAATTTGTTCTAAATAAACATACTCGTCAATAAAATCGAGCGTAATGTCCCAACAACTACCAGCATAGATGTAACATTGACCTTAGTAAATTAAAACAAGAGTGCGCTCAGCAAGCTATAGAGACGCATTACGAAGCCAATGACGCAGAGAAGAGCGGGAGCTGTGCGAGTTTCTCTATTAATTTTTGATCCATTCTACGCAGTAATGGGCTTATAGTCTTGCAGTGGTATGTTTGGGTTTGGATTTACTTTTATTAATTATAGAATCCCAAGCACATGGTTGTCATCTTCTCTATAGAATATTCTTTTAATTCCAATAGTCTCGTGAATCGCCCTTCGTAGGAATCGGTGTCTTGTTGCAATTATTTATGGTCTATTAAACCCGATGTAATGCCGGGGTCAGATACACTTCAGACCCCCATGACGTTTATTTTTCGACTTTTCGTGTGCTTTAATGCGTTCACATGCTGCAAAGCACACGAAAAATCGAAAAATAAAAATAAGTTAAATTAAACGTCATAAATCCGTAGACTGCCAAGTAATCGTGTAAATATAAGAAATCATTATAATTATTACCAACCGTTTTACTTGAGCGATAAGAAGTTTTATTTTATTTTTTTTTAGATATTTATTTTGTAATCAATGCATATGAGGAAGCTCAAGGCCACTCACAGAGTCATGGAGAGAGTTATGCTCGGAGTTCCTCTACGTGACAGTACCAGAATAACAGATATCGCCCAACGGATCAGTAACCTGAAGTGGCAATGCAACAGCGATAGAGCTCGAAGGAGCGTCAACCAATGGGAAATAAAGGTTTTTGAGTGGTGGCCTAGTAGGCGCCGTAAGCGTAAGCGTAGTGTCCCCCACTAGGTGGAGTGAAGATCTCTTAAGAGATGTAGGAAGTCGATGGATGCAGGTGATTCAGGACCGTGCTTGTTCCTCTGAGGTGGGTTAATTATTTTCAGCGGTGGACTTGTGATTGTCTGTAATGATGACTATGAAATAATGTTAAGATTCACATGTACAAAACTAAATCGAGGTGCCGGTTTATAATCTTTTAAATATTATATTATAAGACCTATTTCTGTTTTCCTTGACTGATGATGACTTTCGCATGCTCTGTTTACAATTCATATGTATCTACCGGAATAATATTTCTTATAATATTATTTTAACATTGAAATCGGTCAAAATCCAGAAGTTATGATGCTGTGAAAGTGACGCAAGGTTAGGCGAAATTACAAGGGCTTCTTGTCCTCGACAGCAGAACCCTAAAAACGGAAAACAAACAAAAAGTTTGTACGAGTTTTTAAAATGCAAGCGATTTTAAACCATTTGCTAAAAGCTTCGCGAGTTTCTTCTTAAGAAAAAACGCTACAGCCCGGAGGACGTTAAAAGCAATAGACTTTAAGTTCCTTGAGACTAAAGTTAAATATCCATTTAAATCTTCGACGCCGGGACGATATCCCCTGGGAATTTAGCGGTGCAGCGCTTGAAAGCGCTTGAAGAGAAATAAGGAATATCGCTTCGTTTTAGATTCATTTGTGGCCATAGTTGTTGGCACCAAGGCATTTTATGTTTAATTTTAAATACGTCTAAACGCACTAAAATATAGTTACGCCAATTTGGATACCTTATTATTATTACAAAAAAAATTTTGCTCACAACTTAACTAATGAAATTTTATGTTACTTTAATCCTAACGCAACATATTATTAATTTAATATTTATTAATAGAAGCGTAACAAAGTACTATTCAGGGATACTTTTGATATAAAAAGTTAATTGTTCGCTATAGAATGTTCTTGTTCAGAACTTTGAGATTGAATTGATTTGAATAGAAAATTCAGTCAAATGAAAAAAAATTACGATATGACCGAAGAGATTATAGTTCTTGCCTTATTGGTCCTAATTCCGTGTTACGAAAACAGAATCGAATCGGAATGCAACGAAGAACATATTGAATTGAAAGTGCAAAGCGCAACATTCGACACTGGGTCACAAGAAAGCGCATCAAGCGACACCGAGCTATAATTCTACCTAGTACATAGCTCCGTCGACGACGGCACTAAATCAATACGAGCCATCACACCCTCCTCCCCCACACCCACGTCCACAACCCGCGGGCTTCAAGCCGCTTTCCCGCCGAAAGCACCACCCTTGAAAAGCTCGCGAGCTGAGCTCCTACTTCTGTTCGGCTTTGTGGAGGTGTAGCGCGAGCGAAACGTCTTGGGATTTGTTGCGAACTCACCAATTGACAGCTTGTAATTTGAGAGCGTATTTCTAAATTACTTCAAGGACGAGCCCGACTTAATCGAGTTACCTTGCCTGGGGTAAAATTACATTTCTTTAAGCAATTGAAATATTACAGTCCTAATTAGAAATAAAAATAACTTCAATTTTGATTAATGTTTAATTTACCAATAAGTTGAAACAGTGTAGAAAAGAATTGTGATTCTTGCTTTTATTTTTTAACGTTTTAATAAGAAATATGAAAATACTGCAGGCAATTTTTTGTATTCTTTCAGAATTTGCTAACAATTTAATATAGAAACAAGTCTGTAAAAAATGTACCTCCTTCAAACTTCTATTATGACATGTTTAGGAGTTTTAAATGAAAAAGCAACGCGACATTTCATAAATTACAATTTGACATGACATTTTAACATTATTCAAATATCGACCGACTATAGTGAAGGATAACGTGCCTTCTAATTTTATTGAAATATTAATTACCTATTAGATTTGTTCGATGATATATAGATATAATATAAATAATTGCAAATGCAAGAGTGTTTCAAAAATTTATCACACGTTAACTACATAATCTTTATTAACTTTTTAACTGAAAACAAGAAAATATAATGTTTAAAAAAAGATATTTTTTTTTAATTTTTATAAAAATCCAATCGGTAAAAGCATTAACTATGTTTAATCCTGCTATAATTATCCGTAATGTTTCTACTAAACGACTGTATAAATCAAACATGCGACGCTATTGTTCGATTCGTGTTAGATTGATAAGGTTATTCACGAGTGTGAAAGAGAAAGGTAGCCATCCAGTACTTTCTGTTCACAATTGATTGTAGAGTGAATGTAAAATTTAGCGGGCATTTCTTTACTAGTGTAAACGTCAGTTGTTTACTAATGGTTTTGTGATTTAGTTCTTTACCTACACGATGCGAAATTAAGCTATAAATGAAGCGTTACTAGTTCAGACAAATGTTTGAGGTAACTCTCAGTAAACATTTTCGACTAACAAGTTTCAAATTGACATTGCTTTCGATTGAAAGTTTACATGCACGCGTGCATATTTTTATAGGAAACTGTCTTCGAGTAGAAGAATATTTTTGAATAATTTAAAATAACCAGATTAAATGTTTTTCCTCAACGATTCATTAATTTATTTGAAACTTAAAATTATAAGTTCCTGTAATAAAGAACCTTTTAACGTGATACAACCACGCTGTAGTTATATGCTGGTTGCAGTACGAATGGGTCGTCTCAACAGGGAAGGACCATGCCCTCACAGAATACCAGCGTAAATACAGCTTAATGTTATGTGTTTCATATGGTGAGTGTAGACTGAAACCCTTTTAAGTCGTAACCTAGCATTACATCTTAGAACTAGGGTGCCTCTTTGTGGTCACTGCATCTACATTTTTAAAGGTAACATTTGGCCACAACTTCCCCATCAGGTGGGTCGTTTGCTAGTTCCACTCTTATTTTCTTAAAACAGAAAAAAGTACAATAATTCAAAATTGACAACAAATAATAATATCTAATTTATATTTATGGTAATGTTTAAACATCACAAATATAGCCCTTTGGGTTGTAAATAAAAATATTATGCAACAAAAGCTATTGGTTATGGTAAACTAAACTATAAAAAGAAAGAAAATAGAACTGAAACACAAGAAAATAGGATGAAATATTGAATATTTATCATTTATACTTATCAGATTCGTCTTTTAGCTACTTAAAACTAACAACAAATTAAAAAATGATATTGATAATACGGATAACAGTAGTAACGCGCTAACGATTAACAAAGCAAAAGTTAGTGTGATCAGAACACTATTTTATAATTTTTAAACTTTTAAAGGACGTTCGAAAGCTGCGATGAGCAGTAATGAAATAAGCGCAGGACAAACATAATAAATCTCAGCGAGATGCTCTCAGCGAGGGCGGCGCGGCAACTTCCTCTTACGATATTTGAATTTAATTTAGCGTTCGCATTGTCTCTTTTGACAGTTTGAATCATTTTTAGCCGACTTTAAAAAAAGAAGAAAGGTTCTCAATTCGAATGTAGATTTTTTTTCTATGAATGTTACGAACTAATTTTAATACTTTTGTTTTTTTTTTATTAAATAATTTACCTCAAGGGTAGTCCATTGAAATTTAAAGAAAAAATTTGGAATTTGGAAAAAATATGGAATGAATTTTTTACTGTTTAGACGACATTTTGGTCATAACCCTGATATTTTTTCATTACTCCTTTGATTGTGTCATTACTCCGATGAAAAAGTTCAAAAATAATCATTTAAAAAAGTAAAAACTAACCTTTAAAAACTAAAAATATTAAAAAAAATATCATACATAGTTTAATATCTTCTGAAGGGACTTTATTTCTTCCATACACTCATATGTCCTAGCAGCGACTTCAAAAGCTATAAAATAATATCGGCTTTTAATATTTTAAACATTTCTGAGACAACGTAAATCAACAATAAATAAACAACGTAAAAAAATAATCGGTAACAAAATTAGGTTAAACTCTTCTTTGGACTAGACCACCTTGCCAATTTATTTGCATGCCACGTTTTTATTGAGTTTTATTAATTCATATCTTTTATTTTTATACAAAATAAAACGTAGAAATAAATTTATTGCTTGTCAGCGTTGGAAAATGTTTTTCGGTGTTTCGGTTTTGTCACTGCTCATAATATGTAGGTATTGTACTTGTATACCAATTTGTTTTTAATTATTTTTATATATGACATTAGCAAGTTCAGTTTTAATAAAAATAACATCTTGATGATGGCCAATTTTATTTCTGTAAAACTATAATTTTTCTAAAGCGAATGGTTTCATTATTCAAAGTGTTTGACAGTGGAGCAACTTCTCTAGTAATTCTTATAAGAAATATTTTAAGTGAGGACGAAACGCTGGCCGACTCTAGGTGGTGATCGTGTTTCGCGTGTTTACATCCAGGATTATCGGCCGTTTTAACTCACGGCCTTAACGTTAGGGCTAGGATACACTGAGATTTTTTTACATTTATTTTTCAATTTTATCACCTCTCTTAAAAGTTGTACTTTATTTCAAATTAAAATATTATCTTTAAGTTCATACTCAATAATAAATTAATAATAAAATAAACCAGCTTACACTAACCGATTTTAAACATTTTAATTCTATTACGATACCAAGTCAATTGTACATAAAACTTTTTTGTCACTATTTCTGGTAATTATTCCATTTCTTATAATTATTTTTGTTTTTGTCTAATCAAGCCATTGGCATCGTACTTTATGTATCTTGTATTACAGGTAAATTAGTAGGTATCCTAAATAAAGGACTGTATGTTATATTTTTACTTACAATAAATCTATGGTAGGGATACAATAATTTGAATGATTTAATTGAAAATTGAATTTTAATTAAAATCAGAAGCAAAACAGATTCCATCATTATGCATGAAACCGATAATTATCGAATGCTTAGCGATATAATCATCAACCCAGAGACATGATCTGTTAGATAATTAGTTCAGCGGACCGTTGCAATAGTCCTCCAACCAATTAAGATGCTATATAGTAGTAATTAACCAACGTTCCAACTACCTGCAAATCAGGTTGCACGATGTAGAGTCTTGGAAACCATTTTTCTAATAAAGTAGCTTTTAGCAATTACAGTGATAATTGTTATTGACAATTGTTTGAAGTTACCAATTAGTTACTCGTTTTATAAGTATCGGTACGCGTTGGTATGGTATTGAGTTATTATCATTAAGAGAATATCCGGATGACGTTTATTTCAAACATTTTCCTGTGTTTTATCCCTGGATAATGACACTAGAACAAATATTTTACGACATACTTATATATCTACCTCTGTTATGTTAATTTTCTCCCCAAAAATTAATTAATTTAAACACTAAACTTTTAAAATTACATAAACTGTCCAGTTATACTGCCATTGTCAGAAACAAATATAAAAAACAAAAATTTGAAAAAAAAAAAACAAGCAGATATACACACAATCATTTTTATATTGTCCTTAAAATAATTAAAAATTAAAAAATTGTACAACCGACTTCAATAATATATTATTAAGGATAACTCAAAAACTATTAGTCAGATCTTGATCAATCTGGACCACATGAAAAGCACCAGCTTTCAAATAAAAAAGAATGATCGAAATCGGTTCACGTAGACTAAAGTTATGAGGTAACACACATAAAAAAAACATACAGTCGAATTGAGTACCTCCTCCTTTTAAAGTCGGTAGTATATAAAACGCGCCGCTTTTGAAGAAGAAATTGATGATCATTTCGTCAATTTTTCATCTAGGTATAATGAGACTGAGCTGTAGTTGTTTCTGGCGGTTGTTCAGCTCGGTCGTTCGGAATCACCGCGACAGAGTTAAAATGTTCTTCAGATTACTTGCATCCCGGATATCCTCTTAAACGATTAACTGGCACTTATGGTTGAAATGGGCGTAAAGATTCACCGTAAAATTTAAATTTTTATTATTATTTGAGTATATGTATGATGTACAAACATCTAGAAGTCAGAGCCACTTACAACTTCTCTTATTTTTCATTCATGTATAAAATATAATTGCATTTGTATTTTTATAATACTTTAATAGCATTAGTGTGAGTCGTAATTTCTCAATATGGAAAGTTGCATATTTATAAAGGAATTAAATTTATTTTTAACTGTCGACGTAACCTTATAGTAGGTATAATAACGAAAGTTGATAAAAATGTAGTAATTAAAACCGTTTTAATTTAATTTAATTCATTAATACTATAACGTGATGAAAAGGAACGATATCTTTGTAGACAATAGTAGTACGAAATTTTGTTTCGATCCCAGCCACATGACATAATACCATTCTAAAACTCTTCTTAGTTTTGATATGTAAGTACCTACTTAACATATTAAAAAAAAATACTTTGTTTCGTTCCATTCGTTCCGTATTAAAAGCAATTTACCAAGTGTACCCATACCTTCATTTTCGGATTGCGATGATAATCAGATTCCAGCCACGCTATCTATACATAATATATCTACTTGTAACTAAGCTTCTGTATACAACTTAACGAGGACTATGGTTTTTAAACTCTCGCCTCATGTCTAGATAGTCTAAATCGTGACTTCCACTAGTAAGACCGCGATATAATTACGGCAGATTACAACCTGCGATTACCTATTCGCCGTTTTGTTAATAATACATGAGGATCGGCTATAAATCATACGTACCATACCAAAATATACTACATACGTTTTGTTCTTGTGCAATTATAAAAATACTATTTACTGCCACGTTTAAGCATATTAAAAGTAATCTTACAGACTTGCAAGTGTAGGTAGTTGTTGGTTAATTTGATTAATGAGTTTATTAAATGGTAATAAAAATATTTTATTGTTTGTTTACAGTTTTCGTGACACGTTAATATTGAATTGATTTAAATGTAAACAAAGATTATTAAAATATAAAGAAATGATTTAATGAATAAAATATCAAGACCATTACATGTAACCTTACTCCCCGTAATAAAATGAATAGCATGATAAGACGTTATAAAGGATGGAATCTTGTTCAAAGATACGATTTTTTTTTAATATTCAAAATGGCTTACAAAGTTCACACGAGTGTTAGTAGGTGCGGCTGGATGGGACGGAACTGTGATGGGGTGACACACTGTTATTATTAGTTTTTTGTCCCCACTCTCGAACCTCCCCACCCGGGTCGGCCGCCATTTCTCGCTTTCAAAGCACTTTTTGTGATTCGTATTGACGAGACGGTGCGTTTTTTTCCCGATATGATTAATGCACTGGATTAGATTTCGCTTCAGACTGTCCACCATTGTAATAACAACGTACGTATATGGTACCTTTATGCCAGTGTTATAACATTTAGTTATTGTATGAATTTCAATATTATAATGCGAAGATGTGCAATTCCTTCATAATTCAAATGTAACAGAAACCTATTTCTCTATTCTCATGTAGTATATAAATGAATATTTTCATTTTAAATTTTCTTCCTGTTACAAGTTGACAATTATTTTTTTTTAAATACTAGTAATGCGATTAAACATTACTAATATTCCCTTTAACCACTTCTGGTAAGCTTAAAATGCTTGTGTTAGAAGTGGTTCATGACAGTAGTCGAATGACGGATTCGAACCCACGACCTTTCGAGTTCGCGGTCCGTGCCCTGCCATTAGGCTACTGACGCTTCAATTGAATTTATGTATTTAAGTTTAATTGTTTTGTTCAAGTTGGTTTAAGATTTTACCGCCTAGTGACGGTGTAAGTACCTATGTATAGATATTCACTATCGCATATCGTCGCGTGGGTGTCGTAAGAGGCGACTATGCAAAATTAAAGAAAAGAGGAATTGTTTCTGATAGATGGCAGTTTAACTGTTTCTTTTATCGGGGGTAAAATAACCAGACCGATGAATAGAAGCAGCGTCAAAGTTACGAGAAACGTTCATAGCCTACTGCGGTTATTGCGGTAACTAATACGCATTCCAACAATGACGATTAAAGCAAAACCCTTTCTACAGCGGAAAATAACCAAATCCACCAACTGATAAAGAAAAAGAAATTCTAATAGAAAGACATACATAACTATTTAAGTTATATTTAAATTAGCAGAATATTTTAATTGTACCTAAATATGATTTTGTAGTTAATATAATATATATATATGGGTAGTTCTACAAACTAAGGAATTTTTGGCGGCTCAGCTAAAATATGATAAAAAAATTGTTAACAACAATTTTTTTTGGATGGAATTCTATTAATTACATTTGTTTCTAGATGGTCACTAAAAATAATTAAGATTCACAATTCCTTTCTGAACAAAATTACTGTTCAAACTGCCGAATTCTCAGGATCCTGCAGTGTCCCTCGTACAAATTTTAATTCAAAGTGCGTCGTGATACATTTATTTCTACATTAGGGTCTTAAAAGAATCCCAAATGAATAAGTTTACTATTTTTCCTGGCTAGGTAGAACAATTACTATAGTATTTCCTTATAAAAATATTGAATAAATCTTGTTTACATTTTGTCCCCACGATTTTATATCAGTATCCTGTTCGCTGTTGAATTAGCAAATATTCACTAGACTATTTGCCGTGCGTCTTTACCGTTACGCTGAGTCGATAGTACCTACGAAAGAGACAAAGAATGTCATCTATCTATTTGCACCTAGCACGTTGTTTAGTGAGTCGAGTGCGTTCAGCGAGTGAAGTGGTGTCATAATCAGTGGAGTTCACAGAATCCTGGTAAGATTTTTATTTACGAAATAAATAATGCATATGACTAATTTTAGCGTGTTGATATGTAAGATGCTAGCGCGTAGGCCTAGTTTAGGTTATATTTTTTTTAAGTTATAAATTGGTGTGTTTATTTTAATTTTAGACAGAAATTATCAGGAACCTGGCCTCAGGATCCTGTCCAATTGGTACCCAGGATACTGAGAACCATCCAGGATCCTGAGCAGATCATATTAAAAATATTGTTTCTGTGCAATAATAGTATTTTTTTACACATAAACATTAAACTACAAATAAATAATTTAATAAATAAATTGTACTTACTCTCATAATTTGTTTATATACAGTTATTTAGTTTTGGTGGTGGTCTAAGTAAAATTATTCTTATAATTGTTTCGAAACGTCGGATTAAAAGTATAAAATAAACAAACATTTAATCGATCTTACAAATAATATATTTGAATATTATATTTTGTTACATAGGAAAAATGGCGCCAAAAAAGAAACAAACAAAAGAAGAAATATTAGAAAAGAAAAGGATAGCTGAAAAAATTAGATATGAAAAAATTAAGAACGACCCTCAGAGATTAGCGGCTGAAAAAGAAAAAAGAAAGCAAAAGTATAAAAAGCTGCGAGAATCTGGCAAAAAAAACTAGTTTCTGAAATGTCGGCTCGTGAAAAAAGGCAAGCTCGCAGAAGTTGGAGGGAATACTCAGAAAAATCCTACAAAAAGAAAAAGTTACTAACTAATGTGATGAACCACTTTGTTAGAGAAAATACTCCGTCTAGTTTAGATGATGAACCTGTAGGTCCTGAGTTCCGTGATCATGAACAACCTCAGCAAGTAAATTTTGAGATAAATGTTCCTCAAACATTATCGTCGAAGCCAAATCCAAGATTGGAATCAGTACGAGAACGGTCACAGAAGCAGCGTCATAAGAGAAACCAGGAGATAAAACAAAAAAATGCGCTAATAGTAAAATTGAAACAAAAACTTAGCAAATATAAAAAGAGATGCCAGAGATTGAAAAAACAAAAGAAACAATTGGAGCTTACGCCTAAAACCGCAATGACTAAACTTGCTGAAGATCCAGCGACACGGGTAGACATTGTCAAAAAGGCTTTATTTGGTGATGTGTTGGAAAAGCAAATATCAGATAATATGTCTAATCTGAAGACTCGTCAAGAGAAGAAAGTTGCAAACAAATTACTTTTGGGCCAGATTGTGAATGCAAATAAGGCTTGGAAGTTGAAAAACAAGGTTATAACTTATAAAAAGATGTGGAGTCAAGAAAAGCAAAAAAGGCTGCAATAAAACAAAAAAAATGCTTAAAAAAGATAGTTCAAACATTTTTGGAAGACGACAAGTACAGTAGACTGTGTGCAGGCAAGAAAGAATTTATAAGAAATAAAGCAACTAAACAAAAAGTACAAAGACGCTACAGGTTATTAAAGACGCTACACATTAAAAAATCTCCATAAAGAATATTTGAAGGCAGGTAATGTCACTATGAGCTACTCCATGTTTGCGAGGCTAACACCCGTCTGGATAGTCGCTCCAAAATTATCAAACAGAGATACATGTTTGTGTACTGTTCACGCAAATTTCCAACATATTGTGACTGCTCTTTATAATGCAAAAATTATAAAACTTCCAACATATCAAAATCTATTAAACGCAGTTTGCTGTAACAGATTCCATGAACAATGTCTGGTAAGAAAATGTGAAGCTTGCACTAGAAAAAGTGTTCCTATGATCGATTTTAATGCAGACATGCCGATTAGTTACAATCACTGGATAGCATCAAAGGAAATCATAATAGACATAAAAACTAAGAAAGAAAGACAAGTGGTAAAACAAAAAAGGGAAAGTGTCTCCACCACAGCTCAAGAACTTGTTTTGAAATTGAAGACGGATTTGAATACAAATTTTCAGCATGAAAGGAACATTGTTCACCAGTACCAAGTAATATCGGAAAAGAAGAAGTCCTTAACTGAACAAGAAGCCATAGTGCATATGGACTTTTCAGAAAATTTTAGTACGAAATATAACGAAGAAATCCAATCTTTTCATTTTGGGGGATCTCGTACGCAGCTCTCACTTCACACAGTAGTTATGTATTTGAAGGGATCTACAAGATCGTATTGCACTATATCAACGGATTTGAGTCACAATGTTTATGCTATTTGGGCCCACTTAAAACCAGTACTGGAAGAATTACCATATCAAATAGAAACCATCCATTTTTTGAGTGACGGTCCAGTAACACAATATCGTAACAAAATAATGTTTTTCACGCTAGCGTCTAAAATGACATATCTGTGCCCTGGACTTGTAAATTGGACTTGGAATTACCACGAAGCAGGCCATGGTAAAGGAGCACCAGATGGTGTAGGTGCTGTATGTAAAAGAGCTGCCAATGATGTCGTAGCATGTGGAGGTGATGTTACTAACCTAACTGAGTTCTGCGGAGTCATTCAAAATCGCTGCCCTGGTGTGACACTTTTTATCGTCACTAATAGTGAAATTGAAGATATGGAAAAGCTGATTTCTAGCGATCAACAGAATTTAATACCTTTTAAGGGGACACTCAAAGTCCATCAAGTACAGGGCAGTGCTTTCATGCCAAGAAAGCTACAATTGAAATCCCTCAGTTGTTTTTGTGATGAGGGTATTATGTGTAAACATTACCGGATGGGTTTACTAGAATATTCTGCAGGATCACGACAAATTTTTAAAGACGTCTACGAAAGTGAGACGGAATTAAAAGATCAGCCAGATGATATGAGCGTTGCAAGCGATCTTACTTTGAATTTGGAAAATCCAGAAGTTTTAGCCACCATGCCTGATTTGCAAATTGACCCGACTACTCTCTTCCCAGACCTATCACAGGAGCCGTTAATAGAAAAAGGAAATCAAAGAAAAGTTAAAACCCAAGAAATAAAAGTTGATACTGTCACCGAACACCCAAAAAAGGGAAAAGAAATGATATCAAGGAAAGACAAAGTTAAAAAAGCGGCTAAATACAAAAAACAACACTCAAGACAGAAAAAGAAATTTAATTCTAGAAAACAAACAGATAAAGAAAATGAATCAAAAAAAGCACAGACAAATAAATACGAGTTCAGTGACTGCGAGTGCCTTATATGTGGTGTTCTCTACAGTGGAGATACGTCAGGAAATGACTGGGTCCAGTGTCTAATATGTAATAATTGGGCACAAGATGGATGTATTAAAGGTGAATCTACATTATTTACATGCCCTGGGTGTGATGATTGTGATTACAAAAAATAGTTTAAAAGAATTGAAACGAGACTGTCAAAATTATTATTTTTGTTACTAGATTTAAGTAAATTACTAGATTGAAGTGTCGTTTAGTCACAACTTGTTACAAAAACTTCGTATTGTTACCTTTAAGAGATATTTTATTATTGAGAGAGAGATTATTATTATCCTTATGTTCAATAATCATTTGATGATTAATGTTCCTGTTGAAGGCTGTTCTAGGTATAGAATTAGTATTTAAGCTACTTTTTGTTATTATAAAAGATACTTTGATTATTACAAAATAATGTTAAGAGGCAAATTTTTAAAATTTGTGACATAAATTATTGATCTCGATTGATTTTTGTTGTTTTCCTCAGCTTCCTGGTGACACTTTCAGTTTCCTGTGGCTCGATTTTTTTTAAATGGCTATAAATCAAAAAATATTAAATATTTTGACTGTTCCATTTAGGATAAGCTAAAAGACACTGTACTCTATTTATTAGACTGAATTCCGCCACCAGAATGTATAAAAAATGTCGGGCCGAAATCAGGCTCGAATTCTTCCTTAGTTTGTAGAACTACCCACATATATATAAGGATTAAAAGACCATGCAATTTTGAACCTAATCTATAGTTTGGGTCCATTTAAATTAAAAAAAAATTATGATCGTCTTACGACTGGTAAAACGTAAAACAGTTAATCTCCGAGGCCGTAGATTCGGTTTCGGTTTCGACTGAACATTCTGTTTCGGTCGCACGCTAAAACAGTATAGAAAAACGAAAGATTAACTAAAAGTGTCTGTGAATTTTTCAATCATTCATTCACTACATCCTATCAAAGTCCAAGCGGTGTACTTTGATGTACGTACACCCGTGGCATACGTGGCAGGCGGGGTTGCCAGCAGCAGAATTTTGTTATCTACTATCTAGAAGAAGCTGCTGTCCATCTCCTGTTTCAGTTTACGACGCCCACAGAATAACAAATTTATTGGATTCTCCAACGCCACCACTACACAGCGATGGTATCCATTAACTTGTCGAACATACCTAATCTCTTGTGTAAACAGCATGCAATCAATACACTATTCCATATAATTACGCATTCCAATTCACTTGTCCCTTGCCGCGATTAATTAGATAAATATACTATAAAAGTCGTTTACCTCATAAAAGGTCGCATAGCAATAAAATACCTCATCGAATGGAGATCAATTCCAAGATTATCACATCAATGCGTAACAATGCACTGTTTCGTATCACATGATATTATTTTTATTAACTGTTTTAACTAAACTTTATAAATCTTAGTTACGCACAACCACTGAATTTTAATATAGCATTATTGCACGAACCTGTACTTAGCACAGACTATATGTAACTAAAATCAAAAATGCAGCATTCAGTGAGTAGTCCTTGAGAACTTTTGTTTATAAACAAAGGACGTGTTATGCAAGAGGTTGTAAAGGTTGGAACGCGTAAAGAATCGGGTTTTACGGGCGCATTATATGGACGGGGCGAGATAAAGCGATTGTTTTGGGTCGTAAATAAGACTGCAACAGGTACAGTGCCAACGGGACTCCACAATCACGAGCCACCAACGCTTTCCCTTTCATTTGATATCATTGCGTTTGTGTGACACATTTTGCGTTGAATATATTTTAAATAACTGTCCCTGTTAATTTTGAATAATTTTACACTAATTGATTATTGGCTGAAGTTGCTTCCTGTTACAGATTAACAATTGAATTTGAATACGTGTTTAAGTTTACCATATCGCAGTTCTACACGGGATTTAAATATAATAATATATAAAATTTCACCATCAATATTATTATCCTCACAGCTTATCACATCTAATGTTGAAAATCAATTACATATTTCACTAAATCTAAATGTTACAGGTTCGAAATACTAACAGATAAAATTAGGGCTAGCGCCAAGCTGCCGTCCGAAACCCACCTAAAAATAGTAATTGAAGAGGCCGTAGCATGAATAATATTAGGGCGTCGTCACGCGGGGCCTTGAATCGATACGTAATTATAGAGTGAAAACGTACCCCTCATAAATATTATATCCATGGTATAAGGCGAGGCAGGAATCGCCCGTGGCGGCCATTGTGTGAAGCTACTCACCATGGCAGTATTAGGTGACGTCAGCGTTTGAAACACATGGCACGAAAAATGTTTCCAAATTCTATCAATTAAATGAAATAAAATTAATAAATTAATAAAACGTCTCGTAATTTAATTATACACCACTAGTACAATAATTTTCAATGGAATGTCAATAACATTCTTAAATTCGTCTCTCGTTTTTAAATTAGATATATTTTTTTTAAATAAAAGTATTTTAAGTTATAGCAAAACGTTTAAAATCTTAACAAGCTAGTATCAAAGTCGTTTGAATAACACATTTCAAAAAAATAAATAAGTATCTAACAACTAGTTTTCCTTGACAGTTGTTACAACAATGATAACATAAAACTCGAAGCCCATAGGAATTATTTATTCAGGGACTTTTCAACGTTTCCTCATACTCTAAATTGTTTTCCAGCTTTATCTAATTTTGGTCCACGCGAGGTTTGCATGTCGAAAGGCAGTTAAACTCGGTTCAGATTAAACCGGTGCCAACTTCCACGAATCGTGTAAAAATTGACCGTGAAATTTCAACTCTCATTTGACTATAACGTTCAACATTCGTTTATAATTTTTTGACGTTATCCATTTGTTATTTTTTATTCATTTAACGTACTTTTAATAACGAATTATTTATAATATAGCGTGTTACGTATGGGTATTATGATTTAATTTTTTTTATTTTATAATGTTACTTCACGTATACTTTTGTAACGAATCTTTTGTAAATATACTTAATTTACACGTAAATATTGCTCAACATCTTTTTTATGTCATAGTGTTACTCAATATGCATGTAATGTTTTATGGATATACTACATATTACACTCGTTAAATATGCACATAGGTAATATTTATATAAAAACAACGAAGGAAAAGCAAAGTGTGATCAATAATGCAAGACATTGTAACAAATTGCAAATTAAAGCGACCGCAAATTACTAAACAAATGGTCAAGCGTTTAACTTCTATATTGTTAGAAATAAGTGGACAAAAACAAAGAGTTCGCTTAATGTATGAGAGAATTTAATAAACATCTGCCTTTAGGAATCCACATCGCATCTGTTTCTCTGGCGTCGGGTCTTTTAACAAAATTTCAAATGCGCGCGAGCCGCTTCCAACTCAAACAGGCAGATGTTCATGTTTCATTTAAAATTCAGTGAAAAATCTACTTTAAAATACCACACATAGAAAACGAATTAACATGAGAACAGAAATTGAACTTTTCCTATGTCTTTTTTTATGTTTAAAATCTTCGAAAACTTAGATTATGATGTCGGTATTTAAAATTCGTCTGCGTTTTAGGGAAGCTCTATGGTAGCGATCGAGATAGATAACGGTTAACAGGGTCATTTTTTGGCCTTACCCTCTTTTGAAGCTATTTAAACGTAACGTGTTACATTTATCAAACGCTTTATAGAGGAGAATTTCCAATTATTTTCACATTTATTTTATTACTTCCTCTTTTACAATGACTTTATTAGGTAACTTATTACATGATGTAAATCTTTAGTGAGTTAATTTATTCATGTCTCCAATTTTCAAGTACTTATAATTATATATCAAACTGTAATTTTTCCTTTATTTGTTTTTAAAATTAAATTGTTATAAATAAACCGACTTTAGTCATGACGTCGGTGTCGGTCGTGAAAGTACACCGTTTTCTTTTTAAAATTTCGGTAAAGATGAACTTAACTCTGAGATTATGATTCACATTGTATTATTGTAACAAATATGTACGTATTATATTAACTGTGTAGTCAAAGATTGTAACCGTGTGGTGTAAAAATGTCCACTTTATAGACTCTAATGGATAACAAATACAGACTACAACAAGTATTGAAAGTCTCCTTAATTTTTGAATCGGCTAATAAATACCAAATAAAGAGTTAAGCTTTATTTTTGATAAAACCTACTGATGAAATGTAAATAAAACCCTACAAATAATACAGTTCTATTTAGAAATAGAGCGCGAATCCCCATAGGGTCTCAGCCTTTTTCCATAAATTAAGAATTGGCTATTTACAAATAAAAAACCTAAAAAATCAAAATTACTTTCAAAATTAAGCTTTAACTCCAAATAATAAGATTTTATTTACATCAGCGAACACGAACGAATGAACAAGGGGAAATGAATTAATGTAACGAACTCAATCAATGCTTGCGTTTCAAGCAATTTCGAAGGGACGCCTAAAATTTGAATGTTTTGTGTAAACAGCGCAGGAACACGCCATTGGGAAGAATTGCTGAATTGTGTACGAATGTTTACTAATGACGTTTTAGCTAGTTTGGTTTAATTCTTCTACATCATCAGTCCGTATGTCTGGCACTTTTGATGCTGATTATCATCATCGGTCTGAATATTTCACGTCCGATGTAAACCAGATGGTTGCAGCGCCATTTGTCGGAAGCCATAAGATCTTTCTAGTATTCCCCATAGTGGCTATGACACCTACAGTATAAACTAGGTGGATGTAGTCTCTTACACTGGTAACGTAAAACAGTTATTTAAATATTGCCATGTAAGTAAAATTTATATCAAACAAGTCTAAGTCAAGTAGTGGCGATGTAAGAATATCCGCAACCCCATAACATCCCGTGGATGCCGTAAGAGGCGACAGAGGGTAACAAATCAGGAGATGGGCAACAGCGTCTTCCTAATAACGACTAAAAATGCGGTTGCCAACCCGCTTGCCAAGCGAGGCAACTATGGCAAATATACCCCTGAGGCAGTCTATGGGGGAGGCCTATGTTCAGCAGTAAGTACGTACAATACGTATAAATGAAATTGTTCTCTATTATAAAAAATACTCTCCTTTTGAAACGATTGGTCTAGTAAATTTTCATTATCTGGTATTATTATTAACACTTCACTGCAAAATTTATCTCTAAGCATAATATACGTAATATATACAGCTTCACATTAACATTTATTTAAATCAATCGCACAACAGTCACACGGCGTGCCGTATATGTCTACAAAAGACTTATTTCTTTGACCCTCAAATTTAGTAATTTAAGTTTTCCCCTCCGGATAGCATTTCATTTACCTCTTCAACCGATACGCTGCGTGGGACGAACTAATCTGGCATAAGAGAAGCTGTAGAGTAGTCACTTCAAACAAAATTTGTTTTGAAGTACGCTCGTATGCAGTGTAATATGTATGTATATTTGAATTCAACAATGTATTTTAGGTATTTTTTTTAATAAAAATTATACGTATGAGTTGGACCGGACCAAAATTTACAATTTTTTTAATGTATTTATTTCGACTAACAAGGATAATAGGGTAATATTACATTCATTAAAGTTAATTCGTAATATATATATATATATATATATATATATATATATATATATATATATATATATATATATATATATATATATATATATATAAGGTAAAAATATAAATAAGTACAGGATTGTGAAGTAAAAATATTTGTACACCGCAGAAGCTCTATAATAAAAAAATATTTTATAAAAAAAAATTCATTAACTCCTTGCAAACTGGAGTATGAGAAACCCAATCATTTCACTTAAAATTAAAATAAATTTCAACATAGTAGAAGCGCTAATAGGTAAAGGTGACTTTGATTCAGATTATCTGAATGCAAAACTGGAAAATGATGAGGTACTATATAATTATATTATGAATATCCAAGAAAACAAAAAACAATTAGTGAAGTCAATGCTAAAAAATCTCATTCTGATTCGGATAATCTGGTACTTCCAGTGGTGTAAAAGAATATATATCTATAACAAAGGGGAGTGAAATAAGCATCTGCATTCAAAAACATGACTGTCCAGAAGTTGAATATGAAATAAGCGAGAGACCGGGAAGTCCCGGAGCGTCGATTTGTAGTCTATGAACACGTACAGGATTGACCCCGTCACTACATCAGATTTGATAGACCACAAACCCTTGCTAAAGAATATCGATTCCTTTCAAGGATCATTAGCGAGACTAATGAAATCAATAAACATCCTAATTTTAATACGGAAGATGGGTGGGTGGTACCATCTACTTGTGATCCTATAATTAATAAAATTAAATCATAACCCAAGCATATAACTGCAAGAGTTCAAGATACTATAAGTTCATACTGCGTAGATCGGACCAAAACTTAATAATTTTAATATGGAGGCAGCCGTGGTTAACTATGACATTGGGACGTTGAGCACCTCAATCCTCCCAGTGGCCATGGGTGCTGTAAAGTGCTCGAAACGTCGAGAATATAAAATATGTTAATGTATGCGATAAAATCCTTAAAAATAGTTTTGTTTTAATGTGTAGTGTTCGCGTAAACATAAGAAATCCTTAAGAAATATTTTATATATTACAATTTTTAATGTTTTCTTTGTACTAATAATGTTTTATAAGGAGTCTTCATGCATTTCTTGGTGCCGATAATTCTCTCCATTGATTCGTAACGCCTCCCGCGCCACGCTACAATGGTCGCGAGTGAGCCCCGACATTTGCCATTGTGTTGTTGTCTATGCCCTGTTTTCCTATATGTGCAGTTATTTATAGACTACAATTTGTATCTATATACTTCTATATTGTTATACCTATATGACAAGATAATATACCTACAACATTTAGTTGTAAAAAAATTGTTCTTGCCATTTATGAGGAATACTCAATAAGATTTTTCGTTTTTGATTTCGTAAACATAATGTTATCCATAGTTAAATAACTTTAAATTTAAATAATTAAGTTGCACTAACAAATTGATTTTATCCTTTTTTACTTTTTTTGCTCAACTGTGTACAATATAATTTCCATAAATTTATTAAGTTAAATAAAGAGTTCTTAAGGACTTATGAAATTGATTTTAAATAAATTATAAAATATAAAAAATATGTCAATAACACAAATTACAATTGTTAAAACCCTTTGTAACTACGTATTTATTTAAGGAAAGGGTAGTTTTGCACGAAGCCATTAATTATATTAATTTTAAAAGCTTCAATAATTTAATTAAATATCTCTCCGGGGACGAAGCCCACTACATAATGTTCGTTAGAGCATAGCCGACATAAAAGTGCGACTGCCGAAAATAAACAATTGTTTCTCTTGCAGGGGCGCAGGCCGAACACACTTGCGAAATACGAACAACGGGGAGTCATGTGGCTGGCCAGCTTAGATGCTACTGAAATTCGATTCTAAAATAATAAATTCTATTTAAAAACTTCGCTTTAATGAAAGAAATAATTAAGATTAATCGAGTGTTCCCATGTTTTGGAACGTAAAAAATACGTATTTTAAAACAATTAAAACGGAAAAAATGACTTTTTTTGGAGAGGGGACAAACGACCATGAGTCACCTGATGGTGAGTGACTACATGAACAACTGCAACACAATTGATTTGTTTTCTTGACTTTTGACAAGACAATTGCAGGCTCAACGCCTCTACCTACATTCAATTATAAAATATTATAAAAAAATATGTCTGTTACATTAAAATAAATACACAAAGTATTATAAAGTGCCAATAAACTGGTTTTATTATAATTCAATATTTTACAACAAGAAATATTCAACGTTTTAGTTTTTACAACACCATTGATTCGCAAATGATATTTGAAATGACTATAAAAAAAGGTATTGAAAGATTTTTGTACATGGTTGACAAGGCAAAACAACCAATTACTCATTAAAAACAAAAAAAATATTTGGTTTTTTATTTAAATAATTACACACAGTATTTGAATGTAACATAATTATGCAGTAATTAACATGTGTATTTAATATGAAAAAAAAAATTACGTCGTGAGTTTAATATGTTTCTTTTATTCTAAAATACTCCTAAAACTGAACTGAAAATTAACTGGTTTTTTTCTTAAAATGTGTTTATCTCCTATAAAAGTTTGTTTAAATTTCAGTTACGACTTCCGACGGAAAAGTCGATAAACACGGCAGGGCCACACAATCCGAATCTGATCACTGACCCATGAAGCAAGCAGAAAGGAAATTTTCTTCTTGCGAAGAAAATACGACAATATAAATAACTCCATTGGCCCCTACCTACCACTACATCACCCTATGACAAAAGAGTTATCGGTGCGTTGAAAACAAAAATGGCGACTTGATTTATTGTGGAGGCTCGTGCATTAGCCGTGTGATTCGAGCTTTGGTGGTCGGAGCGAAAAATTAACGTAAAGTATTTTCTTACTAGTTCCAATTTCCCAAAAGTAAAATATACAAAATATAATAACAAAATTTATTATATCACTATTTCTTTTGATGATGAAAACCCTCAGACCCTTTACTTTATTTATACCTTTGATGAAGAAATTTGCTAACAACCCCGAGGCCTTGATATGATACCAAAATACCAAATTGGTATACTGCTTTGTGCAAGTGCAAGGGAAGTGCAAGGGGAGTGACGTGTTATTACTTTTACGTGTTATAACCAATGTATTCATAAAGTATGACAAAAACATCATTCTATAAAAAAAGTGCCTAATTACTGTTGTTTAGCGCCAATTCACTTAGTATTGCCACATGAGTAAAGAAACCGTACCGTACAGAGGCAAAGCTTCATACAAACGCGCTGTGATAGGTACACTACTACAAGCTTGAGGTGCATGTGTGCGTGAGCACTGGCGGCTTGTCACGTACAGAGAGGAACTGCTTTAAACCGGCTCGGCCAGTGCTCAAACTCAGGGTTGTGTAAAAAATATTAAGTGTCAAATTTTGTTTTTTAAAGAATAATTCGTATCAAATGAAATATAAAAAAAGTGTAAATATGGTTTACTAATATCTACGTAGATTTAAATCTTATCGAGGTTGCCGCAAGAGATACCGCTGATTTTGTAAATAAAATTAATAATTTGTTTGATTTCGTACACACAAGTACACTGCGATTTCCTAATAAATATAAAAACCTTTTCTATGCAATAGTTATCAAATTGAGATTTTAGAAGAAATGCTAACATTTTTAGGAACTTAAAATGAATTAGAAGTGATAAGCAGACAGACGTTACAAATAGCATCAATTTCATTCACAGATTTCAAGTGTTTATAAAATCTTTAATAAACTTCATGAAGAATTAAAAAAATAGAACAAATTAAATTTATTTATATTTACAAGAGGTCTCGATCAAGGTTGTCTCGAAATTTTTTTTGGAAAACTCAGATAGGCGGGTGGTAACTGCCAGGAACCAACATGTCGACTAGTAAGTATTGCCTTCAATAAGATGTTTATAACCAATATCTTAGGGAAACGTCAAAGTACTAATTGTAAATACGATATTTTAAAAGTTATTTTAATACATCATCACCGCAACCAGACGATGTTACTACCCTTGTGTTAACAGTAGGAACAAATGACTATCCAGAATGATTTACCAGAAAAAAAATGGTTTAGTCTATGTGTCGGGATATTGGTATAGAAAAAGTTGTCTCGAACACAACAAATGTAAAAAAATAAAATTGTACGTTCATAGAACTGAACAACCAATAAATATAGGAAAATATTATTTTTTCAGCCTTTACAAGGATTTTGATAAAGATAGTGTTCAATCGAGTTTTTTAATAATAGTTCCTGACAATTTTATTGTGTTTGTTGAATTGCTTGAGCAAAAATTTTGCATATATTTTCATCTCGAAAGAAACATTGTAAATATTGGTAGTGAAATATTAAAACGTGTGCAAGAGCTAATATTTTTTAATGAAATGTAGATTATTTAAAAAAACTGTAAATTAAATTTATAATTTACCATTTAATTAAAAGCCAAAACTAATTGTTGAAGAACAATAATTTAAAAGTAGAATATTTAGAATACGTAGTATGTAAAAAATATTATATCTTAAGTATCTATTAAAATGCTGATAAACGTTTTGTTTATTTAATTTTATCCTCCTGTGCCAACCCTACCAAAATAAGTAAAAATTATGACAGCTCTTTAGAAGCTTTGCCTCTGTACAGTTTCTTTACTCATGTGGTATTGCTGTTGCTTGCCATTTATTACCGACTAGCGATCCGCCCCGGCCTCGCACGGGTGATTTCTGGATCTCGACAACAGCGCCACCTACCGGGTCCAATTGTGAATCCAAACCATCCAGAGACCCACTCAAACTATATTCTGGCCAAGTTTTATACCTATAAGAGCTATAGTTTGAAAATGTGTTTTTTTTATTAACGCCCCGGCAACCCCCCTTGCGGCATTGAAGTATAATGTACTTACATAATAACTCGATGCCTTTTTTTTTTTTTTTTTTTTGCGGATGGAAAATCATCTAATGACGCCTTTCGCTGTGGGTGGAGCGGAAGGGAGTGTCAGACTTTTACTGACTAAAAACCATCCGTGTTCCTTCAGTGCCCTTACGTTCCGGAGCCGCGGTATCTCTTTCGAACAGCCCGCAGCCCCGGCAGGCGTCGGCCCTTGCGGGCCCCTTCACGCTGCTGACAGCTCTTTGAGGCGCGCGTGGAACAAAACGCGCCGTCGACACGGCCTGTCGTCGTTAGACGGACGGACGGCGAGCTACCCATTGCTCGCCGTCCACAGGCCCGCGCCTACGGTGGTCGGGGGCCACGACGTAGCCCCCGACGCCCGGGGCGTCTCCCGCGGCGGCCGGGAAGGAAAGCTTTTGCTCTTTCCTTCTCCCGCTCCGCCACCTCCTTCGCTAGCATCACTGCTTCGCAGAAGGTGGTGACGGCATCCCATTCCGTCTCGCTCCGGACCATGGCTTCGACCAGAGCCGGACGCGAGAGGTCGCCGCCGCCTATCGCCGCTACGAGGACACGGCGGTGCTCCGCCCAAGCAGAGCACACCTCCACGGTGTGCTCCACCGTGTCCTCCGGTCGATCCTCGCAGTGGGAGCACCCGGGCGTTTCCTCCCGCCCGATTCGGTGCAGGAACCTCCCGAACACACCGTGTCCGGTGAGGACCTGCGTCAGGCGGAAGGTGAGGACGCCGTGGCGTCTCTCAAGCCACTCCTCAAAGAGGGGTCTTATCGCCGCTATAGTGGCGTGCCCAGCACGGGGTTGCGACAGTCGCTCTCTCCATGTCGCCATGAGATCATGCCGGAAGTCTGTCCGCTGCGCGACAACTTGCCGCGGCAGCGGGGTTTCCCCCCGGCATAGTGCTGCCGCGCGCCATTCGTGCAGGCGCGCGAGGACTATCGCCTCCAGATCCCATGGCGGCAACTCGATGCCTTGCGGGTGGAATTTCGTTAAATCTGTTCTTAGCTGACCTCTATTCGGCGAATGGAATATTCCTACCAAATTTCAAATATATATATATATATATATATATTATATATAAACAGCAGAACACGTGCTGTTGTGTTTCGGTTGAAGGACAAGGCAATCAGAATTAATACAAATTGTTGGTCATTTCTTTTTAGACCTACTTAAGGAAAATATCAGATGCGTTGTCACTAAGAGTGACAATAGAGTGACAACGCATCTGATATTTTCTTTGTTTGAAGTTGGTTGCATATTCATGGGTACAGTAAGCATTTACTATTGGACGGAGTTAAGTCGGTTATGAATCTAATATTATAAAAAGTACAAAATGTTGCAGCATAATTATTTTTAAATAAAAAAAGCAAAGCAAGAACATTAATCATTGTAGAGTCACGCTGCAGCCAATATAACTGTATTATGCCTGCAGAAATGTACCTACTCTGTGGCCTGCAGCACTAATGGATATATTTGACCGAGAATACCAGCATAGATACTGTTTCGTATGATGTGATACTTTTTACGAGAGGTAACGAGATATTCCATCTTAATCATTTGCCGCAGCCACACAAAATGCAGTTGTGTGTCTTGTTTACCTTCCAAGAAGGTAATGGAATTGGAATTATTCCGTGCCTCTGCAATGCATTTTACCTTAGCAGGTTTGCCTTGGTATAGTTTCTTTATGGTTTCTTTTGTAGTGACCACTGTCGTTGCAATTAGCACCACTGCAATTAACAAGGGTCGAATTCAGTTTGCTATGAAATTTGTACTAATAATTTTAGGATGACTTGTCCTTGAACTATAAAGACTAAAAAGAATAATACGAATTAATAAGTGCTAAATAAATTTTACTTGGTAGAGCCACGCTGAGGCTATATTACGAGTATGGTTGCAGCATGAATGGGTCGGCTCGACCGGGCTAGCACCACGCTCTCACAGAAAACCAGCGTAAAATAGCAGCTTAATGCTGCTGTGCATAGAGGAATATAAATTTGGTAATTGCTGCTGTGTTTCGTATGGTGAGTTAAGAGAATACGAAACCCTTTCTACTGGAAACGAGGCATTCCATCGCAGTTCTAATGGGTGACAACGAATTTGCATTTTTTTTTCACTTGACGATAAATGTAGATGTCTATGGGGCACAGCATTCACTTACCACCACGTGGACTGTGTATTCATTTGTGATCCTTAATCTATAAAAAAGGTGTTTGTTAAGTGTAAATTATGTTTTGTGTACTACTTTTCCGCAACACAAGATCAATAAAAGTTAAAGCATCTGTGATATTACTTGGGTGGGTCCTATGGTCTTTCTATAGGAGGTTTTTATGGCTTTTATAAGTTATGATATTAAAGATGCTTTAATTGTTAATTACTGTGCAAAACTTTTAACTTGTTCCATAAAGAAACGAAAGAAGCCCTGCACACAATCGATGGTTAATGGTAAAGGTATATATATAAGTTGTTACTATTATTTTATTACTTTAATCATCATTGGTCTCGTGGTTATATGTAGTGTCATCCCTCTGTGTGCCTGTGATGACGCAAACAAACTTGTGCACTATAATCCTGTCCTGCGCAGATAGCTTGGTCCCGTTAAGACTGGCCACCGTGACCGAAAGTCGGTCTGAAGTAGATTATTTTAACATTTCACTTTACTTTAACTTGTTTATGTCCTGATTTTAGTTGTTTTGTTTTCACAAAATGTATGTTTATTTTATAAACCACTCGGTGTCCGTATTTGAGTTATTGTGAATAGAGAAATATGAGATGAACTGATATTTTTATTTATGAGGACTGTAAACATTAATTATTGTTTTAAATACTCCGATCAATAGAACTTAAGTTATTGGGAGTGCGCTAGGTCACCTTAAGACAAACCAATTTTAAGAATATACGTGGTAGAACCATGCTGTAATTATCTAATGGCTGTAGCACGAAGGTGTCAGCTCGGGGAATAGCTCAATGCTGCTGTGCCTCGTATGGTGAGTATAGAGGACCGGAGACCCTTTTAACTGGAAACGAGGTATTCCATCTTAGTACGCAAGGGTAAACATGCACCTACGTTTAAGTTCTTAATCCAAGATAGACCTAGATGTCTATGACCACAGCATCCATTTACCTACCGTCAGGTTGAATGTGTGATCGGTTATCACTATATTAATCTAAAAATAATCCTACATTGTTTTCAGTAAAAAAGTTCTCCTGTTATTTAAGTTTAAGCTTAAGTCTCATTAATCCGATATTTCACACTGTTTCCTGAGACTGTAGTTCTTCTACAGTAGAGCCGATACCATTATATAGCTGCAGCGTGGCTCTACCACGTAACTGTTTGCAGAGGGTTATCGAAAAAAAATTATGTGTATTCTTGTATCTCACCCGTCTACTATGATGCACTGATGTACAGTGTTATTAACGCGGTATTTAGAAATAAGAGCAGACCGGCGTCCTATTTTATTTTATTTTTATTTTATTTTATTAAAATTGGTTTACCAACAACTTATGCACTAACATCTTCCCATATAAATCAAGCGATATAGTTAAAACTAAGTACACAGTCAATTACAGGTAAACACCACATGCATAACTTTTATCGCGACAATTAAAAGACGAATTTATACTTATTGAATAGAAACACTGTAGTATTGCCATTATAAAATTCACTAAAACAATCTGACCAAAAACAGAGCGGCAAGGTATGGATTTACAAAATTTACAAAATTAAAAAAAAAATTTAAAATTTAAAAAAATTAAAAGATTAAAAAAAGGAAAAAGTGTTTAACAAGGCAAATGTTTATAATCTGAGGTACCTATCATATAGACAGCCTTTCGACTATTCAGTAAAGCACAGTGCTCTCATTAGTTTTCGATAAGACTTTTTTTAAGCGAATATTCCACGAGCGTCATAAATCCATTCGCGACGAAACCGAAGATTAGAGGCAAGCAAGTGAAGCCAAAACTCGATATTGGATGAATAATCGTCTCCACTACCGGCGCGGTAACCGGCCGGAAGCGCCAGATTTATACCCGGGCGTACCCGGGCGTACCGGCCTGTGACCGTCATGTACCCATTTATAGCTGGTTGTTGCGGCCTGTGATCGTCGTGTACCCATTTATACCCGGGTGTACCGCTACGTCATATCCGTGCTGTCGTCGCTCCACGCTCTTCATAAAGCACCCGATATGCCTTGAGGGCCGCGATTTATGGTGTGGAAACGTCATCGGAGTCGGTGTTCGGGGATAAATCATATGTGTTTGTTTAGTGCATGAGACGTCTAAATTTCTCGGATGTATGCTTGAACTGTCTTTGTATTTATGACTTAGAAGGGATAGACTTTGTTCTCTGTGATTCGTAGATAATTATTCTGTAACAAATTAAAAGCGTTTTACGTTCATTTTAGCTAAAGAATCACGAATGAATATAAGCAAAACCATTCTTTAAATTTGATTAGATTTGATGAAAATTGAACAAAGTAATTAACTTCCATTTATAGTTTGTGAACAAATGTGATAGAACAATAACATGGTCTAGTTTTAAGAACACTACTCTCTTTATACGAGTATGTATCAACAGCTAACACAAGCTATGTACCATCAAAGACACTGTCCGTCAGTCAGTCCGGGGTGTATCAATTCCGCGCTTACATTAAGTGTCATATATGTTCATATATATATATGAATGCCCTTATGAATATTACGATGATAACATTGTCTTAGCATTGACAAAGTAAAAGAACAGCCAACAAGAGTTTTAGTCCAAGACAAAAGAGTTGTCTCTTTCAAGAGTGCTTACAGATCAGAAATGATTCCACCGCACTGTAATGTAAACTTAATGTGAATTGTCGGTTTTTAGAAGTCCGTACCTCAAAAGTTAAAACGGAACCCTTATAGAATCACTTTTGTCCGTCTGTCCGTCTGAATCTATCAATGCCATTTTTTTAAGAACAACCATGTCTACGAGGTGTCAAGTTGAAATTAATATCAAATACTAAGGTCTACAGTACCTAGCAGGTAAAAAAATGAGTTTCTAAGTCAACGAAAATTTAAGATAGGTAAAGAAAGATAGGTAGATAGGCAAACAAAAGTTAGGTATAACAATGTAACATATTTTGTCACCTGCAAACTCACTCATCAATCTATACCCATACAATACTTCTTATTGACCTGGAATGATGATAAGTAAGCAACAAGGTTTCACAATAAAAGTAAAGGAAAAATCTGAAAATCATTGGTGTTTTAGTTATATCAGATAAAAACTTTTTTTTACCTTTGTAATTGAAGCATAGACCGTGGTGTAGACCGAAGGGGGAACATTATTTTTTCACTGCAAAGTGAAATTTGTCTTTTAATCCAACTTACTATTTCGTTAGACCAATGTTCGGTGCATTTTTGAATGTCAGTAACTTAGTTATTTTAATTAAAAGCAGGTACTATTATGTTTTCTTGTGAATACTAGTATCTACCTACTTATCTAAGTTCATAAGGAACCCTCAGGACGCGAGTCCTACTCGCACTAGTCCGGTTATTTATATAAGCTCATAATAATTCCTCGAATATTAACTTTTCATCCCTACATTGTTCCTTACATCATTATCATTATTATAACAGCCCATCACTAGTCCACTGCTAAACTAAGGCCGCCTCCCAGGAATGCAACCAAACACTGAGCCTTCCTGTCGACATCCTTCATCTTTTACCAAGTCGTCACTCCGTCTAATAGGAGGCGCCCTACACTTCGCTTCCCGTTACAAAGCTGCCACCCGTGAATCTTTCTTCCCCATCGGTTGTCCGTTCTACGAGCTATATGGACGTCCTATTGCCACTTTAGTTTACTCATAATTTGGACTACGTCAGCTATTCTGCCAGCCAAATTAAGAGTACACAGTAGATGGATGTCTTTGTGATGAAGACATCCATCTACTGTGGATCACGTAGAGCAACTCCGAGCATGTATTGATAAAAAATTAAATATTTAACATTAACAAATTTAACTTCTTATATCTGACGGTAAAAAGTAAAAAAGTAGATAATAATCATTAATGATTTCTTATATTTACACTTTTACTTGACATTTAGTTAAATAAAAATTTTACGGATTTATCGCATTTAAATTAATTTATTTGTAATTTGCGACGTTTCGGGTGCTTTACACCACCAACGGTCACTGAGGTGTACCTGTCCCCATTCATCAAAACCGTTACCTCAGATTCGATAGACCACAAATTATCTCAAAAGAACACCTATTCCTATAATAAGGATATTCGCAAGGCTATTAAAATTAAAAACATCCAAATTTCTATAGAGAAGATAGTTGGGTGCTACCTTCTGCATGAGATCATATTATTAATAAAATTAAATCCAAGCCCAAGCATACCACTGCAAGACTTCAAGATACCGTAAGCCTGTTTTGCGTGGGTCAAACCAAAAACATATATTCAAAAGCTGAAAGTATCCCGGGCTAATTGTGACATCGGGACGTTAATGATTATGACGACGTTTTATTCAAGGTAGAGGCAAAATCCTTCACACAGTTCTATTTCTCCTAGCATAACTCGTATATAACTTTGAAATTAATGCAATCAAGTTTACTTTCAAATATCCTACTGATTCATTTTGCCTGACATAAGTGAGTAACAAGCTCTGCCTACTGTAGAGCTTTGACCAGGTAAAACAATTCAACGTCAGCAATAACGACGACAAAAGAAAGAAATGGGTCACCTGCCTCAGGAGGTGACAAAATTTACGGCCCGCATTGTCAAGTGAGCTACTTATGCAATTGATTTCAAAACAACAATACGATTGAAATAGGAAGTCGGGTATGTTTATACGATTTTAAATTTGCGTGAGGTTTTTAGCTTTCACTTTTATTGTACCGAAATAGAATGGTAGATATTTGGTACGCTTTTGTAATTGTCATTGAGCTACTTTCCACTTTGTATCACTTGCATAGAAAAATATAATAGAACAAGTAGTTTGTTTATATTTTATGTCATTTGCAATATAAGAAAGTATGCACTATCATTATTTACATTTGCATAGTGAATTACACTTTACTAAAAGAGAAAAAAATTGCCGTAAAAGAGTACTCGTATCATGTTTAGCTTAAAGGTTGACGTTTGCACTTTGCAGTATCAGAAAAGCATTATCAGATACCGGTCTGTATTTTTAAGTCTGAAGTGAAATGGCTACACTGCCATCTACCGGCGACAATATATTGCCTTATAAAAAATTATGAAATACGGTACCTATACTTCGAGCGCTAGTGTGTTAAACGAGTTACTGAGAACATCGCATAAATTTAATATGACATAATATAAAGTGTGGAAATTAATAAATAAAAGCTGAAAACTTTTAATTTGGGTTTAATGCTTATTTTGTAGTATTTTTTTGTAAATTTAAACTGATGCTTAAACTTTAAGTTCTAAACATAGGAAAAGTCATTGTAAGATAGCGTATTGAAGCAAAATAATATGACAGAATTTTAGGTAGAATTGTAGCATTAGTTTAATAATAGATAGTAATAATAGACGATAAGCTGATACATTATACCCAAAGATTTTTCTTATTGAAACTAATACTAGAAAATATTATATTTACATCTCTACATCTTATAAAAATAAAGTAATGTTATATATTTTCAACAAAGTAAATGTATTTCAAATTAATAGAGCTTTTACAAAAATTGTGGCAGCGACATCTAGCCGGTTTACGTCGTATTATTTCGACGCCCTGTCAACAACCCTCGCTCTTTCTTTTTATGCTATTGCTACCCCTAAGCAACCCCTAAATCTATCTCGATTCAAACCATTACACATTTCGCTTCTAGCGCCATCTCTGGTATGGTGAGAGAACTTTCGAAAAAGCTCGTAGTTCGAGCTTCAGCCGCTAGGTTCGCACAGCGGTAGAGCTTTGAATGAAATATCGTGTAACTTTGAAAATGCATTTTATGCACTTTGTTATAGAGTTGTAAATTGGCTGTAAAGTTTGTGGTAGCTTTGAATGGAGTATGCAAATTAAAGCGCCATTACATGGTAATTTATTTGAAACGAATGACCACTTTGCGGTGCAGTGCATCGAGCACTGAACGTTTATATAGAGACCCTGACCTTATAACGCGTCAATTTATAGCTCGATGCCGTTAAATGCTCTTTTACGTAACAGCTGTTGTGTCTCGAGTGGTGTCTTATTGCACCCAGTGACCTTATTTTGCATAGAACTTTCACCTTGTTTTTCTCTTCATTTATAGATGAAATTTTGTTTACATATCGGTATCGGTGTATATATGCTGATATATACCATTTGCTAGCTTAACGCCAGTAGGGTTATTAACATAAAGAAGATCCCTACAATGCAATGTGTTTGTAATAATCTTTGAATAATATTTTTCCGTGTGTTGTTCTTGAGTTCTATATGTAGCTCAGAAAAATCACGTAACCTTCGATTGATGGTGAAATCCATTTAGAAATTTTTCTTACTAAATATACCAAGACAATTACTCAAGGTGTGGCGGAGCCTAGATAGGAGAAAGGGACTACTTCTCTTTCGAAAATACAACCAATGCTTGTTTGTAATTTGTTAAGCGTAACGATTAAGCAAATAATCTTTACTACAAAAGTACATTTTAAGTTTTCGAGCCTCGTTATTTGACTATATTCCTGACTAGAATATATGATATATGAAATCATTGCTTGCTATGCGCTCGTACAAGAGCATTACGGTTTCATGTTCAAAAGCTTTAAGTTTGTAGCAGCAAACTGACGTACGGTCAAGTGTTGATTGAGACCTCCGCGGCTTATCAAACATTCGCGCCAATAAAGACGCAAACAGGTATTTTATTTATGAGTTCGAACAATGTATTTGTAAGTGCTGTGATTTATAAAGACAGCATCTGTAAAAACACGATCGAAATAAACAAGTATTGCGCTCGAAAAGTTATCTGAATATTGCTTACGTCGGATCCAACGTGAGTTTAACAATGTTGTAATTGTATAGATGTTAAAATGCTTTATTACTGGAAAATATTTATCATTGTATCAATTTTCTCATTGCCTTTTTCTTCATATCACATAAATAAGTTCTGATTTCTTATATATTATGACGTCAATAAGATAGTAATGAAACATTAAAAGCACCCGATTATTGTAAATCCGGTAACTGGCTGATAAAGAACAAGAATTAAATAATTTATCGTGCAAATATTTGTTGTTAGTAATGTCACTATATTTAACCTTGTAATTTTCATCACAGCTATGGCTATGGACTGTAAGGGCTATTTCCGCAAAAGTTCATTCACATCTGAATCAACGTGGTTTAACCTGTTAACTAGCGGACGAATATCTGACTGCAGATTAATGGCGGAAAAATCCGTAAAACATATTACTATTTTGATTATATGGGCTCTGCCAACTCCATTCTGGTTGTTCAGCATAATGCATGGCTGTTGGTGCTTTCTTGGAAAGTAATGAATAAAAATAACAATCGATTTCTAAAAGAAGTTTTATTTTTGAGGGTTTCGTTTACTATGATTGGAAAACCGAAATGATATTAAGTTTTCACAAGAGATAAGTTACGACGACAATAACAATACGAGGGCGGCACTGAAAATTTCGGGAATCAAGGAAGTGACACAACATTACTTTTTTTATAGTTTAAGAGTGACAAACGAGCACACAGTCCACCTGATGGTAAGTGGTTGTTGTGGCCCATAGACATCTACATTTTTTCCTCGATTAGGAATCAAAATGTAGATGCGTTGTCAACCGTGAGGACTAAGATGGAATGCCTCGTTTCCAGTAAAAAGGGTCTCCGGTTCTCTACACTCACCATACGAAACACAGCAGCATTAAGCTGCTATTTTACGCTGGTATTCTGTGAGAGCGTGGTCCTTCCCCGGTCGAGCCAACCCATTCGTGTTACAACTATACCAGAAATATAGCTGTAGCGTGGCTCTACCAAGTATAAACTTACTATTTAAAAATGTATTTATTGCTTTTCGAAGTATTCTCCGCGAAATTTGACACATTTTTCCATACGATGCAACCAATCATTGAAGCAACCATTCCATTCGGATTAATGTATTGAGATTTAAAAATATTGCTATCAGTAAGACGATAACTCTATTTAGGATTATCTCACAACCAATGCTACAAACAATTCACATTTTTTTTTTAATACTAGCAACGCTATTAACATTACTAATATTCCCTTTAACCACTCCCGATAAGCTTAAAATGCTTGTGTTTGGAGTGGTTCACGACATCACATAGGTTTTAAATTTTTTATTTGTATATTTTAATTTTTTGTATAATGTAGTTATGTATGTCATAACCATTGCAAAGCGTAGGGTTGATCTACTGTATTTAATATAAAAATGATGTGTCAACATATTTAGGATAACAATCTGACACAAAACTGTTATATATATGTATATTATATTTTAATGTATTTTGATTGTTATCTGTTTTGTTGTCCATATAATAAATAAATAAATAAGTAGGCGAATGGCGGATTCGAACCCATAACCTTTTGAGTTCGCGGTCCGCACCCTGACAAATATTACATACTTTCATCACCAATTACCTTTCCATTCCCTTCCTTCTCGATTTTCCATCATCATCATCATCATCATCATCATCATTACAGCCCTTCACAAGTCCACTGCTGAACATAGGCCTCCCCCAAGGAATGCCACAAAGCACGGTCCTGAGCCACCTGCATCCATCGACTTCCTGCATGTCTCACCAGGTCGTCACTCCATCTAGTGGGGGGTCGCCCTACACTTCGCCTACCGGTACGAGGCTGCCTCTCGAGAACCTTTCTTCCCCATCGGTTGTCGGTTTTTCGAGCTATATGGCCGGCCCACTGCCACTACAGCTTACTAATCCGTTGAGCTATGTCGGTTACTCTGGTTCTACTGCGGATATCCTCATTTCTAAGTTTATCACGCAGAGACACCCCGAGCATAGCCCTCTCCATAGCTCGCTGATCGACCTTGAGCTTCCTCATACGGCCAGCAGTGAAGGACCACGTCTCAGATTCGTAAGTCATCACTGGCAACATGCACTGGTTGTACAATTTCGTTTTCAGGTTTTGAGGTATGTCTAACGAGAAGATGTGTCGTAGTGACCCGAACGCTACCCAGCCGAGTTGAATCCGTCGATTGACCTCTCGGTCGAAGTTGGACTTACCTAGTCGGACTATTTGTCCCAGGTAAACATACTCGTCAACAACTTCGAGATTAGTGCTCCCAACAACTACCGGCATAGGTGTGACATGGACGTTAAATATGATTTTTGTTTTGTCCATGTTCATCTTAAGACCTATCCGTTGGGAGACACTATTGAGGTCATTGAGCGTGGTGCTTAGGTCCTCCAGCGATTCTGCCATAAGGACTATATCGTCGGCAAATCGAAGGTGATGTACTCGCCATTGATGTTAATACCGTATCCTTTCCAGTCCAGTAGCTTGAAAACGTCTTCCAATGCAGCGGTGAAGAGTTTCGGGGATATAACGTCACCCTGTCTTACACCTCTCTGCAATTGGATAGGTTTCGTACTCTGATTCTGTACTCAGATAGCCATCGTAGCTCTACTGTACAAACACTTCAGCATTTCGATATACCGACAGTCAACTTTTTTTAGTCACCGTTGAAGGGACTGCAGCACCGCCCAAATTTCGACGGAATCAAAGGCTTTCTCATAGTCCGCATACGCAAGGCAAAGTGGCAGATTATACTCCTCTGTCTTCTGTACAATCTGCCACAGGGTATGTTTGTAGTCCATGGTACTAAAGCCTTTTCGGAAACCGGCTTGTTCGGGAGGCTGGAAGTCGTCAAGTCTGCATTACGAATTGTCTCGCATTCGTAATGACTCTTGAAAATAGCACGTGGACGCGGCTCAGAAGGGAAATCAGTCTGTAGTTCTTCAAGAGAGCGTTGTCGCCTTTCTTGAAGAACAAGGCCACCGCACTTCTGCTCCACGCCTCCGGAGTAGTGCCACCATGGAGGACGGAATTAAAGAGCTTCTGAAGGACTTCAAGTACCGATTTTCCACCCGCTTTCAAAAGCTTCGCTTTAATTCTATCCTCGCCCGGGGACTTGCCGTTTTTAAGGTACTGGAGAGCCATTCTAATCTCGCTCAGACTGACGTCCGGGATATCATCGGAATAGTGTCGGATAAGACTCGCTCTTGGAATTAGAACTTGTCTTGTCTTGCCCATAGAACCTCTCAATCTCACTCAAAATCTCAGGTGTCCCGGAAGAGATGCTGCCACACTCGGTCTTCAGCTTTAACAGTTGGCTCTTTATGGCTATATATGATAGAGCAAGTTGCCGGATTCGAGGATTACCGTGTCCTCCCCCTCTCTTCGGACTTCGGATAATCCTATAATATGCCAGCGTAACTTGTCTATCTCTTCTTCCAGCTCCATGATCTTCTCGTCAGTCCTCAGAGTGCATGCGTTGTATGTTGCCAGGTCGAGTCGTCTTAGGTGGCAACCGAACCTCCCCCGGAGATTCTTAGCACCCCCTGTCCCGCCGTTACCATGGTCGCCACCGTAGCCAGGAATAGCGGGGCCGCCGGGGACAGGGGGCCGTTTCTTTGTTACTGTCATTTCATAGGGGGGTATTTGCCATAGTTGCCACGCTTGGCGAGCGGGTTAGCAACCGCAGTTTTTTTATTGTACTTTTGCTGTTATCAGGAAGATGCTGCTGCCCATGGTTGCCTGTTTCCCTTTGTCGCCTTTTACGACACCCACGGGAAGAAATGGAGTAGTGGATATTCTTAACCGCCACTACACGGCCTTTTTTACCATTTTCCATAGTGGATAATAATACACGACAGTAAGGATTCAAAATAATATATTTTACTAGAATCCTATAGTCAAACTTAATAATGTCGATTTTATAACAGTACGGTTTTGAGGGGTTAGATTTGTTGATAAGCTTGTATTGATATATGTAAGACATTTAAGAATGGTTTTAGATCAAATTTAGTTTGCTTATTATATATTTATATATCTTATAATTTCGATTCCTATTTACATATCTGACAGTATATAAATTTGAATATAATTAAGCGAACATTTTGCCTTATTTAGCATAAAACATCCATTTTGAAATCAACAGTTAGATAAGTTTGGTAGATATTACCTATTCGTATCTATGTTAATCGATTTAGCTAATTAATAGCGCGTTTTTATCGTACATATTGTCAACGAAGACTTCAGTTACTAGACTTTTTTTGTAACGTAACGTAATAACAGTGGTAGAGCCACGAGACAGCTTTTGCTGTCGCACGGATGGGCCGGCTCGAACCGGGGTGGTACCACGACCTCACAGAAAACCAGCGTGAAGTAGAGGTTTACCTCTGCGTTTCGCTTGGTGAGTGCAGGTGGCCGGAAGCCCTTTTTACTGGAAATGAGGCATTCCATCTTAGTCCTCACGGGTGACAACGCATCTACATTTTGATTTGTAATAGAGGATAGATGTAGATGTCTATGGGCCGCAGCAACCACTTACCATCAGGTGGACTGTATGCTCGTTTGTCACCCTTATTCTATAAAAAAAAAAACGTAGACGTATAATCCATTGCACTATTAAATTATTTCTATAGGCCAATTATTTTCGTAAATTGATTTGAAAACGAATTAGATTTAAGAAATTACAAAAAAATAATAAGGATTTTTAAATAAACCATTTCTTTTTTAATTTTAGTAGTAGTTAAGTGTGTTCTTGCCATTATAGCTCAAAGTAAAATAAAGTGTATTCCAACCAATAAAAACATCATCGTCATCTTCTCATCGATAGTTGCCACGATTGGCAGGCGGGTCGTCAGTGGTCACTGAAGTTTTTACTATTTTGTGTGGTCATCAGAGAGGTGTTGGAGCCCATCTTCTGTTTCAGCTTCCGTCTCTCGCTTCTTACGACACCCGCTTGATGGAACAGTGGCTTTCCGTACGCCGCCACCACGCATCAAGTCAATGACTGCCACTGATAAAAATCATGACTTATAATATACGAAAACTAATTAGTTACGGCTGGTTTAGTAACTGCTGGGTAGCGCAGTGGCTAAGCGGACGGCTGCTAGGGCTAGGCTCATATTACGCCCGGAAAAAGTAGTAGTGAGGTTTTATTAAAGGTTTTTAGAAAAAAAAGCAATTGATATCACGGTACATTGGAATATATATATATATATATATATATATATATATATATATATATATATATATATATATATATATATGTGTGTGTGTGTGTGTGTATATATATGTAGTTAGTGCAAAAATCAATACTTTTTATTAAAACTTTGTGGAAGCATTTTTTTTTATAGGATATGTTGACAAATGAGCACAATCCACCTGATGGTAAATGGTTGCTGCGGCCCATAGACATCTACATCTATCCTCGTTTTCGAATCAAAATGCAGATGCGTTGTTACGCGTGAGGACTAAGATGGAACGCCTCTTTTCCAGTAAAAAGGGTCTCCGGTTCTCTACACTCACCATAAGAAACACAGCAGTGTTAAGCTGCTATTTTACGCTGGTAGTCTGTGACAGCGTGGTCCTACCCCGGTCGAGCCGACCCATTCGTGCTACAACTATACTACTACTGTGGATATGCAAAACTAGGGACAATTTTTTGGCCATGTTTACATTTTTAGTTATCAGCCGGACATTAATGTCCTATTAATCATCCTTTGCAACTTGTAGACAAAAGATCTTAAGGGCATTATAAAATCGAAACATTTAAACGTAATAATTAGTCCGATAATAAAAAAAAAACAAATTGCGAACAAATTCATTATCGACGAAATGACGCTTTTATCTGATAACTTAATTCTTTAGTTAAAAATTATAAATGCATAATCACATAAATTATCCAATTATATTAATATGTTATAAAAGTCTCGTAATGACGATTTCTTATCCGTAAAATTAGTTTTATTTAAAAATGCTCGTAATGACCTTTAGAGTTGGCGGTCCATTAGCAAGGAATCATAACACTTCTGATGTAATGTTACTTGGGTCCGCATTCGAAACGGCGTGTCAACATTAAATATTACGTGGAAATGATATAACCATGGCAAGAAAATAAACTTTTTGTCCACAACGTCACCTGCTTGGTACGTGTAGGCGCGTCAACCGCTTAAACGGACATCTCGCTCGATGTAAACGGGCGGTTTGTCAGAAGCTCTCGCTAATGACCTGCAGTGCAATCAATTAATTTCGAGCGAGTTGAAATATCTTCAAATCTCACTCTAGATTTTTTTTAGATTCGAAAGCTTAATATTTTGGATTATAACTAGTAACATAATTTTAATATGTGAACCGTTGCTCTACTTTCAATATTGTTTGAGAAGGTTCACTCTATGATTTATGCACTGTTAGACAGCGAGTCTAATGATTTTATATTATTTTGTCATAAAATAGTACGAAATGAAAAAAGCAGAACTCTATCAAAAATATTTTGTATTTAGTAGAGCAAAGCGATTGAACAAAATGAAAATAAAACAAGTTTTTATTCAATTCAAAATATTGCAAGGTATATTCGCTTTCAAAGAAAGAATATAATAACTATCGATCTAAAGAGCTGGTTGCATGCTTCTCCACGCACGTACTTTAAATGTGAATTCTGTGTATGTATGCATATACTATAATAATTTAAATTATTATGAAATTTGAAATTTCATTAGTATTATTAGAAAATAAAAATTTTAATAGTGCATTTTACCGTAAGATAAAAACAATAGGTATATGAATGTAGATGGCGCACGAAGTATGTTTCAGTGTTTGGGGTAGGCCTTTATTTAGGAGGGGACTTGTTATGGACTGTAAGGGTGAACGTAAATGTACGTATAGGATAGATCTTCTACTTATTACATATTCTGCTTCAGAAATTCTACTGTCAGTTAAATATTTTACCCAGGTTGGGATAACTACTGTAATCGCCACACTTGTAGGCGGATTAACGACACCATCATCGGCCCTACGCACTTAAGACGCTGCTTCTAGAAATGATATGGATATTTTAATAATTATTAAATATGGAGCGAGGGAGAGAGAGAGAGAGAGAGAGAGATATCGCTATTTGGTGGCAACGTAAGAAATCCATAACCCCATTAATTTTATCTCGTGGGTGTTCTTAGAGGTAATTAAGAGAAATGCTAGAAGTATATCCGTCCCGCTAACGTAACATATTTGAGCCAGCGCAGCGGCGTTAGTTCACCGGCCAAGCGACATGATTATGGAAAATTCTCCATACAAGAAGAGGCCAATGTCCAGCAGTATATGTACTTCTACGTGCTGATTCAATATACGAAGAGGGGCTTAATACCATCAGAGATCATAGACTTAGTCTACATGTGCAAAGGTACAGGATATAAAATAAATGCTTTTATACTAACTCAATAATTTACCACGTGGTAGAGCCATGCTGCAGCTATATTATGGTTGTAGCACGAATGGGTCGGCTCGACCGGGGAAGGACCACGCTCTCACAGAAAACCAGCGTAAAATAGCAGCTTAACGCTGCTGTGTTTCGTATGGTGAATGTAGAGAACCGGAGACCCTTTTTACTGGCAAAGAGGCATCCCATCTTAGTCCTCACGGGTGACAACGCATCTGCATTTTGAGTCTTTATTGAGGATAGATGTAGATGTCTATGGGTCATAGTAACCACTTACCATCAGGTGGACTGTGTGCTCGTTTGTCACCCGATCCTATAAAAAAAAAAGCTGCATAATTTGTGAAAATCTTAACAGGGGATTCCCCATTATATAATGCTAGCTTCACAAAGTGGCGGGAATTTTTTTTGCGTTGAACCGTAAAATAAAAGTAACCAAAGTTACTCCTTATAACATCAGCTATCTGCCAATGAAAGTCCCATCCAAATCGGTTGACAGGTTTTTGCGTGATGAGTGTTCACGCCAAAATAGCTCGCAGATGACAGATTTTTTCAGACTTATCGTCAAATTATGGCCAATTTATCCAATATTTTTATGAATTATAGATTGTGTTTTATTCTGATGTATAAGCTATATCATTAAAGTTTCATTAAATCGATTCAGTAGTTTTTGCGTGAAAGAGTAACAAAAATTCATACAAAAGCTTGGCGTGCTCAGCAGAGCGGGACAGCATTTCATGCCGGCACACCGCTTGCAACTTTACAAGGCGCAGGTGCGGGCCCACATGGAATACTGTTCCCATCTCTGGGCAGGGGCTCCCCAGTACCAACTCCTTCCACTTAACCGCATCCAGCGCAGAGCTGCTCGAATCGTCGACGACCGAGTTCTTTCCGATCGGCTTGACTCACAGGCACTGCATAGAGATGTTGCATCCCTTTACGTTTTTTATCGCATCTACCACGGGGAGTGCTCTGAGGAATTGTTCGGACTAATTCCAGCCGCCCAATTTCACAACAAAACTCGCGATACCATCCGTATCATCTGGATGATTAGCGATCCACCACTGTGCGATTTAGAAGACATTTTCTTCCTCGCACCACTTCCTTGTGGAATCGATTACCACCAGCGATTTTTCTAGACCGATACGACTTAGAGACCTTCGAGAAAAGAGCCTATTTCTTGTAAAAAAGCCGGCAACGCATCTGCAATTCCCCTGGTGCTGCAGTTGTTAATGGGCGGTAGTAGTCACTTACCATCAGATGAGCCGCATGCACGTTTGCCCTCTCTCCCATAAAAAAAAAAAACCTCACAAACTTTAACATTTATAATATTATTAGTAGGAAGAATTTTCGTCTGTTTAGCCAAATAGAAAGTGCTGGGAAAAGCTAATCACTGCACTAGTATAGGTGGTTCAGAGGACCAATCGTAATGGTGCGAGGGTGCATGTCTCCGATCGTGGCTGCGAGATAGCATTGTGAGGACGCTAGCGGCGATTGCGCCGCAGATTGGGGCGGCCTGTCGCTTACGTGTCGCCTCTCCCCGTATCGCTGCTCGCATCGCACGCAAATTATAATCGATACCATTATTGTAATATCCAACTGTAAAGAGGCATACATATTATGGACAAAGTTTTATTATAATATTATTATTTTGAGCAGATCAGTAAGCTAAGTGGTGTAGGGCCGGCCATATAACTATAAGAACTAATGGGGTAGAAACGGTCTTAAACGTAAACCTCGTACCGGTAAGTGGAGTGTAGGACAGCCCCCCACTAGATCGAGTGACGACCTGGTAAGAAATGCTGGAAGTCGATGAATGAATATGGCTTAAAACCGTTCTTTGAGGCAATCTACAGGGGATGCCTATATTCAGCAGTAGTGAGTGATGGGCTGTAGTGATAGTAAGAGTGATAGTGATTATCAATTTATGTGGCAGAGTCAGCCTACTGATTTATTATAGTGGTACAGTTTGTGATTTTGCAGCACTATGCAACTTATTTGTATAGTTTTTAATGAGTACCGAAGACGTTTTTACTAGTAAAAAGGCATTTGACCTTAGCACTCGGGGGTTACAAATTGTTGCAGATATCCATTATTGGCACGCAGATTTTTCTGTAAGACTGTGTGCTCGTTTATAATCCTTATTTTTTCATTTAGCCTTACTCATAGGCTGCTTGTATAACTGCAACAATTAATATTAAAAAAGCTCATCATAATTTCCTGCCCTAAAGTCTGTCCCAAAGCTGAATCCTAGCCTATACCACTGAAATTATTATTTCTTAATCCCTATTTAACACGTAATCTACGACGAAATCAATCGGTTCAACCCGTCTGGTCATCGAAGGGAGTAAGGGTGACACTTTCGTGAAATGTAAATCTACATCTGGCGCATCCTTGAAATTCCAATCCAGAAGTGTGTTTCGATAAAGTTGGTGAACAAAATGAATTTGTTCATCAACTTTATCGAATTGAATTATACGAATTCATTAACATTATTAACATTGATTGTCCCAAAGTTGCAAATATATGTGTTTTAATATTAAGAAATAAAGATGTTAAATGAAGAATATATCAAAAAGTTCTTTAGTGAATCGATATATATAGGCCAATCGTCAAAAGCCCTACTAGCAGAACGTAAGATCACTGTGCACAGTCCCTAAGGTTCGCACGACTATTGTTCGTTTTCTTTGTATCGAACAAAGCGCTAGATATGTGATCAAGAAAAATATTGTTGTTTTAATTGTGGCTTTCAACGGCGAAGATTTACGATTCCATGCTTTGTCCACTATCGGATGCTTGACGTCACAAATGTTTGCTTTTATTTTTGGTTAAATCGACTGACATGACAAAAAATGAACACATTAAATCATATATACTTTAATGTCATCTTGTGTTATAAAAATCTCGTTCATTCTTCACAGGATCTCTTAACATCAACTTTGAATCCAAGTGGCCGTGGATTTTTAAATTCGGGTAAACAATTGTCATCTATCATAAATATTTTGCGTTAAGATCACACGAGGTCTAAGATGCCTTTCAACAAGATATGTTTAACACGAATGGCAAACAGATCAGACGCGTTTGGAATAGAAAAGAGTAGAAAGTCTTGGCAATCTATAGAAGATGTTGAAAGATCTAGTTTAACTATAATATGAACAGCGAAACTAAACCTATCAAGCAGACGAATGTACAGAGATTGGTACTGCGACCTGAATAATATAGTATCTATTGAGCTATGTCGCACCCTTTAGAGAAATCAGGTTGTACTAAATCAATCTTCACTTACGAGTACTCTCCAATTTTATTTAGTTGTTAAATGAAACCTGCATACCTACGCGGAGGAATCAATTAAACTTCGTAGCTTTTCCTACAGAAATACATAAAATTATACATAAGCATGATATTCTCTCTCTACTCTCACTATTCCCAAACAATAATAACTTTTTGTAACTTCTATATATATACACAAGGTTATTTTGCAATAACCGGCCAAATTTGCAGAGAAGGTTCACAATAAGTAATATGGACAAATGGTGAAAATTTAACAAACATTCTGTCCTTTTTATCTTTTAAAGTCAAAATTCGTAGTTGCGCACGCACACATTCGTAAGCGTAGACCGGTAGGTAAAAAATTTATTGCCCATAAATCACGTTCAATTTGAGATAATTTCAAATTAAGTAGAATCTTTATTTACTTGTAGACAGATAAGCTTTTTCACATTATTTTTTTAGTCAGTAGGACTAAAATTGACAAAAAGTGCTGTACCGGCGTGTTGTACTCGCTTCGCGCTACTTCCAATAGCATATTATGTATGCTAGCATGTATACTGGACAGTCAATTTCTCAACCACCGAATCATCTAAGCCAATATATATATATATATATATAGAGCAACATAGTTTTTTACTTACATAGCCGTATTAAAGTTACCTCCAATCTGTTCTAAATCTGTCTGTTTTAAATTGTTTTTATTTTATGCCGTTAATTTTGTTTACGTGGTAGAGAGTCATGCTGCAGCTATATTACTGGTATAGTTGTAGCACGAATTGTTCGGCTTAACTGGGGAAGGACCACGCTCTCACAGAATTCAAGCGAAAAATAGCAGCTTCACGTTGATGCGTTTCGTATGGTGAGTGTAGAGAACCGGTGAACACGTCGGTACTTACGTAACTGTATTGTTTTATTTTTTTGTTAAGGTAAACAGTTATTTTTACAGATATTTTGAATTATGAATATACTAGAGACTTCAAGTTGTAAAAGAAATAGTTCTGCGATAGATTTACAGCAATCAAAGAGATCTGAACCCCGTGAATTAAGGATGAGTTTGGAAAGAATACTTGATTCTGATAAGATAGAGACATCTGAAGATGAAGCTGAGGAAGTTAAGACACGAAAGACTTGTCTCTCATGTCAATCTAAACTGAAAAGAAAATCGATATATAGATGCTATTCGTGCAAAAAGCACGTTTGCTTACAGTGCGCGAAACAAGTGCCCCTTGACTGTGCTTAGATTTTAAGGTGTAGTTGGACTGTGGTCATTTTTTTCCAGAAGGTTTATGTTTCTATTTTTTTTTTTTATAAAAGTAATATAAGTCGTAAGTAAGAAAATACTATTTTTTGTTATTCTGAGAAGATTATTCTTTGTGTTTTGATTTTTTATACCTAATAGTCGGATTTTTCCCCAAAATTCAAGCCAAACATTATTGTAGTATTATATTTAAAAATTTAATAAAGTTGAATTTCTTTTTATACTTATTTTTACTTAAAACACCTTATTTTTCATCATAAATCATAATGCAAAGACGGATATTTAAATCATCACTTTCTTTAAAAAACACTACATAATACACGTGGTCTCTTAGGCCTCACGTCGGTAGGTACTAACGTTACAAAAAATGCGCGTCGGTACTTAAAGGTTAATACAGACGTACACAAATATATAAATCTACTTAAATACATACAATATCTACATATATGTATTTATATATGATAAATAAGAAAAATATGTGACGATAGAATCATTCTTTAGGAAAAAGTGTTAATTCACACTTGCAATGCTTTACTAAAATGTTAATGAACTTTGTTTTTGGAAAGAAACTTGTTGGAAGCTTTTTTAATGCCAAGAGGTATTTCATTCCATAGCCTAATGGCCGTAAGAGCGAAAGATGGGACATATAACCAGTATGGTGTAACAGCGTTAGCAACTTTAGATTATCCGAAGAACGGAGAAAACAATAATGACTATCTCCTAGGTACTGAAGTTTTGAGATCAAGTACTCAGGAGCACAAGGATCGTGGTCATATTTACGAAGACCATAAATGTATCTGATACAGTTATTGAGGAGACGATCCAATATGTTAAGATGCTGTTGAGATAAGTGAGTGCAACACACAATTACACAGTCTATTATCGTCAGAATAAAAGATGATGCAATCTAAGGGAGAAACCTATGTCATGCAGTGGACTTAGATAGGCTGTAACGGTAACTAACGAGCCTTAGAAAGGCTAGACTAGAGCATTTCTTGGACAGAGACAAGAATAAACAAAACAAGAATTTGAGACAACAACCTATCTTATCTATTATAGAACAAACTAACGCCAATCAGACGCATCCGGCACTACAAATCGCAGCGATGTCCACGGACAGCTGGACTTTGCGAACGTCTGCCTCGAAAGCTCGCAACGAGGTGTTTAATGATGCAATAATTTGCATAGCAGCCAGACGCAGCAAAACTCGACCTATTCTCACGTCTATCTTCACAGGCGTCACCAATTTCCTTTTTAAGCAACGACTCTTGTTATACGAACTCGCGTTAAATATCGACGGTCGTCTGCTACATATTTTAAGGCCATTGCGTTGAAGAATGGCGATCATTTGCACTTTAACGGTCACCATAACGAAAGTTTCGGAAGCCGACTCACCATTTAATTACGCCTCGTCGTTCATAGCCGAGCAAACAGCAAGACAGTTACCTGAAAATTGAAAGAATTGATATTATTAGAAGATAAAGTATATGCCTACAAGCTTCACAAATGTCAAAAAAGTAATGAAGTAAGGAGCACAAATTGAAAAGCGTGCGGAATCAATTAATGTTTGGGCCGAGAGTGTTCAGCGGGACAAGAGCGCGGGCCGCTTCGCTAAACCCCGGCGCACAATCTGACATTTATGAGCGCTATAAAAACGCTCAAGTAGTGACTTTTACTACTTGTTTAGTGAACATAAATGTCTTTGCCTTGCCCGCGCTCAACATCGTCCGTATTTAAAAGCGCACAGTTTCGTGCACAGTTTTGCTCCTTTTGCTTCGTTTTATTTACTGTTATGCAACTGTATAATGCTTTGGTTACTTTTCAACTGCGATTTATCGTTGTCGCCTTTTGTCTTTATTGTGTATGCTCAAACAGCTTAGTGAACCAGCTTCTGTTATGTTGCGCTTATTGTTAATCACGAAATACTAGCTGAACAAATCGGCATTGATCGGCTAGCTCGTTAAAGTACCCATCTAAAGAGCATTAGTTGAATTTTCCAAGCTTCCAAGACTTTTGGGTTTAGTCATCGCTCAGCGTTATTTTTAATCAACTTTTGAAAACAAAAGAGGTCATCAATTTAAACATATTTTAATTAATGGAACACAATATATCCATTTTTAATTAACCACGTGTGTTGATATTGTGTGTCATAAAATTATACTTTGGACTAGTTTTGTTCATAATGTTTTACTAACGTGGTAGAGCAATACTGCAGGCATATTATGGATGTAGTACGAATAAGACGGCTCAACCGGGGAACACTACGCTCTCAGAGGATGCCAACGTAAAATAGAAGCATATTGCTTCTGTGTATCGCAAAACGAGTGCAGAGAACCGTTGACCGTTTTGACGAAAATAACGAAAACGAGATATTCCATCTTAGTTCTCAGGTGTAACAACGCATATGAATTTGGATTCTTAATCGATAATGGATGTAGATGTCTATGGGCCAAAGCATCCACTTATCATCAGATAGACTGTGTGCTCGCTTATCGCCTTTATTATATAAAAATCCAATTGAATCTTGTTGCTTTCAAAAAAAATTATATTTTACGAGTAAGTGGTATTTTAGGTTTAAAATTACGTAATTCATACTGAATTAAAAAGCTATCGTGATGTTCGGCAGTGAAATTTTAAAGGCTGTATAAGATGTAAGGATAGATGTATAAAAAGTTTGTTAGACCTTTGGTTCAAATAAAAATGCACAAATAGCGTCCACATCATTCTTGTGACATTTTTTTTATATACATCACTCATTAGTAGAATTATTTATTATATATTTGTTAGCTTCATAGGTGGTCATTCCATTTTTATAGCTCCAGGCGTTATGTATTCCACATTCGTGCTACTTTTACAGTGCTAGATATGTATTATCACTTTGGCAAAGGCCACCCACAAGTGTTACTACATACCTTCAGGTACTACGACAAGGCCTTCAAGGAATAACAATGTTGTGCCTACGCTAAGCAAGGCTGCTAGGACAATAGACGCGATTCATAACTCCTTGATATATCCGATTCGATGACTAATCGATGTTTACATCGTCAGCGATTGCTAATGTAATTTAAAGTAGAACAATTGATAATTTTTGTTTTATTAAATACCTAACTATATTAACAACAGCGCGTTCAAATTCTTAAAGCACATTCTTTTTATAAAATAGCAATCACAAATTCAAATATTTTTAACTACCATAGTATGTTAAATATTTAAGAACCCAAAGCATTAGAAAACTACGTAAAACAATACTAATTTATAATTTATAACAAAAAGAATCAGCCTGTACTTTCCATCAATCCTATTACAGACTATAAAAGTCCCCTGCTGAACATAGGCCTCCCTCATAGATGGCCTCAAGGGGGGAATTTGCCATAGTTGCCGTACTTGGCAAGCGGGTTGGCAAGCTGCTGCCCATCTCCTGTTTCATTTTGCCTCTGTCGCCTCTACGACACTCGAGACCTCGAGACGATATGTGGTAGTGAATATTCTTACACCGCCACTACATGGTAATTTTGTATTATCTATTTAACACGATATTATATTTCATTACTTTATGGTAATGCACAAGTTAAACATATGTATAACCAAATCATAATATATATAAATAACCTGCTTACTATTCATTGCCGACCTTTGTTCATTTCAAGCACCAAAAGAAAGTCCTCATGCATACCATAGTAAAGTATTCGTCCGCCAACCCGTACCTTATTTTCTTCACAAATTAGACGATTAGGAGTCGGCCGGTGATGCTATATCTATTCAATTAAAGCTGAGTACGCCCCGGTCACCTACCGCGTCGATTTTTTAATCGTATGTATGCAACGTGCGAAACACGGCGGCATTTCGCATATCAATGCGTTGGACAAATTGATGGAAAAAATAATGGCAGCGCGTGTCAAACAGATGTGTGTTCGAGGATTTTAATATAATTGCCGCGCTGTGTTTTTTGTCTTCATGTGGAAACCATAGGATGAATCAGAACTTTCGTAACCAAAAATAACTAAGGATATACATTGATTCATTCAGTTCTTTATACAATTGAAGTGACAGATATATTTACAGGCCCTCTGATTATAAGTGGCTATGGAGCCCACGGACACCTGCAGCCTACTTTGAATAACAAGGCTACAGATGGGTTGATCTCTGAGGAATAAGATGGGATGTCTCACAGCGTATAATTATACTGACTCTCTATATACTCTTCAGATCGAAACGCAGTAATGCAAACACTGTTATTAACCGCAGAGGTATATAAGAGACACAGTCAGTGGTCTTTTAGGCAGAAAAGGAAAGACTTTACCATCTGTATTTTAGTTCTTATTTGATTTAATTGATGGTAGATTCAGATGACAGACAAGCTCGTGGAAACTGTCCATGCGGTCGGAGCTAAGTTCTGCAAGACCCGCCGCAGAAGAACACAAAAACTCTCCGATCACACTCTTAATCTCATGGCTGTTAGACGGGAGATGAAGCTACATTCTTCAACAGATTTAACAGCATACAGGTAACTGAACAGACAGATCTCCAAATGCATGCGGCGGGACTTACGCAAATTCAATACAGCTCGTATTGAAGAAGCGATCGAGCGGAACCGAGGCTCCAAAGTCTTTGCCAGAGATCTGTCTGCCAGAAAGCGCCAACTGTTAAAGCTGAAGACAGAGTGTGGCAGCATCGTTTCCGGGGCACCTGAGATTTTGAGTGAGATTGAGAGGTTCTATGGGCAGCTGTACACGTCATCGTTGGAGCCGCACGCAAGTGTGAGTAACGATCCAAGAGCGAGTCTTATCCGACATTATTCCGATGATATCCCGGACGTCAGTCTGAGCGAGATTAGAATGGCTCTCCAGCACCTTAAAAACGGCAAGGCCCCAGGCGAGGATGGAATTACAGCGGAGCTTCTGAAAGCGGGTGGAAAACCGGTACTTGAAGTCCTTCAGAAGCTCTTTAATTCCGTCCTCCATGGTGGCATTACACCGGAGGCGTGGAGCAGAAGTGCGGTGGTCTTGTTCTTCAAGAAAGGCGACAACGCTCTCTTGAAGAACTACAGACCGATTTCCCTTCTGAGCCGCGTCTACGTGCTGTTTTCGAGAGTCATTACGAATCGTCTCGCGCGCAGACTTGACGACTTCCAGCCTCCCGAACAAGCCGGTTTCCGAAAAGGCTTTAGCACCATAGACCACATACATACCCTTCGGCAAATTGTACAGAAGTCCGAGGAGTACAATTTGCCACTATGTCTGGCGTATGTGGACTATGAGAAAGCCTTTGATTCCGTCGAAATTTGGGCGGTGCTGCAGTCCCTTCAGCGATGCCAAGTTGACTGTCGGTATATCGAAGTGTTGAAGTGCTTGTACAGTAGGGCTACGATGGCTATCCGAGTACAGAACCAGAGTACGAAACCTATCCAATTGCAGAGAGGTGTAAGACAGGGTGACGTCATATCCCCGAAACTCTTTACCGCTGCATTGGAAGATGTTTTCAAGCTTCTGGACTGGAAAGGATACGGTATCAACATCAATGGCGAGTACATTACTCACCTTCGATTTGCCGACGATATAGTCCTTATGGCAGAATCGCTGGAGGACCTAAGCACTATGCTCAATGACCTCAATAGTGTTTCCCAACGGATAGGTCTTAAGATGAACATGGACAAAACAAAGATCATGTTTAATGTCCATGTCACACCTATGCCGGTAGTTGTTGGGAACACTAAGCTCGAAGTTGTTGACGAGTATGTTTACCTGGGACAAATAGTCCGACTAGGTAAGTCCAACTTCGACCGAGAGGTCAATCGACGGATTCAACTCGGTTGGGCAGCGTTCGGGAAATTACGGCACATCTTCTCGTCAGGTATACCTCAAAACTTGAAAACGAGACTGTACAACTAGTGCGTGTTGCCAGTGATGACTTACGGAACTGAGACGTGGTCCTTCACTGCTGGCCGTATGATGAAGCTCTAGGTCGCTCAGCGAGCTATGGAGAGGGCTATGCCCGGAGTTTCTCTGCGTGATAAACTCAGAAATGAGGATATCCGCAGTAGAACCAGAGTGACCGACATAGCCCAACGGATTAGTAAGCTGAAGTGGCAATGGGCCGGCCATATAGCTCGAAGAACCGACAACCGATGGGGAAGAAAGGTTCTCGAGTGGCAGCCTCGTACCGGCAGGCGAAGTGTAGGGCGTCCCCCCACTAGATGGAGTGACGACCTGGTAAGATATGCAGGAAGTCGATGGATGCAGGTGGCTCAGGACCGTGCTTTGTGGCATTCTTTGGGGGAGGCCTATGTTCAGCAGTGGACTTGTGAAGGGCTGTAATGATTATGATGATGGTGATGATGATGATGATGAAGATTCAGATATCTATGGATTACTGCATTTACTTAGCATCAAGTGTGCTCATTTTTGTCAACGTTATTTTATAAAAAACTCGTTGTAAACAAACAAACTAAAATCAACGAGTAATAAACAGTAAATTCAAACCAACAGACTCGTTTCGATCGGTGCTGCATAAAGCGTATTTAATTTATTCATTAGTTTCCCTGCTATATGGCTTCGTGTCGACGTCAAATATAGGTGTGCAATTTATAAAAGTGTTAATGTTAGTGTAACGCAGTGCATCGCAAATTGATAGGATGACGTGTGTAGGATGTGTCCACTTTCGAACCAGTGATACATTGACATTCTTAGTCAAAACAGGAGCTCCCCTAGAATACGATTCAGGTGATTTGTGGTGAATTCAACTTTTGTGATTTCATAGAAAAAATAAATTTCCAATTTGGCAGATGTCAGGCGTTTTTTGCTGAGTACTCAAAACAATAACAAAAAGGCTGACTGCCTGAATTTCGTTCATCATTCATTCCCCTAGTCTTTATCTTTTATTATTATTCCAGACATCACAAAACGTACATTGGCTAAATTGAGGTACAGAAAATAAAATAAGAAGTCAAGTCTTACTATAAAATTACTAGTTTATTAGGTCCACAAATAACTGTTATTATATATATTCTATTTTTTTTTAAGTTGTAACATAGTACATAAGAACTTTGAGACCGTAACCGTTAGCTATATAACTCAGTACATTTTAAAGTATGTGCCGTGTGGTGTTAGGAGAATCCGTCATCCTATTTCTATGAGATACGCCAAAATGACTTCATGAATTTCGGTAGGACATGCGGTCCGCCTGGAAAGCGTCACGATGAAGGAACATTCTCCGTACAACGGGAGAGCCTAACAGTGCTTTTACTAGTGGATGATAAAAAAGAAGTTCACCCTTCGACTATAATTGCTCTTGTCCACAAACCTCTGGTATTTTATTGGATTATTTCAAGCTGTTATTGTGTACTATAATAATTAAAATAGAATCTATACATAAGAGTAGGTACCTACAAGTATTAAACTAAAATAAATTGATGCTTAAATATTAAGTGTTCCTAGTTTAAAAAGTAAGCAGACTTTCAGAATAAATTATTGTAAAACGGCAGATAAAGAGTTATATAACGTTTGATTAAACATATTTATGACGGCAGGCAAATAATTGTAGGGTGGCCCCTCGTTAGATGGAGTAAAACATACAGAAAGGATGGGTGCAGTTGAGCGAGGACCGTGTTTTATTTCGTTTGTTGGGTAAGGTATTTGTTCAGAATTCTATTGAGATATTGAACTTGTTACTCCCGTGTACTAGCATTATTAGAATATCCATTACCCCATATTATCCCGTGGCTGTCGTAAAAAGCGACAGAGGGAAACAAATCAGATCATCAGTGCAGTGTCTCCCTAATAACGACTAAAAATAAAAATAAAACTGCGGTTGCAAACTCGCTTACAAAGCGTAGCAACTACGGCAAATATCCCCCCGCCCCCTCCCTGAGGCAATATATGGGATAGGGCTATGTTCGACAGTGGACTTTAATATGTTGGGACGGAACGGATGAACTTGTTAAGGCGACACCGCGAAAAAATGCACCTCCTTTCATCAAATAGTATAGGAGTATGACACGACTAACGAAACTGGAATTTTGATATAGGTATATCATATCTTGAGTTTGCTTGCTCAAAAACACGATTGTAAAATTTTGACTCGATCATAATTATTTGCGAAATCACCTCTAAAATATCACTTTAGTTGAAATTACAACGAAATTACTTAATCTATATGCTTGGAAACCACTCGAATACATTCATAACATCAATATTCGTAATTTACTTGCTCATTATTTTGATTGCTAAAATCAATAATTTTTTAAAAATATTTTAAGATTCTACGCGATTTCTAAGCGGTTTTAATATTCGCGGGCGCTACGCAATTTTAAACCTTATGACGGCGTTTTTGAAGTTTTTATAGAAATTATGTTTTACTCTGGTTAGTCCGGCGATAGCCCGCTTCAACGGTTTTCGCGGTGTCGCCTTAAGAGCTAAAATCGTAATGATGATGAAACACTGTTAGACCGAAATCTTATCAAATTATCCGAACTTACATTTCGCTTAACACTATTATTATTTTAACAGTATGACATGGAAGGAGGAATAGGAAAGACAAGGAAAGATACAGCCTATACATTCACTATGTATACACCCCACTGCTTGACATAGGCCTCCTTTCATTTTTGGGGGCGTTTTAGGCTCAGGAAATGTCCGCAGCACGTGTTAAATCATCTGTTATAATTACAATTAACAGTTAAATCTTATATGTGCCCAGTATAATTGGTGGACGAGGCTCTAACGAACAAAAGATGGTGAAAAATCCATCTTAAAAAACTTAACCCAAATGTCACTAAGATGTAATGTTCAAAAACTCGCCCGCCATTCATATCTTCCAAATAATGCTTGTTAGATCGCACATTCTTCTAAAGTTGCGGATTAGCAGTACACTTAAAAAGTGTTTCCGTCGATTTGATGTAATTCTTTATTTATATTTCAAAGCAACGACCAAATTGTTGAGTTAGATGTAATATTAAACAGATAGTCACACGCATTTATTCATCTTTTGTCATATATAGGCCGCATGCATCTCTTGACCGTAATTTGTCAGATATGTTATCAGCTTATAACAGGCGCCTGGCCAGCGCCCTGTCGGCCACTATATCTTTTATACAGCTGTAATGGACACACGCTAATTGCGTCATGATACATTAATGCTGAATGCTTGTAATGTTTTTAAATTGAAGAAAGCTTTTGTTATCTAATTAAATGAAAACAAAAAACAAAAACTGTAATAAATTAATGATGGTACCATATCATGTAGGTACACAAAATGCATGGTTAAAAAGCAGGATCAAAATTGCGAGACTTCTACAGAACCGCTCAAGTGATCGAGATCACGCTCCCACAGAATACCAGCGTAAAATAGCAACATACTCTTTTGTTTCGTATGATGAAATTAGAGAACCGGAGAACCTATTACTGGTATTATGGCGTTCCATTTTACCTCTGGGACGACAATGCATATGCATTCAGCCTATATTAGCCATTAAGCAATGTGTCGATGACCTACCGTCTTTAAAGTTGGTTGCAGGTGGCCATAGGCTACAGTGGCTGACTGCAAGATGGACTGGATTCGTGAATTACTCTAATATTAAAGATATTTAAAAATGGAACCATCGAAATGGAACGTTGGATATTATATCACCTTATTATTTAAGACAAGTATGTTTTCTGTCTACAAAAAAGAAAAGTAAAACGCTATGAACCGTCTTTGTCCCAAGGGAACAACGAATATTAATGGCCTTTTCAGTACTTTATGCGAGAAAGAGCCGTTGTCCGTATTTAATTTTTGCAAATGAGATTGAAATAAGTATACAAAAGAATAATCTGTAGCGGTACCTACGTTTTTTATTTAAAATATTTTGTGAATAGATAATAGTAATATTACTTATACTACTACTAAATTGGTACTTTTTACTACATGAAATACATAAATTTTACTTCATGTAGTAATTTAGTAGTAGCATTTAGATAAAATCTCTACAAATAAATAAAATTGAAGTGTCTGTTTGTAATGTCAAAATTACGGCTTTTTACGAAATGCATATGAAAGTCTCCAGGCGAGGATGGAATCACAGCGGAGCTTCTGAAAGCGGATGGAAAACCGGTACTTGAAGTCCTTCAGAAGCTCTTTAATTCCGTCGTCCATGGTGGCATTACACCGGCGGCGTGGAGCAGAAGTGCGGTGGTCTTGTTCTTCAAGAAAGGCGACAACGCCCTCTTGAAGAACTACAGACCGATTTCCCTTCTGAGCCCCGTCTACGTGCTGTTTTCGAAAGTCATTACGAATCGTCTTGCGCGCAGACTTGACGATTTCCAGCCTCCCGAACAAGCCGGTTTCCGAAAAGGCTTTAGTACCATAGACCACATACATACCATTCGGCAAATTGTACAGAGGTCAGAGGAGTACAATTTGCCACTATGTCTAGGATAGGTCTTAAGATGAACATGGACAAAACAAAGATCATGTTTAATGTCCATGTCACACCTATGCCGGTAGTTGTTGGGAGCACTAAGCTCGAAGTTGTTGATGAGTATGTTTACCTGGGACAAATAGTCCGACTAGGTAAGTCCAACTTCGACCGAGAGGTCAATCGACGGATTCAACTCGGTTGGGCAGCGTTCGGGAAATTACGGCACATCTTCTCGTCAGGTATACCTCAAAACTTGAAAACGAGACTGTACAACCAGTGCGCGTTGCCAGTGATGACATACGGAACTGAGACGTGGTCCTTCACTGCTGGCCGGATGAGAAAGCTCAAGGTTGCTCAGCGAGCTATGGAGAGGGCTGTGCTCGGAGTTTCTCTACGTGATAAACTCAGAAATGAGGCTATCCGCAGTAGAACCAGAGTGACTGACATAGCCCAACGGATTAGTAAGCTGAAGTGGCAGTGGGCCGGCCATATAGCTCGAAGAACCGACAACCGATGGGGAAGAAAGGTTCTCTAGTGGCAGCCTCGTACCGGCAGGCGAAGTGTTGGGCGTCCCCCCACTAGATGGAGTGACGACCTGGTAAGATATGCAGGAAGTCGATGGATGCAGGTGGCTCAGGACCATGCTTTGTGGCATTCTTTGGGGGAGGTCTATGTTCAGCAGTGGACTTGTGAAGGGTTGTAATGATGATGATGATATGAAAGTATATACAATACTTATAACAAAAATACAATTATTAAAATTTTTGTCTGTCTGTCTGTCTGTTTGTTCCGGCTAATCTCTGCAACTGCTGGACCGATTTTGATGGGACTTTCACTGGCAGATAGCTGATGTCATAAGGAGTAACTTAAGATACTTTTATTTTAGAAAAATAATTAGAGTTCCTAAAAAACTAAAACCCCAAATAACAAGCGGGTGAAGTCACGAGGAACAGCTAGAAGTACATAAAAGAAAAGTTAGAAAACTACATAAACTGTAATTGTAAAACTGACATTTTTTTTTCAAATATACAGGCTGTCCCAAATCTCAATATCAAGCGAATACCGGGTGAAGAGAGCCTAGGTCTACCAGTTGGCAATAATCAGAATAACAAACCATGTCACCTAGTTAAGAGGTACTCTAATCACAAATTTGTCAACCCTCCAGATTTTTTTTGTCATTATATAATCCTAAATTAATTCGCAACCATAAATCAAACAATGTACGTTGTTGGTTAAGTAAAAAAATTAAGGTTTATTTTATTGAGCATGATTAAAATATGTAAGCTTTATTTCACACTTTTTTATTATTACATTTCCTTGCGCAAAACATTTTAAAACATGACCTTCAATCTAGATAGAATCTAGATTTCAAAATAGGCACCACCACACTATTATGCTATTTAAAATTCTTTTCATAGAAAATTTTATTGCTCAAAAGGACCTCATTTAAAAAAATTACATACATACAATCAATGTATTACATTTCCATGGCGCAGTGCCTTAGAATTAAGTTGCGGCGGAAATGCCGCACTAGAAAAGTATTTGTAAGTCAAAAATATTTGTTTCAGGTCTGAATATTTTTCTTATGCAATTTATTTATGAAACGGGGATAATGATTTTTAAAAAGAAAGATGGAAAACCATTTTGTTATATATCGCACAATTCGTTCTCTGTGTGCTGCGATTATTACTTGTTTTTTATGGAGTTTGATTTATTTCAGCTGATTATTTAAATAATCAGCTCATATAAATCCCAAAAACTGTATGGGATTTTGTATTAAGATTAGCGTAAGCTTTATTGTCTTCTATCCTATCTATAGGTAGGTAAAACTTAAACATCCAAAGGTGAAAACCAATCTCATACATTTAAAATGTAATTATATTTCTCATTTAGTAACAATTTCTGTTTTTACATAGCCATTGTTACGAGTCTATCCCTTGGGACAGATAAAGATTCATTAGTTGATTATATTCAATAACTGTAACATTTAATAATCTATATATTTAGTGATGCACGGCTAATATTTGATATTATCAAACTGAAGAAAAATTACTATTCCAGGTTTTGAAGTTTGGGTTTCACTGAACAGGTTATTTGTCATAGTTTTATTTAATTTGAATAAGCTTGCTGTGTTAACTAGATACCTCATAAAATACATTCGCAGTTGAAATGTAAGTCAATTAAATAAAAAGGTTAATTAAATATTTTTGTAACCAATGGCCTATAGTATAAAACTAAATATTTACATACACTTGTGTAGTAATGTTAATTCATCCTATTTGTATCGTTTTGTGGTATAAAATAATATAAACATATTAGTGTACACATTTTTTTTTCTTACTGAAAAGAAATGATAATTATTTATTTATCGATACCTATATGAAATTAAAATTTTGTTTATATAATCTCAATTTGTTTTGTTATCAACTACTCTTTCAAAATGAGGTTCCATTGCTTTTGAAGCCAGATTTTTCGAATAAATTAGGTTTTAGCCTAGTTCTCCATTAACGCATTTTCCCCTTTATCAACAAGTAATCTAAACGCACCCGCCACTGATTTAAACGTTAATCAACGAGTGTCAAAATTATTAATTACTTTGGACATTGGAGCGCGGACGTTACGCATGCAGATTGGTATGCTAACGAATGATTAACTATGTATGTATTTTGCATCCAGATTTAGTTTTGCGTTGTTTGAAATTTGGCTGTCAATCAACAATTTCAGCACGTATAAATACAGTAGCAGCTGTGAACTCTTATGACATTTATATTATATAAACATATCGAGCTGGTAATAAATGGGATGCACATTAAACAAAATTTTTTTTCAGAAGAACTTTTGCAAAGATATTGTATTAGTGAGTTGAGACAGTTGGGCAGTACAATTTTAAAAACAAAACAGCATGATTAGCTAACTAGAGTCAGTAACAATTTAAAAAAAAAGAAATTACGTATTTCCATGATTTTTAATATTAATAAACACGAATTAAAATTTAAGAACCCACGCATAGCATAAATTATTTATTTATCACTAGTAAATTAACTAAAACGAATTTAAAAATAATCACGATAAAATAAACACGTGTAGATACGGAACATATTTTATTACAAGACTGAAGAAACAATAATGTTTGAGGTAGAGTAAATCGTCCCGTTTGCTAACATTAATAACAACATCTCAACAAGTCACTGCGCCACATAAAATTTCTGCGCCATTTGCCGTCCACAGTCCTCGCATGATGTACGAGATGATTGCGTGGTCGTTCGCTTAAAGCTATTGATTTCAGTGATAGTACTATTTGCGATAAATATTTCATTTAATTGAAATGTTTGCATTTTTGAACTCTCCTCTTTATATTTATAATTATATATGCCAGAAATATCTCATGGGTTTCGTTAGACGGCGATATAACCATCTCGTTAACGTTAGACTAAAAATACCCAGATCAGCGACAAAAGTGACCAGCTTCAAAGTTACAAGACGTACTACGATTGCCAATACGAATCCGCTTGGCAAGTCAAAGCAAATTTATACAACAAGGAGACCTATGGAATCAAACGAAAACTCTTTATATAAATACTTGACAAAAACTAACAGCTATAATACGTACTGTGACCTTATCAAAAAGTACCTACTCGGTAATACAATACACTTTCAAAATACTTATGAGGGAGCCTTTTTTCCTGACGCAGTTAAGACGGGCTATTGAAACAATGAGAAGATCGTGAAATAAAGGTATAATAAGCATAATAAATAAAATAATATGATAAATAATATACAGTTCTGGGACAATTCTACATAATCACAACGTATTCAAAATATTTTATGCATAAAATCTCGACAACAGCTTCATACCAATAAACGGAGTTTAGGACAGACCCCAGGTGGAGGAACGACCTGGTAAGACATTCAGGTAGTTGTAGACTGTTTTATGGCATTCCATGTGTGAGGCCTATATCCAAAAGTGCACTTGTGAGGGGATTGTGGGATTGTGGGACTGTGCTGTGGTTGATGATGATGAATATACATATTTTATGCATCGTAACTTTGATTGCTGTATATAATTGCATTTAAATTAAATCAACTTTTTTTTTTAAATAAAAAAAAAATTTTCGGATTAATTACAAAAATATTCCTAAAGAATAGCATTTTTTAATTTAGTCTACTATAACATTACTTTATAGACCGTGTGGAATGCATAATAATTACTTATATAATGAAGTGATATAGGTTTTAGTAAACATGAAATATTTTTTCTCCTATTTTGGCTTCTACACGATTTTGTACTTATTTTGTGTTAAAATCTGAATGCTTTAAAACTTTAATAATTATTTAGTAGACCGTCGTTTAGTGGCGGTGTAAAAAAATTAGCCCACATAATACCGTCAGTGTCGTACGAATCTGCCAGCAGGATCTTCTCGACAATAATTCAAAATAATAAAGAATTGCGGTTGCCGACCTGTCTACCAAGTGTGGCAGCTTTGGCAAATATCCCCCCTATGAGTCAATCAAAGAGATTTAAATATATATTACACTTAAATGTCTTTGGAGTCAATCTATGAGATATTATGTATATATTTTATACTGGCTAAATCATGCTTCTAATATTCAAATTATACGTTTTTTATTACTTTCACGAACGCTATTAACATCATGCTCATATTATCATACAAATCTGTCACCATCAATATTAAAGTTGACAAGTAAGACATCGATTTGACACGTGCCAAGGTTAATGATACTCTGTAGACGTAGGAATAATTTCAGGCAGGCTGATTAAATACAGTAGCACAGAGCTATTTTATTACTCGTTTCTTATGTATTTAATTCATATTTTGTTTAAAAAAAATCACGAAGAAAATATAGAACATTTTAAACATTCATATTAATCGTAAGTTTACATGGATCCGTGTGAATTGATTTCTACGTACAACTGGGATGGCGTGCCAAGTGTCTATGAAATCGTTGGCGGTGGTCGAGCATAATTTTCAAATATCTGTCAAGACAAATAACATCTTAGTCTGGTCGTTAGGATATAAAATGGTGAAAAGCAACCGATTCAAAAGAATAAATACATTTTTATATAATAATAATAATTTATTCTGAATGTCTGCATTGAATGAATTCTTGTAAAGAAAGATATTTAATATGCACTGATGCAATATTTCAATTGATATTAAGTACATATTGAAAAATTCCTCAATTTCCATATCAATATTTCCCGGAAGCAAAACCGTGTCACATTGGCACCACCAGGTCGGTCCTACATTAACATTCACTGGACAGGTGATCCAGGAGTTATCACGTATCGAATAGAATAGAATCATTATGTTTTATGACCCCTTGTCCGCCTTACTGGTCTCTGTATTCGATTCTGGAATGCTAAAATGGCGCAACCATTCGAAATGCATTGATAAACACCAGTTGTATTTTTAACATCAATTTCAGGTGTAAATGTGTATATGTATAAAGTGAAATAGACGGTTTTCAGAGGTTTAATTAGAAACTGTAAATATATAAATGTATTACAAGACGAATGCAATAAATTGATAACAAGAATCATAAACTAAAACTCAACTGCGACAAACTACACGGTTTCATTTGTTATTACTCTGTTTTATTTAAATTATTTTGTGGCTAAGGATCATTGTGGGTAGGTAACTCATATTTCTTTCATTCTTTGTTCAAGGTATATAATTTTTATGAACTTTTTCTAATGTAACCCTCTAGTTAAATACAAAATATGTGAATTCAGAATATACTCATATTAGATACCAAACACGATAAGTATATAGGTTGTGGGTACCATGATACCGTGTAATAATATTAACTACCCTATAACAGCCCGTGTGTGTCTTAAGAGGCGACAGAGGGAAACAAATCAGGAGATGGGCAGCAGCATCTTCCTTGCTTCAAGCGCTTGCCAAGCGTCGAAACTATGGCAAATATCCCCCCTATCAATCAATCTTTGGGGAGAACCATGTTCAGCAGGGGACTAAATAAGCTGTAACGGTAACGGATTGTGGGTATAATATGCTGGATGGAGGAGTATTGACGCGGCGCAAGTTTGGCCGCGGGAGGAATGGAGTGTCCGTATAAGAATGCGTCCCTCACCTTCACGGCCGACAATGGAGTCGGAGCCAAAATCATTGTCCACTTTTTTCTGACCTCATAGCAACTGTGTAACCGATTCGGGTTTGTTCACAGGTGTAGATTCTGTTCATGGAGAAAATTCCAGATTTGTTCCAGCCAGTTCTAGAAAAGGCCTATGATAGAGTGGTGAGGAACGAATTGTGGTCAGCACTGTCCGTGAACGGTGTGAGCAGTATCCTCATACGAGCAATGCAATCTCTTTATAGGGATTCTAGTTCTTGTGTAAGGATAAACGGGGCATACACTGAATGGTTTAATATCGAAAACGGTGTTAGACAGGGATGTGTAGCGTCACCGTGGCTGTTTAATCTGTTCATGGACAATTGTTTGACAGATTTAAAAGAGAATGAAAGTGGGTTGAGAATGAATGAGTTACTCGTCAAATGTTTTCTCTATGCTGATGACCAAGTATTACTTGCGTCTTCGGCCGAGGAGTTGCAGGAAATGGTAACTGCTATGAATGGAGCTTTTGTTAGAAAGGGAATGAAGATGAATGTAAGGAAGACGAAAGTGATGGTGTTTGAAAAAGATGAGGCAGTGACAGACTGCAACATTGTGATTGAAGATGAACAAATTGAACAGGTGAAAGAGTTTGTGTATCTGGGTTGAGAGATGGAAAGTGTGAGTATGATATCGAAAGAAGAGTGAATGCAGGAAACATGGTGAATGGAGCTTTGCACTCCTTTATGAGCAGTCGGAAGGTGTCTAACAAGGCTTGTTTGGCTGTGCATGAGGGGGTGTTGGTTCCGACACTCATGTACGGAAGTGAAACTTGGGTATGGCAGAAGAAACATGAAAGCAGAATAAATGCAGTTGAGATGAGAGCATTAAGAAGTATGATAGGAGTTAAACTGAGTGACAGGCTAAGAAATAGTGAGATAAGGAAACGTTGTGGTCTGAAAGAAGGTGTAGTGACAAAAATTGAGAAAGGTATGCTGAGATGGTTTGGCCATGTCGAGAGAATGAATGAAGAACGATTGACGAAAAAAGTGTATAAGGCGAGTGTGAATGAAAGTGTTGGAAGGGGTAGACCTAGGCGGACATTTCTAGACCAAATCAGGGACGTCTTGAAAAAAGGCCAGGTCAAGAGTACCCTAAACCGTAGAGCATGTATGAAGGGAATAATGAAAGTGGACGAAGCAAAACAAGTATGTAAGGATCGTAGCAAGTGGAAAGAACTGGTCTCTGCCTACCCCTACGGGAAAGAGGCGTGATTATATGTATGTATGTTCCAGCCTGCTTTGTCTACTTAGAAAAGGAGGTAGTAGTTGGCCTACTACGAGAAGGGGCTACTAAAAAATTGCTGGCGCTGTTGAACTGCGAATGTGTTCGCCTCCTTTGCCTATACGGTGTAGGAGAAACATCATTGTGTTTTAATCAGTGTGAATCTGAATTAGCCTGTCCTTATCCTGTGAAACGAGTTACAAACATAAATTACAAATGAACAAACAGCCAGAGATGTACGGATATTTTTAGTCTATTATGCCGTGCAGGAATAGAGTACCCAACCCACGACGCCGCAGCCTAACTATAGTTATCTACACTACCGAATCGCCAAATTATAAGTCACTATAAAGGAACGTTTTCCGCTATAACTAAAATGTTGACATAAGAGATAAGTCATAGAAGTAAATTGCTATCTCTACTAAGATTAGAACGTCGTCTGGGAGGCAGGCAACTTGCATATGTTAAAGTGATTTTTCACGGCTACGGAACCCGTGTTCAAAGGGCACGCAGCGCGGTGTCGCAATCACGATCCTTGATCACGACTGGCCCTCTACTATTTATTACGTTTACACTCAGCACTTCATTCACTCGAAAATAATGTCTATTAACAATGCATTAGAGGCGGAGCTAATCGTAAAAACAATGTGGTCGGATTTACTTACCATTCTGCGTTGTTGACCATCGACATTCGACCTTAATCCAATTATCATAGGAACCCATTTGTGTGTATTCCGTAATTGGCGAGTTAGTAAAATGTCTCTAGACCGTGTCGCTACTACCCGTAAATGCATTAAGTTTGTTTTAGAGATAATAATCGTTGCGAATGCGAATGCTTTGTTGTCTCAAAGATAGAGTTGTCGTCAGTGATTTATTTTTGGTCAAGTTTTGTTGGACTTAATAGAGATTAAAACAATGCCGTATAATGCGAGCAGCAAGAAACTTTACGTTATTATACACCTTATACTCTAAGCTAGCACGGCTCCGGCTCAACAAAAAGTTAATTTGCTTATATCCGCGTATTAAAATAAAATTATGTGTTTTACCCAGTTTATAGAGCACCTAGGAGGTGCTCTTCAAATTAGGTACCTAGGGAGTACCTAGGGGTAACTAGGGAGGTACCCTCTTAATTATATTAGTTATCATAAGTTGTTATATTAAAGGAGAGAGAATATCAATAAATTTAATGAAGCTGTAAAGCGAAACTGGTTAAATAGTTAATAAATCAAAATATAAGTGCAACAACCACGTGTCAATCTAAATCACAAATAAGATATCTTTGCTTCGAATTGCAGCTTAAATTATTAATTAAGTCTGTTATATAGGAGTAAAACTAAATAAAAGTTCTAAAAAAGAGTGATTTGAAATTATTTTGTTATACAATATTATTATTTAAGTGAGCACTTTTACTTAAATAGAGGACTTGCGTTCACTAATAAGTTTCACTTTAGATGAAAAAGATATTAAGCACCAATCAAGGGCAGTCACGTGTTTTTAAAAGGTACAATTCACTTTGTAAAATAATTACAAAGTTATTATGCTGGTTAATGAACGAGTAAAAGTATATAGCTCTGGCTCGGACTCTATAGAAGTGGAGATTTCTATGCACTGTACAGTGTACCGATACAAACGCTGCACCGTACACTAATCAGTTGGTTCGACCGGGAATGGAATAAATACTAGCGAAAAATAGTAGCGTAATGCTGCTGTGCTTCGTATGGACCACAACTGGTCTACTGGTAAAGATACATCCCATCTAAGTCCACACAGATGACATTTGACTCCCAATAGAGACTAGAATATTGGTGCCACAGTAGAAATGTACTTTTAATCACCGTTTACAATTATTACAATTTGTTCATAAGAAAATCTACTTGTTATTTCATCTTGTTATAAAATTGGAAGTGACAACCGAACTGCCAGTCCACCTGTGGTACCTAAGTGGCTACTGCAGCCCATGGACATTTGCAACCATCTCCAAGCAAAGATAGCTTGATGCTCTGAGAACTAAAATGGAATGCCTTACATGATTTTACTGTCTCTCCATACCCTTCAAAACGATACACAGCAGTAATGCACTACGACTTTGCACTTCACGACTAAAGTATCTATCGCCTCTAAAACCTTATTAACAGTTAATAATAAGGTCCAATTGAAGTTATTCTTCGCGGCATAAGACTTTTGACCAAGGAACACTCACTTTACTTAATATAATGTGATTCACCCATAGACATCTATCCTCGATTAAGGATCAAAATGCCCAAGTGTTGTTACCTCTGACGACTAAGATAGAATGCTTCCTTAATAGTAATACAGCAGCAAACGCTGTTATTATGTAAGTGCGTAGTCCTTCCCCTTTCGAGCACTCTACGTGCTGCAATCATTATAGTTGCAGCGTGGCACTAACTCATGATAATTATAGAAAGTTCGTAAAATTACATAATATTTGGACGTTGCAAAGAGTATTTGGAATACTAGATGTCTCGCATAAAAATCGGATTTTTATATAGCTGTCTCTTATGACACCTACAGGACAAAAGGAAGTAGTGGATTCTCCTACGCCATTAGCATACGGCAAATAACAATGCTTTCGGAAATCAATGAAACATCATGGTTTCAAAAATCAGAAAGTGATTAAACATCATGTTTTCAAAATACAAAAGTTGTAAAAGTTGAGAATGCATGTATGATGGTGTATATGATGTTTATTTGTACATCTTTCTATGTTCAACCGTAAGTATGTTGCAATAAGATAGAGAAAACAAACGCTTCGGCTTCGTCTCAAGCCCGCGATGCAAGTATGGCAGTTGTATATAAATCAAAGATTTGTTTCTACAAGACTGGAAACTACAAAAAAACTTTTCTCATTTCTACCTAGTTTTGATGGCAGGGTAAAATCAAAACAACAACCTAACCTAGTTTATTAAAATAATTTCGATGAAGTGCGTGCGGTGCGTTCTGAAACTGCCCTTTGTCACGCGAAGAAAGAACTTACAATTTTCTATCTGTGTCGAAAAAACTACGATAGTTCTTATTACATTATAAATAATGTTCTATTTAGAATCTTCTTATACTTGTAAGCTGCAAATAAGTTGAACATTTGTTATATAAAACTAATCAGTGGTTGAACCTGCCCCTGCGACTTTATCTGTACTGTAGTCATAAAACAACAAGGAGTAAAATTACTTATGTTTAGCTAACACGAAAAAAAATTTTTGTAACTTTCAAATTTATTCTTTATGTACAGCTTAATAAGAGACACTCTTGGCACATTTGTGAGTCTACTTATTTTATGAAATTGAACTGACAATCGAACTTACTGTCCACCTGATCGTAAGTGGCTACGGATGACCACGGTCAACTGCAACCAACTTCAAACTAAAAAAAAGTGATATACATTCTGTTAACACTAGGAACAAACAAGCTAGTGATGCCAGTTTCTCGACTCCACAGAGTCAGTAATTCATTCTTGGGGCAATGTATACGCTATTACAACAAGGTCCCGGAAAGTGCACAGGTTCTCTCTATTACCAAGTTTAAATGTTTTATTAAACTGAAACTGTATAAAAAGGTTATTATAGTATAAATGAATACATGGTTGATAATAGCCCCTGGGAATGAGGTGGTCGCTTCCAAGCAGTTTCTAAAATAAATTTTGTAAATAGTTCGTAATAATTTATATTGTAAAATTTATTTAAAAAAAAAGTCCCGCTGGGTTTCTTGCTGGTTCTTCCCAGGACAGAGGGTTTTTTTTCGAACCAGTGGTAAAGTGGTAAAGCAAAAAATAACTTTCAGTAAGAATTACACATGTAATTTTATATTGAATAAAAAATTATTCTATTCTAAACAAAGAAGGCAACAGATGCGTTGTGGCCTGCCAAATGTGGCGATCACGGACCACGGAAATATATTATAATGATGTATTATGTTTACCTGAACGGTACATATTTAAATAAACCCAGTTTTTACGGATTTAATTGTGTATATTAACTTATTTTATAATCCCGACATATAGAGCACTTTACAGCACGCATGGTCACGGGGGTGTTGAGTTGCTCGAAACGGGAAAATAAAATAAGTTAATATAAGCGATAAAATCCGTAAAAACTAGTTTAATTTAAAAAAAAATATTATACGATTATCTATTTATTTATATTTCTATGCCTTTATTCTACTATGACCTAATAGGTATTATTACAAACTTATTTTGTTATGTTATTGATGTTAATTTTTTTTAATATTATCATTTTTATTAATATATTGTTACTGGTGAAAGATATTTTTAATCAAAGACTTACAAAATATCACAATAAATAACAAATATAAATACCTAATGACCCCTTTCACATTGTAAATATTCAAGTCCTAAAATTCACCTGACAAATACAAAAAAGACAAGTTGACAAATTTATAGACTGAAAGCTGTTTTTCTGGTCCATATATTGTTTATAGCATCTATAGTTGTATATATAAACAACTGTCGCACAAACACCCCCTTACATCTTGCTCGAGTAGATTCTCGGAAGGGGCGAAGTGGGGGTCCGACATAGACAAATGACGCGCTGCCAGCGCCCCTGGCGGCGGCTGGATGAATAATGGCCACCAATCGAGAGCGGTCCCGCCAGCGGCCATTTTTAATTTTTAGGGGTAGTTACCCCTATTGGAGTATTGTTATTAATGTTTTGTGGTCGGCTTGCTTTGGGGACCAGAAGATAGTTGGAATAAGCAGATGGCTTACAATTTTACGTGACAATATTAATTCATATGATTACGTACTCATTATAGATAAATAATAATTAAGGATACTATAATACAATATATTATCTGTTTCTTATTCTAATACTTATATTATCTATATTTTTTTAAATATCGTTTATATAAAAAGTACATTATGGTTTTATTATCTATATATATAATATTGTGTTAAAGCAATAGTCTACATATAGGTAGATATTATACCTACGTCTTTTTCTGAATGCACGTGGTAAATGAGCGCACAAATATTCAGTTAATTATTTTTGTAGTAGGTACCGCCGGGAACAGAACACGGATTACTCGCTCACTGTGATAAGGCGATAGCTCTGCTACTGAGCAACCAAATGTTACAAAAACTTTACATTAATAAAATTACATAAACTATTTAAATTTTAGATTATAGCTAAAATTTCTTATTTATTGGTAAAATATTTTTATAATTAGAAATACCTATTTCTTTTTACATAATATAGGAACATAAGAAAATAAATTATTATAATCAAAAAATATTTAAGCCTTATTATTTGATGTCATACAATTCTTGTATGTATAATACTTTTGAAAAATAATCATTCATAAAACAAACTATACTTAATGCGTCAATAATATAATCACGCTTTTAAAAGACCGATATAACAAATTGAAACATTAAACAGCCATCAGCGTAGCCATAAATCACGCCCTCTAACGCCATAATATTGAACTACGGGACATTTGTCGCTTCACTATCTTCTCAATCTCGTTCGTATGATGAATGACCACTTTTATTGCGATACACGCTTGTTTATTTACTCGTTAGTAATAGAACGTCAATAAACACAGTTAGCAACTGAGTAATGCCATAAAATATTTTCGAGTCGTGCGGTTCATGTCTATATTATTACCGTGTTAAATTAGGGTAACTGACTGTTGAAAAAGCGACATCTATGAACGAATAGACGAATTTTACACAACATTGATTTCATCAAAATTCGAATGTCATTTCCGTCGCTCACGCTTGGCATATATTTTTTTGTTGTTGTAGAGTATTTAAATTCCAAACACGTATCTGTAAAATAAATGTGCAAAATATCTTTCTGATAAGCGATAAAAAGAAATTAAATTGTGTTTGTAAAAATTCATCACGCGTTACAGAACATTAATAATTCATTTCTAATAAGGAGGCATTGACGTAATTAGCGTAATTACTCGCCCACCCAGCTGGCTTGTAGGCACTTACTTTGCCTCGGTAACCGCTCTAAGGAGAATGTAATTGAATTATTTATCTTGAAGTTAGGCCAACCTAAGATAAACACATTCTTTACCTTTATAGAATGCCATGAGGTTAAACCTCTTATATAATTAAAGGTCCACTTAACCTAACTTGACAAAGGGGCGGAGGCCTAGCTCAGATTATTGAAAAGATAATCTTTAATTTATTTAAATTGCTTATTTATGCATAAAACCGACATAATAAATAATATTTAAATATATAATATATATTTATTTCTTAACTAACTGTTCCCCGCGACTTCGCCCGCCTTCAATTTAAGATTTTAATTTTTTTGCGCGGAACCCTAATTCTTTTTCTAAAATATAAATAACCTAAGTTACTCCTTGATGTTGTTTCAGCTATCTGCCAGTGAAAGTCCCGTCAAAATTGGTCCAGCCATTTCGTAGATTAACCGGAAGAAACAGACACACATTTTTTTTAAAAATTGTGTTTTTGTTTTACCGTATACACTTTCATATGTATTTAGTAAAAAGCTCTCATTTTGATATTACAAACAGACATTTCAATTTTATTTATTTGTATAGATATAAATGATAAAATAAATTTAATTTACGTCTTCATTTGTCAACAAAAGCACGATTCTTTTGTGGAAGAAATATAATATACCCAAATTATTATTGTCACGCGTCACGACGATAAATTTAAACACAGTTGTTAGAAAAAATGTGTTCAAACCGATATAATGTGTATTTAAAAACTATATAATTTAAAATTTAAAATTTTGTACAGCCGATTTCAATGTAAGTTATTAAGAATAACTCAAATACTATTAGTCTGACCTTGATAAAATTTATATGCGACCACACGAGAAGTACCAGCTTTCAAATAAAAAAGAATCATCGAAATAGGTTCACCCAGTAAAAAGTTATGAGGTAACACACATAAAATAACATACAGTCGAATTGAGTACCGTCTCTTTTTTGGAAGTTGGCAGAAAACATAGAAATTTGCTGTCATATCTAATTATTTCATGCTAAGTATATTTGAAGTATATTTGGGGGAGGCCTATGTTCAGCAGTGGACTTGTGAAGGGCTGTAATGATGAATGATGATGATATTTGAAATATTGTGATTCGTGAAACAATATTATAGAGTTCAGGAAACAGATAATTAAGGATCCTGTGTAAGGATCATTATTTAGTTAAACACTTGTAGAGATTAATATAGAGCGCGTCGGGTCAATTTAACCCTCGCGTTGGTCAGACCAGTAGGTTCAAATTTAGAAATACCCACAATTACCGAGGGTCAAAAATTAATGGTCTATGTTTTGGATAAGAATGTGTGTTTAAATTTCTGTGTGAAATAAATATCACTCTTAAAAGTAAAACAAACTAAGAAACATTAAAACAAAAAATGTAAGTATACATAGATATTTAATGCAGTTAAAAAATGAATAACTAATTCTGTGTTGCTTTTTACGTTTGCTATACGAATAATGAAACAAAGCTCTACCATCTCTAGCTAGAGTCAATACTTGTTGTGTCACTTACTGTAGTTATGGCAAAAAATATTTATTTTTCATTACGTAAAAGTATTATTGATATAATTTTAAAACCTAACGTTTTTTATATAGAGCTAAAGAAGAGTTTTCAACGCTCATGAAAAATATTTCGTTAAAATGAAATGTTCTAATAAAATTTGTCAATAACCATATTAATAAATAATCCAAGGGATGTTTATCTGTGCTAGTACATTATATGGGAACAATTACACAACCATTTATCACGGAGATCCTCCGCCAGTAAATCGCTCGGGTCCTCCGGCGGTAGCAACCCTTCCCAATTTGAATTACGCCCTTTTTAGGCGACATTCTAACACTGAACTTACTTACAACTTTACACTTGATTAGCTGCGGTGACTTTCAAAAGTGGATTGTGCATGAATTCGAAGGGATTTATTGTAATTTATAGGCTTATGTACCTTACCACTAGTTCTTTTTAGTTTTATTTATCCTTTTTTATTTTCGAAACTTTTAAAGTTCGACTTAATAACTATTATTGACTTAGAAAGTAATGTTAAAACATACAGCTAATAAATGAAGACGGTTGTTAATTATTATGGACGCGAGTTAGTGGAAATATTCGAAAAAATATTATCGCCTGTAAATTTTAAGATATTTATTGAATTATTTATTTCAGTAGATATTATTTCAGTACTTAAAACTTTTTTAAACTAACAAAAAAATCTCATTTCTTCTTCAAAAGACTATTTATTTTGGTAATATTAACCTAATAGGTAATCATCTAAAAAAATATAATTTATACCATGTAGAGCCATCCTGCAGTTATACGAATGTGTCGTACCGACCGGGGAAGGGCACGCTTTATAGCTTCTCTCATAGAAAATCAGCGTGAAATAGCAGTTTAATGCTGCTGTGTTTCGTATGGTCAAGGTATAGAACCGGAAGCGAGACATTCCATCTTAGTCCTCAGGGGTGACAATGCATCTGAATTTTGATTCTTATTCGAGGATAGATATAGATGTATATTGTCCACATTATCATATAAGGTGGACTCGGTGCTGGTTCTTCACACTTATTCTAAAAAATAATACTCGTATGGGTCCCGCTTCCACTATACAATCACATCACAACATGTTTGTTCTTGTCATCTACATATTTTTTTTATAGGATAGGGTGACAAACGAGCACACAGTCCACCTGATGGTAAGTGGTCGCTGTGACCCATAGCCATCTACGTTTATCCTCAATAAAGAATCATAATGCAGATGCGTCGTCAGATGGAATGCCTCTTTTCCAGTAAAACGACTCTCTGGTTCTCTACACTCACCATATGAAACACGCAGTGTCAAGCTGCCATTTATATACAGTATAGTTGTAGCACGAATGGGTCGGCTCGACCGGGGAAGGATCACGCTCTCGCAGAATACCAACGTAAAATAGCAGCTTAAAACTGCTGTTTCGTATGGTGAGTGTAGAGAACCGCAGACCCTTTTTACTGGAAAAAGAGGCATTCCATCTTAGTCCTCACGGGTGACAACGCATCTGCATTTTGATTCGCAAACAAAGATAGATGTAAATGTCTATGGGCCACAGCAACCACTTACCATCAGGTAGACTGTATGCTCGTTTGTCACCCTATCCTATAAAAAAAAAGTTCTGCATAGAAAACAAACGCAGAAGACTAAAAATGTGTAGGTATATTTAATTACATAAAAGTATCTATACAAAAAAATGTGTATTTTTCTTCTTAATTAATATAAACTTGGTTAATAAAACAAGAAAAACAATTTTTAGCACAGCAAATGAGTTATGGAAAATCCACCGCGAAACAGCTTTAATATTAATAACTATGGCGTATAGGTCTAAACAGTAGATTAGTTACGCAGACGTTCATAACGGCATTTTAAAGAGGCGACGTAAGCACTAGCGCGGCATTGCGGACATAAATAATTTTGGCGGGAACAAATGAGCCAGCTGATTAATGATTTACGTAGCCAATTCCACGCTGTACAGGAGGGAACGTGACTGCATATAATGTAACACGTGTACACACGACTTTATAGAACAGGTTTCCCGCTGTTTGTAGTTGTTATCATAACTGATTTGTTTACGTAACTTAATGAAAAACAATCGTTTTTGTTTACAAAATATATAATTTATTGATCAATTTGGTCATCATTCATCATTACAGCCCTTCACAAGTCTGAGCCACCTGCATCCATCGACTTCCTGCATATCTTACTAGGTCGTCACTCCATCTAGTGGCGGGACGCCCTACACTTCATCCGCCGGTACGAGGCCGCTACTCGAGAACCTTATTTCCCCATCGGTTGTCGGTTCTTCGAGCTATATGGCCGGCCCATTGCCACTTCAGCTTACTGATCCATTGGGCTATGTCGGTCCCTTTGGTTCTACTGCGGATATCCTCATTCCTAAGTCTATCACGCAGAGAAACTCAGAGCATAACCCTCTCCATAGCTCACTGAGCGACCTTGAGCTTCCTCATATGGCCAGCAATGAAGGATCACGTCTCAGTTCCATAGGTCATTAATGGCAACACGCACTGGTTGTACAATATGTACAATACTCTCGTTTTCAAGTTTTGAGGTATACCTGGCTGCCCAGCCGAGTTGTATCCGTTGATTGATCTCTCAGTCGAAGTTAGAATTATCTAGCACTATTTGTCCCAGGTAAACATACTCATCAACAACTTCGAGCTTAGTGCTCCCAACAACTAACGGCATAGGTGTGACATGGACGTTATACATGATCTTTGTTTTGTTCATGTTCACCTTAAGACCTATCCGTTGGGAGGGACTATTGAGGCCCTTGAGCATAGTGCTTAGATCAACCAGCGATTCTACCATAAGGACTATATCGTCGGCAAATCGAAGGTGAGTGATGTACTCGCCATTGATGTTAATACCGTATCCTTTCCAGTCCAGTAGTTTGAAAACGTGTCCCAATGCAGCGGTTAAGAGTTTCGGGGATATAACGTAACCCTGTCTTACACCTCTATGTAGTTGGACATGTTTCGTACTCTGGTTTTGTACTCGTGTAGCCGTCGTACGAACACTTCAGCATGATCAATTTAGTGGTCGGTAAATACTATTTAACTTATGTTGGTATGATGTGATTTCGTTCTTCATATATTAATGTACCTAAGTACATTAATATAAGAAGAATACGGTTAAAGTAAGAATATGATTACGGTCAAGAAAAATGTATAAAAATATTTTTTATACATTTTTCTTGTTTATTTTAACTTAAGACTCACTGTTGCCCAACAACAACTGCAACACCAAGAGAATTTCAGGTGAGTTGCCAGCCTTTTAGGAAAGGCTCTTAGTAAATTGTTAATTCCATAGTGTGGTCGTGGGTATCAGGAAATTTCGCGTAAATCGCACTGCAGTGGAGCGCCAACCATCGTGTAAGATATATAGGGGATCAAAGATTGAGATAGATAGATTATAAGGATACAATTTCAAGTTCTGTCGCATTGTACGATCGTGAAATTGAGCATGTGGAATTATTTCTAACAATTTTTTAATCTCTTCATTGGTAAATGCGATAGAAAATGCAAAAGTTGCAATATCACCACAGCGCTAGTGAATAGAGCTGATCAGAAAGAACTTAGTTCGATCTCATGGGTGAGCTCAATCTACGAAGATAGGATAGGTTAGCTATGACATCGGGTTGACAAACACATCAGTCTGCCTGTGACCAAGGGTTCAGCACAGAATCTCAAATTTTGCGAATAAAAGATAAGTTAAAATAAATGAGAGAATATCCGTAAAATCAGTTTTATTCATTATTCCGAATTATCCAATGTTATTAATAAAATAGTTGGAATAATTTTATTTCATTAATTATAATATGACCTGAGGTATAATATATTTTAAAAAGTCTAGTCTTGAATAAGTATGTGGCCTAGTGTGATAGTGGCTTAAGAAAATCTCTTACCCCATATCATCCCGTGGGTTTCTTGAGTGGCAACTGATGAAAACTAAAACAGAAGATGGGCAGCAGCATTATCCTGATAAGAACTCGGTTAGCCGGGTTGGGCAGGCGTGTTTTCAACCGCAAGTGTCAACTATGTCAAAATACTCCCATGAGGCAATCTATGGGGGGAGGGGTGATGTTTAACAGTGGGCTTTTATGTGGATAGGAATGTGTTGAATAAATGAAAATCTTCAAAATATGTACAGCAATGTTTTGTGTAAAACCAAATATCTTAAAACGATACCGTTCTGATTAAGCTATTTGTTAAAAATGAGAAACTAAAAAAATATTTTTAATGGCATAATTTTGTTCCTTTTTAAAAGTTTTCATACGTGTGCGTAAGCACTGCGCAATATGCGTCAACAACAGAGAAAGCTCCCCTAAGTGTCCACTCTAAAGGGTCAAGAGTAGCTACTGCAAAAAATTTGAGGTTTTAGTATGATTTACAAGTTTGCAACCCTCATATTGAAACCCATATTAACTTTTCCGATATGGATGACAAGAAAGGGAAATTTGCAACGCTAAAAGTATCGCAAGTAAAAAGTCGGGTTTGTACTTTTTTTTTATTTTTTGTCACATGTTATACGTATACTGATAATACGAGTATAACATAAAAATTTACAGATTTTAATTATTTTGGTTCCTTCTCTCATTGTAGACTTTCCTAATAATGTAAGCGCATTGGACATGCAGTATCAGACGTCTCGCATAATTGATGCTATTCCCCGATTAGGGTGTTTCACATCAGTTTAATACGAGATATACCGCCGCAGGTATAACGCCAAGTATAGGATGCCATGAGGTCTTTCTAGCAATTCCTGTAGAGATGCCTTTTTTGTGTCGTAACCAAAGGTATAAAATGGCGTAAACATCGATATATATGTACTACGTACCTACTAGATTGCGCATTCCAAACATACACTATGTTCAACTGAACTGTACTGCAATCCATACAGTGTGTCATTTAGTGTGGTATCAATGTACTAGTTAGTCTGTGGTGGCGCAACTGCGTGTGCGCGACTCTACTATCTCCCGCGCATGTGCCAAGACATAGAGTAGTGCACATTATTTGTTTAGAATGGCTTCTCTAGTACGTAGTACATATAACTCAATGGGCATAAAGGATATTCTTACACCACCACCACTCTACACAGCTTTATATCAATTTACAACTTAACCGTTTATTTGTATGAATAATAAATCGAACAGTGTTAAATACGACATAATTATAATATAAAATTCAATATACTATATCAACTGAACAGGACTTGTTACAAATACTTTTATGTTATTTTTATGAAACTTCGAGTTCTTTAACAAACTTTATTTTACAGTTACGGTAACAAACCGAACATACAAGTAAAAACACAATTGTAGTTAGTACCTATATATTGTTTCGTAACATTGTAAAAATTTAGTTTAAAATTTATAATGTTCTAAGCAACCTTCCATAAGATTCGCTCGCTGGATAAAATTGGATCCCATTTAGCATCAGTACCGATATCACAATACCGACTGCCAGCCGATTTAAATTTATTTCGGACGTCGGTAACTTCCAATTTAAACCTCTTAATCCTCTATGATGTATGTTGGTATTCGGCGGGATTAAAAGTTCCACGGAAAATAACCGGGAAAACCTTTTCCGGGGTCGGATTGACCCGGGCAGGAGCTGGATTAGGCGGCCGGGATTGGATATACATAAATCTCGAACAAGGCTTTAGGTCCGACGCAATTAAGCCTCAAGCTCTGATATGTCATTTGTGACGAGCGTTGGGTCGGGTAGCCTGTGATTCGATACTAATCGCGTGTGTCCCTAAACGTATAGACACGTTTAATTCCAATATTAAAATTCAGTCGTGTCCGCTTACAATGGTCGCGCTTTTGTACGTGGACCCGTAAATTATTCAATTTTATTGTAATAAAACATGCGTGACCGGCGTTACGGCGTGAAAACTTTTCAGCAATTACGGTTTGAATATAACAAAAAGCGCGTATCGATCGGAGTGCGGCGGGGTCGACGGGACCCGTCCGACGCACTCGTATATCATGCGTCAGCTTGCGAGGAAGGGTTGGCCGCGAGTGCAGCGATGACTTATAGTTTATATTAATACGTTTTGAACACGGGAATCCAATCCGATGCAAATTAATTAAGACAGAAATGATTTTCAATTGAAAATTAAAATACGGTTATTGAAGTCTATATCTTTGTGACATAAGAACGGACAATTTTTTTTTACTTAAAATTATTTTTTTTTAAATAATTCCTTTAAGGAATACCTTTTTCAACGAAAAAAAAAATGTAATTTAAAATTCATCGCAATTGTAAATGCAATATTTTAAAGGCTTATATACCACACAAATTTATGTCCATTAATTATTTGAAGTATATTACAATTGAAAACAACAAAGAATTAAAATACAACGGCATGTATAAGTACGAAAATGCAAAGTAAAAAATAACTAGATAATAATATGATGCTCACTTCTACTAGGTAGGTTAGATTAAGATGGAAGCGGCTTTTTTGTAGTGCATTTAAAAATAAATATTTAGATACCAAAATTATTTTTTTAAATGCTGTTAAATTATTACGACAGTTATTATGTTAATAAACGGGACTTTATATTTTTATAGGTCATGCTTGATCTTGTCGTATATTAAAAAAAAAATTGAAATCAAAAAAGTAAAAACGCTTTGGTACAAAATTTTAACGTAGTTTCTTGTGTACAAAATTAGAACACATGAGAATAATAATTAGAAGAGTTACGAAGATCTCAAGGAATATCCTTTATTCGTTCTACTAAAGAAAAAGAAAGCAAAAAATAAAAACGGAATAACCGACGTTACAAACCCATAAGTGAGTGATTTATTGCACTTTTATTACAGCACTTAGTTACGCCTCCGGTGTTATAATTCCCATTGACATGTTGGCAAAGCTGTTTAATACTAACTAAAAACTCAATTCTTACCTCATGTTGCATAATGATAATAATTGAATGTTATAAGAACAATTTAAAGGGTTAATACTTTACGCTACCTACATAATACAATAACATTCAAGTTGTTTCATCTTTAAATGGAATAGGTGCATACGTAACATTTACTTGGTTTAAAGTAGAAGTCACAGAAACTTTGTAAAATATTCAATTAATAACATCAAATGTTTATTGATTGAATTTTTATTAATAGTTCAAGATTATGAACTAATATACCTGAGCTTCCGAGAGTAATTTTTTTTTAAATCCACACTAGTTACACAACACATTAACACAAATTTAAGCCGCAAATTAAATCAAGTTTGACATTTTGTTAAAAATATAACTATTCATAATAGTTGGGTAGTTATTCCTATGAAATTAAATATATTCTTTTTTATGCTAGATATAATATTTGTCTGTATGTTCAGCTTGCTGAAGAAGAAATAATCAACCAGAAATTTTACAAATAATTTGAAAAAAAAAACTTCAAACATTATACTGTATTACAAAAGACTCATAACATCAGAAAAGTTATATCAAAATTTAAAACAGAAACTTTTTTACTAAATATAGATTATTAATAATACTTATTGAAATCCACTCTTTTGTTTAATTACCACTGGTTCGAAAAAAAACCTCTGTCCTGGAAAGAACCAACAAGAAACCCAGCGGGACTTTTTTTAATTTTATTAAATAACAGCTTACAGTTATGTATATTACACAATTAACCAGACAAAACAAATTAGAAATAGCTTGGTAGCGATCACCTCAATTATTAGTATCAATTTGATTACTACCATTCATCGTTCTAAATATAATTTGATGTCATTAGAATCTATTCCACACTTTTTATCCGGATGTAAGCGGCCATTAAAATTAGGGTTGGGCCACAAAACTCACGGGCAGGGCAGTGCCGCGGCGCGCCCATGCCTCGACTCTGACACAGAAAAAAAAAATAAACTCGAAAATATACAATGAATAACTGCTGCGCACCAATACCGATGAGATGAAAGATTTCTCAATGCCCAATGTTATTCTTCTTACATGTAACTCAATATTAATAGTCGATTTGCTTTTATTTCGCGGTAACCATAATATCATCTCTCGACGCGTACTGTTATAATATTTCATAGGCCTTTTTTAAATATTGCGATTCTGAAGAGATGTTTTAATGGACTTTTTTTTTTAAATTTTGTTACATTGTATTTTAATATGCTTAATTGGCATAACTGTTCGCGTAAATAATTAACAACGAATATAATTTTGGAAGGAATTATTGTTCCCACTGAACTCCAACGCTTGGCAGGTGGGTTAGCAACTGCAGTTTTTATTATTTTGAGTTGTTATCAGAAATATGCTGCTGCCCATCTCCTGTTTCAGTTTCCCTCTGTGGCCTCTTACGACACCCCACGGGAAAATATGGGTTAGTGGAAATTCTTACACCGCAAATACACGGTTAACCATAAGATAATTTAAAGAATAAAAATTTGGTTTTGAAATTAACGTAGATGTTATGTTTATTAAAGTAAAACTTTAAGAACCGCTAAAAATAAATGTGATTATGTTTTTTTTTTTTTTACTTTTTTAGATGTAACAAGTTACAGGGAGGGATTTGCAATTACAAAATATAAAAAAACGTGATACCTATGTTATGAAAGTCTACTTACTAACGGGTAAAATTAAAAAGCAATTTGGTAACCGTTACTAATTTAGAGCAGCGGAGCTCTCAATTTGGGGGCGCGGCCGCTCGGCGCCGGGAGGAAGGGGCCTAATCTAAAAGCTGTCAGAAGCGCAGCTGCGCCCGCCCGGCATGTATACCCACCCTTATGTTCGTAAATAGATAATATAAGTATGGTAGTATCGGTACCCAAAGCACTGAAGAATGGACTTGAAGGATTTTTTACGCCGTTTATACCTTTCAGTTTGGCAGCAGTCAAATAAAATATTTCATTAAAATTGGGAAAATTTACATTGGCCATATCCGTTCAATAAATTAAAATTATATATCTTACCTAGTTTGAAGAACCACTAATCCCAGCATCGCTACTAGCTTAGCGGTCAGCCACCGCAAAGTCTACTACTTCACCTGAAGATGCTTCGTGTGGAGGCAACACGTGTCTTGTCGTCGGTGGTGTGTTTTTCCTAGTATAGTGGTGTTGAGACTAGTGGTGCTGGGATTAGTGGTGACGGGGATAGTGCACGCAATTGAGGGAGGACGGGAGGTGCTCTTCAAACTAGGTAAGACACATCATTTTATTTTATTGAGCGGATATAGGCAAAGTAAATTATTCCAACATTAATATAATGGATTGTACTTATTAATTATAAAATATTTCAATTTAAATTAGGATTTCATTTTCATACCACAATTAAAAATTAAAATAATGTAGGTACCTAAATTATTCTTTCTTACCAATAATTGTGTGTTGTTAATTGTTACCGATAGGTACATAAAACTAAGTTCCTATCTAATTTTTAAAGTAAAAGAAATTATATGAAATGTCAGTTCTTTTTTTATAGAAGGAAGGAAGAAAATGTTTACCATAGAAACCTACATTTATCATCTTGAAAGAATCATTTTGATTCAGCAGACGCAGACGAGTATTCAACTCTGAGGACTGAGATAGAATGCCTCGCGTACAGTAAAAAGGTTCTCTACACTCACCATACGAAACATAGTAGCGATAATATTCTGTGCGTCCAATAGTCCAGCAGTTCAGCAAGCAATAATATAACAGCATCTTGTCTCTACCTTGTACACTAATACGTGGAATTTACGATTATAAAACAATTACATGTAATTACCTATATGGGAATTTATTTTAATTAAATCAAGAGTATTTTGCATTATTTTATTTTGCAAATTTACAAACAGATAAAGATCAGTAGTGTTTCAAACTATATTTAATACCTATTATAATAAAATTTAAATCTAAAACAAACCGGCTCAGTAAAATTTGTCGTGCTAAGTAGCATTATTTCATATAAATATTAAACCTTTAGTTATTTTTTTTGTCATTAGGAATACGGAAAAATAATTCGATAAAAATCCACCAAGCGCGATTTCCGCTGGCTTTAGATCGCTCTGCTAAATCTCTCCATCCATTTTGACAGAAATATTTATAATTTTTGCGATTTTAATCAATCCTGTTACTATAAAAAATTAGTGTAATAGTTGAAATAATTATGTACAAATACAAAACACAATTTTTTTACAACAGCCATTACTAAAAGTTAACTGGGTATTTTAACTGTATAATTGACAGTGTGATCTTAACAGCGTTGTAAATTAAGCGACGCAGTGGAAGCGTAACGTTAATTAATTAATTAAGCAACGTTTTGATTTAGTTACAGATTCCGAAAAGCATGGACACCGTTAGCATCCTACCTCATTAACTGATAAATTCAAAATGGGAAAGCGAAATTTATATACGTGGAGAAAAGAAAAATACATAATTCACTGCCTACTCGCGCTCGGGACAGAATTTAATCTATCTAAACACCACCTAATTCTTCCTCGCCTACGCGTCTCTAAATTTGAAATTCCAATAAGCTGTAATACGAACAGGCTGGTTGGTTGTCTTTACGGTTGAAAAAAATATCTCGCTTAGAGGTTACATAATTAGCATAAGACGCATTCAAATTTTCCATTTTTGGTGGCACTAATTTTACATCTCTTGTTTATGGCAATGTGTATTTACATCCGCCTATCGATTGGCTATATTTTGTTTTACTTTATTGCTGAATACGCTCATAAAGTTGTCTGCCTACGATTGGTGGTGTCAAATGCCAGTTATAATGTTCAAATTGGGATCTTAAATGTTTACTCAACAATGTTTTTTTTACTTTGTACAATTGTAAGCGATAACAGAATACACAATAAATAACCTCTAGTAATAATTCGATTGAAAGCGATGAGAGTTTAAAAGAGATTTATTTTTATTATCCTATTATTAATTTGAATAATAATATTATTAATATTTAAACGTTATTAGCATAATCATTAGAAATTCGACTCAACTATTCCATTACTATCGCAAGCACAGACATTAACATAAATATATTTTTTTTTATAGGAAAAGGATGACAAACGAGAACACAGTCCACGTGGTGGTAAGTGGTTGCTGTGGCCCATAGACATCTACATCTATCTTTGACTACGAATCAAAATGCAGATGCGTTGTTACCTAAGCCTCCGGTTCTCTACACTCACCATACAAAACACAGCAGCGTTAAGCTACTATTTTACGCTGGTATTCTGTGAAAGCATCGTCCTTCCCCAGTCAACCCGACCCGATCGTGCTACAACTATACTACTAATAGCTGCAGCATGACTCTACCACGTATGAATATATTTAAAAACAAAGTAATAACATTAGATGATAAGGAAACGAAAAGGGTCTACTATCGATACATGAGTTTTTATAATTTCAAAATAATTTATGTAAATATAACGTTATTATCTGTCTGATACTTTTATTTAACATTATATGCAAATACATAAAACAAAAATAAATAAATAAACATTGTATGGCGATGAAGTTTTAAGAGAATGTATCATTTCTCATATCTTCCTGTGGACTATAATAAGGCAGAAAAACTTCCGATATTTATTTGCATGATTGTGGCAAATGCCACAATTATGCACACCATCTAGTATGAAACTGATGTAAATTATTCAGACCAATAACGGAGACCAAGATCAAAAGTGTGTGACGTCTGACAGCTCGATTTCCAATCTATCTGCCAAACGTGACGACTATGTGATTCCTCGTACAATGAGAAGATCCTACATTCAGCATTAGACTGCTGCGGTTTGTTAAAGAGGATGAGGACATGAATATAACTTTACTGTATGTTTTCACAAAAATATTCGGTATATTTAACCAAAACCTTTTTGTACTTATGCTATAAAATAATTTACGTTTCTTTATTATACACTACTTTTTATTAAAGTTGATTAAGGAATTAAAGTTGAATCTTATGTCAATTTTATAACCTAATATTTTAAATAAGAGCCATTTTTTACCGCACAAACCAATTCGATGTAAAAAAAATTAAAATACTAGTCCCTTAGACCCACGTTTAAACGGACCTGGTTCAAAGAAGAGATCCAATGAAACCTAATTCAAGGACCGGTTCGCCGCGCCTCGTTCGTCCACAGTGCGAGGGACAATTTATAAATTTAAAATAAACCGATTATGCAAAATAAGTCTTGTGCACGTTGATAAATAAAATAAGCGAATATTTCAATGCAAATTAGCAGTTTCATCACAGTACCAACGTCTATTTTATGATATTAATTAAATAAATATTAAGAAGTTTTTGTTAAAGGAATGTTGACAAATTTCAAACATTTTAAGTACCTAAAACTAAAACCGTACCGTAAATATGTGATAAAAATAGATCATCCAAAAAGATAAAAAATAGATCAACCCAAGCCGGTAGAGGTAGAGTATAAATAAGCAAGCTATGCTTATAAATACTCTGAGGACGAATCCCTTTCTGCCCAGGAGTATGTCAGGCTAGGTACCCACTTATTCCCTCCCTCCCTCTTACTAGTTGTTTTATTTTTACCTTTTTTATGTTATTTTTGCCGCCAAACACTGCGTGCACTCTTTTGTTTCGGTCTGAACGGTATAGAAATTAAGTGTAAATACAGGCTACAAAGCCTTGCTTGTTTGTAGTTGCCTGCAGGTGTCCATGGACTGAAGAAATCACTTACCATCAGGTGTAAAAAATATATAAATATTAATAACTAAGAACTATTATATACTCAATGTAATGTATTATTTTATGGTAAATTTTTTATAGAATTAGGGTGACAAACGAGCACACAGTCTACCTGATGGTAAGTGGTTGCTGTGGCCCATAGACATCTACATTTATCCTCGATTACGAATCAAAATGCAGATGCATTGTCACCCGTGAGGACTAAGATGGAATGCCTCGTTTCCAGTAAAAAGGGTCTCCGGTACTCTACACTCACCATACGAAACACAGCAGCGTTAAGCTGCTATTTTACGGTGGTATTCTGTGAGAGCGTGGTCCTTCCCCGGTCGAGTGACCCATTTGTGCTACAACTATAAGTACCAGTAATATAGCTGCAGCATGGCTCTACCACGTAAAAAAAAGGCTTCGGTTAAATACTGCTAAATATTTTTGATCTTAATCTTCCCATAAACAATCTCTTTGCTGGAAATGGCATTATCCATAATATCCCTACTATTTAATTGTCCTACAATTGCATCGCTACGCTTGGCAGGTGGATTGGATTGGGAAACGTAATACACTGGTATTACGATGTCGCATCATCGATGTCGATTTTTGTCGCGGGTTAGGATATATTCGTTAACTAAACAAATATTGTTGAGTTCTAGAGTCCATGCGAAGAAAATCATCAGATCGGATCCTTAGAATTAGGTAAAGTTATTAGGAAATCATTAAAGGAATATCGAATATTCCTAGTTTAAGTATATTAAAATAAAATCGTATGTTCAATATCACGTATGTAAAATGTTTATCGTTACCACACCAACTTACAAGTCAGTGTTTTGGATACATTATTGGCAATAATTAAAATCTAAATTTTACAAATTTTTTTAATCTAAACTAACGTTAAGTATACCTTAAAATATGTATTTCACTGCTACAATATTATTGAAAATTTATAATATGTTATATAGTTTTTAGAGTAGTAGCGGTTCAAGAATATCCACTACCCCATATCATTTCGTGGGTGTGGCTCAGTGTAAGAAGCGACAGAAGAAAACTGAACCAAGAGATAGGCAGCATAAATTTATTGATAACCGCTGAACAAAAATAAAAAAAAACATGCGTGAGTGTCATTGAGCACTCGGTTGGAACGAAGTTCCTTATTATTGGTAAACGTATTATATTATTGATTAACAAATACAAATAAATGTATTACTAGCGTCTATTAAAATGAAGCGTCATTTAAAATAAAATACACTATGGCACAAGGGGTAGTGACGAAAAAATCTTACACTTTTTGTCGCCTAGCTCTCATCCGCCAAACCCGTGCCGTACGATAAGGAACTTCGTTGCAAAAACTGCGGTGAGAAATATCCCTCATATGAGGCCATCTATGGGGCTTGATGGTAAGCAGTTGAAATTTTATTAGGTGGTCATGGTAAATGGTGATGGTAATAGTAAGTATAGAATAACAAACACAAATTACATAAACAAACTGCAAACCTTCGACTCAGAGTGCCTGCTGTTCTTCCACAAAGCATTTAACGACAGTTGCGTAACGCATTTAAAAGAAAGGAGAAATTTCATTATCCCACGCAGCGTCCAGTTTTGCCGGTCAAAATCTCTTTACCCGATCGACATTTCAATAGAGACTAAAAAATGGACAATAGAAAAAAAGTATCTCACAAGGCTACAGTGGAAGGCCGGACGCAGCTAAATGAAAGAACTTTGTAAAAAACTTTGACACATTTTTAGAAACATCAGGCACGCAATGTTCGTTCTCGCGGACCGCTCGTAAATTTTGTGCAGCGTCAGAATGAAAAAGGGGACATCATTGTTGAAAGTTTTTGAACGCGCACTGTGATTTCGAACGTTAAACCGCGCCGTGAATATGTTTAATGATAATAATTTACATCGACGCGACCGTAAAGCACTGGACGTTTGCATTTTGGTTTCATGTTCTTTCGTACGTATGTATTTACATTGCGCTATACCAAACATGGGTGTTATTGCGTGAGTTACAGTGACCGCATCTCATTTCATGATATCTTGAGGGACAATAGTAAATATTAGAATGGGTGAAAATTCATCGATCATCGGCCTTTAAATTCTCACTAGTGTCTCCAAAAAGTGAGGTCTTACAAAACGCTTAGCTGACTGATATTTTTAATTTGATTTTGCTGCTGTTTGCCACAAAAATTTTATGTTTAGTATTTATTACTCAGTTTATCGTTTGGGTATATCCCCGTCAATAAAAGAAACAGGGAATAGAAAAAGGAAATGGTTAGCAACGAAAGGGAGTTTAGGGAATGAGGTAGAAAATTTTTATAGTATGTTATCCCCAAATAGGTAGCTTATACCTAACGTGACCATCATATATTCCCTCAGAGCAGGACCCCCATTAATTATTATGATTTTTAAATTAAAACATGTTTATGGAATGTTTCATGATCAAAGTAAACTTTGTCTAGAAATAACTGATTTGTGTAGTGGTGATGTAAGAATATCTACTACCCCATATATCCCGTGGGTATCGTAATAGGCAACAAAGGCAAACAAATCAGGAGATGGGCAGCAGCGTCTTCCTAATAACGACTAAAAATAATCAACAGCGGTTGCCAACCCGCTTGACAAGCGTGGCAACTATCACCTCTATGAGGCAATCTATGAGGGAGGTCTACGCTACTCTTGAAATGCTGGTACGCGCGGTGGGGACCTATAATAATGGCACGGGAGACGGGCTTGCAGAACTACGCTTTTGTTTGTAAAAGCTGAAGATTTTTATATTTTAAGGGGACAGCGGTACGCAAAGCTTAAAAACGGGACTGTGATACTCAAAGCGGGACGTATGGTCACGTTTGTAATACCCTAGTATCTGTTTATAATACCTGGACCGCATAATCATCGACGCATCAATTACTAGAAAAATATTTCGGTTTCAATATTCTCTGGCCAATGGATAATGGAGATGATAATTATGGTATGGTGGCCACTCAATGACGATGACTGGTTTCCTAATTTTTATGCGTTTTTAATAACACAAATTAACCACTTTTTGTACATGTGATATTCTAGATCATTCTCTGTCTTTATTTGAACTCCATGCAGTGGTCTTTTTATTCATAATAACAATCCTAGAAATGCTCTGTCAAATTAAAAAAACAGCCTTTACTAGAGTTTTAAAGTCAGTAATTAAGCAAAACACCTAGATTTTACTAAAAGGTAACCGGGTTCAACATTTATGTTTAAAAACTTTTAACATGATAACATAAGTGTAAGTATGATAATCTCATGTTATCTAAATATATTTATTTTTGTTATTGGATAGCATAGTACTCATATAATTATCGTTTAGGACTATCTTAAGAACCGATTATACAACTTTTTTTTTAAATAGCATTAATTTAGTCAGTTACAACTTAATCATAACTCGTTTTCAAATCTAACCTTTTACCAAACGAAGCCGTATAAGCAATGTGGCCGAAAACTCAAGCGTTTGTTTTACCGCCAAAACGCATTCAATCACAGTAATCCATTCAATTTCGCCGCTCCCGAATATTCACTTCTATATATTTTTGACTAAGCCTGAGATTGTTGTGTGATTCTTTTAAGCAATCAGATGTTATTGCAAGCTCGGCTTCTCCCCTATATATTTCCTGCGCGGATAACAGAAAGAAGTGGGCTTCTTTCCACAGAGGCGCGATAAGAATTTCATTTCCGCGCTACTGAGAAAGCCCCCGCTATCTGAGGAAGTTGCTGACAAAAATACCTAAGTGATAAAAGCACTGAATTCGGTTCAGGTGCCGAGAATATTGCGCTCGCGGCTTTTTATTTGTGATTGCGGCGTGTTGGGGAAATGGCTTACCATGAAACAGCTTAAGTGCAAACTTAAGTAATATAATCTTCTATCTGCGCGAATCATTACATAAAAAAAATAATTTCTTAAGTATTCATAAAAAAACTAATCAATTCCGAATTCTCAAAAATTAGTTAAATAATACGATTTTCTTTATCAATTTTAGAACAAATACATAATTTGAAATATTTTTTTCTAGGTCCGTTTTTATGTTGTTATTTTGTTAATACATTTCGTAGAAATAAGAAAACATCTTCCACAATTTTGATTTTATTCATTCTTAAAGCTCGATCAGGCTTTTGTCTAAATCGTTTGGTAAAAAAGCGAGAAATGCTTGCCCGATCTCATCTTTATTTTAATAGGTTCAAAGGTAATTTTTCAATGAAAAGGAAAACCGCTTTGATTTTGCTCACAGGTCGAAGATTCCGGATGACATCCTTTTATCGCGACACATTTCAAACCGATCTTTAAGCGGTTCGAGTTAAGTCACGAAGTTATTTTTATTTGTTTTATTCTTAAAATAAATTTAGTTTACTCCATTCGAAACGCTTGCTTATGAAAAGGGCGCGAAAACCTTGTAATCGAGACTTTTAAATACATTCTTTTAATTTATTTGTTTAAAGAAAATCAGTTACTAATTATTAAGGGTTAACTTACATGCAACTAAAGGTACAAGATTAAAGATATAAAATATATAATATAATATTATCTACATTATTTAACAGATTCATCAAAGTAAAAAAAGTAAGTAAAATTGAAGTTAAAAGGTGTTATTTTAACGAAGAATCCTGTTATATCAATGCTTTAAATTTCACACCGTATCAACTATTTTTAATTTAACTTAAATAACGGTAGAAATAATAATTTAATTATTACTCCAAGTTTTACTTACAATCGATTAAAATCCTTCTATGTTTATAAAGAAACACTTATTAGAATTAAAGGCGCCACACGCACACAAAATAATCTCAAAAAAAAAACACTGAAACACTAATTCCGCGTGTGTTCCTTTAAGTATCTTATTGGATCACTGTACATTAAACGGTAATTAACGCAAGTTAACTTCGACCGCATCCACTTGTCCGATACGTTAAGTCTATACAAATCCTTATTTACAACTGACACTGTTGTTCATACTATACGAGAGTTATGTTCGGAGCACATCTAGCGGAGGAGGCACCTACCGGCCAGCGTAATCCTAACCTACAATAAACGAGATATCGGGATTATTTTTTCCCCATAACACCTCTAAACAACCCTAGCACACAATCGCGACTGTACAAAAAAAGTTATGAGGTAGGGGAAATTTTCGTAAGCCATTAGTCTACACAAAAGTTTGACACGAGTGTTGCGCTTGGGCAAATTCTATTTTTGTGTGGCGCGACGGCAATAGTCCATGGACGTCTAATCACTGCGTGTGTGACGGAGACGGGTAGACGAATGTGTGTCGCATTTAAATAAAGTTTAGGGGGACCAGAGAGCATCGTAGCCACGGGACGTCGAGTAGGTGGATATATTTCGTTCCACGTTCGCTCCCAAATCGAATGCGATGAGTAATAATATTTAAAAAGTGAGATTTGTTACCTGTCCGCCGCCAGGAGATAATGCACCGTTTTTTTCTTTGATGAAAAATATAATTTACTAGTTACGAGGCGTAAATCATGCTGTCAAGGGCGTTGTTCTTTGCTCCGATTCAGGTTCTACAATTATATTTCGACCAAAATAGGAGTTTGACCGTCACATGAAAACATAGAGTAATTATAGAGAACTAATAATGTATGAAATAGAAAAAGACAAGGACATATAATCATGGTATTGTAGGTACTTCAGTGGATGTGAAGATAATAACTGCTACTATTGTTCACAAGTTATAAACCGACAGTTAGTTTATATGTAATTTAATTAAAATCATCACATTAAAGGCCAGCATAGTGTAAAAGAAGTATAAGTATGTCAGGCGTGAAATTCTCAGATCAGCGACGAGCAGCGGTGTCATTGATGCGAGGCATCTAATACTTCGAAACTGCGATTGAAGACAGACGATTAAGGCAAATATTCCTAACAACGGGAGAGGCCCATGTGCAGCAGTGGACTTTAGCGGATAATAAAAGAGAAGAAAAAAGGATAAGAACAATCGTGTAAGAGTGTTACTCTTAATGGATGTAATTTTAAAATTACGACCTGCCTTAAGCCTCAATCACGATAGTACAAGCACCTAACGTTTCGTTAGTGCCGTCTTTTGTATGAAAATTGCAACGAACCAGTGGAGAGATTGTGGGTCGTATGATTTCAGAATTACAGTCCGATCGGTGCTCGAAAAGTACAAATTACGGAGTTGCGAGTCGGTACGAAAATTGCACCAAGATTCCGAAGTATCGAAAGGTCGTGCTTACTCAAATGAAGACGTTATTTAAATCGAGGCGGCGCTTGTAGAGCTTTGTGGTGTTTATATTAATTGTTATGTGAATATAATTTTATTACGACCCACGCGATCGTGGGTGTTACATGCCCAATGTTTGTAGTGTCGTTATAGCTCGATTCGTTTCGGTAATCGATATTCCTTTCGCTCCGATTGACATCTAAACGATGATCAAAACAACTTTAAGAAACAACTCGGAAAATATTTCACACTGGCTTATCAACGACAGAATTTTAAGAAAAAAAAAATGGTGCGAGTGCGAGTGAAATAAATAAGCTCTCACCTAGCACAGGTGTAGCTTATAGATGCTTATAGACAACTTCTCCTTTACAAGATATTTTCAATAATTGTGTTATTTTTAATTTTGACTCTTGTTACCGGAAAAGAGATTACGCTAAATGCCCAATATATTAGATATACTCTACGATGAAAGTTACGTATTCCAGCTGGATGCACTCCAATTAAATACGTCTTTATATGAAGGATGCGTGTGAATTATCTTTCGCCGTATAACATGTTGTTATAGATTTAAATGTATTATGAGTAGAAAGGTTAACTTTTGTAAAGTTTGAATTAAATAATTCAAAAATATTATTATGTGCTACATAAAAAATAAAATAAAAGTATCTAATAAAATTTATGTACCTACTACCTTTATACCAACATGTAATTCCATGTTAATATTATGTTAAAAAATCAGATGTGTGCAAGTTGTTCAAAAGCAATTATTAATAATTAACGTTTATAATTTGTAGATTAATTTAAATTTCTTATATAAGTCCATTTAATTCTAAAGAAATTGCTAATTATTAAAAAATATTAGGTATATTTAAATCTGGAAAACTGCCAAAAATTATTAAAATTTTGTTATTATCTAAAACATTGTCTAGGCGATCATTTTGGCGATGGAACTCTATTTTGAATAATTTTTTGTCAAAATAATAAAATAAGATTTAAAAAACAACGTAGATATTTTTGACAATATTCCAAAAATATTTAAAGGTACACAATAATATCAAAAATTATTTTGTACCTTTTATTTTTTTTTAAATTAGTTATTTTGTTCTTCCCTATTTATTCACATTACATCCCATTAAAGTTCAGTGTTAAACATAGACATGTTTTATAGAATAAGCTTGAAAAACGTCCACCTGATGGTAAGTAGTTGCTGTGGCCCATAGACATCTACATCTATCTTCATTTGCGAATTAAAATACAGATGCGTTGTCAGCCGTGAGGACTAAGATGGAATACCTCTTTTCCAGTAAAAAGAGTCTCCGGTTCTCTACACTCACCATACGATACACAGCAGCATTAAGCTGCTATTTTACACTGGTATTCTGTGAGAGCGTAGCCCTTCCCCGGTTGAGCCGACCCATTCGTGCTACAATTATACTATTAATATAGCTTCAGCATTGCTCTACCATGTATAAGAAATGCCTCCCACATGGATAGCCTCATATTATTATATTAGAGAGGTTACTGTATGAGAATTACCTGTCTTAGTTGCCATGGAAGCCATGCTTGGTAGACGGGTTAGCAACCGCGGTTTTTTTTTTTTTTTATTAAGTTGTTATCAGGAAGATGCTGTTGCCTATCTCCTGTTTTGGTTTTCCTCCGTCACCTCTTACGACACACCTGAGAGATATGGGGTAGTTGAATCTGATTCAGACAGGAAAGTTATATCCCAAAATCATATCCCAAATATAATTAATTATTTTATTTATTTATTTCATACAACATCACTTAATGGTTTAATGCAGACTTAATCATCTAAGTGAAAATGTCATAAATCGTTGATTTTCGGGTCTGGTTGTATTGTGATTTTACCCGTCCTTGTCCTTCTGACACTGGCTCCTATCCTACCTCCGATATAGAAGCGTCTGTATCTGGCTTACTTCGGTTAGTTAAGACGAGACGAGATATTATATCTCCTACCTAGTTCACGCTTTCAATAATATTTAACAGTTGTCAATTGGAAAAAGTTGAGCATTTGAGTATTATGGATACAGCAGGATGAGCCGTAATGTTATAAATAACCGAATTTGTTAATAATTGCTGATATATACCATATTTAAACGAAGTTTAATTATACAACCCATCATGTTAACATATAAACAGAAATGCAAAAGGCATCCGCTGTGTATAATGAACACAAGGCTCTAGTCGATCGAGTACACCTCTTGATGAAGCTATTACAGCAAACAAGTTCTGGGATCTTTTGTTCGAATATTTTGAGCATACTTTAATTTTTGTACAGTTTGTTACTTTTCCAATAAACTCAGAAATTCATATCAAGAAAATTGCAATAGTATATTCTAAGACATTCTTTTAACTTAATGATGATTTTACAAGCGGGTACTGCAAGTTATTTTTTATATTTTTATTCTATTTTCATTTTGTGTATTATGTTTTAATGTAAAATAATAAAATAATAATCGAGAACAGCAGCTATCAGTCTGTTTTTAGTAATAAAGAAAGAATAGTAAGAATTTAATCATTCCACATTTTCTATAACATAGAACTAGGTTTCTTTTCCAAACAATTTTTTATTAGTTTACCAGTAATGTGATCTAAATAAAAAAAATGTCTTTTTAACTTAACAAAATATGAAAATACCAGAGAGTTATTTGATAAAAGATAGTACCAATTTTGTTATACAAGTAAAGATGACAAACAAGAACACAGTCCACCTGATGGCACCTACGTTTATCGTCTGATTAAGATTCAAAGTACTCAAGCGTTATCGCCTCGGAGGACTAGCATGGAATGCCTCATTACCAGGGAAATGAGTTCGTGGTTCTCATCAATCACCATACATACACAACGCCATCATGCTGTATTTTACTCTGGTATCTTGTAAGAGCGTCGTCGATCTCTAGTCGAGTCGCCCCATTCGTGATGGAGCTTGACTTTATCACTTTAAAAACTTTAATCATAATTTTAATATACTCTTCGTAACATGCAAATTAAATTTAGAATTTTATACTGAAAAAAATCATTTAGTGTCTCGATAAAATTTAATTGTAATTACAATAAAAAAGTAGCAAGTCGCCTAAAGTATTTTAGTATCATTACTGATATTGCATTATACAAATTCATGCAAATACAAGATTCCTAAAGCCCTTTTACAGTTGAATTGCTTCTAAATGTATGTTTCCATCCTTGAACTGTACTTATAATAAGCAACAACAAGATACATTGAATATTTCCACTTTAATAAGAAATGCACCTTGCGTTATACAAATGATAATCCTAAAGCAGATGCATCCAATTCTACGTACAGATCACTATAAACGCTATTAATACTCAATAGCAGTGCTATCCCTCCCACCCAATATTTCAAACACCAATAAGCTACTAAACTCACCAGAGTTCTAATCTAAACGGCTTTTAGAACTAATAAAAGAGCTCGTTAAAAATAGCCACCGAAAATTTTCGAGTGTTTTAAACGTTGTTTATCTTTCGTAAAAAGAGCCATGTTCGATCGCGTGGTTAATGATAGGCATCCGTCTTCTTCGTGTGTATAAATATATTGAAGCTGGCTAACGGATGCATTTGTTCAGGGTTGCCAAGTTGAAAATAGCACTGCGTGGTCTAAAGTATGTAACTAACAATTTTTGACTTTTTTCCTTTATTTAAAACTTGCGATGAAATTGATTTATTTAAAATCATTTCCTTCCTGACCCTGACCAAAAAAACATGTTTTTAGGAAATTAATGGTTACCTACTTGAAATTTCAATGTTTTTAATTATTATCAAAAATGTTAAAGGCAAATTAAATTAGCAAAGTAATGTTTTACGTGCAACTTCCTTTTTATCTCCGCTTATATCTTAGCTTTAATTTAAATACTTATTTCTTATTTAAACACAGATGAATAAATAGTATGTGAAGAGAAAAATCTCCTCATACTATTTATTCAACAATATTTAACTAATGCTTATATTAAAGCAACAATATTAAATAATGCTTAAATTATTATCAGAGAATTAGCAACCCTGAAATCGACTGGTCTTTCAGTGGGTGGTTTCACTAGTTTGGTTATGTTGTTTTATAGCTATTATTATTTCTGTTTATTAACCAAATCAACGTTCCGTAACAGAAACACGTTAATACATAAAGTTTACATCGAATTTTCAAATCTACTGCAAACATATTAAAGTTTGTTTTTCTATCAATTCTAGTAGGTTCATAGTGAACTATTCTAAAACTGTGTCGTTTATTATGTTTTAAACGCCCACAAACACTGATTTAAATTTTATCACATCTTAAAATTCTATTTATTTTATCTCTTAATTAAAACATTGTCTTCGTAAAATTTTGTACATAAAAGGTCTAAAAACACAAACAGCAACACAGGGAAGGCATAGTGATTATGATGACTAAGATCCCTGACAAAGATAATATTAACCTAATCAAAGAGAAAAAAAGTAATAGTCTGGATAAAATGATCTATAAATTTAAAAAATTAATTAAATACCAAGGTATCAAAAATAAAAAAGATCGTTCAGTTTTTTCTATTCCTACAAAGCAGAAAACTAATAATAGGTAAAGTAAAAATTTGTAAACTCAACTAACCTACATTTTTCTTACAGTCAAGTCAAGTGGTACAAAATTACGATTAACGCGGAAAACGTAACGTTTTTTGAGATTTGTCATTTTTGGTATCAAAATTTAATAACTAATTAACAGCATTATTTTCAATATGGCAATATCAGAGTAAATTTTGACATTTTATTTTACCTCGAAATTGTGCCGGCGACTTAAACACCTTTTTCAGTGCTCCAGAACTTTTGTGGATTTTAGTTGAAATACTGAATGTACATACCTATTTCTTTGTAATAACGTTATATTAATTGTTAGGAAATGTAATATATCGTTTTTAATATAGTCTTAATATTTGTCTATAAAACTAACTTGGCAAAGTTACCATACTAGTGATTTCACGATGTGACGGTTACTTTGCCATGTTTTGCTACAACCAAGGGTTGTCACTTTTAGTTTACATTTTGACCCGACCATGGCGATTCAAATTATCAATCTATGTATGTATGTTTGTATAGATGATTCACCGTAACAGACTATTGGACCGATTTTATTAAAAGAAAAGGAAAAGAAAAGAGAAATCTATATTATTTTACTGCGTTGTCGGGTATTAATAATATTATTACTTTTTAGTATGTTTCATATTATTTTCAACTTAGAGTATTAATATAATTTGCACCCAAAGAACAGTGTCATTTTAATCGCTTACTTATACCTTAACTAAACTAGTTTTGCTATTGTTGGAAATCAAAACTTAGGTTGTTTATAAAAAAAATCCTTATCTTAATAAAATGATATCACTTTAGGAAAATGGGTAGCCAAAGTAGTAACTATATTATCTGACGCTAAAAATACACTAAAGACCAAAAAAAATATTTTGACTTGTCACAATATAGTCCAATAACATTAAAGAGAAAGGATTTAAATTTTGACATTTGTCAAAAATCGTCAACTGGTATTAAAATAGGTGAAGAAGGTTTTGATCTACATGAAAAGCCTGTGGCGAGCACATCTAGACTTAATAATAATAATAGATACTCAATCAGAGAAGCGTAAATTGTCTAATAAAAGCATAAAGCCGACGAAAAGGCGAAATGTTGAATTTCTTGATAGTGACGATGACTCTAGCAAAGAAAATTATTCATAATTATTCTTATGTTTATTTATTTATAATTATTGAAAATTTAATTTAAAAAACGTATACCTCCTGAAATTGGTGTGAAAATATTGAAATAAAAAATTTAAGTAAAGTACGTAAGATTTTTGACAACCCTGACAGATATCTTCAAGTTTGTATGAAATATTTAAAAATGGGAGGGCATCTTTGGTACAAGAGTAAACTTTGCTATTTACAACACAATTAAAGGAGCAAATCATAACTCTAAGTATTGGGTATTATAGTATGAGGTAAACTTACCTTCAGCCTTGAAGTCAAATCCCATTATTTTCATTATAAACCCCGATGTTGCCAAAAAGTCAGGTTAACTTTGCCATTATATTTTTTCAAGTATTTTGTCTATTTAATGTTATTATTTGTTTAAATCACTAATAAATACCAAATCTATGAAGAATATAATGTTACATTTAACATTGACGCCCAGTCAATGTTAAGTGACAGTACATTTTTTGTTGGAAAATTGGTCCTAAACTTTTAAGTCCTTCCAAAAATGGCAAAGTTGCCAGGTTTCACGGTAATTTAAATCATAAATAATCTTCAAATTTGACCATTTTAATGGAATCAATAGCAATCGTTTCAAGTAATCGTATTATTAATCGTTCTATTAGACGTTATACACTGCCTCTGACAAAGGTTTATATATTATGAAGCATTTTATATCATAATGTTAAGTGAATAATTTTAGGTGTGGCATTTAATAAACGGTTACTTAACTGTTTGTTGAAGGTTACATTTGCCTTCTGGTGTTTCTATAAATAAATCATACCTCAAAGGTACACGAAAATAAAAAATAAAAAAAATAATAGATAAATTTATTTTTTAAGTACAGTTCTGATTTGGCCAACAGTGTTATATCTAAATAAATCATTCGATTTTAAACACTTCAGTAACCTGTAAAGCATCACGTGTTTCGAAGATAGATAGACAAAGGTTTGGTGAGAAACTTTTATACTGTGTACTTCATTGAGATGTAACTTTCTTAATAACTCGAACAGCAGAGCCCGCAGCCTGCGGTGTTTCAATCGTTTTATAATTCTGCACTGATTACAAAGGGGAGCCGGCGGCCGTAATTTCGTCTTGTACCGATCGTGCCGTACATAAATTATCAGTTATTGATGAAGACATTAAGCTTACGTACAGCGCAACAATTGTTTTTTAATCGTCTGATAACTTTGGTAAAAATTTCCTAAATAAGCACACAACTGTTAATAATAATACATAAATTATATGACATATTCTAGCATTCTGGTAAATTTTGTTTTAATGTAGTAGTAACTACTGATAGAACATAAGTTTAAAACCCGGAAAGTTAAGAAATGATAACAAAATAAATAATACAACTAAGACATATATCTTGGCAACAGCGCCAAAATTAAAAAAATAACACATAACTCTCATAAGCAATATCATTAATAACGGTGACCTATTTTAGGAGATCCTTTTAATTTGAAAAAGCGACTTGCGTTAACTTTATTGCCATTGCAATATTATTTAGCATACATATATGAAAAAATATAAAATGAAGAGATAATCATGATATATACATATAGGTACTGAAGGTGGCGTACAAGAACCCTTCGATGTACGTTTCTTGAGCCTCATAAAAGGTAACCTAACAAAAAATTTCTTACGCAGTAAATTAGTAATTATGGCAATTATATTATGCATCCTGCGGGAAAGGTATATGTTTTGTGTACTTGACTAATACGAGCCAAATCGATGATAATTGATAACGTTATTACTACCTTACTCGTAGTTACAAACATACATTAGAGTCGACACGATCTGTTTAATAACCATGTTATCAAAGGTCAGTAACCTACCTGTAGTAGACAATTAACTTGCTCTTCTTGGTAAAGCAGTAAAAGAAACGACTGCGTTCCTTTTAAGTACCGTTCATACGTGGTTCTACTGCGGAATAAGGATATATCCCCCGCTGTACCCTTTCAACCAATGTTTTGCGGGCACTATATTAATCAACTATTGTTTGCGCGTCAGCTTTTGCACTTCTCTGAATCTGATTTTCGAACAGGATTCCTTTCAGACCGGTTTCACCTAATTCCGATGGTAATGCAACTGGCGGAACAAATGTGATTAATTAGCGCCTTGTCCATAATTAACGGATACAGCGAAATTTTGTCACAACTATATTAAATGTACAAGCAGGCACAAAATGTGTTTCGACGACGTATTTTTTATTGCTCTCGGCAGCGGCTGTGCAATTAGGCATGTATTCTTACGATTTATTCTTTAAAATATAATCGTGTAGTGAAAGACGCGAAATGATTTATGGCCCCTCGCGCCTCGAGTTTAAATAAAACATCGCCGTGAGCTTTCAACGTCCGTGGACGAAAGTCACGATTGCAATTTCTAAATTTTGATACGGTTATCAAGCGGGCGGGCATGTTGCATTGTTAAGGGATCACATGCTTTAATTTTAGACGTTTATATCGAGATAAATCTATTCAAGTGCACGCCATGTGACAAAGTCGCGCCACTTGTACTGTAACCTACATGGGAACGAATACATCTGTCAGTTGTTCCCGGCCTCAACAGCACGGTCTCATTCATGTGTTGGAGTGTAGATAGAACCTTATGAGACAACTCGGGACTCTTTGAAAGCGAAAGGCATCTAATAAGTAGATAGCATGTGACTCGAATGCGACATTAGGTACCGGTTGTCAATCGAATATATATACTGTTTGTTCGAATGAACTAACTTTGCTTTTTAATTTTCATAGGATGTACATTTTTGATAGGTGGCACAATTTTATTTTTGATTATATTGCATAGACACTTATACATATTTCTCATTTATTTTTAATTTTATCTCTATGTATAACAATCAATAGTTGTCCGTTAGTCTCGCTAAAACTCGAAATTGGCTCGTCGGAAAGTTTCATCGGAATCGGATTCCGATAAAACCTTTTGTATGTGTTTAAGTGGGACCCTAAATAGTTTAGATTCACAATTGGACCCGGTAGGTGGCGTTGTTGTCGAGATCCAGAAATCACCCGTGCGAAGCCGGGGTGGATCGCTAGTACCTAATAATTAATAATAGAATAAGGCTCATTTCATACCAATAACTTATAATCAATGATAATGGAATTTTATTATGTAACAACAATTGCACGTATAAATAACAGTACTCAATTTTATTTGCATTATAAAATTCAAAAGTGTTGCTAATAAATATTATTTTAACAATTTATAAAAAATATCATAGATATTTGTCTTATATTTAGATGGTTTACTAGTATTAAAAAGTTGTATGTTTTTTAAGCTACGCTAGCCGCACTGAGCTTGAACAGTAGTTTACGATGTTCATTGTTTACTCTGTGCTATATTAGTTGTCTTGAGATGTATGCTGTGGTAGAGCAGATTTCAAACCACTGTGTATTTTATTGACTTTCTAAGAAGCAGTAGTTTATCATATTATAACTGTTTAAACGAAGTAATACGTGTTTTTTAGAGTTTTATATTAAAAATTAAAGTTACATATTAAATACCTACAAAAAATACACATTGATAATGGTTTACAGGCCATTTTCGATTCAATTCGACAATTTTCTGACACAATTTGGAAATATTATATGTAAATTTGTGTCTTTTTACCTTTACTTTGCGTGTTACCATAAAAAGTTTATAATCTCGGTTAAAACATAGCCTGACACGACATAACTGACATCGTTAGAATTCATCTTTCGGGTTATTCCTAGTAATCGTTGTTAGCTCATCGACATCAGAAGATGGTTCTAAGGAGCAGTGTTTTTTTAAAATTTCATGATAAAAGTTTTCACTTTAAAAAGCTATTGATAAAATTCGTTATAAAATATGTACACACAACTAGATGTTTGTTGTTATGTTAAAGTTTCAAAGAAACACAGATTTCTTGTACAATAAATTCAATCAGCTAAAATAAAACGGCTCCGTGGCGCAGTGGCTTAACAATAAGTTGTAGCACCAAGAGCCGCGGGTTCGAATCCCGCACGGAACAAGTATTTGTATGGCCTACAAATAATTGTTCAGGGTCTGGATGTTTGTCCTTGTGAAATTGATGTATGTAAACTGCCCCCACGATACGGGAGAAAATTTTAGTGTGGAGGTAACGTGTTTAATTTAAAAAAAGAAATCATTCATAATATATCAAACGACCGAGAATCGTTTACAGCCATACCGGTCATTGTAAGCACGCGGTAGTTGGTGGATTCGAGTTAGAGTTCGTTCGCACTAGTCGTAATAAAAAAGGAGACGTAGAGCGCATCGTCGTTCATGAAATGCATGTGACAGGCCGGTGTATGCGAAAATTCCCCACATTGAGTATTCGCCGTATGCGCGCGGTGTCGGCGCGGTGTGCTAGTGAATAACAATCGACGAGCGTTGGCAGTGAGCCGCGGTGATGAGCTGGACCCCTACTACAGTTTTCTATCCGGTTTTACATTTATTGTTTATCTATGAATACGTCTTAAGTTAAAAAAATTATGATATCATATCTTAACATATAAAACTCAATTCCACTTACTCAATATCCACTGCCCCATATCATCCCGTGGTTGTCGTAAGAGGCGACAGAGGGAAAGAAATCAGGATATGGGCAGCAGTATCACCCTAATAACGATTAATAATAAAAAACTGCAGTTGCCAACCCGTTTGCTAAGCGTGGCTACTATTGTAAATATATCCCCTATGAGGCAATCTATGGGGGAGGCCTATATTCAGTAGTGGACTTTAGTAGGCTGTAACGGTAACGGTAATTGCCGTGCGTTAGAATAGAATTGTATATTTTTTTATTCAATACTAGCTGTACCCCGCGACTTCACCCGCGTGTATTTTATTACGATTGGATTTCATGGGTTTTAATTATTTTGCGCGGAACCCTATTTTTCTAAAATCAAAGTAACCTAAGATACTTCTTATAACTTCAGCTATCTACCAGTGAAAGTCCTATCAAAATAGGCTCAGTCGTTTCGGAGATTAGCCGGAACAAACAGACAGACAGACAGACAAAAAATTTAAAAATTGTGTTTTTGTTATAAGTACCGTATCTAATTTCATATACATATAGTAAAAAGCTGTTGTTTGACATTACAAACAGACACTTCAATTTTATTTATTTGTATAGATATATTTTATAATTATATAATATGTAATTCTTATTGAAAGTCATTTTTTACTTTCCCACTAATTTGGACAAAAACCTCTGTCCTGAGAAGAACCAGCAAGAAACCCAGCGGGACTTTTTTTAAAGGTCATTTAAATATTGTATAATGATGGTTGTACAAACTTTTTACAAAATTTATTTTAAAAACAGTTTAGATGATGTATGTATCTATATCTATGCGTAGAAGCGACCACCTCTTTACAAGAAGTTATGATCAACCATTTCAACCTCGCAAAATCTCGAAAATCACTCGACCGATTGCAATGAAAAATTTGTGATCTTTGAATGGGTTCCTGGATGATTAGACAATTAGACCCGGTAGGTAGCGCTGTTCTCGAGAACCAAAAAGCACCCGTGCGAAGCCGGGGCAGATCGCTAGTAAGGAATACTATTCCTAAATTTCGTTACCAGCGTCCGGTGAAGCCAATTTATACAACGCTTAGTTATATACATCTTTACAAATAAATAATATCTATACAAATAAATAAAGTTGAAGTGTCTGTTTGTAATATCGAAATAACAGTTTTTTACTATATGCATATGAAAGTATATACGGTACTTATAACAAAAACAAGGTTTTTTTAAAATTTTGTCTGTCTGTCTGTCTGTTTGTTCCGGCCAATCTCCGAAACGGCTGGACCGATTTTAACCGGACTTTCACGGTCAGATAGCTGTGATAGTTATAAGAAGTAACTTAGGTGACTTTTATTTTAGAAAAATAATTAGGGTTTCGCGCAATAAATTAAAACCCATGAAATCCAATCGTAATAAACTACGCGCGGGCGAAGTCGCGGGGAACAGCTAGTATATTAATAAACTTGGATGGCGCAACGAAAAACTTAATTGAAAAGGTGTTATATCTATATTCTTTTGGGAAATTGCAGTGGACAGTTTTTTAAATATTATTGAAGTAAAGTTAATAGCTATTTGCTTGTCGAAAATAGTTCGAGGCTTATGAACAATGGTAGCAATTTCAGATGCAGTCTTAACAGTTTCCAGGCCGCAAAGACGTTGACAACGGGAAGGTTGAGACGTTGGCACTATGAGGGACATGTCCGGCTAACGTCACAAGAGGAACATGCAAACGATATTATATAATTTATTATCGAGCGCAAAGTATTTGTGAATCATGCACTGGGCAATAAGAACGTATATTATATGTATATTATTTGTGTATATATGTGTAATAAACGGGAAGTCTTTATGATCATTCAGCTAGACATATTTTTAGTATATTTTTTCATAATTAATGTGTTATCAGTAGTAGTATCTATTATAATCCTAGCTGGTGCGGCAAATGTTGTTCTGCCATTTCTGTTCGGTGGCAAGTTGAGTTTTACTCCGAATGAGATCTGGATGTTGAAACAGTAAATAAAAAAATGGCACTAAAACAAAGTAATATATAATGAATATGAGTTACATTACTCCATAAATTTAAATTTTCTTAATATCTTATTTACAACACTACAAATCGGCTTTCAGCATATCTTAAATGGAATGAGCGATGGTCTCGACAAAACAAAATATTATTGTTTAAAAATGACTTCATTTGGTCGAATCATACAGAAACTACACGATCACTAATAGACGCACAATGACATGTTATATAAACATTATTTATTAATCTTTCATTTATTCTATGCAATGCATCGCATCACTCATCTGACCAAAAAAACATTTTGATTATCTCCATTACTAAGTTCTTCGAATACCAGTATAAAATAGCAGCTCAACGCTACTGTGTTTCATATGGTGAGTGTAGATAACCGGAGACCCTTTTTACTAGAAACGAGGCATTCCATCTTAGTCCTCGCGGGTAGCAACGCATCTGAATTTTGATTCGTAGTCGAGGTGGACTGTGTGCTCGTTTGTCACGCGTATTATTCGATTCCCATTAAAAGTATTCATTAAGTCATTCATTCATTACAATCAAGAGTCTATTGCTGAACATAAGCCGTGTCTCATAGGGGAAATATTAATAATATAATAATTTTAATCCTAGTTAGCCTCTCGGGTCATCTGAGGCGACTGGGACTCCGTGACGGACCGCTCCAAGCTCAAATGCAGAAGGCGGTGCTCCTCGATAGCGCCCGCATCGTCCGCCGGTTTCTTTCCCTTTCCCCCTAACCCTCGGCCGTTTGGTCTCCCCTGCCAAGGGCTTCCATCTGGTTGGGTTTTTTATATATTTATGTATTTTTTATGTATTTATTCTATTTTATTGATATTTACGTATGTTTATATATTTCGTTTACAATTATATATTTAAACAGCCCAACCAGATGAGAAAACTTTATAGATAACCCCCATAATGATAATATAAGGACCCTTTCCGAGGCTGAAACATACCGATACTTGGGTATGTCACAAAATATAGGTCTTGATGAGGTGGACATAAAACTATCAGTTTGCGATCTGTTTTATGCACGCTTGACCAAAGTGCTTATCAGCCTTTTGTCGGGTGTGAATAAGACACACGTATAATCATAACGATTGGGTCATGCCTGTCCTCATGTATACCTTTGGCATACTCAGGTGGATTCAAACTGAACTTAACACCCTGGATAGAAAAGTCCACACTACCATGGGGTCCCATAGAATGCACCATCCGAGATCGTCGATAATGAGACTTTACTTGCTGCGGAAACACGGTGGGCATGGTTTTTTAAGCGCGCTCATCATGCATTATCGCATAGTGTGCAGTCTCCGTAATTACTTCCTGACGAGATCGGAGGATTCATTCTATAAGGACGTCATTTCTTGTAATAAAGAGCTTACCCCTCTATCCTTAGCCAACGAGCATTGGCATGACCCGGCAGTACAAAGTATTTCCGACCGGGAGACCGTATGAAAGGAAAAGGAGCTCCACGGGAAGTTCTACAAGGCTCTACATGAGCCTTGTAGAACTTTAGCTCAACCAGATGAGAATACTTTATGGATACCAAAAAAATAATATTTATTAAAACTTATATAGGTTACAAACAAATCGCATTGATTCCTAAACTAGTATTAATCCTGTATCTTAGGATATTAGTACCTTCCCATACATCATCATCATCATCATTACAGCCTTTCATAAGTCCACTGCTGAACATAGGCCTCCCCCAAGGAATGCCACAAAGCACGGTCCTGAGCCACCTGCATCCATCGACTTCCTGCATGTCTTACCAGGTCGTCACTCCATCTCGTGGGGGGTCGCCCTACACTTCGCCTACCGGTACGAGGCTGCCACTCGAGAACCTTTCTTCCCCATCGGTTGTCGGTTCTTCGAGCTATATGACCGGCCCACTGCCACTTCAGCTTACTAATCCGTTGGGCTATGTCGGTTACTCTGGTTCTACAGCGGATATACTCATTTCTAAGTTTATCACGCAGAGAAACTCCGAGCATAGCCCTCTCCATAGCTCGCTGAGCGACCTTGGGCTTCCTCATACGGCCAGCAGTGAAGGACCACGTCTCAGTTCCGTAAGTCATCACTGGCAACACGCACTGGTTGCACAATTTTGTTTTAAGGTTTTGAGGTATGTCTGACGAGAAGATGTGTCGTAGCTATCCGAACGCTGCCCAGCCGAGTTGAATCCGTCGATTGACCTCTCGGTCGAAGTTGGACTTACCTAGTTGGAATATTTGTCCCAGGTAAACATACTCATCAACAACTTCGATCTTAGTGCTCCCAACAACAACCGGCATAGGTGTGACATGGACATTAAACATAATATTTGTTTTGTCCATGTTCATCTTAAGACCTATCCGTTGGGAGACACTATTGAGGTCATTGAGCATAGTGCTTAGGTCCTCCAGCGATTCTGCCATAAGGACTATATCGTCAGCAAATCGAAGGTGAGTGATGTACTCGCCATTGATGTTAATACCGTATCCTTTCCAGTCCAGAAGTTTGAAAACGTCTTCCGATGCAGCGGCGAAGAGTTTCGGGGATATAACATCACCCTGTCTTACACCTCTCTGCAATTGGATAGGTTTCGTACTCTAGTTCTGTACTCGGATAGCCATCGTAGCTCTACTGTACAAACACTTCAGCACTTCGATATACCGACAGTCAACTTGGCACCGCTGAAGGGACTGCAGCACCGCCCAAATTTCGACGGAATCAAAGGCTTTCTCATAGTCCACATACGCCATACATAGTGGCAAATTGTACTCTTCAGACTTCTGTACAATTTGCCGAAGGGTATGTATGTGGTCTATGGTGCTAAAGCCCTTTCGGAAACCGGCTTGTTCGGGAGGCTGGAAGTCGACAAGTCTGAGCGCGAGACGATTCGTAATGATTCTCGAAAACAGCACGTAGACGCGGCTCAGAAGGGAAATCGGTCTGTAGTTCTTCAAGAGAGCGATGTCACCTTTCTTGAAGAACAAGACCACCGCACTTCTGCTCCACGCCTCCGGTGTAATGACACCATGGAGGACGCAATTAAAGAGCTTCTGAAGGACTTCAAGTACCGGTCTTCCACCCGCTTTCAGAAGCTCCGCTGTAATTCCATCTTCGCCTGGGGCCTTGCCGTTTTTAAGGTGCTGGAGAGCCATTCTAATCTCGCTCAGACTGACGTCCGGGATGTCTTCGGAATAGTGTCGGATGAGACTCGCTCTTGGATCGTTACTCACACTTGCGTGTGGCTCCAACGATGACGTGTACAGCTGCCCATAGAACCTCTCAATCTCACTCAAAATCTCAGGTGTCCCGGAAACGATGCTGCCACATTCGGTCTTCAGCTTTGACAGTTGGCTCTTTCTGGCAGACAGATCTCTGGCAAAGACTTTGGAGCCTTGGTTCCGCTGGATCGCTTCTTCAATACAAGCTGTATTGAAATTGCGTAAGTCCAGCCGCATGCATTTGGAAATCTGTCTGTTCAGTTGCTGAATGCTGTCAAATCTGTTGAAGAATGTAGCTTCATCTCCCGTCTAACAGCCATGAGAATAAGAGTGTGATCGGAGAGTTTTTGTGTTCTTCTGCGGCGGGTCTTGCAGAACTTAGCTCCGACCGCATGGACAGTTTCCACGAGCTTGTCATTCATATCGTCCACTTCATTGCAGTCTTCTAGGCACTGAAAACGGTTTTGTAACTCGAGCTGAAAGGTTTCGGGACTTTGGAACAGAGCACGAGGGGGACGGAGCGTTGACTTCATTAGACGCGACCTCTCCAACTTAACGTTTAGGTTCAGTGTGCCTCTAACCATTCGGTGATCGCTACCAGTTTTCACCCTCGCGATCACGGAGACATCACATACAATTTTACAATATTAAATCTGAACGCAGATTTTTATAAAATATTTTGTAAAATAAAACTAAAATTATTAAATAATTAGTAATTATTTAAATAAGATATTCATCTTCTACTGAGTGCGTGTGCGTGTGTGCGTGTGTGCGAGCGCGCGCGCGCGCGTGTGTGTGTTTGTGTGTGTGTGTGCGTGTGTGCGCGCATTTTACCTATTAGTTTATACGTTAACACTAAGAAGTCTTTCACAAGCATTGTAATCAAATTTTAAAATATTCGCCTTAGTTGCCACGCTCGACATGCGGGTTGATTTAAATTAGATATAAATAATGAATTGAAAATGGATAATAACTACATAAAATTTATATTTTATCATATAAAAGTATTTTGGTTTGCTTCAAATCTAAATATCCATGGTTTTCTCTACCATTATCATCGCTATAAGAAATACATATTTTTGTGACTTTAAGCTACATACGGCTCAACCACATTAGTTAAGATAGTTTTTCCACCATTTTTCAGAAAAAAATAATATTTTCTGGTATTAATTTTATGACCCTTACACGTCATCAATATTGATCATTGCGTATGCAATAAAAACATGAATACCATTTTAAACTCCATCTTTAGAAAACACATAAGGAAAAGTATTTTTTTATATTTAACAGACGGAGTCGCTATAAAATAATACTCGTATATAGTATTTTGGCTGATAACTTAGGATATTTTAAAGTCTAGTCGTGACTCAGACTAAGAAAAAAAAACCCAAATTGTGTAACGTTCAAAATAACAGTCTGGTGACTAAAACCTATACCGTTTATATATTTTACAATATTCGCTATCCGAGACGTATTTAATTGATGAGGTTGTAGCCAAAGACGTCATTAGAATACCTAATATGTTTGTGCCTCTGCCCGACTTCCTACTCATTGTAAGTGAGCTTGGATTGTATGGAACGAATCAAGTAAATTTCGTCCTAACTTGTTATGTTAGGTACATCGATCTTTTTATTAGTGATCGATGGTTAGGTACGACTTTCTTCACCTTTTGGATCTTTATGTTCTTCATGCTTCCATAAGTGTTAAATATTATTCTTATCATGAAATTTTTGATGAAGAAGGGGAGGTTATATACTATCCTACTTAATCTGCTGGCGGTATTGAGGCTGAACAGACAAGCGCGATACGAGGCTTGTGAAAGTAGGAGTTTTTTTTATAGAATATGGGTGATAAACGAGCACACAGTCCACCTGATGGTAAGTAGGTGCCGTGGCCCATATACATCTACATTTATCCTCAATTAAGATTCAAAATGCAGATACGTTGTCACCTCTGAGGATTAAGATGGAATCGCTCATTTCCAGTAAAAAGGGTTTCCGGTTCTTCACACTCACCATACGAGACACAGCAGCATTAAGCTACTATTTTTCGCTGGTATTCTGTGAGAGCGTGGTCCTGCCCATTCGTGCCACAACTATATTATAGTTGCAGCGTAACTCTACCACGTAATATTCAAACTTAATATGTATTGTTTTAAATGCATATTTTTTTCTATGTTGAAATGTTTACCTATATAGCACGACAACGACGTCTGTTTCCGATAGGATATTCTTTACCTGATTTACGTGGCGATTACAATAAATCCTCTCTAGTATGGAAAAGGCTAATGTTAACTATGGACTCTTTTGGGGCTGATGAAAATTAAATACGGTAAGGATAAATTAGATAAGGATCGCCTACTGAGCTTACTTTTTGATGATCTAAATCGAAGTTAAATCCATTCAATGCAGTCTTGACTAAGGAAAATATCAATTGTCTGTTACCAAATGCTGTATACTGTACAGCCTCCAACTCGCAGCGGACAAGCGCGGAGGATTAATCTGCCGAAGCCCGTACTCTCTTATGATGAAGGAGGCCTTTTCCCTGCAGTGGGACATTTCAGGCTAATAATAATAATAATTACCAAATGGTGTCTTTTAAGTAGGAATTTGGTGACAAGTGTACAGCATAGCGGATTATTTTGCGTGCATAAGAAATCACTCGGATGTACCAATATTTTTTTTTTCAAATTATTTGTGATGACAAACAGTAACAAACAATATTATCTTTATTAATTGCTTTATTACCTATGAGATTGCCGTTTTGTTGTACTGGCTACTTTGAACTTTAATAATAATTTGACTTTTTTTTAATAGAATAAGGGTGACAAACGATCACACAGTTCACCTAATGGTAAGTGTGTGCTGTGGTCCATAAATATTTGCATCTATCCCCACTTAAGATTAAAAATACAAATGCATTGTCACTTCTAAGGACCAAGATGGAATGCCTCGTTTATAGTAAAAAGTTTCTCCGATTCTCTATACTCACCATATGGTCACAGCGGTAATAAGCTACTATTTCACGTTGGTATTCTGTGAGAGCGTGGTCCTACCTCAGTTAAACTGACTCATTTGTGCTACAAACATAACATAGCTGCGGCATGGCTCTACCACGTACGAACTTTGGATTCTAAATTCAAATAAATTTATAAGCATGTTATTCCTTTTGCAAAGTCTAAATAACTGATAAATCAGATGAATAATCATTTGTTTGGTTTTGTTATTTTGCAATATGATTATAATTATAACCATAGCCTCTTAGAAAATTCGTGTTATTTTTGAATATGAGTTTCGACGTAAAACCAATGCGTTTCAAATGTTGCGTAATATTTAAGACATAAACGGATCTAGTACTACTAACGGAGGGAAATTTTGACCGCTGGTCTTTGCCAATAAATTAAATTAAGAAATACTTTAGTGTGGCACCAGCTAAGATTGTTCGCCTCCAAACGCGCTCATCTCAAGCCTTAGGCTTACGTCTATATTACATCGTTTAAAAAAATATTAAACCAAAAAGGGAAGTAATACGTGGTTAAGCGGCACCATCAGAAACATACACTTTAAACGTACGGACGAAAATTACTTAATTCTGTTGAACGCTCCGCGATTTTTCATGCAACCAACAAAAGGACCGCGGTAGTAAATTTCGCTTATTTTTCATTCGAGACAGGTAATTTTAATGCATATTTAATGGACAATTCTTGGCTTCAAATACACTAAGATAAGGTACGACCATAATGCATGCAGTTTGCTTCTGTATTATTTATTGTGTGATTTTTGGCAGCGGAATGCTGGTACGCTACTTGGCTTGGCTAGATGCGCAATCTTCATAATGCATGCACTTTTTTAGGGCATCGCTTGAGGCTAGTTTTCCAACGTTTCAATATAACACGGTTATTTAAAAAGCATGTTGTTTCATGTGCTTTTTGTCGATATTTTGTGACAGTGCTAGAATCTGAGGTTAAATTATTTCTATTCTGTCCTTGATTTGTACGTTGAGTAATCTGCTGATGTTTTACGAGTAGGTACATAGTCCAGTGATGAGCATCGCTTGCGGCTAGTTTTTTTTGCTGTTAAGCTCGTGACGTCACTGCCTGATTTTGCCGATTTTACAAAGGAATATGATATTTTTGGATGTTTAATAATGATTTATCATCTTAATCATTGCTGTGTTGTAACTGAATGCAAAAATACGAGCATAAAAACGCCGGGAACGTTATGGATTCAAGTGCCAACTGATTAAAATATGAGAAATACTTGGTTAAAACTGGCAAGAAGTTACCCGAATACATTGTTTACAAAAACTAGACCGTACTTCTGTGAATATAATTTTGAAGTAAGTATGACGTATATTTAACTGTCATTTATACAAACCTAACATTATGAGATAAACATAACTACCTATACCTGTACACTCTGACCTGGTATTGTGTTATTGTATCAAAAAAGTTGGTAGTATAGGTATCTACTTACATTGATGTTTAACATTCCTCAACTCGGCAGAACAAAAATCTAGATTGCATGCAAAAAAAATTACCACCATCAATGTATTTATCCTTGGTAGATTAGTACTTTCTGCTTTTATGAATCCGTCTTCCATGACGCCTTTGCAATAAAATTCGGAACCTAGAATTCAACAACCGTAATCATAACTTGAAAAATTTTCGAAACAACACACCGCACATTAGCTAGTTTACTTAACGAGTGACGTCATAAGACAATCTAATATGGCGGATAACGTTTTGGGGATTTGAGGCACAGATAAAAAAATATTCTTCAAATTGAATTATAAAATTTATAATGCATTTTTATGAATAGAAATCAATATTTCTTGTTTACTTTTTACAAAACCTATCATAAATATACATTTTTTGTTTTTTTTTACTTGGTGTAAAATACCCTATTATTAATTGCAAGTTCAAGTGCTCATTTACCACGTGCTCGGCGGTGACGGAAAAAACCGCGAGAAAATCTGCATATCCAAGAAATATGAAAAAAAAATATTTCGAAGACATGTGAAGTTCGACAACACACTCTAAAAAATGAGAAGAGGCCTGTGCCCAGCAGTGGGACGTATATAGGCTGAACTTTAACTAACTTTTAATCTTAACCTAAGCTCAACAATTAATGGCAGGAAGCTTAAAGGTAACGCGGGTCAACTATGACATCACGACGTCAAGTACCCAGCCACGGGTGCCGGGTGGATGTCACATTTTTATATTTATTTTTTTTTTTTACTTTTTTGTTTGTTTGTTTGTTTCCTTATTGTGTATGTACTGCTTCTCAATTGTAAATTGTAAGCAGTATTAGACTGGTACATGCATTCTTTTCCCCCTAGCTTTTGTATATAATATATTTTAATGTGTGTAAAATGTGTATATCAAATAAATAAAAAAAAGTATTTTATACAAAAGGCTAAGTGAAATTATATTCAAAGGATAAAATTATTACTAAGTACTTACACTTCATTGCTTAGCATAAAGGCTGCCAGTGCTTTCACTCCGAATAAAAGTAATCTGGTAGCGGCACGTACATACCTGAAGACAAAATGAACGATCTTAATTAAGTCGAAATTCTCATGTGTAAAAATTGTATAAATCATTTGGGCGTGATACGTTGCCGGGTCACGTCATGAATAATTCTGTCTCGCTCATGTCCGGCCAGTAAAGACGCTTAATTGAGAGAACATTAAGATATGTTTGTCGTATTTCGGAGCGTGTGAAGTTTTTTCTGAAACTTCGTAACCTGTTTTCGCATTGCCGGTTTAGAAATTACGAAACCTACTTACTGTGTGTACTGCGCATTACGAAAACATACAATAACAAGAGAAAAAACAAGAAGGGTCTCAACAAGCTCTAATATGATTATAATTTAGTTTTTTAGTTACTGGCCACTTGAATATGATTTGAAAAAAACGTTACATGTATCTCCTCTATGTAAAAATATTCAACTGACAACAGAACATATGCCTAGTCTAATTTCATAGGGTTTTCAAATATGTGAATTCATAAAAAACCTTAATATTTTACTTAAAATTGTAATAAATAATTTTATTGGTTCGAACTCAGGATCAAACTCAAATTGTGTAAGTTTAGCTCAGCTAGTATGTAAATATAAGGCCGCCCTTGACCCTGCCCCTGAGTTACCATGCTGTGGCTGTGTGTTCGAATATTTAGACCGAATAAATCACGACGGCCAGTCTCACTCTCAACGAAGATCGGCCATTTAACAGAATTATAGTGAACGAATGTGTGCATAAGCACTGTTGCACTCTCTTTTCCCTTTCTCTTATAGTCTGACCCAACGGCAAATCCAAGATGACCGGAGGGATATCCGGCACAGGATCAACACCTTTATTTCCCTTTGAGGCACAGGGTGTAACACCGCCATCCTACTTATTCCGTCTACTACTGAAAATTTCTTGACAGAAAAAAAGCATCTACTGAATTTAGACTGACCTGGGATTTCAAGCCGGAGTCACATGATCAGTCGGGCTTACGAGCACTGAACTAACGTGGCAGTCCTTTCAAGAAAATACACAGTGAAAATATCACGTTATTTGTTAAAATCGATTCAAAGAAAAGAGAAGAAATCAAATGTTTTTCGCATCGTAACAATCACAAATTCCCTTCAAAATTGTACTTTAATTCGAACAACTCGGCTCCGCAAGCTAAAAAGAGGTGACGTTATATATTATATTACATTTACTTATTATGATTTATGTTTGTAACCCGAAATACCGATCGGGCTAAGCACCGCCTACGCGCAGGGTCAACGATAAATCATGCGCGACAACTCAAAAATGCCAACTTCGAAAACACGTTCGCCCATGGCCAGTACAGCACGCACGGATGGAAAGACAAGAAAAACAAACGAAAAAAAATAAATTACTTTTGTATACCTCCTTTCTTTCCCGTTGTTGGACGCCGAACAAGTCATAAATCACAGAAAGATAAGCATAAAAAGATTGTATGAGGTGGGTACACGGTAGAACTAAACTTTTCGTATTTTATCTTACGTCAAGCGAGTTTAAAAAAAAAATAAGTACTCCACACCTTTCTTCGAATGGATTATTTAGGTTTTCCCGTTCTTATCATGTAGTTTTAAACCAATTTTATTTGATATTTATAGACGTTATTCTCAATTCGCTCATTTTATATTTCTATGAGTAAATTCTAAGCTTTACACAAAATGTTATGAACCGATGAAACAGAAAAACGTCTCTTATAATTTTTCATTAAATATTTTCATTGTCTAATTAACTAACGAATTATTATAATTAAAATATTACATGTAAAATATACAACACTACTAAAGTACATATTATTATTTATTTATGTGTCCAACTAATAACATTAAAAAAGTTGCACGTTGTTTTCTTGTAAAATTACTTTTTTCGAATTTCCATTCAAATTACTAACTACGTTTAAAGTGTTCATTTATTACATTATGCACTCTATCGCTATCGTTTAAGGGTAAAAGTTAAATAAATAAAAATCACCGGTCACCTGTTCGTTGAACAAATTGCCGCCGCGTACCGCGCTACCACATGAGAGGCCATTTGTCAGCCAAGACTATACACGGGCGCCTACCGAGCAATTAGATTTGTTAGCTTGTACCCAAGCAGTTTCATCACGCCCCCGCTCAACAACAGATGCTTGGACTAATAACCTCTCGAAGTTTCCCCTTCGTCCCCTCACCCCTCCCTCGGGGCTTCTGTTCTACCCCAGCCTCCCCCAAGCAACCCAACTAAGATAGATTGCGCCACCATTCTTGCAATTTTCCTGTCGTATCTTGCCTCGTAAATTCCTGGTGATATATTGGTTCGGATCTTTCGCGATGCGGCCAGGAGCATACTCGAAATATGATAAGAGTTATTTATTATTGTTCTTATTGGTTTTCTAAGGGGTGGTATGTAAAAAGTATTTCCTTATGGGGTGCCATATATAATCGTGCATCGGTTCAGTGAAGCCTTTTTCTTATTTTTGAGATAAAATTACGTTTAACTACTATCATTACATAGTTAAATAGCATTAAAATACGTTTTATTCAAAGCTTAGTACAAATAAATATGACTCACACGTTTGGTACGTGAGTAAAACCAAAATTGATTTCAACAAAGGAAAGCTAAGCGAAAATGGATTTATCGTTACAAAAGCACAACATCGCGCAACCTACCCGCGTTTTCAGAACGCGGCCACTCTTTCAAATGATATAACGGAAATCATCATTAATTTTGCGTCGAATTAAAAACACCCGAGTCCCTTTCCCCGCAGCAGGTGCCTACATTTCCATATTCCAGCAGCGAATAATAGCCGTCGTGGTCAGATGGTGGAAATTACATAAAAATTGATTGTTACAAGTTATGTAACTAAATATGATGATTTCTGTAAAATATCCTAAGTGGGATATTTTAAAAATAGTACTATTTTTTGTATTTAAAACTAAAATTCGTTTTGTACAAACAAGATATAAATTTATAATAACTATTTTTCATAAATTGTGTACTTACTTTATAAATTGCAAAAGTAAAAACATATTGTTACCTACAATTATTTTATTATTCAATCAATTGCGAATTTATTTTTCTAATAATAAATAAGTTTGGAGGTAAACTCCTGTAAAACATCTATTTGCCTTGTAACCTAGATATTTTTATGCAACTTGTTCTTTTCGCTGTCGTTTAGTATTTGTCGAAGGCATAAACAATCGGGAGAAAGCAGTTTCCTCGTCGACGCCGGAAGTAAGCCGAGTGTCGGTACCGGAACTGTTATTGCCGGAACGACTACTATATCCGGTCGTGTAGACTTCAAGTCTACGCCTGGCAACGATGAGTCTCCACTCCAGTATTGTATAGGTATGATGAGAAAGAAACACGTTCATGTTTGCCTAATACAATGAATTGACAATTAGAATAGACGTAAATAATCAATCGAGATAAGTTACACAGTTAATAAATATACGTACAGAAAGTATCTTGATTGACCATAATTGTGATGATGAAGATATTTTAAGTGGTAGAGTTAAGCTGCAGGTATATTATGGTTGTAGCACGAGAGAGTCGGCTCGATTGAGGAAGGACCACGCTCTCACAGAATACCAGCGCAAAACAGCAGCATAATATTGCTGTATTTCGTGTTGTGAGTGTAGAAAACAGGAGGCCGTTTTTTTCTGAAAATGAAGTATTACATAGTCCTTAGGAGTGAAAACGCATCTGCATCATTTTGATTCTAAATCGAGGATAGATGTTATCTACCTACCATTAGGTGGACTATGTGCTTGTTTTCACCCTTATTCTATTAAAAAAATACGTTTAAAATTACATTTACATAATGTTTTCGTAAAACCTAACAAATAGCTCATAATGAAAATAATGACAATTTGAAGTACCGAAGAAGTCAACATTTAAAAAAAACTTCGGTATACAGAGAAGTATGTCTGGGCAGTGGACAGATCTTATCTTGGACATTTAGTAAATTGTTGGCTTTGAAAAAGCGTAATGAATCATAGGAAACATTTGCTATTAATCCAAGTGTCGGAGCGCTTTGCACTAATGTTAAAACAAGTTTCAATGACGCCAGCATTTATAATTTTAAACGCATATTTAAGAAGGTTTGCTTGCTATTTAAAATAAATTAATGAGCATACCTTATGATATGTTGTCGCGTATCTTTCTTTTTTGATTCGCCTACTCTTCTTCATTGCTTGCTTGCTGCTTCAATGCTTCATTTAAGAATAAATACGGGCTGTAAAGGATATTTCTCATTTCGAATCTATTTCTAGAAAATCATAAATTTTCCATTATTAGGTAAAATATTCTACGACGACTTTGAACTTTTCCAAAAAAGGACTTTTGAATTAAATACGAGTAGGTGCATTAAGTATGAGGAATTTTTTTTAATAATCACATTTGCCGTGTAGTGGCGCTATAAGAATATTCACTACCCATATCATCCCGAGGGAGTCGTAAGAGGCGACACTGGGAAAATGAAACAGGAGATGGACAGCAGCATCTTCCTGATCACAAATGAAAATAATAAAAAACTGCACTTGCCAAGCGTGGCTATTATGGCAAAATCCCCCCAAACGAGGCAATCTATGAGGAACCTTCCTCCAGAGGTCACCTGCTCAGCAGTGGACTTTTGTAGGTTCATGTAATGGATCGAATAGATGGAATGTCATTTTGACATTTGATTTTGTACTTCATGTGGAAGGTTCAATAAAGTTTAAATAAATAAATAGAGTATTTACTCGTATGATCTACAAATAATTTTTGGGATTTCCATTTGTCCATATGCTGTTTCTGTTTGGGGAAGAAATGTTAGTAAAAGATTTAAAAAAATAAAATGCATATTTTTCTTAACGTTTTGACTAAGGTGACAACTACAGAATACACATATAGGTAGGTATGAAATGTAACATTATTGCGCCAAATTGTACAAGCAAGTACATAGGCAGTCATTATACCGTATTGATGTTTGAATGTCTTGAGAGAGTTCCCTGTTGATAATGATGCTGATATATGTGGAACGATAACGACATACAAAACAAATGACATATGAAAACTTGATTTTATAATATACCTAGTCATCAATCTTATCATATATGTTATACATAATATAAATCTATTTCCACTGACGCAATTTCATATCCCAAAACAATTTCGAGTATTTCGATTCGAGTTGCTGGAAAAGTCATAACCTTAAGAATGCAAAGGACGCGAAACGATTTTTAATACACCCTGCACCCCATAATGGATGTTTTCGCACCCTTAGTCTGCGGTGACATTTGAAACCCGACGCTCTATGAAAAAACAAAGCCGAAAACATTATGCAAATGGCATTATGTTCGTATTTTTCTACGATTCGCCAACTTTATGAGCCGAATAGAAAGGGTTGAGGGGTTAAGACGATACAGGGATGACGGGTGAATTTTTGATATCACATTGCGTTTATTGCAGTTTATGTAGTGAATGAAAGACACAATAGTGAATTAACTTTAGTAGTGACAGTATATTTATTTGCTTTTGTGTTGGAAATTTTGATATTTAAATTCATTTCTAAAGATAGACAGGCTTACAAAATCTATAGTTTGAAGCACGTCGTATTATTGCAATATTTTTTTTTGAATCTAGATGAATTGTGATGTTTTTCGATAGTAACATTAAAATATAAGTGTGGTATCAATTTATTTATTGATAAAATGGTAACAAACCTTTTTACTAATGATTATTATCACTAGTGGAATATATAAACTATAAATATATAAAATATATAATCTATACTATAAAGCATGATATAAATATTATAGCAACAAATCTGTAGAATATACTGCTTACACGCCTCACCAGTCGTCACATCAGTCTCATATACCTAACTGCGTACGTAAAATAATCGTTATTCAGCTTGGTAAGCAGTTAATGAAACTGATTACGTTAAATAATCCACCTTTAGCGGGTGGATTAGTCAGGCCGTTGGTCCTGCGCCTGATCTCTCTCCGGTCCTGTCGGATTGCCGTCCTATCGGACTATGAGGGTGAGGGAATGGAAAGTGCACCTGTGCGTGCATACTGCATACACACTTGTGCAACAAAATAGTGTCCTCCACAGATGGCTAGTCTCCATCGAGACTAGCCGCCGTGACCAAAATTCGGTATGGAGTAAATTATCCCTAAAGCTTTAAGATGTATATATACAAAATGTTAAGTTTTTATCCCCTCTTTAATTTATTTCTTATACCCATAATAGCTTTTACACCCATGGGCCGAGAAGTAAGTGATGGATTTCTTTATCTACCTGTTTCACATATTTACATTATTATTGTGATCATTAGGTACAATTATTCTTAACATACGCTGTTCTTATAGCGGTGATACAGATCTATTATATACGTGATATTATAATACATTTCAATGTTGGAAACGTTTCTATGAGAAGAGAGACTGATTAGTTTTTACTTGTTCTAGATCTTTAATGATACTACTCTTTATTATAAACTCAACTGTATTAAATATCTCTTGTCGTAGGGGCCACAAGGAACTACAACATAAAATAAATTGATCACTATCGAATTTCCATTCGGTAAGTAATTATAAGATAATTATTAAGAGAATCAGGCGTTTGGCTTAAAAATCTAGGTAAAACACTTTATTTTTAATTTTTTGGGCGAATCTCAGCTAAATATTTTAACATTTTAAAAATAGCTATAAGTTCGATTTCGTATTTTATAAGGCTAGGGATTACTTAATATTAGTTGCATACGTAATATAAAAGTAGTATTGAGACGATATCATCACTTCTTTTCTTTACTATTCTAAGCCACTTCTTGAATACTCTCCCACCTGATGGTAGGAGTGCTCCCAACTCGTGCAGCCGAAGATAGTGAAGCACGATGACTTAACAAAAGCCTATCAACTCTTGCCTTGAATACACCCACATTATAATCGGATGGAGATATGAAAGATGAAAAGTTCAGTAATGCGTACACTTATTTAAAAACTGTTGGTGTAACCTTTGGACCACATTTTGATGTCCTAAGAATTGACAAGTCAAGTCTAAAAGATATGTGACCCATTACAACAACTTCCAAATTATAAACCAAATACATTGGAATGTATTTAAGGCATAGACATATATATCACAATACTACATAGTGTTTATTTTATAGAAAACAAATCCTATCGACAAAGGAATAAGTCTCAAATTATTTTACCCCATTTGTCTCTTTCAAGACTGATTCGGCGCACAGATATTTGACAGGGTTATCGTAATCTGGTCATCGCGCTAAATTCCATAGGATATTGAACAAGTCGTCTTGATGTGTGGCATCCTCAATTTAGCAGTGACGATGATGACGACACTGTATGACATGTCGATCACTTTACCTAGTTATAGTTCAATCAACCTATGACCCCTTAAAAGCTAGACATCCAGATAACGCTCAGCCTATTTGAAATCAAAAGCAATTGCATTTAAGATATTGTGATATTAGTACAAATATTTATTTTCGTATGAAAAAGAAACGTTATACACATGTAAGATATTATGTAATATTGCTACTGATAAGGTACGGAAATTCTTACATTTAAGACCTTCCGTGCAAATATATGTTCCGTTAAAATACGAGATTCTCGTACATGTTATCATTCAAGCAAAAATCTATGAACGAATGAAGCCTGGGTAAAAATCTATGCCAGTGATATAAAAAAATGCATCTGCGTTTCGACGATATATGTCGATGTCTATGGGCCACAGCATCCACTTACCATCAGGTTCATAGTGTGCTAGCTTATTACTTTTATCTATACAAATAAATAAAATTTAAGTGTCAGTTTGTAGTCTAAATAACAGCTTTTTACTAAATACATATAGAAGTATATACGGTATTTGTAACAAAAACACAATTTTTAAAATTTTTGTTTTCTATCTGTCTGTTTGTTCCGGCTAATGTCCAAAATGGCTGGACCGATGACGGGACTTTCACTGACAGATAGGCTAGTATGATGTTGTTAGGTGTAAAGTAGGCTACTTAATTTAAAAAAAGAAAGGGTTCCGCACAAAAAATGCAAGCCCATGAAACCGAATTGTAATAAATTATAGGCGTGCGAAGTCGCGGCGAACAGCTAGTGTGTTATATAATTCAACAGTCGTATATATACGGTTCTAGTTAATACGTGTTTGTTATAGATAAAAAGTAAATAATCTTAATTAATACAAAACGTATTAGATCATTAAGATTTTGATCTATTACAATATTTTTTTAGTTAGTATGAACTTTATCATTGTCTGGAACACTGAAACGTCAAATCAAATGGTCAAATGGTCTGATCACTCCGGAATTTATTTATTTAAAAAACTTTATTGAAGCTTCAAACAGTAGGTATAGGATCAAAGGGCCGACTTAATGCTAGAAGCATTCTCTGCCAGTCAACCTTATGTCAATCAGAGAACATAAAAAATATAAATATAAAGTAAACATATAATGACGACGAAGCTTGGCAGTTTTGAACCAATTTAAAAAAATATAAGAGCGGATATTTTTTTTATAGAACTAGGGTGACAAGCGAGCACACAGTCCAACTGATGGTAAGTAGTTGCTGTGGCCCATAGACATCTACATCTATTCTCGATTACGAATCAAAATGCAGATGCGTTGTCACCCGTAAGGACTAAGATGGAATACCTCGTTTCCAGTAAAAAGGGGCTACGGTTCTCTACACTCACCATACGAAACACAGCAGCATCAAGCTGCTATTTGACGCTGGTATTCTGTGAGAGCGTGGTCCTTCCCCGGTTGAGCCGACCCATTCGTGCTACAACTATACTATTAATATAGCTGCAGCATGGCGCTACTACGTAAAATATCGAAATAGGAGCGCCTTGTGTTCCGCTGCTGGAAGAACAGCAGCACAGCCAGTCCGCCTGCAAAGTGTGTCAACAATGGCAAATATGACTCTTAGGAGACAATATGTAGGGAGGCCTATATTCCTAAAATTATTAACGGAATACCGCTTTAGTATTGGACAAATGTGATAAGAAAGCATCCTTTGTTTTTTGAGTTTAACAAACATAAGATACCACAGAATAAATAATAGTTTGCACATACTACAAAAGGCAAACGTTTTCGTATTTATCTCTTTTAAACATGTCTGTTTTGATGCTAATAACTAATAAACTGATTCTATGCTCGCGTATCGTTGAATCAATATCGGGCATCTATCAAACATCATGTCTATATAAACGTTTATTAAATAAATTGATATATAATAATTAATTAATTTTATGTGCTTTTGTTAATTGTTAGTTGTGCTTACAGCGAAATTCTCATGGCCTTTTTATTCCTTTTATATTAAATTTGACTGTAAATTAATAACTGTTAGAAATAAAGTGTAAATTGGTCCCGAGGTAGCTATATATAATGTGTGTGAATTTCATGTTCATTAAACTTTAACTGCTCATTTTAATGTATATTTCTCAAAGAGGTAGGCAGGTATAGATCTAATAGAAATAGTTTTTTAATATACCTACATTTATTAATAATTTGTACAATCTAAACTATTTAAATTGTCGCCGCACTCTTTTTGTTTTTTTTTTTTTATTGGTTTATCACGTATTAGTATTTGAATGAGAACTTCTGCAATTTTCTTTGTTTTTTTTAATTATATCTATTTCTCTATTTCACAAAAATATCTCCGACGGACAGACAGACAGACAAATAATGTAGATGTATAGATGTAATTGTCAATTTCATTTTTTATTAGTGCATAGGGTACTATTGTGATTAAAGTATACATATGTATCACTTTAGTTGAAGTTCTAATCAAGTACGTATGGAACGTAGACACCCGATACAACATTTGCATATCCCAAGCACATGTGGTCATAGACAAAGGGATGTAATAGTCCCCGTATTTAATTTTCATAAAACGAGTCCCGTTTTAATACGTCTGCGGCCAAATAATAACCTAACCCTATTTCAAAATTGGCTCCGGTCGACAATAATTTATTTTAGTACCTGTGTGAAATATAATAGCATATAAATTAAAGAAACAATAATCCAAACTAGTGTTCGCCTAGTGGTCGAAATTCGACCATAATTCGTAATTTCTTAAATTGTTACGTTTGTATATTAAGCAAGTAGTATTTCACTTTCACTAGCACATTAATATATAAAACAGATATTTTTTATTCATCCATCTATTCAACATGAACCTCTCCCACTCATAGGGAGGTTTTGGCCATAGTTGATAGGCTTGGAGGCGGATTGACAACCTCATTTTTATTATTAAGAGCTGTTAGCTGATGCCCATCTTCTGTTGCAGTTTCCCTACATCTAATGTATCAGATATACGAAATATAAAATAAAAGGTTTTTCGCCTTGACATACCTACCTACACTCCACACAATATTGAAAAACGAACATTTAAAATCATTATTCAATAAATCTGTCATTAATTATTTGTTGCTAACATTTTAAAATTCTTTGACGACAATCTCTACTCTGGGCGACTGTTTGACCACAGAGTATTAAGTTTTTGACATTGACCTTAGAACACTGATCTCTCTTCTAGATGCTGCATAAACCGCATAAACCTCTCAGAAATGAGAAGAGACCTGTGTCAAGCAGTGCGACATGTACCTAAATTTTTTTCGTAATTACTCCCTATATCTTTATACGTGTTAGAGCCATAATGCAGCTTTATTTTGGTTGCAGCACGAATGGGTTGGCTCGTCCGGGTTGGGACCACGCTCTCATAGAATACCAGCGTAAAATAGCAGCTTAATGCTGCTGTGTTTCGTATGATGAGTGTAGAGGACCGGAAACCCTTTTCACTGGAAGCGAGGCATTCCATCTTAGTCCACAGGCGTGATAACGCATCTGCATTTTGATTCTTAATTGAGGATAAATAATTTAGTCACAGCATCCAGTTACCATCAGGTGGACTGTGTGTGTTGTCACCCTTATTTTATAAAAAAAAACTACGTATTAGAGTCATACCAGCATTTGACCTATGTCTGCTCTAGACTTGTGTCTAATCATATAATGCATCTATATCTCTAAAGATATGCGAATATAATCACAATACACGCACGTAGACAAAAAAAAACTTGAACTTCTTCGCGAGTAGCGCCGACTGGTACTCGAAACAAGAAGCTAAGACGGTATAGCATATCGACGAACTGCTCTACATATATTTTTGGGTATGCAGACAGCGAAGTTGTGCAGAGATATTCGTCGATTTTTCGGGCTAGTCGAGATCAAGTACAAACTGATCAGTAGGCTACTGTGGAGCGTATGAATCTCACATTGCACTCTGACCCATCGCCACAAGCTTTATACAAATAAATTCTACACATATTTATAAATTACTTTCTGATGGCGGTCATATTGATGGTTCTTATTTTTTTACTTCACTGTCTTTAAAATACATTTGGTATAGGTCTTGACAAGAATGCGCCACCTGATATAGGTAAGTACATTTCTTGAAACGTTTGCCAGAACAGAAATAAAATTCAACCATTTAAGTGTTCGCATATAAAAACGATAAAAGCGTGACATATCTTCAATTATCGCGATTATTACATTAAGGCTTTAACTAGCCTGAATGACCTTGACGAAACGGCGATCGCAGAGATTTTAGCCGATGTCAACACCGTCTAGCAACTACGTTCTGTATTACTTATAAAAGTGCAAAGATTAATAGACTGCAGAGATGACAATTATATAAGTGACATACTGCCTGTTATGCTTGCGCATCACTGAGAATTATGTCGCGGTTACGCATCTTCAATTACATTGCACGGTGTGGTGTTGTAGCTTTGTCGGGTAGGCATCACGAACTATCAAGTGTTCAAGTTTCAAGTACGTAAGAATTTCAATTATATATATTAAATCGTATTTATTTGTGTCGTATTAAAAATATGTCGTCAAAGCGTTCGCTGTAAATTTTTCCGGGTTTGATCCCCGACAGCACGAATGAAATTTGTAATTGCAATTTTCGTCAACACGCGTTGGGGAAGCACGGCGGGCATTTCCTTGACCTAAAACCCTCTCAGAAATAAAAAAAGAGTCCTGTGCCCAGTAGCGGGACTTGTATAGCCTATTACTTTACTTTATAGCAATATTTATATTCGTTTCAGATATAGAAGGGTACCTTATGCTGACAAAAATATCATGTGGAGGCCACGAAAACGTAAAACATCTTTGTATCTAGATAAAACGTTCGAAAGATTGTCAGTCACGTCATACGCCACATTTTCTATAGAGCGTAGAACATTGCAGATAGGGCAAAATAATAAATAATCCAATATATTGTGGGAACTATTTATTAATAATATATACATTTATAGGTATTTATAATAAAAATAAGGAACAAGCTGCAAGGTTCAACTAATAATGTTTTTTGTAAACACAATCGTAAAATTCCTGTTTTAATTTTTACCAATGATTAATTGACACGTGACCTATTTGGCCTTCTACTTACAACTCGGCGGAAATTTTAAAAGAAGATTTTGTCTTTTCACACAAGTATTGTTTACAACTGACGTGGTTTCGAAAAGCGTGATTAAGTGTCAGCGGTATATAATCAATTAAATACTTACTACTACTACTAAATACTTTATTGAAATTTATTTTTTTGTTTATTTTTGTTATATCTTCTTAAAAACTGACGCCATCTCACTATTTTATATATTTGTTTTTTTTGTACGCATAAGGATAAGTTAGACTAAGTTAGATTAACTTGAATAAGTTTATATATTTTTTATTAAATTTTTAATTTTAATCACAAAATTTTCGCAATAAATTATTACCTTTTCTACAGTGATTCTCTCCTCTTAGTTTCGGCGTGACTGTAGGATGTTATAGCGAGTCACCGATCACCGTCAGTTACTAAGCGGCCATAAATCATTATATGTATGTAAAGACATACATATATACATTTTTTGATTTTAATATTTATGTTTTTTGAATTTTGATTGCTTTTTTGAAACCTGGTAAAATTATTTTTTTCCATACCAATTGATGGGCCTGAGTATAATGCCAGTTATACTCTTTGGCTGAAGATATTTTTTATTTTATGCTCAATTGCAGACAAAACAATATTGATTGCGCATTTCTAAAACAAAATTTTACCTCTTCTCCTTCTCATAATAGCTTCTGCACCTAACACGGCGGAATAGTTATTATTATCTATAAGACCATTTGCGAAAACAGTTTTTCAGCTGCTGCAGCTGCTTTGTTTATAGTGCCTTGAGCAAGACTTTGCCGGTTTCTGTACAGAAAATGATGCTGGCTTTGCAAATACGGATGGCCGCTACTATTGAATATAATTTCCGCTATATTACACTTATTTACATAGAAACTTTAATTATCATTTGCATAAAATTCTAAATAGCACTTTTTACACAAGAAAGTAAACTTTTAGATCAGTCCATTTTGTTTTTCACTAATTAAGTAAAAAGTAAAACAAACCAATAGGGCCGGGAATTAAAATTTCTTGCAACTTTTTATAGAAAAGCATGACCTTATCATAATATAAAAGTCAATCATTTAGCCATGTGATAAAACTTTTAAGTGTGGCAGTCAAACATTTATGATGATATTCGGGTCATTATACTGGAAATAGTCTTTTAAATATTTTGTAGTACAATTGATAATCTTCAGTATGATTGACCGTGTATATGACTTTTTTAAGTCTATGTTATTTTTGATGAAAATTATTATTGCAGATAAAAGCCCTTTCACATTTATTTTAGTCTCGAATTAAATTAATCAAAATGAAAATAACTGTAACTAATAACTAATAACTTTATAACTGATCTTTAAATGTAAAACACTGACTTGAAATTTTATAATTATTGGCATTTTTTTAATTCATTGAACTTTTTTAAGATTTTGTTGAAACTCTACTGGTAAAAAAAAATCAAATATATATATATATATATATATATATATATATATATATATATATATTATAGTTCTTGATGAAAATAATGTATGCGCGTTACATCGCATCCCATCAAGAATTTCTAATGTAATTCTTGGTGTAAAGCTAAGACGTGATAATAACTGTAAACAATAGAATAACAAAATAACGAAAACATTTACATTTACATACAAAACATTTACAAAAATACTTGCTTTATAACCTAATAAATATTATTTGACCGTAATAAAATAAAACAAGGTAGTCTTGGACATGAAAGTAAAAATAAATACTTTCGATTATTTTTGCAATATCTAGCGGGCGATTCTGATCCATCTAAAAATGCTAAATTTCAGCAAGCACTGTCAAATTCAATAGGAGTGACAGAAAAACGGTTCTTTATATAAAAAGGTAAATAAATTATTTAACCTATAAAGTAAAATCACTTTATTATAATAAAAAAATATTAAAATAGCCCAATAGCTTTATTAACATGAGACATAATTGTACGAGTGCTTACAATACTTAACATTATTTTACTGAAATCTCAGAAAGTTTTTTTAAATAGAATAAGGGTGACAAACGAGCACACAGTCCACCTGATGGTAAGTGGTTGCTACGGCCCATACACATCTACAGTTATTCTCGATTACGTATCAAAATGTAGATGCGTTGTCACCCGTGAGGACTAAGATGTAATGCCTCGTTTCCAGTAAAAAGGTCCTCCGGTTCTCTACACTCACCATACGAAACACAGCAGGGTTAAGCTGCTATTTTACGCTGTTATTCCGTGAGAGCGTGGCCCTTCCCCAGTCGAGCCGACCCATTCGTGCTACAACTATACCTAATAAATATAGCTGTAGCATGGCTCTACCACGTAAAAAAAAATTGACGTTGAAAATTTCAGTATTATTAGAAGCAACTTTGCAATTATTTTCTATTGAGTTAATTTTTGTGGAATCGTGTTTTGCAAACCGCCACCTGAAATACGTACAATTTTTTTCGATAATGACGTGAAATTACAAAACCATCCCCATGCATTTCAATGTTGCTCGATTTCAGAGATAATGGAATATATAATATTATATTATTACTGTCCCATGTGAGGCAACCTTTATACTTATATACATATTCTCATCATATTTTTATGGTTGGTTGGAAAAATTATATCTAAATGCAAACTTTCACAGGGTAATTTTTTTTTTTTACTATTTTACCCAGCAAGTAGTAAAGCAACTACAATCCCATCGGTAAGTGGTTATGTAGTCTAAAATGGTGAATTGAACTGACTTAACAAAAACCTATTCACTCTTGCCTAATAGTACTAGGTAAGTATTATTTGCGACCTATTTGTGTGTGTGTACGTGCGTGCTTGCGCGCGTGTGCGTGTGTGTGTGTGTGTGTGTGTGTATGTGTGAAGAAAAGCATATGAGAATACGTGAAGAGGAATAAAGGTTAAGTACTAATTCGCTTACCTGTACGAGGTTGCCACTCGAGGACCTTTCTTCCTATTGTTTATATGTTTTCCAAGTTATATAGCTAGCCCATTGCCATTTCACTGTAATATTCCGTTGAGCTATGTCAGTTACTCTGGTTCTAATGTAAATACCTTCATTTCTAACTTTATCACGTAGAGAAAACCCTCTCCAATTTAAAATTTTTACATTTTTTAGATGATAGTTTGTCTAACAAAAAAAAACCATAAACCCAAGAATGTATTTATATAGTTATTTATACTTAGGTAAGCACCATTCTTTTATTCATTTAAATTGTTTGATTTAATTTGATAACAGTGTACCTAAATGTAAGTATCTGTATCTTTATTTCTTTCCCCAATAATATTTTATAAAGTCATACTTATAAAAACAGCGTTTTATTGTAATACATAATTATAAAATTCATTATCAACTTATTAATAAAAATATGCAACAATAAAATTACATAGGTATTAAAAACTATCGCAATCTAAGTAACGAGAGCATGTTCGTCGTTCCACATCTAAATTATATAAAAATGCATTTTTCAATTTCACTAATCAACGTCGCCGCAAAAATTTCTTCTTCTTTGGGCACTTTAAAAATTCATTTATTTAGAAAATAATATTTACAGTTACCAGTGTACAGATATTAACTAAATTAAGTATTTCTAGTCATAAAAATATTTATAATTGAGTATAAACTTTTAAAAAACTAATATATATTTGAACGAAGTCGCTCTAACACCGACGTGCAGTCCACCCTCAACGATGTCCGAAAACGGACTGTGACAGAGCTTACATGGCGACGGAGCATGCGCGCTCGCGTAAATATATTCAATTTCAGGGAAAAATGATATATTCTCTTATAAAACGGGTAATAAAAATAAAACTCTCAATTAAAAATATTAATATTTTTAAGACCTTTTTTTTAGTGTAAGAACTATTTAAAAAGCTTGTGCCGTTTTGGAGAAATTTTGCAAAATATGACAAAGATAGGTACTCTTTGGGGATTTTTTTTCTAATAAGGGGTTGACAAAAATACAATTTTGTTAAATTAAAAACATTTACCAAATCTTCTTCTCTTACCCTGTATTTTTTCTTTGTGGATTAAATGAACAGTTATTGAGATTTTTTTACTTAAATATCCTAGATTTAGGCATTTCAACCACTGTTAAGGCCTTAATGTGGCACTCGAATACTTGAAGATTACGTTTTATTCATATATCCGGTAACATTTTTAATAACTATATATTATAAGAATAATAACTGTCTTATTCCATCGTATTAAGGATTAAAATAACTTGATTAAACCATTAGTTATACGAAACTTTTTTATGCGCTTGTTCGTTGAAAATCATTACTATAGCATCGTGACTGAATGGATTTAAAGTTTATTTTGCATTGCAGAATTGCCATGTATGCATTTTCGTTGCATCTTTATCAGTCACTTTAGCGAACAGCCGATGCGCCGGGTAAATTTATTAACTGTGATACGCGTTCAGTGTTGCGAGCTAAAAGGTGAATTTAATTAATATTAATTATGCCCACACCTCTAATTATTGTAATTCGCAAGATAAGAAGTCTGTTTCAAGCGATATATTTCATTTCGTCAGAGTAGGTAAGAATATCAATTTAATGTCGAATTCGATCAAACAATCATTAATTAATTTATGTACGCACACAATTCACGGCTTTATTTGATGGTTCTTATTTTAGAATTAACGCTAAAATGGTTTCCAGCTGTAAAATTATCTTTGAAAAGAGTTCGATATCTAATATTATCATAAGAAATGTGTAAATAAACATATAAATTTTTTAGAACGTGACGTAACGTGATGAAAAATGTTAATTGTATACCGGTTAAATTATTTCTGATATATTATTTACGTCTCACTTTTAGAAACATTACTGACAAAATATTTTTTATTATTATTTAAATAGTTAAATTTAAATATTAAATAAATAGTTAATTAAATAAATAAATAATTTAAAAATTAAATAAATAGTTATTTGGTAAGTACCTATAGTAGGTACTTAATGACTTTCAAACGACAAACATTTTTCTATGGCAAGGATTTGACCTTTTATCGTCGAACAAAATACCTTAGTTGTATTTACTAGTATTCACAAATACATTTCTTACACGTCAATCATGCAATAGTAATATTAGATATGTACGTATCGTACCTATTTACCTATTGAGGTGGAAACATTCAACAAGTCTTACATTCAAGTATAAAAATATAAATTCCCCTTTTTGCTAACAAATCCTGTCCTTAATCTTTCAACGCATCAATTTGGAAAACTTTAAAACTAATCAACTGGAAACAAGGTAGGTGAGCATCGCAAGCGAGGAATTAATCAAAGTTTAAAACGGTGCCGTGTCGAGTGGAAACGGATCCCCCTGTACAGGCGGGGCCGCTAGGCGAGGCGAAGAAACCACAGTCTTATAAACATATCTCGCAAATCATTTATTATTATGTGTGAAGTTTGTTTATGTATATATGCAATATTACGTTCGTAATTTAATTAAAGCAAGGCCAAAAGCTAAAAATTTTCACAAAGCTACAGCTATTAAAATGTATCATAATATATTAAAGTTTATTAAATAAATTATCCCATAAAACCAGCTTCTATAAACGTTTCTATGGCCAGCATCAGAGTCCAACGTCTGATCATCTCCAAGGTATTCCTTTGTCACCGAAGTTAAATAAGTAAATTTCAGCTCCATCGGATGTCAGCAAGTGCTTCAAAAATTGGTTATATATACGAAGAAACCAACTAAATATTAACATAATGTAATATTAAGCTTGTAGAAATTAATAGCTCCTCTTGATCCCAAATAGTAGTGCCTGCACTCTTGTTTTCCGGTCTGGAGGCTATACAGGACTAGTATGATTAATCAGGGAGGGTCAACACATCTGTAGCCTTCTTTGTTTGAAGTTGGCTGCAGGTGTCCATGGGCTGCGGTAGCGACTTTCAATCAGATGGACTACCGATCACTTGTTACTTTTTATAGATTTAGGGTGACAAACGAGCACACAGTCCACCTGATGGTGAGTGGATGCAGTCCTACATCTATTCTCGAGTAAGAATCAAAATGTAGATGCTTTGCCACCCCTGAGGATTATGATGGAATACCTCGTTTCCAGTTACACGGGTATCCAGTTCTCTAAACTAACCATACGAAACAGCAGCATTAAGCTATTATTTCACGCTGGTATTCTGGGAATTCGTGGTACTTTCTCGGTCCCTCTAACCCAATGGTGCTACAAACATAATATAGCTGCAACATAGCTCTACCACATATAGTGTTGTCAATTCACATTCAATTTTATAAAAAATTAGCTGTTCCCCGCGACTTCACCCGCGCGTAATTTATTACGATTGGATTACATGGGTTTTAATTTTTTGCGAGGAACCCTAATTATTTTTCTAAAATAAAAGTAGCCTAAGTTCCTCCTTATGATATCAGCTATCTGCCAGTGAAAGTCCTGTCATAATCCGTTCAGCTGTTTCGGAGATTAGCCAGTACAAACAGACAGACAAACAGACTAAAATTTTAAAAAGTGTATTTTTGTTATAAGTATCGTTTATACTTTCATATGCATTTAGTAAAACGCTGTAATTTTGACATTACAAACAGACACTTCAATTTTATTTATTTGTATAGATAACTCGTATTCGATTCCTGCTGGCGCCGATTAAATATTCCCTTAAACTCTAAAGTTTGTAATTGAAATATTTTCAATTATTAGTTAGATTTTTGTAAACTAATCTTTAAATCTATACAAATAAATAAAATTGGAGTGTCTGTTTGTAATGAGAAAATTACAGCTTTTTACTTAATGCATATAAAAGTATATACGGTATTAATAACAAAAATACAATTTTTAAAGTTTTTGTCTGTCTGTCTGTCTTTCCGTCTGTCTGTCTGTTTATTCCGGCTAATCTCCGAAACGGCTGGACCGATTTTGACGGGATTTTCACTGGCAGATAGCTGATGTCACAAGGAGTAACATAGGCTACTTTTATTTTAGAAAAAGAATTAGGGTTCCGCGCAAAATAATTAAAAACTCAAAAACACTATATTACATAAATATAAAATAGGGTTGTAATTTTTCTAAGGAGTATTAAGCAAGAGAGACAGTGTACGCGTAACAGCAAAGCAATGTAAGGCAGGCGACAGGAGCCGGAGATATTGCTGGGACGCATCCTGCGTGCTATTTGCGGTATCGGTATGCGACCTGTTAATGCGACCGTGCTAATGTGATTTACGTCGCAGATATGTGTCTTGCCTTAGACATTGCAGTGTACAAGTAGCAGTTTATTTGGCGACGTACTTAGTCTCAGTTAAATAGCGCCGGCACTTAAGTTGAAAAAGCCTGCCGAAACGGTTCGAAGCGTATTTTACAATGCAATAGAAAATTGATTTACCTGAATTACTAGTTACATACAAAATTTCTCCTAAGATTCACGAATTTCGTGGAATAAGCAAGCTATTAGTAATAAGTACTATACTTTAATTACATTTTAAAAATGCGCGCAAATGAGCCCAATCAGGTCAGAATTGTACTTTAGTCGTTTACCATATATTGTAATTGTAATGTGTATATTTACTTCTTAGTGTATATTGTGTGTAAATAATGTAAACAAAACACCTAAACAAAAATAATGTAATTGCCCAAATTTCCTACTACTGGGAAGGCTACATTTACTCTTATCACAGAAAGATTAAAAGAGCAGGGAACATGCAGATTTGAAGTAAATATTGTAATTAACAGTTTTGTTTGGGCAACAAGATCAAACTTAAACGATGTATAATAAAAAATTACGGCCAGTAGCCATCCTCTAAGGGAACAGCACTCGAACTTAATTTTGTTTAGCTTGAGGAAGGGAAGTGAAACAGATAATGGACAGCAGCATCTTTCTGATACCATCTATAGTTATATTATATACTTTAATATTTTAAATAATAAAAAATGTAGTTATCAGTATCCTGCCAGGTGTGACTATGCCAACTATGCCAACTATCCCCCCGATGAGTCCTATGTTCAGCAGTGGACTGTTTCATTACAGCCTGTTAAAGCAGGCTGTAATGAATTTATGATGAATGACGAATGATCACTCCACCTTTTTACCATTTTCTTTTCCATTTTTTTGCTTAAATAAGCTATATTATAGTGGCAGTCCATTGCTGCGTCATTTTACTGTTCCATTTAGCTATGGAATTTGCTCTGGTGCTACGGCGGATATTTTCGGAAGTTGTATCTTCTAGGACAGACTAGTTAGCTTCTTACTGCGGTCGGATATGGATTATTACAAACTATTCAATCACTACTAATTTAATACACATTGGTTTTACATTTTGAGAAGTACTGAACATAACGACATATATATATATATATATATATATATATATATATATATATATATATATATATATATATATATATAGGAATATTACTATATATATATAGTAATATTCCTAACGCTTTTATTTGTCAACTGAACTCTTTTTTTAAGTTGAAATTCCCTAGTCCAACAATTTCCCGTCTATTGTTACAACAACAATCTGATAGACTGAACTGTAGCTTAAACTATGCAAAAATGTTCTTCTCAGGCTGTGGCTTAAGTCCAACGGACATGTTCTGCATCTTGACATTATAATGTCAAAATGCAAAACATGTCCGTTATACTATTATATATTATTTCATTTAAAGAAAGACAAAGATTACTATATTATATGTTTCATTTGAAGAAAGACAAAGAATGCTGGTGCACCGGGACCGGGATGTGGCAGTCTTTGGGGGAGGCCTTTCCGCAGTGAATTTGTGATGTGATATTTGCAGGATTATTTTTCAAAGAGTAGCCAAATTTTTAACTTAAGTTCAAATATATAAGTAATTATATACCGCTATTGCAGTTTTTGAAAATACGAGTAAATACGGCTTCTTCTAATTTTATTTGAAATTGTCCTAAATTGAATTTGATTTATGGGCAACAAAGTTTTTGCCTACCGATCGACCGTTACGAACGTAAAACAGTAAAATCGCATTTTGAATTTAAACAGATAAGAAGGACAGAATGTTTGAGATTTTTTTAATTAATTTTTCTTCACCATTTGCCTATATTACTTCTTCTGAATTTTCTCTGTAAATTTGGCCGGTTATTGCAAAATAACCCTGTATAATAAGGATGACTTTTGGAATCAGTCGAACAATTTAAAAAAATGGTACGAGTTTTACAAAGTGTAAAAAGTTCTTTATATATAAACCTCAGAGTTAAGTATGTATGTAATTACTCTAAGATATAAACATTATCGATGTTGCTAAGGACTAGATTACAGCGCCTGATTTCGATTACGAAAGTGACGTAATAATTAAAGCGCGTATGGCTAGGTTTACAGTGAGAGTAACAGTGACATTCTTGAATAAGGAACGCTATTGCAAAGATAGAATTAGGAGCTTTAATTATTTACTAACGACCTACACTTAATCTGTGTTCGCATCAGTATGGTTACTGTGTTTTAGTTTAAACAGAGTGCACTACAATATTCAGTTCATTAGTGCTTAAAATATTGATCAAAGATTTTGTTAACTTTGACCGACTTTAAGATACTTTATCATTTACATTTATGTTTCTAATCGATACTACCTATAACTTACAATAAGCACCTATATATATATATATATATATATATATATATATATATATATATATATATATGTGGGAGAAAGTTTATTTTTAATCTGTGTTTATGTATTTTTTTGAAGTCATGTCATGACAGGCGGAGGTAGTCTGTGGTTACCAGGAAAAACATTGTAAAAGAGCTAAGCAGTTTTATTAAAGATTTTGTGTTTAATTCGACCATTCTTTTCTTCGACGATCCCACAACTATTTTGGGGGCTCGTCCGGGATCCAGAGAAGTATCAGTGTGGAAGAATTAACAACATTTACGAAGAAATCATCAGCAAAATACCGGCGAGTTATTGTGAGAAGTGAACTGTTTTACCAACGCTAACCAAGATGGCGCGCGGGAAGTTTTGAAAACGAGTTGCATCGAATGCTTCGGGACGTTGCTACCATCGCACTACATTACCGACTACGCGTGAGCGTAATGCTGCGGGACGTTGTTCGTGACGTCAATATATTTTTTATTTTTTACGAAATGTAAAGAAGATAAAGATGAGTTTCACGACTGGATTTACGATTTACGGATTTTACGATTGAAGATTATTGTTACAAAAATAATGATTTAAAGAAGATTTTACGACTATTGAAGACTTGTGAAGATTTTTATATTTGAAGAATAACATTTCAAGATGCCGCCGAAAAAAGATATTAAAGATGGAGAAGAACGAGAATCACGTGACACCACATCCTATATCTCGTTTGCAGATGTGGAGAAGTCGATGACGTCATTTAGTGGTGATGATTCTTACCCGATTTCAACATGGTTTGAAGAATTTGAGGACACGGCACTGTTGATGAGCTGGACTGAAGTAGAAAAACTGATTTACGCGAAAAGACTCCTAAGTGGAACTGCAAAACTATTTCTACGATCGCTCGGAGGTGTAAAAGATTATAAAAAATTAAAACAAGAACTCGAAGATGAATTTGGATCTAAATTGAATAGTGCCGCCATACATAAAAAACTAAGCTCAAGAAAAATGAAGAAAGATGAAACTTACCAGCAGTATTTTCTCCATATGAAAGAATGTGCATTACATGGAAACATCGAAGATGCAGCACTTATGGAGTACGTTATTGATGGTATCCAAGACAGCGAATCTAATAAATCTATTTTGTACGGAGCGTCAAACCTTAAAGAATTTAGAAAGAAATTAGATATTTACAAAAGTATTAAAGAAAAGACCCAGACTCGACCCAGTGTATCTACTCCATTTGCAAAGAATAATAAAATAAAGCGATGTTTTAATTGCGGGGACCTAGATCATCAAGCCCCGACCTGCACGAAGGGTATTAAGTGCTTCCGATGCAATGAATTTGGGCATAAGGGAACTCAGTGTAATAATAAAGGTAAAAAGACTTTAAATATTCAAAAGACTGACACGAAAATTAAGACTGATAAAGAAGACAAAGAATTAGAAACTCCATATAAGAAGATAAAGATAAATGATGTCGAAATTACAGCATTAATTGACACTGGGAGTGACGTGAATTTGATAAAGTTATCTGAAGTTGAAAAAATTATGACAGAAAAAGTTATCTATGACAAAGAAAAATCAATACACCTAACTGGAATTGCTGGAAAAGAACTAAATACTAAAGGATTTCTGAAAGTTAAGGTTTTGATTGATGATTATTATGCTGACTTGGAATTTCACGTAGTACAAGATTATGCTATACCAGTCAGTGTCATACTTGGAAATCCTATCCTCAAAGATTTTGAAATCAATTTTACTCGTGATGGTATTTTCCTTGAAAAGATTTCTTACCTTACACTACTGGCAGAAGAGAATAACACTATTTGTGATGAACATTACCCTGAAAATAAAGAAATTGCAGATAAGGTTACAAAGCTAATTAAAGAATATAAAACTAATGCTAAAAAGAAGGAAAGTAACGTTGAGATGAAGATAATACTTACCGAAGAAGACCCGATACATCAAAGTCCACGTCGATTGTCACCACTGGAAATGAAAGTTGTTGATGAACAAATAAAAGAATGGCTAGACCAAAAGATTATACGACCCAGCAAATCAGATTTTGCAAGCCCTGTAGTTCTAGCTAAAAAGAAAGATGGAACATACAGACTTTGTATAGATTATAGAAAGTTGAATAAAAGAATAGTGAAAGACCGATTCCCATTACCTCTTATAGAAGATCAGATTGACAGATTGAAGGGTGCAAAAGTTTTCACGACTTTAGATTTGAAGAACGGATTTATGCATGTGAATGTGCATGAAGAAAGCAGGAAGTTTACGGCCTTTATAACTCCGCAAGGGCAGTATGAATTCATGAAAATGCCGTTCGGTCTTTGCACGGCGCCGTCAGTATTCCAAAGATATGTCAACCATGTCTTTCAAGATCTTATTTCTGACGGTACTGTCCTTGCCTACTTGGATGATTTGATTTTACCCTCGGAGTCAGAAGAAGAAGGATTGGAGAAGCTGGTAAAAGTGTTCCAAAGAGCTGAAGAGTACGGTCTTTTATTTAACTGGAAGAAATGCCACTTCATGAAGAGGGAGATAGAATATTTAGGCTATATAATACGGAATAATGAATTACGCCCGTCAAAAGAAAAGATTTCAGCCGTATCAAGATTTAAAACCCCTCATAACATCAAGTCTTTACAGTCTTTTTTAGGACTGTCTGGTTATTTTAGAAAGTTCATCAAAAATTATTCTATAATTGCAAAACCACTTACCAATTTATTGAAGAAAGACGTTGAATTCAATTTTGATGAAGAGTGCGAAATGGCTTTCAATGAATTGAAAAGAATATTGTGTAGTTCACCTGTGTTACGGATTTATGATCCAGACCTAGCAACAGAACTACACACAGATGCTAGTGCAGAAGGTTATGGCGCCGTTCTGTTACAGAAAAGTCCTACAGATAATCAAATGCATCCAGTCTACTACATGAGCAAAAAAACGACACCCGCTGAAAGAAAGTATCACAGCTATTACTTGGAAATACTGGCGATTGTTGAAGCTGTCAAGAAATTCCGTGTCTATCTACTAGGAATTCGTTTTAAAATCATAACAGATTGCTCTGCTCTTACTAAAACATTACAGAAGAAAGACTTACCTCCACGTGTTGCTCGATGGGCTCTGCTCCTAGAAGAGTATAATTATGAGATAGAACACAGGTCAGGATCAAGACTTAAACATGCTGACGCACTAAGCCGAAACCCTGTCTGCTTGATACTTACCGAAGCTGCTGCCCGTTTGAAGAGAGCTCAAGACGACGACCCTCATATCAGTCTGTTAAAGAAAATGTTAGAAAAAGAACCCTATCAAGACTTTATTATGGAAAGAGGAATATTATGCAAAGAGAAAGATGGTACGAGACTGATTGTAGTTCCAAAGAAAATGCAGAACGAAATAATAAGGAAGAAGCATGATTATGGACATTTTGGAGTTAGAAAAACAGAAGAGCTTGTGAGTCGAGAGTATTATGTTGAGAATCTGAAGGAGAAGATTAGAAAAGTTATAGATAATTGTGTAGAATGTATTCTGATTGAACAGAAAAAGGGAAAGAAAGAAGGATTCTTACATCCACTAGACAAAGGTGATGTCCCGTTGTCGACGTATCATATTGATCATCTTGGTCCATTGACGTCTACTAATAAAAATTATAAGTACATTTTTACGGTAGTTGATGGCTTTACCAAATTTACTTGGATCTATCCTACGAAATCTTTGTCCACAGATGAAACGTTGGACAAACTGAGAGTGCAACAACAAACCTTTGGTTCCCCTCAGAGGATTATTTCCGATCGTAACGCCGCATTTACTTCAAAAGACTTTCAAGACTATTGTGAACAAGAAGGCATAACTCATTATACAATTACTACAGGACAACCCCGCGGAAACGGACAAGTAGAAAGAATCCACCAAATCATAATAAGTGTTATAAGTAAATTGAGCGCTGATGATCCGACGAAGTGGTATAAACAAGTTTCCAAAGTGCAACGCTGTCTGAATAGTACATGGCAAAGAAGTATTGGAATGACTCCATTCGAGTTACTTTTTGGAACCAAAATGAAAGATGAGAATGAAAAAATTATGAAATTAATAGAAGAAGAAGAAGTTAAGAACTATAATAAGCAAAGGAATGAACTAAGATTAAAGGCAAAAGAGTCAATACAAAAGATGCAAGAAGAGAATGTTAAAAATTATAATAGAAAAAGAAAAAAGGCTACCGAATACAAAGTTGATGATTTAGTTGCTATTAAACGAACACAATTTACTCAAGGAAGTAAATTGTATCCTAAGTATCTAGGACCTTACGCAGTGACAGCCAAAAAGCATCATGAAAGGTACGCTGTAAGAAAAGTTGGTGAATGCGAAGGGCCCATCAACACAACAACCTCGGCTGATCTCATGAAGCCATGGGTCGATGAAGACGTAGATGAATATTCATCTGAGTCAGATGAATGATCAGGACGGCCGTGTGGGAGAAAGTTTATTTTTAATCTGTGTTTATGTATTTTTTTGAAGTCATGTCATGACAGGCGGAGGTAGTCTGTGGTTACCAGGAAAAACATTGTAAAAGAGCTAAGCAGTTTTATTAAAGATTTTGTGTTTAATTCGACCATTCTTTTCTTCGACGATCCCACATATATATATATATATATATAGTTCCTCTGTCCATGTGTGGGTATGTGAATGAACTCCTCCTAAGCAGCTGGACCGAATTCGATGAAATTTTGTATGTTTCGTTTAGTTTTCATTTTTCATTTATTCTTTAAAAAACGTAACCCCCACACTAGGATTTTCTCCTGTATCGTGGAGGCAGTTTACAAACACAAATTGCACAATGACAAACATCCAGACCCGGAACAATTATTTGTAATTCTTGTTCCGTGCGGGATTCGAACCCGCGCCCCCCAGCGCAGCAAATCATTGCTAAGCCACTGCGCCACAAAGTCATCAAATTGTAATTAAATTATTTAGAGAACGATTTAGATTCACATTTGGACCCGGTAGGTGGCGCTGTTGTGGGGATCCAGAAATCACCCGTCATCACATCACACAAAACCACAGTTTTTACAATACCTTTTTTTAGAACAGGGGGCAAACGAGCATACGGCTCACCTGATTGTAAATGACTACCGCCGCCCATGAACAACTGTGACCCAAAGGAAACTGCAGATGCGTTGCCGGCATTTTAGAAACGAGTAAGATGTTATCTTGAAGGTCCCTATGACTTATCGGTCCGGAAAATCGCCGGTGGTAAACTATTCCACAGAGAGGTCGTACGAGGAAGAAAACTCCTAGTAAAACGTACAGCGGTAGACCGCCAAACATCCAGTTGGTGTGGATGGTATCGGGAGTTCTGCCGCGATGTGCGTTTGTGAAATTTGGCGGCTGGAATTAATCCGAACAATTCCTCAGAGGTCTATGGTAGATGTGAAAGAAAATGCAAAAGGATTCACCATCTCTTCGCAGTGCCAGTGAATCGAGCAGATTGGGGAGGACTCAGTCGTTGACAATTCGAGCCGCTCTGCACTGAATGCAGTCAAGTGGAAGGAGCTGGCACTGGGGAGCCCGAGTCCAGAGATGAGAACAGTATTCCATGCGAAGTCGAACCTGCGCCTTGTAAAATTGCATGTGGTGGGCCGGCATGAAATACTGCTGTATCCCAAACCAAAAGAATCAGGCGTTACTTTGCGAAAATCCATTAAAATGGGGTTGTTATAAACTAATTTGCTTAATTCCGCGTAAATAAAGAAAATGATGTGTCCTGCCCAGTTTTAAGGGAACCTCCCACCCTCCCTCAATCGCGCGCACTATACCCGTCGCCGTCAATCCCAGCACTACCACCCCCAGCACCAGCACACTAGGCACGACACACCACTCTCCAAAATAGGACACGTGTTTCGCCTCTACACGAGGCTTCCTCAGGAGAAGTAGACTCTGCGGAGGCTGGCCAGCCTACGCAGAGTCTACTTCACGCGTTTGAGGGAGGGTGGGAGGTCCCCTTAAAACTGGGCAGGACACATCATTTTCTTTCTTTACGCGGAATTAAGCAAATTAATTATAACAACCCTATTGGCATTCTCTTCCAAGTGACCATGAATATGCACATCATTCAATATGCCGACGGCGAGGATTCCGATACTGGCTGAAGCAACAAGGTGAGTGCCTTTAACCTGAGGAGATACGACAAAGGGGTTCTTTTTAGCGGTAAAAGCGCAAACTTGTGTCTTCAGGGGATTAAACTGGACTAGATTTAGTTGCCCCATATCTAAGACTCGACTTCAAACACAAGTTTATTCCGGTACTCGGCGACATTTTCCAGACAAATATTGGCCGACCTGTGTATAGAGCATCCACAGTGCTGGTATCCGCATAGCAACTGTACGTGGTAGAGCCAAAATTGTACGTGGTAGAGCTATGCTGCAACTATCTTAGTTGTATAATTGTAGCAAGAATGGGTCGGCTCGACCGGGGAAGGACCACGCTCTCACAGAATACCAGCGTAAAATAGCAGCTTAATGCTGCTGTTTCGTATGGTGAGTGTCTCTACACTCACCATCTCTATAACCGGAGACCCTTTTTACAGGAAACGAGGCATTCCATCTTAGACCTAACGAGTGACAACGCATCTGCATCTTGATTCGTAATCGAGAATATACATCTATCTGATATCGATATCGAAATCGATAGATATCTACGAGCCACAGCAACCACTTACTATCAGGTGGACTGCGGGCTCGCTTGTCACCTTTATTCTATAAAAAAAGCAATGAATGTTATCGGTTTGCAACATTTCATTGATATACCTACTTACCAATGCATAATTAATTTTGAACTTTAGTTGCAATTTAATAATACTCCTATTCCAAATAATTTATTTACAAAAATAAAATAAACAGACATCTTTAACATGCCTAAATATGTATAAAACACTAATTCAAAACGTTATTGCTCGCAAGACGTTAACTTTGAAATAAAAGCATAACATCATGAAACAACTTTATAAAGCCTACCCATGTACGGCGCCGCATCCACACATAAATATTACCCACTCGCTCCGTTCAAATTTCGCCACCGTCTGCCTTATATTGATATATTGTATTGTTTATGGTGCGGCCAAATCAAAATGTGATATATTGTACTATGCGCATGGTGTTCGCGAGTAACTTTCATATTCGGTTGGGTTATGGAGATATAAATTTGCTAGATAAGGCTTTGTGATCCTTCATTCCTTCATACCAGACAATCCTTCATACCATCTTGCATTGTGTTCGTGAGTGAACACCACACATCACAAAAATAGGACACAAGGCAAAACGATTTTCTAAATTCTGCCAACGTACATGTAATCTACAAATATCAGATGTTACTGGTATTCTGGTCTGCAACATGCCTTTCATGCATACTTTTGTAAGAGACAATTATGTCTAGTCACCCTCTACTGCTCAGCCCTGCACTATGTGACTTAACGATGATGATGAAATACTCGTACATTTTACGTTTAAACATTGTTATGAATTTCATTTATTAGAACGCCTAATATTTATCATTTTAATAGAAAAAATGTATTAATAAAGTGATTTACCACATAAGAACATTTTTACCAATTCACAATTTTAGATATAAAAATATAATACTACTGATTTTTTTAAATTATTAATCTAAAATTAATTTTGGTATCAGTTCACCTAAAACAAGCTTTCCCCAAATACCACTCAAAACTCAATGCTAAAAAAGAGACTAATACATTGGTGTATTGGTTTTAAATTCAATCGCGCTCAAACACATCCTTATTCCTTCCAGTAACTTTTATATGGAATCGTTTATTAGATATGTAACTGTAGGTTTGAGCCAAGGGAATAGTTGGTATGAGGAGGGATAAGTTATTGCTTTCTGGAACTATATGTCTGTGCCATATGTTATGTTACACTGTTTTAACTTACGACCAAAATTATGTGAGAAGAATATGTACCTATTTAATAAAGTTTAAGAAATATCTTATACCATTAAAGATTTTCTTGTAATGAAAACAGTTTTTTGTGTTCATACAGTATGCAAGAACCTAGAATAGTACTTTTACATTATTTTATATAATTTTCTATAAGAATGTGTGTTCTTTAACATTTTCTTTTTATCTCTATTCAGCGTAAGACATTTTGTTCTTGCAAACACTATCTTTCATTATAAGTAACGTTCTTTTTTAAAAAAAGTGTGTGATATTTAAGCGAAATGTTTAAATGTGTTGGGTGACAGGGTGCAGTTGATTAAGTTCTGAGACTAAGAAATATATTAATAATAATCACCCAAACAGCATGCAAGCTGTATAAAAGCTGTATTGAAGATCCTTTTTATACTAGAGACTGTATTTTCTGGCTATATAAAAGCTGCATAAGCGCTTATACAGTTCTTATAAGCAAATATTTATTGGCACAAATTATGCAGCTGTATGCGTTAGTAGCGGTGTACAGTAGCTGTACAAGCATAAAAGAGGCTGTATAACTGCTGTATTACAGCTGTTATTTGGTGTGTAAGGAAACTATCACACTACAGATATTATTGTCTTATAAGTAACTTTTAAAGGCTAACGTTCTAAATTGGTTTTTGAACAAATGTTATGCAATTACAAATGAATTTAAAACAAAATGAACGTTTATTAACATATATTTAACATATTAATATTATATTAGGATTGGAGTTGAGTTTTGACGGTGATAATTTGTTAATTGAAAATGCAAAATTAGATTTACGGTAAACTTGTATATGTTTTCTATCAAAAAATTGTCGCGCCAGCAAAATAACAAAATAATATAAGGGCAAAATAAATACGGTAACTAAATATCGATTGTATAGGTTCAAATAAAAATAAAATAATGGTTATGGTGGCACATTAGGGCACAGTAACCATTAGTCAAACTGAAAGTAATGGTAGGCTTAGACTAATGTCTAATATTCGCAAAATTATACTTTAAAATTTTGTTTTATGGGTATTAAAATGGATAATTTGCTAAACAGCCTAAACGGTATTTCTAGAGTCTTGTAGTCTTAGTAGCTGTACTCTCCCTGCTCCATATAAATGATCTGCTCATTCCTGGTATCTATGGGTATGCAGACGACAGCACAGTTGTGGAGAGATACCAACCAAGTGCCCGGGCCAGTCGGGATCAAATTCAGTCAGAAAGAGAGGCTATGGTTGAGCGTGTGAGTCTCACACTACAGGTAGTCTCCGAATGGGGCGATGCCGATTTCGTGAGATTTAACGCCTCCAAAACACAAGCCTCTCTTTTTACCGCTAAAAGGAGCCCGCTCATCTTGGCTCCTACTTTCCGGAATGTATCCTTGGAGTACACTGACCACCTTCAGTTGTTTGGGATTAAATTTTCTCCGAATCTAAACTAGGGGCGGTTCATTTAGTCCAGAGCCAAAGCAGCCGCAAGGAAACTTGGTGTCCTTGCAAGGGTGCGGCGGTACTTCACGCTGGAGCAGCTTCTTACCTTATATAAAGCGCAAGTCCCATCGTGCATGGAGTACTGTTGTCACATATGGGCTGGTGCTGCAAAATGCCACCTGGCAGCATTGGACTCAGTAGAGAGATGTGCTAAGATGATCATTGGTGACCTTGATTTGGTTGAAACCAATCTTGTCAGCCTCGGGCACAGGCGCAGAGTGCCAGTCTCTCGGTATTCTATAGGATGTATTTCGGTGAGTGTGCGCAAGAATTACACGCTTTAATTCCTCCCTCTTCTTTCCACCATCGTAAACAAGGCGGTCGGCGCAGGTCTTCATCCCATTGTTGTCGATATTCCACGCATTAGAAACAAAAGGTTTGCTTCGTCTTTTGTAATGCGTACAGTAAAGGAGTGAAATAATTTGCCGGCGTTTATTTTCTCACAATCTGGGCGTCTTCAAGGCAAGAGTGAACAGGATTTTATTACGGTAAGACATTGCGATTTACCATCTAGAGCTGCATCACTTTTTTCACCAGGTGGGATTGTGGTCAAGCACTGGCTTATAATAAATAAAAAAAAATGTATGGTAGGTATTAAATCATGCAGCCATTTTTTTAATCAGTTGTATAATAAGATATTTTTATTACTTACGCTGTGTAGCAGTTTAACGTTACCCCAGCATTAGGATTTTCTCCTGTATCGTGGAGGCAGTTTACAAACACAAATTGCACAATGACAAACATCCAGACCCGGAACAATTATTTGTAGCCCATACAAATTCTTGTTCCGTGCGGGATTCGAACCCGCGGCCCCCAGCGCAGCAACTCATTCCATAGCCACTGCACTACGGAGCCGTCACCGTATTTTCCACATATTGATAACAAATTAATTTTATTCATTATATTCTGACACTTATACAGATTTAGGTTATACTATGGCTGTTATTTATTCTATGTTCAACTGTTTAACTCTTAGTTCTATGCGGGATGGTATATTGATGTTCATAACACTTGTGCAATTTTTTCACATGAATTTCAAACTCAGGGTTCTCAAGCAACCACCGAACCGCTCTTTTAAACAATTCTGTTCAATATCCTTTCTATAGCAAAACGAAATTTTTGTTTCTCCATAAATCCCTAAGATAATTAAATACATTTTTCTGTACACATAATGGGAGTACCATGTCCAAAGAGGGCGCTAAAGCAACTTCTCACTTAGCCCGAGAAAGTTTTAATGCATTAAGTACGTAATCATAAGCACACGAGCTACCATTCAGAAGCTTACTGCTAATGAGCTATAGGCACGGAACATAAATTATTTATATAAATATTAAAACAATAACTATACCTAACAAGACAGAATTTCAATATTTAGTTAAATAAGGTTGTATTCAAAACGTCTTACAAACAACCCTTTCAAAAACAGATTGTTTATTTAATATGTAGCTATTTCGATTGTTTTTTTTTTATGTAATTGTCATCATCTTCATCTTTAAACCATCTACCATTAGAATTGAAGCAAGGTCTTTGATGTAAAAGTATAGCAAGAGCCTATGTACCCCGGTTAAACAATTGTTTGGACACGAGCCTCCTACAAAAACTAGATTTTTTTTATAAAATATCGTGACAAACTAGCACAAAGCCCACCTGATGGTAATTGGATACTATGGCCCATATACGAGTACATCTAAATTTATCCTCGATTAATAATAAAAATGCAAATGCGTCGTTTCCCCTGAGGACTAAGATATGATGCCTCGTTTCCAGTAAAAAGGGTATCCGGTTTTGTACACTCATCATACAAAACACAGCAGCATAAAGCTGCTATTTTACGATGGCATTCAGTGAGAGCATGGTCAGTGGTCGTGCATCCCCGGTCGAGCCGACCCATTCGTGCTACAACCATAATATAGCTTCAGCGTGGCTCTACCTCGTTAGGTGCAGCTTGGCTCTACCACTTAAATAGGATGATTTAACATTACCATTACACGACAAGATAGTTTATCTAATCCTATTCTTTGCTGCATACTGGTTTGAAGTACAAACATCAGATATCAGTAAATTCACTGTCTGTTTAGCGTTAAGAAATTTTCCTGGCATTTGCTTCCTACTTTTCCGACAAGATGGGTTAAGAGAGCATAATTAACTTATATAGTTTTATATTTTTGTCAAAACAACTCTATTTGTTTTGTTTTTTATTAATCTTAAGTTTTGTTGCTATTAAAAGATAAATAACAACATATGATGTCATTAATTACGTTTGATTAATTTAAAAAAGCAAAAATCTGTCGTCTTTTTAACATTTTCTTGCAAATGATATCGTTATAGAAGTACAATAGTTAATTCAAAATTTAATTTTGAAACCTAATTGAAGATTACATACGGTTGGATTTAATGTTACCAACAATGGTGTTAGCGTGCACCACACCTCACAGTGAACTAGTTTCTTTTTTGTAGCGGTCTCTCTGGAATTGTTTTTAAGAGTTATCAGTACCAGGTTGTTTTATTTGATTTCATTATGGGTCACCACTCACAATGCGTAAAACAAAGTAACTTTACTATCGATTAATAAAATTGAGAGTTTTCTTAAAGTTTTTGTGATATTATTATGTTATATTTTCGTATTCAAAGTTTCGTTCATTAGGGGTGTACGAAGTAACGTTCATTCCTAAATGCAAGCCTAATTGAACGCGGAGTAAACTGCTTGGAAGTTCTTTTACTATCAACCGAATGCGGAATATCTATATAAGTCTTGCCAGCATTGATGGTATAAGTAAATCTTCTAGGAAATATTTACCAACTGATGCATTCTTAGAAAGGTCATTAATATTTTTAATGTATGCATACATTTATTTGACTTCTATTATAAGTAAACTTGAGACTTTTTATAATATATATAAACTAATGGATTCCATCAAGTGATAACCACGTTTCGGTTCTGGAGATCATCACTGTAACATAACTGGTTGAACGCTTACACTATGTTTTTATAGTTGACCTCTTGGCACTATCCTTGTCGTCTGCTGCGGTGTGTGTGAGACACCCAACAGGTTTCGGGCCTCAGGGCATCTCCACCATTGCCCGGATGTTCCTCACGGCACATCTCTATGGGCCGGTCCTGGAAGCCGATTACTCGGCGTTGTAGTTCTTCTGAAAATTTTTGGAGTCTAATATGGCCGGGTCCTGAAAAAGGCACCTAATTTGGCCTATGGCCTGAAAAGGCGCCTAATTCGGCCCGTTAGGCGTCTAAGTTGGCCTGTCTGCGGCATTGAGGGTTTCACTCGACTCTCTGATCGCTGTAGAGAGGAGTTCTTTTGGCAGAGGTCGCCCGTCCGGGGGGCGGGTGTTAGCGGCGCAAAGTTGTTCAGGTGTGGGTGTGGCCCGTTGTCAGCGCGGTTGAACATACCGCGCGACAATCGGACCACAAACTCTTCAACTGTCTCCATTTTAAGGTTGGCCGCTATGACGTCATTCCGGACGTAGCGACCTGCACCGACAATGGTCCGTAGTTTTAAATTTTGCTGGGTCTGCAGCCGCTGCCTCTGTTTGTTGCTCAAGAGCGCGTACCAACCCGGAGCGGCGTATGTCAGTTTCGGTCTTATGTACAATTTGTAAATTTTTATCTTGGTTTTTCTAGGCAGCTTGGATGTCAGGACTGGACGGATCATCGCCCGCGCACATATGGCGTTGCGGACGATGACGTCGACGTGCGCGGTCATGCGCAACATCCTGTCAATCCGGCACGCAAGGTAGGTTACGGCCTTCTGATACGCGATCTCTTGGCCTCTTAGCTCCAATGGTGGTGGTGGTTTCCTGTATCGGCGGGTGAGTAGAGCGGCCGTTTTTCCCACGTTCCCGGCCATCCTCCACTCATCCAGCCATGGTGGCAGCAGGTCCAGCAGGCGCTGCATTTTTGCGATGGCAAGATGGGATCTTCTGGACGAGATAAAGTAGGCACTATCGTCCGCGTATAACGTCAACTCTACGTCGTCCTCCTATTCTTGCATATCCAGCGAGTGTTGGTATATCATTCGTATATGCCACGTACAGGATCGGCGAGAGACAGCTGCCCTGTGGTACGCCGGCTCTTATAGGCTTGACTGCGGACTCGGCATCCTCGACACAGATGTAGAAGCTCCGGTCGGCTAGAAACGACGCCACTAGCCGCAGCATAGCTGGAGGGACACTCCTTTGTTGTTCCATCTTGAAGAGTATTCCAGAGTGCCACTACCTGTCGAACGCCTTCTCGATGTCCAAGAAGACGCCCACTGATGTTCTGTCAAAATTGTGCTCGGCCAAAAGTAGGTGCAGCACTCTGGTCAGCTGTATAGCTGTAGAGTGTCCTCTCCGAAATCCGTGTTGTTCCGCCCGAAGTTGTATACACGGGCGGACTCTTCTTAATACGATGCGCTCAAATAGTCTGGCTATGTGCAGTAGCAGCGTTATCGGCATGTAACTAGCTGCTCTACACCTGTCCTTCCCGGGTTTTGGCAAGACGATGATTTTGCCGATTTTCCAGCTCTCCGGGAAGTGGAAAGTCCGCAGAATGCCATTGTAGAGTCTCCCTATCTCTACAATCGTTCTGTTGGACAGCTATCGGAGTGCTGCATTCGTGATCCGGTCGTGCCCCGGTGCCGTCCTTGGTTGCAGGCGGGCTATTGTCCTCCGCAGCTCTGCGGGGGAAATAAACCACTCTCCTGCAAGCGGTGGCGCGGGCGACGACAGGAACTCCTGTATGCGGCTCTCCTTTTGGGCATGAAGCTCCATGAACTCCGCACTTGCTGGGTTCGGCATAAACTGCTCCTCGAAGTGCTCAGCTAGGATATCCGCTCTTCCTTTGGCCTCATAACATCGCTCTCCAGTACCTACTATTAATCTGTGCACAAACGAGTGATCTTGTTTTGGTTAGCTGCCGGTTCAATTTTTAGAGCGACGCATCTTCCTCCTCTGCTTTCCATATGCGCCGCTCCCAGGCCTATCCTCTGTGGGCCTGTATTGCAACCGACAGCTCTTCCGCTATGTTGTTTAGTTGTGTCTTAATTCTGGGACAGCGCGTGTGCACCCAGAGCTTTCTTAGTGCTCTTTTTCGAACGATCGTAGAGGCCGCGTTGAGGGCTTTGGATATTCTGGTTGCAGTGGCCTCTACGTTGTCCACTGATTGATTGAGTTGATCATTGCAGTTACTGGAGGTCTCTCCAGTAGATGTTTTTGTTAGAGCCTCCAGTTGATCTTGGTCTTAAAAGCTCTGGGAGGCGACGTCACTGCCCTGAGGGCTAGGGTGATTAATAGCGGGAGGTGCTGTGTGTTTACGTCGTACAGCTCTTCTACCACTATCGGGCAGTTGATGTTCCTAGTGAGCACGATGTCCAGCACATCCGGACTCCTCCGGTGATCGGCTGGAATATGCGTCGGCTCTTCGGGACCTAATACGTCATCGTTGTTGATCTCCGCATCGTCGTAGAGTGCACGATCCGGCGGGGTGATAATTCTAGATCCCCACGCCGGGTGTTTCGCCTTTAGGTCCCGTGCTATAATGGTAGGTGTATCACCTTCCATTATTGTCCGGATGTCTGAGGAGCAAAATGGAGTCCCTAGCGGGCGGTATGCTGCATAGATCCTTAGTTTCTCGCCCGCCGCCTCCATTTTTATGCCGATTGAGCGCATAGTTTGGTATTGAGGTGGTTCCAGCTAGAGCTGGACCTAGAGACCTAGAGGTGGACGATGTCTCTTCTTACCAGAGCCGCCGTGCCTCTGTAGGCGGCTCCTTGAGCTTTGACCTCGTCCCTCCTGTATATGAAGTAGTTCGCCAACTTTATGCGCGTTGCAGGTCGTAATTTAGTTTCGCCCAACAGTATTACGTGTATGTCCTGCTGTTGGGTGATAGTGCGGAGTTCATGTAACTTCTGTTGGATTCCATCAGGGTTCCAGTATAGGAAGCGCAGGTTGTCTGGATTACACGACACCACCGTAGTGCCGAGCCAGTAGCTGCGCCAGTGCCCTCATGATGGCGATTATAGGATCTGTCGCGGCTCTAATATCCGCCAGGACTTGGCTGCCCACTTCTATTGCGATGCCAAACAATATCTGGATGGCATCTGTCATATCCGGGGCAGCTGTAGGTGTTCTTTTTTGCGTTGTTGTGGGTACTGGCCTCGGGTGTGGTGTCGGTGCTTCCACTCTCCTTTGTGTAGAGCGTGCTCTCTGTGTTGAGCGGGCTCTATTTTCTGATAGAGCTCTTCCTGGAGCTCTACCCTTGTTGGTTATCTGTTCTTTGACCTGCGCCTGGGCCATCGTTACCGCTGGGGTGGGGGTAGAGGTTGCTGTCACAGCCTGAGTAGGTTGCTCCTTCTTCTTCTTGCTGCGCACCCGCTCTCTCTTTTTTGATGGCTGTCTCTCCGTAGCGTCGTTGGCGGGTGGCTGCAGAGTCGCCCCGGTAGTTGCTCTACTTGGGGCTTCATATATCTCTGTCAATTGTGGTTGGTGCGGGGGTGGGTGCTTGTCTCCCCCTTCCCTCTAACTGTTGCCCACCCGTCTTCCTATATGTCTACAGTTCTGGGGCGACTTTGAGGGACCCCCCTACTGGCTTCCGGTTGTAGCCCCGGTAGGATGATCCCTTGTTTCCTTGCGATCCTCCTCAGGACCGGGCAGCGGCGATCGTTTGCTGTATGGTTTTGACCGCAGTTGGCACATCTCGGCTCTTCGTCTCTACCCCTTGGGCATTGACTCGCTGTGTGATTTCCTCCACAGCGGACACACTTAACTGGCCTGTATTAGTTTGTCGACGAGTGTCCGAAGGCCTGGCAGCGGTGGCATTGAGCTGGGCTAACTCTTCTCTGCCAGGCTTCAATGGTGATTCCTCTCATATATAGCAGCTCATTTATTGAATACAGCTCTTTTAACTGCTCCAGGCTCAGGTGGTCCAGCTGGGCGAAGTAGAGGCATCCAGGTCTGCCTCTACGAGGAGGGATTTCCTTCACGTATTTTAGTGGAAACCCCTTTGCCCTGATGGCCTCGCCTATCTGGGTTGCATCCGTGCCTACTGGTAGCCCCCGGATGCCCACTTTGGTGGGCTTGTCTCCCTCAGGGGTGTAACAGTACCACGACATTGATGGCAGTTCCTCAAATATCTCCAGGAGATATTTTTGTATAGTCAGAAATTCTTCCGGACTTTGTGGGGTGAATCTTACACTTTTCCCGAACGGACGAGCATTCAGCGGATGTCCTAGCTTTCCGTTGAGTACCTACTTCAAAATGCTTCGTCCAGTTCGCGAGGCATTCTCCTGCTATCGGCGGATAGCGTGCCTTATCCTTGTCCGTTTGCATAGTGTTTAGGTTGCTTCAGGTGACTTGGGTCGTAGTACTGCCGGGGCAGCTACCAGTTGGGCGTAACTTGGAGATGGTCTCTGGCCATCATCCATGGGTAGGCCAGAGGGGTTGGTGATAGGCGCGGGGAGGATCCTCCGGCAAATGGGGCTAGGGTCGCGTAAGTGGTAGACTTCGTGGATCCCCAGCCATAAGATTCTTCTCCTCCATCTTCGTAGTCAGCCGTGTCTACAGTGCTTCTACGGTCCGGAGATATAGGGGGAGGGGTCGGTTAACGCGGACTAGGCGATTTCGGTGGTGATATTAGGGTCTTGTATTTCCTTATTTGGTTTTCTTCTTTCTCATCCAATGATGCCGACGATGATGTAGCATACCTCGAATGGCTGGGGGATCCTACGCATTGACGTTTTTCGTAGAGTGATGCTTCTTTCTCCGGGGGGTGTGTTGCCTAGCCGTTTTCTTCGCCCGCTGTGGGAGGGGCGACTGTTCCCGCTCACTCGTATGATCAGGTGCAGTGGGTGTGAGCGCGACGCTCGTTGCGGGTTCTTGTGGCGACGTAGGCTTCTTTCTTAGAATCTGGCTGAATGATGCAACTGCTACAGACCGCTCCGGATACTGAAGGTCCCTAACTAAGAGAGGCCGGTCCAAAATACCCGGGCGATCCGGGGGTTTCCTAACTCGCAAGGGTGGGGAGACTCCCCCTTCCCCTTACCCGTCATGCTACAGCTGTATGTTTGTTACACTGTTTTGGTAATGTGATTGAGCTTATGTCTAATTCCCTACCTACGTGGCTGAGTGACAGACAAGCGACGCGCGACGTACGATACGGAACGGGAGCGAATAAGGGTGGCCGCAACACTTAGGGGCACTGCCTACCCCTTTCTTAACGAAAGGGTTGGGGGAAGTGCTTGGGTGCACTCGCGCACGCGACTAGCACACAAGACACGGAACGCGCTTGAGTGCCAAGAATCTGCCTAAGGACCGGTGACCTCGACGCCTCACGGAGTATGCGGACTCAACTATCGGCGTAGTATGTCGTACCGGCGGTTGCTTGGGACCACTGCTAATCCATAAACAAAACACACTTAGGAGATCCTAACCTCTTGGCTACTACTTGGTCTACTTTGATAATTAATAGAATCAGGCGTTACTTTGCGGAAGTCCATTATATTAAAGTTGGTAAAAAATTACTTCGCGTAGATCCGCTCGTTAAAAGAAAATGATGTGTCTTAAAAAGACATTCCTAGTGTAGTGGTGTTGGGAGTAGTGGTGCTGGGATTAGTGGTGACGGTGATAGTGTACGCAATTGAGGAAGTGCGGGAAGTGCTCTTCAAACTAGGTAAGACACATCATTTTATTTTATCGAGCGGATGTACGCGAAGTAATTTTTTTACCAACTTTAATGGTCTACTTTGGTTGCTTAGACTATTAAGCTTGTTAAGCATAATTTATTTTATGTAACGATTACTATTTTTCATTTGTGGAATGTTAATAACTTTAAACTTTCTTTATTCAAATAAAATGTAATTTAGATAAAACAAAAATAAAGAATTATGGAACAATTATTGGAATGCCAACAAATAAAAACATTTTTCCAAATGGTAAAAAAAAAATGTTATTAATGCACAAAAAAGTAATAGAGAGCACCATGCGTTGACATCGCGACGATATATCAGGAGGGCGTTGATTCACTAGCAAATAAAAGACCCCGTCGCAGGAGGCGCCGCGCCGGGACAAAAATAATTTCATTCGCACAAACATTTACCGATACATTTAAGCACAATTCATAACACATTGATCGGTATTTACTAAACAATTATACACTACCACAATGGCTTACTTAGTGTAAAGTATCTGACTTTAAAATTAAAAAGTATACGCAAAATGGTTTGGCATAAATGTAAAATGACTTTATCAGTTTGCAGAACACAAAGCCGATAAACTTTACTACCAGTCCATTAGATTGTGTTGTTTAGCGTAACAGAGTTGCTTAATGCTGCTGTGTTTCGTATGGTGAGTGTAGAGAAACGGAGATACTTTTTACTGGAAACAAGGCATTCCATCTTAGTCAGAGGTGATAACGCATTTGCATTTTGATTCTTAATCGAGGATAAATGTGGTGTCTATGGGCCACAGCATTCACTTACCATCAGGTGGACTGTGTACTCGTTTGTCACCTTTCGTCTATACAAAAAAAAACTTCACGGACGGAACGCCACGTGCAGGTGAGGTACGTACGTATGTGGAAGAACATTTTTGCTTGTATTATTTCGTTAATTACTAATTCTAATTTCGATAGTCCAAAGACAACGATGATGTTCTAAACTAGAGCGTCATCGTCGTCATTATCATCACCGAACCATCTAATATCAACTTAGCTTACTGTCAACGGTTGGACATAGTTTTCGCTTACTAAGCCTTAAAGGTTCTGTAATCTTTACGCTTTGCAGGCGATCGCAGTACTTAAATGCTAAACATGAACTGAATATAGTTATATTTTCGAAATATTTATTTCAATATATTAATTTGTGATTGTAGTTACTGCTCAATTATTTAGAGAAGAGGGTAAAATATTTTAACGACTCTACTACACAATGAAATTTGTTACGGTTTTTTTTTATTCATATCAGAGTAACCTACACCAAGAGTCCTAAAGAGTAACAAAATTTTCAAACAATAAATTAACAAATAACCTGATGTAACCTGATGGTAAGGTGTCCATCTGCAATCAATTTTAAACAATTAAGGTCACTAATGCGTTATCATTCCAGAGTACTAAAACGAAGTGCCTCAAACCGTGTAGAACAATCAGTGTGTTCACTGCTGTGTGAAACGATATTATAACCCCTTACTTTATTTTGTTATTATTATGACAAACAATAACAAATCCGTCTATAAGTTATTCATAAAAACATTAAAATATCCTATAGAAAGCTCTTTGCATATTACATTAATGCACTAACACCGAGGAACATACCAATACCTCGTTTAAAATTAGTCGTTGAAAACTTTAAATGATTTAAGCGAAGATAGTCTTAAATTATATATTGAGCTCAAGAAATTGACTTACTTTTTTAAAATCTACGAAGACAAAATTTATTACTCTAATGGAACAGATTGCCGCTTATTTCCACATTGTTATAATGGCCAATCCTAAGTGTTTACAAAATTACGTCCCCTGTGCTGTCCCCATGTTTCTTAAGGGGCTTTAAGGGGGACTGAATCCTAAATGACTCTTGATTCACCCCTGTCTTTTGCACTCGGGCAGAGCGGGAACGATAGTGTCAAAAAAAGATAAAAATAATATGGATAGCGCATTAACTCAAAGTCTCCCTAAAATGTTTATATTTTTATGAAATAAGCGCATGTTGACTCCGGCTCGGATTTTAATGTATATAGATATATATACATATAGATACATCACGGCTAAAAGCCGAGTATACCTACCTACGTTTAGCTGGCTACAACTAAGTGCTGCCAATTGCGGTTGGTTAAGCTTAGATATATACGATTTATTCAGGGTTAAAACGAGGTTGTTTTGTTTTCAATATAGATTACTACATAATACTTATTGAAGTCATTTTGTTCTTTATCACTGGTTCGCAAAATACCACTATCCTTGTATTAACCATTAAGAAACTTTTTTTTAAACTACGTCTAGTAAAGCCTGAATAATAATTAAAATAACTATGACTTCTATTACCTTTCTCAAAAATTAAAAATCACGTATCAATTATAATCATAAATATATTATATATATTATAAATTATAAAAATAAATAGTAATCAGCGATAGTAGGTTAAGGTGCGGATAATTTAATGAATTAGATACATATAAACCTAGGCTTATTATTTCATTAGGTATTACTCGTACATACCGTGAACAAATCGAATACACTACATAAAGTTTAAGCAACTGCATTTGGATGTACCAAATTGTATCTTTATATGTATAAGCAGGGAAGAAGCTGTGGTAGCTCAAAGAAAAGCGCTTGTGTTAAAATTTCATAGTAAGCAAGCAAACAACGTCCGTACCTCGCTATCACCAATGAAATTTTCACTTACAATTTTAAGTACTGATGTACTACTTGCCATATACTATCACTTCACAATCAATGAAATTACGAAATATATAAGGGATGATTTTTAAAACATCAGAAAGAAAGACTGGCAGTACACTAAACTACAGTCTACCAGATGGTAAAATACGTGGCACCACTGCAGTCCGTTCCTCAAGTTCAATTAAATACGCAAAACTTGCCGGTAGTAGGTAGGTACGGTAAGAGTATTTATTACTATTTCTTTTTCATTTTGTAAAGCACACTGCTGGACTCTTGGTGGTAATGAGGATTTGTCTTATTAGTTATGATATCCTGGCGGATTGACAATCGCAGTACCAATGTCTTGCACCTTTGACGCTGCTGCCGGTCACCGGCTTGACGTCTCCGTGGTGCAGTGGCTTAGAAATGAGTTGCAGCGCTAAGGGCCGCGGGTTCGAATCCCGCACGCCACAAGTAATTTCTCATCAAATTTATGTATGTAGGTAAAATGCCCCCACAATATAGGAAAAAATTCTAGTGTGGAGGTAACTTTTTTTTAAAGAAAGAAAGAAAGAAAAATAAACTGTCGTATTTTACGATTGAAGTAAATCAGATGATAGTACCACCATCTATCGGAATCCAAAAAAATCTTATGACACCCACGGACACAATGGGGTGATGTATTCTCTTACGTCATCATCATATGGTGTTTATTATGTTTATGCTAGAATATAGAGTGTACGCTTAAATGCAGTGCCAGATACATGGGGACAGTCTTAAAATAACCTAGTTTTGGCAACCGAAGTTTTGTAATTTTGCTTAAATGCTTACACAAACATTATTTGGATTGGCTATACCTGGAATTAGAATACCAAAATCAATTGGTGATAAACTATATTTTTTATTTACATGAAGTAGTAAGTAGTAATAATAACGAGAGTAATAGAGATTATGTACACTAAAAAAATTACTGCAAAGTTTACTTTTAGTTTCAAGTAGTAGTAAGAAACAAACTATGAAAGAGAGATTAAAATAAGTCTTTTTTATGGGATAGGGTGACAAACGAGCACACAGTCCCATCTGATAGTAAGTAATATGGTGTGTCTCAATAAAGAATCAAAATGCAGATGCGTTGTCACCCGTGAGGACTAAGATGGAATGCCTCGTTTTCCAGTAAAAAGGGTCTCCGGCTCTCTACACTCACCATACAAAACACAGCAGTATTAAGCTGCTATTTTACGCTGGTATTCTGTGAGAACGTGGTTCTCCCCTTTCGAGACGATCCATTCTTGCTACAAATATAGGTACTAATATAGCTGCCGCATGGCTCTACCACGTATAGTCTTTAATACAGCGACTAAAACATACCTATTATATTATTTAATTTTAGTATATTTTTTAATTTGTAACATTTATATTTTTAAATTTATTTAATTTGAATATTGTTCCATGGCAGAATGAGTAAATGATTAAAATACATATAATTTCATAAAAATGACAAAAGAGACATTTGAGGAAGTACATTAAAATTACATTAGTAAGATCTCGCGGAGGGTCCCGCAAATTTATCTCTGACAGTAGGAAAAATAAATTAATAAAAAAAACACCGCAGACAATATTAGAGGTATCTGATACAAGCGTTTAAAGAATTAAATTGTATGGAAAGATTAAAAATAATTATCCTCAATGCATAAAAAAGTTTATTCAACAATAAACCAAAAAATGTAAACTTCATGGGTAGATATTATTTATTTAGAATTCTATTATATTATTTTTAGATGTTTACAGAATGAATCGATGCAAGAAAGTTTCAAAGGGTGTCGTAAAAGCAACAGAGGGAAATGAAGGGAGATGGGCAGCAGCATCTTCCTGATAACAACTTAAAATAAAATAAAAAAACTATGTTTCCAACCCGCCTGTGACTCAATCTATCAGCAGTGGAATTGTTTTAGGCTGTAATGGTATTGGTAAAGGTTTGGTAGCAGCGTGAGAGAATCAATCGCTCTATTTGGTAGGTACTGTATGTAATGTGAATATTAGCTTAGATAAATGCTTGTAAAATCTTGAGGCATTTGACAATATACAGAGTAGCCATCTCAGACATTTTAACTAGATAATAGAACTAATTTTCTGTCTGGAAATCTGTCTGAGTTACTACTAAACTTACCTAGTTCTGCAGCTAATCAGCAGTAACACACAGCCAGCAGCACTAACCAACACATATATATGTATATATATATATCTATATCTATATACATATATATATATATATATATATATATATATATATATATATATATATATATATATACAAAGTGACAAACGAACTTGCAGTCCACTTAATGGTAAGTGGCTATTACAGTCCATGAACAACTGTAGATAACTTCAAAGAAGAAAAGTTACAGATGCGTCAACGCATATGCGTTGATATCTCTGAGGAATAAGATGAAATGCCTAACAGCCTACAATTATACTGGCTCTCTGTACACTTCAAACTGACACACAGCAGTGCAGACAGAGCTATTTGGCTGCAGATATAGGTAAGTTGGTATCTACTCAGACCGACTCTTAGGCAGAAAATGAGTCCTTGTTTTTTTGAAAATAGTTGTATATCTGCGCTGCATTAGTCACTGCTTTTACTTATTATAAGCCTGTGCTTGACTACAATTCAACCTGGTAGTAAGTGGTGATGTAACCCGAGATGGTAAATCGCACTGTCTTAGCGCAACAAAATTCACTCTTGTCTTGAAGAGACCATCACGTGAACTGTTAATAGTTTGTCACTCCAACATAATATAAAGACGAAATATTAATATAGTTTTTGTGCGATACATCTGGTATTGTAAATGTCAATACTGATATATAATTAACAGAAGAAACTGGGTGAAAAAATAACAAATAAACCGTTCAGTGCAAATTGTGCTCATTAAAATATTAAATTCGCGTTTGGACAAAACGATACGTTCAAATAGTCTTGCTTACAATGTTAGTCTTCACGTGCTCCTAGAATGAATTTATCAGTTAACAGCGCATACATTTTTGCATGGCGCAAACACATTATTATTTCATCAGTCGAGGCTACCAACCGCACAGTCGCAGACAGGCTCGCAATTTGCCCCAGCAAGGCACGTTTAATATTAGAAGTCCTGATTTATGACCTGCCCCCGTAATGAAGTGTCTCACAACAAGCGCGTGTGCATCGCACTAATTCACTAACCAACGATTAGACAGCAACTATACAGACGGAACACTGGAATGCGGTACTAAAACAATTTTAATGAAATATAGGATACAAATCTTAAAGTTTTTGTAACAACCACTTATCTTTTTTTATTGTTTATTTTATTTTATTATATTTAAGTATTATAGTTACATTTTCTACGCGCTTGACAGTTTCCAATTTTCAGTTTTGAATATTATCATAATTATCATCATATTGCCTTAACTTAAATGTGTTTTTATTTTTATTCATTTATTACAGCCTCTTACAAGTCCACTGCTGTTCATACGCCTTCCCCATGGAATGTCATAATGCTACAAACTTAAATGTGTACTTCATTTCAATACATAATCCTCTATAATTTTTATTTATTTATTTAATGTTGATTGCCAACTCCTTAATAACTAGGGTAACAAAGGGCGGACTTAATGCCTAACTGCATGCTCTGCCAGTCTACCCATGTAGTGATGACATTTTGTGGAAGGTGCATATTTATATACACAAATACACACATATATATATATATATATATATATATATATATATATATACTTACTAACATATACATATAATATACAAAAACTTTACATATAAGTAGTTCATGTAAATATATGAACAAAATATGTATCATACATAGCTATAATATATACGTTACATATGATAATAAAATGCATACATTGAAATTGCAAATAAAATTACGTCTAAATATATCATCATAATTCTTAAGGCCCAACATCGCTTCGTTTCAAAAAGTCATGTTCCAATTTTTTAAAACAGTCCTTACTTGGCACACTTCTTACGTTTTCGGGCAAGGAGTTGCAGAGTAGTGCCTGAATACTAAAGATATTGTTGGTAAACTTAGTGAAATGAGATGGAATACTGATCTTATGATGAGATTAGGAGCGTAGAATCTTATTAATAGTTGAAAAGAGATACTGAAATTTGCCCTTTGCTATTGGAAAAGTTGGATTATTCAAAATTGAGAAAAGAACAAGTAGAATTCTAGAGTTTCGTCTTTCTCGGATGGTAAGTCATTTCAGGCGTTCACGATGTGACAGATGTAATCATATATTCGGAGTACCAAATATATATCTTATACAGTTATTGAGAAGACGCTCTAGCTTGTTAAGAAGTGTTTGCGCAAGTATTAGCTTAGTCTTGATTGGAAGAAAGTTCTTCAGACGATAAAGAGATCCTAAGGTGGCAAAGAATTTGCGGCTAATTTCGGTGACATGCGTACACCATTTCATTGTGTTGTCCATATACAGCCCAAGATTTTTTACAGAGGAACAAAATGGTATCAGTATATCACTGTAATAGACAGCAGGTAGACTTGCCACATAAATTTTGAACCATATTGGACAACATTCTCGAGTTACCTATGGTTATAGCTTGACACTTCGTTGGATTAACTGATATTCCGAAACGCGTAGACCATTATATTCCAGCTTGCAATTCAGATTTAACATTCTAATGGCGTCATGGAGTTTTTCAATAGATAAGTGCAAGTAAATTTGGAGGTCGTCAGCATACAGATAGTACGAACAGTTAAGAATAAATGTGATCAAGTTTATAAAAACTGAGAAAATCAATGGAGAAAATATACCGCCTTGCGGGACGCCAACATCAAGACTATTTGAACCACGCCCACTGGGAACTCTTCTGTCCTACATGGACGGACTGCTGACGCCCGCGAAGATATGAAGAGAACTAATCAAAGACTGAGGGTGCAAATCTTAAATAGGATAAGATAGATAAAAGAATATCATGTTTCACTGTATTAAAAGCATTAGAAAAGTCAACAAGCACCGCTACAGTCTCTTCTTGTCCAGACCTTGCCTGATATCTTCCGTAACTTTGAGTAAAACTATAGTAGAGTAGTGGTAGTGCAACCGAGGCGAAACTCAGACTGATAATCTCTGAGTAGATTATTTTTGTGTACAAAATTGGAGACTTGCTTATGTACGCAGCCTTCCAGAACTTTACATAGAAAGGGCAATATAGACAGGACGAAGGTGATTAGGTAACTTGGGATTCAATATTTTGGGAATTTTCGTCCGTCTTGCTATATTTCAGCATGAAATAAAAAATACATAATATTTGCAACAAAAAATGTTTTTATTCATTAAGAAATAAAACTGGCAACACTATTAGATAACAATACTACTAATCTAGTAAATCACTAAGAAGTAAATGCTTGTACTAGTGGTTCACCACAATAGTCGAAGAGCGGATTCGAACCTACGACTTTATGAGTTTGCGTTCGGAACCCTAACATCAGGCTACTGTCGCTGAAACAATATAAAATAAATAAAATAAGCCATTTTCCACTGTAATAAATGTGGGTACGTACCTAAGTATATTTTTATATAATTATAAAACATTAATAGAAACTGCTCATTTCACACGATATTTTTACCGTTACTTAACTTATTAAACGTATTCTTATGTTCTCTGATGTATTTGCAAATAATTCGTGAGAATAGTAGAGACATATTATTGTCTACCTATATAACGGAAAATGCAACAGAATTAAAGTTTGATGAGTTTACTCTTAATTTTCAGTTGCAATTATTTTTTTATACACAAAGGTTGAAAATTAGATCACAATCCTCCTAATGGTAAATGGATAAAGTGGCCCATCGATATCTACATCTGTCCATGATTAAGAATCAAATGTGTTGTCAGCCCTTAGGACTAAGATGGAATATCTTAAAAAAAGTTTTCCTAGTTTTCATGCCTACAGTGAAACAGAATTCAGATATTTATTCGATATTTTCAGGAACGTTTAGTAATCGCTTCGAAAAATTTATTTATAAAGTCGAATCATCCTTTCGAGTCATCAAATCCGCTTGATACATTGCAGGTATATACATAAACGCAGCTTAAGTAAACTACCGCTCAAAGCCAAAACAATGTCAAGTATAATTCCAAATTTACTTCCTAACAAAACACTCCTGCACCCCGGATAAGTTAAGATGGTCGCATCACACGTTAATCTTAACGCAAAGAGTAAATGCAAGTCTACCGTATAAATCCAATTAGTTTAAGAACTCATTAAATCAATTCATTTTGCAGACAGTAATATATAGCAGTCCTCCTGTCTTTGTTTTCAATGGCTACAATCCAAACTATTTGTTATTTCGGTTAGCTCGCTGCTATGTGTAAACTAAAAAGTATATTAAGCAAAAGCGACTCATTGGACACAACATTGTCGTCGTTAGAGTAAATTACATAGACGTTTATTGGATAAGTCCCAAATTTTTCACAGTGGCGTTCGTTTTTTGCACTTCACTGTTTACTGATAACTGTATAGATTTGCATATACATTTGTACAGTGGATATGTTGTTATGCCCTATTTACTCATTCATTTCAATTCAATTTCAAATTTACAGTTCAAAATAGGCCTCAGTATAGACTGCATCATAGATTTTACTACAGATCTAATAGAATTTACAACCGCTTATTTAGCAACCGCAGTTTCCAGGAAATTCCAGGAAATTGTTATCAGGAAGACGTTGCTGCTCATCTCTTGTTTCAGTTTTCCTCTATCGGCTCATATTATATTATACTCTCTCTATGTTTGTCCGTAAATAAAGTAAATGTATATAAGTTTTTCTTTAGTTCTGCGCTGTCATTTAAAATTGTGTATCTGTCACCAGTAGTTACTATAATATGACTGGTATGGATATCTATGTAGTTCCACATCCTCCTTAACCCTCCTCATCCACCCGTAAATACTTCACGGCTGGACATCCACATCTCCCATAGAAAAGAGTAACCATGTTAGCTTTGTCATAATAGTCACACTGGCGGCGTACCAGATGTGTTTCAGATCTGATAAAAACTAGATTCTTAAATCAGCATATATATATATATATATACACACCTTTTAAGATACTTACTTGATGCGATAGGTTGATGGATATACAGAGATCGTTTCTTAGCAGTGTAGTTGCATCAAATATTTTTCGTTAACTAAGGTAGAGTTTTAAAAAATCCAACTTACTAATTACCACAAAGTGGCATACATGTTAATCCGTTTAGAAATATATTTCACGTTGCCGGTAGATTCGATACAAAGGCCGCTAGCCGTTGGAGATGCAATAAATTAGAAGGAAAGCTGCGAGCCAGGATTTCCCTTGGGTTTATTCTCACTCAAGAGCGCTACACCTAATCCAGAAAGCCTTATTATGCTACCCTTAATACAGCGCTCAAGACTACTTGAAAATTTTCTTGGTAAGTAAACGGTTTAGCTTAATATTGTTTTTTTGTTACACTAACATAGAATTTTGTCGTTGATTTTATAAAACAACTTTTCTTAAGATTGAAAAAATTAAACTTAGAATATAATATAATATAATTATTTCCTGTTAATAAGCTTCTGAAGTTAATAGCTTCGGTACTTAGGCATAGTGTATCGAAATTTTGAGTCGAACAGTTGAGGTAACAATTAAAATCTGAGTCGAGGTCTTTCGCAGTGGGGACTTTTGGCTTTGTTTGTGTGAAGTGAAACTTCTTTATCGACGTAGTGGAGAAATTTAGTACGGTATTTAAAAAAAAGCATTACGTTTTCTTGTAACGTTTCACTGCCGTGGCTGTGTGAGTATAATATAATTAAAAATTAAAAATGTTGTACTGCCGACTTCACTATCATTTATTAAGAATAACTCAAAAACTATTGATCTGACCTTGATAAAATTCATATGGGACCACACGAGAAGTACCAACTTTCAAATAAAAAAGAATCATCGAAATCGGTTCATCCAGTAAAAAGTTATGAGGTAACACACATAAAAAAAACATACAATCGAATTGAGTACCGTCCCCTTTTTGGAAGTCGGCAGAAAATAAAAGAAGTATGATGATATGTTGTAAAGAAGTTTCACTTCATAAGTGTGTACACAATTATAAGAACAATTTTCATTTTATAAAGGCCGATTTTGAATGAAAATATTTGGACTTTAATTTTGAGAATGTAATCTAAATAGTTAGTTACATTAAACACTCCGTACCTATTTTACGTACGTATTTTGCCCACCTTTCGGAATTTATTTCTAAAAATTTAAACGGTATAATCCATTGCGGTATAACACATTTAATAAAAAAAATTCGCTTACCAGTCGGTGAAGATATCGCGTAACATGCATACAAAAAAACACGGTTGAAATGATAATCCATGCTTTTTAAGTTGGCTAAATAAATTTTGAATTGAATAAATTATTTATCAATATAAAATATCCCTCTATGACATTATTATAGAGAATTTGATTTTGAAAATGTTAAGTTATTGGAATGCAATTTTTAATTGGTACTAATTAGGTAACATAAAATACCGTTTTTGTACCGATTAGCTGTGCCCGCGCTTATTCTCCCTATAATCTTGGGTTTATTTGGATATATCGAGATATTACATTAAAACATTTATAAAGTTTATTAACATAATTAAAGAAAACTTAAATTATCATACAGCCATACTTCCCGCGGTATAGTGGTAAGAACGCTGGCTGCAATGCAACACTGAATGGCTTCTTTCTTAAATTAATTCTTATATCTTTTAAGCGACATAGATCCAGCACTCTTATCGCCAGCGGCGGCGATATATCGCGGATACAGCTCCTTGAGGAACTTTAATAAAATATTACATTAAAACAATAACTTAAGAATTATATCGCGTAATCCGCGTAAATTTTGAGTTGATAAATTGAATAATTTTCGTGGTGTATCAGTTTCTACAGAGAAACAAATATTTTTGTTTTTACATTTTGATTCGGGTTCAAATGACATAAGAACAGAAACGTGCATTGAAGCATTCCTTGGGCGAGTATGTTCAGCAGTGGACATGTGAATGGCTGTAAAGAAAAAAAAAAAAGGACAGGCACCTAGGTACCACTAAGAAGCTGAAAGTTCGAAAGTAGTACTGAGACACTATAGTTTTCTTTGTAGGTATGTATACCCGTAGATAATATTTTTGCCATAAAAGCAATTACATGATTGTTCTATTACCATGAGTATTTTCTTATTCATATTACGTCAGCCTATAAATTTATATGCGTCCACATTCAACCATCAATTTATTCATTATTCGTTATTAAATATTTATACGTATTGGCATCACCGGGGCTAGTATCGTAATATGTTATCCGCAGTATGCTTTATCTACACACGTCGACATTTGTCCGTTATTACCAGTTCCCCGAAGTACCAGACTACCAATTTCTCCAATTTAAATTGTCTATGAGCGCCGCTCGACTGAAGTCAGCCGGCACATTCCGCAGTTATCGAATGCGCGGGCGCAGGCGAGGGAAAGAGTCAGGCATACGACTAAATCTCGCGCGCGACAAAGACGCACGCATGCCCGGCAGGCGTTTGTTTTTTAAATAATTGAGTCGGGAATGACGATAGGCACCCGGCGATTCGAAGCATTTTATCGAGCTGGCAACCCTAGCGCGAACAGTGGCCATTTAATTTGTTTCCTTGTAATTTACATTTTAAAGGAGTAATATGAACTAAGTAACCGATTCATTCGCTACTATACATTTATATAGAAATATAAAAAAAAAAGCTTCTTGAATAATCATAATACAATAACATCAACAGTTAAATTTATTGAAAGATTTATAGAGAAATCGTAGTTGTCTCTAATTTTCAAAGTCGTAAACAAAGTGAACACCAAGAGATTTCCTCAACAGATAACTCATAAGTAACACCATTGTCAATTAGCAAGTGCCACAAATGTCGCTCCTAATTTGAACACAGCTATAATTACGCCTCAAGCACTGATTGGTCGGCTTGCTCACACTAGTACACTTTATTTGTTACAACTAGTTTATTTGCTGGTAATATCTAAGCACTGGCTATCTTTAAAGCGGGCGCACTAGTGGTGTGGCGACATCTTTTATCGCGGATTGCGCTTCTGTTTTTGTTTTGTTTCGTTTGTTTTCAAACAGCGGAGCCATATTGCACTCGTAAATTATTACTGAGAGAGATTTGTTTCCATAGTTATGCGGCTGCAATACATCAGCGTTCGCCGGATGTTAGTTTATGCTGACGCTCGCTTTGTGTTTGGCGATTTCGTGCCTGTCAAACTCAACAGACTCGACAATTGCAGCTTTTATATGTATTTAGATGCATAGTAGATTAAATGGTTATTCCGTAAAATTGAATGACATTTTCATGAATATCTCAAAGTTGATATTTTGAATATTCCCATCGACTTTATAATGGAACAACGTAAAATGATATAAGTATCATCATCATCATCGTCAGAGCTCATCACAAGTCACCTGCTGAACATAGGCCTCTCGCAAGGAACGCCATACTCTTAAAACAAGCATCTCAGCCACCTGCATGTCATACCAGATCGTCACTCCATCTAGGTATCAGATTCGAGTGGAATGTATTTTTTTGCATTATTATATCCTTTTTTTTAATCAAAACTCTTTTCTTATTCATTTTAGAAACATAATACCATGTATTTTTTTAAACGATTCCAATAAGTTAACTTAAAATGTATACTACCATATAGATAGAAGATTTTTCGCAATTTTATTTTTACGACTATGTTAACAGATTGCAAAGTTATTGATAACTCTTTTATCCACAAGAGATCTCGGCATCTTTTACCGTTCGATAGCAGCTTCGGGATCATTCTAAACGCTTTGGCTCAGGAAATTCTATAGAGCTGTTAATATGCTTAAATAGAAAAAATAAATTGTTTGACACATAACTTTGTGTCCCGAGTGCCCTTATTTATTAAGCACTTTGTTGTTGCTTCCCGCCTGTTAATTAATTTATTGGGTTATCTTATAAATTAATGGACTCAGGAAGACTAAAACGTGATCAAATTTATGACGCACGCGTGCCGAGATTTCATATTGAATTTATCTTGCATATTTCTTATAGTGACCTTACTTTCCTTCTAATTTAACTCATAATATACAATTTTATTCATCATAAATGATAAATAAAGATCAATTTCAGCTTTAATGAAAATTAATAGGAGTTTAAGGAGGTTTTGACAGCTCTTAGCATATTTACCGTGGTCGGGACGACTGCGTAATGTTTTACGGTATGGGGCGAGACAATAATGGCTTGCTCATAACATTACTCGTCCTCGAGCCTGTACTATGCAACCGCACAGTTTGGCTGAAATCGGGAATCGTCGTTAGGTAGTCGAAGTTGCAATTTCTGTTTTGTATGGTGAGAACTACCGCGGTAGAGGGATTTGAAGATTAGACTTTTACTGCGAAACTGCTGTTTATTTGGCAGTTGTAAATGAAGTTGTAGTTAGCTCAATGATTTTTGAGTTTGAGTTTATTGATTTTAAATTTATTTCTATGTTTCACTTAACTTATCAATTCGTAAGGCCAGTAAACCTATCGTGTTATGACGCTGTATAGTTTGACGAGCAAGAAAACTGATTGTTTGGAAAGGATAGACGAGCTTTGCGTAAAAAAAATAATAATTTCCTACCACTTAAAATACACAGGACTAGGTAACTGAAAGTATAGGTACCTATATGACCTCCAGATTGAACTTCGTCACAGCGGCCAGCCTCAACGGAGACGTAGGACAGGGTTATAGTGCCCAAGTGTATGCGCAAGCACAGGTGCACTCTCTATTCCCTCAATCTCATAGTCCGATGGTACGGTAAACCGACTCGACCGGAGAGAGATCAGGTGCAGGACCTACGGCTTTCCCCCTCGAACGGGTTCTCGCGTTGTCGTGGCGGAGGGACTTAGTAGCCGTGGCTTGGTCACCCGCGGTGAACAAAGAGAAACCCCTTGGCTGGCCCGTGGTGCAGGGCCGGCCGGAGGTGGCCATTCCGAGTGGGCTTGGCGAGCCCACTTCGGATGTGTGTCGGTGGGCTGCGGTGAGAGGGGTGTCATCTCCCCCTACCGCTGCAGCCGAGGTGGAGTCGCGGAGGAAGAGGAGTGTTGGTATGGCGATGCGCCACTCGCCCTATCCTCCGCGACTCTGACGGGGCCGCATCGTTGATACGGTGGTGGTGGGGCCGCGGGGGGAGGGGAGTGTCGATATTGCGAGGCGCCGTTCTCCCTACCCACCGCGGCCGAAACTTGGTTGGTGGCGGAGCCAGAGACCAGATCCGCCGCTGGGGTCGGGAAAGCGGGTGCTACTAAGCGCTCGATTTTCCTGGCCCCATGGCCTCCGCGTATCGGACTCGGGGGGGTCCGATACGCAGGTGGAGTTAGAGGCCGTGGAGGGGGTCATGCCTTGTGTTCCAGATGCGCCTTGCCTGAGAAGGAGAATGGGGAGGAGAGGTCCTCCTCCGAAAAGGGGCTGCCATGTCGCCGCCGGCACTGGTGGGGCCGCGAATATGTTCGAAAGCGTTCCCGTGGCCCTGCCAATATGCGGCGAAGGGGGAACACCATGGGGTTTTAGTCGGTGCGAGTCCGACATAACCCGTCCTTGCCCCCGCGAGGCGGGTATGCGTAGGCATTTCCTCATGTAAAAAAAAGGATCTACGGCTTTACGTGCTTTCCGAAGCACGTGGATGACACACCGCCAAGATCTTGACTTCGGGCAGCTACTGAGAATTTCTTGATGGATAAAACGTAATAATTGACATTTTTTTAGCTCGACCCAGAATTCGAACTGTGGAACTCATGATCAGCGGTCGCACTGCTACAACCACTAGACCAACGAGGCAGCCATATATATCTATAATAATAAGTTACAGTGAAATAATATTGTCAAAGACGATTTTAAGATAAATTCATCATTACACGTCCTCGTAAGTCCACTGATGAACATAGGCCTCCCCCATTGATTGCCAGTTACCAAAAAGCACGGATCTACATCCATAGACTTCCTGCATTTTCATCACAGGTCGTAACTCCAACTAGTGGGGGTGGTTGCCAGTATGAGGCTGCTTCTCAAGAACCGTTTTCCGCATCGCCTGTCAGTTCTTTGTGCTATTATATAAATGTGTACCTGTATATGGGCAACAACTATGCTTACCCGCGCGCCTCTGTGTGCGATTCAAGTCACAGCGTTTTCTCCTACAGATCGACCCTTACGAATGTGTGCGTGCGTAGTAAAATAGTAGGCGTTAAATATTTATGAATGACAATCCCTAAAAGTAATTCATTACCACGCATTTTTAATTTAAAAGATGAGAAGGACAGTATGTTTTAGATTTTTTTTAAATTAATTTGTCTTCAACAATTGCCTGTATTAGGTACTTATTTTTAACCTTATCTCCAAATTTGGCTGGTTATTGCAAAATAACCGTGTATGGGGTTGTTTATTATTTACATTACTGGCATCACACACTATTTGTATACTTTTGTTTTAAATTTATATAAAATATATAAACACACGTATATTCGTTAATAACTTCACAACTACCCGTATGGGTTTAAAACAACCGTTAGACATCGTCATGTCCATATTCGTCTTAAGACCCAACAGAGTGATACTGTTTCGGTCTTTGAGCACAGTCGTAAGCTAACGTGTTTGTATAGTAACATAACATACTTTGGTTATGTACACAGATAGATAACCTATCCTTAATATATATATGGATGAATCTATCCATAAAAATGAATATTTTCTTGAAAATCGAATGTATTATGGATACGTTTAAAAAGGTTATTGCTGTCAATTTGACAATCGTATGGATTAAATGAAATAAAAAAAAACTATACATATACAAATCGAAATGTTTTTTAAATATTTCTAGACAATTTTTGTGTTTGGTGGTGATTTCAGAGAATACGCAAGCTACGATAAATAAATAATTACTTAACCGATTATTACGATGTCCAAATTAATTAACGTAGCCCATCACAAGTCCACTGCTGAGCATAGGCCTCCCCAAGGAATGCACAAAGCACGTTCCAGAGCCTACACCCTGCTTACATCGACACACCTTACATCCTGCACACTTTACCAGGTCGTCGCTACATCTAGTGGCGTCTACCTACACTTCGATTACCGGTACGAGGCTGCCACTCAGATTTTTGAATAATTCAAGGTAATTTGCGTAGCAGCGGCGTATGTTGCCGTGTGTTGACGGCGTAATAGAACCGTTAACCGTTACCATTGCAGCATATCAAGAGTCAACTCATATATGCTGATCATCATAGGCATTACCTGTTGAATGCCTTACAGCAGGATGTTTTTTATAGTTGTCACACCTCGCAGGCAGGTTTTTCATTTATTAGTTCTTATTAGGAAGACGCTGGTGCCGATCTTCTGGTTTGTTTCCTTACGTCGCCTTTTAATACACCTTCGGGACGGTTGAGGTACATGGTCTCGTAAGGACACAAACAGGGCGCATTCGTATTCCTATTTCGTCCTGTGGGTGACGCAAGAGTTGACTATGGTAAAGGTCGTTGTCCTCTGACTGCAGTCAGTACACCATTTTGTTTATAACAGATGGAAATTATTCTGACCGTCGAATAATATTGATATGATATTACGATTGTCTAACCGCTTGCTAACCGAAACGATTGTGTAAAATTTTACCCTACTTTAGAAGTTCCTTTGTCTTTCTCTTGGTAGTGGATTTTCATGGGCTCGTCATGACGAATAAAAGTACTTGAATGGCGACTCATCTTCATGTTCACTCTTTATTAATAGTAGACGTAGGTGTCCTTATGTCACAGCATCTACTGACCATTAGGATGGAGGAGGAGGAGGTAGATTTTGTGCTTGTTGGTCACCTTTTCTTCAATAAAAATAAAAGAGATGTTTATATTTTGAACGAACATTTTAGATCCTACATTTAATACATACATGGCGTAAATGGTATTTTAGGGAAACTACTTTACGGATTATCCATAAGTCCGTTTATAACAGGTCATCGTCTTGTAAGTGAATATGAAAGGCAAAATAATAAAAAATAAAACATATGTTCTATTTTAAAATTAGAACATAAACTAAACATACAAGTACTTGAGCAAACGAAATATTTCAACAAGACACAAGTATAGAGAGCCAGTATAATTACAGGCCACTGCGGAAGGAATTCCATCTTAGTTGACAACACATCTGTTACCATCTATGTTTGCAGTTGGTTGCAGGTGTCCAAAGGCTGCAGTAGCCATTTACCAGTTTATTGGAAGTTCGTTGATCACTTCAATTTTATAAAAAACAACATACAAAAATGCGAAAAGAATTTCTCTTATGTAACCGTTAATGAAGATTTAATTTAAAGTTGTAACATTTGTTCAGTAACGCACTAGCAAAGTCTCACAGTTAATTATACCACGCGTAAAAATTGTTCACGCTTCTCTGAATTTGACATAGTACGAGTTAGTAATGTGGGCTATTAATGGCTCATAAAGTTTCCAGCGAGATTGTATCGTTTTACTCTACTTTATCAAGCGGTTTAACTGGCTCGTATTTTGGTCCAGCGATACAGTGCTTATAAGTTTTTTTTAATGCGCTAACAGTTGCTACTAACTATGTATATTCACACTGAACTATATCCGACACATTGGATTTTGTTTAAATTTGTTGCTTTAATTTTTCAACACATTGAAATTGTTGTTTTCAATTATTAGCATTGAACACATTATAGGTAAAATATAGAAATATAGAAAAATTTAGGTAAATTTAGCCTCAATTTTTCAGAACCTTTTAGCTCCTACCACACGTAAGTAACATTGTCAGTTTCATCATGAAAATTCTAGGTATAGTAGTATATATATATCTTTATATATAAAAATTACGTGTCACATTGTTTGTGCGCGATGAAGTCCTAAACTACTGTACTGATTTCCATGAAATTTTGCACACTGTGTGCTGTTTGGTCCAACTTGAGAGATAGGATAGTTTTTATCCCGTTAAGTGTCCATAATTTTTTTGCAAATTTAAGGTTTTCTTTTAATGTTTTTATTAATTGGCCAAATAGTCGTCGGAAAGAGCAGAACGTCTGTCTGGTCAGCTAGTATATATATAGTTTCATTACAAAAACACATAATCTGATTAATAAATCTTATATCAATATTATACAGGAGTTTGCATGCTGACACTGTTTACTCACTGCTATTATAGGTCTTTTAGCGTTCCATATCCAAAGGATGAAACAGAGCCGTATTAATATCGGTCTGCTATTTGTACGCAGGTTATCGATTTCTAGCTTATAGACAAAACGAGATACAGACTTGAAATTTGGATATTTGGTGTAGAATGTTGACTCAGAACCGAATAAAAAATCAGAATTCAAATTAATTGTTTTTCAGGAGAAGGGGAAGAAGCAGGTTAATATCATCTATTCTTAATGCTCAATAATCACTTTTGCTTAATTGTAATTAATCACGACTTTACAGCGACAACACGATACTGAATGTATACATTTGATTATTCTCTTAATTATGGAAAGAGGCTTATGCTCAGCGCTGAAACGAAAAACCGAAAAACCTTGCTAGGTTCCTTACTTTATACCTACTAACTTCCTCGTGACTTGTTTCGCGTGGAATTCATTACGATTGGATTTCATGGGTTTTAAGTATTTGCTCGGAATTTTCTTTTCCTAAAATAAAAGTAGCCTATGTCACTCCTTATAAAATCAGCTATCTGGTAGTGAAATTACGATAAAAATCTGGCTATTCCAGAGATTAGCCGGAACAAATAGATAAACAGACAGACGAACAGACAGACAAAAATTTTTAAAATTGTCTTTTTTTGTATAAGTACCGTATCCATTTAATAAAGAGCTGTTATTTTGACATTACAAACAGACACTTCAATTTTATTTATTTGTACAAATATAAATGGTAGATCGGCCTTCTTATTTGAACTTAAATGGCAATAGACAATCGTTTAAATAAATGTTTACCGGTGTGACGACTGCACTAACACTGGCGGTGTCCACATAGAGATACCTTATTCGATCCAGATGAATCATCGGCTTGTATAAAATGTCTGTCAACAAATGCAACACATGAAGTCAAGGTGGGATAAGTGGCTCTTTCTCGCTTTGAAATTGAATGACATCCACTTTATTACGTTTTCGTACTTACTCAAAAATAGCCTAAAAGAGAAAAAAAATACTATAACAAGATTAGACCAAACTATATCGAAAATCTCATACCCTATTTCCTTATAAGCTTTATAAATTTCAGTATAGAAGCAGAATTTTCTCGAACAACATACGTTAATACAAACGCGTAACTCTTTAACGCACGGCTTGATCTTTAAATTAGATTAGGGAAAGGTGAAAGTCGCTACGGCAATTTACGATCATGCAGATGTTAAATGAAACTGTAAACAACGGTCACTTTCCGTACGCAATTCTCTGACTATGCGTGAACTTTAACTAGCTTACTTTTATCAAAGTTCAATCTTATCAAATTATAGAGTAAATATCTTCTATACTCTATGTATAACAAAACGTTATATTAGATTTCATTGAAATATTTCTTTTTATCATTTTCACTAAAGATTCCGTAATAAATGTTTTGAATATCTGGATTTTTGTTAATTATAATTAACTTCAAAAAATTTAGGTAAAACGAAAATGTGATAATCTAAATATATTTTAATTTAAATAAAATACATAATAAGCAATTTGAAGTAATGCTTTAATATTAAAATATTAAAATTAGATTACAAGACTCTACTTATTTCACTTTACTAGTATTGTATAACTGGTATTAAATTAAAAAAAGAAAAACTTGTATTGGCCTTATATTACTATTTGGATCTTAACTAAGCGAATTCAAAAGCAATATCGGGCTGCAAAGCGAAATACGCCTTAAATGCACATAGAGCTGTAATAATTGCAACAAAATTGCCCTCACAAATGCGTTTAATTGATGATGTCACTGGCAGGCCAGTGTCTGTTGCGGATTGTTTTTTAATTTGTGCGAGACTGCCTTTTAGCCATCAATCAAGCTTGTAAGCTCGCTCGATTTCATTGAACGCATTCGCTTGCGTCCAACGTAGAAGGTTCTATTCTGTAGTTTTAAATACTTTAGTAATTCAATTTAAGTTAAGAACATATACTTATGTAAAACCACTAGAGTACGGTCGAAATACTATATATGATGATTTTTGTTTTAAACATTTGAGTATGTGCAGTTAATACATAATATTACGTTAGTTAGACTCCTCGACAGAAAAGGAAGCCTTACCAACTGACCTTAATCTATTAGGAATATCGATAACAATGAAACAGCTACTATTTTGTAAATATAACTAAATAACTAAATGAGAGCAGCCATTGATAACTTTCGATAAAAATCAGAAGAAATTCTGTTTCATCAACACATAATATCCCTTAACGCGTATAAAACCAACTTTATTATATAATTTATTTATAAATAATTATGTTATTAGCTAACGATGCAAATAAAATCTGCGTCTCACAGAAAAATATGAGAAAAATGAGTTCAAGTGGATGATCGATGGGCACAGTCGATCATAATCAAGGCTTAATACGTATCACGTAGGTCGCTACAGTGTAATGATAGAGCAACGTTCGCGATCTTAAGTTTTTATTGTAAATGCTTGGCTTCTAACGCTGTTGAAATACTTTCATTAACGCCGCATTCCTCGCAATAACACATGGAAAAGTCATAATGATCCCACAAGCTGGATTCTTGTAAATAATTGATTATGACACTTATGAGGTACTTGTTTCGTGTTCGCACATCATAAAACACATCTAAAAATATGGGATATAAAGTTAAAGTTAAAGTGAGTGAGTGAGTTAAAGTGGCGTTAATAATTTCGGGTACAATACAAGAACAGTAGCACTTTATAACTAATCGAGTCCTTGTGGTAGCAACGTATAAGGGGGCTTAATTATTGTAAGCGTCGATGCCTACATAGATAGCAAATCGGTTTCAACTGGTGCTAACTAATTTGTTGCTTCGCACTGACATTTTAAATATTTAAATTTTTACATTTTATGTATATTTTTATATGAATGTGCAAAAGCCGTTTCACTTGCAGACAGAGAGTTTTTAGGCTATTCTCGAATGAATTGTGTAATTCTTTAATTAAAGAAAGATATAACTATTTTACATATGAAACAAACTTTAGACACATTCAGTAGATACTTTTGTAATTTAAGTTTATGAAAATAAAAATAATCATATTAAATACAATGGAACATACGATTGTTATCTTAAAATAAGAATATAAAGTATAATTATATTTCTATTTTATAATGATATGATATAATATAATTAAACGTGAATAAATTCGTTGACTCTGCAATTGTATTGTGAAAAGTCAAGAAAGAAGAAAGTTAAGTATAATATTAAAAACCTTGTTTATTTGGAAGTAATTAGAAGTAAAGATAAAGTTAGATATGAGTTGGGGGGTGACTCGAACTTTAGGCCTAGTCAGTTTGAATAGCCTATCATGTAGAGGATGTCATGGTGTCATGGTTGAAAAGGGTCAAAATGTTCCCATTACACTCCTAGGGGGTCAAAATGGCCAATAAAGAAAAAATTAAAAATTCTTAGTTCGGCTATAACTCCACCTCCTTCGGAGGTTCTCACACAGTGTTTACATCCCGCATCCCACTAGTTTATTTTGTGTAAAAATCAGCTTAGTTTGTACATCCATTGTATGAAAGTGCCGACAAACTGTTTGTCATTATACATCATATTGCAATTACGATATAGTCAACACAAGGTATCTTGAGTAGAAGTTGAGATCAAAGTACCGTTGAGAAGACATGTAAAAGCATGTGAGATGTGTACGCTGTATGTAAGAGATCAACTTTTCAACAATGTAAATTTTTAACAAAATAGACCTAGTAAATCAAAATGGCGTATAATGTACTAGTTATTACGTTTAATGGCACGCTCGCCGCTAACGTAATGAAGAAGTAAAACCTGACCGCCCTTAACGTATTAAAACGAACTTATCAATCACTAAAATGACGTAACTAAGCAGTTAGCAGGCTGTTGATATGATAAGATAGGCTTTCATAGAAATTTTCCTTTACAGGTGTTGAAGCAAAGTATTATCTTTTATCACTTTTTCGGATCTCTCCGTAGTTGGAAATAGGCCAGGGTTTAAAACGATTGCGCAGTTGCCGAACAACCTATTAGTTTGAAAATGTTTTTTTTTTATGATACAACAAAGAAGGAATATTTTTAAAACATACATATTAAAGACATATAAAGAGTTTCTTTTTTGGGGATAAATACACAATGAAGAACTTATTAGGTAGAATAATTAATACGAGTATAACGTGTAAAAATACTTTGGACATTCATGTAACTTCTATGTTTAACTAGATTGTTCTTTATATGAATTATATTTCGCAATATTTATAATACAGATGATATGTCTCATATCCGGTTACAAGACTCTTCACATTTTTAGTGCTTTAGAGCAGTTACTCTACTGCGCTGCTCCCGTTCTCGCAGGTGGACTTCACATGACCGCGAAATATTTCTTGTTTCTCAGACATGCATTCTCAAAATTGGTGTTAATGTTTGCATATTGTAAAGTTTACGGCGATCGCTTAGCCCCATTGCAACCATGACTCTCCACCGATTGCAATCACATAGTATTCATGTCATAAGTGACGTGATTTTAAATGACCTTTTATACTCCAAGCTTTTTATATTATTTAAGTAAATGTTTTTCGTACCAGTGTGTGCAAATATGGTTTTCGTGTCTGTTTACTTTTGAGATTGTTATTTCTGCATTACTGTGCTATATAATATTGTTTTTAAAAATCGCTTTCAATTATTTATACGCTATTGAAAAAACTCAGTTATCGCTTAGAATAGCATTCTTCTACTTTATTGTTCGCCAAATTGAAAATAATGAGGTGTCGACATGACACTCGCATACCAAAAGTAAAATAATGTAAAATAATCGCACTACTACTCGGTTAGCCAGTGAAGACCGCTTTTTGTTCTTTGTAAGAAATTCAATTAATTAACACCTGAAACTCACACCTTAGCGCGTTTCGTTGACCGCGTGTCATGAATGTTACTACTATTTTAATTTACAAATATTAATAAAAGATTACCTTTTCATACTCGGTCAATATTTTGATATTGACAGGGTATGAAAAGTGTATTGTGTATTAAACACGTATAGTTTTAACAAGAGAAAACGTAGTCTTCATCCTCTTTTATCCGATAGTAAGGAATACAGATCCGGATAATATAATTCAAGTAGGCAGTATTAAAACAATAATTGTAAGCAATGTAATCAATCGTTTTCAGTGAGAGCATGACTTTTTGACAATACTACAAAATTACAAAAGCAATGGAAAAAATAAACACATTAGTTTAAAGTACTTTTTTAAGTTAAGTTACTAATACTGTGAAAAATATATTTACTATTTTATTAAGTGGAAATTATTTTATACTTTTCAGTATTATCTAACCTTACCTTACTTTTTATTACAGGTTAACTTTTTAAATTTATTATATGATATATTATTTGTTTACCGATTTTTTTCCAGTGGTACACCGTTACAAATTTAAGATCCGATGATAATTGTTACGTTTAATTTTTTAGTACGATGATATTTTTGATTATGAATTTATTGTTCGCAACACAATTATTAGCTTCAGATCCAACCACCGTTTCAACACGGTATGGTTTAAGATGTAAGTACCTAACAGCTTCCATCTAGTGTACCTAGTACCTCTTCATCTAATATATACATACATATATATATATATATATATATATATATATATATATATATATATATATACTTACAAGATGATTTGATGGAAAACTTTACTCTTTACTTTTATTAAAAGTTTAATAAACTATTTAATAATTAAAAAAAAAATATAAATCGTTTCAGTCGTTTCCGCGTTATAAGTTAACATATTATAAACCTCCTTTTTCTAAATTGATAAAAATACTTATGTTTATAGAAAAGAACAAAATACTTAGAAGACCTAAATAGCATTTCTGACAATATTATTATCGAACTTTTTAAAAGACCGTATTCTTAAAAAGATAAAGGAATAAATTTTTTTTGTTAGTAGCCCCTTTTGTTGAGGTAGCTTAAAAATAATGACGTAATTAAATAACAAATATATCAAAAATGTTAGATCATTGCTCATGAACGTATACTCAGGACCACCTATATCAACTAAGAACCGCTTAATGCGATCAAGTAAGTGCCTATCTATGTCTGCACCTTGCTGCAGCAAAAACTCGAAACAATTAAGAAGACATAAAACAATGTCATAATAACCAATATATCGCCAATAAAAATTGCACATTAATACACTACTCACAGAGATTAAGTTACATCGTAGTTCGATTATACCGGTAATGATTATAAAACGGCATGTGGTATTCTGTAGCAGGTTTCTTCGGTGCGATGCATTTTCATAGAATTACGAACGTTTTTCCGACACCTTTCAATTGCGTGAATCGAATTCTAGAAAGCTGCGCTTAATTTTTTTGTCGATGTGTTTATGTTTGGCACGCATATCTTGACTTTATTCAATTTCAATGTTTATCTTATTTTTATGATAATACTGTTAATTTTGAAAATAAACTTTTTTACTTACTCTTATATTTAATACAAGCCGCGCTCGACATGCGTTGCAATACGTTTTTGTCAGAATCATTCAGAATCGGGCGCACGCACACTCACTAAAGTTCCATCGTAATCGGGTGAATGGTATAGGGACGCATGAATGGTCATTACAGTCCAAAGCCCACCGTTGGACCACATCCAAATTAAGCACGTTATTAAAATGCACTCCTATTTGGCATTATCAATTGCGTAACGTATTTTCAAAAATAAAAAAATATATTCTCTCGAACAACTTTAAAAATAAATCCTAGTAATCTTCAAAAATCTCGAAAACTTTCTACAATGCTATACGGCAGCCGCGAATGGAATAAAGCGAAAGCATAAATAAGAGGGGCAAGGTTTTGCGGCACAGCCGGATTAATACGACGAGGCAGCATCTAGCTTACGTTAAGAGTTGAATTCTTCAAGTTTCTCAACGCTTGAGCGCGAAGTTTCGCTGGTGCGGTTTCACACGCTGACTTAGCAGCGGGAAATACAATCCAGCAAGACTACGAATATTTAAAATTATGTAATCGACCAAAAGATGATTTAATACGGAGTATCAATAACATAAATATTAACTTCATTGGAGTTTATATTATGTAACAATGTAACTATGTTGCCATCTAAGTCCAGTGGCAAATAACTTTTAATATCTTTAATGTACATTTTCGCAAGTAACAACAACAATTATCCAACAAATTGTTGAAACAAAGAAACGATAAGGTCACATAGACGATTCAAGTTATGATTAAACTTAATTTTGCTTAATGATATTGATTTTACAAACGTTGTTAAAATGTATTATTTTATAAAACATTGCACACAGTTCACTCTGATCATAGACCATAAAAACTGTTAATATCTATTTAATTACCAGTTACCACGCTTGAAATACGTTCTTTCTTATAGTATGATTAAGTTAGAACTATTTTTATTTGTCACTACCGTATCTACTGTTTCTGAGTTACGCAGACGGCGTTATATTCTTTTCGAATTCAGATCTAATAATATAATAATAATAATTTTTTTAACTAACGATGCTTAATAAATAGGGTGAAACGATGCAGAAACGCATGATTTTTATAATTATCACTTTTTTATTTTTCGTTCTAACTTTTAAAATACGAACATTATCGGAACGCTAATATAATATCGACACAAAAAAAAACTTTTAGCATTACTTAAATGTTTTTGAAGCTCATTTAGAGTTCTAATTTTAAATTTGAATTAGGAAGAAGTCAATACACTTGCCTAGCGTTCTGCAGTTTCTCAATTCCATTCGATGTATTGCAAATCGTTCACATGTTTGAAGCGTCTGTTTCGCGTCTCGCCAATCCATATAAAGTAATAGCTCTGATGTCGTCGGATAGATCTAGCAAAGCACAAAAACGTTGCGTGATCCATTCCCAAGCGCCTGGTTATTAGATAACCTTTGTTTCTGTATCACTTAAAACGATGGTTGTTTTTTTTTTATAGGAAAGGGGGCCAACGAGCGTGCGGCGCACCTGATGGCAAGTGACTACCGCCGCCCATGAACAACTGCAACACCAGGGGAATCGCAGATGCGTTGCCTTTTCTTGAAGGCCCCTAAGTCCTATCGGTCCGGAAAAATCGCCGGTGGTAATCGATTCCACAAGGATGTTGTGCGATGAAGAAAACATTTTCTAAATCGCACAATGGTGGACCGCCGATCATCCAGATGTTATGAATGGTATCGCGAGTTTTGTCGCGATGTGCTATGGTAAAATTGAGGGGCTGGAATTAGTCCGAACAATTCTACAGAGCACTCCCCGTGATAGACGCGATGAAATACGCAAAGAGATGCAACATCTCTAGGCAGTGCCAGTGAGTCAAGCCGATAGGAAAGAACTCGGTCGTCGACGGTTCGAACCGCTCTGCGCTGGATGCGGTCAAGTGGAAGGAGCTGGTACTGGGGAGCCCCTGCCCAGAGATGGGAACAATATTCCATGTGGGGCCGAACCTGCGCTTTGTAAAGTTGGAAGCGGTGTGAAATATTCAGCAGAGTGGGACGGCATGAAATACTGTCCCACACTGCTGAGCACGCCAAGCTTTTTAGAGGCAAATTAGGCCTTCTCTTCCAAGTGACAACGAAACTGCACGTCACTCGATATTTCGACACCGAAGATTCTGATACTCGCTGAGGCAACAAGGGGAGTGCCTTGAAACTGAGGAGATACGACAAAGGAGTTCTTTTTAGAGGTAAACGCGTCAACTTATTTTTTTTATTTTACTTAATTTATATTAAATTAATTAACAAACCTGGTTTATTAATGCATGGCTTAGACCAACAAAGAAAGATAGACGGAGCGCTGCTTATCCTTCAAGTATGCCGAAACCATGCTATACCACAGATTACTTAATAGTTTACTAAAGCTATACCCTGTAACTAACGATGCTTATCATAAATAGGGTGGACACGATGCAGAAACGCGTGATTTTTTATAATTATCGCATTTTTTCCTCTTCGTTCTAACCTTTAACATACGAACATTATCGAAACGCTAACATAATATCGACACAAAAAAAGTAACTTTTAGCATTACGTAAATGTTTTTGAAGCGCATTTAGGCCTATATTAATAAACGTCACTCAACGACGAACTCAAGTGCGTAATCAATTGATACGCCCTCATTACGATATCGGCATCTCAAGATCGTTTCTAATTAATAAACACATAAAAAGAGTATCTGAAAACGCTGGACTTATACTAATCTGCGACTTGCACTCAGGTACACACACTTGAGAGTAGATTTTCGTTTATTAATCAGTGTGGCACTCAGCTGATATCGTAAACCTAAAAAAAACCTAAAACCGCATCTGGAGATATATTTATTAATAAGATCATAACATCAAAATTGTACTCAATTGCGTTTAATTGAGCGGAATAACGTTTATTAATACGGGCCTTAGTGTTCTGATCTTAAACTTGAATTAGAAAGATATAAACCTGAACACAGAGCCGATACCCACGCTCTCTTAATAGTGTTCGCTATCAATTTGTTACGAGAATTTCCTCAACATCGTTATATCCCACCAAAGTTCACTGTTGAACATAGGACTCTATCTGGGCAGCAGCAGTTATTATTATTATTTTGGGTTGTTATCAGGAGGTTACCGCTAACCATCTCCTGTTTTCAGTTCAAATAGTGAGTACCTAGTGATTTCTGAGATGAAACGGATAAGAATTTTGTTAGACATTTTTTGAATTTATATAGGTACCTATCGATCGCTAGAGTGCTGTTTAGTTCAGTTATCAGGGTTCACCACGTGCAGATAACTTTAGAACTATAGACTTGTCCTGGCACATTTTGTTGATGTTTACAGCATCTTTAGCCCTTTCATAAAAATAAATAGAATAATCGAATTATTTTAGGAATTTGATAAATCTTATCTACTAACTTTGTAACGATGAGGTTGTTAATATTGTCCTTCTTTTTAAACAGCCTTTTAAGCAGTGTCAATATTAGCAATAAAATACTGGAACGTATTGAAGATTTTATGTGAAAGGTACCATTAGTAATATACACATAATTAAAATAGAATTTACCCACTTACAAAAGCAATAAATAACTCAAAAACATACAAACATAACAGATAACACCAACCTAATAATTACTTAGTGCCGTAATAATCATAATTAAAAAATAACTACATAATTTCCTTTATTCGTTTTTCATAAATGACTAATTGGGTTCTGAAACAACACAAACATTTTGAGCGCTTCAAAGAAGGTTGGAACTTTAATTGATTGTGTAACTCTGAATAGAATCGTTGCAGATGGACCGTTACAATTGGCGATGTTATCTAAAATAAGACAATATGAAAAAAAAACATTAACTTATATTCAAAACATACATATTCAAATCAAAAGAACCAAACGCAAGTATCAAAACAAAACCAACTACGATATCCACCAGAGTTACATAATCGCACTCCAGTTCTGGTACTTACTCATCTGACATAACAAGTGGAAGGTCATCGTAGTATAGATAAATCTTCCGAGCAGTGCTTGCCAGCAGGCTCATTCTTAGAAGGCCTGTACCGGCAGAGGACTTAAAAAGGCTGCCGAACTGATGAGTGGAAAAATACAAACCAACTTCAAGTGTCATCAGATCTGAAGTTTATATTAGACCAGTATAAAATTGTAGTCTTACAATACAAAAATAAAAATCAATTAACCAATCATGGAGATACATAAATTAAAAATACCGATTTGATAAACACCTTGATTTTATGTTAGGTAGAGTAGTTTGTTCAATAAGTTTAAAAATATTTATACCTATAATCTATGAACTGCAACTACTTACTTCGTGGACTATTTTATACTATAATTTATCATTTTGACTAAGATCGAGTGTTGATCAAAGTTTTTTCGAAGGAAAAACTAGCTGAAAGACTCAAAAATACCTACGTACATTCTACATAGAATTTAAGAGACTTGAGTAATGAGTACTATGTGACGTATTAATACAATTTATCAATTTGTTTACAAATAAACAAATCTTACATTTCATCTATAGGATTGAACAACGCACAAGTTTTTTGTAAATTTTCCCACCATTTTCGCTTTCCCACACCTAAAGTGAGGAAAAGAAATTAAAAACAGATCTTGGAATCCTTCGCAGCACACATACGAAGTCGTTTAGAGGTTACTAGGCTGGCTTCCAACCGGTTTATCACATGGTCCAAAGCACGTGCGGCCTCCAGAATATACCTACCTACGTTCTTAACTATAGGCGAAACGACGGCCATATGCCTGGATATGGCGGTTGTGTAAGTTAATCTTGTCGATAGACTTCTTTAGAAATCAAAAATGAATTTGTTGTTAGTGTCATAATTTCAGTAATAAATAGCTACTGTAATTCAAATACAATCTAAGTAAGAAATATAATATTTTATGGAGATGTTATTAAATGAAATATTCATTAATATAAATTGGATACGCTGTATTTACGTGACTTTTGTTGATAACTAATAATTTCTACATAGATATATATTTTGAAACTATGTGTTAAACAATACGCTTACGATTTTATATTCGCACATCGCGATATAGATCAGATCCAAAATGGGCGCGTTAATAATGAAAATAAGAAGGGGAACTGGCCGATTTATGATATTTTTTTAAATGGTCGAGTTTCCGTCTTTAAAAGGTCTTATGGTCAAATAAGCGTTGAGCTTGTCGAGGCTTAATGAACCGGGCGGGCGAGAGTATATTTTGATCAAACTCAAGAACAGAAGTTGGAAAACAAGTTCTGGGGTAAGTCGGCACGCACACCGAGGGAAGGAGGCAACCACCCCGGTTTCAACTTATCGCATTATTCAAGCGAACGCGACTCTTGAGTAATTTTGAAATATTACTTACAACTTTGGAGCCACACCAAAGCGCCCACAGGGTTCCTCAACGGGCCGACGAAAAACTTTAGGATGAGTACGTACCTATTTATCGACAACAGTTGCACATAATTTTCATTATTTTTAATAGCAATGAAAATTATTCAAACTAATTTAATTTTTAACATAGCCATTTAAATATGATCATCATTACAACCTCTCTAAGTCCAGTGCTGAACATGGATCTTTCTTATAGATTACTCATTAGGGGGGGGGGGGGGGGATATTTGTCTTAGTTGCCATGCCTGGCAAACGAGTTTGCAACCACAAACGAGCCTGATGGTAAATTGAAACTGTGACTTATAGACATCTACATCTATTCTCCATTATGAATCAAAATGTAGATGCGTTGTCACCCCTAAGGACTAAGACAGAATAGAATACCTCGTTATCAGTAAAAAGGGTATCCAGTTCCCTGCACTCACCATAAGAAACACAGCAGAGTTATACTGCTATTTAACGCTGATATTCTTTTTTTATATAGGATAGGGTGACAAACGAGCACACAGTCCACCTGATGGTAAATGGTTGCTGTGGCCCATAGACATCTATATTTATTCTCGTTTGCGAATCAAAATGCAGATGCGTTTCACCCGTGAGGACTAAGATGGATTGCCTCTTTTCCAGTAAAAAGGGTCTCCGGTTCTCTACACTCACCACACGAAACACAGCAGCGTTAAGCCGCTATTTTACGCTGGTATTCTGTGAGAGCGTGGTCCTTCCCCGGTGGAGCCGACCCATTCGTGCTACAACTATACTACTAATATAGCTGCAGCATGGCTCTACCACATTAAAACGTTACTCTGTGAGAGCGTGGTCTTTCCCCGGTCAGGTCGACTTTTTGTACTGCAACTATAATATAGTTGCAGCGTGGCTTTACCATGTCGAACTTTTAGTTGTTATCAAGAAGATATTGTTACTTTAATTATCATATATAATAATTAAAATTATATATCAACACTATAACGAATATTTAATTTTCGACATCCTCAGATACGAACGCCAATGGAGATATCTTTAATCCTATCTGTGTATACAAATATTTGAATATTAGAAGTTTGGCTTCTACAAGAAGAATTCCATTTAGATGTAATATCTGCATAATGGTTTGATAAATTACTTACAATACAACGCCTTTTCAAGCAAATAGTTTACAATTTATTTATAAATTACTTCTACTGTAAATTAAGACGGGCTTAAAAATTACAGTGATAAAATAAAATATGCTTTCATATGTCATTGAGAGAAATAAAGAAACAAAAGAAATAAAACAAAACAGAAGTTGTACAAAGAAATAAAACAAAAGCAAGATTGAGTTAAACAAAAATTGTATTTTAAATACGAGCATTTAGGTTTAAAAAAACTGTTAATAATTCTTAAGATTTTAAGTCTCGCAGTAAGCCCAAAAAAGCCATGCATTGTTAACTATTGTATAAAATTGAAGAAAATGCAAATTTGTCAAGTTGCCGAACCGTTATGTTTACAAATTCATTTTAGTGTCCGTTACGCTGGAAAAAAATAAGAAAGGTCCTCTTGCACAACCGTCAATAAAAAAGATGACGCGAAAACAATAAACGTTGCACAAATTAACAAAAGAAATTTAAACAATGGACATTTCTAACAATTCACCTGCTCAAATACGCAGGTAACCAATTATTATGCTAATGTTCGTGACAATGAATTTATACACAGCGATAATGTTTTGAGGAATTGTGGCCAAAGGCTAACTTGCATTACAACACCTTGTGGTAATTTATAGTTCTATTTGTGAGGTTCATAACAAAAGTTTGTTTCCGTGTTCTTTATCGACAATCGCTATCATTTGACAGGGAAATTTACTGCTTTCGGGGTTGAGAGAGAAGACAAAAAATATCGGTAAAAATCGGCGAAATTTCCTGCGAACACAGCAACGATAACAGTGGGAAAACATCTTTCGATTCCGACATCTAATGAAAATCGTTTCATAACTTTTAGAAATGAGTAAGCTGTTTTAAATGATGTTTCAATTCGATAATTAAACAATGTTTGTACGCGAAACGAGTTATTGACCAGATGCGGTGAGGTTTATGACGGCTAATAGACTTTATAGCTTTTTTATTGACATTAATGTTCTCTTGACTCCGGCGTTTACGACCGCCTCATTCATTATCAAACTGTGAGGTCAAAACATCTTTAAATCATAGGCGAAACATGGACGCGTGGTTGTTGCGGGCACTATTTTGAATTTCCATTCAAAAGTTTCGGTCACTAAATAATCATTGATAGGTTTATGAGCAATCGACTTACCTTGTTTACTTTTAGTTCTGCATTTCATAATATCAAAACCACGGAATTTTAATTCGAGTCGAATGTGTATGTGAGCTTACAATTGTAAAAAATTGTAAATTGTGGTCATTCGATATCACCCCGACAATGCTGATAGTGTATTTTATAAATTTAAAAGAATATAAATTAAACATTTTCTTCCAGGAGCCGGATAAACGCAATGTAATAAATTTTAAGTTTTATAAAAGTATTAAAATATTAATAATTCGAAATGTATATAGTAGGTATATAGCTCATGCAGTACACTATTTTGGGATGATGATGAAGAGGGGGAATATTTGATATAGTTGTAAGATTTTACTAAAAATCTATACTTAGTGGTGTTTATGTATTATTTATACCTACATGATGCGCTATTTTTTAAATCAAACAACGGAATTATGGCAAACAAAAACAACCACATATGTGAATCTTTAGTTGCATAATTAAAATACGGAATACGAAACTAAACGGCTCGAAGATTTATGAGACTAGAAAGTTGCTAACCCCTGACACAGGACTAATCGGTCTTGAACGCTATTCGCTTCCTTGTACCTATTACCTAATAAACTCATAATATGTTAGTTATTATTCACTTGTCTTGTGTTGAGTATACTTCAATATCATTACGCAATTAATTTTAATTATAACCAGGCGAATGTTAATTAACAAGTTCTTTCCTTTGTGTTGCAATAACTAAAAATATAACTGGTTGAATTAGAAAACGATGTCAAACATAACAGTATCTACCGATGAGAATACAAACGACGCTAACTCCCACACCGTACAATTTATTGCCTATACGATAATTATGCGGATTTAAAGCCGAAGAGCGTGGTTTACGGTCCAGTTTACGGTTCTTTACGGTATTAAAGCGCATAAGGCATTTTAGGTTTTGTTACTGAACCGGTAAGACGGTTTCCGCGCGATCATGACACGGGAGCGAAACAATCGGCTATTTGCTTATTCCGCTGCAGCGTCGGGACACTCGTTCGCCACGTTTGAAGTGACTGCAATTTGTCTCCAGCGACGTATTTCAAGTAGATATGATCGTGTGTACGACCAATGCTTGCATAAATTTCACACAAACACATGTTCATTTTTTACCTGCGCGGTGCTGTAGGTAAGACGTTCACTTGGTACCTTAATGATGACGCCGTGTGACAAATTCTGTTAATTAAATGTCTTACATCCGCGTGTCCAAACACATTTTGATAAACCCCGATTGCAGGTCATTGAAATATTATAATGAAAAATTTTTTTAAGAATTTATCTTCAATAGATCTTCCAAAGAGAATGAAATGAAAAACATTACTTAGAAGACTTTTAGATTTGCCCATAAACCCCCGATCTAATACTGTTACTGAACTAACTGTGCTTACAAAATCGTGCAATTACATGAGCATATTAATAATTAACAAAAAAGTCAAATAATTTTATAAGGCTCATAAATTATGTAAACTAGCGATACGCCCAGGCTTCGCACGGGTACTGGAAAGCAACAACAGCGCCACCTGACCCGGTAGGTACATAGATGGTTTTTACCTATAGCTAAGAACTATCCGGGTGACCCTATAAATATCCCCAAAAAATGAAGAATTACAAACACGCACACGCACACACACACTCACACACACTCACACACACACACACACACACACACACACACACACACACACACACACACACACACATGCGCGCGCGCATATGTATATATACATATGTATGGCGTTTTATATAAATATATTTTAAGTTTATAGGACAAAATAGAAGGTAACATCAGCTCACTCACAACAATGGAGTCTTTTGTAAATAGACGATATAAAAGATTTTTAAATCTTACATAATTCGAATAGGACATTAATTTCAAGAATGTACTTTTTTCATGTGCCAGCGACAGTATTTTACGTAAACAGCACATGGAAGTACATCAACATAAGTAGGCGAATAATAAATAAACATGAATTTTAATCAAATTCGTAATAGGCAGATGCTTCAAGTAAGACTTATAGGGCAATAACGAATGCCTGCAGAACGTCGTTGGCGCTCGAACCATCGACCATACAAAAACTCAAGTATCGCGACTACTTACTAACTTATTAAGATGATAATTTATGGCCTCAAATACAATTCTGCACTAGCTAAGTTTACCTTTGTTTTGTTTAAACAAAAGCTGCTCTTTACTCTATTTCTTTGTTGGTGGACGACTTTTGCGATAAGAGTTACACTCAAATTTACGTTGTTTGTTTTTACTTCAATAATTTGACTTTTTGCACATATATTTTAAGTGCGAAAGAGGTATTAAGATACCTCTCCTTTATATATTATTTCGTAATACTATAAAGTTTATTAAAGAGGCGTTTTCCGCGGTAGGAGTATAGGTAAATTATTGCTCGGTTTATCATCAATTCCTATTGCATATCATATCATATAATATGTCTCTGTAAGCTGTGGAAGAAAAGTCCTTAATTTTTGAAGAGCTCCAAACGAATTTTATACCATGCAAATGACGAACTAAATTATTGTTATAGCTTATAATCGAAATAAAAATATGGCACATAAAAGTTTGACAGCAGCGCAAGTTGAAGTTGACATTCCATCACTGGATAAATAATCATTCGCAAAATAAATATGATAAAGTTTTTTTACTTAAATCGTCCGGAAACGTAAAAACGGCATGACGGTATTATATGCACATCATTGTCATTAATATCAGAATACACTGTCCGCTGAAGAGTAGTGCTCTTTACATTTGATATAAACCTAATTTTGCGAAAATAGGAGAGGTCCACGAATAGATTGCAGAAGCCCATGTTTGATATTAACCTGACTAATATGGGTTGCTGAAAAAGAAAAAGAAACCAAATTTTTTGCGTGTGAATTATTCAACAAATTTATCAACAAAATTGTGAACCAATTTTAACGATTATTTTTTTATTGGATAAGTCGAATATGGCTCTACTACATGTATATTTAGAAGACATTGAGATGTATTTTTAAAAATAAAGTTTTATATATAATTTCAATAAAAAAAATTACATTTGCAAGTGGAAGCAGTTGACTTGCGAAAGGCTGTAATGATGATGATAATGATGTTGACGGCGTAATAGAACGCACCCATCTTGTAAGTGTCGTAAAATATGACTATGAGAAAGGACAAAAGGACAAGAACTACATCTCGTATATGCCAGATGAAAAATAAGTAGACCGGCGACGGGGGTCAGAAGAAGACAAGCACGAAATTACCCGACAAACAATGAGCTTGCCAAGCATAGTAAATCATACCTACAGTGAGAGAGGCCATGTCTAGCACAAATATGTTGCGGAATGTTAAAAAAGGGAAATTTCTAATACGTTTGTTTCTTGCTGACGGATTAGCTATCACTACAGAATAAATAATAGTACAAGAACTGTCACAGCACGAGAAGCGACACACCTCAGGTTTTTTCCTCAGACACGATCGGAGATTATTTTGTGATAACTTTCTAAGACATTCATAAGATTTTCTCTTGGTATAAAATGACAATTTTGAGTTCTTTTAGCCCACTTCCACCTCAACTAGGTGATAAAACTCTTTGTGGTCTCTGGAGTCCGTCTATACCACCCTCTTAACTATTTCTCCCGCCAAATAGAAGAACATGCATGGCTGTGTTCAGAGTACAAAAAGGTTTATATACTGCCTATAATTATACTGGCCATCTATATATTTCCGATATACTCGTATCTGAAAGGTATTTATATTACCAGTATTTATAGGTAGTAACTACAGGCTGTCGGGTATTCCATCTTAGTCCTTAGAGATGACAACCCATCTATAACCTTCTTTATTGGAAATTCCCATAGACTTCAGTGACATATACGTGGTAGAGCCATGCTGCAGCTATATTAGTAGTATAGTTGTAGCACGAATGGGTCGGCTCGACCGGGGAAGGACCACGCTCTCACAGAATACCAGCGTAAAATAGCAGCTTAACGCTGCTGTGTTTCGTATGGTGAGTGTAGAAAACCGGAGACCCTTTTTACTGGAAATGAGGCATTCCATCTTAGTCCTCACGGGTGACAACACATCTGCATTTTGATTCGCAAACGAGGATAAATGTAGGTAGATGTCTATGGGCCACAGCAACCACTTACCATCAGGTGAACTGTGTGCTCGTTTGTCACCCTATCCTATATAAAAAAACCAATTTCCATCAGCTGGACTGTAACGAAGTTACTTCATCTCTTGAACAAAAAAAATATACACCATAAATCAACATCTCAAAGCAATGATCGTATGTTTTTGTGTTTTTTCAGCCGTTTATGAAAAAAAGTTTTTTTTTGCAATATAAATACGTTTTACTATTGTTAACTTAATGTTATATAATAGGCATTCGTTATCTGTTTATAACCTCGCTGCATGCAATTGTAAGTTGTTCAATAAATTATCGCAATTATTTGTAGTTGAATAAATTATCATAATTATAAGTCAATCAGTATAGGCACATTAACGAAAAGGCTGCTTACGATTTTTAAATTAATGGCAGGATTAATTCATATTCCTAAACATTTTAACATTAACATTTAACAGCATAATATTTGTGATTTGGATTTGTATTAACACTTGATTTTAATTGATTCGAACCAAAACATTAATATATTTTTTTTTACTGTAAAAGATAAAAATTAGTAGTCAAGTCTGTAAAAACATTAAAATATTAATAACTGTATCAGAAAGCTCAAATCCATTCATCCATATCCATATTAGTCAGAGAGCTGATGGCACAAATTTTTAAATGAAAGCCAAAACAAAATGAAATTTATAAAGCTTGCAATATGCGGTGTTATCGCTTTGCGAGCAATTTCTTCCAGACAACCATAATACGCAAATAACTGTTATTTAAAAGGAGTGGCGAAACGGGTGGTGTACATCAATAATACAATTAAATTAAAAAAGAAACACAATATGATGATAGATGAAAATAAGTTGGATGGATACCAAAAAGAACGGGATGTGTGATGGGAAGAATTCAAGTTCAAAGTAATAAGCTTTTAGTAGATTTTCGAACTAAATAAGATACTAAACATGGCAAATGTGTAAAGGCGAGGGGTTTCACAAGTGGATGGATGAAGCATGAATTGTTAGTTTCTACCGGGTAAAGACGCTTTCACAGAATTACAGCACAAGTGCAAAAAGTGACAAGAACCAGAGATTTTTTAACTAACAACGGGGCATTCCTACAAAGTCCTCAAGGGTGATAGAGCAACTTCATTTTTATTTTTAGTGAGGTATATAACAAGTGAGGGTTTTTTTAAATGACAGCATCAATTTTTCAGCTTTTTTACATGAACCTTGCATTGTAGCAATCTATAAGAATTGTCTCTGCCCAACAATGGACTTGTAATGATTTGAATTTGTGACTGATATACAAATATTGTAATGAAAATCAGGATTTCATTACTCTACAATATTTATGTACTCTACTCTCTATATTATTCGTTTTATATTTTATGATGAATATGTTTATAGAGAATATAATTGGAAATATTAATATATAAATAATCATATACATACATCTTTTTCGATATTTTTTATAGAAGAGAGGGTAAACGAGCATGTGGTTCACCTGATGGTAAGTGACTACCGCCGCCCAAGAACAACACCAAGGGAATTACAGTTGCGTTGCCGCTCTTTTAGAAACGAGTGAGCTCTTTTCTTGAAGGTCTTTATGTCGTATCAGTTCGGAAAAATCGCCGGTGGTAAACGATTCCACAGAGAGGTTGTTCGAAGAAGAAGCTAAGGAACATGTTATGGTTACTTATGTTTATTACTTTATAATTACTTTAAAAGCACACATATATCTGACACATAATACAATTACATAACATATTTTATAATTACCTCAAACTAGGAATTTTTATGATGAAGAAAAGTTGTGACAATTATTCAATATATAAAAATATGTATATATCAAATAAAATTATGTTTTCTTTTATTGTTTGTCATATTCCCAAAGATATATAATTAAACCACATTAGTGATCACATGATTTACTGGAACTTAAATATGCATATTATTCATTCGTATAAATAGTAAATGAATATTGCAGTAAGTAAATTGACTTTACATACTGCAATTCATTATTGTCGAGCACAATAAAATTTTCATAAAAGATTTTATATATTAAACACGTTTTAAGCTACAACAATCAACCCACTAAGTAAATCTGCGGTCGTTGTTCGTTGAACTGCGAAGCCCTCTACAAGAAGCGAAGGAAGCGTAACTTGCTTGTCATACAAACTCTCACTTCCTCGATTAGGAATTGTTAACGCACGTTATAAACAGCCACTCAATGGAAAGATTTTTACTAAATCATTTTAATATTTCTTTAGCTTATGTTTGATTAATATAACTTTTTTCAATTTACTTATATTCCATATTCTTTATTTATTACTAACTGTTCCCCGCAACTATGCCTAAATAACTAAGTAAATTTATTACGATTGGATTTTATGGTCGGATGGAAAAAAAATATTTTTTTTCGCTGAACCCTAATTCCTTTTCTAAAATAAAAGTAGTGTATCTGCCAGTGAAAGTCCCGTCAAAATCGGGCCAGCCGCTTCAGAGCTTAGCTGGAACAAACAGACAGACAGACAAAAATTTTAAAAATTGTGTTTTTGTTATAAGTATCGTATATACTTTCATATACATTTAGTTAAAACTGTTATTTTGACATTACAAACAGACATTTCAATTTTATTTATTTGTATAGATTTAAGGTCAAAAATGTTGTTAGTTTGTAGCAAGCTCACTCTTTTTGCTATTTATACTTAACAAAAAAAATTGTGTCTATGGCCATTAACAGATTACAAAATAGTTCGTATTAAAGTTAAATCATAGTAATAATGTTGCGAAATTCGGAAACTAACTAACGTATTTAGATATGAATTGTCTCTTCGGCACGCATGTGAAGTTGTATTATAGCCTTGGTCGTATAAGGACATTATGCTCTTAGAGGAACCGGCTCTATCGACCGTGATAAGAGAATCTTAGTCAAGAACTCGTATTTAAAATTAAATGTGGTTTCTGCAAACAGTGAATCATCTTCCATTAGAGAGGTAAAATTACAAAAACCATGCGGCAGCTTCACTGAATAATAACTAAAGATTGAGATCTAAGAAACAGGGTGATGTGAAATAAGACAAATATGGCGCTGCGCATGAGTGGAATTTAAAATGGACACCTACGCTCTTGTAAAGCCTTGTGATTGTGTACCATGAACTACATTTGGAATTATACGTTTTCTGGACAGCACAGAGGAGGGAAGTCTGAAAATATAAGCCTCAAAAACCGTTTTCAAAGTTCGTCACGACTTCATGTCTTTCAACTCAATTAAGATGGACTTCCACTACATTTTAAATAGATTTTTTTTAAATACAAAGCTATTATGCCTCACTTTAAACTTGAGAAATTAGTTGGCATAGAAACATTTTAATATAATTAGTGAATAAAAGTAGGAATGTTCATTGCCTTAGTTTCAAATGCAATTTACAAATCATTAGATTTTCACAAAATCTTATGTTTTGAAATAAATCACAATTCCGTATTAAAAAAAAATCTATGGTATAAATTTGCTACAAGTACCATGATATTTAAAATTAATACCTAATATAAGTATGTACAAAGTTTATAACTTAAAAAAAATTAAAAATATATTCAATTTAAGAAAAAATTAACAATTATGGTGCCATTATCACAATAGAGTTTTGTTGTATTGAAAATAACTTATGCATGCAAACCAATACTGCCATGTTAAAGAATTAACGAATTTCTTTTTCCGCGTGGCATCCCCATACTCCGTGTATGCCGATACTCACTAGATGGATTGACGACGTAGTAAGAGATGCAGGAAGTCCATGTCGATGGCGGCAATAGTGGCTTAGGACCGTGTTTTGAGGCATTATTCTGGAGAGGCCTATGTTCAGCAATGAAAATGTGATGGCGATAATTATAATGATGTCGGAAGATACCAAATAAATCAGTAGTAAATTACATAATTTATGTTTTAACTATTAATAAATAAATATAATATTTTATCCAACGTTATTTCATTATTGCGCATTATTTTCCTTCTAAAGAAGAATTGGTTAGTATGTGTCACGGTCTTGAGTCTAGATAAAAGCGAATTCGGAGAAAAGGAATAAAGAGAATATTTAAATAGATTTATGCAATTACATGAGATAAAAGATTCTTGACTTTAAATAATTAATTTTATTGTAGATAATAGCGTTATTTATTATAAATGTTGTACAAAAAATATAAGGAAAATATAAAATTAGATCTGTGCATAAATTTTAAAATTTATAAATGAATAAGAATTGTACATTCTCTGTGAGAATATACATTGTAATTTCTAGAAAAAAATAAAAATATATGACTATCATGCGTCAACGCTCCTCACAATTTGAATAACTAGAAATGTTTGTTTTTAAAATAACAGGCTCGTCAAATAAATAAACATTTATAATCACAAGATAGCCTTGGGAAAACAATAAGGAGGTCACACGTATTGTGATGAGATCGGGAGATCAGGGTGGTAAAAAGATTGTGAGAAATTTAATATAGTACTTAAATTTCTCTATATTTCAAATCAAACTAAACATAATTTCCGTGGTTATATCGCGGTTTGTGTTGAATGTATCATTAGTCTTAGAAATAGACAAATAGGACAAACTAAACTAGACGATTATTTTTAAAAAATGTATAAATATATTTTATGATATAATATTAAAATTAAATATAGGTATAAAAGTAATAATTTAATGTGCACATAGCAAGAAATACAAAACGCCTCTCGCGAAAAAATAGAATTATAAAAGGGTGGTCTTTGTCCACACGTGGGGAGAATAAGTTTATTATTTGTAGCAAGAATAGCTTTAGAACATTTATTAGGACAAAAAAATCTATTGGATATTAACAATTTTAAGCCAATAATAAATTAATGCAAATTTTGCAAGTACAAGATATTAAAGTTTATAAAACCGAAAGCTTTTGATTGCTTATTCTTAATAAGTAATTATTCATTTATAACATTTTAATTTATGGTAAACTAAATACATATATTATAGTATTATTAATTTGAAACAGTTTTGGGTAACTTTAAAATAATACTCTATGTACGTAGATTATCTATATAAAATACCATAAAAATGCATATTTTTATGGTATTATATATAATATCTAGCATTACATAGGTATATGTACATATTATGTTATATTATATTAAAATGCATTGGTAATTATGTTTAAATTGCCCAATTGTGTTATAATAGAAATATTTCATCCTAACATAATAATAAAATTATGTGTTTTGGTACTCTATTTTTTTAAATTTAGTTAAATAAAAAATGTCAATCTTACAGTTTTGTGTGCTCAGCTGCTAAAGACTTAATAGAGTTATGTTGTTCTCTCCTAACAATATAAACTGTGCGAGAGTGATTTTGCTTCTGAAAATTGAACTTTCAATGCATATACATAAAGCTTATTTAAAGTTAGGAAAATTTCAATTTTGTTCTTGAATCTTTTTTGGAGGTAATATTAGTTATTGTTTTCATAATTGTTTTTATTTAATACTTATTTAAACTAACATCTTAGCATCTTAGTTATACCATTCAGTGGAATGATATAATCAGTCTCTAACAGTAGATATTCAATCTTGATAATGACAAATATCTCTTCGGTGTGGCAGTTTATAGGGGAACTCTATGTCCACTATTGGACTATTGGTGGGCTGTAATGAATGATGAATGAATTAATGGTGAATAAACAACAAAAGAAGTTGCAGTTATGTAAATTATAGAAACTTGATTATTTTCTATATATGATTATAATACCTATGAATATGTTTTATACCAACCAATTTTAGAAGAAGTAGCTAGTTAAAAATAAGTTTTACGGATATTCTTTAGCAAGTTCACAATTTTCTGAAAGTTTATATAGGAGATATTTTCCATTTACACAGATTTTAGTGAACGTTTTTGATAAAAATACATTGAATAGCGAGAACAAATATTTTATAATTATAATAAATTTTATTATATTGTCGCGTGGTGGTTGTGTAAGAGTGCCCCATCTGCATCATGTCATTGATGTAGGAAGGGATGAAAGAAATAAAATAAAACAGGTTGTAGGCAGCAGCATCTTCTTAGTAACAACTCAAAAGAATAAGATACTGCGGTTGACAACCAGTGTGCCAGGCGTGGCAATTATGCAAATATACCTTTCACGCAGTCTATGGTGGGATAGGTACGTTCAGCGGTGGGTTTTTAATAGATTTTGATGAATGAATGAACATTTTTTTATTAGAATTACTGTGGTCTTAGCGATGTGACGCTTACTGTTTGTCTGAATATTTTTGTATAATTTATTATGCAATATTATTTATATACATATATTCACACATATGTCATGTTTATTTCGGTTTAATATTTTATAGTTAGTCAATCATTAAGGTAGGTAAATTAAAGTTGCAAATGTTAATAGGTTTAAATGTCAGTTATAATGCTCTATGTAAATATATTTTAATTTCACTTGCATTTATGACTTGTTTATACAGTATGTTACAATGTATCATAAAAATTGCACATTTTTATGATACATTGAAACCACTGTACATTAAAAAGGCATGTCACTAGGGCCATTATTCAGTTAGGTATGTTAATTTTGTTGTTTTAAGTTTGTCAATATGTTCCGCATTAGGACTAATAAAAACTTAATACTAGGAGTATTGTTTACATTTACGGTACAATTACGATTGCTCATAATTGTTCTACACAGCTTACAATTCAATAATAATCAATCGTCTAACGCTTACTCTAAATAATATATTAGTTTTAAAAGTTTCCGAACATCGTATAGACGTTTGGCCCGCGAAAAACTTTTTCAGCCAAACAAAACTTGCAGCATCGCACCCGAGCGGGTCGACTCGGGTGCCATAAATCGGCAATAAACTCACCTTAAACCGGCCGGTTGTTCACCGACGGGGAGCACTATCGCGCCATAGCACGCCCTCACAAAACTCACAGAGTAAGTTCACTCGGTCAAGTCACGTGTCAACGTTTTAGTGGCGGCATGAGCGCAATATTAAATGCGATCGCACGTGGTAGAAGCGCCAGGTGGGAAGCGATCACGTCGCGTTGTTTATGACGGTCGGTTACGCAACGCGTTGTCGCCGTGACGCGCGTCAGTCGAGTGCCGGCCGATGCTTTACGAGCGACGCCTCCCCCCACGAGCGCGCCGCGACGCCGCACTAAATCTGCGACTCGAAAAGGACACCCAACCCCCTTTAATCCGACACCATTGACGTACAAAGACAACGTTAATCGTTGCGATTAATTGAACAATTCGGTTGCAACGCGAAGGGATCGTATCGCAGCGGTCGGACACAGCGCGCCCGTGCCCGGCAAGTGCGGCCTCGTAAAGCTTCTTCGTGTATCGTTCGATGCACCAGACGTTGATAGCGTTACGCGCTGTGTGAATGTTGCTCTACCTCCTAAAATATTGTAAGTTGACAAGAAGAAAATAAAAAAATAAATCCAAATATTTTAATACAGTTTTTATATAGAAGACGTTTATCTACACTGAAAATTTTCACTGTTACAAATTATCATATATTTATTTTAATATTTTTTATTATTTATTATTACATATATCTATTTATCTTAATATTAAGATTTTGAATTAATGGCTGTATAACATAAGTTGAACTATAAAATTACATTTCCTATTAGAGGTAGGTAATATCCGGAATTGACGGCTTGGATGCTCACAAGATAGCGAAAAGTCCATTTAAAATGTTAAGCCTAAGTTCCGTAGACGGAAAGGAACATTTAGTTAGAGTAATGCATCTCAATACCGTAAAATCATTACAAGATTTGTTCTCTACTGTATTAAAAGATGGTAACTTCCATAAACAGCAACAAATGTGAAGCAAAATGTCTGAATCTAATCTCACGTCTCATTCATAATCCACACAATCGGGTAACCTACCACCAACATTTAAAGTTGGTAACAATAACACTCTTTCTGAACATTCTTCTAGTTTTAAGCCCATGCAAATGAGAGGTGAACAATAACAACTTACATGTGGAAGGAACAAATATGAAATGAGAAGAGCATGCTTGGAAATACCAATATAGAGCAGTAGATTAATAAAGCTATACCTAATATATAACGAGTAAGGAAGGACTTGATTCATATTGTAAAATAATATCGTAGATTCACAGTGGCATAATAATTACCTAAATTTACTAAATGAAAATTTTTAATAAACATTCTTGTTTAAAGTCGATGTCAAGGCTTCAAGGCAATGTAGAATTTTTAATAATCTAATTTTACTCAAATGTTTGTACACTACTCACCTACTAATTTCATTAGATACTCTAAAAGTTCTAAAATATTATAATTTTTAACATTATAATTACCTAACACAAAATTTTAAATGAAAGCGCACTGTTCCCATGAGAAAGGGAAATCGGTCGATATTTCATTGCGGCATAAAATAAGTATTAACGATAGGTAATACCTATAAGTATTTTTTACCTAGGTATAACTTACAAAACGGAAAGGATTTGCTGTATTCTTTCATTGGACAATGTTTTCATTTGTGATTTTCTATTTGTTAATCAATCCAGTTTTAGCCGACTTCAAAAAAGGAGAAGGATTCTAGGAATTTGACTCTATATTTTTAATGTATGTTCGAGCATATCTTATTTGTTTATGAACCAATTTCAATGATTTTTCTTTTAATTAATAGGTTTTAAAGATTATTATCATTCAAAGATAAAAACCATTCTTTATGGTGGAAAGATAGGAAATTAAGTTTTTGTCGTAACTGTTACTATGAAATTGTGGTTGTTACCATAAACTTGTTATATTCTTTAATTTACTCAGGAAGAAAATTAAAAAATTGCACAAAACAGCTTTGAAGGTCGGGGCTTTATTTTTTGAATATGAAAACCGCTGGTGAGCGAGAAGTTGACGACCAATTAGCCACCTCAACATTTTGCAAAAATAATCGATTTATAACAGGGACAAGCTTAACCAGCAGTAAGAAAGTCCGGGCCCTAAAATAGGGATGTTGCTGTAGTGCTTCTAGGGACATTCATGGCCCTTTTTGGGTCACAGATGTTGCAAGAGGATCCTGTTCATCACATATTATAACGAAGACAGTAATTCCTTAGCCACCTGAATATATTAAGTATTAGAAGAGGTATCGCCCAATTTCTTATAAATTTATTTAAAAACATCACTAGATTTTTTATATCCAAAAAAGCACAAAACAGACAAAATAAGAATTCCCAGTTTAATAATAAAAAGTTCTTCTTTACTATTAAATATGTATGCTATTCATAACTTGTTTATTGCCTACATAAAAATAATAAAGGTTAATTCATAATTATTTATAATAAGTTACGACTGTTTCACGTTCACAAAAGCAACCAATCTCCACAAGATACAACTACATAATGAATAATGACCTGACGTCAAAAACGAGATAGCGGTCAACCAATAGAATGGTTTCCTTGTCAGCCATTTTGGAATGCCCCACTCCTCAACTTTCCTACATCTTGCCGATACAGGGATGAATAATAGCGTCGCATCGCGCTCGCGCGCATACGTGTATTGCATCTGTAGCAACAATGACGCAGATCGGAGAGGGTAAATTTGTCTCATCATCTATTTTTAATATCAAACTATATATTTAAGAGATAAATATTCTTGAATCAATAGATATTTATTTACATTCTTTCTTATATTTTGTAATGTTAATTTAATAATAATAATCAAGTACTAAAACACAATTTATTATACCTATTCAATTTTTTTAATGTTATTTTGATTTTATGATACCTACATTTGAAAATCCTTAAAGAGAGACATAATAGGAAGAGGTTCTCGTTTCGAATCTTTGTATTTTTTTAATGTCTTCATGAATTATGAACCAATTTTAATGATTTATTTCTAACTCCCGACATTTTATTAAATGGGAGGGACTTCATGGGATAAGTACATAAAACTTGGCCACATAAAATTGGACCATTAAGTTTGGAGAAAAAATTCACCCATAAGGGTATTTTTCTCCCTATAGATAGTAAATGTAAGTATTCAGACGACATTCTAGTTGTTATCTTTAGCTTGTGATGTTTCTTTGTCCACTCAATAGGTTCAACATTTTTCTTTAAAGTAAAAGCTGACTTCAATATACTAAAAATAATAAAATAATCGTCACATAAAAGACGCTGAAGTCGTCACTTTAATTGTGCTACACGCTTCATTTGACCACCGAATTGGCTGAGTAAGTGGATCAGTTTGTGTATTTTAGGTGTGTATTTAGCAGGGATGGTAGGTATAATAAGGATACAGAACGACGAATAAATTCAGGAAATAGAGTAAATGGAGCTCTATACCTCTATTGTGGAAAGTCAGAAACAATGCTGTGTTAGTTCCCACTTTAATCTATGGTAGTGAAAGTTGGGTGTGGCAGTAGAAACACGAGAGTACAATAAATGCTGTAGAAATTCAATCATTACGAAGTATGTCAGGGCTGAATCTGAATGAAAGGGTGAGAAATTGTGTGATAAAAGAAAAGTGTGTTTTGCGAGATGATGTTGTGACCAGGATTAAGAAAAGATTGCTTCGGTGGTTTGCTCATGTAGACAGAATGAACGAGGAAAGAGAAAGCAAATCTTTGTTGCAGAAGTGAATGATTAAGTACGTATGGTACGATAAATTCTATTCAATGTTTTACAAATTAATATTCTCGTACTTATTAAATTTATAGTTACTATAATTATACTGCATTAAGTATTTTATGATTATAGGTTATTTTAGCATATTTTACTAAACTTTATTAATATTATTACTATATACTACGTATGGATAGAGTTAATTAGCGTAAAACAGACACGTTCAATTTTGCAATAATGGTACAAAAAGTGGGTTAGTATCTAAATATAGTATACCACGTATAAATATATATATATATATATATATATATATATATATATATAGCCACGAATGGGTCAGCTCGATCGGAGGAGACCCTCTCTCTCTCACAGAATACCAGCGGAAAATAACAACACTGAACTGCTGTATGGTGAGTGTAAAGAACTGAAGACCTTTTTTACTGTATACGAGGCATTGTTGTATTTAAGTCCTCAGGGGTGACTACTCGCCTGAATTTGATTCTTAATCAAGGGTAGATGTAGGTTTCTATGGGACTCAGCATCCACTTACCATCAGGTGTGTTATCGCTTATCATCCTTATTCAATAAAACAAATGTGTCAAATAATTCCAAAGTCTGAACGATAATTTTGAAATTAATATAAACATGTTTGATTGTACGGAGCATGTTATTATATGATACTAATAAACACTACTTACTCTCCGCACTAGTACCGTAAGCAGCCATTGGGGCATATTAATACTTGAGGTCATAATACTTCAAAATTGTATTTATAAAAGCAATCTTCTTGACTCCTCTCCCCTTGAAGGTTTTACACAAATATTGGCTGTATTAAAGACAAAACTTAACTTTTTTGTATTGAAGCAGATTTTATACATAAATGTATTTACCTATATTATATCAAGTACATTCTTTGAAAACTTCTCATTAGGTTACAGTGATTAATTCTTCCTTGTTTTAAGAAAACTTTATCAATATTCAAACTCGGTTACTTTCTCTAATTGTGTGTTGAAATTTACATATGAATGACTTTTTGTAATTTGTGTTATCGTTACCATTGGGTACATCCTATCAAAAATCCAGTACCAAACATAGCCCTACCGCATGGAGTGCCTCATAATCTAGAAGACAGTAGTAGATCCTGCTCTTCAATAAAAGGCGAGAATTATTTATAGTATTTGATATTTGATATAGTTATTTTGATATTATGTCACATGATAGCGGTGAAAGAGGGTCAACCTATAAGTAGTAAATATCAGGAATTTTTATTAGCATTCGATCATTTTTCTTAAATGTTATAATGACGAGTGAGCTAACAGTCTACCTGTAAACTACGTGAGGCTCAATCTAATGCATCACATAAACACCTGAAAACAAATTCAAACAAATAATGTCACACATGGGTCATGCATCATGCGTTACCGTTGAGAACGAAAATGAAATACATAATGATCGGTATATGTATCTATTGTATATTTTTCTCTACAAACGCGAACACAGTAGTGAAACACAATAGTGCACTCTTGCTTGGCGGCAGAAGTTTTTGAGAATAATACTCACTCAAACAAAGTCCTTGGCAGAATAGCCTGATCAAGTCGCCTGAACTTTAGCAGATCTGAAATTAAATATTTTCTTGTATTTTTATAGGTATTAGAAAATTTTTCATCACACGCGCAATAGTTGTGGCACGAATGGGTCGGCTCGACCGAGGTAGAATCACGCTCTCACAGAATACCAGTGTAAAATAGCAACTTAATGCTGCTGTGTTTCGTATGGTGAGTGTAGAGAACCGGAGACCCTTTTTACTGGAAAAGAGGCGTTCCATCTTAGTCCTCACGGGTGACATCGCATCTGCATTTTGATTCGCAAACGAGAATAAATGTAGATGTCTATGAGCCACAGCGATACCACTTAGCGTCAGGTGGACTGTGTGCTCGTTTGTCACCCTATCCTATAAAAAAAAGGATAACGTATTGTTCGACAGATATTTTTTTACTTTTTATAAGCCAGCGCTTGACCACAATCCCACCTGATGGTAAGTGATGATGTAGTCCTAGATGGTAAATCGCAATGTCTTAGCTTAACAACCACCTATTCTCTGCTACTTTGAAGACGCCCAGATTGTATTAGTACGAAAAACTAGACGCCGGCAAATTATTTCACTCCTTTGCTGTACGCATTACAAAGGAAGAAGCAAACCGTTTAGTTTTAAAGCGAGTAATATCTACAACAAAAGAGTGAAAACCCGCCGACCGCTTGGTTGCCCGATGGTGGAAAGGAGAGCGAGGATATCGATAATCATAATTTTTCTAGTATTTGTTCTCGCCATTTTTCATTTCAATTTCTCTGTTAAACACTAAGCCCGTACACATTTAGTCGCGATCGCGATCCCATAGCTCTGATCGCGATCGCGGATCCCGGCATCGCGCTACAATATTACACACTCAATCTTGATTTCTTCAGCCCGTGTATCGTAGTCGCCGTGTTAACCACCTGTTGTCATGGATTTATATAAAATTATAGTATCTCTTGTTTTAGGCCTAACTTTGAAGAAAAGGATTCAAAAATCTTTTACAAAAATTTACTTCGCAAATATCCGCGTTATAAAATAAAATGATGTGTCTTACCTAGTATGAGGAAGCACCTCCCGCCCTCCCTCAATTGCGTGCACTATCCCCGTCACCACTAATCCCAGCACCGCTACTCCCAACACCACTACACTAGGCAAGACACACCACTGACGATAATATGACACGTGTTTCGCCTCTACACGAGGCATCCTCAGGTGAAATAGACTCTACGGTGGCTAACCGCTAAGTGAGCGGCGAGCCAAAACGGTTGGCGGTGTAAGAATATACACTACTCCATATCATCCCGTGGGTATTGTAAGAGGCGACAGACGGAAACAAATCAAAAATATAATGTATAAACTAATAAATAACAAGTAGAAAGTCATTTAAATGGTTAACATCAAATTGATTACCTATACTTATTTATCGCAAAATAAAATAAATATAATTCAAGTAGAGCAACATTCAAAGCTATACCAGAGCACATTTCGTTTGCCACATTCCTGAGCGCATTTAAAGCATGCTCTAAACAGCTGATTTCCCGATATATTCCCGTCTCCTTTATCGCGCAGTAAAACAGGTAATAAAACAGAGAAAACTATAGTTTATGCGCTCCCTCTGGAATTGCGCGGACGACGAGCGTAACCTACATGCGGCCATTTCAAGATTTACGATCTGGGAATTGTGTGTTAGAAAAGGACGTAAGTATACGGCTCTTTGCTGATAGTAAGTTCGAATGTAGCGGGCCCGTTGATGCGCCGAGGACAAGGTTGTTATAGTATATGCGAAATTTGAAGAAAATACTTTGTTACTTCTATATAAAATTTTTAAATGCATAACTAGAAGATATGCACCTTCTAGAGATATTAATTGATAGAAAGTAAAATACTAAAATATATATATTATGCATAAAGTGTTTAATCTGGAAATTTTCGCTATACTGTCGCGTTGAATTGCATACTAGCTCATTTTATTACGTTTGTGTGTGTAAATTAAACTATCGGCATGGGAGCGATAAATATATAGCTTTCCCTTTTGTTAGACTGAGTTATGAGCGCGTTAGAGTGAGAAGTCGTAAATCGCATGATGCGGTACGAAGTGACATGTTTATGGGCGTAACCATGAAACGTGCGGCAATGGGTTGGGAACGGCAGTCGAGAGTATGGCGCCAAGGAACGCAGGTTAATATTAATTTGAAAAATTATACATAGAAAAATCACTAGAGAAACGTAATACACACCGTAAACTTAACGATTAAATCTTTTTATTGACATTATTACGTCACCCTGTCTTACACAATAATATTATTAGAATATATTTTTTATTTCGTACTAGGACATAAAAATATCATTAGATACATGAATAGCTCTAACTTTATTTTCTATTTAGGTATTTTTTTATTTAGGTCCAGTAATTGAAACATTTTTCAAAAAAAAATTATTTAAAACAACATAAATTTTATTACAAATAATTTATTTTAAATACCTATTATGATAATATTTTGTAGGCTTTATGTTATGTTACTAAAATATATACATCAAACAATTTTTTTTCTTTATCGTAAAATAGGATAGATATTTTTATTAATTATTGCATAGTGATACTTCACTGCAAGAAAATAAAAATCATATTTTTTTTAATACTCATGTCCATATTATAAATATAAGAAGTTAACTTGTTCTGTCCATTTCTAAATTAATAATCTCATTCATTCGCTTAAACACAAGCAATAGAATCATAAACACGCGATTCATTCGGGCATATCATTCTACAGGTGGCAAATTACGCGAAAATCCAATAAATTAGAACAGAGCGCCTCTCGGAATCTGCTGTTAGTGAAATGTCCGTAAGTCATTTTACGAGCTAACTCCAGAGTGGGTACGAGCAGATGTAAAAGGACCTTTTTTAAATTAAAAGGGACCCGTTGTAAATTCAGCTTTACAAGACTGGAACAAAGTCTGGAGACGAAAATGGTGACATTTTTCAATAGAAATTGTATGTGTAAATTTAATGAGTATTTAGAGATCATGTGACCTTTATGAGTAACATTAGATAAAATATGAAATTAATGATTATTTTTATTAAATTTTAAAATTAAAGATCTCAAATATTACATCTACTTTTATAGTTTGAGTTGATTATTAATCCTTAATATTTAATAACTTCCGTATATAAGTACCTACAATAATTATGACTTCAACCTGAATAGTTAAATTTTTTCTTACTTATGAGCAGGAACAAATTTCTATGGTTCTTTTTATTGCGAGTAGGCATAAGGTAAATGACATTGCATTGATTAATTGAATCATAAAAACCTTTGATCGGTAAAGCCACATAAGTATTGCACGTAAAATAATTATTTTTAAGTGAGGTTCGGCTCTACCGATTAAATATTAAATTTTCAGCCTACATTCATAAAATAGAAAACAACAAAAAATAATAACAGCAAAACTGGGAAAAAGAATGATCTAGAGAATGGTAGGTAAAAGTTCACTATTCTGTGCAAAGTAAACATCCTTAAAATATGTTTTGCGTTAACCAATTTTGGATATAGGTACGAAAATAAACTTTAATCCATGTGTTAATCCTCGGGAGTTACAACACATCCGATAAGGGGAATGTGGGTGAGCTGAAAGAAGACACGTTTATTTAAAAAGATAATGAAATAAATTTTAATTCAAAGTCAAAATCACAATATTTTTCTTTAAATTTTCCCTAACCCTACCTATGTCAATTTGAAAGAAATTTTTGAAAGTCGAAGAACTAACGTCATTGTCATACTTGACAAGTTATGGCAAGAAACTTAAATATACAATTTATTCTCTCCCAACCTTTTTTTTTTTCTTTCTTTTAAGATCAAAGGAAGCTCTTTAGGTTCATGTTTTATTTTAAATATTTCTTTTATATATTTATGTGAAAATAAAATAAAAATAAATTCAATTATTACACCTTTTTTAAGTCCAGTGGACTTAAAAATATTCAATGTAACATTTGCCATACACACGAGACCACGGCACACGGATTGAGGACTATAGAGCCGTAAAGTTTTCATTTATCAGTCTGAAAAAATTGAGTTAAGGATTTTTGTATTGAACTTCCTTCATCAAAGGTAAGTTGGCAAACAGTTGAAGTAGACATTTTGAGTAAACATTATCATGTACCCTGTTACCCACCCTTAAAATGCTTATTACTCAGTTCAGTGATATTAAACAGAACTTTTGTCAATTATTTTTTGCGTCGTATAAATATGCGGCTGCGTTGCATTTGTATTATGTGTGTAGCGCTAATGGATCGGCACAACCGGGGAAGTACCACTCTCTCCAAAGAAACGCCGTAAAATGGTAGCGTAATGTATTACGTATACTCCTTTTTCAATGCGTAGAGTTATGTTTAAGTTTAAAACAAATTCCGTAAGTTGGCTATTAACTAGCTTCCTTGTCTGTGGCGTATAAAAGTGTACCTACCTACTATCTAAGAAATCCCTATTTTTTAGTTAGGTTACAGAATGCGCGAGCGAGTTATCATAGTGAAGCAGCAGCCCGCGGAGCCCCATGTTTTTGACGTTGCATTAATTGGATAACACAAGACAGTTTTCAGGCATTTTTAAATAAAATACTACACTACCTTACTTTATTTTAAAGTCAGATATTACATTGCCAATAAAGGGAAACAAAACAGATGGGCAGCAACGTTTTCCTAATACGTTGCTTGTTCCTCACAATAAAGAACTCTTCTGGCTAGCATTTGGTAGTATACCATTTGTTTGTTTTTTTGATGCTACTTCGATTTCGTAAAGGAATTGAAACCAGATATCCGTCAAAATGAAAAAACTAGCGATTAAAATCTTCGCTATGTTTCTGGATTGTTTCACTTTAGTAGGCGTTGTTTCATTTTAAAGCAGCTCGTACTGATAAAACCACCTGTATTAATGTCATAAACACGCCGAGACGATCTTGTTTCAAATTTAGTAATTATGTCACGACACCATTCCACGCGGGACTGCTTTGAAGTATATATCAGTAAAGTTCTGCAGCATCTAACGCGTAACTATCCTCCTCTCGTGAAGGTATTCGTTTTGAATCTCGTGATCGCTTCTTGATTCATATATATGTGCCGAATCTCTTTATAAGTAGGTTTCTTAATCCATTTTTTTCTTCAATAAAATTTTTCGTTTCTAACACATTTCTTTTCTTAACAGCCGTCAAGGTTTTCTTGGGAACTTCATGGCTGTTCCTGTATTATCATTTGAATAATAGTTTTGAGTGGGTTTTGATACGTAAAAATGTACTAAATGTCATCGAATGTAAACTATGGAACGATGAAAAAAGTGCTCCGATGATAATGTGAAACTCAAGTTATTGAGTCTAATTTGACGCCTTGAGATACTATCTGCTGGCTCAAAATCTCCAAAAAATTCGCAATGTTATATTATGTTGTAGTAAAGGATAATTATTATTTCTTTTTACTTGACGTTTGCAAAAGTACAACAGTATGAGCCATTACCAAAGAAAAAACAGCCATCAAAGGGCGACCACTTCTTATTTGTATTTTAACTTGCAGTAGGTAATCACAATTGAATAAGTTATGACTGGCCAGTCTCATATAAAAAAAAATCTTTTTTCCTATAATTATCCGTCGCCTGTCATATAATATTACCAAAGATGTTCAAATATAAAGGAGAATTTTTTTCATCTTAATCTTTTCCTTAAAAAGCTTTGAGATGCAATTACAGGTAAGTAATTCAAATAAGATTTGTTAAGTATCAAAAATAACGGTCTTTTTGTTAGGTATACCTAACTTTATTTAACTTTATTTTAATACCAAACGAAGAAGGCTACTGAATGATCACTCTAAGGACTAAGATGAATGTCTCACAGCCAGTAATTTGACTGGTTCTCTATTCCCTTCAAACCGGAACACACACCTATACTTATACCCAGTTACCCAGTCAGTATATCGAGGAGTGTGTATGCAAATAGTAAAATGGCAGCTCACCACGAATATCTCACAACAACAACTTTCAGTAGCACTTTGTCACAGGCAACAACGATCGTGTAAAGTTGTAAAAAAAATTACTAAATACGTAGTAGCTGATTTATTTTCAATGCCGTTGAAATATACGTTTCTTACCTAACATTTATACATCGAAATAATTTATGTTGCCTTACGATGAGATTTCTAAAATATATAATTATATATAAGACCAGAAACTTACAAAAATACTTAAATAATCTAATGAATCTACATAAATATCCTTTATATACAAAAAAAAAATATCTCAGTTCTCAGGGGTGACAACGCAATTGCATTTTTATTTCGTTGAATTAAGAATAAAAATGCGGAAGATAAAATAGCTGAATTGGTTGGACAATGCAACTATATACTATATACTAATAGGTGGACTGGTGCACTCGTTTGTTACTTTTACTTGTATTAAAAAAATATACACATTTCTATGAAAAGCCGTGCGCGTTGAAGAACTTTTGGTCGTTGTTAATACTCATTTCATTAATTTAGAGTTTATAAAATACATCAATAGTATAATTTCGTCAACTACCCTCGCGATTAAAAAAAATTCGTATGATGTCGATGCAGTTAACTTTCTACCCTTTTAATTTTAGTGTAAAACAACAAAAAGGCGAAATCAGCATTTGACATCTGATTTTTTGATGACATTTGATTGCCTCATAGGGGGGTTGGCAACCGCAGTTTTATTTTTATTTTTAGTCGTTATTAGGAAGACACTACTGCTCATCTCCTGATTTCCCTCTGTCGCTTCTTACGACACCCACGTGATTATATGGGGTAGTGGACGTTCTTACACAGTCACTACACGGTACACTACTTAATGTTAATTTAATTGATGTTATATTAAAAATTATTTTCTGCTTTTGTATGCTATCATATTTACTTCTAACTACTGAAGATATTGTTAGAGTTTGTTTTCAGTATTAATTGTTTTCATTATTGTTTAGTTATTGTTGTCAGTTACAGCGATTTCCCTGTTAAATTTAGCAGATAAGTTATATGATTTAATTTGTTAAAAGAGAGAAAAGGAAAAACATTTAAGTCGTATTTTATTACAATTAATACACAATAATATAGGATATTGTAAAGACTAATATTAATAGCAAGTGTGTAAAACTCCTAACGAAAATACGGAGATTCGGCCCTGAATATAGCTAATATAATAAGCAATTCTTCTGCAAGTCACGGTGCGTGCGCGCCGCCCATAGTTGCCTGGAAGGACATGCGCTCTGTAGGGCACAAACGATCCTTTCAAATATATCAGCTTTGTCTTGGTATGCATAGTCAAAATATAAATTAACACAATTATTTACTTTTTTTACTGTTGTAAGGCCAGTACTTGACAACTTGTATTAACTGCTCATAGGGGGAATTTTGCCATAGTTGCTACCCTTGAAGAGGGTTTGACAAACGCAGTTAATTTTAATATTTTTTTTGTTGTTATTAGGAAGACGATGCTGCCTATCTCCTGGTTTGCCTCCCTGTCGCCTCTTACGACATCCACTGTGTAGTGAATATTTTTTCAGCGCTTCACAGTGTCCTTGATTTAATAAAAATTATAAAATTAAAAAATAATATATGTAAATAGTAAAAATAATTATTCGTAGACGTAGTAGACTTCACAAGCTACTAAAGTTTTTTGTAACTTTTTTGTGGAAGCCTTTTCTGTGAGATACATGATCAAGTTAGTCCAACAACTATCAATATATGTACATCCTACAGGATAGCACCGCCAACATCATTGAGATTGCCGCCATACTAGGGAGTCACTTAGACATGTCATCGGCGATTGTTCAACGTTTTGTAATTTTGATTATTTTTCACAGACACAACCTAGTAGCCAAAATTTAACACCAGGAGCTCGCTCTAAAGAATAGTCTCGTGGATCGGATTACAAATATCTTGGTCCTCGGTGGTGATAACTAATCGACATTTTGACTCTTAACCCGATGTCGATGAAGGTGTCTATACATTACAGTATCCCTTTACTACCAGATGAAGTATTTGTTCATTTAATAGTAAAGGGATTCCATTATTAAACCTTCCGTTTTTGTAACAAACATGTGGTCGTGGTTGACATCAGCTCTAAGCGACATCGTACAACCCTTTTTTGACCAATAATTAGTCGTACTACTAATACTTTCTTTATAATTTTATCATTAAGTAGCAACATGTACACCTACATCTAGTTCCAGACTGAAGAAGAGAGAGAGAGAGAGAGAGAGAGAGAGAGAGAGAGAGAGAGAGAGAGAGAGAGAGTGAAGGAGATAGTCAGTTTAATTAAAAATGTTTATTACATTTATTAAAAAAGAAATACTAGAAATGATATTACCTACTAATATTCCCTTAAACTACTCCCTTTCCACTCAAGCATTCTCTTTAAACCACCCTTCTAGCCAGATAAGCTTAAATGCTTGTAGTAGTTCACGACAGAAATCGAATGGAGGATTAGAACATATCTCACCATGCATAATCGCGAAGTGTGCAGCCTCGGTAATTCATTCCTGACTACAGATACAACTTGCTGCATCTGCAGTAAGAGTAAACTTGCAGGCAATATTCCTAAATACGTTCCACAACTGGGTAAAGGCCTCCTCCTCACACTTTTGAGATGACTATAAAACAAGTCCGCGCTACTTCTGTATACTCACTTACAAATAGGTGGATTTCGAACTAGTCTAAAATAAAATTAAGAAATGGTCGTGGTTTCTTTAAGTGACACAAATATTTATTTCTTAATTTTTCGTCTGTGTGTTGTATGACATGTAGAATAATAAAAGAATCATACATTTTTAAATTAAAAACACGCAAAGCTCCATAAATAATTATGGACACTCACAGGAAATTAATTAATTGGTATAGGATATTAGCAAACGCATTTTTGGAGCAAACTTTACGCAATGTACCTAATATTCAAATGAACCGGATGGCATTTGAGAATAATTTATGAGTAGCTTAGTGAGTATTCAAATAAGTTTATAAATAAAACGCTCGTTAATACGTGTCATGTGCTTAGTCCTTTTATTTTTATGCCGGAAAATATGTATTTAAAGTAATTGAATACTATATATTCGTCTAGCTAAAAATCAGATTCTTAAGTAAAAGTGGGAATTAAATAATTAAGAATGCCGCATACAGTCCTGGCTGTTCCAAACTAAATTTCTTTTTTGAACACGGAACGTAATTTCTTTTCTTATTTCTAACAAAGGTGGAGTATGAACATAAATATAATTAATAACAACCCCTAACGCGTTTCTGGCTGAAGTTTCATTTGTTCGCAAAGGAAAATCTCCGCTACATGTAACCTATGCATTGCCATTTATCTTTTTCCACAAAAGCCGGACATTATTGTTCGGTCCAAACACTCCTAAATCTTCGGAAAAGTAATATATATTCGTTTTGCCCGCTGCGTTGTGGGCTACACAGACGATAGTCAGTTGCCTCGGTACTTTTCTGTATCTACTAATGTTTAATACATTGCCAGTTCTTGTTCGTTACTTTAGCCCTTCAGTAGTGTAGCCGGTGCGACGGAAAAGCGAACAGAAGTTTTCCTCGTATAGAGCATGTTTTCTAAAATCCATGCAGTTTCATTACGACTGTTTTAAAGGAACGTTTCTATTGATGTAAAGTTTGTGAATTAACTTTGACATGGTTCTATTGTTGCAATCCAAGATTGTAATACAAACCTTATCTCAAAGAAGTAAAGTTAAAATTTTATTACTTTTCAATATTTTTGTAACCGTACATCATTGAAAATTTCTGTTATTTGTTTGTGTGCAGAGATATTTGCAAATTTAGATTGATGTGGGGAATATTAAGACATTCTTTCATATAGTTCATTGTTTTCGACGTATTTAGTGCTTAGGTGATTTGTGAATGTAGGTTAACCACCTAACTGTTTTAACTTTTAGTCTTAGCATTTGTCTTTTGTTTGTGACTAACACGTCACATGTTTGAAATGTAATAGTAAAAAGTTATTCAAAGTATAATAATAATATGATTTTTTAATTCATTAATTAATCATATTACGCGGTAGAACTACGCTGCAACTATATTATCGAAGAAGCTGACGTGTTTTCTACCGACTTCAAAAAGGAGACGGTACTCAATTCGACTGTATGTTTTTTTTATGAGGTAAACTCATAATTTTTTACTGGGTGAACCGATTTCGATGATTATTTTTTTATTTGAAAGCTGGTGCTTTAGGTACATGTGGTTTCATATAAATTTAATCAAGGTCTGACCATTGGTTTTTAGGTAATCTATGGTTTTTAAATTATACTTAATAATTTATATTGAAGTCGGTTGTACAAAATTTTTAATTTTAAATTATTTTATAGAATAAGGGTGATAAAAGAGTACACAGACCACTGTGCCACAATGGTCTGTGATTGAAAAGACACAAGTGGATGTGGTTGCCCATAGACATCTATATCTATCATTGGTTAATAATTAAAATTGAGATACCTACGTTGTTACCCTAGAGGACTATGATGGAAAAGTTGTAAGGTGTAAAAAATTAAAGAGCAAACCACTGAGGCATTGTTTTCTGTATTAATATCCTAATACCTACTCTAGAAACTGATAAACTTTTATTAAAAACTAACTTCTCAGTTAAATGACATTGTGTAACAAAAAAACTTTACCGCACGTAGTAGGTAGGTACATATATTCTAGGAATTAGAAAACTTGAATATTTTTTGACATTAGATAATATACATTAGGTATCTACATAATGCAAGATAAACATTTCATGTGTAATATTGTTAGTAGCCCACACACGTTCGGTACGATGTACACGGCCATTAAGATGTTAAAATTGAAGGTAGGTATAGCCTATATAGGTTTCACTACCTACTGAGTATAAGTCGCCTTTAATTTTTGAGAGGGTTTTGGATCATTTGTCTACCGCGCTGCTCCAATGAATGAAGACAGTTTACACATAATATGTTGTCGAAATATTTTACCTAGTCAGGTCATAAGTATTGTCACACAGTAAAAACTTTTCTTTTAGAATGCTAGCCACAAAAAAGTTTATTGAATTCGAATTTCGAATTGTTCATGAAAATAAAACTGTATACTTTTTAGAATTTTACTCATTTTTAAATATGGAGTGGACGCTTAAAGAAGACCGTGTTGCAGTTATTGCGTTGCATCGTTGCGGTTACGCGCCAATTCAAATTTTTGACATACTGAAAAATTTGAATATAACCAAAAGATTCGTTTATCGTACCATCAAACGATACAATGAAGACTCTAGTGTAGATGACAGGTCAAGAAGTGGTCGCCCTCGGTCTGTTAGGACTCCAGCAGTGATAAAAGCTGTGAGGGCGCGAATTCAAAGAAATTCCAAACGTAAGCAGAAACTGTTGGCCCTTCAGATGGGGTTAAGCAGAACCACGGTGAAAAGGGTGTTAAATGAAGACTTAGGGCTTCGGGCATATCGAAGAAAAACAGGACATCGTTTGAATGCTCGTCTAATGGACCTGAGACTGAAGAGATGCCGCGCTTTGTTGAAGCGGTAGGCGGGAAAAAAATATCGAGAAATTCTTTTTTCGGATGAAAAAGCTTTTACCGTAGAAGAGAGCTACAACAAACAAAATGATAAGGTGTACGCACATAGTAGTGAAGTAGCGAGCAACCGTATTCCGCGTGTCCAACGAGGTCATTTTCCATCCTCACTCATGGTATGGTTGGGAGTTTCTTATTGAGGCTTAACAGAGGTACATTTTTGTGAGAAAGGTGTAAAAACGAATGCAGTTGTGTATCAAAATACAGTCCTGACGAATCTTGTGGAACCTGTTTCTCATACCATGTTCAATAACAGGCACTGGGTATTCCAACAAGATTCTGCGCCAGCTCATAGAGCGAAGAGCACACAAGACTGGCATGCGGCGCGTGAAATCGACTTCATCCGGCACGAAAACTGGCCCTCCTCCAGTCCAGATTTGAATTCGTTAGATTACAAGATATGGCAACACTTGGAGGAAAAGGCGTGCTCAAAGCCTCATCCCAATTTGGAGTCACTCAAGACATCCTTGATTAAGGCAGCCGCCGATATTGACATGGACCTCGTTCGTGCTGCGATAGACGACTGGCCGCGCAGATTGAAGGCCTGTATTCAAAATCACGGAGGTCATTTTGAATAAACTTTAGTGTCATAGGAATCTATGTTTTGTTAAGTTCATTTTGATATATAAATGGTTACATAATGAATAAACTTGTTTCAATTATTTTATATTAAACATGTGACAGAATCTATGACCTGAATAGGTATTTTACAAGTTCTTTTTAAAAGTTCTTCATATATCGTGGAGGAAGTTACATACATAAATTGCACATGGACAAATATCCAGACTCGGAACAATTATTTGTAGGCCATACAAATTCTCTTTCAGTGCGCGATTCGATCTCGCGGTCCTGTATGTAGACTAATACACTTTTCTATGTATTACAATTTTCGTATTCGTATATATTCACAAATACATATTATATAGCTTAAAAATTATGTAATGTAGTAATTATCTTTATAAAAACAACGTAAATAAAAAATAAAACTGTCGTACATAAAATTACATACTGTAAATATTCAGCATAGTCGGAGTAGTGTTACCTCTAAGAACTCATACTTCTCGGTATTACGTAATGGATGAGCGTAATTTGAGAATGAACTCAGTAAAGCAGCGTCAAAATATGTAAAGATCTTTATCTTTTCCTTAAAATGGCTTGGGAAAAAACATAAAGAAGGTGGTGTCACCTGATCCCGACAGGCGTGATTTATTGGCCGCGGTGTGGACGTGGCCTTAGGTCCCGACCCCGAGTTATGACGCCCCGAAATAATTTACCTACATGTGACAAGAAACAAGTAGGTAGAAACCGGTATAATGACTGCGATAATTCAGATCATTCGCGTTTTATTTGGCCGCAAAAGTGGTTCCGTGTAACGAAAAGTTAATAATAAATTAATTTCGCATCAATCAACTTAGTAGCTAAGTGTTTAAATTATTTTATTAATTTGTTCGGACGCCAATGTTAAGCAAATTCAATGATAAATATTGAAATATATTAATGTACAACGGTATACTCAGACAAGTACCTACCAACAAAATCTCTGTGTAGCTCTCCGATGAATTGTTACATTGAAACCTAAGTGTAGTACCTAACTAACCTAACTGAATGATAACCATGAAGTATTGCGTGGAATATTTCGTGCGCCACACATATGCTCTTACGAGTGCATAACTTTTTTTTGTCTGAATGGAGAGCCTGACTTTAACCACTGAACCGTGTTTAACCTGCTACTCACTCCTCCTGCAGAAGTAGAGACACGCTGCAGCTATATTATGGTTGTAGCACGAATGGGTCGCCTTGACCGGGGTAGGCCCACTCTCTCACAGAATACCAGCGTAAAATAGCAGCTGAATGCTGCTGTGTTTCGTATGGTGAGTGTAAAGAACAGGTGACCCTTTTTACTGGAAATGAGGCATTTCATCTTAGTCCTCAGGGGTGACAGCACATCTGCGTTTTGATTCTTAATCGAGGATAGATGTGGATGTCTATGGGCCACAGCATCCACTTACCATCAGGTGGATTGTGTGCTCGTTTGTCACCCATATTCTATTAAAAAAAACTCCTACTTTCACGAGCCTCGTTTCGCGCTTGTCTGTTCAGCCTCAATAGCCTGCCAGCACCTAGCTTGCTTGCTATCTAAGCTAGAAATGCTTCGATCAACGCGTGATGTTATGATACTATCGGCAAGGTTTCTGGGCGCGGGTAGTACCTATTTAGAACGCACTGCTACATCGCAAGCTTTTCGCAGCTCTACATTCAGCCCTTAGGCTTAATTCAATAAAACAGTTCTCTTGTCACATGCGATAATTAATAGCACTTTTCGCCCAACGACCCTAATGACTGATGCATAGTGACTAACGATAAGGCTTATTAATATACTGTGACAAATTAAGGTCAGCACCAAGTTGTTAAATTAATTAATTTCAAACGCAGTACGGTACCCTGCCACAGAGATTAAGCTCATACCTTATTTTTACTTCTTGTCATCAAAATTATGGAGATGAACTTCGTTTCTTTTAAATTTACTTATTATTAATCATGCAGTGCTCATAACTGAGATCACAATAAAAATATTTCGATACGGGAACATAAATTTAGTGTTTATATAAGAGTTTAATTTCGTGGAATTAAAAATATATAAGTCGAATAAACAAATATTTAAATTCAAAAACATTTCTTGTTCGAGAATAGGGTCTCGGATAAAAAGAGTTATTCTAGAATTTGGGTCTCTTTTTATCAGACCCAGATTTAAATAAATAAGTAATTTATTTATAGTGAGATTTAATAATATGTAATTTGTTAAAATAATGATAAACAGCTTTTAATTATATTTCTTTAGGATGTATCATAAAGACATGTAGACTATAGACTATAGGTAGTTAATACAAGTAAAACAGGAACGGATAAATTCGTACGAGGTTTTTTTTATATATTATAAGTACGAAATATATTTTTGGTGATTTAAATTTATTTCTTTCTAATTTAATTCTTTTATAAAAGCTATAATGTTAGTAATAGATAATATTTAAAAAAATATTAAATATTTCTTATATAAAATATTAAAATTTTTTGTTTTTAATTTAATTTTTTTTAATTTAAAAGAAAAAACAAAAATTAATAATTTTTATCTGGAGTTAGCCGTGGTTAACTATGACATTGCATTGGTACGTCATACACCTCAGTCCCCCCGTGACCATGGGTGCTGTAAAGTACTCGAAACGTCGGGAATATAAAATAAGTTAAAATAAGTTAATATACGCAATAAAATCCGTAAAACTAGTTTTATTTAAATGTGTAGTGTTAACGTAAATATAAGAAATTAATATTAAAAACATCAAAATTTTAAATGATAGATCTAAATGTAGGTAGGTGGGCCCCCCTGCCCGGTAATTATTACCAAAATATTTCATTCATGAGTCCGCTAAATTATTTGTAGCTGTTATGGCTTGTTAGTAAGGAGGGGAAGTTAGCAGTGTGTCCTGCTATGCAAGATTTGTTGTCTTTTAATTTAATTTTAAATTCAAAACTAATATAACAATCTTAAAATTGCTAAGAAAAATGATCAAATCCATAAGCTGGGATACCAAAATGTCTATATTCCTTTCAAAAAACAACGATCTAAAAAATATCCAGGAACAAAGCATTTTGGACCTTAAAATGAAAGCGTTTAGAGATAAATATGTGTCGTATCTAAAGCGTTAATACGTCACTGAATCCAGCAGCAGTGGGAGCTCAAGTAAAGTGGAAGAAGTCCCCGAGAAAATTGGCACAAGTGGTTTTAGCTAGAATGGCAAACGCGGGGCGCGACGACGCACGGGGACAAATCACAGAGCAAATATACTACAGAAGTGACAATATTGGTATAGACAATTCATTCGTGTTATTGTGGTGATCTTGTGTTGTGATTGAATAATTTGGAAAGAAATAAGAGGAAAAATCACATTTATGTTTTGACGACTATAGGAAATGTCTCCCAAATAACTTACACCAGGCGTAAAGTATAATATATACTGGAGACGTGTAACACCGTCAAAAATGAGAGACGTCTGATACCTACTGCGATTGTAATCCGTCTTCAGAGCGTGACGACGGCAAATCTTCCTTACGACGAGAATTGCCCATACTGAGCAGTGGAATATTGCGAACTGATAAAGAAAAATAAGCTATCTATATTGCGTTTATTGTTTTAACTATTATTAACAAAAAATGAAAAAAATATATTTGAAGTTCATTTTCTATACAGCAGTTAACACCTATGGATGTTGCTAAAATAAATTATAACAAACAAAAATAACCTTGTTTTATATATTGTTATAATAATAAGACAATTGAAAGATAGATATAGCATATCATCTCTGAGGCAGTACCTCATACTACATCACAATTATTATTCCGTTAGTTTACATGGTATACAAGTACTGCTCCCTAGTCTACCACTGACTACTTCTATTTATTCCCAGTTAGGGGTATACTACTACATCCTATTCCTATTCTCTTCCAATATTAGTCTGTCCTCTTCTACTTATATTATCCCTATCTTTCATTCCTTTCTAAAATTTACAAAAATGACGTCATAACCAAGAGAATCAAGGTCTAAATTGAGTTACAAAAGTTAGTAAAGTTACACCCTTAATATATGTCCCACTGTTAAGCACAGGCCTCTTTTCACTACTGAGAGGATTTCAGGGCAAGCAAATGTCGACCACGCTGCTACAGTGCATGTTGACGGATTTTACAGAGGTGCTTAGCCTTGAGCTACCAAGGCTTACGTACTAAAAACGTTAATTAAAAATAATCAGCACAACGATCACCATACCCTACCTACCAAGCGTGGTGATTATGGAAACGCCTCTTACTTTGAGTCATCCGTATGTACGCCAGGTAAGCATTGGGTCATTCATAAAATTTATACTGGTGAATTATCCATATGACTATGATACTAAAAATTAATTTAAAAAAAATATATTACACCCTATAAAAGTCCATTGCTAAACATAGGCCTCCCTCATAGGAGTGCCTTATAGGTGAAATTTTGCCATTGTAAGTGACCACGCTTGGCAACCGCAGTTTTTTTATACTGCTGCTCATCTCCTGTTTCAGTTTCCTTCTATCACCTCTTACGACACCTACGGGACGATATGGGGTAGTGGATATTTTTTATACCGCCCCTACACGGTTATATTAAATATATATATAAATACGATAACGCTATTAAATATATATAACATTATTTGAATCAGTAGAAGCATATCTGTGCCTTTTTATTCTATGACATCAGTATTGGGGTGGCCGTCGAATGTTCGCCCAGAGATAGCACTCGCGGCAAGATGTATTGCTGCTTACGAAAAATTTTCAACAGTCCTCTATCAGATTGGCCCCGAACGGAAAATAAGAGGGGACAGCGAGAAATAAATGAACGTTGTAAATATCCCTATGACAATAATACAGGTCAGCAATAGATTTTCTTTGCGAGATAAAATATATATTATTAATGTAAGAACAAAATGGGATAAAAAGTAGTCTACTGATGAACTTGTGCGTGAAATGGACTATAGAATTGGCAAACTTACATAACAGTGGCACTTGGAAGTCATTTACAGCCTTGTGATGGAATCCAAGCGTGAGTTATGATATACTTGACATTATTTTTATTAGCAATGACATCAAAGTTAGGCTATCAGTTTTTCCGAAATGCTAATCGAAATATACTTAAGTGTCGAAGATTTATTTATTTTTATGACAGTCTATATCAATGAACGTATCTACACACGTTCAAATGTTTGTTCAAAGGAATTGGTCGTGTACTTTTGTTTGTTATTTAATGTAAACGTAGGAGAAATGGTTTTAAAATATTTAATGGACATAATTAAAATTAAAAATAAACTATTTTCTTTAAATACTCAATTATCAGCACCTGAGCTCTTATTAAACCTCTGTTAAAATAAAACATGTAGGTACATAATATATATGAAAAACATATGAGGTAACTTACATGTCGGTGGAATATTAATTTATTTAGAAGTGTAGAATTATTAAGACAAAAAGAAATGTGATTTACCATCCAGGGTTTCAAAACTTACCACTGGGTAAGATTTTAGTCAACAATGACTCAGGCGCGGTCCGAAAGGAAGGGTCACAGGGGACATGACCCCCCACCCCAAATCGTACACGTCAAATTAAAAATCTTCTAAAAATTACTGACAGACTCTTCGGAAATGACGAGGAATATTTTCGGAGGGCTGTTTATATTCCACTGATGGATAGTATAATGTCTGACCTACAAGGACCGACTTTCTGCGGATACTAGGCACTTACTTAGGCATTTTTATGCCAAAATCTAAATTTACAGAAGAAGATCTCCTTAATGTGAAGAAAGTATCAGATTTTTATTCCAATTTCTTGAGTGTTCCTGCTGCCACTCTCGTTACAGAGTATCGGCTATGGGTTTCAAAGTGGAAACGGGGGCTCAAAGCAAATACTGATATAAAATTTCCTAAGTGTGTCGTTTCTACAATCGAAATTTGCGACTATGATCTCTACCGAAATATAAAGACTGCGGAAAATTCTGGCAACTCTTCCTATAAGTGGTGCGACATCAAAGAGATAATTTTCTACGCTAAGCCGTGTAAAAACTTGGTTGAGAGCAAACATGTTAGAATCCAGAGATAGCCCCAGACGTCTCAAATATTATCACCCGATTTGCCAATAAAAATAGAAGACTTCCATTTGTTTTATAATGTGTGCAATAAAATTGTGTATTTTGCAATAAATTCTAATTTACTGGACATATTTTATTATTAGTGACCCCCTCCAAAATTTCAGGCTGCAGCCGCGCCTGCACTGACTTCTAATAATTAAAAAAAAACTGAAATTAGCAAATAAACATTGTAGCAGTGTGACGTACTAATTTCTCGATAGTTGGTCCCAGTATTTGGACTTACATCTCGTGTATGGGATCCTATACAACTCTTTCTATACAATATGTTATATAGTTAGTAGGTACTGCTCATATAATTAAAGGTAAAAGAGAGCTGAAATAAATTCAATTAATAATACAAATCACACGTTCCAAGAGAAACTGTCTCGGATTTTTCTTTCGGAATTTATTTCCGAGGGCCCCCTCCCAGAGACGCAGTGGTGGGGAGCGACACCCAAAAGGGGGGCGCGACTTCATTTCGCCCGCGTCGTTTATCTTGAGAAACATAATTCAGGGACGAAGTCTCTGTCAACTTATTCCTATTCTCTCGCCTAAGCGTGAAATGGGAGTGTTATACTTTTTTTTATAGCCGCTACGAGACTGGGACTTACTTGTCTTAAATATTTTAAATTTAAATTGATTATATGAGTTTATATCGACCACAAGAATTTGGATAACTTATAATATTATGGAGTTTAGTTTTAACATTGGAGTGAGGAAATAAAATTTATGTTTTATTTATTTCTTATGTTTTCGCATTTGGATTTAACCAATCAAATCAAAATTTTCTTCTACTTCATCGTTTGTCCGTAATGTTCATCGCTGGACTTGAGCCTCTCTCATTGTGGGAAGGAAGTCCCTTAGTCGTCACACACCAGTAGTATAGCATCTTTAACGCAGCTGCCCGTCATTGGTCTGGGCATTCTATGGCCGGCGTAAAAAGTGTAATATTTTCCTAACATTATCCGTATCTGCTTCATACGACTTCATGATAGAGCCACGCTGCAGATATAATATAGTTGTAGCACGTATGGATTGGCTCGATCGAGCAAGTACCACGTTATCACAGAATACCAGCGTGAAATTGCAGCTTAATGCTGCTGTGTTTCATGTGATGGCTGTAGAAAACCGGATACCCTTTCTAATTCACCGTGTAAATAACTCCTTAAATTACGTATTCAAATAACTGTTATTCTTAGAACGACTAAGGCGTCTAAAACGAGTGACTATGAAGAGCAACGCACATAACTCATTCAGTAACCGAATGTAATGGCGATATGATATTGGGAGGGACGTTATCGGTCGTCTGCCAGTCTGCGGCTCGTAAATAACCCGCATTCATTACACCCCCATAACATGGATGTTAGAGAAAAGTATTTAATAGAGGATTCGCTATTGTATTGACAAATGGAATGGACTGGTATATCATGTTATCCATTGCAGAAATTACTACAGCTTCGACAAACGTAAGTTAGAAATAAATTCTTAAGATATTTTTGGGATGTGTTGTTTTTTATAGTATACGGTGACATACGAGCATACAGTCCACCTGACAGTAAGTGGTTACTGTGACCCATAAACATCTAAAACTATCTTCGTTTGTAAATCAAAATGCAGATTCGTTGTCACCCGTGAGGATTAAGATGGAATACCTCTTTACCAGTAAAAAGGGTCTCCGGTTTTCTACACTCACCATACGAAAGACAGCAGTGTTAAGCTGCTATTTTACGCTGGTATTCTGTGAGAGTGTGGTCCTTCCCCGATTGAGCCGACCCATTCGTGCTACTACTAATATAGCTGCAGCATGGCTCTACCACGTATAAAAGTGTCCTAAAAATATTACCCTGTCAATTCTTTTTCTTTATAGAATTAGGGTGATAAACGAGCACATAGTTCACCCGATGGTAAGTGGATGCTATGGCTCATAGACATCTATCCTCGAATAGGAATCAAAATGCATGTGCGTTATCACTCCTGAGGACTAAGATGTAATGCATCGTTACCAGTTAAAACGGTCCGATTCACTCACTCACTCTGGTCGAGACTACCTATACGTGATGTAGCTAGCATAGCTGTAGCTTGGAAATACCGCATAAAAATGTCAATGCTTTAATAAAATTCCTTGCAAATAAGTAAGTTTTCAAATTTTTTTTTTAATTAGTATAAAATTCCGGTGTGCGTGTGTTTGTAATTCTTCCCCTCTTGAACGGCTTGACCGATATTGATGAATGGGTCTTTAATCCAGATCTAGAAATGACCCGTGCGAAGCCAGAGTGCATTGTTAGGAATATATGTATATGTAACTAACGCGTATCTACCAAGTAAGCAACTACGCTCATGTGATATTGTTGTAATTCTCAGATCACAATTAAATCAAAGAGGGGGCTTAAATGTGAAAGCATAATACGGAGAGCTCAACATTAAACCTTACATCTACTAAACTAATTGATATATAATACCTATATTTTCGTTTTAAAGTGTGAGTTTAAGTTGTATAATGTTGATAGTTGGGTAATGCAATCGGCCAGACAAAATTTATAAAAAATATTGCTGTGGTTTCTATGCAAAACCTTACATATGTTTTTCAAACTCAATAGAGAAACAACAAAATCAACAAAGAAACTCAACAACCGTAAGAGTGGCCTTTCAACAGAACTGTGCAAATACCTACAGTAGTAGCTCTACGAGTTAGCTATAGTTACTATATATATATATATATATATATATATATATATATATATAACCTATAGTAGTAGTAGCCAAGTTGTAAAACGCTTTAGCCCTTTCCACCTAAACAACGTGGGGATGCATATTGGAGTTGTCAACCATATTCGGGGCACCAGCGCCGTGTAAAGAATTGAGGGGTGTGAGGATGTATGACGGTTGACTGAAGTGTAAAGTGATTTCTATTTCTTTATGTTTTAAGCTTAGCACCGGAAAAAGTTGTCCTAGCCCCTACACCCATGGACACTTTTGAAATCACCTAAATTATCGCTATCAACAAACAAACCGAAACTTCGTTGACATCAGGCGTGGGACATCCTTAATCGTACGTACAACCGATACGTCATTTGACGCAATAACGGTCAAACGATAAATATCGCTTTGCGCAGACAACACGCGCAAAGTAATATATGAAGTTAAGAATAAATAGGCAATTTAGTGCGGGACGCACGTTCGGCCGAATATTGGCGAATATTGGCGGGAGCGGGCGGTGGATTTCCATACCGTATCGCAATTCGTGGGGTGCGTTTATGGGGTAAAAATTAAGTCGGCGAATTCGGTGCGTGGTTGATTTTCACTTGGATAGTTAAAAATATTATGAATATTGGAATGTATGTAATTTGATCTTATGTTAAGAGTTATCAATTCCACTTGAATGAATGCAAAAATTGTGGATTTGTGTTTTATTTTCTGGGAATGACCCCTTAATATGTTGTGAGTTTTTTTATCATCTCCTACACTGCACTGAATCTCAACATTGGTATACCAAAACCCTTATTTTTCAATTTATGCATTTCGGCCATTTTCAGTCCGAGCAATCTTGATGGTGGTATTAACATCGTCGTATGTTAAGAGTTATTCACAAAAATAAAAATATAATGATAACTTTTTTTTAAAACTTCTGTCATATGTTACAGTTAATACCCTAAGAGGTTTTTTCAACATTTACTCACTTTATAATATTACTAAAACGTTCATTTCAATAAATTTAATTTTATACCATCAATTTAAAAAAATATGGTTAATGTTTGAAAATTGTAAATGTTCAATTGAGTAATGTAATTTTTGAAGTAAATAAAATTTAAATTATTCCTACTTTTTGACGTTAAGTTATTCGAGTCTAAGTCAGCGCAGACCAAGGCTCCCCGGGCTCACTAAGGTATTACTGCTGGGGTGCGCGAAACGAAATGTGGCTTTAAAAATTTGGAACACAATCCGGCTATTTGTCTTTCCTACGTCTCTTATAAATCAAGGAATAAAGCAGCCAACAATGCTTTATGGCGGAAAAAAGGTTACATAAGATGGGGAAATAGCATACAGGCCTCGTACATACATATATTATGAATCATAGAGGTTGCGTGAAAATGCTATGAGCTCAGTCAATGTAACGAAGAAAACTATTTCGTAAGAATTCAATTTCGAAAAATACTAACTAATAACATAATTCTTCATCTTTTGTTACTTAAATATTCCCTAGATATTGTTATTACTATCTTTTAGCGAAATAAAGTTCAATCAATTAAATTCGACTAAGAATTATGACAATAGACATAAGGTATACATAGCACGTAGGGTTTCTGTTCATCATCCACCCTTACAGTCTATCACAAGTCCAGCGCTGAACATACGCCGCCTCCATTTTTTCTTACATGAGGATATTTACCATAGTTGCCACGCTTGGCAAGCGGGTTGGCAAATGCAGATTTTGTTTCTTCTTTTAATTCGTATTGAGTTGTTGTCGGTAAGACACTGTAACCCATCTACTGTTTCAGTTTCCCACTGTCGCCTTTTACGACACCCACGGGATGATAATATGGGGTAGTGGATTCTCAAACGATGATACTTCACGGTGTTTCTGTTGCTACCTGCTAAATATTGCGACGAAGTAGTGTCTGGAATTAATTGGATATGTAAGGCGTAAAATAGAGCTCATAGAGAGATTTGAGAAAGACCTATTCGACACATGTAGTATGATAATGATTTATGTGGTACATAGTCTATATATATCTTTATATATAAAAATTACGTGTCACGTTGTTTGTCCACGATGAACTCCTAAACTACTGAACTGATTTCAATGAAATTTTGCACACTCTATGCAGTTTGGTCCAACTTGAGAGATAGGATAGTTTTTATCCTGATAAGTGACACTCATTATTTTTTTATTACGAATTTAAGGATTTTTTATATGGAGGGTCGTCGAAAAGGGCAGAACAACGTCTGCCTGATCAGCTAGTATATATAGGTATATAAATCAATAGCTGTCCGTTAGTCTCGCTAAAACTCGAAACTGGCTAGACCGATTCTGTTTTTTTTTTCTGTGCGTGTTGTGTGGTTGCTCCCTGGATGGTTTAGATTCACAATTGGACCCAGTAGGTGGCGCTGTTGTAGAGAGCCATAAAACACCCGCGCGAAGCTTTTTTTTATAGGATAAGGGTGACAAACGAGCACACAGTCCACCTGATGGTAAGTGGTTGCTGCGGCCCATAGACATCTACATCTATCCTCTGTTACAAATCAAAATGTAGATGCGTTGTCACCCGTGAGGACTAAGATGGAATGCCTCATTTCCAGTAAAAAGGGCCTCCGGCCACCTGCACTCACCAAGCGAAACGCAGAGGTAAACCTAGAGGTTTACCTAGAAGTAGACTTCACGCTGGTTTTCTGTGAGGTCGTGGTACTACCCCGGTTCGAGCCGGCCCATCCGTGCGACAGCAAAAGCTGCCGCGTGGCTCTACCACTGTTAAAAAGCTTCGCCGGATTGCTAGTTTGTAATATCTGTTCTGTTCTTACGGTGCGTACACATTATATAAAATAACATGTTATATAACATGTTTCAGTAATGAGGAGGCTTAATGTTATAAAACGTGTTATATAACGTGATACAAACGTTATATAACTCGAACGGCAGAACGACAAACGACAACGTCATACGGCAATGTCATATAACATTGTTATATTGCATTGTTATTCTAATGAATACAGTATTGTTATATATTGCAATGTTGAAAAACAATGTTACATAATGTGGACGTGTTATAAAACAAAAGTTATACAACATGTTACTTGATCTGTACGCACCCTTAGGCTTGACTAGTAACGTAGTAACGTTCAAATATCTAAAATTATTCAAGGACTTACACCTTTTTACTTTACGATCATGCTACAAATTAACTAAAACAAATTAAGATGTTATCGAGTTTAATTAGAAGCCAGTATTTCGACATTTCAAGTGCTTTCAAAAAGCTTGATACGAAAGAATGACATGTTTGACATGCTGACATCATAATTAGTGTACTCACTTAAAATTAGAATTTTAAGATTTTTAGTTATGATTAAAAAACTAAAGTGTTATCTGTTTACAATAGTTTTATCTTTATCATTACACTGCAAAAAGATATGAGCGGCCATTTTAATATCCGCCATCATTATTTAAGCGACGTCACATCCGTCCACACTAGCCGATGCATTCGCAGAATTATTACCGTATAACGCACTATATCATGGTAAATTTACGACAACCTGAATATGATAGATTTTCAATCCGGCGCCCATAATGTACGGCGAAAAATACTCCGCCGTCAAAATATAGAAATAAATAAAGTTGTGACAGCCAATTAATAACTAGCAAAGTGTCAGTCCTCTATATAAAAACTTTGGAAAAAGGATGTAGAGACTCACAAAGAGAAGAGTCGTATGTAAAAAGGTCCGATATAGCCCATAAATTTGGCAGGATTCAAAACAAATCGCCCTTATTCATTACACGCATGACTTATTGCCGCGACAGGTCGTAAAACATAATGCACTTACATAAACGCCACAAAGGTGTGGAATCGACACACAATACAGTTTTAGAGATTAACAGAAACAAAACTGAGACGAACAAAGGGCAGATTTCGGTTCATTAGACACGTTTTTCGAAAAACAGCAGCCATAACTTATTATATGAATATGCATCTAAACTATTAATGGATTTGTCACAACCATTGAACGTGAATGGGTGTTAAGATATATCTTTAAAATATAATAAATAAGAATTTAAATTGCAGTAGTGACAATTAAATTAAGTGTTAATAATTTAATTAACGATCCATTAGCATTTTATGAATTTAAAAATAGACAAAATGAATTTTTGTTGATAAAATATCATAATATTGTGATATTATAATGTAATCAAAAATATTTTGTTTTGTTTTATTGTATTAACCCAGTTAGCACTATGTTATATTTTCTTTATGTGCGTCAGTAGCTTATTAGCGCTTAAATATAGGGCACTAACAAAAATGTTAAAATCGAATGAATTCAAGCTTTTTATATCAAATATCACATAACGAGAACCTTATCAAGTGCCGCAAAACGTTATGAGATGTCGAATCGAGAAATAAATGGCGTTCAAATGTGTGATCGAAGATGTACAAAAAAAGGGGGAAAATGAAAAAATGTTGGGCAACATGATAAATTTCTCTGCTTAAAGTGTAAAATTGAGCGTTTATTTATGAGCATGGTTGTGCATTGTGCCTTGAAGGAAGGTCATGTTATCTGATCTCGCTGGGCCTCATTTTAAAGTGTACCCGAGCTCGCGGTTTGACTTGAAAGCAATGTTTTGCTTATCAACAAAATATATCGTTCCGACAGTAGATTAGTTGGTATTTTGTTGACAATTTATATTACAGCATATTTGAAGATTGCAAAGTATCTTAATAATATTCAAGATTCAAGAAAAGCAGAAGTAAATTGCTAAAGTGATCTTATTTTCTTCTTTAATTTTCCATCTTCTCCAGTAGAATAAAGTTGTACTAACAGATTATTTATCGTTATTAACAATAACGATAAAACTAGGTTAAGTTAGCAATTTTCGGCCAACTTCTTTAAAAAACTGCTTATCGTGCCCTTGTCTTTCGACTAGAATTTGATACATGTATCTACATTATACACTGATCAATATATTACACATAACATAACAATATTTCAGTACACTCCATCAAATGTCCAACGCTGAACATGACTGTCTCAACGATCTTGTCATTTGCGCGATTGCGGACGGGACCCAAGGTACGAATCCCGAGTCGGGTCAAAATCAGTTAATGAGTTTTTCTATCAAGAATTTCTTAGTAGCATCTCGAAGTCAGGAATTCCGTGGTGTTTCATCCACGTATTTAAAAAGTATATAAATCCGTTTGTACACTCTCCGGTTCCGGTTACAGTTCTCTCCGGACGTGCTAGAGTACCATCCCATTGGACTATGAAATCAAGGAAAAAAAGAAATGCATCTGTGCTTGTGCTAACAAACGTTCACCATAATCCTACCTGCGAAGATGGCTAGTCTCCGCTAGGACCGGCCGACGTGACTGAAATTTATCCTCCATAGAGGACATTAATACATAATTGTGCATCGAATGAAACCAGTCCGACGTTAATGTCATTACTACTTTTTCGCGATATGCGCGAGGCAAAAATTAACCATGAACATGCACATACAGACACATACAGACATCCTCTGAAAAACTATAACATTCGACACAAGCATCTTAAAGATATGTTTAAATACGAACTTTTGAAAATCTGACTCATTGTGTAAAGTTATTGAAATTACACTGAGAAGTTAAAGATACTTAAAGTTATTATATGTCTTATCCAAACTATAATGTATCTTTAATCAACATAATATATCTCTAAGAAATGATATCAAATAACTTTTATTTATTTTCATAAATTTGAAGTAATACCAGTGTAACTATTAGTAGGGAGGACTACAATCGTGAAACACGAGCACACGCATTTTAAACGTATTTAGAGTGGTTTACGGGAATATTAGGAGTTTTATGAGTTCGTGTTGTTTTTATAAAGAAAGAAAGAAACAAGAATTTAAATTATCGTTTTGAGCTGTACTTCTTTAGAAATGTGGTATCAAATAGTCCGTATGAGTAATAACATTCCCAAGTTTTGCAACATAAATACAGTGAGCTGTTGACTCAAAATGACAAAACCGGATCGCACAAACTGTATTTCGACCAAGGATAGCCACGTCATGTGGCGATTGTGACATAAATGATAAATATACGTAAGTAAATATCAAACGCCACTTTAAAAATATTTCTTTCATAACGCAGCAGTAAACTGAAATTAACTCTAAATAATATGAAAAAGATCACATCCTTGACCCTGTTGAAGTTTGTCGTACTAATTCTTGATTCACAAAGAAGCCGATTAACTGATGTCCTCCGCACCGCCTCAGCCATAGCAAGACGTTCTCGCAACTTTAAATTAGGCAAAGAAAGAATTTATTATTCTCCAATCTTCTTTAGCGCGACCACAAATCACGACGGTGCTTTGGATGTAATTGAAAATACATTACGCAACCAAATTAAAGTGGGAAGTGGTACAAGTTAGGAGAGGGCGGCAGGTGGCGTACCCGCGACATCCCCCCACCCGCGGAATGTTTTGGCATAAAATATCGTTTCAATTATTTACGTGAAAGATTTATGGCACTTAGGAAAGTGCGCCGAGAAAAAACTGCGAGCGACGTGTGCACTGAAAGTGTTTTCTTTGAAAACTTATAATGGATATGAGAGTAGGTAAAAGTTTTAGAATCTCTTTTCTATGGTAATTTGTTTTGACTTCGCTTATAAAGATATTACTGTTGTGTAGGTTGTTTATTGACTAAACAATGAACTCGTATACATTAGCAAATAATTTTACATTAAAAATTGTATGTTGATGGTGATTTGTGGTATATTATTATTCTGCCTACCGTAGATGTTTCCTACTGAGGATATAGGTACTCGTACATACGAGTAACTGAGCTGTAACTTTTAGTCTCGTATTATTTATTTATTTTTGATCTTAATATATACATATACGTAACTGCGACTTAATTATATTCTTATAATTGATTCTTCAATAGATGCTCACAAATTAACTTTTTGAAGGGGTTTTTACAAGATATTTGTTTGATTTCATCGGGCAAGGTATTCCAAACACGAGGAGCCTGAAAAGTGAAGGAGTTAGCATAGAACCCGATGAACTCATTTCTTATGAATATAAAACTTGTTAATTGGAGAACATCGAAGAACCCTATCAGTACAAGAGGAGGGATAATAAAATCTAAAATTAAGATAGAAAGAATATTATGGGTCGTTTAAAATAGAGAAAAGATCAAGCAATATTCAGGAGTTGCGCATTTGCCTTAGTTTTCCAATAAAGCTTACAGAAAGGATAATATATCATCATCATCATCATCATCATCATCATCATTACAGCCCTTCACAAGTCCACTGCTGAACATAGGCCTCTCCCAAAGAATGTCACAAAGCACGGTTCTGAGCCACCTGCATCAATCGTCTTCCTGCACGTGCAACGGATTAGTAAGCTGAAGTGGCAATGGGCCGGTCATATAGCTTGAAAAACCGACAGCTGATGGGGAAGAAAGGTTCTCCAGTGGCAGTCTCGTACCAGTAGGCGAAGTGTAGGGCAACGCCCCACTAGATGGAGTGACGACTTGGTAATAATTAAAAAAATGTAAATGTAATATTTAATTAGAAGTAACGACTAGAAATTAGTTGGGGGGTGACTCAAACTTTAGGCCTAGTCAGTTTGGCCTAGGCCTAGGCCAAAAACCAAAAAAATATTAAAAATTCTTATTTCGGCTATAACTGCGCTTTGCAGTTCTTACACAGTCTTTACCTACTTCCCGCATCCGACTTGGTTAGGTCTAGTAATAATTCAAAAGTTAAACGTAAATTGTAATACACGTATGAGGTGTTTAATAAAAAAAAAGTTAAAGTTACAGTATATATACGTCCCACTGTTGGGCACAAATCTCCTCTCATTTCTGAGAGGGTTTTAGGGCATGGAAATGTACGCCACGCTGCCCCAATGCGTATTGGCGAACTTCACGTCTTCGAAATATTTTTTCTTATTTCTCAGACATGCAGGTTTCCTTACGACGTTTTCCGTCACCGCTGGGCACGTGGTAAATGAGCACTTAAAATTGCAAATACAATTTCATTGTTGCCGGCGGGGATTGAACCCGGGTTGCTCGCTTACTATGAAACTTAGAGCAGGCGCTTAGGCTCTGCGCTACCACGAAAAAAAATGAATCAACGCATATACATATCACGTTCTATATTTTAAGTTATTCAAATTCGAATTATTCAAAGTTAATCAACAACTTACAGATAAAATGCTTAAGAGTGTATTATTTTGTATAAGCTTTCTTCTCTTTCTAAGTTTTCACATTTACAAAAAATAATTAAATGTTTCGATATAGCTCCAAGCTTGTTAAATAAAAATATAAGTGTGATGATATGTGTTAACTTTAAAATTCTAATGAGTGATATATAACGGACTTGGCGTATGTACTCAAATCTTAGTGACATCTAATAAATGTTCGAATTAGTTATAATTTACACAAATTTTAACCAAACAATTTTGCCATTTGGTGACACCACGTTAGAGAATCCATCACGTCGTTTCCTACCGTGGGTGAATAGGCGGGGCCTATCGGCAATGCCAATCAATTTAATGTCCTACGATAAAATAGCGGTGTAACCGGTAATTTGGAGCAGCATCTAAAGTGCGGTACGTCTGGTACTATGGTCACCAAACCATCTGCCACGCGTGGCAATCATGGTAAATCTACTGTGATTTTATATTGTTTTCCCTTAATTTTACAGATCCCTAATTTTTTTTATACGATAAGGGTGACAAACGAGCACACGGTCCACCTGATGGTAAGTGGTTGCTGCGGCCCATAGACATCTACATCTATCCTCTTTTATAAATCAAAATGTAGTTGCGTAGTCACCCGTGAGGATTAAGATGGAATGCCTCATTTCCAGTAAAAAGGGCCTCCGGCCACCTGCACTCACCAAGCGAAACGCAGAGGTAAACCTCTACTTCACGCTGGTTTTCTGTGAGGTCGTGGTACTACCCCGGTTCGAGCCGGCCCATCCGTGCGACAGCAAAAGCTGCCGCGTGGCTCTACCGCTGTTAAAAATTTTGTTAATTTCGCATAAGGTTCATATAACTTCATATAACCTTATCTTATTTTATTATTTAGAAGTAGGGTTTCCTTACGATATATTTCTTCACTGTTGAGCACGTGGTAAATGAGCACTTTAAATGACAATTTCAATTTTGATGGTGCGGGCGAAAAAGGAACCCGGATTACTCGCGTACTGTGAAATTACGCGGACTGTGAAAGGAGCGGTTAGCCTCTGAGCAACCACAAAGAAATAGAATAGAATAGAATAGAATAATTTTTATTAAATATAGAATATTACATAAAAAACAATAATCTAACAATTTCACACACAAACACAGACATTGTAACAGTATCGCTCGATGACAACGATAATTCGGATACAGACTCGACCGATCTGCATAATTGTATGAAGGCGAGTGGCCTCTATCCGAATCCGAAACAACACGACATTTATATTGTATTTTTTAAGTTTAAAAAGAAGTAAATAACACTAATGTGATTAAAAACTAAGTATCAAAGGTAACGCCATCTTTTTGTAAATTAGACTCTTTTTGCATCAAAAAACTGAACAATTCGGCATTTTTGTAGGTCGTTGATTCAGCCGCACAACTAGATTTAGTCTAGTAAGCAGTGTAGCTGCAACTAGTTTTATTGTACGTATAGGACTACGTGGACTTTGACAGAGAGGAATGCCTGTGTATGGTATTATGACCGTCAAAATCTACCACAGGTTTTAAAATGAGAACTCTCTAGTTCTTAACCCTGGGTTCAAGGCTTTGACTTCCAAATAACTGATAATTGCATAATTGTTTTATAAGTTACAGAATAACAAATTTTGATGTAACCAGAATAACAAATTAATTTAAATTAATTATTGCAAAAAAAGTAAAATAAGTTTTGCTATAAATAGAAAGATAAGCATTTTCTACTCGTATCTTGACCTAAATCAGTGGTGTAATCGGCAGAAATATTTATATTCCAAACATGACTACTAACAAGTAAAACCAAGGTAAATAGATTCAGATTTACGATATTTACCTATAAAAATGCTGCTTTCTTTAACTTTCCGAGAAAAAAACAAGCTTACTTTCAGGTACATTTTGTTCAGATAAATTTTAGGCACATAGCAAAACAAACATTTCATATTGACAGCGTTTGTTGTCCTTGCCTGTAATAATTCATTGCTGCAATAGGATTGTATCCTTCTTCTTAATTTTTACAAAGAGATTATGGATATCATGCCAGGGTATCATTCCTGCCACAATACCCGCTTACTATTTGATGTCAATCTAGCGCATACTTTTGGTGGAATATGTCGTGACTTTAATATGCTCAGTATTTCTCATTAGTGATCTGCCACGCATTCTAATTCAATCTCAAATGTTGCCACTGCGTGTTTCACGAATTCATCCCCGCTTCTCTTCATGTGATCGAAGAAGGTTTTCTTTATAGGATAAGGGTGACAAGCGAGCACACAGTCCACCTGATAGTAAGTGGTTGCTGTGTCCCATAGAAATCTACATCTATCATCGTTTACGAAACAAAATATAGATGCATCGTTACCCGTGAGGACTAAGATAGAATGCCTCGTTTCCAATAAAAAGGGCTCAGTAAAGGTAACTAAATGTTCCAGTAAAAGGGTATGGAAGATAAGGAATAAGAGATCGCACAATGTAAGATAGACCCTACTTGACACTGATTTCTTGAAGCACCATTGGCTTAAAATTTTGTCTATTTCATTTATAAATTCACAAAAGACTATCAAAAGCCCACTGCTGAACGTAGGCCTTCAGACAGATTGCTGCATAGAGGGGATTAATCCATAGTTAGTGCGTAAAGTGTGGCGTTTGGCAGGCAGGTTTTCAACCGCAGTTTTTTTTATTAGTTTCGGTTGTTACCAAGAAGATCCTGCTGTCCATCTCTTGTTTCAGTATCTTTTTGTTGCCTCTTACGCTTTTGCGGTTCTTTTTCGCCGCCACTACAAAGCAATGTTTTTTTTTAATATTTACAAATCAACATGCTTACAATGTTGACTTACTCGTAAATGCTTAGATTAAAGATAAGTCATCGCGCGCTCTGACTAGATACCGCGCTACCAGCAAGTAACAGCTCCGTGAGTGCGGCATCTTAATATTGTAGTGTGTATAAGACAATTTGCATGATGCTAGTGTGCGTGAAAAATTGTATATGCCAGCAGCTTAACTATTACTCGATTAACGGGAAAATTTATTTTATGCTATGGCTTAGTAGTTAAGTTCATAGTTATGAATGTATTCCAAAAATACTTAAAAATGAATAGTTTATTAATAACGAATGTATTTTTGTGTATATTATGTATAGGTTTTTCTTCTGAATAAATGACATATAAATGATAAGGCCGCCTTTTTATTAGTTTAACTTTTTTATTTACATGTTCAACTAATATTCAAAAATTATTTAAAAAAATAGTTATATATATGGTGTAATCAAAATAGTGCTTTCTATTCTACGGGTCAATATGAACAACTTTTACTTTAGATCTATCTTTCAAATCGCAAGAAAAGTCAGGTCTTCCATACATTTTGAGCAAGTTTGTACGAAATTTTGTATGGAATAACTGACTTTGAGATATTTTTTATAGGATCAGGGTGACAAACGAGCACTCAGTCCACCTGATGGTAAGTGGTTGCTGTGGCCCATAGACATATACATCTATCCTCGGTTAAGAATAAAAAAGATACGTTGCAACTCCTGAGGACTAAGATGGAATGCCTCGTTTCCAGTAAAAAGGGTCTCCGGTTTTCTCTACACTCACCATAGGAAATACAGCAGCGTTAAGCTCCTATTATATGGTATTCTGTGAAAGCGTGGTCCTTCCCCGGTCGAGCTGAACCATTCGTGATACAACTATACCAGTAATATAGCTGCAGTATGGGTCTATCACGTATGCATTGAAAATTTCGAAAATGATGCCATAATAAAAAATATTCATGTTGACGGGCAGAATCATTCCCTAAGTTATTAAGTACTATTTTGTTACACCTTTAGTTAGTATATAAGACCGAGGAAAAATTTTCTTCGTATATTGTATACAAATTCAAGACGTTTTTGTTTTAAAGTTTTATTACATTTAATTATAATATATATGGGTCCATTCTGTTCGATAATTTGTTGCCATCTTGTAGGTAGTGACATAATAAAAAATAAACGTTGCTGTAGAAATCTTGGGATTTTGATTAAAAAAATGCGACAAGTAGTTTTATTTGATATATTCAATACCAGAGATTTGAAGCAACATGGATTTAGTCATCCTATTTATAATGGAAAAAAATTATAAACTTAAATATTAAAACCTCCAGAAAGCTTTCTTATAAAGAACACAAGCAACAAAAGAAAATAATGACTAAAACTTTTAAACCAGTTTTAAGTACTCTAACAAATACTGGAATTTTAGGAATGTTAGTGTGTTTTAAAAGTCTCAAACAGATAACTAATCTTGTGTTCTGGCGTTATCATGATGAAAGACCACTCCTTTTCTGATTATCAATGCCAGCCGTGTTTTTTTTCTATTTCTTGCTTGTCTCATTATTTATTGGTAGTAGAGATCCGAATCGATGTTTTTACCCGGCGGTAAAAGCTCATGATAAACTTTCAATACCACCATACACACAGCATCATTTTATTGCGTGTTAATCCAGGTTTCGCTTTAGTCTGTAAACAAAACACATATCAGTACAGAAAAAAATCACGTTTCTTGTATGGTTTTCAAACAAGAAACGTGATTTTTTTGGGTCCTTTAATATTTTACTTGTTTTCTTTTTTATTTTATGTTGTTATAGTAGCAATATAAATACACATTCTGTGAAAATTCTACATATTACGGTTCATAAGATACAGCCTACTGACAGATAGACGGAACGATAGTGGAGACTTGGGTCCCGTTGATACTCTTTGGGTACGGAACCCTAATAAACGGCAATTATGTCATTTGAGCAATACTACAGAAATAAACATTAAATAATATTGAATTAGGTTATAGTTAAGTTAAATATATTATATTATAAAATATAGTAACAATAAATTCACATATAAAAATCTTAGCCACGGGGAACTTTATTTTTGCATTCGCGGCAACATTGAATAGCATCATTGATATTTTGTGACTTATTTATGGCTCGTGTGATTTTATGTTAAAATTTCGAAATTGTATGATACTTAATGATAGTATGTGATTCCAGTGTATTTCTTATTTCTTGTAGTATTATTTTTACACAGTTTCAATTCGTAAACTGGTATTTTACTTCGGATTATGATCAAAATTTAATAAACATTCGGTACGTTCACCTCACGCGTTGTCTGCAATGCGACTGGCTCGGGTACACCGATTTCGGCGTAGTATTTGTTGCCGCATTTTACATAAGCGCCGGTGGTATCTAGTCAGAGCGCGCGATGACTTATCATTAATCTATGTCGTAAATGATTCTCATCCCTGTTTTCTACGCTGTACGTTTTTTTATAGGATAGGGTGACAAACGAGCACACAGTCCACCTGATGGTAAGTGGTTGCTGTGGCCCATAGACATCTACATTTATCCTCGTTTGCGAATCAAAATGCAGATGGATTGTCACCCGTGAGGACTAAGATGGAATGCCTCTTTTCCAGTAAAAAGGGTCTCCAGTTCTCTACACTTACCATACCAAACACAGCAGTGTTAAGCTGCTATTTTACGCTGGTATTCTGTGAGAGCGTGGTCCTTCCCCGGTCGAGCCAACCCATTCGTACTACCACTATAATACTCGCCACTAGTTAGTTATTTTGAATGCAGTACGTCATCTGTTGGTAATAAACCTCCACCATTAGTAGGATGCAGGAAACCTTTGCAGAAGTACCTCCTTTTGAAATAGAAGTAAATGAAACCAAGACGAAAATCTTAATTTATTACGTTGAAACAATATTGATATCTCTTCATTCTTTTTGGCGATGTATAATAAATATAAAATATAGAATTTTGATTTATTAGTATTAGTTTAGTATCACGTTCAAGTACAAAGACTATCGATAAAATGAAAATAATAGTGTTTTATAAATATTTAATGTAACTGAAAAGTGCAAAGCAGAAGCAGGTAGGTACTTTTCTACCGACTTCAAACAGGAGAAGGTACTCAATTCGACTGTATGTTTTTTATGTGTATACCTCATAACTTTTTACTGAGTGAACCGATTTCGATTATTCTTTTTTATTTGAAAGCTGGTGCTTCTCGTATCCATATGATCAATGTCTGACCAATAGTTTTTGAGTTATTCTTAATAATTTATATTGAAGTCGATTGTACAAAATTTTTCATTTTAAATTATTTGCGTGGTCCAATGAACAAGAGTAACTTTCGCTTCAGAGATATCACGATGATTCAAGACATCTTCCGAGTTATCACGAGTGGCTCCGTTTTCTGGCATGGGAACACCATCATCAAACGGAACGATAATGAATGCCCTGACGGCTTCTTTTCACGCTTACAACGCTCAATAGTATCCTACTCAACATAGGAATTAAACAGGTAGTAACTATACTAAAGCCGTATTTTGCGTTTCGTGCCGCATTTTATACCGTTACCTTTACAGCCTATTAAAGTCTACTGCTGAACATAAACCTACCTCATAGATTGCGTCATAGGAGGGATATCTGCCATAGTTGCCACGCTGGGCAAGCGGGCTGGCAACTGCAGTTTTTCAATTTTTTGTCGTTATTAGGAAGACGCTGCTGCCCATCTCCTGATTAGTTTCCGTCAGTCACCTCTTACGACACACACGAGACGATATGGGATAGTGGATATTCTTACACTGCCACTACACGAATTTTATATAAAGGAATTTTTTATTCACCAACTTGCAGGTAGAAGAATAAATGAATAAAACGTCTTAAGGTATTTTAATTCTGAATACACTAAAGCTCGCTGCGAAGCTCTAAGGATCATAATAATAAGCCGACACGTAGCCTGTTTAACTACTAAATTGAAGGAAACACGGCTGCGAACTCACAAACAATGATAATACGTGTGACATCACAAGTCGCATAAACCTCTCCACGCGTGTTTATTTTTCATTTACGAGGCGCGCTTCGGGAAAACACCGGTACCCTTATTAAGTATGGCAATAGCCGACTAATATCTTTCAATCACTTGTACGTTCTAACCTAACGCAATACGTTAGGTATTTATTTTTCTATGTGGATTAATTTTAATTATTAAAAGGTATTGTGTTCCTCACCATTTTGTTTAATGGAATCATTCGCGTTGGCTACTTCCCAGCACTGTGGAAAGTTTCACAAATTATAATGATAGGGAAGCCTGGTAAACCTGTTCATGAAATAACCTCATACCGACCAATCAGTTTGTTACCAGTAACATCAAAAGTTTGTGAAAAAGTATTGTTGCAAAGGCTTATGAAAGAACTCCGTAAAAGAAGTATCATTCCAGACCACCAATTTGGATTCCGACAGGATCATGGTACGGTTGAACAGGTACATAGGGTTTGCAGAACAATCAGAGATGCACTAGAACATAAAGAGTACTGCTCCTCTGCATTCCTGGATGTGCAGCAGGCTTTTGATAAGGTTTGGCATACAGGGCTACTATTTAAAATTAAATCTCTTTTACCTCATACATTCTTCGGATTACTGAAGTCTTACCTGACCGATAGGAAGGAAGGTGTGTGCCACAAGGCTCAGTGCTTGGTCCTGTGCTCTATACAATTTACACAAATGACCAAATACCACAAATTGATAACGTCACTGTGGCTACCTTTGCGGATGATACTGATGTTCTTGCTTGCAGTAGAAGTCCTGACGATGCTTCAGCAATCCTACAACATAGTCTAGATGAGATTGACAAATGGCTATCAAAGTGGAAAATAAAGGCTAGTGCCACAAAATCAGTCCATGTTACGTTTACCTTGCGTCGAGGAAACTGTCCGCCTGTCTCATTGCGTAACAATTTGCTTCCGCAAGGTGACAACGTTCGGTACTTGGGCATGTACTTGGATAGAAGGCTCACTTGGAAGAAGCACATCCAAACCAAAAAGGATGAGATCTACCATAGATACAGAGGACTGTATTGGATGCTCGCAAGGAATTCCAGACTTTCCTTAGACAATAATCTCCTGCTATATAACATCATTATAAAACCGATATGGACATACGGCATACAACTTTGGGGATCAGCATGTGACTCCAACATCGAAATCATTCAAAGAACCCAAAACTACATACTTAAACAACTTTCAAACGCACCATGGTTCATAAGAACATCTGAAATCCATGAACACCTTAAAATGAACTCAGTTAAGGAAGAAATTAGGCGCTACAGCTGCAACTACAAAACAAGACTTGGCAACTATCCAAGCCACAAGCAATGCCACAAGCGATTCGTCGCCTAAAGAGAAGGCATATACTTGACAATGTATAGCTGAGACTTATGGAGTGCTTCCCGCTGGGGAAGTTTTCTCTGCACGCCAATCTGTCCTACAACCAATCTGCTCATAGTCCATCGACTGATTGCATGATAAATCACAAAAAAAATGTGGATTAATTTTAGATTTAAGAAAGATTATAATTTGTATTTTTATCGTAAAGTCCTATTACTCCGCTATGTGTAATGAATACTTAGTAAGAAGTGAAAATAAGTCTTTTTTTTACCCAATTGCGTGTGTTTTTTCCTTTATGGCGCCCTAGAAATGAAACACGTGGGCCAATTTTGATAATTAATACGTCAGTCGATTTGTCTTAATCTTGTGAGTGTCACTAAATATATGATAATAATCAAAATTTAATAGGGCAACGTACAGACGCCATATTGCTTAAAACAAAAAAGTCGACGAACTATGTCAAGTAGGGTATCATTGATTAGTTCTTTTAAAATCATATTTAGGTTTTTCTAGTTGTTTTTCATTTCGAATGAACTTTTAGTTAACTTAAAGTTGCTGAGTAGCTAACCAACTTTAAATCGTTATAGATCCTAAATGTTCTCGCTTAAATTTTCAAAAATGTAATAAGCTGTGGTGAAATTCTTATATAATCGTATATTGGGTAATATTTATATTTTTTTCACACAGTCGGATTTATCTTCAAACAGAATTAGCCTTTCTTGTTAATATAAGACATATATATGATAAAATTTCTCTATGACGCATATCAAGACAAATTCTCTTTATATCTCTGAAGAAATAATGAAACATTAGACCACCAAACTACTTTAGCTATCAAGTTTCACAATCTAAAGTATACAAACTTAACCTTTTTAATCTAAGATGTCATGCAAACATAGTTTTGGATTAATTTGGAGTAGGAATAACATCCAATCAATACAATTAGTATTATGTAATATAATGTCAGTTATATGAGAGACTATGTTACAAAATTGTTAATACGTAATGGAACTAAAAGTTATTGATTTAAAAATTAATAAAATAACACAGGACACGTAATAGGCGATAGCAACTTTTCTTACTTTATGTCTGCGTGATAATCTTCAGTAAAAATTTAATTGAATCTGGGAAGTGGGAGCAGATGGGACGGAGCATTGTTCAACCTTAACGGCGTGTATTTGTACATTCGTGTCTACTTTAAGGGCTTTTCCCTCAAGGGAAAACAAATTTTAGGCCTCTCTTTTATTGGACTACATGCTGATAACTATTTTAATTTTTTGATACCTACATGTAGACTAACAAATATGTTAGAGACCATATATTTTTGGGCAAAAGAGTAAAATTTATATAGATTTCACATCTGGGTATACCTAGACTTTCTCAAATCCCAGAAACTATTTTGGTCAAACAAGACTCCACCCTAATTTCAAATTACCCAATTAGCAGATTTCACAATTCCCCGGCCTTTTATTGTTTTCTTTATTAACCGACTTCAAAAAGGGGAAGGTTCTCAATTCGGGTGTATATTTATTTTGTATGTATGTTACGTAATATCTTCGCAGATTGTGAACCAATTTTGATTATTCACCCCTAAAGTTAGAAAATAAATAATTAAATTTTTAGCAACTTAAAGTCGGTTTTTACTTTTTGTTAAAAGTTATTATTACGAGTATTTTGTAATTTTATTAAATCTATGTTCGTAGTTCCTTGTGTTACCCACACAAAAGAAAGCATCTACATTTCTCATATATGACATTGAAATATTTCAATTATATAAAGATACGTGTAAATAGACATTTATCTAGGCTAAATTATCTACCATGTAGGATACTTTAATGGATTATGTGACGCTACAATAGTACTGTTATTAACGACACACTTTAAATGAAATTTTAATTCATTGCATTTGGTTGTTATTACTATAATTTAAAAAATACGACCTTACCTTAAACCCCCCCTGAGTAATTCAAACTATACTTTCCTTAGCGCAACTGTTCCGAATTAAATTACTAGAATACAAACACAAAATGGAGCATTAAATGTTTTTGCACAATGCAAACACAAATAATTTAAAATTAAAAGTTTTGTACAACTGACTTCAATATAAATGCTTAATAATAATGATTTCTTATATTTACGCAAAGACTACACATTAAATGAAACTGGTCACGGACCATGGGTGCTGTAAAGCACCCGAAACGTCGGGAATTAAAAAGTTAAATTAAAGGCGATAAAATCCGTAAATAAATTTGTTTCATTCAATATAAACTCAAAAACCATTGGTTAACCTTAATCAAATTTATATGGGACCATATGAGAAGCACCAGCTTTCAAATAATAAAAGAATCATCAAAATCGGAAATCACATAAAAAAAGAAAAAAATACAACCGAATTGAGTAGGTACCTCCTTCTTTTTGAAGGCGGTAGAAAATTAAACTCGTACAGTCGTCCCGACGACAACTTACATTACTTAATAATAAAGACGGATTGTAATGTTTTATTGGTTTTTAATATGAAACCGTGTGGGCACTGTCGGTGTAAGAATATCCACTACCTCATACCGTTCCGTGGGTATCGCATAAGCGACGGGGAAAAACAAACCAGGAGATGGACAGTAGCGTCTTCCTAATAACAACTAAGAGATTTTAAAAACAAACGGTTGCCAACCCGCCTGCCAAACAATTTGTGGGATAGTATATATTTAGCAGTTGACTTTTGATATGCTGTAACCCTAACGGTAATGTTAATAACATACATGTAAAATTTTACTTTTAATCGCAAGCCTCAATTACTTTTTTTATTACAAAACACCATACGTGTTTTTGTGAGGTTTCACGCTTTAATTATTGTGGAATTGCGATAAACATCTAATACGTAACGCTATTTAGCTGTAGGCGGAGCTGCTAAATTAAACGCTGAAAAGGTAGGCGACAAAAAACGCTAAAATCCTCGCGCTCTTTAATAATTTGTTAATGATAAATAAACACATAAATCGAGGTGGCGCGCGCGCGAATTTGTTTACAACAGATCCACATTTAAGATATCTCTGCCGCTTTGTCGCTAATCTCCTAACAACTTTGAAGCGAAAATTTTAAATCCACGAACGTTGCGGGATTTTTAATGAAGAAAAACTTACGCTGGCGCGTTATTTTACACTTGTTTCGCCATATTAAAGAAAATTCATTTTTATTCTTTATGTAGAAATAATTTATAACTTATGTAGAAATATAATAGCGATATCATATTATGTAACTTGTCTAATATCGTCGTAACAGTTTAGGGTCTAAGTTCATTTCAAATGTGAGTAAACAGAGTTCGATGAAACTGAAATTGTTTTTTGAATTTTAAGTCTTCAGTTACTATGTGCTTTTTAGTCAATGAGGACATCGTTAAAAACCTATATTATGTTTGAATAATTAAATGTTTCGAGGATATGTAAATTACTTACTAAATAACTTCAATAATTGGTCTATAAACCTCTTATAACTAAGAAGAGGCTTGAACTAAGCTATATAAGTAACGCTAAAGTCTAAAGTAAGAAAATTTGACGAAATAAGTAATACTCTCTAGGTTTCTTTTACATAAATCCTGTCAATCAATGTCAAACCTTTAAACTGGGACACAAAACTCGATACATTTTGCTTCGCGGCAGAAATAAGTATAATGGATGATACCAGCCTGGACGGAATTCTAACCAAAAAGGTCATCTAGTAAAAAATAGCAGAAAACTATTTTAAAATATCTATAGCCCATGATATTGTGCTTCGTAAATAGAAAAGCAATTAGTAAATACAACCAAAACATGAATATATGGAAAAAACTGACTTCAATTAGGAAAATGGCCGCCGGCTTGAACCGGCTTTATTCAACAGCCTAGCATCTCGAAACTCATCCACATTTCAAATTAGGGATTCCTGGAAGACGAATTACGGAAGCTTAGCATCCTTTGCGCCCTTTGGAAGGCATTATGCTAAGGCACGTAGCTGAATGTTTTCACGTATACCCCCTCTCATCTTGGGACCAACCCCAAATATAATATATCTGGCAAACTTTACATATATTTGTCTCGTAAATCCTCTTAATACATCGCTCTATTTTTGTTTGTCGCCTCTAAATTTAAGTTGAGAACGTAGGTATTTAATGAATGTTAATGTAAACTCGGATTCGCGTTACGCAATTGGTGTTATACCGCTTGGAATTTCTATTTGCATAGTAAAGTTTGTATCTAATGATTATTTAGAATAAGGGTGACAAACAGACATACAATCCATCTGATGGTATGTGAATGCTGTAGCCCATAGACGTTTACATCTAACCTTGATTAAGATTAAAATGAGAGATAATAAAGCAGATGCATTGTCACCCGTCAGGACTAAAAATGTCTCGTTTCAATTAAAAAGGGTCTCTGGTTCTCTACACTTATTATACGAAACAGAGCAGCATTAAGCTGCTACTTCATGCTGGTATTTTGTTAGAGCGTGGTCCTTCCCCGGTCGAACCGATACATTTGTGCTACAACTATAAATGTATGTGCAGCATGGCTCCAACACGCAAAACATTAATATAAATAAGATTTTGCAAATTCATTGTTTTCAGTAGCGTTAATCATATTATAAAATAATGCATATTTTTATCTATATAACTATATAAGTTTTTATTTTATCTATATGAGTTTTTGAATTTCCATGGTAAAATTATTCTTTCTCTTAAATAAAAGTTAATTCTTTAATGATAGACACCAGTGTGATGGAGCAAGTCGCTGACTTTTTCTTCAAGTGTGAAGCTTAACTGCACGTGGTGCACACTGTTAATTGTCAAAAGAGGCACAGGCTGATGGCGAAAAATCTATCCAAATTATGTCAAATCTAAATCAAATAAATATAAATAAATAAGGATCTACTAGGAAGTACTTAATATCAGTTGCAAAAGCAAAGTAAAATTACAGCCTATATACGTGCCACTGCTGGCCACAGGCCTGCCCTCATTTCTGAGAGGGTTTTAGGGCAATGTCCGCCGCGCTGCACCAATGCGTGTTGGCGAACTTCACATGTCTTTGAAATATTTTTTTTTCTTAGTGCTCAGACATGCAGGTTTCCTCACGATGTTTTTCTTCATCGCCAACCACGTGGTAAATCAACACTTAAAATAGCAATTAACTATTTCAATGGTGCCGGTGGAGTACGAACCCGGGTTACTCGCGTACTGTGAAATCTACAGCGAGTACTTAGCCCCAGAGCTACCAAGGCTTATCAGTGTAAAGGGTTCGATTCCAACCCGCCTTTTAAGCGTAATAATATGGGCAAATATTTAAATATTTACGTAATTAGCGAGTTTACAAAAGGATAGAATTGAATTCAAATTATTGTTAAAGAATAACAGACCAATCTTCTTTATCATTAATTAAAGCATAAGTTAACAATTCAATACTGATTAGGAAAAATATATGTACAATAGGCAGCATGTACTTAAAAACCAAGATTTACCGCGCAACTACAAGAATTACGACGGTCGATTTATAACGTGAAAATGGCCAGGCTTGGTCCGTATTTGACGTGGTAGATAAATTGATATTTATAAGTTCGAGGGACATGGATGCCTAGCACGTTTAAAGAGATTCCCTTTATTGCTGTATCGCTGAAGGGCGGACGCCTGGTTCCTGTCTCGCCTCAGGTTATTATGAAATATACGGACTCTGTCTAACTTGAAAATGTCGAAGGTATATTTATTGGGCAGAGAGCGGAGGAATTATCGGTGCGGTCGGATGCGGGGGAAGCCATTATTATCCCTTTTATTGGTATAATATTTAATTTTGGGCCCTTAGCAAGTCTGCAATAGTGGTAGTAGTTACATATAAATCGAGGAATTATTTAGTAGGTTCTTGTAACAGATTTTAGTCTTCACTGTGAATGGAATGAAAACACATTTTTAAAACCTCATAAAAATATTGTGTGGGATTTATATTTTTTTGTTCGATCCCCGCCGGCACCAATAAAATTGTTAATTGCAATTTTAAGTGCTGATTTACCACGTTCTCGGCGATGAAGGAAAACTTCATGAGGAAAACTGCATGTCTAAGAAATAAGAAAAAAATTTCGAAGACGTGAAGTTCGCAAACACGCATTGAGGAGCGCGGCGGACACTTCCTTGCCTTAAAACCCTCCCAGAAATGAGAGAAGGCCTGTGCCCAGCAGTGGGACGTATATAGGCTGTAACTTTAACTTTTAACTTTATATATCTTATTACAAGGAGTGTGATAAAGATTAAATAAGTAAATAAAAAGTAAATAAATCCCTTTGATTAATTCAACTTAACTAAAAGTGCTCGTGATAAAAGGAATTTACGTTTGTAGTCGAATGACGGATCCGAACCTTCAATTTTTTTTAAGTTGCGCAGTCCTTACTTTAGTTATACACAAGGCTATCATGCATTTACTTTAATAAATATATGCCAGAGCAATATTAAATAATAATTAATTAGTTGGGAATACCGCAACAGGGTCTCAATAATAAAATTTAAAATTAAAATTTTGTACAACAGACTTCAATATAAATTATTAAGAATTACTCAAAAACTATTGGTTAGACCTTGAGCATATGGGACTACAAGAGAAGCATCAGCTTACAAATAAAAAAAGAATCATCGAAATCGGTTCGCCAAGAAAAAAAATTATGATGTAACACACACAAAGATAATGAATTATGTATAAATATTATTATTATGTAGGCATAAATACTAACATTACTAACATAGTTATTAAGTAAAATCGTTACTAATATACTTACACTTCATCATCATCATCATTACAGTCCTTCACAAGTCCACTGCTGAACATAGGCCTCCCCCAAAGAATGCCACAAAGCACGGTCCTGAGCCACCTGCATCCATCGACTTCCTGCATGTCTTACCAGGTCGTCACTCACTAATATGGACTAATTATGTCTGAAATAAAGTTATATTATTATTATTATTAAAAAAACATATAGTCGAATTGAGTACCTCCTCCTTTTTGAAGTCGGTAGAAAATAGGAAATAATCAGCCCTATCATTCTAATGTTCATCATATTTTCAGTATTATTTTTAATGCGATAGTCAAACCACCTTCAACTACACACAAAGCGTGGTAACTGCGTCAGTCACATGTTCACGAGTAAATATATCATATGTGAGTCGTAGCAGTTAGCATATGATAAATGTTAGGCATTTGAATTTTAATTCCATTCGTTATTTTAATGGAGTTCGCTTTTTAACTCCTTATTACAAAATGATCAGCTAAAAAGTTCCCACAATATTTATCAGTACTAATAAATTACCTTATATAGAGTTAGCAGACACAATTGCTTATAATGAATAAAACCCTAGGTACACGAACAACATTGTTTAAAACAGGTCTAGAACTAAAACATCAATTACATTGAAACGATGAAATATACATTAAAATGCCTTTTTTTTCTAAATGAAACTGCTGTAACCTTTCCATACTTAGTAATATTTTTGTTATAAGTATACTTTAAACGGAATACATCTCACATAGTATAAAACAAATTCGCTTGCCACGGTCTGCACACATAGATCTTTTAAACTACGCAACGGATTTTGATGTTTTTTTTTATCTGAGACCCTAATGAGTCCCTAGATGGTTTAGATTCACATTTGGACCCGTTAGTGGGCGCTGTTGTCCAGAAATCACCCGTGCGAAACCGAGGTTATGGTTTAAAATAATAATTTGAACATTTTCACATATTTTTATCCTATTTAATTTATTACTCATTTATAAACGTACCTTACATAAATATTAGATATATAAGGGATTTAAAGAAATTTAGTATTTACTAATTTAACCCTTTCGATGTCCCTACATATAGGTCACTGCTATTGTCTTACTACGAGTATTGTGTCTAAAAACCGGACAGTGAAAGTGTTAAATTTCAATTATGTTAAATACTCGTAACTGAAATTTAAATTAGTAATTTACACTTGCGATTGTAATCATTTGTTGAAATTATCTTAACTTGTCATTTGATGATGGCGAAGCCGTAAAGCGAAAAACGGTCGGTTCTACAGTAAATAAATTAAAATATAAGCGAAACAAATGTAATCTAATGAATTAATCCAAAAAAAACATCGCCAATTTTGATCACTGCGATAGAATTAAATAACGGGAGGTGATGTAGGTTAATAAATTATAGTGATCGGCTGCAAGTTTCAGGACGGGTCAGAGGTGTTCAGCCAGGGCGCTCGGGCGGCCCGCAATTATCGGTTTCTCTCGCATATAGCCACTGGAGGCGTCACAATAATATTATTTTTATACTATTATTGTTCTGTCGTTCATCGCTACAAATTTAAAACTAAATAGTAAGTGTGCTTATTTACAACAGAACGTTTCCAACAATAGTATTGAAATTAAAAAATATATATATAGAAGAGAATAGAAAAGAATGATTTTTTATTCAATATTTTTTATAGGAGATGGGGCAAACGAGCATACGGCTCACCTGATGGTAAATGACTACCACCGCCCATGAACAACTGCAACACATCCCATTTAAAATGCCAGCAACGCACCTTGCGTTGCTGGCATTTTAAATGGGAGTAAGCTCTTTTCTTGAAGATCCCTAAGGCGTATCGGCCCGGAAAATTCGCCTGTGGTAAATTATTCCACAGAGAGGTCGTACGTGGAAGAAAACTCCTAGTGAAATGTACAGTGGTGGACCGCCAAGCATCCAGATGGTGTCGGCGGTATCGGGAATTTTGCCGCGATGTGCATTAGTGAAATTTGGCGGCTGGGATTAATCCGAACAATTCCTCAGAGCACTCCCCGTGGGAAATGCGAAAGAAAATGATTGATTATTACATGATACTAATTGAGAGTCCTGGGAAGAACCAGCAGGAAACACAGCAGGACTTTTTATATAAATTTTATATAGATATGATGGCTGAGTGTTGCTAAAAGTTTGTAGGTGTACTATGTATTCTGTGGTACAGTTCAGTCGAACAGAGTTAGCGTTCGGGTCGCGAAATCTAGTGCTTAGTGCCAGTGTTACTACAAGTTTGGAATCCATTGTAGGTACTTGAGATAATTCTTCATACTTTGGGGTTATTTTTTCGGAGAGTGCGCACAAGAGATTAACTTTTTATTTTAGTTGCTCCATTTCAATGGAACGATTAGATGTACGGTTGGATTTCATTCGTACGTTATTGACAGGCAAAATGTTTCGGTTCTTCGGTCTTGATAGGTTTAGCTTTTCCTGGCTGCCATTTGGGACTTTCAAGGCAATAAAGAAAAACATAACATAATAATAAGCAAACATATTGATGCAATATAATTAATATGCATTTTCTAGGATAACTTAATATACCACTATAAAAGTTAAAGTTACAGCCTATATACGTCCCACTGCTGGGCACAGGCCTCCTCACATTTCTGAGAGAGTCTTAGGGCAAGGAAATGTCCGCTTCGTTGCCCCAATGCGTGTTGGCGAACTTCACATGTCTTCGAAATATTTTTTTTCTTATTTTTCAGCCATGCAGGTTTCCTCACGATGTTTTCCTTCACCGCCGAGCACGTGGTAAATCAGCACTTAATATAGCAATTAACAATTTCATTGGTGCCGACGGGGATTGAACCCGGGTTGCTCGCGTACTGTGAAACTTACAGCGAGCTCTAGCCATCTGAGCTACCACGGTTCCACTATAATAATGAATATATATATACTTACATATATTATTAAAAATTAATTGGGATGCAATAGTTAAGATATTAATTTCATTAAAAATATATTCAAGTAAATCCGTTGGTTTATCATTGTAAATGACACTGTGACACGATAATGACACAATGGATCTTTTCTGCAGTTTCAATACATTTTCAAATCAGCAGCTGATTCCCACAAAAATAATATCTACAGTACGTGAGGGTAATATGGTCATCCGGTTAATATGGTCACTTTCTTATAACACAAAAACTACAGCCTTGTTTTCATAGGTGGCTCTGAGATTCGATAGCTCTTCAACAGTTGGTCAAATAATAAAGGGTCAAAAGGGCGCTGCTTTTTCGACGCCATTTAGAGAGTCTAAATTAGAGTAAATATTTTAGTCGATTTTAGTGTTGTGTAGTGTAAGTTAATTTTTCGAAGTGTTCCTAATTATTGCCAAAGCTAGTTTGCTATTTTTTCTTAACATATTAGTTATAGTATACGATTTTATGTTTTTGTCTCTGTCCCCCTCCTAGTTTTATTTTTATAGGGCGACAAACTTTATGGTGACCACATTATCCTCACGTCCCTTTTACACTGTAGAAATAACTGAAATAAACCTATCTTGTTGTATTTATATAATTTTGCCATATTGGCTTGGCTTGATGAGGATTCAATAAGAGTTTTCAATTGTAGGCAAGAGTCTATTAGTGATACTACGGAAACCTGTGAAATCGACTAATTTAAGTAAGTGACTGTACCACAAGTTTATAGGAGTAGTAACCTGTTTTATATTTAGTAAAGAAAATTTAAATCCTTTTGTTTTGTGGTGTACATTTAGAACCAATTATTTTGTTGTGAACTAATGATATAAGTACACCATTTACATCGCCAATTGCTATCGTATCATCACAAATGACCCTAATATTGATTCTTGCGCACGCCCGTAATTAAGGGTGCTTCAGAAGACTTATTTCCATTAATAACTACACTTTTTCTACAGGCCTTTTTCAAACGGGTATGATTTTATATAATGATAACTAATTCTCTGAATTACAATTGTTCCTTATAACTAAACCCTTTTATCTTTATAGGTACTAGTTTAAGCTCCATAATATGTCTTATCCAGTGTTCCTTAGTCCATGCCTCTGCGTCACCCGCACGCAGTAGATAAAGTAAAGGCCCGGGGCGCGTCACCCGGCCTGATTTATACAGCAGCCCTTATCCAAGATTACAATGACCGCGATCCGCTTGCTTACTTTACTACTCAGATATATCTATGCAATGTTTGTATATATATATTAATTAATATCGTATATTATTTACTACGAATGTAAGTAAGCAAGTATAAATTATTTCAGCACAGTTTTGAACATTAACCGCGTTACGTCTCTTACGTTACTTACGTCTAAAGTTCCGGTTTACTGTAGTAAAGTAGTTAAAGTAAAAAGGGTTTTGCTTCGATATTTATAATGTAAGCCAGACAACAATACGGATAGATTTACTACAATTTTATGCCAACGTACAAATAACAAAAAGCTTAGCATTCCATATAATGTGTGTACTTTAATTTGATTGAATGTTTTCTTAGTGATTGTCGTTGGAAACTATAAGGTTTTTATTTAAAACAATGACTTTATTGTTCTGAAATATCCTGTTTACAAACAATAAAATGTATATATAACGTGTAAGACACTTTTTTTTCAGAAAGGTTGGTTGATTTGAAATGCTCACAGTTTTAAAAAGGGTACGTAATTTTTTATCTAATTTAAAATTATAAATTATAAGAAAAAAAAAAAATAAAACATTGCGTGACTAAATGGTCATATAATCATATATCATACATATATCACATTGTACCTTCACTTGAAACGAAATTTCTCATGATTATTCTTAGGTTCCTTAAAACATTTGCTTGCTTTTCTTATTATTTGTCATATTTTATTGCCTATAAAATAAACCAAAAAAATAGAAATACACCTACGCTGTTTCTGCATATCAATGATATGTTGCAAACCAGTAACGTACTCATCTATGGGCCGAGGCACTCCAGCGCTCAAATTATCGGTGACCCAGTTCTTTCTGATCCACTTGTACTGCAAAGAGATGTTTCCATTCGTTCCATTAAAAGCCTATAAAAGTGCACTGCTGAACACAGGCCTCAGAATGCCTCGCAGGGAAGATTTTGACATAGTTGTCACGCTTGAGAGGCGGGTGATGGGCTGCCCATTTTCTATTTCAGTTTCTTTCTGTCACCTTTTACGACACCCACGGGACTAGATTGGGTAGTGGTTATTCTTACTTGGTAGTCTATTACTGTGCGAGAAGTTTTCTTCCTCTTTGTGGAAGCGTCTCAAGAAAAGAGTCTTACTCCCTTTTTAAGAGGCCATCAGCGAACCTGCAGTTCCACTGTTGTTACAGTTTGACGGGTGTCACGTTAGTCCCCTCTTTAATAAAAAAAAAACTATATCATTATAATACAGAGTTTTTGGTTTATAAGCACAATGTGTGTTCATAAACTAAAAAGTTGAGAAAATAATGAGTACATGGGTATAATATTATGTGTATATATTATATTAAACATTTTTCTTAATCATTTTGTGGGTGTATGATATCATACTAAAGCCACGCAAAATGTTTTGTGAAAAAAGTTATTTGTATTAGATGCTGGTCAGTTATAATTTCTTCCATGCATTAGGAACCGCACAACCTTACTGGTGCAGGCCGGGATGGAATGGTGCCGCGCTAAATTTGAAACAGGCTCGTCTCTTCGTATTTACGAAATTATAACAGGTGATTAATCTTGAATGTATCAATACTGTAAATAAACAAAGCGCCGTTCGACATGAATCAATGCCCACCAAAGTGAAGCGATCGAGAAGCGCAGGGCAGAATTTAATCACTAGTTTTCTTCACGTTGACGGGATATTTAGCCTCAATTTATTCACAAACTGAAGTAACATCAATGCCGAACTGTACACTACCTAATGATTTCCAGAAGTGCTCACTGCTGTGAGCAACTGGCGACAAAACAGTGATCCGCGGGCTATTACTTCACCATATTAAAACGCCTGCGAACTCAGCGCACAAAACGTGGGACTTTCCGGTCAGCACACCGGTTACGCTTTTGATTCAACCGCCTTACGGTTCTGATTTAGCACCAAGTGAGTTCTTTTAATTCCCTAAAATAAAATAAAATCTGCTGAAAGGGGTACAGTTATCATCGCCGCTTTATCCGCATTCTAATAGGCCGTAGACAAGGCATCTGGGAGAGACTGAAAAAAATTTGTATAAATGAATGAAGAGTTCTTTAATGATTTAGTAATATAAACTTAACCATATAACTGTTTTTAGTTTCACGAAACTTTTGGAGTGGCCCACGTAACTTTGTTTCTTGTTTGTAACTGGACTCTAATCATAAAAACGGAAAAATGCTAGTTCTTTCGTATGATTTCTTTCGCATATCCCTTTTTTTTATAATATTTATAGTGACAAAGTGACAAACATGCTAAAGGTCCTGATGTTACGTGGCTACTGCAGTCTGAGACACTTGAAACAAACTTCGAATAAAGAAGGCAACAAATGCTCCTCCGAAACAAAAGAAGGCTTGTGCTTTGCGTTGGTACATTTAATGGCTATTAAAGGAGTAGGTTTTTAGTATTTATATTATAGTAGCCGAGGAGACTAAATTCATCCAAGGTTGAACAACGGACTGAATCTTAGTGGTTTGCTCTTATATGACAGTTAATCTCTTGATAATGCCGTTAAATTAAAAACAAAGAAGAGTGAAGATGTTACGCATGAGGACTAAGATAGAATGGCATATTGCCTGTTATTGCAGACTTTTTTATCGTTTAGAGTGAAAATCAACATTTGTTGTACTGCTTGCTTGCACCTAGGAGCAACTAAGCAATTACCCTCGTACTTAACATAGATTTATTCCAAGGTAAAAAAAATGTTGTAATTATAATAATAATATATCTAAGTGATGATGCGTATAGAATATCAATTCTGCCAGTTTTATATCACTATTATAAAATCCTGTATTACGCTCATAGCTAGAACAAATTTAATTAAAAAGTTTGTAAACAATACAGCGTGTAACACTGCGAACCTAGCGACTTTTCACATGCAAAACAAGAATAATGTATTTGAATTTGATTATAAAGATCCGCCCGGATTTATGGGCGGTACGTTTCAAAGGGTGTATATTTATTAAAATGCTAATTTTCCTACACTCCTCCACCGCAGCTTTGGACGCTCCTATCGGAGTCCCGCACGCTTTGTGTACAGTTTTCAGATTTATTTCGTATAAAATTTAAGTACCATCGCTTCTCGAAATTATAAAATAGTCGACCCTATTAAACTTTTTTTTATAGACTACGGTTGACAAATGAGACGACAGTTCACCTGATGGTAAGTGGGTGCCCTAGCCCATAGACATCTACATCTATCCTCAAAATGCAGTTGCGTCTCTACACACACTATACGAAACACATCAGTGTTAAGCTGCTACTTTACGCTGTTATTCTGTGAGAGCGTGGTCCTTCCCCGGTCGAGCCGACAGGTTGTCCCAGTAATGGTGGATAATCTGGTACGTACGTGTTTGGGCGGGGGTGAGGTGGCCTCGGTTCCCTAAAAAAATTATATCCCGAACGGTTCGCGGTCTACGCCATGTTTTATAAAATTCCGAAAATTCGTACTTCTGATCACATTTGTGGTCATCATGTCCGCAGTTTAATGCCTAGATCGGATTTTTTCTTTTAATGTGTTCCCTAACAATGATGTTTCTAAATTACCCTTAAAAGTTTTCAAATACTATGGGTAGTATTTTACAAGACGGCACTAAACATAAGTTTAAAGTTTTTATTTTATTTAACTGCTAAGTTTGAGCACCTGTGGTGAAAAAAAAACGTATTGGATCTGTGTGGCCAACCATTTAAAAAGTTTGCCTATATCAGAAGGATTCTAAAACATTGGCATACCATGTACTTAATGTCATTGCTTACTGAGCTATAGCCGTTAATGTGTAAAAGTAGGCATTTCATTACAAAATTACAAAATTATTGGCAGAAAGTTTTTCTTAAACATTGCATGTCTTATTAGGTAAGTACATTTGTCGCCCTTGAAAATTTTACTTTACTACCTGCTCGCCTTATTTGGACGAATTCTAAGCTGTGTGAGCGAGACAAACGGTGCTTAGGATTAATGTGAGTAAAAAGGATCGACAGATTCTCCATTGTATAAATTCGTGTTTGGAATTCATGTTTGGTTATTGTTAAATATGGTTAGTGCGTATCTCGACCTTCTCGACATTGCATGTGCAGTCGAATTGAGTACCGTCTCCTTTTTGGGAATCGGCAGAAAAGATTCGTCTATTTCGACGCGAGATATCGAAAAACACACTGGAGTATCGCACTCTACAGCACATCGGATTGTCAAAAAATGGAGACTTCACCCTTATCATGTAACACGTGTGCAAACTCTTCAACAACGTGACTACCGAGCACGAGTTACTTTTTGCAGAGAAATGCTGAGGCGAATGGATGAAGATCCCGGGTTTTTTTAGAAAATATTTGTGGAGTGACGAGTCAACGTGTAAAAGAGACGAATACCTTAACTTGCATAATCTGCACAGTTGGCAGCGAACAAACCGGGTAAACTAAATGGAGCCAATTATTTAGAATCTCTGCAAAATGAGCTGCCGCATTTATTAGAAGATGAGCTACTAGCCATCTGGCGAAGAATGTGGCTCCAAAATGATGATTGTCCGGCACATTACGCCGTCCAAGTAAGGAGTTACTTAAACGAAGCCAACCGTGACCGGTGGATCGGCCGAATGGGACCGATATTGTGGCCACCAAGATCACCTGATATTAACCTATTAGATTTTTTGTTGTCTCGCTCACACAGCTTAGAATTCATCCAAACAATGCGAGTAGGTAGTAAAGTAAAATTTTCAAAAGCGACAAATGTACTTACCTAATAAAGACATGCAATGTTTAAAAAAAACTTTCTGTCAATAATTTTGTAATTTTGTAATGAAATGCCTACTTTTACACATTAACGGCTATAGCTCAGTAAGTAACGTCATTAAGTACATGGTATGCTAATGTTTTAGAATCCTTATGATATAGGCAAACTTTTTAAATGGTTGGCCACACAGATCCTATACGTTTTTTTTTCACCACAGGTGCTCAAACTTAGCAGTTAAATAAAGTAAAACTTTAAAATTATGTTTAGTGCCGTCTTGTAAAATACTACCCATAGTAGTTGAAAACTTTTAAGGGTAATTTAGAAACATCATTATTAGGGAATACATTAAAAGAAAAAAATCCGATCTAGGCATTAAACTGCGGACGTGATGACCACAAATGTGATCAGAAGTACGAATTTTCGGAATTTTATAAAACGTGGCGTAGACCTCGAACCGTACGGGATAGAATTTTTTTTAGGGAACCGAGACCACCTCACCCCCGCCCGAACGCGTACGTACCAGATTATCCACTATTACTGGGACAACCTGTATATATATGGCAACTTTCACTATACCTATAGGTACAAGTACATTATGTATCATCTATGCTTTCAACTCCACATTAATATATAAAACACAGATATCTAATATTTAAATCGAAAATATAAAATAAACTCTCTAATACCTTGATATACACTCCACAGACTATAGAAAAAGGAATATTAGAAATCACACGAAAATTAGCTCATTCGCTCAATCCGTCAGTAATTATTTTGTTGGCAACATTTTAAAATTCTATGGCAACACTATTAACTCTGTGCGACTGTTTGACTATAGACTATAGCGAGTTTTACACTTGACATGGAAGTATGAAGGTAAATAATGAATGTTTTATTTTATTTAATGTATTTGTAATACATGTATCTATATATAATATACGCTTTCTGCACTCCTTCTCATACTACTGCGTTCGCGCAATATACTTAAAAACGGTTACAAAGTTTTCTCTTCATGTATTAATATATAGATTCTTGTCTACTCATTTGCTCAGCAACGAAGGAAATCATTATGGGGAAACCTGCATGACTTAGAAATTAAAAATATTTCAGAGATATTTAGGATCTAATTTCCGTCAACAGCAAAGGAACAGACTACTTTCTGTGTGGATTGGCTTAGAAATAACGTTTGAAAATGTGGGCGTCTATTTGTTTTCACATTTCATGGTTTACATAATTCAAATAATTAACATAGGCCTCCACCATAGTTTGCCTCATATGGGGATGTTTACCATAGTAGTCACGCGTAGCAGGCAGGCTTGAAACCGCTGTTTTTTATTTTTAGTTTAGTTGTTATAAGAAAACTTGGCTGCCCATCTCCTATTTTGTTTCCCTCTGTCGCCTCTTACGACATTCACGAGACGATATTAAACGAGTAGTAGCGGTGTAAGAATCGACATAGGCTTCTCTATTTTATCAATATTCCTCGAAAAATTTGCCAATTCTAACCGTGCTGTGGCTTGCGTTTTCATCACAACGATTTGAGATAGTTATTTTGACACAATTATAAGATATAATTATTTATTTTAAATTCCAATTAAAAGTCCACTGTTTGATAAGAGCTTTCAAGTGCAGAATGAAACAAAACTCGAAATAAAAAAGTTTCAACTTTTGCTATGTATTATTTTTATTTATTAAAATTCATTTTACTCGGTTCATTTGTTTTATAAATTTTCAGTTTTATAATAATTACTTGGTAGTGCAGTTTTATATGCCGCACGAGGTCATGATTCCGAATCCTGCATAAAACAAGTATATGTCATACCACTATTTTTTTTTTATATTTGATATCAAAATTAATTTAATGTGACTACACTTAGTAATTGCTGCGCACATATAGCTCACAGTTAGGGTATGGACATACACAGGCAATGGGAACGCAAATTCAATCATGGTAGATTAGAGAACCCCTTAATATTTTAATGCTTGACCACCACCCGGTAACGAGGAATCGATTCGATGTTCCCTCGGAACAAATATATATCATGCCACCATATATCTTACCCAGGATAATTGGGGTCGCTTAATATGGCTTACCGAAGTAAGTGCGTAATTTATTTCATTTGCAAAGGTACGTTACTAGTAATTTGAAGGCCTTAAAAATATTAATGTGCGAACTTTCATCGATTTGATTTTGAGGCATTCCATCTTGGCCTCAGAGGTCACATATATCTAATTTGATTCTTAATCGAATAGAGACGTAGGTGGCTATGTACCACAGCAACTTAATATCGGATAAACTGTGTATTGTTGTTTGTCACCCTTAAAGTACACACATCAAAAAAAGTATGCGATCGGTTTGAAAAATCCAAATCTTTTTTGTTACGGTATATATTTTGTTCTTCTTATTAGATTCTTTACTAAAAAATATAGAATTAGAATATAAAACAATATTTTTATTTTGTTTTTTTTTAAAAAAAACGTTACCTCCACATTTTCTCCTGTATTGTGGGGACAGTTTACATAGATAAATTTCACAAGGACAAATATCCAGATCCGGAACAATTACCTGTAGGCCATACAAATACTTGTTCCGTGCGGGATGCGACCCGCGGCCCTTAGCGCTGCAACTCCTTGCTAAGCCACTGCGCCACGAAGCCGTCACAATTAAAAAAAAAAATGTTTTTCCATTTAAAAATTCTATCCAAGCTTACGTTCATTCAGAAATGTGACTTAGTCAATTTTAACGGATTTAAAATATTTTTTATGGGAAAGTTGTGATTGGAAAAATGCCAAGAGGATTATCAGAAGTTGTACGAGTAAGAATTGTAACTTTGAAGGTACTCCACGAGAAAAATAGCAAGCAGAGTTGCTGTATCCTAATCCTGTGTCGTAGCCAGGTTGCAGAGGTACCACGCCATGGGTACTTTAGCTGACCGACGCCGCAGTGGTTGCCTAACTGTTCTCACTGCTGCTTAGAAGCGCTATATAGGATTGCTGGCTGCCCGTGACCCAACAACCAACGCCAATACAATAAAAGCAGAAGTGCGGGCCGCCTCTGGACTTGAAGTTAGAGCTCAAACCATTCGAAATAGCTTACACCAGGCTATACTACAAGCACGGAGGCCTTGGCGAGCACCTCTGAATTCACGGCAACGTCTGCGACGGAAATTGCAGTGGGCTAGACTTTGCCAAAATTAAGATGAGAAGGAAAACATTTGGCGAAACTATCTCTTCGTCGACGAATAGCGAATAACTGACGTATCCGTGTCTAGAGAAGACCTGGAGATTCTGAAAGGCAAATAACTGCTACTGGAACCGTTCAGCAAGGCGGGAAATCGGTGTCCTTTTGGGGTGGAATTATAGCTAGAGCGCCTTTGATCCCGTATCGAGGCTCCGTGACGGCAGATAGGTAGGTACAAAATACTCGCTATTGATGGAATTGTCAGACCATTCCGAGTAAACCATGGGCACTCATTCGTACTGGCCTCTACTTTTTACTTCGTATTGGTATCAAGCTCAACGATTCAATTCTGCTTTCCGAGAATACAACATCACAAGGTTAGACTGGCCTGCCGGCTCGCCTGACTTAACCCAGTTGTTACTGAAACATTTTTTTATCTCAAATTACAGTGTTTTTTTAATATGGTTACTTTGATGCATATAGTAAACATGGAAAAATACCAAAAAAATACTGAGTTTTCAGGAAAGCTCGGAAAATGCGGATCGTTTTATGGATCAGTAGTAATAGGCAGGTAGGTTAACGCTCATATAACTACCACTTTAGAGATTGTATTCTATTTTAAATTAAAGAAACACAGTTATTACTATGAAAAGGCTTTATTATCTAATTGAAAATTTATAATTAACAAACAAGTCTACCTATGTAGGAGTATGGTAAGTAGCAAAACATATTTTAGGGTGCAAATGGATTTTGCATTTTTGACAAGTGAAGTTTGTATTTTTTTTGCAAAGCGAACATCGAAGCTGAGAGTCATTGTAATCTACTAGATGATCAACTCTATCGTAGCGTGAAGTTCCCCTGTAAGTTCTAGAAGTGGGACAAGGACCGCGTTTCTCATTTTTTTATATGTTTCCAAGATTCCTCTAGCGATAGTTCTCCGGAATGTGAGAAACACTTAGTTTCACTCGTTGTCACATTGCCCACTTTGTTCTTTTGAATCGCGTAAATATTTGTATATCTGACCAATAATTTGATAACACAGTCATCAAACATACAGTTAAAGTAATACATGGGCCTTTGAAAGTGTTTTGGCCCATGGTTTTCTTGCCATTGCGGTCGGTCGTGAGTATTATGGCAATTTCTCCAAGTATAATTTTGATTTTTTGGTACGGTTGTATCAAAAAAAGGAACGGCTGACGTGCTGCTAATAACTGGAGCTGAATTTGATGTAGATGGCTCAGGTTGACGACCTTCCACAAGCAGGGGTTCTTCGGTGGTTCGACTTGTTTTTGCTAATGAAGACAAGGGTACACTGTCCTTGTCACTGTCGGAACATATGTATTTTATCTCAGCAGGAGCTCTTAGCTGAGAACCTAGATTAAAAAATATAAATATATATAGGTATATAACAACTGACATGAGAAAATAACGTAAAGATTTATACGAGATCTATATCAGACCTGGAAGATTGTTCAGAGTTACAAAGTCCTCATTATCAGAATCTTCATCTGTGATATCAGCATTCGCGTTATCTGGTGGTAAAATGATTATATCTCTTGGAAGTGGGGCATCATCATCTAATTGTTCCAATTCAGCAATGATTTGATTGAGAGACAATGGTTTATTGGTATCCGATCGTTAAAACGATCATCTATTATAACATAATTTGTTTTTTATAAAAGATATGATAAGATCAAATTTCATTTCACAGTTTTGTTAGACAGGTTATAAATGTATAAAAAATGTTCATAAAATAAAATTCAAAGTCAAGCTAATTTGTAAACACTTACCATTTTGAAGACATTGTGAATGTTAATTACCATAATACGAATTAAAATACAAAAGCACTTCAAAATTATGATCATAAGATAATTATCTATGCACCGAAACAATGTCAAACGATCACTGCGGCGATTGGTAAACAATAAGCAAGAGTTATCCGCTGGTTATTATTTTTAAATTGAGGGTATTCCCTATACGTTTTTTTTTTATCTTTATAACGATTGGTCGTTGTAAATGGGTTAAACCCAATAGAGCACGCGTAGGACGCTCTTAAGCTAGCTGTTTGTAACTATCAGTCACCTCTCCAGATAGTGACAGAGATCAGGGAAGCCCCTATTCAAGAATGGGACAAGTTACCGCAACAAATGCTGGATAACTTGATCTTCAGCATGCCCAGGAGTATCTTTGCATGCGTTCGAGCTAGGGGAGGAGTTATATTGTATTAAATAGAAGAACCTTCTATTAATAAATTGTTGTTAATGTTTGAGTAAACAATCTTTTTATTTCAATCAAATTTCTGTTACAATTACATTAGGATAGAATTACTAAATTTGTGTTATTAAAAAAATAAAAGAGAGTTTTATTTTTTAATTGAAACTGAAACGGCAGTCAATTAAATATGACGATGTAAATAATGCTCTATCGAAACTAGTACATTGGTTTAACGCCAACAATTTGCTCTTAAACGGCAATAATACAAAATGTATTAAATTTAGAATACCTAATGTAAAACATTCGAAAACCAATGTGCTCTTAAATGGGGAGGAGTTGAGTCTTGTGGATACCACTGTTTTTCTCGGTATTACTATTGACGCGAAACTTCAATGGGGCCCCCATATATCTAAATTAACAAGCAGAATTAGTTCTGCAGCAGATGCTGTAAGAAAGATTAGAAGTCTCACAGATGTTGAGACAGCTAGGTTAGTGTATTTTAGTTACTTTCATAGCGTAATGTCTTATGGAATTTTGCTATGGGGTAATGCGACTGATATTGAAGCTATATTTGTTTTGCAAAAGAGAGCCGTACGGGCGATTTATAATCTAAATTGTAAAGAGTCCCTCAGAGAAAAATTTAAAGAAATAAACATATTTACTTTGGCATCGCAATATATTTATGAAAATGTAATGTATGTACATAAAAACATAAATAGCTTTAATAAGAATAAGGATGTTCATACCTTAAACACTAGGAACAAACATAAGCTTGTAATGCCAATTACTAGACTCCACAGAATTAGTAATTCATTTATGGGGCAATGTATACGCTTTTACAACAAAATCCCAGAACATGTTCAAAGTTTGTCAATAAACAAGTTTAAAAGTTTTATTAAAGAAAAACTGTACAAAAAGGGTTATTATAATATCAAGGAATACATGAATGAAAATAACCCCTGGGAATAAGGTGATCGCCACCATGCTTTTTCTATGAAAATTCATTTAAAATTGTTTAAACAAAATTATTGTTAAGTGAAATTATGTTTAAAAAAAAAGTCCCGCTGGGTTTCTTGCTCGTTCTTCCCAGGACAGAGGTATTTTCCGAACTTGTGGTAAATAAAATAATGACTTTCAATAAGTATTATGTAATAATCCATATTGAATAAAAATCATTCTATTCTATTCTGTTCTATAATTTCAAACAGTGTATTTCTATTTAAAAAAAATAACATAAACACTTTATTGTTAAATTTAAATTTTAAAAGTATAAACGCTTTTGCTAGTGATCACAAACTGTTTTTGATGTGTCTATATTCTATATATATATATATAAAAAAATCATTAATATTAAGTAGGGCTGCTTTTCTGCTGAGAATAAGTGGTTTGTTTTGCATAAAAAAATAAGAGAGGCCAGTATACAATTAGTAACAAGTTCTTGTGCTTAGGGAAACCAAAATATGGCGAGTATATTTTGGTATAATAATGTGAATCTAAATGCTGATATGGGTATTTATGTATGAAGTAGTCGTAGTCAGTTGGGAGGAAAACTTTAACAGAAAATTTAATTTTGTGCGATATCAACCTAAATAAAAAGGTATTTGTGGGCGAGCGCATATAATTAAAAACAACTTCTTTAAACCTGTCACAGCTTCACACAAAGCAATCGAATACGTATAATCGACCGCACAAAATCGAAGCAAGCGATTTCTACGCCTTAACGCTAACGTTAACAACACAATTAAAAAGCCAATTTATTCGCTATAGTTAATTTGCGCTAAAACGTTCTAATTCAAGCTTTATTACTATTGATATAAGATTTTTTAGTTTAGTTAAACATAAAGTTGCATTGAGGAGTGTCCCGGGGCTACGCACGCGAGCGTCCAAGCATCTGAATACGGTGTGTAAAAAGAAAAACTAAAATTAAACTTCGTTTAACATGCAAATTTGAGAATCGCCACGACAGAATGAGCGTCGATACTTAATTACTCGTTTAATCGTTTAATCTCGGCAAGTTAAGGTGGGTGCAGACCGACGAAGTTCAATTTGCAGTCGCAGTGTCATGCAAATCACTGGCATCAGAATTGAGTGCTTAATATTACAAGTAAGATTCAATGATAATGTAAAAAAAAATTTTTGGAACGTTGTTTCTATTCTCGATAATTTCTTAAGTCATATCGCTTTTTCCCCTGATTTCGTGTTCTGCATAGAATGCAGCGAATCGCGTGAATGTCCATTGAACGTTATCAGATTGGTACGGGCATGCAACAAGACTACCGGTCGCGAGCCAATAAATAAACATATGCGCTCATCTCGAAATGAGGATATATTGCTTGTTTCATTTTAAATAATAATCCAATTGGTATTTTCTTTGATGACGTATGTGATAATAAAGAGCAAAACAATATTTTGTCTTGAATAAAACTACTTTGATGGCTCCGTAGCAATGAGCTAGCAATGAGTTGCGGAGGGCCACGCGTTCAAATCCCGCACGGACAAGTATTTGTATGGCCAACAAATAATTGTTTCGGGTCTGAAGATGTTAGTTCTTGTGCTTTGCTGACATATTCCTTGCACATCTTGTAGTAATAAAGCTAAAATAATTAAATTTTTTATTCTTATAGCTTTATAATTGAAAATTATTGTTTTAAATTATTGTTTATTGCTCCTCTCTTAATTTGGATGACATTAATCGTCACTTTGTTTCTATTACTTCATTGGACCCTCAAGTCCAATCTCAAACTATTAATTCTATAAAATCAATGCAGCCTCTCTGGATTCCTGACTTTTGTTTCTCCCCTGTTACTCAGGATGAAATAAAAAAAAAGCTCTGTTAGACATTAAATCCTAGGACGTGGGTTATGATGCAATTTGTAAGCAAATGATGTCTATGATACTTAAGTGCCTACTTCCAGCTATAATTCACATTATAAATTATTCTCTGGATTCAGGTCAATACCCTTCTGCATGGAAAAAGGCTTTTGTACGACAACTTCCTAAAATACCTAATCCTGTACTTCCTAACCATTTTCGTCCTCTCCCATACCTTTCTAAAGTTCTGGAAGTTTTTAAGAAGATATCTATGTTCACTGCAAAACATAACCTGCTGAATGAATTTCAATCGTAGTTTCGCTCTAGTCACAGCACTACCACTTCGCTTATCAAAGTAACAGACGATATAAGAAAAGGCTTGGATGAGCAGAAATTAACAGTGGTAGCGCTTATTGACTTTCAAACGCTTTCAACATAGTAGATCATGGTATCCTCATATCTATCTTCAAACACCTTAAATTTTCATCCCCAGCCTTGGAGTGATTCTTTTCTTATATTCGCGGCCGCCAGCAATCGGTTCGTTCAGGTCATCGTTTTTCTGCATGGGCTGAAATTGAATCTGGTGTGCCGCAAGGCGGAATACTTTCTCCTATTATGTTTTCCTTATTTATAAAATCTATCTCCTCAGTTTTAGATTGTTCGTACCATCTGTATGCGGATGATCTTCAGTTCTATGTACAGTCAGGCTTAAATAATCTTAACTTTGTAATATGTACGTAAGCTAAATAATAAACTGGAAGCCATAAGAGAATGGTCGTGTAAATATGGCGTTTCAGTTAATCCAGTCAAATGCGAAGTCATAATCTTCGGAAGTTTGCAGTTATTGGCTAAGATTGATTATGAAATTCTCTCTAGGCTCTACCACGTAAAAGTAAACGGAAGAAAATAAAATACAGAGTAAATATAACCCCTATCGCTCAAGTCTTTCAGAAGTTATACTATCACTAAAAGACGCACTAACTATTACAATATTTAAAAATATATTAAATGAAATCTATATTTATTATTAAAACGTAGTGATCATACACTATTCGATTATTTTGAAAATACCGCGGAAAAACATACTATTCTTGTGAATAAATACGATAAATAATAAACAAACAACACAGTTAAATCGTTTGAATCCCTTACAAATATTTTTACGTGGCTAATGCTATTGTATACTAAATACGGGCACCAGTCGTGGTAGCTCAGAGGCAAATAGCTCGCCGTAAATTTTATACGTGAGATGCTCGAGCTCGATCTTCGCCGGAACGATTTCAAGCTCTGATTTACTATATGCTCGGTGGTGAAGGAACCCTGCATTTCTGAGAAACAAAATATTTTGAGAACATATTTGTCACCTTGTGCAATCTGTATAGGTATGTAAAATGCATCTGCTATTAAAGGGGAAACTAATATGGGAGTAATGTTTATTTAAGTAAATAAAAATTGGCTAGATTAATTTTTACTTTACGTATGTAAATCAAACAAAAAGACTACGTTCGCATATAATCTCAGATGAATTATATTATCTAAACGGTGAAACATTACATCGAGCTGTATGCATTTTTCTTATGTCGTTGAGGTGCTTATAAAACATAAATTGCACGTGATATGTAAATAAACCGTGTGTAAGGACCGTGCTTTGTGGCATTCCTTGGGGGATGCCTATGTTCAGCAGTGGACTTGTGAAGGGCTGTAATGATGATGATGACGATGTAAATAAACATTAAATAACCAGAGCCAGTTTATTAATATTAAATGCGATAAAATCCTAAAAATAATTTTAGTGTAATACTAAATTCTCGTAAATCAAACTTTAATAACTCCACTAAACATCAAGTGAACTGTGTGCTCGTTTGTCACCCTCATTGTATAAAAAAGCACAAAAGTTTTCAATATGTGACTGAATTAAAACAATTAATTGTAAAGAATACAAATATTTAGCTGTTGTGTTGTTGATGTTGCCTTAAGTGAATTCATCACCCCATTGCGTCCTGCAAGTGTCGTAAGAGGCGATCACGGAAAACTACATAAGAATCTCATGGCTTCCGAGAGATGGCGGAATAATTAAATTATTCCGTATGCACCAGACGTAAAATATCTAGGCATCGTACAACGATCGCCAATCCATGTTCAGCAATAGGTCGTTGTGGGATTAGGCGGTACTGACTCGTCCCGTAGCCGTATTACGTATCTTCTTGCAGAAGGCTAGCGATAGCGAAATTAGAACAATAATTGCTGGTAAATCGCAGATTCGTATTATGTATCAGCAATAACCAAGCTAACTAGCGACAGCGCTGCCTTGTGGTCGCTAGTTAGCTAAGGCTTTGTTATCGCGTGTACATAATACGAATCTGCGATTTATCAGCAATTATTGTTCTAATTTTACTATCGCTAGCCTTCTGCAAGATACGTAATAAATACGCCTACAGGTTTAAATCCGGGTCGACCAAAATCAAATATGCGTTTATCTGTCAAGAAATTCTCCATAGTAGCTAGAGTTGTTTCACCCCTATGCCTCGGTAAACACTGCACCATTACCAGCCCGTATTTTATCACACACATACCATACCATCACTTATTACATACTATTTTATCATACACAAAGAATAACGAGCCTATGTGTTAGCGAGTATAAATATAATAATATGTTTTCTGCGCAGTTCATAGGCTCCTCTTTTTTATAGAAGAGGAGGCGACGGTTTTACGTGGTAAAGCCACACTGCAGCTGTCGGTGTTGACCCTGGGAACGACCGCGATCTCACAGTTTAAAATAGCAGAATATAGCTGCCGTGTTTCGTATGGCGAATGCAATGCTAAGTATGTCATCCTTATTTCTCGAGCCGACTCATTCGTGCTACAACCCTATTATAGCTGCAGCGTGACGCTACGTATAATATATTTATTTTGATTCTTCATCTTAGATAGACAAGTGTCTATGGGCGACAGTGGCTGCTTAATCAAGTAGGTTGTGTTCTCTTTTACACCCCTGCTGAAATAAAAGAAAATATTTTTCTATGTAACGCATTGACTTGTGTCTAAGGGGCGATTTACATTGGGTTACTTGTATCACTCCGTAGTGACCTACCACTTCGTGGTATAATTAGTTTTTTTTTTATTTAGCGCTGATTCTGACTTGCTATGGCAGAAACTTTTTCTTCTCCTTATATCCATCCATCCATTACAGCCTACAAAAGTCCACTTTAGAATCTATAGGGAAGCCATAGCCTACATAGTTTGCCTCATCGGGAGATTTTGCCAAAGTTGGCGGGTTTTCAACTGCAGTTATTTTATAAATAGTTGTTATCAAAAAAGATGCTGCTGTTCATTTCTCGTTCAGTTTCATTCTACTGACATACACGGGACGATATGGGGTGGATGGTGTCAAATGACACCATCACCACACGGTATTTTTCTTCATAATTTGCTCTCCCGTCGTTGGGAGTAATTGAGTGCCTGACAATGCTTTTTCATTTCACTGACGTTCGAACTTGCGCCGATTGATTAATGCCAGTTAGTGGACCAATGTAAACCTACCCTAATGTACGCGTAGGTACAGTAACGAAAAACAATAACAGGGAACATGATTAATGTAGTGAGATGAATTTATTGTTTACTTATTTTTGTAGTTTTTATTGCATCTCGTTCGCAAGCACTATTATGGATGATTCATTTTCCCAACGGGCACGATGTAGACAATTATTAATGGATGAAATATTGGAGAAAATACGCATCTACCTGAGAATTGGCTACTGTTTTAGTAAATATTAACTTATTTTAATTTAAGTAAATTTGCTGTCTCATTATTAACTGAAAACTGAAAATGAACACTTACCCCTTGAACTACTACTAATACTGCTACTTGACTGCCTCGTTGGGCTAATGATTGTAAACGCGGTTGCTGATCATGAGCTCCTGGGTTCGAATCCCGGGTCAGGCCAAAATAGTATATAATATAATAGTTATTCTCAGAAGCAGTCCAGAGTCGGGAAATTGGCGGTGTTTCTCCTCCTTGCCTCGGAAAGCATGTAAAGCCGTGGGTCCTGCGCCTGATCATTATCCGATCGAGTCGGATTGCCCTTTCTTCGGACTGAGGGAAGAGTTGAGGGAATAATGAGTGCACCTGTGCTTGCGCATACACTTGGGCACCAAAACCCTGCTCAGCCGTCGTGACCTAAATTCGGTCTGGAGGACATTAATAATCAAATTTATACGTCTCATTGCTGGGTAGGGGGCTCTTCTAATTTCTGAAAATATTATGGAGAATTTTTCTAACCCAGTGTGAACTTCGGTCTACACAAGAACTTGAGATTTAGTTGTCTTGGCAACAGTTTTAATTTTATTAATTATTTACGTAAAGCTGCAAAACCTGGTTAATATTACTAAAATAATAAATAGTGCTTTAATTTACTTCAGTTGCATATAATAACAGCATAATATATGTACGATACGTTGCTGGTATAGGCCTTAACGTAAGTTAACGGGCAGTGAAGAGGAGTCTGTGGCACTAGGTACTTCGTGCCTCAGAAAGGCGTGTTTCGCATGACCACAAATTTGCATTCTTTACCTCCACCACTAAGCATGTTTTGGCGGAGAACGAACTCACATTGGTTATTATTTATTGATAACGTAAAACACTATATTATAATTATACTTTTATATTCAAATAGTGCAGCAAAGTGGAGAGGTTGGGCTTAACTGTCACTTGACAAAGTCACACTATCCGCATCCTTTAAATCTGGTTTATTATAATATTTATACTGCGCACGTACCTACACAAATAAATGCACATTAATGTTAAAAGGAACCCTAAACTCTCAACATAACACACAACACTAAACACTATTAAATAAAATTGTTGCTTTTATTATTAATTCCTATATATTATTGATTTCACCCTTACATGTCCGCCTCAAGAAAAAAAGGACGCAACGCAACGCTAATTCTAACGAAGATCATCGACGCCAGCAACGCGCATCAGTAAGTAAAAAAGTGTAAAATCCCGCGATGCGAATGTCATGCCGCTCCCACTAATAAATCGCAATTAATATTATCACTTTGAACTCATTACTAATTCGTATTAATACGTTATAATTAATTACGTATAAATAAATTAAATAAATAAGTAAGCTGAAGTGGCAATGGGCCGGCCATATAGCTCGAAGAACCGACAACCAATGGGGAAAAAAGGTTCTCGAGTGGCAGCCTCGTTCCGGTAGGTAAAGTTCGGGCGACCCCTCAATGGATGGAGTGACGACCTGATAAGACATGCAGGAAGTCGATGGATGCAGGTGGCTCAGGACCGTGCTTTGTGGCACTCCTTGCAGAGGCCTATGTTCAGCAATGAACTTGTAAAGGACTGTAATGATGATGATGATGAAATAAATACGTTTATATATATAAGTTTCGTTATTGTATGCAAGGGGAAAATCCCGCCTGCTTCAAAATACAGAAAAACTGCAAAAATAATCTATTAGCCCACGAGGTATGTAGTTCTTCGTAGTATAAGAGGCGCACCTTAATCCGGAATTTCCTCATGGAACTTACCATCACCATAATCATCATTATAGCCTATCTGAAGTCCACTGTTAAATATATATAGCTCCGTAGATGGCATGTTTGTCATAATTATCACACTAGGCAGGTGCCACCGAATTTTTTAATTATTTTGAGTTATTATCAGGAAGCTGCAGCTCTATTTCGTTTCCATCTGTCGCTTCTTACGTCACTCATATGATATTTAGGCATGCCTTTAGTCCCTGAGCTATATCTAGCTATTTTTCTTCTTCTTACAGTTATTGCATCAAACCATAACAATGGGTAACTGAATAATTCGTTGTTACCGTTATAGTCTATCAAAATCCTCATAGACCTACTCCCGTATAGATTGCCTTCGGCGGTGGAGCAGGGGGGGGTTGCCATAATTACCACGCTTGACCCGCAGATTTTTTAGTAGTTCTTAGGAAGACACTGCTGCCCACCGCCTGACTTGTTTCCCGCTGTCATCTCTTACGACACCCATGGGACGATATGGGGTAATTGGATATTCTTACACCGCCACTACACGGTGAGAGTAATAATAATACAGCCAATCAGAATTATTCATTGTAGTCAGCAGTAACCGACGTAATAAGGAATATAATGAAATCAGATTATGTTCTTAACAGTTTCGCCGTCGTTCATTGATCAATAGGCAACGTACTTCAAAATTATGAGTAATTATACCGACATAATTAGGTTAATTGCTACTAAATAAATATTAATGAACCACAAATTACGTTTAAAGGGTCTAAAAGATGGGGATGACCAATCCGTTATACCTTTAGAAAAGGAAATTTTGGCAACGTTAACGGCGCATCGAAGAGCGCCGCCTTCGTGTTATTATATTGTTACCTACTCGGTGCCGAACTGAAAATAATCAAAACTTTGCTCATAAAAATCCAAAACAAAAATGCATTATTCATACTCGCCTCTCCGCGTATCGTCCTACCAACATACGCTGAACCCGCCCACCCATCTCTGTACAACGATAATAATTCGATACAGGGTACATTAAAAGTATAGTTACGGATCGCACTAAATTGGATGAATACAATGGAACTCGAGAGGACATCGCGAGTAAAGTATGAAACTGTCTGAAAATACATAAATATTGTATTTAGGGGATGGGAATCAGACGGGAATAAGTTTGATTAATGTGTAGCGCTAGGTTTTGTAAGCTAGGTATTACCACGAACGTATTTCAGAAACTTTTCAATAATGCTTTATGTAATAATACACCCAAATAAAACAAATCCAGTATTAAAATCCAAGTTAAAATCTTAGGATAAACAAAATAACCAGGTAGTTACGAAGAGCAACCGTATCAATATTCTAAATTCGCCGGGCACGTCCGCTGGCGTCTGCATTGCCGGTCTTGGCGCGGATTTATTCGAACTCTATCAAAGAAAAAGTTGTAGCTTGCTGGCAACCCGCTAGGCGCCGTGACACCCTCAACATTATAAAGGAACTTACACAACATCTTAAAGGTAAAATATGAGTTATCAATACTGTTATCTTTCGCTAAATTAAACATAATAAAACCTATTTTTGTGTTGTTTTTTTTATAAGATAGGGTAATAAACGAGCACACAGTCCACCTGATGGTAAGCGGTTGTTACGGCCCATAGATATCTACATCTATCCTCGCTTGCGAATCAAAATGCAGATGCGTTGTCACCCGTGAGGACTAAGATGGAATGTCACCCCTCCAGTAAAAAGGGTCTCCGGTTCTCTACACTCACCATACGAAACACAGCAGTGTTAAAACATTTATATGTAATTTATTTATATTATTTCTTTAATATTAAGCTATTCTAAGAAGTAAATCTTAATAGATTAAATGAAACAATCGTCTTCGGGTCCGAAAATAGCATGATTGAAATCAAACTCAAAACCATTCCTAATTAGTTCAATTGGTATAAGTTCATTTCATGAATGAAATTATCATATTTGGTATGCTAACAATAGGCGATTGTTACAATGGCATACACTGAGCTCAATAGATCGTTTAGATATTTTTAGGTAGACCTTAGCCGCTTGTTTAATCTTGGAGGCCAAGGTTTTATAGGTAAGTGAAATAAAGGTTTTGATATAAAGTCACATAAACTACTTAAGGTCACTTTGCCGCTATTGAGGTTTGTCTATAGCGGCAAAAAAAACTAAAGCATACATTGTAAATAATGTAAACTACAGCTTCAAAAATATAACCATACTTAAACATTTTGAACCGACTTCAAAAAGGAGGAGGTACTCAATTCGACTGTACGTTCTTTTTTTATGTGTGTTACATCATAACTTTTTTCTGCGTGTTCCGATTTCGATTATTCTTTTTTTATTTGTAAGCTAGTGCTTCTCATGTGGTTCTATATAAATTTGACCAAACTGTACTAATATTTTTTTATTTATTCTTAATAATTTATATTGAAGTCGGTTGTACAATTATTTTTAATTTGAAATCATAAATACTACTTTTGTTTTGCTACACAAAATTTAATTTCGTGAAAAGGCGGATAGTGTATGTTCTTCTTAACACCGTAACTCAGTATTCTGGCATGCATGCAGCTGTTTAATACACTGTCAATTGCAACGTTGCCATTTGTCGCTTTAAGTGCCTCCCAGTAGTATTTTTCAAATGGAAGACACTATTCATACTTTCCCAACCTTTAATAAATAAGATTTAAGAAGGATCTGTAATAAATATGATTTAAAAGGAATGGCTATCTCATTCCTCTTTTTTTACACTAATAGAGAGTTAACGGACCAATTTGAAACCATTGTGATTTTAATAATTATGACGGCGTGACAGCGTAAGAGAAATCATCACAACATTATGTCTCGTAGTTGCCGTAAGAGACAATTAGGGGAAATGCCAGAAAAATACCATGGCTTCCGATAGCGATATAACCATCGTCCACATCAAACGTAAGACACAACAGACTTGCGACGGGCAGTACCGTCAAACGTGCTGGAAGAAGTAAACTGCCAGCCAAGCGTGAAGGTATCAACAAAAGGTCCCTACAACAGGGGAGGGCCGTGTTCAGCAGTGGACGTTTACGAGTCTATGTAGAAAACACGTTATTAATTTTTACCATTGTAAGAGATTCCCGTTGGAATCAAAACTGAGACTCAGTTGTGATGTGCATTCGTCACTAAACTATGTATGTCTATGTATGCACATCTAAAGTCAGATATACTATTAATTACTTTAAAAAACTTTCAATACATAATATTAAGATTTCAACCGAGTAGTGGCGGTGTACCAATATCCACTATCCCATATAGACCCATGGGTGTCGTAAGAGGCAACAAAAGCAAACTGAACTAGGAAATGGGCAGCAACGTCTTCCTGGTAGCAACTCAAAATAATAAAAAACTGCGGTTCCCAACCCGCCTGCTCAGCGTGGCACGTATGGTAAATTCCCTCCTATGAGGAAATCTATAGGGTAGGCCTATGTTCAGCAGTAGGACTTTTATTTGTGATGGATGGAATGATGGATGGATAATTTAGTTTTACTCTTACGACAATATAGCAAATCATAAAGATTTTAAAGTTTCATTTGAAACTTAAATATTTAAGCAACACTATCAAAATATCACTCAAATTTAGTCATAAAAAAAAACTTAAAAAGCAATTCTTAAACAAACAAATTAGGCCTATTTTACGTTTCACAACCAGGAACAGGTCTTTATGCATACCTGAGAGGGCAAGGAACGTGGAAGTCTTTAACATGCTATAGAAAAGTTTATTTTTAATTTCTCAGGCATGCAGGTTTTCAAACAATTACTGTCATCGCCAAGCGTCATAAGACAGAACTTAAAATTACAGGTAACAATTTTACTGGTGCCAGCCAGGATCGAAGTCAGGTTGCAAATGTAGTATAAAACATTAATCCTCAAAGCTACCACGACTTCTTGATTTTTAAGTTTTATTATGTATCTACTCGTATATGTTTCATTCGCGTAAAATAGTTTTCTAACACAACAGCAACAATATGTGGTTTATTTGAAAATAAAATAAATAATAAAATATTTATTAAATATAATAAATATCTATTTTATCTAGTATATATTTTATATAATACAACATTTTTTTATTTTAGTTTTTTTTAACCATTTTATTTAACCGTTTTCTTTTACGCGTAATAAAAATAGAAAAAGGTACATACATCGTTAATCATTTTGTAATTTGAACGTAAATGAATGCCTAGAGGCCACAGATAAAATAATGTTTGTCCCATGAATAATCTTGTCAGTATTTTTTAATCGCTCCACAAACTTGGTAAACATGTTTACTCCCGGTATTCTGGCTATATTTCTATCCTCTTGTCGGTATTTTCACATACTGTAGAGGCAAGGACACAAAATCTAGCTAGAAATACATCTCCTTGATGATAAAATGCGGAGATACATTCTATGCATTTTAACATTACGAGTGTTGTTTATAGTCTGTTGAGCAATTCGCTAGATTTTTTATTATATTTCTCTGCTTCCATGCAGTAAGCTTTAGAAATATTTCGTTTTAGTAGATAATATTCTTTAAAATTCTCTATTGTGTGAATATTTTTAAGAATTTGCCTTGTTTAGTGTATATGTTTTTAAAGGATAACTGTGTGACAATTTAGACATATCATCATCTGATGGTGAGGTTATAAATATCCGGTTACTGAGGCTCAGATTTGAGTTGAGAAAGGTTCTTAATGGCAATCCTGAGAATCTAAAACAATTACAGCCGTCTTTAATCTATAAAGAACATGGGATTTATAGTGTATTTACTTTGTAGTATATGTGATTATAGGAAATCAACGTTTAACGCAAGTCAAACCTGGAGATTCATTAGCTTATCTTTTTAATATAAATGATTTATTCAGATCCACAAAAACTTACTATTCTCATCTAAATATAATAATGTTACAAAAACATTTTTGAAGTAATTAGCTGTAAGTATAGAAGATTTAAACACTTGAACGGTATCTTTTATTTGCGTCTTTATGTATCCATTCCTTCATTTCAAAAGTTTTTTTCACACCATAAAATAATCTACTGTAAGATAATATATGGCTTTCTCAAAATAGGATTTACTGATATCGCCATATTTAACACGTGGTTTCACTATTGAATTCCGCCTAACAAGCTCATATAGGTATACCATTTTATGTTTTTTGTAGAGATTTTCAGTCATCAAAACTCTTACACCACCACTAAACGCGAATCGACATTGTAATAGTTTTATATATTTTAATGAGTTATTATTATTATATATAATATAATATTAGGTACCGTGAGATATAAAATTAAATATAGCGACTTATTTTTCTATTCACAAACTCTCGATGACGTATTTCATGTTCTTTTTTCTTAGAAAGGAGAAAAAGCAGGAGAAGAAATAGTGCCAATATACAGACAGCGGTGAAGTGAAATAAACAATTATTGTAATGTAATAATATGTTGCGTGATGTTACTTTTTTGCTTTTATCCAATTATGATGACGTAGACAACTTACGAAATCAGATGTAAGAAATTATGTATAAATTAAATTAAATTAAAAGGAGCAAGAATGTACGTTCTAACCTATACATAAGTCCGATGTAAAGCTCATATACCTTTACTGCAGTATTTGTATAGCACTTCCAGTATTTAATATTTTATAAAACGATGTCCACAGCGATATATTTCAGTCGTTTCTCTACGCGAATATATTCCTTTTTGGTGGCTGTTTTCACGAGCTCCGCTGAATGTGGCCTGTAACATTCATCTTGCATCTCGCATCGTCGATGGATTTTTATAGGATTTTAACGCGGATTATACATCCTTCTGCTTGATTTCTTGTTATGTATAATTCATCACCCTACATAACCACACAAGTACGATCCATTTATGTTCATTGAAAGCAACGAATTAATAACATATACACCGTAGTGGTTGTATGCGTTATTAATTCGTTATTTAAACACATCCGTTTGTTGTTATTTTATTTTTAAGTTCATAATAATTATATTTAAATTACTAGCGATTTTTTATAGGATAAGGGTGATAAGCAAGCACACAGTCCATCTGATGGTAAGTGGTTCGATCTATCCTCGTTGATGTGTTGTCAGCCGTGATGACTAAAATGGAATGCCTCTTTTGTAGTAAAAATGTTTTTCGGCTCACTACACACACTATACGTAACACAGGAGCATGAAGTTGCTATTTTAAGCTGGTATTATGTGAGAGTGTATTCCTTCCCCTGTTGAGCTGACCCATTCGTGCTATACAATTAATATACCTGTAGCATGGCTCTACCACATATAACTTGCATAAAAGTTCTGTATATTTTGAATAAAATGGAGTATCTATGACAAATTATGTTTGTATTCGTATTAATCACCAAAAAGATTAAACAACCGAGTTAAATAGAAGTTGCCCCTGTATAGGCAATTTTATAATTAATACTCTAACGAAGTAAGAAAAAGGCGAAAAAGCCTTATTCTGCATTAGAAAAAAATGAAGTTTTTTTTATAGAATAAGAATGACATACAAACACATGTATCCTCCATTAAGAATCAAATGCAGATGCGTTGTCACCTCTGAGGACTAAGATGTGAAATGCCTCGTTTTTAATAAAAAGGTTCCTCGGTTCTTTACACTCACCATACGAAACACAGCAGCGTAAATCTGCTATTTTGCGCTGGTATTCTGTGAGAGCGTGGTTGTAATCCGGTTGAGCTGAGCCATTCGTGCTGCAACCATAACATAGCTGCAGTGTGGCTCTACCACGTAAAAATTAAATAAAGTTTAAAAAAAATTAAAATTAGACTTCAGAAACTAAAAAGAAAATAATTTGCACATCGGTTCTAAATGTATAGGGTATTGAATATTGTGTGTAGATTATTTTATTTCGTTTAGTTTTTGAAGTCGGGTTTCAAATTTTTAAAGTTTATATTTTTACGCTTTTAAACTATGGAATGTCAAAAGTTTAAGGTCTAGAATGTCATCTAAATAGTTACATTAAAAACTTCATCAGATATTGTTCCACCTTTATGGTTAAAATTATTCTTGAAACTTATAAAGGACCTGAAGTAAAATTTATTTGATAATACATCAAACATTATAACTGGTTCATAAACAAAGAAAATATGTCCAAACCATATATACCGACGAATTAAGAACCCTCCTCCTTGTTTGAATGTCATAATTATAGATAAACTTGCAAAGTAAAACATTATTTCAATACGAAATTTCATCTAAATACGAGTAACAAGTAAATTGTTAAATAGGTATGACTTCTATATAATAAATGTTTTTAGTAAAATGATAAATTAATTGTGTATTCGGTAGGTGTACAGTATCTGCAGAACAAAACATTTAACGTTGTGTTATTATCAAAAAAAAATATTATAAATTATGCCCTCGCTAATAAATACACTATAAAGTCCAAAATATTGAAGCATACGGCAATGAGAAAAATTAACGATCTTTGAAAGATAATGGCAAACAGATTTAATTTTTTTTATATGATTCTACTATTATACTATTCATAACATTGTTAAACATCAGGCCAAAGTTCCAAATCATATAATAACACAAGCTCTGAGGGATTTCAGTATATGTGTACAGTGCTCAGTTCAGAAATTGTTGGCACTAAGGCGGTTGGTTTACGGCACTTTAATGTCTCTAACGGAGTGGGCGACCATCATCGACCCTTAAGCTTCACCGCAACTTGTAAACTAACACCTCAGCTATTTGAAACTTAGCATGTTCCTGTACTACACGAAAATATTGAACCACACAAACAAGAAAAAATGGAGTTTTCTCACTATCAAAAAAAAAACACTCTTCACTCAATGTCTCACTTTTATACCTATAAGTATTTTTTTTCGGTTGTTATTGCGTTTCATTTAATTATTCATATATTTTTATGTTTTCTACGTTTTGAGTGAGCTAGTTTACAAAATAATGCTAAAATGTGTCTGACTGAAATAATGATTAAGTTAGATAGTGAAAAATAAAATTTTCATATAACAGCTGATTAGACAGCACGTCTAATATATAGTTTTAGTTGCTATAGCTCGTCTATAGTATCGATAATGATTTTTTCATAAATCACTTTACAATGTTTTAAAAAGCATAAAAGTAAATCACTCATTACCGTCATTACGACCGATTTTTTTCACCTAATTGTAAGTGGATGCTGAGGCCCATAGACATCTACATTTATCCTCGATTAAGATTCAAAATTCAGATGCGTTGTCACCCCTGATGACTAACATGGAATACATCGTGTCCAGTAAAAAGGGTCTCCGGGTCTCTACACTCACCATACGAAACACAGCATTAAACTACTATTTTACGATGATATTTTGTGAGAGTGTGGTCCTACCTTGGGTGAAACGACCCATTCCTGCTACAACCATAATATACGAGTGATTGCAGCTTGGCTCTACCAGTTAAGCCGCCTACCACTGCCGAATATAGTCCTCCCTTATAAATTGCATCATAGGGGGATATTTTTAAAACACTTTCAACAATTAAATATGTAACAGCTGCAGTGGTTGCAGTTTGCTTCCGTACTATTCAATTTTAAGGTGAGCTACGCTCAGGTCCTAATTTATTAATTTATGGAAATGTGTTGAATCACATAGCATATCATATCAAAAAAGTTATTACTAACCATGGTTGTGTTATAATTGCAAAACCTAATAGCAATATAAACAACGGCATGCGCTACTCGGCATTTAGATTTTTTTTAATAGAATAAGGGTGACAAACGAGCACACAGTCCACTTGGTGGTAAGTGGATGCTGTGGCCCATAGACATCTAAATACATTGATCCTCGATTAAGAATCAAAATGCAGTGGCGTTGTTACCCCTGAGGATTAAGATGGAGTGCCCCATTTCCAGTAAAATGGGTCTCGGTTCTCTACACTCACCATACGAAACACAGCAGCATTAAGCTAGGTACTATTTTACGCTGGTATTTTTTGATAGCGTGGTCCCACCCCGGTCGAGCCGACCCATTGGTGCTACAACCGTAATATAGCTGCAGCATGGCTCTACCACGTAAAAAGGTAATGCAGCTTATGACAATGGTAAATTTTTTGAATTAACTTATTTGAATATGCCTACTCTATCCTTTATAATGAATCCTTTAAAAAATTATAAATCACACTTAACTTGACCGTCAAAACCATTTATTTTCATCGTAAAAACTTCACAGTTGCTCCGGTAACAGAAATTATATATAAGTAATTATATTTGTACATTAAGCTTTAAGAAACTGTAAACAGTTTAATGGACATTTTTATTTCCTTTAACGAGCACATTTATATTTATTTATATGGCACTGACCTACCACACCTATGAAATGATTACCGATTCTAATTTGCTGTAGTTTAAAAATAATACTAGTAGATACAAAACACACAATACAAAAATATATAGTCAAGGATAAATCGGCGCACGGGTACCGGAAACTATTCCACCTCAATCTTTTTATGCCGTTCTTTTCTTTCTTTTTTTTATGCCATTCTCTTCAAATTGTCCCACTGATGATATAAATGCATGTTGCCATGAGGCAACACGGTGCCATATTGTTAAAACCGAAATTGTTTAATCAATTGCAAGGGATTGTTACTTTCAAACGGGACATTTTTTTATATTTTTTGATGAAATAAGAATGACTTTTTACGATATAACTTTATCGTAAAAAGGATCATATTTTCGGAGCCATGAATTTTTAAATGTTTGAAAAATCCCAAATTCTGATACATTTGAACCCTTAAAAATATATAAATAAAAAGAATAAAATATAAAAGATATTTTTTTAATTCTTTGATAAAACAAGAATAAAAAAATTCCGTGAATTTTTACGATAATGTTAATATTTTTGGAGTTATGAATTTTTACAGATTTGATAAATCCCAAATTCGGATACTTTTTACCCATTAGAAATATATAAAGAAATAATATTAACTATTGTTTATACAATAGTTAATATATATTTTTTGTTTTATATACCGGAATATAAAGCAAAAAATCTTTTGTATTTTTTTTTCAATTATCCATCATATCTTTTGAAATTAGGATAATTTTAGGATTCCATTCCTCAAAAAGAAAAAAACGGATGCTTAAATCATAATTCGTTCGTTTGTCCGTCTTTTAAGATACAATTTCTGTATTATAGGCTAATATTATCTGTAGTAGATTAAGTAGCAAGTAGTAAGGTCTACGATCCCTTAGAGCTGATCAAGCTTTTAAGTCACACTGTAATTTATAGGTAACCCATATTTTTATACTTGCAAACTATATATAATAATTCCGGGTTATATTTGTCCAAGTGCAATTTTACATATTATGTAAAACGCCCCAACGATACAAATAAAATGCTACTCGTAATATAAATCTGTGAAGTAAAGTTTGCGGGCAAGAATACCCACTACCCCATATCTTCCCATAGGTATCGTAAGAGGCGACAGAGAGAAACTTAAGCAGAAGATGGGCAGCAGCATCTTTCTGATAACAGCAAAATAACAATAAAAACTGCAGTTACCGATCTGCCAAGTGTGGTAACTATGGCAATATACACCCTAGGATAAGAGTTACGAAGAGATGACCCCCAGTCCCCAGCGGCCCCGCTATTCCTGGCTACGGTGGCGACCATGGTAATGGTTGGCCAAGTTGTGCTAATAATCTCTCGTGGAGATTATATTGCCACCTAATACGACTCGACCTAACAACACATAACCTACGCCTTTTCACCCTTTCTACTGGAAACGAGGCATTCCATCTTAGTCCTCAGGGGTGACAACGTATCTGCATTCTGATTCGTAATCGAGAATGAATGTAGATCTGTATGGACCACAGCAACCACTTACCATCAGGTGGACTGTGTGGTCGTTTGTCACGCTTATCCTATAAAAAAAATCTTGAACTTGGACAAATTCTCCTAGCACAAGTAAAGAAAAAATCCAAAACCCATAAGTATGTAGAAAGCTATTATCTATGTCACATAAATAATATTTTTTTGCGATTATTAGCTAACAATTATTGCAGTTGAAGCATCGATCTTGATATAGACAGATGTATGTAAGAACATTTCTTCGTTTAAGTTTGTACTTCCAACCGACTTACATTTTTCTTAAAGCAATTTTTTTATTTGTTTGTCTACATTCTTTATATAATTTATGAACTTCAGTACGTTAATTATTATTTAGTTAAAAATAGGTTAGTAGTAAAGTAAGTTCCTATTAAACTACTTAAACGTACGTATTTTATTAAAATTAATATTATCTTAGTTAATTTACGACATTCGTGTATCGTTATCGAAAACACGGGTTAGTATGAACAAACTACATACATAACTATGTTTATTCGGAACCATCAGGGCGTGAATACTACTTGCGTCCGAGTCGCGCTTGTCCGGTTTTTTAATTTCAATAACCTCACGGATCACCTTGGTAAGAACCGGTGTTCTTTTGCAAGGATTTAGCCTATCAAATCTGATATAACGACAGGGCCGATCCTGTTCACAGACCGTGGACTTCCCTGAGCTTTGGTGTTTCATTTAGTTTGTGTTATTTTAATTAACCTTTGGTAAATCTTTATGTTTGTCTTATGTAAGAGATACACCAATCACAATCCAGCTTGTACACTCCTGCATCTTTTAGAGGGATATTACCCTAGATAAAGAGTAACTGGCGTATATTCTTCAGGAGCTAAAGGAATGTTTTATGGAAGTCGAGGGGGCAAACGAGCATGCGGCTCCCCTCTCCTATAAAAAAAGTCTTTTATAGATATAGCATCCTACTAATCACTGATTATCTATTATATCAGTTTTCATTCTAGGCTAGCAATAGTCTCTTCTGCGATGTGACCAGCCCATTTTCAACTTACAAAGTCAGAAAATGCAATCGCTGAGGTCCTAAGACGAAGGTATCTTTGGTTGTTACTACGAGTATCTTTATTAAGAAATCTATCCCATCAAAACCTTTATGATTGACATTGCTCACTTTCATAGTTTATTTCTTACAGCGACCTGCGAAGTTCGCGAATATGACTTTATACGATCGACAATGAAAAACAATTAAAATAAATGGGAATGACATATCTGAACTTTAAGTCACGTGACGGCGTAGATTTCATTTATTTTTACAGTTTCATTAGCGTTAACGATGGTAGAATGTGATCTTGGCTAACCCCGCTGTGGTAAAATGTACTGAGACATATGTTGCTAGCATTTAATCACATGTACGTAGAAAACAAAAGATTAATAGTAGTTCTTGAACAAATTTGTCACGTAATTGTTCTATTTTTAGTGACGACCTCAGGCAGAACAAAAGAAAAACAATTGCCTGCGGAACTTTCCACGATGCGCGTCGCGTAGCAGCTCAAATTAGCTGACTTGAAAATTGATCATGTTCGTATACAGGGTGAATAATTATTTATCTAAAACAAAACTTTTTTGTTAGTTATTGCATTATATGGATATGTAAAGTAAACCACATATTAAAACTATATATCAAGTTAAAATATTGCAGATTCCGCTCTTTTATACTATATTAAGAAAACGAGTTAACCATACTTCTCGGGAACACTTCGTCTAGTACCTGAACAATCTTGTGTCTGAAAGTTGGGGACAACTAAATCTAGTCCAGTTTAACCCACAGAAGAACCCTTTTGTTGTATGTCCTCAATTCCAGGGCACTCTCCTCGTTGCCTACAACATCGGAATCCTCGGCGTCAATATATCGAATGACGTTCAGTTCCGCGGTCACTTGGAAGGAAAGGACAAATTGGCTTCTAAAAAGTTTGGCGTGTTTTGAAGAGCGGGACAGTATTTCATGCCGGCATACCGCTTGCATCTTTACAAGGCGCAGGTTCAACCTCACATGGAATAATGTTCTCATCTCTGGCCCGAGGTACCCCAATACCAGTTCCTTCCACTTGATCGCATCTAGGGAAGAGCGGCTTGAATCTTCGACGACAGAATTCATTTAGATCGCTGCGAAGAGATGCATCCCTTTGCATTTTTAATCGGATTTAACAGTAGTGCTCATAGGAATAGGAATGCGAACAGATTAATTCCTAATTCCAGCCGCCAAATTCCACTGACATTGCGACAAGATTCCCGATACCATCCACACCATCTTGCTTGGCGGTTTACCGCTCTGCGATCTACTAGGAGTTTTATTTCTCGCGCGATTTCTTTATGGAATTTTTTTTAAACGTTACCCCCACACTAGGATTTTCTCCTGTATCGTGGAGGTAGTTTACAAACATAAATGGCACAAGGACAAACATCCAGACCCGGAACATTTATTTGTAGACCATACAAATACTTGTTCCGTGCGGGATTCGAACCCGCAGCCCCCAGCGCTCACTCTCAGCGGAACTCATTGCTAAGCCATTGCGCCACGGACCCGTCAATTGGAATTGTTTAAAATCGGTAATTTTCCCAGACCAAAATGAATTAGGGACCTTAAGAAACAAGCTTACTCCTTTTTAAAAGGCCGGCAACGCACCTGCAATTTCCTTGGTGTTGCAGTTGTTTGTGGACGGCGGTCGACACTTTTCATTTGGTGAGCTGAATATAATATTAAATAGCAGTTCATCTATGGGTAAGTGATTACGGAATGTTTTTCAATCCCTCAGAATTAAGATAAAATGCTTTATAGTCTGTAATAATACCCACTTTCTTACGCTTCAAACCAGTACACAGCAAACTGTTCACTGCTTTTTGGCGGTAGATGGCTATGATTTAATCTATCAACATCACCAGCCCGTAACGGCTTTACGAAACAGAAAATTGAACGACCACCGAATTACGTCTCTCTATATATATTATAAGATATGATCGATGTGTTATTTAGAATACATATAACAAGAAAGAATCACAAAATCGGTGAGTGAATGACACAGATGTGTGTGATCTATTTGGTAGTTGCTCAATTAAAGTTATAAAATTATCGTTGTATTGTGTACATTCCTATAATATCTCTATAAAAGTGGAATTTTGAACCCTTTCAATAATTAACAGACATTTTATCTGAGAGAAAAAAATAATTTGGAAACTGGACGACTGACTATTTTTTTTAGTATATTGGACCTTGAGATTTATTTGTTTTATTTAACACTTATTCACTCACTGAATTGATGATTCTTTGTAATACTTTAGTAAATCTTATCCCAGACTTATGCTTAAATATGCTTTTAGAACTGTAAATTACCCTAAATTCTGGTGAAAATTTACACCTTTTTCACAATTTACGAAAATGCTCGCGAATAAAATACACCTATCATGTAAATGTGCTATCATCCTGTGTTTACAAAAATACGACAATTATCTAAACTGCGACAATTTAATCCGAGTCAAGTCAGCTTGAACGCAATGTTCAATAAATTATTATGTACTAAGAATCTTAATAAAGCGGCTCCACCTTTTGTAATAAATGACAAAACAAAAATAAGAACTGAATACTAAATAATCGCAAAGGCATTAAATTCAACACACAAGTGTTCTCTTTATCAAGCACGAGAGTTAAAAAAATTGTGTTGATATGCGCTATTTTTTATTTTCTTACTAACGACCCGCCCCTGCTTCGCCTGCATATAGATGTGGTGTTATTTAGATTTAAAATTATCAAATACCTTACTTTATCAATTTGTTGTTTCTCAAAAAAAATCAAGTTTTTCGGATAAAATGTAGCCTTCCTTTCATTTCTCTGTATCTGTTTATAAAGTTTCATAACAATCGGTTCAGCAATTCTGAAGATTAGCCCGGACAGACAGACTAAAAACAAACTAAAAGGTTATTTATATCTTAATAGCATGCAAATAAACCCCTCAGCTAAATAGAAGCCAGTTATTTCTATATTACAGAAAGACTTTTACTTTAATTTTATTTATGTGTATAGATTTAGATTGACTTATTAATATTTATTTATTTACACTTTATTGCACCTTAATTAAAAGATTACAAAGGGCGGACTTAATGCCTTTAGGCATTCTCTCCCAGTCAACCCGGGACGTGTGGAAATTAGGTGATAGGTGACAAAATAAAATGAACAATAGAGTAAATCAAGGAAAAAAAAACTACTGATAAACTTAAAAATAAACTAATATTATATATATAAATACAATAAACTTATATACTATAAAATATAATACAGACAATATATTATATTTACATACAAATATATAGGTACATAAATATATACATATTATAAATACAAATAGATATATAACATAAACCTATAAATAGAATAACAACAAAGGTAACCAAATTGACCATACTAACTATCATTAAAGTGCTTGTGAACCAATCTTTTAAAGGCAGTCTTATTAGATGTATTTCTGACGTCATCGGGCAAGGAGTTCCAGAGCAGTGCAGCCTGAATGGTGAAGGAATTACCAACAAAATTAGTAAAATGTAGTGGGATACTTAGTTTATTATTATATGAGGACCGCAGAGTTCTATCATGCGTTGAGGAAATATACTGAAATTTCTCCTTGAGATAAGGAGGAGTGGATGGATCATTTAAGATAGAGAAGAGAACAAGCAAAATTCTAGAGTCACGTCTCTGTTTAATAGTGAGCCATTTAAGGCGAGAGCGATAGTGAGAGATATGATCGAATTTACGAAGATTGAAAATGTATCTGACGCAATTGTTGAGTAGGCGCTCTAGCTTGTTAAGAAGATTTTGGTTTAAATCCGAGTAGCACACATCAGCATAATCAATGATTGGTAGTATAAGTAACTGTACAAGCATAATTTTAGTCTTAAAGGGGAGAAAATTTTTCAAGCGATGAAGAGAACGTAAAGACCCTGAGACTTTACGGCATGTTTCGGAGATATGAACCCCCCAGGACAGAGTACTATCAATATGGAGACCAAGATTTTTAACTGAGGAAGAGAACGGTATCAGACGATCATTATAATAGATGGGGGGTAGGCTAGCGGCATCTATTTTTGCAAGCATCCTTGAGCTACCCATAATCACCGCTTGGCATTTCGTAGGGTTGACAGATACTCCAAAGCGCATGGACCAATCACGGACTGACTTGAGATTGGAATTCAATTTGTTAATTGCATTGTGGATGTCACAAATGTCAGACTGTACATAAAATTGTAGGTCATCAGCATACAGATGGTACGAACAATCAATATTAGATGTGATGGAATTCATAAAAATAGAGAAGATTAAAGGAGAAAGTATACCGCCTTGCGGTACGCCAGAAATCAGGTCAACCCACTGTGAAGTTATTTGCTCCACGTGGACAGACTGTTGACGTCCGCGAAGATAAGATGAGATCCATTCCAGGACTGACGGTGCAAACCTATAATGAGAAAGGATAGCAAGAAGGATATCATGGTCAACTGTGTTAAAAGCGTTAGAAAAGTCAACGAGCACCACAACTGTAACTTTCTTGTTATCCATTCCTTCTCTAATATCTTCAGTTATTTTGAGTAAGGCAGTTGTAGTGCTGTGACCAGGACGAAACCCGGACTGAAAAGTACTCAGCAGGTTATGTTTATATATGAAATTGGAAATTTGCTTATGAACACAGGCTTCCAGAACTTTAGATAGGAAAGGTAAAACTGATATGGGGCGGAAATGATTGGGAAGTGTAGGATTGGATACTTTAGGAAGGGGTCTAATGAAAGCCTTTTTCCACTGACTCGGAAACTGACCCAAGTCAAGCGAAAAATTAACAATATGCGTAATTGCGGGAAGAATAGGTTCTAGAATATTAATAATCATGGCTCTACTAATATCATCGCAACCGACAGCCTTGGATTTTATTGCCAGAAGAGTATTTCTTATTTCATCCTGATCAACAGGGTTAAAAAGAAAGACTGGTATGTGCGGAGACGGAATTGAAGCTATGTAAGCGACTGTTTGGGATCGGATTGAATGGTCCAATGCAGAAGCAGAAGCAAAATGAATATTTAAAGCATCGTGAGAAAGAGATAAACCACAATACAAAGAAGGTGTTTTACCCAAACCTAGAGAACTAAGGAATTTCCACACATCAGCTGGCGAAGAATTACTTATATTGCTATGGATAAATCGGCGTTTTGCAGAACGTACCATCTGATTGCATCTGTTTCTGGCCTTCTTAAAAGATAACCAGTTTTCCTCAGATCTGCTCCTCTTGAACCGGGCAAAGGCTCGATTTCGTCTGGTCGTGGCTTTCCGTACCTCTTCAGTCATCCAGGGAGCTGGTGGACGTCGTAGTTTTACTTTACGTACAGGAGCATGGTTATCATACAAAACATGAATTATGTTATTGAAGATAGTTACTTTATCATCTACAGTGGATGCAGTAGCTAATGGCGTAAAATCTATTAGCGAAGCGTCTTTCAAAAGCTTATCCATATTAATTCTACTAAAATTACGTAAGGACAGTACAGTAGGTTGATATTTGGGAGGTTTAAGGTTGTATGATACATAAACAAGATCATGGCGGGAAAATCCCGGCGCTTCAAGTTGCCCATATGACAGCACCCTGTCAGAGGAGTCAGCTATAATGAGATCAATCAGAGAGTCATCAGTGTCGATATTATGATGAGTTGCCTTTAAAGGAAGAATGTTGAGATTGACAGACTCAATGATTTCACGAAGCTTTTGAGACCGGACTGAATTTTTCAGTAAATCCGTGTTGAAATCTCCCATGATTATGCAGTGAGCGTACTCAGAACCAATGTTATCAAGAGCCTCTTCTAAATTGGCGAAGTAATTAGTGGAAAGAGGACAATACACTGCTCCAAGAATCATCCTTGAGCCCTTTACATCTAGTTCTATAAAAAGGAATTCAGCGGAAGCAGTATAAGGAGAAGGGGATGCTAATATGATTTTGTAGGAAATTGAAGCGTGGAGATATATTGCAACTCCACCTCCTCCTTTATCTATACGATCATTCCTAATCAGTACAAACCCAGGAAGAGGATACAATGCCGAATGTAAAGACGGTTTCAACCAAGTTTCTGAAACTAAGATAGCATGTATATTATTGTTAGGGAATGATGCTTCTAGCTCAGAAAAGTGGCTGGGAATGCTTTGTGCGTTAATATGGCAAACATTTAACGTTTTATCAAAAAAGTGAAAAATGCTATTCAATTGGCTACTTAAAGAGGGCACGCTATGACTTATCTGATCATCAAAAGATACAAAAGAACTCTCTGACTCAATAGAATAAAAAGAGTCAGAGTCAGACATGATAAGTTAATATTATAGCATAATATACCCAATATAAAAATAAATAAAATAGAAATATATAAAAATACGATTTAAATAAAGATATTTATCGATGATATATAAAAAAATATATAACCAAAATATAGAAAAATAAGACTTAAATATTAATAAATCATGAAACATCATCCCACCAGTTAACTGTTTACATGATATAATCAGTACTAAATAAAAAAAAGCAATTCTACTGAACTATCAATTAAAGCAGGAAAGAAATATATATATAAAAAAAAAAAACAAAACATAATCTAAGAACCTAAGTAAATAGCAAGCCAACACAGTGATTCTAATTATAAACAAAAATTATATACATATAAAAATAAAACGAAAACTAAATATCTAAACAGCAGGGCACTACAGTATTATTATAATCGGAAAAAAAATTTAAATTAAATTAGCAATAAAAATCAGCTTAAAATAACTCAAGATTTTGAAAACAAATTATATAAAAAAACATTAAGAAAGTTTAAATCTACAAAAGTACAAAATTCGGCTGTATGGCAAAAGTATCTGTGCCCATGTTACCATTACAGTGTTGACAGTAAAAGTTATTATCTATGGTCAATAGTCTTTGCCTTGTCTTTGCCACTGTCTATGTCTAGCTCTAGCATCTACGGACTACAATAACATGTATCTATGGTAATTAATAACATTTTAACACTTTTACATAGGTAGGTAATGCAAATCACAAACACAAACTAATTTACTAAAATTTACAAATACAACTAAAGTTTACTACAGTATAAAAATCGAATAATAAAATAAGTTATTAATCAACATAAAACTATTGGAATATGAATAAAGGGAATACTTAAGACATGTTGTTGCAAATTATTTACATAGAATTGGAATACGATCGATTTATATTATAATCTAATGCTGACGGTTTATAAAACTAAAAATAATTATGTTACCACAAAATGAAAAAAAATACGAAAGGAAATAAACCTAACCAAAATATGATAATAAGAATAACAAGGATACCTTGTAAAATTAAAAGCAATTTAGGAATTACTTCTTGCCTAACAGTCGTCTAGATCTCTTTACGTCATCAATGTGAGTTACCGCTGAAGTTTGAGTGCGACGTGCTGCATCATTCTGCCGATTCGAAGAGCCCTGCTGCGTTGGAGTGACCTTTGTATTAGGGGCCTTGTTAGAACTCTCAGGGGAACCATCCATGGGGTACTTGGCTATTAGATCTTCCAATTCCTCCTCAGTGGAAATCTTCGTTCGGCCTCCCGAGTACTTTACATAGATTGCACCATCAATAGTCCAGACATTTCTAATTCCGAAATGCTTACGGGCATTCTTATGTATGGACTGACGAAATTTAGTGAGGAATTCACACATTGAAATGGCAGACCCTTTAAACTTAGATTTTAAGTTCCAAATCGTAGACTTAGTGCTATAATCATTAAAGTGCACAAGAATTGGCCTAGGACGGGTACTGGATTGAACACCAAGTCTGTGGCATTTCTTGAGAGAGTCATCTGTAATATGAGTTAGACCCAGATACTTGTGCAACAGTTGTAGAATTTGCTGTTTTAGGTCAAATTCAGAAGCCTCAGCTATTCCATGAAAAAGCAGAACTTTTCTCCGGTGATACATACTGATTTCATCAACACTTTTGTTGCATTCCTGAATTTGCTGTTGCAGCAGGCTGAACATGGAACTAACAAGTACCTTGAATGAATCGAACTCCTCCCGAAGCTGTAAAACTGTCGGGTTAGTTGGAGTAGTTGCAGCCTTCAGACGTTTCTCAAACTCTGCCATCTTCCGGGTCAAACTCCCTTCCAATTCCTTTTGGATATTAACAACTTCAGAGACATTTGCCATTGTAGTAATGTGAATTAACCGAGGAGAGATAGAAGAATAGTAATTTTTATTTAGTGTGACAGATGTTATGGAGGGAGGATGAATTTAAGTTTTTTAACTTATTTAAATGCACATTCCTATAAGTGATAATAAATGCTAACACTTATTTTTACAAACGAGTTAAAAATTAAACAGCTAAGTTAATTATACTTATTTTTAAATGTAAATAAAATACGAGAGATAATTTCAGCTGTTATCTGTTTTGCACCTACCCTCGAAAAAAAAACTATGTAATATGTAGGTACTTGATGTGCCAATGTTTCGTTTAAGCTTAGAATAGTCTGGATTCGGCAATTTCAATTTTGATAATTTTCGTAAGTAAAAATTATCTACCTCGAGAAGTTAAGTGTGAAGGTGGTGTAAAACAATTCATTACCGCATTTCGTCTCTGAGGCGTAACAGAGAAAGAAATGTCAAAAAGATCTTATGCCTTATGTCAAGCAATTCTGAAGATTAGCCCGAACAGACAGACAAAAATTATACAAAAAAGACTTCTTTAAAATATTTAGCTCACAGGCTACATAATATGATTCGTCCATAAACTTCTGGGTCTGTTTGAGAAAATTGAAACAAGTCGTTTGTTTATTTCAAAAAATTAAAAAATTGGCCTCAAATTCATTTAACGACCACTCTTATTAATATTAAACATATTATATCACCTTCGTTATCACCACCGTCGAAATTAGTCATTACTCATTCGAAGCTAGTAATAACAGTTCCTTGACTACATAGAGTAAATAATTCATTCACCAAGCAATGTCAACACTCTTCAACAAATTTCATCGAATACGTTTGTTTAGTTTCAAAGATTTTTGTAACAAAAATTGTATTAAAAAGATTAATTCAATATTATGGAATACTTTAATGAAATTAGCTCCCAGGGTAGCAGTCTCATATGAGTATATGGTAATCGATACTAAGCTTTATCAAAATTACTTCAATGATTAATTTTGTAATGTACTTATACATAATCGTAATAATTTTCTTGCAAAAAGAATCCCGCTTGGTTTTTGCTGGTTCTTCGCATGACAAAGCTACTTTCCGAATCCGTGGCAAATTAAGAAATGTCTCTCGGTACCTAAGCATTTTTTAACAACTTGTATTTTTTTATTGATGAACTGCTAATATATGCAGAAAGTCGTTGGGAGAAGGAGGCATAAGACCATGGTCAGTATCAAACTTTTGAAAAATCTATGTTCAGCCAAGCTAGACTAAACTGATACGATATAGGCCAGGCGCTTCAGTTCTTCATTTTTGTGCTAGGTTATTGTTGCACCCTAGGCCCAAGGCCGTGTTAAACGATCGTATTGCCTTCGTGATTTATTGTCAGTTGATTGCGCCTTTGCTAGGTCGCTAAGAAACGCTAAAAACGTTTATCACTTGATTTTATTAGTACGGCTCGCTCAAATGCGTGCGCCTTGTTCGACAAAAGACTAAAAGCTTTTACAAAAATTTACTTCGCAAATATCCGCGTTATAAAATAAAATGATGTGTCTTACCTAGTATGAAGAAGCACCTCCCGCCCTCCCTCAATTGCGTGCACTATCCCCGTAACCGCTAAGTCACTTAGCGGTTAGCCACCGTAGAGTCTATATCACCTGAGGATGCCTCGTGTAGAGGCGAAACACGTGTCGTATTATCGTCAGTGGTGTGTCTTGCCTAGTGTAGTGGTGTTGGAAGTAGCGGTGCTGGGATTAGTGGTGACGGGGATAGTGCACGCAATTGAGGGAGGGCGGGAGGTGCTTCTTCATACTAGGTAAGACACATCATTTTATTTTATAACGCGGATATTTGCGAAGTAAATTTTTGTAAAAGCTTTTATATAATTTGACTTAGCGGTTAGCCACCGTAGAGTCTATATCACCTGAGGATGCCTCGTGTAGAGGCGAAACACGTGTCGTATTATCGTCAGTGGTGTGTCTTGCCTAGTGTAGTGGTGTTGGAAGTAGCGGTGCTGGGATTAGTGGTGACGGGGATAGTGCACGCAATTGAGGGAGGGCGGGAGGTGCTTCTTCATACTAGGTAAGACACATCATTTTATTTTATAACGCGGATATTTGCGAAGTAAATTTTTGTAAAAGCTTTTATATAATGGATTTCCGCAAAGTAACGACAAAAGACTTTTAATTATAACCGTGAACAACGTGAACTCTAAGTAAAACTATTATTAAACCAAAATGCTTATTGAAAACTCAAACAGTAGGTACGAATATATTTGCATATAAAATATATCACACGTATACATTAACGCATCTACTAATTTTTAAAAAAAATCCTTAATCCTAGTATTTATAAACCTAACTGTAACCCAACATTTAAATATATAAAGACAAAATTAGCCTATCTACTCAATTAAAATGAAACATACAAAATTATTAAATTAATTTAATGAATAACATCCACAAACATTAGTTCGCTGTTTACTGTTGCGTAAGAAGCCGACCTTACGACTGAGCCGCAAGGCATCTTACATAGTTGAGGTGGGCTTTCACAGTTTGGCCCATTGATACGAGTAATACTCTGCTCTACGCTGTCACGATCACCTGTCATTGTTGGCGCTTTGCTTACTGCTCCGCTCCTATGGGCCATAACGTTATGTTATATAACCTTCCTCAATAAACGAACTACCTACTCTAGAAGATTTTTTTTTTAATTCATGCTAGTAATTTCTGAGATTAGTGCGTTCAAATAAACAAACTCTTCAGCTTTATAATACTACATTTTGTTAGTTTGTACTAACATGTAATGTTTCACTGGGTCAACCTACACGATTATTTTGCTGGTCAAGTAACAAGAATGATTTAGTTCTCTACCTTGACGGGTGTACACTTGCAATCGTGCTTTACTATATCGACCAGAAAGTATTAAATTCGAATTCCCGTCTATGTGTAAAGTTATTTATTCGAATTTATTTGCGTATCACAAACTTAATTTTTGACAAACAGGACTATAATACTGGAAAGTCAAAATTTAAAATAACAGCTGCAACACAATAGAGTCGAAATAAATTGAATTATAATTGTCACAATAGGATACAGCAGTAATAAACTTCATCATAAGGTACGTGAGGGTAATTATATGGTCACCTTAAGCTTTGCTAACAAAAATTAGGAAGAAAACAGAGACAAAAACACAAAGTCGTGTACTATAACTAATATATTAAGAAAAGAATAGCAAATAAACTTTGCCAATAATAAAGAACAGTTCGAAACATCGACTTAATAAAAAAACAGTTAATGACCATATTTACTTTAACGTACTTGTCAGAATGGCGTTGATAAAGCAGCGGCGCTCTTTTGACGTTTTATTATTTGATTGACTGATGAAGAACTATCGTATCACAGAGCCATCAATGCAAATAAGGCTGTTGTATTTTAGTTATAAGAAAGTGACCGTATTAACCGAATGACCATATTATCCTTACGTACGTTATAATGTGAATTTTCTCATTTCAGTATTTTTTTAAACTTGTTTAATTTTTCAGTTTCAGATTAAGTTTTAGACTTGGTAGAGCCATGCTGCAGCTATATTAGTAGTATAGCTGTAGTACGAATGGGTTGGCTCGACCGGTGAAGGACCACGCTCTCACAGAATACCAGCGTCAAATAGCAGCTTAACACTGTTGTGTTTCGTATGGTGAGTGTAGAGAACCGGAGACCCTTTTTTACTGGAAACGAGGCATTCCATCTTAGTCCTCATGGGTGGCAACGCATCTGCATTTTGATTCGCAAACTAGGATAAATGTAGATGTCTATGGGTCACAGCAACCACTTACCATCAGGTGGACTGTGTGCTCGTTTGTCACCCAATACTATAAAAAAATATTTATTAATAAGATTAATTGACTACAAAAAATAAGACGTTTACACTATTACCAAATTACACTTTTTATACAAATATGTCGAGTACACGTAAAAAGTATTTCAATTGCTTAAGTGTTAAAAACACAATTAAATAATGAATTAATCTGGCTCTGGCAACTGACAAATGGCGGTATAATCCTATCTACAATGATATAGTAATCAGTGCGACGGTATCGGTTCCGCATTTAGCAGTTCACTTGCCAAGCGCGGTGAGTAGGATAAATGTAGAACCTAAAGCTATCCTTGTCCTCCGATGTGGTCGCGAACCCGTCAATGATGCTGCTCGAGACTGTTTTCATACATCTATCTATGTGATATGCATATTTGTTGAGATGTATAAGTCTCACTGCTAAAATGACTTCCATAATGTGTTTACTATAACCTTACTCAAAATGTTAAAGAGGAGCGAGGGGATACTTATCGGTCTAAAGCGGCTAAATGTTAGAAAGTCAGAGGGAGGTTAGGATAAAGTATCAGAGACACGAAAGCAGTCTCAATACAACCCAATCCGAAACCTTTTGTACTTCGTTAAAATGTTGGGCCCAGATACGGGATGTTGTAGCAAGATACTTTGATGTAATCACTATACCAGGAGTTATCTTGTTGTACTGCACATGAAAAACTCTTCCAAAGCGTGGTAATTACGATAAATCCGTAATTTGGAAGAGGCTTATGCTTATGCCCATTAGACTGCTTAGAGAATTATGAATAGAGAAAGACTAAAGTACAACAATAAAAACCTACGAAAAAATGAATTTAGATTCTGTCTGATGGTGTGTCCTGCTAAAACATAGATAAAATTTTTAAAGTTATTTTTAAAATGGGCAACTTTTATCCCAGTTAAAAAACCCTCTACAACATTTACGTATAAATAAATATGAAATTCGTAGAGAGATTTATGCGCCGAATCCCCAGCCATGCCGTTTGTAATTGTCTCTTATATTTAGGACAAAAGGGACAATGCGCTTTGTTATTATCATTGGAAACCTCTACTGGATTTATTTATTATGTTTATGATTAATTGCGACATTTGTATTTAAATTTTAATACGATATATCTCTCGTTTTCAAATAAACAAATCGTCCTTCACATGATTAAAATCTATCGCAAGTCCAGGGTAAATTACCAAAACGTTAAGAATAAGCGTTTATTACTTTAATGTAATAATATTGATAAGTTGTAGAGCCACATCCGCGTTTTAACTGTAATAAAGGTGCAGCAAGAAAAAAATATTATGCATTACATCAGGCACAGGCAGGTTAGCACAATCGAGTGCGTTTGTTTTATGCGTAAGTACACCTGTGCACTATGATATGTCCTGGGTAATTAACAGCTTTCGATTATTCTGATTTTACATACATGATAGAGCACATTGGCAAGAAGGGCATCAACATCATTATAATTTAAAATCCACCTATTCCAGTTACATAAGCATAAGGTGGCAACTGCACAGTATTAGCACAGACAAACCGCCCTTTTTTAATCTCTCATTCCTTTTTCTTTGAATTACCTGACAGGTATTTTTCTTGTAAAATTGGAGCGATAAGCAGTCTTACAGTAACCCGAAGGTAAGTAGCTGCTGCAGCGTGACCAACTTCTTCTCTGAGGACTACGATGGACTACCTCGTAAATTGTAAATATTCCAGTTCACTGTACTCTTTAGACCGAAAAACAGCAGTGCGCGCACTGTTGCTAGGCCGCAGAAATAGTGACGAGAGTGGTGGACACACAGATGGAATTCATAGACAGAAAACGAGTCCTACCACCAGGAAATATGGTTCTGGAATATATTCATATTTTATTAATGAATGAATTACATCTGGTTATCTTTACAGGTATTAAATTATACCGACCGTTATTCGTTTCTAGTCCACGGCAATAAGCTCATTAACAGACGAATATTCTCAAAATGTAAAATGATACAATTTCACTTAATTAGCCGCATGTACAGTGCGGACCTTATAAATAAGTTTTTATAGCATAATTTTAGAGTACATCATCTCTGGAGCGGGACATGCAAATTGCGAGCGTTAAAAAATAAAAGATGATAGCGTTTTTATACACAGCCGACGGGAGCTCGGCGCGCCGGAGGCATTTACGTGATACTCGTGTCACACCTTGTTAATTTTCACTATTTTTTTTAATTACATTCAAGATAGAGACCATAAAGTTTGTTCGGCACTTGTGTACAAGATAATTGTACACACTAGATTAGAAAAAATTTATTACTTTTTTCAATATTAATTTTATTCAAAAGTTTGGAAAATCGAAATTTAGATGAAATTGAAAATTTTGCTACATGATTCTAAAAAAAAAACACAATTTCATACTCATATATCTACAGCCGATGTAACCATATAATTGTTTTGTATTCCCTTAAATAGCTTAATCATAAAATTATGTTTAATTTATATTGTTTTGAACTTTTACGAGTACAGCTCACAGCGCAGTGGCCAAGCGTTTGGTCGCTGCTGCAGGTCCCAGATTCGAATACCAATCGGAACAATTTTTTTTTATATCCACGTACATTTAGCATTTGAAGTCAGCGCTAAGACATGCTGTATATAGAGTAATTAAAGCCGCTAAATATTTAATAGCTGAAGGCAGACTAAGTTAACTAAGACATCAGTAGGGAAATCACCAATGCTACCATGTTTACTGTAAAATGCCTAACACGTCGGGAATTAAAAAGTAAAAGTTAAACGCGACAAAATCCGTAAACTTAGTTTTATTCAAGATTAGTTCATAATCGTCACCACACTAAGCAGGCAGGTTGGTGAGTTGAGAACTGGTACCTTAAACATTGGTAATGTTGCTGGCTGAATGTACATAACCATTTAAATCATGGACGCATGACGTTATTCTGAGCACTAGCCTAAAGTATACCATAACGTAATAACACCTACTCCTGTTACAAGTGCAAAATAGAGCATCAAACACGTTTAATAAGTCCCGAGTTTGAATGCCATCTGTAAGCCTCCCCAATAGATTGCCGCATTCTCATTTTTTTATCATTTTGTTGTTATCAAGAAGATGCTGCTGCCCATCTCCCGTATCAGTTTCCCAGTGTCACCTCTTACGACACCCACGGTACGATATGGGGTACTAGATATTATTATACCGCCACTACACACACGATTGCAAACTACCAATTTTACAAAAAAAAATATTTTCGAATCTAGTTGTTTTTTATTAGTGATCGATGTTCAGAAATCATTGAAAAGCTATTGCCATATACAAGAATCGCAAAGTTATCTTCCCGCCTAGTTTCTTGCTGGTTTTTCCAAGGAAAGAGGTTATTTTTCCGAATCAGCGGTAATTAAATAAAAGAATGACTTTCAACAAGTATTATTTATAATACATTAAGAATATTAAAAAAATCTGTTTATGTTTCTATCATCATCGCTCGAGTCACAAGTAGATACTTCATATAAAATCAGGTGACATTATAAAACATTTAACATGGCTACAATATTAAAAAACGAATAAGCAACGTAGACATAAAAGAAAAATTAACGGAAGGGAGCAGCAGATGACAATAAACCACGCGTTAAAAATTTAAGTGGGACGCACAAAATGTCGCTTGAGGGTTGAGTACGGTCGGCACACATACCTACTCCTTGTAATTAAGTATAGATCAATTTGACAAAAATTTATCTTGTTTATGGAATTCTACAACTCTATTATTAAAATCATTAAATGCTTCACATTTAAGTTCTCGTTTTTTGTGCGGCATGGGCATATTGGGCTTAGGCCTGTACTAAAGAACTAAAGTTCTATAAAAAAGGTGGCAGAACTCATCGCAACTTCTGTATAAAAAATCTGGCAATAGCTTCCCTTAGGCACACTTAGCATACTTTTTCCCATTTTTGGGAGAAAATGCAAATTTTTTTACTTTTCTAATTAACTAGTTTGCATTTAAACAACCTCGTCTATTAAATTTAAAATATACCATACTTTTATGGCTTTATTGGGAATACTGGGAAATGAGATGAGTCAAAACGGGAAAGGTCTATGTACACCAACCACTTTATACATTAATTAATTATTTCAGACAACTTTCATCAAGGCGTCTCATCGATTTAATTTAAAAAAAATGGTGAATCATAGATAATCTGTCAGCAGCTGTCAAAAGTCGTACACAAAAACTTATAATATTAAGTCAAACGAAATTAAAGAAAAAAAAGTCAAACGATGGTCAAACGTCATTATTTAGTGTTGCAATTTCGAGTGTGTATATTAAAAATGGATAAGTTTAAATGTTCTATGCGTCATTGCTGATACGTTTTCATGCATTTCATTTTATTTTAAAGTATAAGATTAAACTAAACATCTAATTTTTAGTTTTTAATGGTTATCTCTATATAAAAATCAATAGCTATCTGTTAGTATCGCAAAAATTCGAAAATAGCTGGACCAATTTTGATGAAATTTTTTATGCGTTTGAGTGGATCCCTGAATGATCTAAAAAATTCACAATTGGACCCGTTAGATGGCGCTGTCATCGAGATCCATAAATCACCATAATAAAACTAGCACTTTTTATATGGATCTAAGATAATTCTCAGGAATTTTAGATACTAAAATTATTTTATTTCTATTATTCTTTTAGGTACTTTCAAATAAAATACAAATTAAACATTAAATTTAAAATACAAATTAAAAAGAATTTTCACATAAAAAAGTTCGCTCCGTCCAAAATGGACCCATACGCTAGCGTCGCACAAATTACACTTTGATTTGCAGCTAATGAGAAAAATGGTCTCGATCCTCTGCCTCCCAGTAAAAAATTGGACTCCTCAGTAAGCCTGCAAGACGCATGGCCCTGAACGTGTCTGGTAAGGTAATTAGTGGAGATACTAATTTACATTTGTATTCAAAATTCGAGCGCCCGCTCCCGTTCCCAGTCGTCTGTTTATTCTCATCTCTTCGCCTTTTTTTCTCTAAAACGTACCGCATTGCTGTATTTTTCACGTAAAATAACGCAGTCGAATAGCGAATGCTGCGAAAATATTGTTGGCGAATAATGTTGACGCGATGGACTACGGAGTTTTAAATTTAGTGGAATATTAAATGCAATGTCATTATGCAGCTCAATTTTGAATTTACTTAGAGGTGTTATAATTTTTTCATCAAAAGACTTCCATGCAACGGACTCGGCTAAGATCGGTACAAAGGCAGAACCTGAGTTTTCGTTAGGTCGTCACTCTGAGTGACAGTTTAAGTTAAAACAATGTGTTATCTTCTACTTAATGATAGATAGCAGGCAGCTACTCTGCTTTTCAGTGAAAGCCTACCGTGAGCTAGTACATTCATCCATAGACTATTTTATATTATTATGGGTGTTGACCCTTAAGTACTTTATTTAATTCGCGAGAGAGATCTCAATTTGTATGGCAACTATTTTTAAGTGCCGGATATGCCGTTACAACCTTAGACCTTCTTGTTGCATAATCATCATACCAGATATCGTTGTTATCATCATCACGGTGGCTGTCTCGAATGTGTAGATCCAATATTTTGTGGAAAAGTATAATGGTATTATTCGTATAAAATTAAGGTAACAACATAGTTAAATTTAATACTTATTAAGAAATAGACGGCTCTGTGGCGCAGTGGCTTAGTAATGAGTTGCAGCGCTGAAGGCCGGGGGTTCAAATCTCGCACGGAACAAGTATTTGTATGGCCTACAAATGATTGTTCCGGGTCTGGATGTTTATCCTTGTTTGTTAACCGCCTTCACGATACAGGAGACAATCTCAGCGTAGGGGTGAAGTTTATTTTTTGAAATATACCACTGCTGAGCACAAGCCTCTACTCATTCCTAGGGTTCCAAGGAATGCTCTTAATAATATACTCTCGTTAATAAGTATTACATTACCTAGAATTAATTATTTGTGCTAAAATCAGGTTAAAGTAAAATACAAGAACGTGAGTACTGTCCTTAACTTGGTTAATTATTCTGTATTTGGCAAACACAGGTTAGGTTAAAACGAGTGAGAGCCTGTGTTAGACCGTACAACTGTGGCATGGCTCTGTGACATTTTCTGCGCAATTGATAGCTTCCGATTATGTTGTCTTGCAAGTAAATAGATCAGAAGAACATCATTAATATTAGTATCATAATATGATTTTCTTATTAATAAATTATTAAGAAAGTTATTAATTACACCTTTCTGTTTTTTTAGCCGACCTAAAAAAAGGAAGATGTTCTCAATTCGACTTTGTGGTCTTTTTGTATGTAACATACACATCGATCTTGATATCGAGCGATATCTTCGTCAATTGTGAACTGATTTGAATGATTCTTTTTTATCATTTAGATTGATTTCATCATTTAGATTTGGAGAAAAATATTCCACCCCTAAGGGTAGGTATAATAATAAATTGTGAAGTTTATTTAATTATTAAGATGATAATTCTAGTTGTTATCTTGAGTTAGGATATTCCAAGTCTACGCTATACTTATGTACGTACACAAAAATAAAAGTAGTTTTACAAAAATAAGTAATATTCATTCTGCAAATACTAGGAACAGACACAAGCTAGTAATACCAGTTACTCGACTCCACCGAGTCAGTAATTCATTCTTGGGGCGATGTATACGCTTTTACAACAAAATCCCAGAAAATATACAAAATTTGACCTACTCAAAGTTCAAAAACTTTATTAAACTAAGTTTGTATAAAAAGGGTTATTATAATACTAAGGAATTTATGGATGATAATAACCCCTGGGAATGAGGTGAGCTGAAGCTATCTGGGGGAACGGCAGTGCCCCCGCCAAGTCGAGCAAAAAAGCGGCAGGGCCGTACCATCCTTTTCTCGAAGCAGTTCAGGCCATTTTCGAAACCCTATAACTTCGTTGTGGATAAAACTAGAAGCCTGAATTTTCATTAAACAAGTAGGAATTGTATAAACTCGGTATATTTCAAATTTCATTAAATTTAACTAGTAGTTCAAGAATTATAGCTAGTTAAAATTTCTTAATTTTGTCACTCACTTACTGACCGATCATCAAAACTCTAAGGCACTTCTAGCAGACATAGAAGCTTCAAATTTGGAATACAATTATTGATTAATATATAAATCAAGGAAAAATTAAAATATTTTGCAATTTCGGTCCAGTTTTCGAGAAACACCAACTGCATAAAAAATATAATTTAGTATAATATGTATTACTTGAGAGATACATTGTCTTTTCATGCGATGGCCAAGTCAATCTATTTATTTAAAACATAAAATATTTTTGATATTGTTATGGTCACTATAAGATTTTGTTAGGTTACCTAATTACGTAATAATTTATGACAGAAGGACAGAGGGACTGAATAAATTAACCGACTTGGTATTGCATGGATCTCACAACCTTTTACGGTAGAAGAACTGAATTGGGAGACTTGGCTTTTTTTACAAGTCATGTTTTTAATGGCATTTCTAATTTTGTTTGTTTGTTAATAATTGTGTAACATACATGATTGTAAGCTATTTTTAAAGTCCCGCTGGGTTTCTTGATGGTTCATCCCAGGACAGAGGTTTTTTTTCGAACCAGTGGTAATTAAACAATAGTGACTTTCAATAATTATTATTTATAATCTATATTGAATAAAAAAGTGTATGTTTCCGTTTCTGTATAAAAAAAAATTAAATATTTTATTATAATGTCAATTTTGTCAACCTTTTATCAAAAGTTTAATTTTTCACACTCACTTGTTACGACACCCTTAGAACGAAATGACGTGATGAATTCTCTTATGCTGCCACCACAAGGTAACACCCATATAATATACTGGTTAACAATTTCTTTATTACAAGAATGTCACATCTTCGTAACTAGAATACGATTAGGCGTTAGTTGTTGCGAATTTTAATCATTGCCTAACCTAGAAATCACGCATAGCACGTTTTACCTGTTTTATCTAATCTGCAACCGAATTATATAAGATTTTTGTTGCGTTGATTAAACTTTACATATTTTTTTATTGTTAATTATGGCTTAGCAGTTTTTATCGTAGCTACAACACTTACCACGAAATATTTATTTATAAACTAGCTATCCGCCACGGCTTCGCACGGGTGGTTTCTGGATCTCGACAACAGCGCCAACTAGCGACTCACTCAAACACACAACAAAATTTCATCAAAATTAGTCGTGCCATTTTCGAATTTCAGCGAGACTAACGGGCAACAATTGATGCTGAGTTTGTCCAAAATTTTGTTAACGTTTGATAGGCAGGCAGGTGTCAAATTCACTATCATTATTAGCTTTGTTGAACTTATTGATTTTGTAATAGAGAAAAAACTATGTTCTCACAGCAGCTTAATATCGCTGTGTTTCGAATGGGGAGTGAAGAAAACCGAATATCTTTTCTTCTGAAAACGAGATATTCCATCGTAGTCCTCAGGAATGACAACGCATTTGCATTTTGACTCTTAACCGAGTCCATGGGCCACAGCATCAAATTAGCATCATGTGCACTGTGTGCTCGTTTTTCACCCTTATTCTATAAAAAGTCGTAATAATCACACTAAGCAAGTATATCAGTCATTTGTATACAGATTCAGATTCAGAAACCAATACCAGAATTGCCGATGGTGCTCATTATTAGATAAAAATAATCTCAAAAATAGCCTCAGTTATTTTTAACCATGCTTCGTAATTAATTGCAACATAACTCAGCTAACAGAATTTTTCTTGTAATCATTTAATTTTATACTGATGTATTACACTACAGGAGACTTTTTTTTTCACTACTTCCAATCATTCCAGTCTATAAAAGTCCCCTTCTGAACATATTCGTCCCCTATAGATTGCTATAATTATTATGAAACAAATGACCAAATGTTCCTCATAGATCAAATTAGATACTATGAGTGCATAAGATAATAAAACATATTTAAAAACCGATAATAAACTGAACATGAGTTACGATCCAACGCATATACACCATAATGAATGTTCGAAAATAATACAAAACGAAGAGTTAATGAAAGCACGTAAAATCCATTTGGAATTTTCATTTGATTTTATTTAATTAAGGCTTCGTATGCAATGGCGGGTAATAGCGTATATTGTGTTGTTTATCAAATAGTTGTGGATGTTTAATCTAATTTGCAGAAATAATAGTAATATATAGGATTATCGGGATGACAGTAAAAGGTACTTGATACATGCATAGAATATAATAATATTATTAGCGATGTGATAAACGGTTACTGAAAAGAAATAATATATTAACCACATATAATAGAATAATAACTCACGAAAACCATACTTATAATATGTTTAATTTTCCTTAAATTATTAGAAAAAAATTAAATTCTTATAATATATTATGTAGTGTATACTATTTTAATAAATTAAAACACATAATATCAGTATGTAAACAACGATTTTAAAATTATCGTTGTGTTATATTCATAATTTAGATTACACGTATTTTAAGAATAACGGTCTTTCTGACTTTAACTTTTTCTGTCTCTTTTAAGCCATAACCATTTAGAGGCTCATCTATGACCACTGTTTTTGCACATTTTAATTCAATTTTACAATAGAAGCTTTAATTGGCCATTGTTGTTAATATAGTTTCTGATTAAACATGAAGCTGATTGTAAACTCAGATAGACAATAATATAGAAGTTTCCCAATAAGGAACACCTATAAAATTTCTTTTCGTACAAAATTTGCTCGAACAAATGAGCTAATTATTATAATCTATTACCATTATTTATGTGTAATGAGATAATTCAAATAAATGAACAATTTGACTTTAAAGGTTCGCCATGATTATGTACTAATGCCAAGATGTTTTTATACGTGGTAGAGCCATGCTGCAGCTATATTAGTAGTATAGTTGTAGCACGAATGGGTCGGCTCGACCGGGGAAGGACCACGCTCTCACAGAATACCAGCGTAAAATAGCTGTTCTACACTGCTGTTTCGTATGGTTTTTGTATGGTGAGTGTAGAGAACCGGAGACACTTTTTACTGGAAAAGAGGCATTCCATCTTAGTACTCACGGGTGACAACGCATCTGCATTTTTATTCGCAAACGAGGATAGATGTAAATGTCTATGGGCCACAGCAACCACTCACCATCAGGTGGACTGTGTGCTCGTTTGTCAAATTATCCTATAAAAAAAATCGTCTAACAAGTGATCGTAAATATAACTGTTTTACACGACCAAATAGTGATAAAGTAACTTAATTTAGTGTGTAATTAGCTTCTTATTGTGATATACAAGAACTAATTAAATGTAGTCTATTCATAATGTAGAACGAATTCAGCATTGTTCACCTCAATGTAACAACTTTTGCAAAATATATAATTATGGGATCTATTCTGCGAAATTCAATGACTCCAAGCGATATACGTACCTACGTACATAAGTCGTTATGATTATCCTGAGAATGTAATGACATATTGAAAAAACTCTTTGGAGTTACATCGTACAAAGGTACCACATGAAAAATATTTGAGGCAAACTTAGCCAACCTTTTTGTATTATTAGGGAGTAATGTATTAAGAGCAATGAGTGAAACAACATTTTCACAGTGTTTTGTTTATTTTGTTTTATTTTATCGTTTTTATCCATTATTTACATTTATAGGATCATATAAAATGTAAAACAGTAAATATCTTTGGAGTCTATTTGTAATAAGCTATATATTAATATTTATTTCCAAATGTCACACTATATAGTTGTGTAGTATTCACGTCAAACTGGAATGTTTGACTCTCTAATCGCCTCCACAGCGATCATTATTCTGCGGGCGAATTTATCAACATGACATGTCAAGGCGACCGGCATGAGCAATTGCACGAGGCTCGTACCTTCCTAATGTACTGTCAATCATCGCTCTTCCCGCCATTGGGTACAGCATACAAACAAGTTTTTTGTTTGCAATTGTTTTAGCTGAATACCAAGTCGTTGATGAATCATGTCCTTTGTTATGACACAACAGTACTGCGGCTAAACTGAATGTTTTATATTTATATTAAACTTTAAAATACTTTTTGCTATTGTCACCTAGATCTGAAATTATCTTAATGCACCACACCTATAGCAGCATGTTAATGAGGCATTATAACTTAGTCCTCAGGGGTGATACATATACATTTCGTTTCAAGGATAGATCTAGAAGTTTATGGGCTGAAGCATTATTTTATCATCAAGTGCAATTATGCACCTTTCATTTTTTTTTTCTGGCTTATGTAGTGTAATTTATGATTCTGTAACAATTATTAATTCTGGATTAGACAATAATAATTTCCAAGCCCATCCCTGATCTTTATGATCGGGTACGGATAAGTAAGAGAAAGTAAGGCTGTGATCTATAGATTTTACTTTGACTTTACTCAGACTTTACTTTCAAGCTAAGACAATGTCGGTATTTATAAAGCTAACTTCGAAGTCGTGCTGAGTGCGCGCTTAGCAAAACCTAAGTCAACGATATCGACGACTTAGGTAAAACTCAGGATATTATTCAAAACCACCGTATTAATTTTAAATTGTTGTTTTTATGTTACTCTAATTAATTAAAACAATAAATAGGTAGTTTTAGGCCGTCTTCTAGTTTTAAATAGCATTGATCCATTTTCCAATTTACGTAATTTCAATCTTATTTCGAATTTCTCAAAATCTTATTTTTTCTTTTTTTTCTGACTTTGCACGTCGATCCCGTTCTCATGGACCGTTTTCTATTTCTTTATATATATTAATTTATGAAATACAATTTGGACTTTTTTAATTTTATGCAGTAAAGTCAAAAACATAATGCGTGGAATGAAGCATCCATTAATATTTGGACTGTCTGGGCCTTAGCATAAGCTTAGCATAAGCTTAGCCCGATACAACTATAAATTCAGAATCAAAGATTATGCTGAGCATATACTCAGCTAAGTTTGTCGTAAGCTATGTCTGAGCAAAGTCAAAGTGCAGTCTATAGATCTTAGCGTAAGTGACTTTATATCTGGGAATAAATTATCGTTACCGCCAATACCATGTAACATATTATGCCTATTTTACAGCCTATCAAAATTCCACTACTGAACAAAGGCCTCCCTCATAGACTGCCTAATATGTGCCATAGTTGCCACACCTGGCAGGCAGGTGCCAACCGCAGTTTTTTATGTTTTAGTTCTTATTAGGAAGAAGCTGCTGCCCATCTCCTGGTTCGTTTCCCTCTGTCGTCTTTTACAAAAGCCACGGGACCATACATGGCCACTACATGGTAAATTTTTCAAAGTGTTACCTAATAATATTATACAAATAAAATTATTTTAGAATCACCATTTCCTTCAGTTGGAAGTGTAGTCAGACACTTCAAAATAACCTGTACAAGCTGCAGCTGTCTCCCTTGGTTGACTAGCTTGGTCGGTTGGGCATAAAACTACAGCTAATTACAAATCTATTCTTCAAAATTCTTACAGCTTGATTCCCTTGATTGAAGTATTTGTATGACTTGATGTTGTTGATTGTAACGGTTTTAAATGGAAAAACATCTGAATATGCAATTAATCAGTGTAAAAACATCTGCACAAAAATTAAAATTAAAGATTACTTTCCGAATAATATTATGATCTGATCATAGTTTAAAACTTCTTCAAAAATTTATTTGTACATGGCATAAAATTAATCCGAAATCAGTAAGGATCAATGGCTTTTTAATTGAACGTAGATTGTATCGACGCCAGATTGATATCGTAAAACATCGAACTAGTCTGCGGTAGGCAGCGCGCTTAGATCGATCTAACCGATTGGTATTGGTACTTGATCGGTCACGTATTACCAGAGCACACTGGGAATGCTAATTAATTTGCCGGGTTCGATTCTGGCGCCTGCCATGACGTCATCATAGCATTGTCTATATTTAACTAGTAAATTTGAAATTCTAGCAGCATAAATGATATACAAGTTTTACTAGAAACGGATGTAGGTTTATAATTCATTGCAGCAAACTTTATATATATATCTACGCAACTATATTACACCGTCAAGAATTTAGAGCAAGAGACGGTAGTGTTATGTAGTAAAGTACAGAGACATTATTGTTATATAATTATGCAATAAATTGTAGGAATTTTAGTGGTGGAGTGGGTGGCTTGAATTTTCATTTGTCATGCGAGCTATGGTTAATATAACCTTAGTGTTTAAAATTTAGGTTTTTACGTGTTAGAGCCACGCTGTATTCCTAGTAGCGCGCATGGGTAGGCCCAACGGGAGAAAGACCACGCTCACTCAGAATACTAAAACAGCAAAATTATACTGCTTAGTTTCTTTTAGTAAATGTCGTAACGAGGCATTTTATCTTAGAAATCACAGTGATAAAGCATCTATGGTCTTCTTTGTTAGAAGTTGAATGTATATAGGTGTACATAGGTATCAGTAGCCATTACGTTTGTTTATTGTATTAAAATAAATGGAAAGATTCGCTGAAAAATGAAAACATAGGGCCGTCGACATCGTCCCTAGTTTCGATTTCTTTCATGTAACAACTTTCGACGCCGTTATTGTCGCCATATTTCTGAGAGACTATGGAGTTTTCCTAGGCTATCCATTGAGCCAACGCACTCAGACCAATAATGTAAGTTAAACGGAACGCTGCGTACATCTGACGTCTGACGCAGAAGTCATGTTCAACTACTTGGCACGCACTCGCACATATAACTTTCTTCTTTTTCTTTTTTAACAACCTTCAAAGGGTCACTGCTGTTGGTTTGCCTAACTTACTATAAGAAAAAATTTGGTTTAAACTTTATACCGTTAGCCAACACAAAAAAATAAATATCCTTATGTCGCTACAATCATCATAAACAAAATATTGAACTGCTCTTTACCTACCTGTCGGTGAACTAAAAAAGGTTTTACCAAAAAACATACAAGGGTTTTTAAAACGTGAAATTTTAGCGTCATTTCAAATTAGCGGGTGGTAGGACTTGTATCAATATCTGTGAATAATCAGAACCCACGTTACACACGTTAATTTTAATTAGCGTTCCAATTCACAAATACACAGACAGAAAACAATCTGCAAATGTATAATATTAAGGTTCAAAATTGCTTGAAATGTGTACCAGGCAGCAGATTGTTCATTTGTAATTGCTATAGTGAAGTGAACGGTAATTTATAGCCACCCTTAAGAGGTAATTGCGTAAATCATGCATTTATGACAGTTGGTCACAAGGCTTTGTCTACTCGATACGACTGCGGTGCGCTCGTCATTGTTATTATAAACAATATTTTTTTACGTTTTGTTATATTTGTAAACTGTAAAGGTAAATTTTTTGCAGCTTTTATTTACCTGAACCACGTCTAAAAGTAAGTTTTTAATTCTTGAAATCTTACGAGAATCAACTTTAAAATGAATAGCTGATAATGGAATACTATTATGCGAGACACGGTTTATTATAATTAATGAATTCTTCACTAAATTGGACCATTAAATTAGGCAATTCATAAGAACGTTTCCAATTCTTACATAATTTCACTTTTAATATACTAACTAAAACAGTTTAATGTATACGAGTAGTAAGTAAGGCAACGAACGCATAATTTTGTGGTTTTACTATATTCTAAGTCTGTGATTTCGATACTTGATTTCAAAGCCGAAAATAATATAAAAAATATTAACACCATCATTATCATCAATATAGCCCGTTACAAGTTCACTGCTGAACATTGCCCTCCCTCAAGGAATGCCACAGAGTACGGTCATGAGCCATCTTCAACCATCGAATTCCAGCATTTCTTACTCGGTCGTCTTTCCATCTCGTAGGGGGTACATCGGTTGTCAGTACTTCGAGCTATATTCCCCCACTAGATGGAGTGATGGCCTGGTAAGACATGCAGGGAGTGAATGGATGCAGGTGGCTCGGGACCGTGATTTGTGGTGTTCCTTGGGGGAGGCCTATGTTTTGGCAGTGAACTTGTGAAGGGCTGTAAATGATGATGATGATGATGATGATGAAGTAAGTCATCATCATCATCATCATTATTATAGTCTACCAAAGTCCACTGCTGAACATAGGCCTCCCAATAGATTCCTTCATGAGGGTGATATTTGCCATAGCTGCCACGCTTGGCAAACGCAGTTTTTTATTTGCTATAGTAGTTATAATTTTAGAAAAACGCTGCTGTCCATCCCCTCGTTTCCCTCTGTCACCTTTTGCAATACCCTTGGGACGATATAGTGTGGTGGCTATCCTTACAGCGCCATTTCACTATTGGTTCGGAATTACCTTCATCAACCCGTAAAGAACCACGAATGTACATTGGTCTCTCCCGTTATACGAGTATGTAGGATTTTTTTAATGACATAGATTAATGTTTCGTTTCTCAAAACGTGTTCTCTGTGTTCCGAGTACTGTGTAATCTACGTACGTACGTATATCCGTAGTAGATCCAGAGTAACCGACATAGCCCAACGGATTATAATCGCCAACACGCAATAAGAGCAATGCGGCGACTAACTACATCCTTACTCTCTCAGAAGTGACAACTCTATGCCTTACAGTAGGACGTACCTACACAGCCTGTAAAACTTTGTGTATTCACACAGTGCATTCTCCTCAGCCTTCCAATCTTTCTTTTATCTTCTGACACTTGGTAAATAAAGCGATAAGAAACTTATATTGTTCTATTATTGAACACGAAGAAAATGCCACAAATAGCATCGCATTATTTTTAATAATGTAGCATGTGTTGGGAATCAGAAGACTTAATTAGTGTTCCCTGCGGGACACCGGGCACGCGTGGCGTATATCTTATCGGGTGCGTTTGCGCACGATCCGCGAACCGCGGCGCAAATTGTACTTGATACGGGCAGAAGGATTTATGTGAGTTGCATCCACTGCGTGTGTGTTTACATACGTTGCAAAACTTTGTCGCAGTCAACGTAAATCTTTTTTGATAAGTAATTGATTTATTTTTTTTATTTTATTGTGATATTTTATCATAATAAAGCCGAGAATTCAGGCCTCGAGTAAGTTCATTACGAGACAGTATACTCAACAATATGATAAACATAGATAGTCTCGGGTTTAGACAGACAAGCAAGAGTCTTTGACACGAAAGACGTTCCTTAGCCGCGGCGTCACAATCTTCACGAAGTTTGACATTACCATATATTACACTAGCTGTGCCCCGCGGTTTCACCCGCGTATTATTACACTGTCCAAGCGAAGTCTGTAACAAAAAGGGCCGTTCATGCATCTAAGCCGCCTTGCTTAACAAAAATCAATATTTAAGGCTAGCTGAGAGTTGTGGGCTAATGCTAGATAGCCTATACTATTTCTCATGAATCTGGCTATTATATACAAAGATAATTTTTCTAATCGGACTGGTAGTTCCAGAGATTAGCGCGTTTAAACAAACAAAAAAACAAACAAACACTTCCGCTTTATTATATTAGTATAGATTTAAGTGAATATTTTATCCACGGGACTTCTTTATTGAAACAAAATCTAATTTAAAGCTAAGTCTAATTGTAAAAACTTTTTGTAATAAAAAGTTATCAGCTCCTAATATTTGCTCCATCATACAAGTCACTTATTATAAGACTTATTCTAAATATTAAAATTTTCCAAGCTCTGAAAAACAACACAGCTTACGGATAAGCATCACAATCATGTGGGTGGGTGCAATCCGTATTATAGTAAATTTCCCGGATTTTTTATAGAATAAGGGTCACAAACGAGCACACAGTCAACCTGATGGTAAGTGGTTGCTGTGGCCCATAGACTATATCTATCCTCGTTTGCGAATTAAAATGCAGATGCGTTGTCAGCCGTGAGAACTAAGATAGAATACCTCTTTTTCAGTAAAAAGGGTCTCCGATTCTTTACACTCACCATACGAAACACGGCAGCATTAAGCTGCTATTTTACGCTGGTATTCTGTGAGAGCGTGGTCCTTCCCCGGTTCAGCCGACCCATTCGTGCTACAACTATACTATTAATATAGCTGCAGCATGGCTCTACTACGTATAACAAATACGTACAAAGTTATTTAATCTTTGTTAGTAATATACGCTCTACTAAATAATGGCATCTCTTGAGGTATTTCTGGAACATAATAAGGTGTGCCGTGTAGTGGCGGTCAAGAATATCCACTACCCCATATCCTCCCGTGGGTGTCAAAGGGACAAAGGGAAACAGCCAGGAGATGGGCAGCAGCATCTTCCTGATAATAGCCAAATGACAATAAAAAAACTGCGGTTGCCAACCCGCTCGCCAAGCGTGGCAACTATGGCAAATACCCCCCAATGATGAGAGCAACAAAAAAACGGCCCCCAGTCCCCGGCGGCCCCGCTATTCCTGGCTACGGTGGCGACCATGGTAACGGCGGGGCAGGGGGTGCTAAGAATCTCCGGTGGAGGTTCGGTTGCCACCTTAGACGATTCGACCTGGCAACGTACAACGCACGCACCCTGAGGACTGACGAGAAGATCGTGGAGCTGGAAGAAGAGATAGACAAGTTGCGCTGGCATATTATAGGATTATCTGAAGTGCGAAGAGAGGGGGAAGACACGGTAATCCTCGAATCCGGCAACTTGCTCTATCACCGGGAGGGCGACCATCTGTCCCAAGGAGGTGTCGGATTTATCGTCCACAAGTCTCTCGTTAACAACGTTGTAAAAATCGGGAGTGTGTCGACGAGGGTTGCGTACCTTATACTCAGAATCACCAAACGGTATTCGCTGAAGGTCATACAGGTTTACGCACCAACCTCGGCACACCCCGATGAGGAGGTGGAGGAAATGTATGAGGATATCTCTAGAGCCATGCATTCCTCCAAAACCCAATATACGGTGTTAATGGGAGACTTCAATGCAAAACTAGGCACAAGAGAGGACGGTGAGCTGAAAGTAGGGAAATTTGGAATAGGGCAACGGAACCCAAGGGGCCAGCAGCTGGCCGACTTCATGGAGAAAGAGGGACTCTTTATGATGAACTCTTTCTTCCAGAAGCGGCCCCACAGGAAGTGGACCTGGTCGAGCCCCGACGGTTCCACAAAAAATGAGATTGACTTCATTATGACGACCAGACGACAACTGTTCAGTGATGTCTCCGTGATCGCGAGGGTGGAAACTGGTAGCGATCACCGAATGGTTAGAGGCACACTGAACCTAAACGTTAAGTTGGAGAGGTCTCGTCTAATGAAGTCAACGCTCCGTCCCCCTCGTGCTCTGTTTCAAAGTCCCGAAACCTTTCAGCTCGAGTTACAAAACCGTTTTCAGTGCCTAGAAGACTGCAATGAAGTGGACGATATGAATGACAAGCTCGTGGAAACTGTCCATGCGGTTGGAGCTAAGTTCTGCAAGACCCGCCGCAGAAGAACACAAAAACTCTCCGATCACACTCTTAATCTCATGGCTGTAAGACGGGAGATGAAGCTACATTCTTCAACAGACTTGACAGCATACAGGCATCTGAACAGACAGATCTCCAAATGCATGCGGCGGGACTTACGCAACTTCAATACAGCTCGTATTGAAGAAGCGATCGAGCGGAACCAAGGCTCCAAAGTCTTTGCCAGAGATCTGTGTGCCAGAAGGAGCCAACTGTCAAAGCTGAAGACAGAATGTGGCAGCATAGTTTCCGGGACACCTGAGATTTTGAGTGAGATTGAGAGGTTCTATGGGCAGCTGTACACATCATCGTTGGAGCCACACGCAAGTGTGAGTAACGATCCAAGAGCGAGTCTCATCCGACACTATTCCGAAGATATCCCGGATGTCAGTCTGAGCGAGATTAGGATGGCTCTCCAGCACCTTAAAAACGGTAAGGCCCCAGGCGAGGATGGAATTACAGCGGAGCTTCTGAAAGCGGGTGGAAGACCGGTACTTGAAGTCCTTCAGAAGCTCTTTAATTCCGTCCTCCATGGTGGCATTACACCGGAGGCGTGGAGCAGAAGTGCGGTGGTCTTGTTCTTCAAGAAAGGTGACAACGCTCTCTTGAAGAACTACAGACCGATTTCCCTTCTGAGCCGCGTCTACGTGCTGTTTTCGAGAGTCATTACGAATCGTCTCGCGCGCAGACTTGACGACTTCCAGCCTCCCGAACAAGCCGGTTTCCGAAAGGGCTTTAGCACCATAGACCACATACATACCCTTCGCCAAGTTCTACAGAAGTCCGAAGAGTACAATTTGCCACTATGTCTGGCGTATGTGGACTATGAGAAAGCCTTTGATTCCGTCGAAATTTGGGCGGTGCTGCAGTCCCTTCAGCGGTGCCAAGTTGACTGTCGGTATATCGAAGTGTTGAAGTGCTTGTACAGTAGGGCTACGATGGCTATCCGAGTACAGAACCAGAGTACGAAACCTATCCAATTGCAGAGAGGTGTAAGACAGGGTGACGTCATATCCCCGAAACTCTTCATCGCTGCATTGGAAGACGTTTTCAAGCTTCTGGTTTGGAAAGGATACGGTATCAACATCAATGGCGAGTACATCACTCACCTTCGATTTGCCGACGATATAGTCCTTATGGCAGAATCGCTGGAGGACCTAAGCACTATGCTCAATGACCTCAATAGTGTTTCCCAACGGATAGGTCTTAAGATGAACATGGACAAAACTAAGATCATGTTTAATGTCCATGTCACACCTATGCCGATAGTTGTTGGGAACACTAAGCTCGAAGTTGTTGACGAGTATGTTTACCTGGGACCGACTGGGTAAGTCCAACTTCGACCGAGAGGTCAATCGACGGATTCAACTCGGCTGGGCAGCGTTCGGGAAGCTACGACACATCTTCTCGTCAGACATACCTCAAAACCTTAAAACGAAATTGTACAACCAGTGCGTGTTGCCAGTGATGACTTACGGAACTGAGACGTGGTCCTTCACTGCTGGCCGTATGAGGAAGCTCAAGGTCGCTCAGCGAGCTATGGAGAGGGCTATGCTCGGAGTTTCTCTGCGTGATAAACTTAGGAATGAGGATATCCGCAGTAGAACCAGAGTGACCGACATAGCCCAACGGATTAGTAAGCTGAAGTGGCAGTGGGCCGGCCATATAGCTCGAAGAACCGACAACCGATGGGGAAGAAAGGTTCTCGAGTGGCAGCCTCGTACCGGTAGGCGAAGTGTAGGGCGTCCCCCCACGAGATGGAGTGACGACCTGGTAAGACATGCAGGAAGTCGATGGATGCAGGTGGCTCAGGACCGTGTTTTGTGGCATTCTTTGGGGGAGGCCTATGTTCAGCAGTGGACTTGTGAAGGGCTGTAATGATGATGATGATGATGAATAAGGTGTTTCTGTTCAATGCCAGAGTAGTAGACAACTCCTGGACCTTACACATCAAGTGAAACATTGGTCGAAAGAGGCCTACATAATTTTCTACTATTGCGAATGTATTCATTACGGATTCTGTCACTGAAAGAATATTCAAGTATTCCTTTTCTTAGCTACACAGCTTACTAATTGCTTATAGATAAATTTAAATCTTATGATAATAATATCCCCCACACCGAATTTCAGTCACGGCAGCCAGTCTCAACGGAGACTGACTGCCATTTCTGTGTTGGACAGGATTATAGTGCCCAAGTGTATGCGCAAGCACTGGTGCACTCTGTATTCCCTCAATGTCATAGTCCGATGGGACGGTAAACCGACACGTCCGGAGGGAGATAGGAACAGGACCAACGGCTTAACGTGCTTTCCAAGGCATGGGCGTGAAACACCGCCAACTTTCTGACTCCGGGCAGCTACTGAGAACTTCTTGACAGGAAAACTCAATAACTGATTTAGGACCCGACCCGGGATTCGAACCTAGGGCCTCGTGATCAGCAATCGCGTTTACGAGCGCTACACCAACGAGGCAGTCACACACATTTACATCTTATAGCATTCATTAATCATACATGTTTTGTGACGCCTTTTAATTTAATACAAAATATTTAATGAATATTTGTAATTTCAAGTCGTATTGACAGTCAACATCTCTTCTACCGGCATCATAATAATCGAATTGATTTTCTATCACCATGACATCTTGTTTTGTCAGTATTATAAGATCTAAAAGTAGTTTTCTATTTCTTTAGCCTATAACATTAAATTGCCGTGTAAGAGAATCCACTAGCCCAAATCATCCTGTGGGTGTCGCAAGAGGCGTCAGAGGGAAACTGAAATAGAAGATTTTATACGTGTTAGAGCCATGCTGCAGCTATATTAGTAGTATAGTTGTAGCACGAATGGTTCGACTCGACCGGGGAAGGACCACGCTCCCACAGAATACCAACGTAAAATAGCAGCTTAACGCTGCTGTGTTTCGTACGGTGAGTGTAGAGAACCGGAGACCCATTTTACAGGAAAAGAAGTATTACATCTTAGTCCTCACGGGTGACAACGCATCTGCATATTGCATCTTTATTGAGGATAAATGTAGATGTCTATGGGCCACAGCAACCACTTACTGTGTGCTCGTTTGTCACCCTATCCTATAAAAAAAGATATGTAGTTACAATAGGGTAATAGCATCTTCCTGATAACAACTCAATATAATATAAAAATGCGGTTGCAGCTGTAGAAAATATTCCCTGGAGAGAGGTGCAGCAATGGACTTTTAAGCTGTAATGAATGAATAAATAAATATCCATAAAAGTAACAGCCCACATACGTCCTATTGCTGGGTTCTATTCTCGTTAAAATTAGATTTGAAGAAAAATATTTTTAATGAAAATTAATTATTTAACTTTTATTAAAAAATACTTCTTATTTACCGTACAGCTAATATAATTGAGATTAAAGACTAGTCCGTAGGTGGGAGCTAGTGATCTGAAATACAGAGAATCCTAGTATGGATACCAGTGTTTCACAAATTATTGTAGCATAATATGAAGCTGCATGTTATGTTTACTTTTGAGTTTAAGAGAAAAACCAATAAAATTTTAAGTGTTTTTAAGGCGTTAGCAAAATGTGATAATAACATTATATTTATATTTTCTCTAAACTGCTCAATTTTCATTAACTTTTCCTCGAATATTCTAAAAAGAATAAAAGAATCACATTCACATAGTTGCTTTAAAAGTTAAAACAACAAATTCGAGCTGTGTCGTAAAACGGTTCATGAGTTAGAAATTCAAATGCCTCTTTATTACGTACTTCACGTTTGCTTTCATGGTAGTCATGGCAGCGCAATCAACTCGTCTCCGAGATGCCTCCTTGTGAAACGAGACACGCGTCAAATTAAGTGGGTGAGGAGAGTGTGCTGTGAATGTACGTGGTAGAGATGCAAAGTACGCTGTGTTTTCCCATACTGCGTTGCATTCGACAGTGCACGGAAATCCATATTAGGTTGTATGCACGTGAGGAATTTATCAAGCCTAGAACCAATTATCAACGATTTAAAATTGTAACACACTACGAGTACTACCTGATACACGTTGTTCAGTAATGTAGGTATTCTATGTTATACGTAGATAACAGTTTATCACTAAAATTTTTAAATTTCTCACTCCTGGTGATGCAGTGTATTTGACATCGAGATGAGGTGCAGTACCTAGAATCTTACTAAATATTATATTATGGTATCTCAAAAATACCAATTGAATTAATATTAACAAAAAGAACATTGCTAAATACACCTGTACTGACTAATGCTCTATTCTTATTATTCAAGAAACGTTTCGTTCTCTGTAACTATCCGTTTTATTACATACGAGATGCGTGTAAAAACAGTTTATTTTGTAAACTATTCATTCAAAAACTTGGGATGACTTGAAAAATCTATAAACGGTTCATAAATAGTTGAACTGGTATTTTGTTTGAAATAAGGTGTTTTTACACCCTTCATTTATGCAAAATATTACTTGTTGTTAAATATAGAAACAAATGTTTTTAAATATAAAAACTCGGCATAAGAGTCGGTTAGGGTAAGGGTTACCAGGAACTGGAGTTGGGGATCACTTTGCAGGTTATTAAATATCCGAAATTTATATTTTATGAAAAAAGTCCCGATAGTAAAACTTAATCTGTAATTAATATTGCAATTAATAGTAAACAAAAATAATTATAATTAAATTAATTAAAAAACATAATCGATGGATGCAGGTGGCTCAGGACCGTGCTTTGTGGCATTCCTTGGGGGAGGCCTATGTTCAGCAGTGGACTTGTGAAAGGCTGTAATGATGATGATGATGATGATGATGAAATATAATTTGTAATTACGGTTTGTTACCTAATTAAATATCTATTTATAATTTAAAATTTTAATTTCATAATCATAATCAGAATATAAATTTTTTTTTGGCCACTAACAGCTAAAAGTTGGTTTCTACACAAATTTTATTGTAAAGTTCTTCCCAAGAAGTGTATTTGAAGGCCGTATTTACTTGTTCGCACGACTTGCACGACCCGTACAAATATAACCGGCGTAGTAAAAATCCGGTCTTTTTTATAAGATAAGGGAAATAAACTCGCACACAGTCCACCTGATGGTAAGTCGTTGGTGTGGGCTATAGACATCTCGGTAACGAATCAAAATGCAGATGTGTTGTCACCCGTGAGGACTAAGATAGAATGCCTCGTTTCCAGTAAAAAGGGTATCCGGTTCTCTACAATCCCTATACGAAACACAGCAGCATGAAGGTGTTATTTTACGCTGGTATTTTGTGAGATCGGTCTAAGATCGGGGAAGGACTGTTGCTACAACTATACTACTAATATAGCTGCAGCATGGCTCTACCACGTATACACGGTCTGGTCTGAAATCTGGACGGAGTCCGGTCTTAGCTCTTAAAATCCGGTGGTAAACCTATTCGGGGTACAATAAGTAGTTTAGTTGAAGTTACTTTCAAGTGACCAAGCTCTGCAGTGGCTATCTGCTATTCGGTGGACTGTGAGCTTATTTGTTTTTCTAATCATAAAGGAGAATATTGCATATTTGATTGTTTAAAACTCCATCAAAATACATATTATAAAATAAGTTATTGTATTTAATCTAGAATCAATACAAATGTTTAATGGAAACCATCGGTCGATGAGTCATTATATCACAAAATATGTAATTGTTTAAAGTAAACTTTGTGTTCTTTTATAGAGAGAAGGGTGATAAACGGGCACTCTTCACTTGATGGTAAATAAAAATGTGATAAAAATCTATGCCTATAAAAGATTAGAAATCAAATCGCATGAGGACTAAGATGGAATGACTCATTACCAGAAAAAAGTTTGTGTGATTCAAATGACTTATAAAATATTATATTCGTTTTACATTTCAAGAAAATGTATTTACTAATATAATTTATCTACATTATATACTGGGTGTCCGGTGGCAGAATTAGGATTTAAATTTCGAACTGTTTTCGAACCGTTAGCGGAGGGGCGGGCGGGGGGGTCACGTTCGATTCGTCATTCGTGCGGGTTCCTTAGTCACGATGTCGCAGTGGACGGGTGAACAACGTGCGTTCGCAATCGAAGCTTATTTTAAAGCAAACGATTCCTGTGCTATTGCTCGTCGAAGATTTTGTTCGCGGTACAATATCCGACGGTTACGTGATGCGCCAAGCGAAAATTTGATTCGATTGTGGGTGCGGAGGTTCAGAAAAACAAGTTCAGCAGCAAATAATCCGCGGCCGGGATCCAGCAGAACGTCGAGGACTGATGACAACATCGAACTTGTCGCAAACAGTTTACGCGATAACCCGCGACAGTCCGTGCGTAAGAGAGCGGCTGCTCTAGGGCTCCCAAAAACGATTGTGCACGAAATATTGAAAAAGGACCTTAAACTTCACCCCTTTAAAATTCAAATTGTGCAAGCGCTTAAGCCTAATGATTACAATTGGCGCAAAAGTTTCTGCGAAACAATGTTGCAGCGATTTCGTACAGTGAACACAATCTTTTGGAGCGATGAAGCCCATTTTCATTTAAATGGAAGTGTAAATAAACAGAACTGCCGTTATTGGTCACCTAAAGGACAGAACCCGCGATTGAAACATCAACAGCCACTTCACAGTCCCAAAGTGACGGTTTGGTGTGCATTGTCAAGCAGAGGAATAATCGGACCCTATTTTTTTGAAAATCGTCAAGGACAAGCCATTACTGTAACCGGCGTTTCTTATCGGCGAATGCTTAACGATTTTTTCCTGCCAATATTAAGAGAACATCCTGCCTACAGTTCACAGACATGGTTTCAGCAAGATGGCGCCACGCCTCACACTGCTAGAGAGACCATGGCGCTTCTTCGTGATTTGTTCCCTAACAAATTGATAAGCCGTTTTGCTGACATCCCCTGGCCACCCAGGTCGCCGGATCTTACCCCCATGGACTTTTTTCTGTGGGGGTACCTCAAAAGTAAAGTTTATGAAACCGCCCCACCGACCATCTCAGCATTAAAAGAAAATATCGTTCGCGAGGTTAATGGCATCCCGACGTCCCTTCTCCAGCGAGTGGCGCGCAATACTGAAGCCAGATTCCAAGAGTGTGTCCGACGTGATGGTCAACATTTAGACGAAATAATTTTTAAGAAATAAAACCCGCACTTCCCTTCTTTGTTATAGTCATTGAAATAAAAAAAAATATTTTGCAGTTTTTTTATTATTTAATTTTGAAATCCTAATTCTGCCACCGGACACCCGGTATAACTTATGTAAAGGTATCAACGTGAGCCTCATAAATCTCTTGTTCCCACAAAGAGTAGAATTCTTAAACAAATGGCTGTAACATGAAAATACCTAATTAAACTAGACCAAAATCCGATATCAGGAACATCGTGGCGTCACGAAACCCCAAGCCACCTAATAAAGTAAGCAGTATCACGTTTCTAATTAGATCGTTAATTATAAGCCTTTTATGGGAGTCTTAATTTCTACATAAACGACTATCTACAGTAGATTTAATTTTTGACCGGCTTGTGTTACCTTCAGTTATTTAACTTAGATTATTTTTAATATAAATTCCTGTATCTCGAATATGTCAGTCTCTTTATATATGTATAAGATATAATTGAGATAAGTGTTACAACATCCCGTAGATATTCGTAAGTGTGGTAAAAGGCGATAGAGGGAAAGAAATAGAAGGTTGGCTGCAGCGTTTACAAAACAACCTCAAAATAATAATATAATACTGCGGTTGCCAACCCGCGTACCCATGAGGCAATCTATGGGGGGGGGGGGAGAGGCCTATGTTCGGCAGTAGATTTTTGATAACGTTTATATCGAATGAATGGAGGAATGAAATATATGAAATATGACGCATGTTAGAATGATATTCTACTAAATTTAATTCTGCACCTTTTTTTTCATTATCCCTTAATAGCAGTTAGGCATAAACCTTTCCAGGACCACGGTTAGCAGGTAGACTGACTGAATGAGATGGTATACCACCATCTAACGAAAGCCTCACACGGCCAGATTCCGTTACCAGGTTACCACTTATATTTCATTAACAAATTAAACATAATATACTTATTTTGAATTTGCTAATTAATAATATCCTCTAGACAGAATATAGTTATGGTGACCAGACTCAACAGAGCAGAGAACAGAGTGTATGAGCCAGCATAAGTGCACTCTATTCCCTCACTCTCATAGTTCGATGGGATGGTTATCTGACACAAATTGACAGAGATCAGGCGCAGCACCAACCGCCATCGTCCTGACTCCGGACTGCTGTTGAGAATTTTTTGAAAAAACCCAATAACTAGTTTTGACCCGATCCGGGATTCGAACCTGGGACCTCACGATCAGCAACCGCGTTAACGACCATCTAGACCAACGAGGTAGTCATTGTCATTAATACTTATCATGTAATACCATACATTTGCTTATACTTATTAAGGTCACTGGTTTTTAACAGTCCTATGTTGCCATAATTATTTTTGGTGACATCATGTAGTCTATGTTAAACAGCTATGTGATAGAATTACTTATCTGCTTAGGAGCCCGTCTAGGTTGGTAACACCCTTGCTAGGTTGCTGTTAGACATTCCTTCCAGTCCTCAAAAGTGATGTTCTTCATAAAGTAAAGTAAAGTAAAGTTGCAGCCTATTTACGTCCCACTGCTGGGCACAGGCCTCCTCTCATTTCTGAGAGGGTTTTAGGGCTAGGAAGTGTCCGCCGCGCTGCCCCAATGCGTGTTGGCGAACTTCGCATGTCTTCGAAATATTTTTTTTCTTTTTTCTCAGACACGCAGGTTTCCTCACGATGTTTTCCTTGACCGCCGAGCACTTGGTAAATCAGCACTTAAAATTGCAATTAACAATTTCATTGGTGCCGGCGGGGATCGAACCCGAGTTGCTCGAGTACTGTGAAGCTTACAGCGAGCGCTGAGCTACCACGGCTCTTCTATGTTCTTCATAGTCCTCAAAAATGAAATGCATCTGTTTTGTAGTAAGTTTTTAAAGTTATTGTAGTAAGTTCAATTAATACAAAAATTTTTTAAAGAAATATTATGACAAATACAAACATAGATACTACATACGTACACAAACACACCCGTCGATGTCGAACAATAAATACCCATGTTTTTTTTTATAGAATAAGGGTGACAAGCGAGCACACAGTCCACCTGATGGTAAGTGGATGCTGTGGCCCATAGACATCTACATCTATCCTCGATTACGAATCAAAAGGCGGATGCGTTATCAGCTGTGAGGACTAATATAGAATGCCTCTTTTCCAGTAAAAAGGGTTTTCGGTTCTCTACACTCACTATACGAAACACAGTAGCATTAAGCTGCTATTTTGCGCTAGTATTCTGTGTTCGAATGTGACTAATTTACAGTAATCGCTAGGTTTTTTTTTATAGAATAAGTGTGATAAACGAAAACACAGTCCAACTTTTGGTATGTGTATACTGTGGCTTACACATCTATATCTATACCTACTCAAAATCAAAATGCAAATGACCCTCTGACTGTCTGACCACCCCTGAGGACTAAGATGGAATAGCTCGTTTGCAGGTAAAAGGGTCTCCGGTTCGCTACACTCACCGTATGAAACACAGCAGCAATAAGCTGCTATTTCACGCTGGTATTCTGTAAGAGCATGGTCCTTCCCCGGTCGAGCCGACATTTGTACTACAACCATATAATAGCTGCAGCGTGACTACTGCGTAAAAATAAACGATAAATGTAATATCAATGAGATACACTTTAAGAGAAGGTATATTATGGTAACAATATAATATAAGTACAGTTAAAGGATATTTATAAAGTTTTTTGTACTCTCGGTATACATAATAAAAAATGTATATAATACTTAACTTATATCAATATCTTTTTATTGGTTTTCTATATTTAATGTCACTTGTCATTAAACAATTCATTTATTTTAAGTTCTTCAGATAGTTTCAATAATAAGACATTTAAGATCATTAGAAAAAAAACAATTATATATATATATATATATATATATATATATATATATATATATATATATATATATACATATATTATTTTAGTATTTAGATAGTACTAACATTACTTCGTATTATACATGTTTGTTTTAAAATTATTGTTTGCAATATATTTCCCGAATGTAATTATTAGTATCTACATGCTACCTTGCTTGTTGGGCTGAATATCATGTAAGAATTCTCAGTTTTAATTATTATCTTTATATTTTTCTGTATGTGTGATTTTTTATATATTTTGTGTCTGGTTTGTCTCAAATAAGCAATCAATATTTCAATGGCTCAAATAAGTAGTATGTAAATAATTAGTTAATTAGTATAAAAGCTTATTTTAGGTAATATAAATAAACCATTTTACACCGAACACCCTAAAACGTGCCTCATAAGAACCCAAAGCACTTTCTGTGGACGCTTCAACAAATGGGTAACTAATAGCAGTCCCTCTCCAGGTGGACTGGAGTCATTACTCTTGCTCTAATCCGCCGAATACACCCTGATTTATAACGGCCCTACAGACGGACCGCCAAATTTACGTGTTTTATAAAAAATGGAGCTTAGTTTCTTGAGTCATAAATAATAGGAGAAATCCCCGCCGCAGCGTAGATGGGTTTCATAACTGCGTGTCTCTTCGTACTGGAACCGGGGCTATTACTGTATGTAATATCACGTAGACACTTTTCAAGAATGTAAAATAATTGAGTCGGGGCAATTTTCTTAAAGTGTTGAACAAAGTCACTATTTTATAGTTTTCTGTGGCCTGTGTGTCATATAGGTAAATATAAATCTATCACCACATTTCATCGACTGTAGAAAATACCAAATAAACTTTATGGCTCACGATATATAGAATATACCATATCGTGTATAAAAAGTTAAAATTACAGCCTATATACGTCCCCCTGCTGGGCACAGGCCTCGTCTGATGTCTGAGAAGGTTTAGGGCAAGGAAATGTCCACCACGCTGCCCCAGTGCGTGTTGGGGAAATTCACATGTGCTCAAATATATTTTTTTCTTTATTTCTCAATTGTATTTCCAACATTACTTTCATCTATTTTATTTATCTGAACGTGACAGTCTCGCGAGTTCAGTGCTTTTTGCCAGCGTGCCTAAAGAAGTTTACACTACATCAAAACGGATTTTGTCGAATGTTTTAGATGCATAATGATAATAGATGTACGACGTAAAAATAAGTTTGGTAATAATGACATAAATTTTTTTTGTGTTATCGTACAGAATCTTTGTCGTCATCATCATCACTATCATCATAACTCATTCACTGTAAATTATAGGCTTTTTTGTAGAATGATGGTTGATGGTTAGTGGATGCTTGCGGCCCATAGACACGTACATTTATCCCCTATTAAGAATTAAAATGCAGTTGAGCTACTGATACCAATATGTGAGGCATTCCATCTTCGTCTACAAGGCTGACCTTGAACGTAGATGTCATTTGATGATTGTCAGCCGTAAGGACTAAGATAGAATGCCTCACATCCAGTAATAAAGGTCTCCGGTTCTCTACACTCACCAAATGAAATATAACATAGCTTTAAGCTGCTATATTACGCAGGTATTCTGTGAGAGCGTGGTCCTATCCGACCCATTCATGCTACAACCATCATATGTCTGCACCGTGGCTCTACTGCATATGACGTACGGCTACTTCCTAATTGAACTAGGTATTTGCGATATGGATTAAAATCATTTAAATAGCATTTTAAAAACGTATTATTACTATTATCCCCCCACGAGATGGAGTGACGACCTGGTAAGACATGCAGGAAGTCGATGGATGCAGGTGGCTCAGGACCGTGTTTTGTGGCATTCTTTGGGGGAGGCCTATGTTCAGCAGTGGACTTGTGAAGGGCTGTAATGATGATGATGATGATGATACTATTCAGTTGCACTTGAAAGAATGAGATGGTTATACACTCATCTCACTCTATCTGAAACTATGAGTTTTTTCTGGCATTTCCTATAATCGCCTCGAACGATAACCACGTGACGTTATGAAAAGATGCCTTCTCTTACACCGCCACCACGTGGTTGTCAACTCACCTGCAACAGTGGCAAATATGACAAATTTCCTTGCTGGTTAACTTTGGGGTAAGGCTAATGTTCAGTGTTGGACTGTAAAAAAATAAAAAAATATATAAAAATATCAATCTATACGCTTCTCACAATTAGGCACAGCTCTGCTCTAGTTTCCGAGAGGGTTTCGGAACAGGGATTGTCATCGCGCTACGCCAGTGTTCGCGGACTTCCCATGAAATAATATTAATTCAAAATTAATATTTGCGACTAAAGATTTTATTGGAGACGGTAGAGGTCAAACTTTGGTTGTCAACGTACTATGTTACGTTAGTGCCCAAGGCTTAAACTGCCTTATAATCTTTTTGTCTAGTAGTGATGTAAGTTTAATAATTCACATATAAAGTGTTCATATATAAAGTATTCTTGTATTTCAATGATACTAAATATATAGGTAGGTACACTATTTAATAAATGTTAAACGAAGATAAAGTTCTAAATCCTTCAGCAGAGAATCGAACCTCACGTCCCGGGGAGCGACTTCGCAAGCAAATTTCCGGTTTGGCACGACAACACGACTACTCTTCAATATAGGTATCTCCAACGGCATTATCCTACACAATTTTTGCTTTAATATTCCGTATGATTTCCAGCCAAGTTCTCAAGGGTTTCTCGTACATTCGATCAATATAACGCTATATTTGACTTTGAGCTGATTTTCCAACTGTCAGATAAAAGTATTCCATCGAATTAATTATAACCTGACTGAGACTTACGAACACGTAAATTTTTATAACGCCTGACTTGAGTCGCAGGTCCTGTGTAAACTTGTAGCATTGTCTTGCGCGGTGATAACTTCCGATAATATTCATAATATTCAGTAATTTTCCCTGTGGTCAAAATCCACCATAATATTATATACACTGATACGTAAATTTTACCTAAGTATAAAAATTAAAAGGATATAAGGATATCATGGTGATAAATAACAGAAACAATAATACAGTAACAGAATTTTATTTAATGCATGTTTCATCTCGCATTGTAGCCGATATTGTACAAAAAATTATAATATCCATTCCGACTCAATAGACATTCATAGGGAATATATATATATAATTATATAATATTACACAACGCTCCACACAATTACATTCATGAAACACAAACGTTTTAAATCATTTTTAAACTAGAATCCCTCGAGTTTTTAAGTATTTCTCTTCATTTATTACTATTTAATATTAATTATATTACATTATAATAAATTGGTACTACCTAATTTACGTATGACAAATGCTTTGTTAAGGACAAAATTTACGTATTACATTCGTGAGCACGTAAGTATCGAAATAAATAAATAAAATATTAAATCCATTGTTTAACAACAAAAATAAATATTGCTCGAACGCCAATTAAAGTGTAAATGAAAACAAGTGTTCAAATTTTGATTATCCTCAAACTGTATTTAAGCATCGTACATTGACTTTATAAATAAGTATTTCAGTATTTACAATATTTAACAGAAGGAAATTTAAATCAAGAAAACTTAGCACAGATTCTTTCATCCTGTAAAGAAAAGCCATGCTTCATGAAGCAGTTTCCATATCCATTTTCACACAAAAATTTCAGTAGGTAGCAGGAACTTGAAAATCATTTTGAAACATTAATTTAATGAATTTTGAATATATAACAAAATAAAATAACAGTATTTAAAAATATTTGGCACATCAATGCTTATTTGAGATAACATAGTAAAAAAAATAGAAAGAATCTCGACCAAATTTTGCTCGATTAATCTTAAGTTAACAAGAAGACAAGTTACGTATATGTTTATAGGAATCCAAAAATATTACCACTACTGTTTCTTAAAAATAAATTATAATATTACTTAATTTAATTAGCTATTCGTATACTGGGCACAACTAGTTTTGATTGTTGTCATTTTTAAAGTGACTATAGGTAAACTATTTCACTAATATAAGTTAAGCTATCGACTATTAAATGGAATATTTTTCGTACTAAAGCCTTTGTAGTTACGTATTTAGGATTTATGGCATAACGCAAGCTAAGGATGCTGATTGTGACGACATAATAATTAAAAACATGCCACGTAAAGAATTTATATTTCTGATACTATTTTAAAGAAACATTTCAATAAATTAATTTACATGAACCTCGATAAACAGATAGTTCGTCCATACATTTGAATGTATAATTTTTTTTAATATATATTATATTATAATAACGTCAAAAATCTGTATAATAGCCCTTCTAAGGTAGGTATGTAGTACAAAACAGGTGTCTTGGTTTATAAATAAAACATTAGGATAATCGGCATCGCATGCGTCACGCCAATAGAAAATTAAATTACTTATATAAACTGCAGCACATATATAACTATTTTTATGTTTTATGACCGTATACAGACGTTGTACATCAGATTTTCATTACGAATTCTTACTTAATATTTACAACCTACGATTCCTATACGGATGCTGCACACTAACTCCGACGTACTTCAAATGCCTACAAGTACTTTCCAGAACGTACCTATGACTGACCGCTTCAAGCCGTGGATAAGACCACGACCACGACACTAATAAAGATTTTAACCTCACAAAAATGGTATCTTAGCCCACACTATTAAGTGAGTATTGATAATCTAGTTTACGAAAATTTTAAATATTAAAAGTGAACTGCGTTTTGTATAAGATCACTAAAGTTAAAGTAAGAATATTAACTGCTACTGAGCAGCTTTGAACTTTAAAAGTTTATCATAACACAAAAGGAATACTACGTTAGTAAACGACAGTTCAAAAGCGTTGAATATCAAAGTAGTTGCACGACGATAACACCACATAACCGGTACTTTGAAGCATACAACTAGACGTGGGTTAGAGCAGCATTGATTCAAGACCGCGTTTCGGCAGATAGAGTGCGATTTCGAGTGAGCGATAGTGGGTTACAATTCGCACGATAAATAAAAACACAATTCCATTTGAAGCTCGGAGCTGTGGCGCGGCGGCCGTGTCCCGTGTACCTCAGCAGGCGTTCAAGATTTATACAGGGAGATGCGGAACAATATATCACGGCGTGGAACAACGCGGGAACTCGACCTATTCCTAGTGTGGAACAGCCACCGTACCGATAGAGGCGATAGCAGATCAAGCTCGATGATACCGCCACGTTTGCAACTAAAGCTCTTCTTTAAACGATTTTTCGTCTACTTCGATAATTAAATGCTCCTTTTTGCGACTCGTTATCGCTTACACAACGTATCGACAGCGCCTAATTAATGTGTCGATGTAACCATCGTCTCAAGTTTAACATAACTTATGCATACGCAAAGTAATAAATAAGCGGGCGCGCGTATTTTTCATGCGAACATTATATAATTTATAGTCGACGATGACATCGCGACAAGTTCTTTTATTCGTGAAATAGTGATACGCGGAGTGTGCTTAGCTAGCGTTGCTAACGGGAAATTTTGACAATAAATCACTGGTAGTCGATTGCCTAAGCGTTAGTGTGGGCGAAAAAATTTATTCGACGGCCGACATTGAAATCTTGATTCCACAACATGGACTGCCGCACGAGAATCAAGCGAGAATACTACTCGTCTATCGATTATCGTTTTTAAGAATAAAAAGATCTCTCTAGATGTCGTGGAGCGCGCTGATTTAAACATATACCTAACACCTACCAATAGGTCTACAGCGTTTTACACGACGACCACCTGAAACAAAAGGAAAAGCGAAATTAATTTAAATGCCAATCATAATTAAAATTTAAAACAATGCAATAATATGCTTAAGAATAATGCGGGTAACTCAAAACTGAAGCAGCAGACGCAATTTGTAACTGTGATGTAACTAACCTTTTTTTTTGTTTCTATTGATTTAATTATCATAGTAATCTCATAAATAAGTTCTATTTTACACGTCTCAATGTTTCAAAATAAAAACAATATACTTGTACTCAGATACTTAAGAAGCCTAAATATAATAGTTTAAACATCCTCCAAGGATGAAACTTACTTCGTGAGTGTGTAATACGTTTGTGCTTTAAGACACTTAAATGTACCATATAAACACGTTATAAGACGAAATTCTTTTATGAGAGTAAGTTAATTTTTAACTTAATGTGTATTTGATAAAAGGCCATATCTCGCGCAGGCAGGCTCCGTTGAGCCGGCTCTAAAATTAAGATGTAACATGATGCGAGAACGAGCAAGAGCTGCTAGATTTATTGCTATACCACTTTGCATATGCTGATTTACAAACTCCGTTGGAATTATATAGAGCGGACATTACTGCGATAGCAATTATTTCAGTGTGACTGTAAAACAAGAAATATTATGAAAATGTGATAAGCAACGTGACTAAAAAATATAACTTGTATTAACACAAAGCATGTTGAAAATCATTTAAAACAAACTAAACCGAAAATCTCTTACTTTTAAACAAAGTAAACATAAGTAAATAAGTGGCTTACGTGTAGTTTTACAGCCCTAGCAGAATTATAGCAAAGAAGAACATACCCTGCGGTCCGCTACAACATTATGCTGAGCTTTGACCATTTTACAGTGGCAGTACACCTCTTAAAATCTTAGTTCTTTATTTTAACTTTTTAATCATACTTTTTTACTCTGTGTACTGTGTACTGCTTCTCCGTGAATTAATAATAATATGATATATATATATATATATATATATATTAAATATACATATCCATCTATCTATGATATACGACCGCATGAAAATTAACAGTAAACAGAAGGATGTACTTCCCGTTTCGTATCATTTGACCCGAGTACTCTTTTCTCAGCTTAAACACTAAAATTATTATCATTTATATATAAAGTTGTTGAAGAAACTCTTACATAATAATTTTGACCTTTTGGTGTCGATAAAAAGAACCATGAAGACGATCCCAGAGGTAGAGATCGTATGAAGTTAGGGTTTTAATTTACTGACGTGACCATAGAAGAATTGACAACAGATGAGACAGAAAAATATTCACGGGTAGTAGGCCCGTACTACTAAGTGCAGTTTTGGGCGACCCTCGCAGTTGTTAAATGAAGGTAGCTTAAGACTATATTCAATGCATAATGGGTACAGTTTACTAAGGACCACATTTTGTGGCAATATATGCAAGAGGCCTATATTCAGATAAGATCCTTTTGATATTTTTTAAACTATTGAGCAAGTTTGCAACAGTATTGACTAATTACTAAAATTATATTTTAATTAAATCTGTGAAAAACAATTAAAAACACTTTTTAGTAAATTTTGTATAAAATTCTGATCAAATAAGTTTAAATTGATCGGCGTGTAGCGGTAGCATTAGATAATACAATACAATAATCATCCAGAGTGTGTCGTAAGAGGCGAAAGGGAACCGAAACAGGAAGTGGGCAGTAGCATCTTCCCAATCATATATGAAAATAATAAAAAACTGCGGTTGCCTACTCGCTAGCCAAGCATGGCAACTATGGCAAAATCTCAATATAAGGCAATCTAAGTTTCACTTAGATTGCTTATGTTCAGTAATGGACTTTTGATAGTACGTAAAGAATAACTAAATAAATGAACTGTAAATTGATAATAGCTTATAAATATAATATTGATAATATTATAAGCAGAAGGATACAAAACAGCTCTATATAAATCACTTCATGCTGATTCGGCCCATTCGCGGTGGTAAGCGCAAGCGAGACGCCTGTCTGGCCATCCGCAGTCAGCAGAAAGAAACACATAACAGAAACGATCGTGTCTTGTACTCAGCTCGACTTACACTTATATCAACTATTTACTTAAATTTATTATATTTTTTACAATAAAATGTCAATTGACCGTAAATTATGTCTGTTTTATTTGTTTTACACTTTAAACAATATTTGAAAAACAATCATAAAACGTTTTTAAAGACGAATTAGTATAACAAATAAAAAAGTATGATATCACAATGGTATAATATACAACCTAATTGTTCTAGGTATGTTTATTACAATTTTTTTAATCTTTTTTTTATTAGGCCCAAATAAGCCAATTAATTTAGCCATGCAAGAGCTTTCTAAGCGAAAATAGGATATATTACATACTTTTTCAAGAAGTCAAGCGTAACAGGGCTCACCTTCTTTTCCACCAAAAGTAATCAAGAAGAAAGACGCCAGTCGAATAATTGATGCGATTATGTGTTACGTTCTGGAATAAGGGTGAACGTACACTGCGATACTTATATAAAGTACTGATGTTAGATAAACGAGTTTTTTTTATGCTTTTTGCATCCAACACCAAATTTCTGCTATTTTACATATTTATTCAAAATCAAGACGATGATAGATGTAATGCTCCCGACAAAAGCACATACAGAACAATGTTTTGGAAAGAAAATGCTATATATCCGAAAAATACTAATTTAAAAAAATTTCCGCATATAGGCGGTGACGCAGACGGATAAAATGCTATGCTTTGCTTCCGAAACATAGCGGTATAACCATCATCATGTAAGAGTAAAAACATTCAGAACTAAAGAGAGAAGCATGAATACATTCAATAGTGCGATTATCAATACGTTTACTATTGGCGATTAAGGCTGATCGTCCCTATAAAAACGAACCAAATTCAACAACGAACTGTTTAATGGCTAGTGATGATAACGATGCATATCTAGGAGAAAAGTCTAAAATGTGTATCTTGCTTATATTAAAGATTCATTATTTTGGCTAATTGTAGTTGCAGGACAAGTCAATCCGTGTAGTGGCGGAGTAAAAGAATCCACTATTCCGAATAAATTCGTGGGTATCGTAAGACAGAGGAAAGGAGAAACCGGCACTATTTTTTATAGAATATGGGTGACAAAAGAGCATACAGTCTACCCGATGGTAAGTGGATGCTGTGGCCAAATATAATGCTGATGCGTTGTCAACCCTGAGCACTAAGATGGAATGCCTCGTTTCCAATAAATACCTAAGTTCAGCGGCGGACTTTGATGGGCTGAATGCGTTGTTAGAACCGAAATGATTAAAAGTAGGATAGTGGTTTTTTAAAATCTCATTTTTGATTGGTGTCACTTGGTGAAACTAAAACAAGTACATACTACATTTATCGCATAATGAATTGTACTGTGAATTACATACAATAATTTATTATGAAAAGTAGTCAACAAAAAGAAACAAAGTAATATTTGAAAAAAAAAAGCCACAAAACATTTCATATCGTCTGCACAGCTGCCCTAGCAACTCTTTTTTTTTTATAAAATTGAAATGACAATCGAACTAACAGTCGACCCGATGGTGAGTAGCTACTGTAGTCTATAAACACCTACAGAAGAAGGCTAGAGTTGACTTGTCACTTCTGAGTAGGTACTACGATACAATGCCTCATAGACTATAATGAAATTAGTTCTTTACATACCCTCCACACCAGAACATATCTGTGCGCACTCCGTTATTTGACGGCAGAAATAGGAAAGAGGGGGGATGATTTGTTTAATTTAATGTACAGTTATGTGATATATACATAAATATATTAAACTGTTCTTTAAAGAACCGCTTGCTTCTTGTTCACATTAGTATTAACCGAACCATTTCTAAAAGTATTATTTATAGTTCATAAGAAATAAAAAAATTGATTTTAACATTTAACTTTAGCGTTTAGAACTTGATCATTATTGTGTTGTAAGGTTTGTTTAGTTACAAAAATATTAAAATTTTAACTTTTACAAATTCATGCTTATTTTACAAAAATAAAATTATGGGATAATTAAAAAAATAATTACATATTTTGTTTATGCTTCGCTTATTCTAAGCTGTTATTATATTTTCAGCTGACCGGTACGATCCAGCATCAAGAACAATGGAAGAAGGGAGGCGAACGCTCCGTCAAGTGCGAGGGCCCATAAATCCAATAGGACGCGCAATTTGTTGAATTACAGCATGCGCCAGCCAGCCACCGGGCCGACGCGAAATTAGCTCCCACAGAGATAAATTGACGGCGGCCTGCTAAATAAATTATTTGGGAAAAACCGAGAAAAAACTGGCGTCTTTCGTTGATAAGGGTTGCGAGTCTACTGCGGCTATAATGAATATACATCGAGTTACGTAAGGACATAAAGACAAAAAATATAAAAGGAAATAAAAGCCAATAATTAATATTACTTGATTTTTACCATAAAAACGGAATGCGTACAGCGAAGTAGTGGAATAATTTTCTAGCGCCTATCTTTCCACTCGATTACAATTTGACTGTTTTAAGGCGAAAGTGAAAAAACTTTGTTTAAACTAAGTTATGCGCTTTACCATCTTCGGCTGCATCACCGCTTCCATCAGGGATAGTAGTCAAACAATCGTTTAAAAGTTGTCACCCAGGTCGAAGCAGTAAACGCAATCGAAGCGATATTTATTTTTATAAAACAACATTTCATTTTAGAATTTAGAACAGATAGGGGTCGCTGCACCCTTTCTTTCAGCGAGATTAATCTTAGTTGTATATTTGAGATTTAGCCAGCAATAAGAAAGACGCATAGGTGGGCTTACGAAGAGGGCGAGAATAGCAAATTGTCTCAGATTCTGCCGCTCCCCACTGACGCGAGGATTTTATTACATTCGTTAACGCATATTAGATTAATGCGTAAATACTTTAAATTTGCATGAAAATTGTCAGAAGATTATAAAGAGAAATGCGTTACAAATTTATAATAACCTCAAGAATAAGATGGTATACAATGTCCCTGTATATTTAGGACGTAATATTAATATACGTAATAATTAATAAATTAAAATTAAAAAAATTGTACAACCGACTTCGATATAAATTATTACGAATAACTCAAAAACTATTGGTCAGACCTTCACAAGCCCACTTGATGAAGGACCACATGAAAAGCACCAGCTTTCAAATAAAAAAATAATCATCGAAATCAGTTCACCCAGAAAAAAATTATGAGGTAACACACATAAAAAAAGCGAAAAAAAACATACAACCGAATTGAGTACCGTCTCCTTTTTGAAGTCGGTAGAAAAGACGTTCGTCTAATTATTTGACCATCATCATTCATCATTATTACAAACCCAAAATCATCCGCAAAACTACGGTCCTAAGTAATAGTACTACGTTTAGAATTATATAGGTACAGAAGCGTGGTGCAGAAACTGAGAAGCATGCAGCGAGGCGGGACGTACGAAGCAGCTATTGACGCTCGTATTACACAATGTTCGGCCATTGAAAATGTGTCATAAACCCGCCGCATGCACCGCCGTACGCTTATGCGGAGTAGAGCCTTACTCTAGTGAACCGTAAGGATTTTTATTATAACTATTGGTTAATGCGGTGGAGGGTTGACAAACGAGCTCATGTTCCATCCACCTGATGGTAAGTGGACGCTATAGGCATAGCCTCAGCGTTGTCAGCCATACCAACTAAGATGGAAAAATGTCTCGTTACTAGTACCAACAAACGGGTTCAGGGATACGGAATTACAGTAGCAGTATCCTGCCACTTTACGGTTGGTATTTTATGCGAACGTGATGCTTCCCCCGCCAATCCCATCCATTCGTACAGCTCGAAGACCTACGTAGAGGTAAGACACAGGCATAACAAATACAAGAGTTGGTGTCATAAAATATGATAAATTAAAAAATAAGTTACAACCGTTTCAAATAGTAGGTATAGTAAAATAATTGATTAACGAGAGATTATAGGAATGTAGTAATCTATAGACAGTAGATTAATTAGAGAATAGCAAATACATAACCAAAATTCAAGGAATCTCTTAAAAAGTTAAAAAACTAAATGTTATGTGTTACATTTAGCTGTTTAACTTCTGACATAGATTTACAATTAAAACCACATTTCTTTATCGTATTCCAGGTACCATTTCAAGGGCCGCCTTGACGGGAGATAATCCCACCCCTTACCTGAGCGGAGTGGCCATCAATTCACATCCCCACCCGGGTATGCGGGCCCCGAGTGACGTGTGTTGTGTTCGCTACAGCGTGTACGCCATTACTATTTTGTTCATTGTTCGACAATTGCGGACTCGTAGACAAGTTTCGGTTATTTTAAAAACAGCAAAACATTTGAAAATACATTTTTTTTTGTAATTAAATGAGAAATTGGACATATTTTGTAAACACCGATTTAAATTTCTTCAGTTGAGTCAGAGGTCAATTATAAAGTCCTACACGCCGAATTTCAGTCACGACGGCCACTCTCAATGGACACTAGCTATCTGCGCATGATAGGATTATAGTGCACGGATATTAAGCACAAGCACACGCCCGCTCTCTATTCGTTTAACGCTATACATGTTTTTCAAGTCGCACGGGTGAAACACCGCCTACTTCTTGAGTTCCGGCTTCTACTGAAAATTTCTTGATAGAAAACCTAATAACTGATGTTGGTCTGACCCAGAATTCGAACTCAGTAGCGTATGGTCAATAGTTGTGCTTACGATTACTAGACGTTAAGTCTCAATTCGTTTTTGATTATGTGTTATGTATGAAATACGGGCCGCGGGTCGATTCCTGCAGTATTTAAACAATGTACACTAAGCGTTTCTACACAATACGGAAGATACTTCTGGACTGAAGTGTTTACAATAGACAAAATATACTGAAATAGATGCATGAAAAACTTTGAAGTGTAAATTAGGCAATTTGCAAACACAATTGACTAATACAATACCAAATTACCGGAACAAACTTGTGTCTGAAGTCGAGTCTTTGCTGGACAAAGTCTCGGATTGGGGGCGACTAAATCTAGTCCAGTTTAATCCTCAGAAGACACAAGTTTGCGCGTTTACCGCTAAAAAGAACCCCTTTGTCGTATCTCCTCAGTTTCAAGGTACTCCCCTTGTTGCCTCAGCCAGTATCAGAATCCTCGGCGTCGACATATCGAGTAGCGTGCAGTTTCGTGGTCACTTGGAAGAGAAGGCCAAATTGGCCTCTAAAAAGCTTGGCGTGCTCAGCAGAGCGGGACAGTATTTCATGCCGGCTCAACGCCTGCAACTTTACAAGGCGCAGGTTCGGCCTCACATGGAATACTGTTCCCGTCTCTGGGCTGGGGCTCCCCAGTGCCAGCTTCTTCCACTTGACCGCATCCAGCGCAGAGCGGCTCGAATCGTCGACGACCGAGTCCTTTCCGATCGGCTCGACTCATTGGCACTGCGAAGAGATGTTGCATCTCTTAGCATTTTCTTTCGCATTTACCATGGGGAGTGCTCTGAGGAATTGTTCGGATTAATCCCAGCCGCCAAATTTCACGAACGCACATCGCGGCAGAACTCCCGATACCATCCACACCATCTGGATGATTGGCGGTCCACCACTGTGCGATTTAGAAGATGTTTTCTTCCTCGCACAACTTCCTTGTGGAATAGTTTACCACCAGCGATTTTTCCGGACCGATACGACTTAGGGACCTTCAAGAAAAGAGCCTACTCCTTTTTAAAAGGCCGGCAACACATCTGCAATTCCCCTGGTGTTGCGGTTGTTCATGGGCGGCGGTAGTCACTTACCATCAGGTGAGCCGCATGCACGTTTGCCCCCTCTCCTATAAAAAAAAAAAAAGAAAAAAAATTTCTCTAAGTTTATTCACACAAAATCATTTTCATATTATATTTATAATTTTCGTGACAAAATAACCAACGAGAAAATAGCTGCTGTTGTATTTTACATGTTGTAATGCGCATTATAACATAAGTAAATACGAAAGAGATGTTAAATATATACATATTAAAGAGCATTTGAAAGAGGTTTTTCGCGCTGAATTCCGATCCACCCCCCGCGCGGGTCGTTAATCAGGATTTTGGACGAGCCAAGCTAAAATTTTAGACGTTTTAAGCTGCGCGTAAATTTCGCAAAACATGACGTGATGGGAAAAAATCCAACCGAAAGTTACCTACTCCAAATATTTGCAGGCATTTGTACGTCGCGCTGAGAGCATGGACAGTGAATTTAGAACGGTAATGTTCATTTTTATTTTTTATGCATGAGTTATTTTCATCACTTAATATTCACGTTTTATTATCGTTATATCACGTTATATTGACTTAAGATCACATGGGAGCATAAAGTGAAATATTAAATTTTTCTTTCACTTCCAATCAATCTGCACATGGTTTATCCTGTTAATAAGGAAATAGTAGTCAGGAAAATGTACCAGTGATAAAAAATCTATCCAAATATACAACACTAAATCTCAAGACTAAGAGAAAGGAGAGGCTCAGCGCTGACTCATTCACATGCTGAAAGAGGGTTATATCTCGCAGTGGACTTAAGAGACGGATAGAAAAAGAGATTATGAAAAGGATGTCGTTATTGTATTGACAATGGTTCCGGGTTCATTCGAATCCCAAACTGATATAAACTTAGTTTTCGAAAACTGTTTTCTTTAAAAAACATATATGGATGCCAGTTTAATTCATTAACTATACTACATAAAGTTGACACTACTTATAATATGTAATGATAATAGTTAATACAAAATATCTACTTTTAAAAAGTTATTAAAATAAAACATTTCTATAGAAACTCTATGAGAATACAATGTATAAAAATTTACGTAACTTTTACATTTTTAAATATTATTTGTACAAATATTTGAAAATATAGAAATAAAATGATTACTTGATCAATCCTATCCAAATCGATTCAATTTATCAACTAAGAGTACTGGATTCAAAAAATACCTTTTAGTAATTTATTAGTGATGGTGTTATTACATATACCCAATTAATGATACTCATAATAGTAGTTAAAAGCATTGATTTAGAGTTTAGTTTTTTTTAAGCACATTCGTCAATATCTTCATTTTTGTGTCGATTACGTTCATGATCATGATCACACCGCTACTACCTACTACTTTTCAGATTCGATGCACCTATGCTCATGACTTTATTTATAACTGCATTCCTTTGGGAAGGCTGTGAGCAGAACAAGGCACATATCTCCTCCCACTTTTGGAAGGGCTTTTAAAGTGTTCTGGAATAGGGAAGAGACCAGCGTGCTGCGGCGATGCATGATGGCAGATTTCACCTATTCTTAAAATATTTTTTTTATTTTTTTAGGCAAAGAGGTTTTCTCAGGATATTTTCTTTCACAGCTGAATATATGATAAATCAGCACTTAAAATGCAAACAAGAATTTCACTGATGTAGACGGGAATCTGTGCTACCACGAATCTGTATCCAAGAACTTTAAATATAATTATAAACAATTTGATTTGAATGTTTTAAGTTCAAATCTGGCCTGTTATTACGTTCCAAACTAAAAAATTACGAAACATACGAAGAAGACCTTGTGACCCTCTCACATAATATATTCCAGTATATCTCTCAAGAACATCGCTGCTTACGCGGAAGCTCGTTGCCGCCGCATGCGCAGCCGTTTGTCGCCGAAATGAACTTTCACACTATACAAATTAATTTTATTTTTGGACGCGATAAATGCGTCCGGCGTGCCCGAGCTAATCCTTCTTTTTTTCTTGTTCATCCAATTTATTTCCGTAACACTTTGTTATATGTCACCATTAGGCCGAGTATGCGAGGGTTGCATCGCACAAACTATTTCGGGTTCAAACATTACATTAACGTATATGTACAAGCGTATAACTTCGCAAGGACAGCGTGTTCGAAATAGCAACAGCCCTTTCTATCACATTGCATAGTTCTGTTAAAGACATAAATTTAATTTTACTGTAAACATTACTGTTGATTTTGACATACTTAAAATTTTTATTCACTTAAGTATATTTAAATTTAAAGTAAGTAGGTGTATGAAACGGCTTTGAAACTAGTTTTGTGTGATAAAGATCTCATGTCGTCGAGACTTTACTGCGTCATTTTTCTGTTATAATAAGACCAGTATACATTAATTTTAGTTTCTTTTGAATCTCTAAACTTATAAATTAGTATAATAGTTTAACGTACTTGCAAAAGCATTCTACAGATTTCGAAATTAATTTTAAGTAAAAATCAGAGTAAAACCACAATAAAAGAATTAAAAAAAAAATTATAATTTGTTGCCAAATATTGGAACGAGAAAAACTATTTAATCCCGAAAACTTTAGTAGGTTGGTACACAGCAATAAATCAGCGCGTGGTTGTCGGCGTCGATGCCAAGGAAAATAAGATGAGATTGAGTTGGCAACATTGCAATTTATACAGACGCGAAGTAGCGCCGAAAGCTCTTTCCTTACCTAAAAGTATTACAGTAATAGAGTTAGTTTAGAGGTATATGGATTTATTAGTTTTAAGAAGAACTAAATATACACACATGTTTGTATATGACAAGTAAACTAGATATCTAAATCATTATCCTGGATATAATATGCACTTGTTATAAAAAGATACTTAATTTTATATTGAAGTAGCTCTCCTAACACCTATGTTTGTATTAAATTACATTTTCTTATATAATATGACTATTCATTATATATACTTGATTTATTATATAAAGATTTACGAACGAATAAGCCCACCTGTAAGTAGCCACAGCATATTCAAAGACCATTTTCCTAACAAAGAAGCCTACAAATGCGATATCATCCCTCAGGTCAAAAGTAGAATGCCTCCACAGACTTTATATATTCGTCTATGACTATAAAAAAATATTTATATTGATACTTTACCTCATTATTATGTACATTATGGCACTCAATTATTTTCTATATCAAAACAGATTGTTTTGAAACTATGTCATTAATAAATAAATAATATAGGTAATTTATCTAATAATGAAACCATTTGTTAAATCTAAAAAAAATGCTAATTACAAATGTATTATGAAAATATTATTATTTAGTTAATTTTAATCAATATATCAATCAGTCCAGAACAAATGGGTCATAGCACGAAATAATATTCTGGAGAGCAAATTACTCTGGGGATCTTTACTATAGGGAATCACGTGATCTGACAATAAACTATCTTTCATCCAAGTTATTTATTAAAGCCTGTTATTCACACTCTATTTTTTCCTATCTTCATACGAGGAAAAATAAAAATCGTGAACATGCATCAACGTCACTGGAGCTCGTTACCGAAATCACGTTTATCATAGATCACATTTGTCTAAGGCTTTAGATTTAGAGTTTCCGTGAAAAGATTCAAAGTCCACTTTCAAAAGCCAACGAATATCAACCCTTTTATGTATTTCATAAGGTTAGTTTTTCAAGGGTTTTTAAACAATTAAAACGAAATTACAAGGAAGGCGATATAGGGTAGAGTCGCGAGCCACACACGACGTATTTCGGGAGAACTAAGAACTTGCTGCCTTGCGATATAAGATATGTAATATTTATGAAATATATACTCCGTTAACAAAGAAACAAACGTAATATTTTACAAAGAAAACTAACTACTGCCTCTAATATAACCTTCTCAGAAATGAGAGAACGCCTATGCCCAGCTGTATGACGTACGTAGGCTGTATTTTTTTTAGTTACTATGAATCAGTGCTTGAACACAATCCCAACTGGTAGTAAGTGGTGATGCAGTCCTAGATGGTAAATCGCACTATCTCAACGTAACAAAAGCCTATTCACTCTTGCCATGAAGACGCCCAGATAGTATTCGGACGGAAAGATAGAAGCCGGCAAATTATTCCACTCCTTTGCTGTACGCATTACAAAATACGAAGCAAACCTTTAGGTTTTAATGCGTGGAATATCGACAACAGAGGGGTGAAGACCCGCCGACCGCCTTGTTGCCCGATGGTGGAAAGAAGAGGGAGGAATTAAAGCATGTAATTCCTGCGCACACTCACCGAAATGCATCAATAATCATCAATCAAATGCATTTACTTACTGTATTTAAAACTGTACGGATAAATTTTTATAATCTCTACAGTAAATAGGTATGACTAAATAAGTAATATATATGTAAAATATTATATGTACTAACAGCGATGAACTGACACATTTAGATAGTATTTTTTAAAAGAAAAAGGGTGACATACTAGCACACAGTGTATTTAAATGCTGGGTCCAAGTGGATGCTGTGGCCCACAAATATCTACATCTATCCTTAATTAAAAATCAAAATGCAGATCGGTTGTCACCCCTCAGGACTAAAATGGAATGCCTTGTTTCTAGTAAAAGAAGTATCCGTTTCTCTACATTAAGTTGCTACTTTATGTTGGTATTCTGTGAGAGCGTGGTAATTATATGAGAACATAGCTGTAGCGTGACTCTGCAACGTGTAAATGCAGTTCTCTGCAAAAAATCTCATTTGATCCAAACGTATAAATGTATTGACATACTTCAAAGGGACTTTGTAGTCTTTTATCTCACAAGTGTAAGTAAGATTCCATTATAAATATAAAGAATGCAAATTAACTGTTATCTAATTAAAACATGGCAGTAAAAGCATTATTTCATTCTTGGTACAGAAAATATGGTAAGATAAAGCTTATACATTTATTTTTTACTGTAAATTAGGTGCAAACTGTATTTAATTATAATATATACTTAGCACCTGCTGTGCAACGTGCGTATAGTTGTTAAAGGTATAAAACATGATGCAATTGTAGAAATTGTAAAATAGATAACAGTCTTTTGCACTCTGGTCATTACAAGTTATTTTCTATTAATGTTTTAATCAAAATGAGCTTAAAGGACTACCTTTAGTTCATGTTACTGTACCTATGTTATGACTACTTGCTGATGTTAAGAAATAAATTTCGATTTATCTCAAACATTAAAAGTAATAAGCACTACAAGTAATCATGTGGCAGGTGATTAAGGAACATTGTTTTATTTTTATAAAAATTAAAGTGACAAGCGAAATTAGTTCAACTGAAGTGGCTACTGCAACGTATAGTCACTTGCAACCGACTTTAAATAAAGAAGGCCACAGATGCGTTGTTGTCTATGCGGAATAATATTAAATAATCATAGCTCGTAATCGTACTAGCTCTGTTTACAGTTCAGACCAGAACAAAGCAGTTCACGCACTGCTGTTTGGCAGTAGAAAAAGGTAAGAAGATGGTGCTTATCCAAATGGAACCGTAGACAGAAAAAGGACTCTAATCTCCTTGTAAAAGCTGGTGATTAGAGGCCTCTCTAATATCCCAGGTGAAATGAACGGTATGCCTTATTTTGATAAGTCACGAATAAATATGTCTAAAGGTATAAAACCTAAAACCAAAGTAAGTTGTAAATGAAGATATAAATGAAATTTACTTCAATTTCGTATTTTTATTCTGACTCATAAATCTCGCACAATTTCTGTGTTCAAGACGCAGCCTAGCTTTAAATAAAGTTGCATCTTCGAGTACGATTCTTTTGAATGGTATACTACAAGATGGCGCCGCCACGAGACGCGATTTGTCAAAGCAAAACAAACAGAAATAGTGCTGGTTGACAAGTTTATAGCGTAGAGCGCTTTCATCGCCTACACTGTTTACTTACTACAGTTTTCTTGTGTACGAAATTATATATGTACATATGAAATTATTTACGAAATTCGGGAAGTGTTTTTGATTGATGATACACCATGGATTTATGTTTATTCTACAAATGTAGTCATGTTGCTTTATACGTATCACTAAAAACTGACAAAATTACTGACTCTAAAGTAACTAAAAGGTCGCAACTCCAAGAATATTTACATATCCAAAGGAACATGAACTAATTTAGGACAAAAATCTAATTGTATCTAATTGAAAAATAAGTTAAATTAAGCTTTGTAGTTAGTCCCGCAATTTTTCTCCGTTGCATTGGTAAACGACATGAAGTTACTTGATTTTTTAGATAATAAGGGTGACGAACGAGAACTCTGTCCACCTAATGGTAAGTGAATGCTGTGGCCCATTGCACCCGTGAGGACTAAAATGCATGGATCATCTGAGTTGATCAACTGAGTTGTACGACGTCCCAATGTCACAGTTAAACACGGCCACTAAGATATTGGGACGTAATAGTTTTAATTAAACATAGAATTACAATTGGGAGTGTTTTCATCGCCCTTCGAATTGCCGAATTAGTATATATGCGAGATTAGCAGGTCAGGAATCTTGCTAGAGAAGCTAGTGAGATCACTAAATATGCACAATGAATGAAGATGGACCACACTAAATAACATTTAAAGTCGATATCACCTACACTCATTTATTGTAATAATACATTTCAAGATATTTATCATCATCAACAGCCTTTCAGAAGGTGCATAACTTAACACGATGTTTATATTCACGCAACAACCAGCCATTGCGCAGGTTATCTCTCCATCTAGCCAGGTAGCGTCTCACATAACGTTTGCCTAAGCGCGGTCTACACTGCATGATTCGTCTAGTTCAATGGTTGCAAACTCCAAAGGAGTTATTATGTGTGTATACAATTGGGACCTTTTTATAGAATAAGGGTGACAAACGAGCACACAGTCCAACTGTTGGTAAGAGGATCCTGCTGCCCATAGACATCATTTACCCTAAGGTGCATTTATCCTCAGTAAATAATCAAAATTCGGATGCGTTGTCACCCCTGAGGACTAACTAGAATGCCTCATCTCCAGTAAAAGGAATCTCCAGTTCTCTTACTCACCATACAAAATTCATCAGCATTAAGATGCTATTTTACAATAGTACCTATTCTCTGAGAGCGTAGTCTTTCCCCAGTTGAGCCGACCCATTCGTGCTGCAACTATACTATTAATATAGCTGCAGCATGGAATCGGTTAGGACGTAGATGTATGAAGATGTTACATTTTTGTCAATAATATCATTTCGAAAGCAATAGCTATTCATGTTTATAAAATCATAGTTTATATTTTATAGTTAGTTATTTAAGAAATAAAATTAAAATTTTCAATATAATATTTTAAAGGGCGTTGCTACATACTACGATGTAGGTCAAAATGTCATCACAGAAGTTACTCAAAAATTACAATTTATTCTGGACTATGTCACTTGCGGCGTTGCATTAGGTTCAAACTTCGTGTTATCTTTTTAAGTAGGTAATGTTAAATTCAAAAATATGCAGGATTTTTTTAACATAACATTTATTCGAAAAAAAATGATATCGGAAATGAGAAAATAACATCGAAGACGACTACTCATTTTATTTTAAAGCCTCTTAGTTTTTAATTACAAGTACTTAATCGGGTTATATGAAAATAAATTTCTATACTATCATCTGTTAGGTACGTGACCGTACAAACACTTTAATTAATAAGTTTGAAGACGCTAGCGCCCACATTAATAGCTTAAGCTTAATTAATAGCTTATACATAAATCACTTAGACAGATTATAAATATTAAAAAGATACTTGTATTGGTCGAAACACGTAACTAGTTTCTCTAGATGTTTGTAGTAGAGAGGTAGAGCTCTTGGGTATAGAGCACTGATAAGGCTCGCTACAAACATATTTTTTTAAAGTGACATGTCCAAAGAGCTTACAGGCACATTACATCTATCTTCGATTAAGAATCAAAATGTTGCGTTGTCAGCCCTGAGAACTGACAGGAATGCCTCGTTACTGGTACTGGTCTCAGGTTCTTGTCACTAATCATACGAAATTTAGCCGTTTATAATGGTATTCTGAACGAACGTGGTCCTTTCACAATAAAAACAGTACAAGATAATACGCTTTAGTGTGACTCTAGTATATCAAATAATGTCATTAAAACATTTTGTTAATGTAATTCTAATGTTAACTGTCTCAAAGATAATGTAAATAGAGTAAAATGATATGTTAATTCTAATAGATATTATAATTATATTTTTGTAATAAATTTTTAAACAGTACAGAGGTTTATTAAACCGTTCTTCAAACGAATACCGTAAATTATTATTAATTTAGAATTAGGCATATACTAACTAAAACCATGATGATTATTTGTATTTCTTTCTATACGGTTTTGTGATTTTTACTGTTACCGTTACTGTCACTGTTACAACCTGTCAACGTCCACTGTTAGACATAGGCCTCCTCATATGAGGGGTATTGGCAAAAAATCCTCCATTAATTCCAAAGAAGAAATATTATATATTAAAGTGACCTTAAATACAGCAAATTGTTACTGACGCAAAAATTGATATAGTAAAATGAATCTACCAGTCTGCTGGCGGCCGATAGGGGTTGGAGAAGTTACGCGGGATAAGAGCGCAACAAGAATAATACAAAATGTTTTTCATTTTCTTTATGTCACCCCCGGCAGTCGTAAAGGCATTAAGCGTGACCAAACTTTTGTTTGATACCGCCGATGCGAGTATGAAGCGCAATGATACCTACTATGTGTTCATTTGAAACACTCTAACAAAGTAAAAATGGATGTCATTAACCAAAAACCAATACATAATTGTACTGTACTAATGTAAGTAAAACACAAAAGCTTCCTTCAATATCAATTTTTTTGTCTCTAATTCTAAAATCAATAAAATGAAAACCACAATACTTAGTTTCACGCCTGTAGATCCCAAGAGGGTAGTGATAGATAAGTTAATGTATGTTTAGTCAAAGATGTGGATTAAATGAAAACTTAAGAAAGAAATGATAGGCCTATACAATCGTAAACCGAACATCCTATTAACAGTATATTATGACATGCTAGGCAAATATACAGTTGGCACATCTTTATTAATATAATCCCAACATAAACGTGGGCCCTATAGGTCCCACAGCAACATGGTACAAAAATCCACAACACATATTCATTATTTCACTATATTATAGTACCTTCCATATACCTATAAAATATAAAAAAACATGAAACATTAATGATTTATCCTGAAATATTTCCATTTTTAGTTTCCCTACAAGAAGCACGTGTGACATTATGTATGGGGGGTCATTTTCAGTTTTGTCACGAATTCTGATTTCGAAGATAAAGCGAGGGTGCAGAAGACAGATAGGCGTTTAAGAATTAACTTGGTTCTAGAAAGATAAAATAAAAGTTGGAGATAAAAATAATACAAATTCTTATATATTTGTATTGACTAAAATATGAACAAATTTATTATTAAAGAAACATAGTTCTACTTATCACCAACACATTATCGTCATAAACAATTACATTATATAACTCTATCTACTACTTAGTACCTTCCTAAGGAAGAAATTGCAGTAATTGCCAATATTTTATTAAAAAAACAAGAATGGGTTTTTTGACAGTGCTGCTATGTGTTACATACATATATGACCTTATATATATGTAGTCTTTACTGGCACAACACACTTTCTAAAAATCACCGAATGGGAATTTGGTAATGTAGGCGGAATAACACACCATATGCAGTTTATTTTCATTCAAATATTCTATAAAAAAACTATAAAATAGTAAATGTATCGTTACCACCGTGTACAGGCGGAATAAGAGATCCACTATCCCACATTATCCCGTGGGTGTCGCATGAGGTCACAGTGGGAAATAAAAGAGCAGGTTGACAGCAACATCTTCTTGGTAAGAACTCCAAATAACAGTGAATTGCGATTGTGAACACACCTGCCAAGCGTGGAGAATATGGCAAATATTCTCCCAATCATGCATACAATCAAAACATTTATTACTTCTCTAATATAAATAAATAGACATCAACAGCTTCGTATTTTTATAATTAAATGAACACGCTCTTAACAACCTTCATTAGATTTTCCTATAATGAAAAATGTCAGCTTAAGCATTTTGCGCAAGGGCCATAAATTCAATATAAATTAGACAGAATTGTCGGTGATTGGACGGCAACAGTAATTTATCGACCAGTGAATACCTACTAGAATTACATTAACTTTATGTATAAATATTCATTATAATAAAACGTTGACTGGCAACCATTTCTGTTCGTAATTGATTGAATATGTATAGCAAGGCATAATATGTAAGTAAATTAAAAAAAAATTATCACATATACTATATTCATACATACATTTTATATAGTGGTAAATGGTAGTATCATGATAATCGCAACTTTGCTTCTTTTTAACACTAGAGACATTCTATAATGTAAAATGACAATGAATAGAACCGACAATTAAGGAATAGAAAGATCTTTCAAATTGAAAGAAAGCTTCTACCAACTTTGTACAGGCTTCTTCTTATTATGTTCTTTTATATAAAATTGAAGTGTCAAAGGAACGAGCGCACAGTCCACCTGATGGTAAGTGGTTGCTGTGACCCATAGATCTCCACATTTATCCTCAATAAAGAATCAAATGCAGATGCGTTGTCACTCGTGAGGACTAAGATGAAATGCCTCTTTTACAGTAAAAAGGGTCTCCGATTCTCTACACTCACCATACGAAACACAGCAGTGTTATGTTGCTATTTTGCGCTGGTATTCTGTGAGAGCGTGGTCCTTCCCCGGTCGAGCCGACCCATTCGTGCAACAACTATACTACTAATATAGCTGCAGCATGGCTCTACCACATAAACAACAACTTACAATCCACCTGATGGTAAGTAACCACTGCAACCAGTGGACACCTGCAACGAACTTCAAATAAATAAAGCTACAGACGCGTCGTCACCTCTGCAGACTTAGGTGGAATACTTCACTGTCTGTAATTACAGTGCCTCTTTACCGTTCACACCTGAACATACAAGGTAACGCACTGCTATTTGGCGGCAAGAATACAGCCCTTCACAAATGCACTGCTGAAAGTCGCCTCCCCCATAGATTCCCTCTAAGGGATGTTTACCACGGCTGTTATTCTTGACTGACGAGTTTGCAAACGCATTTTATTATCATCATTGATATATTGTTGTAAAGAACCTGCTACCCATCTTCTGTTTTAGTTGAGATACCCATGGAAAGTTATAGCACGGTGGATTCATTTACACCGCCACTAGCCAACTAATAATGGGATTAAGCTAGCGGCTAATTTTTGATAGATGTATAACTATTTATTTATGACAAGATTCCCTGTAATACTCATATCACTAGGGACGTCTTGAAGCGATGACGTAGCATTGGACTTTGAAAAAGTGATTTGTTAAAGTTAATTTAGAATAAATGTTTTTTACTTTGATTTTGATTGTAAATAACAGAATACCAGAACATACCCTACGTTTTCTCTCACCATCACTTCTGTCTAAACTACGTATGGACACGTCTTAATAAATATAATGTAGCGCATTTTTGGATAGGATTATGGATAATGCTGAAGACGAGGAACGTGGAAACATCACAAAAGTTTCTCTCGACAGAAATTTGTAGAGCACGCTATTTAGTTACACACTAAACGAAAAACAAAGAAAATTTGTAATTCAAACGGATTCGGACGCCTGTATACACTAGACAGTACAAAGAGGTTGCGGTTGAATACGAAGGCGGAGAGACATCCGAGTAATTACTTTATTAGGTGATGCCGGAAGAAGGTCGATGAAATTACGCCGCTTTGCCAGCCCTAGAACAGCTGCTAGTACGCCGATGAGAAATGTTTAATGGGAGCATGATTACGAGTTTTATGTTTAAATATAAGGAAAAATTTGTTTAATTGCCTTAAAAGGGCAATTATTTTTTTTTCGAACAGTATTATATACGTATATTTTTCAAATGATATCAAACTATATATATTATAAAAAATATCCATAAAAGTCTTATTAATAAACAATTATGTAAAGATTTTTTGGATATTCTCGCTCAACACACACAGCGTCTTTTCGCGTCACAGTGACGCTGTGTACAGGCGGCTTAAGCATATCTTCCACACTACCATATCACCGTGGGTTTAATTAGAGCGACACAAGGAAACTAGAACAGGAGATTATTTAGCAGAATCCTGCTGTTAACAACCAAAACGCGTACGCCAAGTGTGGCAAAATCCCTAATAGAGTAAAAAATACCTAGTAACACTTTTTTAAACGAAGAAATGATAAATATAATATCGGATGTAGGTATATTTTTTAATTTATATACCTTGAATTTTAATAAATACATTTTATCTATAATTATGTAAACTTATATTAACCCTTCTTTTAGACGAAGAATTATTTTTACTTAATAATGGTAATAAATATACAGTTACAACACCACATATATTGCTATATATACCGCAACATTATGTACACTTTTAATGTGCGGTACATTAAAAGTACACTTTTATTACGCGAATAAAACAAGCAGCATAATATGTTTAATTCATTTCGGCAATAAAACGCACTGAGTAACTTTTTGTAAGAATTTTAATAACGCGGTAAGAATTAGAGATTTACTGATATCCCATGCTCACGTTTCCATAAATTAAATTGCCTATTTGTACCACGAATTATAACTACTTGTATTACGCATTCTACAAGCTTGGATTTTAAGAAAGTAAGTAAGTACGTACAAGCAATAAAAATATTCTCAACCCACCTAAAACACGTAACGTCGTTTTGAACACTCAAACCAAGAACACAGAACAAATTTAAGCCCAATTACTTTACTGTAACAGGGCAACTAAAGCAATGAACTAGAGGTGGAGACCTGGTCCTACCTGTGGCTCTACTAATAGCCCGGTAATAATATTTTATGACTTTACCTTTGTAAACACGGTTAAAAACAGCTTTTGACCGACAATTGCGTCATTTAAAAAACTCGGGACAATTGGTGTAACGGTTTTCTTTAACAAATAAGATTGTTGACGATTAGACAATGCAGCCTATTTTAAAAAGGACGACGGACGATTTTTTGGAATTAGTTATACTTTTTTTCTTTTTATAACAATTGTACGCGCCGAATGTTGCCTGTTTAGAAATTTTATAATATTTATTTTTTAAGGAGAAAGCACAACGTATCGTTCTAGGAAGTCGCCGACGGGATGGGGATGTGCCAAAAAGAGATAAAGTAGTTTTATTGATCTATACGGACGTTCAGGCGGTGCGAGTGTGAGTTGAATGAAACGAAGATAACTTGCCGCCCCAACTTCACCGCTCCCTGTTCTTTCTATTGTGTTTTATATTAGGCCATCCCTTTCGGGCCACGTGACCTAAGCAGGGTGTAACTCACCCTACGGCGGCCATAACTTACTCATAGCGATAGGCGGTACGGTCGCACAAAACGAATCCACTTAATTTTTAATTTTAATTTTTTTTTTCAAGTTAAAATATACGTTTTTGGTATTTTACACCTGTTAATAAATATTTCACACATTATTATACATCAATTGTTTGGTTTAAAAATAATTTAAATTTATTATGATTGTACGAAAAAAAAATTATAAAAACTTTTATTACTTATAACTTTACTAGTCAACGTAATTGGAAAAATAACATTAAATAAACTTTCACGATTAAACTATGCGTTTATTTTTTGATACGCTATGAGCGTATCAAAAAATATAGATACTGTGTAATATATGTCATATTATAATGTTTGTACCTATATTTAAGATAAAACTGACTTATTAGACGGCAGAAATAGATAACAGGGTGTTTGCCAACCCAGACAGACTCCTACGTAAAAAAGTCGTACCACCAGGATCCATGCCGGGTACCTGGCTTTTAAATAATAACCCGAGCCAAAATTTGTGCAGCAGCTTGCAGTTCCACTGAAAAACAATCATTCATCATCATTTATTACAGGCTATCAGAAGTCCACAGCTAAACGTAGCCCTCCCCAATAGAGAGGGTACTTGCCATAGTTGGCACAATTGGCAGGCAAGTTGGCAAAAGCTTTTTTTATTACTTTGAGTTATTATCAGCAAGATGATGCTACCTCTTTCCTATTTGAAATTTCCTCTGACGCCTCTTATGACAATAACGTGATGATATGAAGTAGTAGACTCCACTACGTCACCACTACACGGCAAGTATGAAGACAATATTGTATCAAACAAAGAGATATTTTTATCTTACTGTAATATAATTTTTGCTAACAGTACCTACTTAAATTAAATAAAGCTTCTTGTGTTAAAGATATACTTTAGGAGTTGTTAAAAAATTAAAGCCTTCGGATTTGGCAGAAACGTAGGCAAATATAATAACACTACTACTCCACGTGGTAGAGCCAAGCTGCAGCTATATTTATTATATAGTTGTAGTACGAATGGGTCGGCTCGACCGGGGAACGACCACGCTCTCATAGAATACCAACGTAAAATAGCAGCTTAATGCTGCTGTGTATCGTATGGTGAGTGTAGAGAACCGGAGACCCTTTCTACTGTAAAAGAGGCATTCCATCTTAGTCCTCAAGGCTGACAACGCATCTGCATTTTGATTCGCAAATGAGGATATATGTAGATGTCTATGGGCCACAGCACTACTTACCATCAGGTGGAGTGCTCGTTTATCACCCTATATCTATAAAAAAAAACTAATATTATAACCTTACCAAAGAATTACTTTTTATTTAATACTGTTCATTCCAAATGTGCATTACATAAATTATGGCGCTCCTTTAGTATTTCTAGCTCTGTCTTATACTGTGCCTCTTTTTCTTGCGAGCTTTATTAACTGCCTCGGTCAATTCACTGGGGTCCGCTACACAATTTGCTGTTTGATAAAAATTAAATTAGAAATTTGATGAAAAGAAAATGGAGACTTGAGAGCTTGTTTTCTAAAGCTATAGAATTTTTCTATACAAAGGAGGCTGCAAAACATATTCTTTTGGTGTAAAAATGTAACATACAATTTCAATATTTCTTGTAAAAATTTTGTCCTATCTTCTTCAATATTATAGTGGTAATTAATCTAAAAATAATATGCCACTTATTTCATTAATGCCAATCTACAGCTGTTCGGTTCCAGCAAACAAAATACTGACAGCTCTACCGCTGCACTTTTCTAGATAAGGGTATAAGGGTAATAGGTAATAACCTAGAAAAGTGGAATGTTCGGTTACATTAGAAAAAAAAGTTGGTTTTCTTTCATCATATTTCACTATCTATGAATATTCTACTCAAGAAAACAAACAATACCTGTAAGATGAAACGCGGTTGAGTCGTGCTGCAGTTGTATTGAGGCTGGAGCACAAATACTTCGGCACAGCCTTGGCCCGAGCTTTCATAGGATACCTACGTAAAACAGCTGCATAATTCTGCTGTATTTCGTAAACTGAGTCACTAGAACCGAAGACTTATTTTACTAATAATAAGGCATTTCATCATAGTTTTCAGGAGTGACAACAAATCTGAATTTTATTTTCGTCGATAGATGCAGATATTAAAAACCTTTCAAATAAACATCACCGCTATTACAAAAGGGAATTTAAAGACATGGTTTGTTTTAATTTAACTTTTAAACACAGCAATATAGAAGTAATTTAAAAATTCAATAACACGTGACTCTAATCACGAATGTCATAAAAATAAGTTCACCGCCTCAAATCATAGCATACATACGTTATCTGTTTAAAAAATTAATTTAAAGTGCCATTAAAAACAGGGCCCGCGACTGCCAACAATCACGGCCCGAGGTGAGAACCGATCGTAAACGTCAAGTTAACGATGACGATAGTCGTAAAACGTCTCGTAAAACAAATAATTACAGGCTGTAAACTCGCAAGCTACCGTACGGGACGTAAGCTTCGTTGAATGAAAAAAGTTGTTTTCATTGATAATATCATTGTTGTTCATAAATTAAAGTTACGACTAATAATTGACATTAATATGGCCGCTGATATCAATATAATATATAATTATATTGTAATGATAAATAAGAATGAATACTATGTAAAGTTGGAATAAACGCTTAATTTTATAATTTAGAAGATAATAAGTTTCTGTAGGTACCTTATACGTAATATAATAATATCTAATTCGTTGTGTAACTCTTTTAAAAATCAAAAGTAGATACTATAAGCTTAGTAACGAGACGTCAATAGAATGTAGACTGCTGTGTTTCCTAAATCTTTATATTATATAAATCGCGGTGCATTATTCAAGGGTATGAATTTATGTTCCTACTTTTAGAAGGCTGCCTCCTTGTAGAAGTTTTTACTTAAAATTATTATGTAACAAAACATTCACAATTTATTGTATATAACATATTCATTCATTATGAGATAAACACACTTAACATAACATCAAAAGTTTTATATAGTCCATAACTAGAGGTAGGCCTTTCCAATGGTGTTTAATCGTATGCAAGTAATATTTATTGGAAATTATTGCAAGATTTTCCGATAAATATTAGTTACACGTTGATAAATGCCAGTGGAGAATTTTAACAAACGGCACAATCTTCTATAAATACCAAATCACGCAGCCTAGAAGCCGTAGAAAAAAAATTGGCAATTTGACCACACCCTCCAAAATGGACTTAAATATTTTAAGAATGCACGAACTTAGCGCCATCTCTTATTGGATAGCTGATCTATTAACAACTTGCAAATAATCAATTATTGTCGACTATACTAGGCCATTAAGTTTTATCACGCCAATAAATTTTTATTAATGTCAACTTTTATCTTTATTATCTCTTACGAGGTCTATGAACTTTACATTAATTTAATAAATCAATTAGTCGTCATAACAAATAGAAACTATAATTAGCAACAAAGTTAAATTAACTACTATTTTCTTTGTTAAATTAATCGCGGCAATTTAATTAAAAACAAATAAATAATAAAGCGTATTAATTGATAATATAAGCAGCTTCTACAGATATTGTTGAAGTAAAATAAAGTATTAAAAACCCCAATGCGATTTTAATAAAAGTAACAAGTTAACAAGATTCTTTGAAATATTTTAACAAAGTATTATTGCTTTATAGACTGTCACTAGCAGTAATAAAGTGATTTGTCTCATAAAATAATAGCTGATCGGTGTGATTACGCTGAATACGAGCGAAGTCATAATTTTACAACCAATTTACAAACAATAAAAGTCGCTCTCTTGTGTTGTACGCCCATTCTCCCTCTGATATCTCCATATTTCAGTGAGGATAGCCCGAGCTTCGTAACTTTTATAGCCATGCCAAGTACCAATAAAACTATAACTTTCCGAACAAGTGTCGAATAACTCACTCGCTCAGCCTATAGATGGCGCAAGTGACGAAAATAAATACAGAGCCATCTGTGAAAATATAAGTGAAGCTTTTTACGAGGCAATTGAGGCCATCACATCGTAAAACAAATGTTTTAAGTGTGTACAAATGATGACGCTAGCGTAGGGCAATTTCGAATTCTTTCGTTCAAGCTTCAAGCAAGATTGAAATAATTTTATTACAATTGAAATGTTTTATCATAGTCACTTTCCCATAAAAATAATTATTTCAAATCTATTTTCACTTATATTACACCAAATACAGTACATATTATACATAAAACCTTTCAAATTTGTATTTAAATTAATGTGTAAACTTTATAATTTCAAAGGTGAAAAAAAACTATATTATATTATTGTATATACTATGTTATATTTCTAAATAACTTTATCATATACAGAAACAAATTCTACAAACATTTTGTATAAAACGAGTATTCAAAGTATGATATTATCACAGTGATAAGTAAACCTTACAAAACACGCGCTATAAATTGCATCATAAACATGTAACTTCCTACCGCGTGTTTTGTAGTTTGCAGCCGATCGTTAGTGCTCATAGTGACCGTAACATCAAAGTGGCGTTGTGGTAGCTTGGTTTGCGCGACATCTATTTGCAAGACGTAGAACTTTTAGGATTTCTGTAACAAACTACTCTGCGCTTAAAAAGAACACAATTAATTATTGAAATTTTGAAATGGACACAACTTTACAACGAAATTTAGGTACCAACTATAGAAAATAATAGGAATGATAGGCATTAATTAATAAATACTCAATTTAATGAAACTCTTGAATTTACAAGTACAATTTAATTTAGCAACAGATGGCGCTACAGGTTATTTATCGTTCATTTCTTAAACTGTGAACTATTACTGCAACATACATATTAGAAATCTATGTCTATGACTAAAGTTTGTTTAGAAGTCTATGTACAAAACAGAGTTATAAATATTTTTTTTTTTATGGAAACTAATATGGCATAAGTTATTATCTGGTTATAATAGGTACTAATTTTTAAACACCAAAATTTAAGTGTTGATTTTTTTTTGTTATCGTATTTTCTGAGTATTGAAAAAAGTTAACAAATAATAAACACCACATAGGTACTAATAAATATATAATACATTTTATTATTTTAATCTGCATTATAGATCAAATAGCATAGGATTACAAAAATATAAATTTTTAGTAAACATAAAATTAAGATTTAAGTATGACATCGTTCACTTTATTTATCATCTTAATAGAAATTAAAATGTTTACCCTTACAAAATAATATGACTGATTCTTACAGCATTCCATTGGTATTCGAATATGTCTACAGACGTTTTAATAAGTAAAGCCCTTTTAAAGACGTTCCTCGAAAACTTTGGTAATTATAAAAGAGAGGGTGAGTGACAAATTTAGGAATGAAACAACAAGAAAATAATTCCAAACATAAATCGTTCTCTGGGTGTGAATAGAATAGCAATTATTTGGTTGAGTTGGTTTTATTACTACTAGTCTAACCCTCATTAGAATCTCACTAGTTTTTCACTCTCTGATTGGAATGATATTTTAGAAATAATGTACCTATTTCGTCTTTTTTCGGTATGGTACCTAATAAGTTTTATGTAAATTGTAACTGACTAAAATTTACTAGTTTCATGTGCGTCAAAAAAGTCAAAAACGTTTTTCCAGATTAGGTACTACCTATATTCCAAAATATAAGCAAACGTGTCAAAAATGATAGTACAATATATTGAAAACTTACTTATCTTCACGCACAATCCCTGACGGGGTAGCCAGAGAGAACAGATCGCCAAGTGTCACGATCCTTACAAACCTCTTTCGCTTTTTTCAGATTCATTATCTTCTTCATGCATGCACGTCTAGGTATCCGAGTACTCTTGACCCTACCCTCTTCGAGCAATTTGCTCACATGGTCTTCGAAAGTTAGTCTCGGTCTACCTCGACACCTTTTAATATTAACTTTCGCGCTATATATTTTCTTCACCATTCGGTCTTCACTCATTCACTCAACGTGCCCAAACCACCGAAGCACGCCCTTATCAATTTTTATGATAAGGTCATCTTTCAAACCTGCCATATTGCGAATCTCTTCGTTTCGCTTTCGGTCGGCCATGGTAACGCCGCACATTTTACGAAGAGATCGCATCTCCACTGCATTCAACTTACTTTTATGCTTCTTCTGGCATACCCAGGTTTTGCTGCCATATAACAATTGTATTGAAAAATATGAACAATAATATTGAAAAAAATACGTTTTAAAAGTATTCAGCTAAATTGCAGTGTAGATATAAATTACTTTGCCTATATCCGCTCAGTTAAATAAAATGATGTGTCTTACCAAGTTCGAACAGAAGAGCTAGTTTTATTTCACTAAGCGGATATAGGCAAAGTAATTTTTACTAACTTTAATATAATGGATTTCCACAAAGTAATTTGAGTTCGACAAAGTAAAATTGATTCTATTAATTATCTGAATTATTTATATTTTATACATTACACACAACACAACGAAGTGTTGGTTGCGGCAACTGTTCTGTCAGTACATTATCTTTACTAATCAGTGTAGCTAAGTTATCCTAAAAGAGTAGGTACCTACGTAGAGTCGACTGCGGCACGTTAACCTATATGAAAGAACAAACAATAATTTCTACCTAACAAACTTTACTGGTACGTACTTACTCCATAATAAATTAGAGACCTTTCTGACATTGTTAGTTTCATTGACATTTTATCATAAGTTATAGAATTTAAACAATATATTAAAGATAAGTATAAGTATTTACAGTATCAATTTTCTTTTTTATATTTTTTTATCCTTTATTCCTATTCGAATCACTTCAACTTCGAGTTTCCAACGAGATTCCTATAGTACCCACCTCAGCCACATAATCTTAAATTACCACTGTAATTAGATCTACCTCCCTCCTCTCGCGTGTCTTATCCACTGGTTCAGAAGGGAATCCCTGACGGTGCGACATAGGTCATATAAAAATGGACAGTATGATAATATAAGGATACTTATGTACCAGCACGCAAAGAAGTGCCGTTATTTCGTTTAATTAAGGCTGCATGTCTTACATGTTTTAAGGGAGAGCGTAGCAAATTTTACGCGTAAAATACAACAAAGATAATAGTTACTGTGTTCCCTTACTTCAAAGAGATACGTGAAGGAGGTTTTACGAGAGGAAATCTTGTATCATTAAATACAGCGATAATTTGTCGTAAATTATTCAGTAAACAGTTAATATTAGATAGTGTCGACGCTGTAGAGTCGTGCACGAGTGTAGAAATTTTGGTTTAGGTTTTGGGATATTTTCACGAAGCAGTAGGTTGTATGTTGGATTCTTGTTCTTGTCGAGTAATTAAAAGAATTAAAATGCGTAATGTATTCACTTCATACATTCAGAAATTTTATTTCGCTTGAATAATTTTCTTACACGCAGTTTCCATTACAAATAAAAGGAATTATCCACATTTAGAACTGCCACAGCTACATAAAAAAATAATTTATTTTTTAAATTCAGCTCCCCGAGTTCGATCGATCTCCGTCGCATCCACTAAAATAGTTGAACGTAATGTTCAGCAGTGATTTATGTGCGCGGCTGTGAAGACGATCAATCTTGGATTTATCAATAAGACGCAGAAATGAAGCACCAGTTGACGATTTGGCTATATCAAATAAACAACGTCTACTAAAGTGAAGTGATCAAGTAGCACAAGGAAGATTTTGGTGGCTAGTTTTTTCACTTTGACTGGGTATTTGGCGTCAACTCCTTTACGAAATTGAAGAAGCACCAAAAGAAGCCATAAATTAAAAGAAGTAGCATCAATTCCGAATACTATACAACACACAATAAGATACCAAACACCGGGCTTCCCGGGCTACTGCTTTACCATGACCTACCGCGCACTCAATGCACATAATGGGACTTCCTGGACAGAACACCAAATGGTTGGAACTTCCTGGAGAGCACACCGCGTAATCTTTAGGGTAACCATCCTTACAGCCCTAATATGGCACCGTGTAACTTCTTTTTATTCAGTAAATAAAAATAAATCAGGTCGAAGGGATACCTACAGTTTTCATCGCCGGAAGATGTGATAGCAGCGCTCCAGCAGGCCGCAGAATAGGCGTCTGAGGCGGATTGAATAAAGTGTTTTCAAAATTGGTTCAGGAGTATGAAATTCAGAAGAGATCTCCGATGAATGATATAATAATAAAAAATAACATAGAATTTTTCTTTTTGCGTTTTGCAAAACTTTCTGAGTTGTACTATGGATATTATACATTTCGTAAGTAAAGGTTTACATTCTGATCTGCCAGTATTTTGAATAAAGTCGAATCAAATCTCAGTCAGATCATCTCATTTTGAAGGCTCACATTAAACGTAGTGATTATATACTCTTTGGTTATTATACCTATCCTTTTCTTATCATCGATTTATATTACGTCGTTCGAAATTCAAAAGTAGCACAATTTAGGTATTTAAATTTATAGAAAAAACAGCTTGGCACTAACATCTTTTACCTAAATCAAAACCTTAAACAATACCACGAGAAAATATTTCAGGCGCAATAAAGAAAGGCAAATAAAGATAAATTATCGTATCTCCAGAAGACGAATAGGGGTCGGAGGGGCCACGGCGCCGGTGTGGAAAAACTTGAAGGGTTCAACCCTTCCGCGCTTATTTACTCTGCGCCCCTGTCCCTCCATTTTGATAGAGTTTTTATTTTTTATTTAAGATGTTGAGCATTAGATACCTATCACTGTAAACATAAAAATATTGTCTTAGAAACAATTGAACACAACTGTAAAAAAATTTAAACAGAATGTTTGAGCACCACTATGTTTCAGACTTGAGGATTCCTCAACATAGGTTCCACTTCCATTGGTTGAGTGTAGATAATTTTTTGCTCAAGATTATAAAACTAAATTGATGTTTGAAATTAAAGTTTGCTTTTGTTCATATTTTTGTTTCCCCGTAACCGACTCTTATGATATCCTTGGGACAACAGGAAGTAATATTTTTTTTTGCTAATACATAGCGTTTTTGCGAATTATATATTCGGAAAAACGCGTATCATTTTCATGAGTTTGATGAAATATTTTGAATACGCCACTAGTCCTTGGTTCTATTAGGATTCCAGTGTGTGTAACCATATATGCGTTTTCACCTCTAACGATTAAGATGACACCCTTGAGACCCTTGAGTATAAATAAATGTGTATCTGGTACCTGGTACCTACCCCAAATGGACTCATAGTTACAAAAAGAGCCTAACTACTAACATATCATATACTGTGGCAACCTCGTTTTGTTGCATGTTACATAAGAATGGGTCGACTCCACCGGGAAAGGACCACGCTCTCACAGAATACCTGCGTCAAATAGCAGCTTAACACTGCTGTTTTTCGTATGGTGAGTGTAGAGAACCGTAAACCCTTTTTACTGTAAAAGAGGCATTCCATCTTAGTCCTCACGGGTGACAACGCATCTTCATTTTGATTCGCAAACGAGTTTATGTTTATGGGCCACAGCAATCACTTACCATCAGGTGGACTGTGTGCTCGTTTGTCACCCTCATTCTATAAAAAAAAAACTACTAAGATATTATATACTGTGGCGACCTCGTTTTGTTGCATGTTACATAATAATGGGTTTATACATGGTAGAGCCATGCTGTAGCTATATTAGTAGTATAGTTGTAGCACGAATAGGTCGGCTCGACCGGGGAAGGACCACGCTCTCACAGAATACCAGCGTAAAATAGCAGCTTAATGCTGCTGTGTTTCGTGTGGTGAGTGTAGAGAACCGGAGACCCCTTTTACTGGAAACGAGGCATTCCATCTTAGTCCTCATGGGTGACAACGCAGCTGCATTTTGATTCGCAAACGAGGATAGATGTAGATGTCTATGAGCCACAGCAACCACTTACCATCAGGTGGACTGTGTGCTCGTTTGTCACCTTATACTATAAAAAAAATCACCTCATTCAGATGATACCTATTACCTACCTACACACATCTACCCATTATTTTATAGTTAATAGAAAGCGAAGAACCGTAATGGGTCCGTATGAAGAACCCAAGCAAATATGTATGTATCTATATTACGAAGTAAATCAGCGGGCGCGCATGCGCAGAGCGCTTCACACTACACACTCAATTAACAGCAGCCAATTCAATTAAAACGCCTGCCCAAGATTTATTACTTCCCTAATTTATACATTTTACAACATTTTGGACGCGACCGGGTTTTTCATGTGATACTGTTTTTTGCTAACTTAGCAAAATACAAAGATTCAGTATATTTGTATTTTCCCAAGTTGGCACAAACTATCTTTCTTCCTACATATTAATATAGACAATTACCGAGGTGGGGAAACTATAAAAAAAAAACGTTTATAGTAGGTTAAAAAAAGAGATCAATATAAATATTATTCGATAGTCTTTTTACTTTCCGTATTAACCGTAGAAAATTATTTACAACTAGCTATCCGCCCCAGCTTTGCGTGCCTAACGCGTCCAGCAATTGTGCATCTAAAGCATCGAGGGACCCACTCAAACATACGAGGCAAACAATTTCACCAGAATCGGTTGTGCCAGTTTTGGCGAGACTAACAGATAGCAATTGATTTTTACATATAGAGATTACCTATCAAGTTTATATAAGATTCAGTATATATGTTGCTGATATTATTTGTATTGGTGTGAAATATTCAGTTACATTCTGTAATAAGTAACTGAAATTAAAATTAATGTTTCGTCAAACATTCAGCTAAGACGCGATTGAGGTAGGTACATAATTATATTCTTCATAGATTTTTTCTTTATTACTCGATATTCTAACAAAATAATATTAAGCCAGTGATATTTCTACAGTATCGTTAATTTATATTCTTTTAATATTAAATTTCTCCATGCCTTTTAGGTAGTACTAGCCTTCTCCTATTGTTAGGAAGGTTTGGATTATTGGTCACGCTTTGCAGGTGGATCGGCGATAGCAGATCGTGGTACCCGTGCTCTCAGCACAAAATTTTGACACTAACGTTTTCGTAACGTCATAAAATTAAATTGTATCGAAAATATAAACGATACGCTTGCGATAGGAAATTAAATACATCAGAAAATTCATGCTCATGAACAGGTGTCTTGCACCTTTGTCGCTCCCTGTCACCTGGCTGGTTACTTAATCGCAACTCTATATCAGACACTACCAATGAGAGATCAAGAAATTAACATATTGTATTGTATATGTTATGGACCAAGTGATTAATAAGACATTGTTCATAATGTCCAGACAGTTTGAAAAATGTCCAATATGAGTAGGCAATGTGATAAACAATATTGAAATTAATAAATTGGTCAGCCTTTATGAATAAAGTCCGTTACTTATTGGGCGGAGTAATAAAAAGATTGTTTAGGTTAGGTTTCTTTTTCGAAATCACACATTTAATAATTATTGTACATAATAGGAATAAAGTGCCTATTATATCAAAGGTATTTTTTCTTTGTAACGCGAACGAAGGAATACTCAATTGCTGCTGTTTTGTATGTGGTAGAGCCATGCTGCAGCTATATTGTTAATATAGTTGTAGCACGAATGGGTCAGCTCGACCAGGGAAAGACCACCCTCTCACAAAATACCAGCGTAAAATAGCAGCTTTACACTGCTGTGTTTCGTATGGTGAGTGTAGAGAACCGGAGATCCTTTTTACTGGGTATGAGGCATTCCAACTTAGTATTCACGGGTGACAACGCATCTGCATTTTGATTTGCATACGAGGATAAATTTAGATGTCTATGGGCCACAGTAACCACTTACCATCAGATGAACTGTTTGCTCGCTTGTCACCCTAACCTATAAAAAAAATTGACTGCGAAGTGCATTTCTATTTCTTGACATTTTTACACTTGTTAATTTCAGATTTATGAAATTCAACCAAAAATCAATTCATAAAAATCATTATTAATTACGTATCCCGATTTGAATTGTTCATATTATTTATAATGTATTGCATTATTTATACTGACCCGGCACTGCCTGACTAATCAATTGGTCCATAACATTAGCCACTACATATATATTATAAGGTTATATTGTAAGGTTTATCGAATAATTTACCCTATTTAAGTTGGCCATTTAAATTATGCAAATGTTCCTAAAATTTTAAATTTAAATACAAAAGTCATACACTAACGAGTAAGTAGGTAGGTATATGATAACAGATTCAATTAAGATTATGTATGAGTCTTTTAGGAACTGGTCTCCCAAATATTACTCACATTTTTGATTAAGATGTATCAAATTAAACTACTACAAATGCTTGTAATACACAACTCATTCTTATTTCCATAATAATTAAGAGATTACGACTACGGCCCATAAATTAGTTTTGTAATTTTTATTACATGCCAGACATTCAATGTCAGTAAAAATGTGTAAAAAACTCAAACATTAAGCTCTTTACCTCGTATAGTTTTGGTTCTTTTAGCACGTATTGCGCAAGATGATTTCATTAAGGTTACTTGTTATTGCTTTGGTTGTTCATTATACTACATTTATTGAGGGATTTTTTCACATCCTGTTCTTTAATTATATTCACTTGTTCCAAAAATCTGTTTCTCTTAAGTACCTATATTTCCCATATAAGTCCCACGGGAATAATAAATTACTAAATTTATTTACTTGCGTATAAATAGCCTAATTGTATTATACAATAATTCTAAAATTACCAGTTATCTTTATGTTATTTATCAGTAAATCCAAATACTAATTTGTTTAAATTAATCGGTCGCATTAATAACGAACTTTTTACTAATGTCTTTTAAGGGAATAAATATTATTTAAACGTTCAACACTCGGATCTTTTACGGTGTTATTTATTGAAATGAAAAAATTTTGTATGGAAGAAGAACACCTTTGTCCATAGTGAACCAAGAGAAGTCTGAATTGCATTTATCTTGCATAATTACGTCCACGTTACTATATGAGATGCAGCAATTATGTTAGTGCTTCTGAGTGAATTTTTAGATTCGATAAATTATGAAAATATCATCCGATAAATAACGACCTAAATGTAATGGAAAATAAAAATACGTAAACTGCTCTGAAACACGGTTAACTGTTCCTAGTTAACATGGAAATAAGCTTTATTAATATAAAGCATTACAAAGCATAGTTTAATGTAAGCAATTTAAAAATCTTGTGACTGGTGTAACCTTAGGGGCTGGTCACTCACTTTTTTTCTCTTCAGTCTTATATTTTGCTAATTTACTGTAGGTACTTCTGGAATCCGAGCTCTATTATCACTGCACTTGCCATTGCACATTAAGTGGCGAATAGTAATTATGTGCTTGGCAAATAAATATTCTAAAGCAGCGAAGTTCTAGCAGCAGGTGGGTAGCAGGGCCGTGTGGTGGGCACTCCTTAGTTTCTATGTCTTTTTATTATCAGTATAAAAACCTTCACTCACATAGAAGCAAGACTGAAAGTTGTAACATTTATACGTAGTAGAGCCATTTTTTTTATAGGATATGGTGACAAACGAGCACACAGTCCACCTGATGGTAAGTGGTTACTGTGACCCATAGACATCTACATCTATCCTCAATAAAGACTCAAGACGCAGATGCGTTGTCACCCGTGAGGACTAAGATGGAATGCCTCTTTGCCAGTAAAATGGGTCTCCAGTTCTCTATACACACCATACGAAACACAGCAGTGTTAAGCTGCTATTTTACGCTGGTATTCTGTGAGAACGTGATTTTTCCCGGTCGAGCCGAGCCGTTCGTGCTACAACTATACTATTAATATAGTTGCAGCATGGCTTTTGTTACGTGGTAGAGAGGTAGGACTATTTACTGGTAAAGAGGCATTCAATCTTAGTCCTCACGGCTGACAACGCATCTGTATTTTAATTCGAAAACGAAGATAGATCTCTATGGGCCACAGCAACCACTTACCATCAGGTGGACTGTGTGCTTCTTGGTCTATAAAAAAAAACTAAATGTCATTTAGTTCTGGTGTGTACAAAAGTATCACTTTACTTTGAAAAAAACAAGTAGGTTGTTAAGTAGTGGCGGGTATGGTGCCGCAAGAGAATCTGCCACCCCAATTCGCCTCGTAGAAGTCGTACGAGGCGACTATGGGACTTTTTTTTATAGAAGAGGGGCCTAACGAGCATGCGGCTCACCTGATGGTAAGTGACTATCGCCGCCCATGAACAACCGCAACACCAGGAGAATCGCAGAAGCGTTAGATGATTTTATTACATGCCAGAAAGATCTTATGACTTTCGAAAGATGGCGCTATAACCATTTATCTTCAGCCATATCTAAAATACTCAGACCGGCGCGGCGTTGGGGCATAGCGTCAAAGATTCGGAACGTTCAATTATATACAAACGTGTCATCAAGTTACTTTCGTTTATTTCAATAAAACTAATTTTACGGATTTTATCGCGTATATTAACTTATTTTACTTTCCCGACGTTTCAAGCACTTTACAGCACCCATGGTCACGGGGGGGACTGAGGTGTATGACGTCCCAATGTCATAGTTAACCACGGCTACCTCCAGATTAAAAATTATTAATTTTTGTTCCGATCTACGCAGTATGAACTTACAGTATCATGAAGTCTTGCAGTTGTATGCTTGGGTTGGGATTTAATTTTATTAATTATGGGATCCCAAGCAGATGGTAGCACCCAGCCATCTTCTCTATTGAAATTAGGATGTTTCTTTATTTCAATAGCCTCGCGAATCATCCTTGGAAGGAATCGGTGTTCTTTAGCGAGGATTTGTGGTCTATCAAATCTAATGTAGTGACGGGGGCGATCTTGTACGTGTTCACAGACTGCAGACTTCCCGGAGCGTCTATTCTTCACATCAGCTATGTGTTCTTTAACGCGGGTTTTTACGGATCTTTTAGTTTGTCCTATATAAGAGAGACCACATTCACAATCCAGCTTGTACACTCCTGCATCTTGCAGAGGAATATTACACTTGACTGATGGTAAAAACTGACTAATCTTCTTCGGCGGCTTGAAATATGTTTTAATGGAAGCACGCTTCAAGATGTAGCCAATCTTGTCAGTGACACCTCTGACATATGGCAGTACAGCAGGCACTCGCTCGACTGTGGCCGGCTTCACTCGTTCACTGTGACGTAGGCGCGGGACCCGAAGCTTATTGTCGTGCAAAACTTGCTTGACGTGTTGGAGCTCGGCGGCCAGGTGTTTACTGTCACAGATCCCTCGTGCTCTCTGAAACAAAGATTTACCCACGGTAGCTAACTGTGAAGGATGGTGGTGAGAATCACCGTTTAAATATCTATCTGTATGGGTCTTTTTTCTATACACAGTGTGGCTCAAGGTGTTATCAGGATTCCGAATTACTAATACATCTAGAAAAGCTAAAGAATTGTTTGCCTCTAACTCCATTGTGAACTGAATTTTAGAATTTAAGGAGTTAAGATGGTCTAAAAATGCAGTTACTTTATCTAAAGGTAGAATTGTGAAAGTGTCGTCTACGTACCGCTTGTAGAATCTTGGCTTTATGGGAGAAGTAAGCAGGGCTTTCTCCTCAAAGTCCTCCATGTATATATCGGCAACAATGGGAGATACAGGCGAGCCCATCGCCACACCATCTACTTGCTTGTAGAACTCCTCCTTCCACAATAGGTAGCCAGATGTAAGGCAGTGTCTGAGTAATACTGCATATTCTACGGGCATGTTGTTTTCCTCTAGCCTTCTAGTAACAATCGAGATGCAGTCTTCAACAGGTAGGCATGTGAACAGAGACTGCACATCAAAACTCACCATAGTTTCATTGTCTGCCAGATGTAGGTCTTTAATCTCGCTGACAAATTGGTAGGAATCCTTTGTGTGTGCTCTTGTATGTCCTTTGAGCGGTGAGAGTATATTCGCTAAGTGTTGAGCCAATCTGTAAGTTGGTGAATCGATTTGGCTCACTATCATTTTCATCACGTGTATCATTATCACGTGTGCTAAACCACCGAAGTTATATGGGTTACCAAAAATACACAAGCCCAATGCTCCACTACGTCCTATAGTGAGCCAAATCGATTCACCAACTTACAGATTGGCTCAACACTTAGCGAATATACTCTCACCGCTCAAAGGACATACAAGAGCACACACAAAGGATTCCTACCAATTTGTCAGCGAGATTAAAGACCTACATCTGGCAGACAATGAAACTATGGTGAGTTTTGATGTGCAGTCTCTGTTCACATGCCTACCTGTTGAAGACTGCATCTCGATTGTTACTAGAAGGCTAGAGGAAAACAACATGCCCGTAGAATATGCAGTATTACTCAGACACTGCCTTACATCTGGCTACCTATTGTGGAAGGAGGAGTTCTACAAGCAAGTAGATGGTGTGGCGATGGGCTCGCCTGTATCTCCCATTGTTGCCGATATATACATGGAGGACTTTGAGGAGAAAGCCCTGCTTACTTCTCCCATAAAGCCAAGATTCTACAAGCGGTACGTAGACGACACTTTCACAATTCTACCTTTAGATAAAGTAACTGCATTTTTAGACCATCTTAACTCCTTAAATTCTAAAATTCAGTTCACAATGGAGTTAGAGGCAAACAATTCTTTAGCTTTTCTAGATGTATTAGTAATTCGGAATCCTGATAACACCTTGAGCCACACTGTGTATAGAAAAAAGACCCATACAGATAGATATTTAAACGGTGATTCTCACCACCATCCTTCACAGTTAGCTACCGTGGGTAAATCTTTGTTTCAGAGAGCACGAGGGATCTGTGACAGTAAACACCTGGCCGCCGAGCTCCAACACGTCAAGCAAGTTTTGCACGACAATAAGCTTCGGGTCCCGCGCCTACGTCACAGTGAACGAGTGAAGCCGGCCACAGTCGAGCGAGTGCCTGCTGTACTGCCATATGTCAGAGGTGTCACTGACAAGATTGGCTACATCTTGAAGCGTGCTTCCATTAAAACATATTTCAAGCCGCCGAAGAAGATTAGTCAGTTTTTACCATCAGTCAAGTGTAATATTCCTCTGCAAGATGCAGGAGTGTACAAGCTGGATTGTGAATGTGGTCTCTCTTATATAGGACAAACTAAAAGATCCGTAAAAACCCGCGTTAAAGAACACATAGCTGATGTGAAGAATAGACGCTCCGGGAAGTCTGCAGTCTGTGAACACGTACAAGATCGCCCCCGTCACTACATTAGATTTGATAGACCACAAATCCTCGCTAAAGAACACCGATTCCTTCCAAGGATGATTCGCGAGGCTATTGAAATAAAGAAACATCCTAATTTCAATAGAGAAGATGGCTGGGTGCTACCATCTGCTTGGGATCCCATAATTAATAAAATTAAATCCCAACCCAAGCATACAACTGCAAGACTTCATGATACTGTAAGTTCATACTGCGTAGATCGGAACAAAAATTAATAATTTTTAATCTGGAGGTAGCCGTGGTTAACTATGACATTGGGACGTCATACACCTCAGTCCCCCCCGTGACCATGGGTGCTGTAAAGTGCTTGAAACGTCGGGAAAGTAAAATAAGTTAATATACGCGATAAAATCCGTAAAATTAGTTTTATTGAAATGTGTAGTGTTCGCGTAAATATAAGAAATCATTACTTTCGTTTAGTTTTTCTGCGATAACTTTCAGGAATTCCAATATTTGTAGCTTTGGTACATCTGCCATAGGCCAACGGGCCGTTCGTCTACTACTCGAATAACCGGAGCACTTCTGGTGGACGACATCAACTCCTGCCTTAGTTGTTATAATATTCAAATATTGCAGGTTCAATTCGGCTTCAACTACTAATCCACCTTCCGAGCGTAACGATTAAGGCAAATCCTGCAACAGGAGAAGCGCATCGAACGGATTTTTATCGAAAAAGAGTTTCCCAAAGACAAAGTTAAAAATTTTACTCTCATAGTCAGAAACCAATCAGTGTTTTATGGCCACCACAACTTCTAGTTCCTATAACAATTATATGACGGGCAATGTAAATGATTAAATCATAAAACCATAATTAACCGTGACTTGTTCCGCTCCACTTCAATGTACCTCACTTTTATGACGTTTCGCTGGAGTTGTAAACGAATAAAATAAAAGTTGGAAGCGTGAACAAGCCAATAGATAATGAACTTTTATTGGTCAGCTTTACAGCGGTCCCTTGGCTATTGTAAAGGGCTGCTCGTAAATGGCAGAGTTGTACCTACATGCAATCGCTCCCGGGCCTGCACCAGCACGTTATTTGGTCCATCTATCTCTGTTCTGAGTTCTTAGTAATGAAAATACCAATAATAATTTAAACCAATGATGACTTTCGAGCGCTTAATTCTAAAACATTGGATGTCATGATTTATAGGTATCATTTTGTAAGTTTATGCACACTTCATAGCTAGAATTTCTTAGATTGGTTACGAATAGGAAAATAAATAAATCTTATGAAGTACTCCAAAATGAATCTAATTCAATAATATCTACTAGACTACAAGCAGTCGCGATGAGTTATAAAAATGGCGGTTGCAACAACCTCACAAACGTGGCAACTATGGCAAAAATCTCCTCTATGACGCGATCTATGGGGGGCCTTTATGTTCAGCAAAGGACTTTGATATAATGTAATAATGTAATGATGGTGAACCGTATGCGTAATTCATGGTTCGATTCTTTGCATCTCTGTTTACAGAAACGGTGTTGTATAGAAATACCTATTGTTCATGTGAACTATATCGCTGCGCAGAAACAGTCATAAGTTAACTGGAACACTTGCAACTTTATTGATTGCAGCAATTACTGTAAAGTGACTATTAAGTAGGCAGTTCGGATAGATAGTGGGGCTTGTTTATTGCTTTAACTGCGGCCCCGGTCCCACTGCCTCATCCGACAGTTAATAATTGTTGTGGAAAACTATATTTCTCGTTTGGCGTGCGATATGAATTGGTCGCGTGATTTTATAATAGGGGTTAACTCGATACTAGCTTATGTAAGGGGTTGGCTTGGGCTTTATGTGCAGTTGTGTTTATTGAAGAGCAATTGAGTATGAAAATGAAACCGACAACATATTATAAAAAGAATAAAGCTGATAAGCTAGTGATGAGACTCATTAAGTCTTTTATATACAAGTGGGAGAGCTACGTTGCATCTAGGTATATTGTGGTTGTAGCACGAATGGATTGCCTCGACCAGGAAAGGATACGCTCTCAAAGAACACCAGCTCAAAATAGCAGTTTAAAGCTGCTGTGTCTCGTACGGCGTGTGTAGAGAACTGGTGACATTTCATCATAGTCCTTAAGGGTGAAAACTTGTTTAAATTTTGATACTTAATTGAAGACAGATGTGGATGTATATGGGCACTTACCATCAGATGGACTGTGTTCGTTTCGTTCGTCTCCCTTTTTTTAAGTAAAATCATGGTCATTATCGTCAACAACAACATTAACAACAACAATTCTCTGATTAAAGTGGGCCTTCGAAATAAAAGGGCGGATTTGCTCTATTCAACACGCTTGGTATTTGCAATCGCAGAACCTAGCGTCTTTAATAGATATCAAATCAACTATCGTTGTTTTTATCTTTGTATTTTAAAACTGTCATAATATATGAGATGATGATTATTATATTGATGTCTGTCGTAGTGTTACATGACAAAAGCTTTCTGGCGTTTAATCGAATCAAATGAAGGGAATATACAGGGGTCTTACATACCAAACCTCTAGTCCTTAAGAAAACTATTATCTCTGTATACATATAATAACATACACACTATGTAAGTTTAATCAGTTACAGAGGTTTAAGTTATCAATTATAAAATTAATCGTCTCGACAAGCCCTATAAAACAGTTTCAACAATCAACCAGATTATTAAAAAGAGCAAAAGTGTTAATCTTCGGATATCAACGTTGATATTAGAACTTTAGTGTTTAAAAGCTTTTACAAAAATTTACTTCGCAAATATCCGCGTTATAAAATAAAATGATGTGTTTTACCTAGTATGAAGAAGCACCTCCCCCCCTCCCTCAATTGCGTGCACTATCCCCGTCACCACTAATCCCAGCACCGCTACTTCCAACACCACTACAATAGGCAAGACACACCACTGCCGATAATACGACACGTGTTTCGCCTCTATACGAGGCATGCTCAGGTGATATAGACTCTACGGTGGCTAACCGCTAAGTTTACTTTTTTATATAATGGATTTCCGCAAAGTAACGCCTGATTCTATTAATTATATTTAGTGTTTAAATTTTAAATCAATATAAAGATAACTGTAATTCTTATTTTCCTATTAGAATACGTCCCAATAAAGACTATTCTGATCTCAAGAGCTAAGGTTCCACAGCAAACCTTTACTATATAAGTGGAAAAGTCGTGTACAGCCGGGGCAGGTCGGGTGAGGCGATAGTATCGACATGCACGAGTGTCTCCGGTAACGAAACCGTACATTGCTTTGTATGGTAGGTTACTCGGTATAATACGAAGCGTTTCGATTTATACAGAGAGGTATGATTTAGATTGTTTCTTGTATTTCATTTAATTGCAAAATTAAATTTATAAAGGGCATTCAGAATTTTAAGTAAATTCTAATCATCATCATCATTACAACCTTTCAAATTACACTGCTGTACATAAGCCTCCCTCATAGATTGGCACATAGGATGGACATTTTCTATAGTTGCCACGCTTGGCAGGCGGGTTGGCAATCATAGATTTAATTATTTTAAATTATTATCAGGACGATGTCGCTGCCCACCTCCGTTTTCTTCCGTCTTCAGTTTCTCTCTATCACCTCTTCCGACACCCACGATACATGCAATAAGAGGTAGTGGATTTTCTTATACCGCAACCCTTGGTGAAAGCAATTTTACTAGGGTAAGTCTCCTATTGGTAACTAATTGATGCCGGTGGCACAAGATCGTCTTGTTAATCCTCTAAAGGAGATAACTATATTTATTATTAGATCAGATAGATCTATATATTAGTACCTATTCAGCAGAAGAGTTGTGGTCTAGTATAACTCTACTAAATCATCACTAATGATAGTGACGGTACAATAATATGTTGCTAAGGATAAAATACTTAAATATTGTGTATATAAAGTTAAGTACGTAATAAGTAAATGAAAACTACTTTATTTTATTATTGGGTACAATGTTCTAATTACGAATGAGATCAAAGAATTTTACCCCTTCTTAAACACAATATTGATGCTGATTAAAATATCAAAACGTTAATTAAATGTAAAGAAACTTTTATGGTTAAAAGTATTATTAATAAAGCATAATAATGAGTACAAAAAAGCATAAGTATGCTATTTAAATAGAATTTTCAACCTTTCAAACTATGAATTGTATTTAATTTTATTGTTTTTGTGTGTATTCCAGCTTTAAGCGTTAAAACACTTTTTATTAAGAGTTAAAAATTCCATCCAATAAATTACCAGGAGCGCATGAACTCGCGTCGACTGCTCGCTACATAAGAAAGGAGATCTCTCATCTCAGTACAGCTGCCGAGGTCGGCCTTAGTTGGTACATGATGATATATGCACCGCTATTCGCCCGCCCGCGCCTTTCGAGTACCCATCCGCTCCTTTTATTACATTCGAACAGGTTTTAAAACAGAAGCCTTATAAAATTGCAATATTTTAATAAGAAACGCCCGTTGAATATAAATCAAGTCGATAAATAAATATATGCCGTCGCCACGTACCTATACTGATTAATACATCATGCATTATTCAAATATCCTAATTAAGAACAGTCTACGTGTTTTATTCAAAATTTACAATAGCAGCCATAAAAGAAATAAAGTATACCTACTTGCCTTTATGACACCTGATGTAAGTTAATGGATTTTCCGGTTTGTAATTTTACGAAATTACCAATTATAACTATTTTTATATATAGTAAATATATATATATATATCGCAGTTATTATGGGATAATAATGATAATCAAGCCGTGATAGTTCAAGCCATTAGCCCTTGCCTCGAATCGAACTCTCGATTCTCAAATCCAATGGAAATTATTCATAGTACCTACCTACTTGAGAATCAGAAATCGATTTCGAGCAGCACCAGTGAAATTCTATTCGTAATTTCAAGTGCTGATTTACCGCATTTTGTACTGGGTAATGAAGATAAACATGCATGTCTAAGAATATTCTAAGAATAAAAAAGTATTTGGCGGAGTTGTGAAGAATGGAAACACGCATTGTAGCAGCGCTGAGGATGCTCCTTTACTTTTCACTTTGAATAAAATGTTAATAAATATAGTTTTTTTTTGTCATACCTTTACACCTCAATCTCCCATTTTCTACCCCTCTTATGAGATCGTCATTCCATCTAGGCATGTTTTATCATCATCAAGCAATTATCTTCTATAAATATAAAAATATAATGGAGTTTAATAGCAAGGAACGGATGTGACGATAAATGTCGATAAAAATTCCAAAGCAGTTTTATTCCTTTGTGAACGAGTCTCAGCATTATATTCTTTAGGAATGTCAAAATTAAGTGTCAAAGATTTTAAGAATTGCTTGTTTGTAGTTGTTTTAATTGACTCTAGCCCGCTGTGTATTTTGATAACGTTTTAACTTTCAAGTATTCTTATCTTTGGTTAAATGGAATGTAGCTTCAGATTTCACTTTATATTTGTTATGAAAGTAAAATACTACCTAATATAGACAGTTAGTTTCTTCGCTATCGTAGTGATTCAGTACACTACTAGTGAAGTAATTGCTATGCCGATACAATTAAAACTTATGGAAATATTATTAAACCAAACGAAAAAAGGTATATTATCCCTTAAGTACATACGTACTTTCCCGAGTGGACTTCTTTCTTACATAACCTTTTCTGCTTGCACGACCCGACGACTCGAGTGTTTGTACAATAAGGCTTCGATATTCATCCAGTACCGTAGACCAAAGACCCTTTTTACTGGTATGTAACGAAGCATCCTTTCTTAGTCTTCAAGGGTGATAGTGATTTGTCGAAGACAAATGTATAAGTCAATGGGCCACAACATTCACTTACCATCCAGGTGGACTGTACTAAGTATGTTCGTTTGTTATTATTTTATAAGAAAACCAAACCGACACATCTATCTATAAGAAGGTGTAAGACAGGCTGATGTTATATCATATTTTCACATGAAAATAACAAGATTTCAACGCTAATGAGGAATAAAGAACGGGTACATAACTAGAGTCGTATTCACCGAAAAACTACAGTCATTATTCCGAAATCACTGAAGAACCCTAGCATTATGCTCAATGACTTCAACAGTCTCCCAATGAATGGGTCGTAATATGTATAGTTTTTATGACGATATTTTTGTTGATAGGGGTCAATTATATGAGATTATGCTGTTAGATGTTATACTTGCCGGTAGCCTTTAAGAACTCTACTCTCAAAATTCTTAATGAGTTATGTATCTGGGACAAGGTATTCGAGTATGTAGCATAGCTTTATTTTATATATATGTCCAACTTTGACTAAGCTGTCAAGCGATGAATACAACATCGCTGAGCTGATTTCGAGAAATTTTGACAAATATTTGCGTCCGTTATAGCTCAGATTTTAAGGAAAAAATACAACCTGTACGTGTTGCCTGTCATGCCTTACGAAACCGTGACATCGTGTGAAGTGACACTGGATTACTAAGAAGGCATCAGAACAAGTTAATGACCACACAACTCTATATATGCAGGTTGCTCAGGCCTGTGCTTTGGGGCATTTACAGGAGATGCACATGTTCAGCAATGGACTTAGGCAATATGTAGCTTTCAATAAACAAAATAAGAATTATTTGTATAGAGGCTACTGTAAAATCCTTAAAAAAATTCGCAGCTCGTGATGTGTCTGTACCAACGTAAGCAATATTTTTTCGTACGGACCAAATAATTATCCGATATCTTTGGACCAACTCAGGTCATGGACCCGAAGACGGCGGCGGAGAAGGGTCAGCAAAAAATACTGTCGTTGTCACTGCCTACTTTCTGCATTATTTATGCTATTTGACGATCTTTTTAATAATAGGACAATGATCTTTTTGAAATTTTATAAAATATCCTACCATAACCACAGAATAATTAATATTTAAAAAAAACATAACTATGGATCTCCTGAATATCATATAAAATTACGAAGAGAATTAATATCAAATAAAACATTAATAGAGAATATTATCGTTCAAATAGAATTTTATAAAGAGTTTTAATAATAAGAACGTACGGCCTTAAAAAAAAAGAAATTTCAAAACAAGTACTTTATTTCACAATATAAAATCACAAACATTTTGATATTAAAATTAATTAATTTCCTAGTCTAATCAATTCTTAAAAGACAATAACGATAGGTACCTATACTATGACTATACATGTTGAAATGTTATTGAAAAGTTCCAATATAGGAACGCACTTGTCTTAATACAACATCAAAAAGTATACTCTATATATATTAATATACGTACAGAAATGGTGTACATTTGTACATTTACGCAGAAATCTCACTAAAAGAATACACCGCCGTAACTGAAAATTGAGATTTCAAATCGATTTGGATGGTATCTCGATAGGCATTTTTTACAAACACCGGGTCTTAAGAAATGAGATTAAAATCCTAATTTAACGAGGTGACACGCACACACGGACTGAGCTATTCAGCATTTCTCGACGTCTATAACATGGCCAAATACGTCGAATGGCATTTGTGGTTATTTCTTCCACCGACCGTACGCCGGTCGGAGAGCAAGGAATTCAGTTTTTAGTGAACTCTTTGACCGTTTCGTTACCATAATCGGCGTCCACGATAAAACAGACTATAATCGATTTAATTAATAGATGTCCCCTCCGATCATTCGGAGTTTAAAGCCGATGAAGTCATTATACATGCTTACGAAATATAAAACCACCATTGTGCCACGCTCTTTTTTAACACTTTACACATTCACCCTTTACACAGCTGGATCATGATAATGTCCGTAGAAATTTATCAATGTCAGATATAATTGGCTAATTAATTTGAAAATACTTACTGCGTTCGAGGTCTAATTATTCATATACATAGGTAATCGAGAGTGAGGAGTAACACATTACCAGCTAAAATCATTGCTTAAGCAGCGAGCTGGAGACGGTCGGAAAAGATCAAAGCTGCATTTAGTTTAGTGAATTGAAACATTGCAAAACAGCTATACCGTAGAAGTCTCGCTTGGGCGATTTTAAAAATGGCGTCGCGCGTCGACTGGTGACGACGAGTCGGTTTTTCGCGACCGTCTCCACTCGATAAATAATGCCGCTGACTTTGACAAAAACTCACCTAGTCTTGTTCGGTGGCCGGCGGCGCGCGCTCCCCTCCAACCGCACGTCCCTCACTCCCACCCGAGCTTTCCTGTGCCTTTTTCTGCCCATTCCACGGCGCCGGCGCAATCGCAAACTGCTCACTTCCAATACCCTAACTATTTACACTGCTAAAGTCTAAAATAATAACTACTTATATTTATGGCAATTTGTTTAACTTCACCGACTATTTAAATTGCAGGAACACGATCACGTTTACACTATACTTATGCGAGAGTATTGAAGGATTAAATGGCGCGGAAGGTTGTTACAGAGTCACACAAGTCCGACATTAATGAAGTGGCAGTCGATCGACTAATAGATTCATTCTTACTTAGCTTTAATTAAGTTTAGGAGACCGGGTCTCTTTGGTAGGCATGTTTAATTTGTACAATGTAATTAATGTCCATCTCGCCGATGCTGCCGAGCCGGAGGCTTTTAAGTTGAACGTAATGTAAAACGCACTACAATACACTTACACTATGATACACGGAAGAGATTTCTACAAATTGCACTGGTTTTAGAACGCGAACATCTACGACGATAGCGCGCATAAAAATATTTTAAAGAATCAATAAATCAACAAAACAGTGAGAAACAAATTCAAACAAAACCCGAAACACAAATAATACGACCCGTTTGTATTCTAACGTTGACAGTTTTTAATTCGTTTGATAAAAACGTTAAGTCTGACGCGTTAGAATTGATTTTTAAAAATAATCACAACAACCGAACAACACTTAAATAACGTGAAAATAATTACAAACAATTTACAAAGGGAGTGTCCGTTGCATTTAGGTGGTACGAAATGGCAGGGCTCTAGTGTTCTGGATGGCCCTGCGCGGCCGCGGCGGCCGCCGCCGCAGCAGCCGCGGCTGCTTTCTGTGCCTGCGCCTGTTTCTCTTGCTCGTTCAATTCCTTTATAGCCTGTATCTCCTTCTTTAATTTCATCCTTCGATTCTGGAACCATATCTTGATCTGTCTCTCCGTGAGACATAGTGCATGCGCCATCTCTATGCGTCTCCTTCGCGTGAGGTAGTGATTCGTGTGAAACTCTTTCTCTAACTCTAGCGTTTGATATCTGGTGTAGGTTTGTCTCCCCCGCCTCCTGAGACCGTTTGCTCCTGTAACAAGAATAAGAGTTTTAATTAAAAACCAAATAAAAATGTTCAATAAGTACCTACGTTAGGATCAGAAAAAAGGGAAATACGGTGAGTTCCCTGCTGTCAGAGCATTTCAAGTTTTTGAATGTTGAATGGAAGTACTTGTCTTAAGAGTCTTAGTTGAAATGGCGGTACAATTGGTCGTGACGACAGCTTCATTTCGTTCAGCCGTCGATATTGATAAACAGCGCCGGCGTCGACCTTTGCAGTGCCGCAAGCATACAAAGGAATTAAAACGCCACGCAAAAGTGATTAATATATCTTACGCATAAATCTCGCGGATAAGACACTTCTAGTGTATTAAACTAATATCAAAACTAGAACAACGTAAACTACTTCATTTAAAAAGAAACTCACTTCGAAAAAAGACTCCCTTTACTGTTTTAAATGAAGGCATCGGTACGTAATTCATAATTACGAGTAGGTATCTATATATAATAATTTTATCAATCGTCCAAGCATCTTAGATAATCAAAGATGTAGAGTAATTATTCGCTTGACTTTACTTGACAAAGGGGCGATCAAAAACACCACTTTTATTTAAAAGAAATTGGTCGGCAAATTTGGTTAATTGGCGGTCAAGAATCCAATCTCGACGCATTTTCTTAACGCATTCAAAACGAGTACGACAACCCTGGCAGAATGCAACCCGCGGCGATGCGGTTATGTATCGCGGAGGCTCATTGCAAGCCAGCTTGCGTGCTTTTAATGTATAGGCTTGCGAACTCATGCTGAGATTATTCCTTTCTTTTTTTTTTGGGTGTCAAGACTGCCGAGCACCTACATAACGGGTGACCAATCAATGCATTCATTTCGTGAGATCAATTTTTTTGGCGCTCCTTAAAAGTAATATACATAATGACTTCGCGGAAAAGTTGGGCTTATATTAGTTGGTCATATTATATGTAAATTTGATAAAAAATAATTACAATATTATAGTCATTTCTATAGGGAAATTATATAATTTTGTGAAAATAACACATAATGTTGTGACAAATAAATCATAAAGTTGATATAATATATTTTCACATTGAATAAGTGTGAACAACCACACAGTTCACCTGATGTTAAGTGAACCCTATGGCCCATAGACACCTACAGAGGTAAGATATTCGATCAAGAATCAAAATGCAAATGCATTGTCACCCCTGAGGACTAAGATAGAATACCTCGCTTCCAGGTAAAATAGGAAAAATACCCAAAAAGGGTATTTTTGCTATTTTACCATAAGTAATTAAAATATTATCGTAAGGTAGCAGCATTAAAGTGCTACTTTACACTAATATCCTGTGAAAGCGGGTCCTTCTCCGGACGAGCCGACTCATTCCTGATACAACGTTAATACCATGTGTAATATTAAGTTATATAATCTATTTCGTGCTAGTCACTTTCTTTGTGTTTAAACTACATTTCCATGAAATTTACGTTCGTTTTTATCAGCGATATATAAATACTTTGTTTGTTATATAATAACACAGACCGTTGTATGTACATGTCAAAACAACCACAATCCCTCGAAGATTTAAAACACTAAAACCATGCGTGGTCCGTAATAAAATTGATACGAAAATAAATCGATTCCGTTTCGTTTCGAGCGCACTTCTCACAGTGTGAAAGGGGTTACCAACCAATTTAATGGCTTAATTATCTCAAGTACGAAGCTGCCTTATCTACACTCGTATATTGAAAAACACTTCAATGGAATCGTGAGAAAAGTTAAACATAAAGTTTTGAAAACTAGTTAAATAGGTTTTGCTTATTGGTTAGACTATACTTATATAGTTAATACATCATTAAATTGAACCTAAACCTTTCTTAAAACTAATATTGTAAATTTTTATAGACATAATAATTGACATATTTATTAGGACCGTGTTGTGGCCGCTTATGAGATTCCAATTCCATGAACCTATTTCATCGCGTTCGTAACAGGTGACTATGAGACGAGCCAGAACGATCTTAAGGTAAATGTATCAGATGGAAAATATCCAGACCGATGGATGAGAGGGAGCAACGTCAATATCGCGAAACATATGGTAAACCAATCGCCATGTATATTCTCTCCACTATGGAAAAGACCCATGTCCAGCAGTGAACAGTTACGAGATGATAAACAGAAGTATTTATTAGTAAAACGAAGATTTGTTTTCTATACACCTACACGTGTAATGTGTATATGCTTAAAAGGTATAGAAATCTAGAGTAAGTAAGTATGAATAAACTGTAGCATTCACCAAAAGTGAACTCATAAATTTCTCCATACTAAATAATACGTCTTAACTGCACCGTTTATTATCTTTTATTCAGGCGTAATTAACGTCTTCCTTACACCGGGACTTAAGTGCAACCTTTTTAATAATTAACAAAAATTCTTTGAGCCCGAGTAGTGGTTAATTGAGTGACTCTAATTACCTAAGCCATAAAAGCCTTCCGGGAGTAGGATGTAAGAATCATAGGGCCTTTTCCTTACTTATGTATAGTGCAGATCACTAAGAGATTACGCAGAGAGTTAATTCATGTTGATTGAGTTGCGTTTGCAAAACGCAACTGGAACTTAAAATGTAATTATTTAATTATCATATAAATAACGAATCGCGGTTACAGATAACACCTGAGTTACTGTTCTTATGTGACAGTGATTTTGATAAGAAACGTCATTTGGATACGAAGAGAACACAAAATTAATAATTCCCGGAATTATTTTCTCAATATCTTTCAAAATAGTTTAACAAATTACATCATAATCATTATTGTAGCCCATCTTTCACTGCTGGACAACGGACTCCCACAAGCCTCCATCAAGTCGGTTCTGTGTTATATTAGGTCGTCATTTTTAGAGGTTGGTCATCTAAAACTGTGCTTGCCAGTTAAGACTGTTTTTCGAGAACATTTCTTTCCCATCGGTTGTCGAGCCCTCAAGTCGCATGGCCAGCCACTTCAGGAATATTTTCCATATTTGCCTTGCTTGACAGGTGGGATCGCAACCAACATTTTTAATTATTTAGAGCTGTTATCAGAAAGATTGTTATTTAAAAAAACGACAAACGAGCTTACATTTTTCCTAATAGTAATTAAGTGGCTGCTGTACTCCATTTGCATCTGTAGCCAACTTTAACAAAGAAGGCTTCAGAAGTGCTGAGGTAAGGTAGAACGCTTCACGGCCTGTTATTGTCTCTTTATTCTTTAGACTAAAACACAACAGTGCAAGCACTACTATTTAGTGATAGAAATTGATTGGTACCTATTCGTTATTTCCTTCGGTCGGTCAGTCACCCACGGCACGGGGATGATATAGGATAGTGAATTCTCTTACGTCACCACTTCACATACGATGGATATAATTAGACGTACTTATTTGTTTCTTAATTGTATCAATATGCTTATAAATCATAAAAATAAAAACGACATGCCCTTCAATTAGTCTGTAGATACCAATTAACCATCAACTTACGCTTTAAACTTCCTCTCCCAACTCAATTAAAAAGGTAACATTAAAAACAGTTATATCAGATTAACGATATTCACTCGAAAAAACGCAAGTAGCAATTATTTGTGTGGCCATCGCAAAAAGTTCTTACAAAAACCGATCCGGACACCACGTGTGCACACTAATTAAGGCACCATTATTTCAGTGTCAATTTGCGCCTTGAAAATTTACCACAAAATCCAGAGTACGCCATAAAAGCAATAAACATGACACAAATGACTTCATTAAGGCCATAGGCGGGGTTCGCGAATAGCAAAAAATATGTGTAGTGTCAGGGACAGACCTTAATAGCGATATAATGACGTTGAATGTTTCCGTGAGACGAAAATCTGAGTTGTCATTGGAGTTGACGCAATGTTGTTCCGGAACATTTCACGTTCTAGCCGTGACGATTTTAGAGGGGTGCGTTGCAGTGAAATTTGACAGATATCCTATATTACGGACATTCACTTCTTTCAACTTCACTGGAAGGAGTTTCAAAAGTTTTAAATACACTTCGATAATTTAAAAACGACAACCATAATATATATTTCTAAATAAACATAAATTAAAGAAAATAAAATATATTCTTTCTTCTAATTGGAAGTAAAGATTACAAATGAGTTGGGGGGTGACTCGAACTTTAGGCCTAGTCAGTTTGAAAAGCCTATCATGTAGAGGATGGAGGCAAAAAGTTCTCAGTACACTCCTAGGGGGTCAAAATGGTCAAAAATCAAAAAAAAATCTTAGCTTTAGCTTTGCCTTCTTCGGCGGTTCTTACTCAGAATTTACTCCCCGCTATTATTTGCTTATTTAAGGAAGTAATTGACACTAAGGTACTGAATGCACAGTTATGCATAACGATACTAATATAATATCTAATGATAATGCGCCGGTAATAAAGCTAAAACTGCATATAAGCTTTAAATGTATCAAAATGGATAAACTAATGATATATTAAACAAATGCCATAGTATGCAATGCATCGTCATTTTTATCAGAATGCGACGTCATTTTATCCGACGACTAGTTTAGTAGTTATGGTGGACTTGCATATGCTCATACCAGCTGAAAACATTACACGCGTTTTAGTCTCTGCCGCAGTTGGGTGAAAATATGCTGTGTTAAGCTCATTTTATGTTCTTATTATTATTTAGCGTATTCTTATCTTTTACTGTTAAGCTACTTTACTTTACTGTTAATCTATACTGATGTGTAATTTAATTATATGCCTCGCCAATATTGTTAAAGCAAGAAGTTTTTTTTTGACTACCTTATAAACTGACAAAAACATTTTTTGCTTATTAACAGCCGCGAACTACGAGCACGGCTTACCGGGTAAAAAGTTCCTTGGCATTTTTAATACGTCAACAGCCCTGCAATGCAAGATATCCACTTCCCAAATTATTCACTTCGAATTGTAAAAAAGCGGGAACTCTTTCAAGGAAACCGACTTGTGTCGTTGCCTGAGTTTCACTTCGAACAAGTGTCACCCTCAACCCGTTTTGTAACACGTGTTGCAAACAAAAGAAATTTGCCCAATCTATCCCTGTTCTCGATTAGAGCTACCATAATAGCCATAAATACAGGGTTATTTTTCAAAGTGTAGTAAAATTATACATTAATTTCAAATATATAAATAATGATATATCGTTATTGCAGTTTTTTAAAATACCAGTGAATAAGGCACATTTATTTGAAATTATCCCAAATTGAATGTGATTTATGGGCAACAAAGTTTTGTCTACCGATCGACCCTTACGAATGTTTGCGTACGCAGTAAAATCAGTTCAAATAATGTATTACTGCCCATTTTGAATTTAAAAGTTAAAAAGGGCAGAATTTTTAAATTTTTTTTTTGTAAATTTTTGCTTCACCAAATGCCTATATTACTTAGCTTGAACCTTCTCTGCAAATTTGGCCGGTTATTGCAAAATAATTCTGTATAAAACTAAACAAGTGTTAGTGATTTATAAAAACTAGTACCTAGTTTAAAAAGTTAATCATTCCAATAATTATTACAATATTGTAAATATTTTTTCTTATTTTAATTCGATAAACGAGATAAATTAATTAACTCGCTAACTAACTCATTAATAACTAGCTAACTAATATCGAAAAGTAAGATTTCGTTACGTTAACTATGATAGGTACCCAGTCCCTCTTGTAAAGTTTGTTACAAATGGAAAAACAAATAGCATAACTTTTAAACAGCTAAATCCTATGAAATTCGAGCAGATGGTGGCCGTATTCCCGTTTCCCACCATTTTAGAAAGTTTTAAAAGGATTGCGCAAGTTATTAGTCGTAAAATATTTTGGACTAAGACGTATAGCCCGTAAACCCGTAATTCGCAATGGTCGCACCATAGCGGGGGACATTTGCAACAACTGTTGTTTGCTTCAACGTTTTAATTGTTCCTAATTCGTAAAACTTTTTTCGTTTGATTTACGAGTACAACACTTTTTTTATAACGAGTGCTTTTTTCCGATATTGGAAACATGTGGCTGAAGGGGTGACAACACGCAAGGCTGCTGCTGTTATTTTACCGCTTTGAAAACACATTCAGGGTTTTATTAAAGAGAAATTTTTAAGTTAATGGTAATTCCACGCCATCTGTAATAGATAAGTGATTTATCGCACATGTTAAAAACTTGAAAATATGTAACGTAGAAGATATTTATTGAAAATTTGTAATGACGACCGAAAATATTATGATTCTGTAAATGTCCATATATAGATCCAATGAATCTTTTTTCAGTAATATTACAAGGAAATTTAATATTGACTTTTGTTGCTTTTGTTTTCATATTATAACTAAGGTAACAAAGCACCTTAACTACCAGTCAATTTAAGCTATTGCCTCTTTCATGGATACGTTGTGTATCAAGGATTAAAAATAATCCTTGGCAAAGGGCTTAAATAATTAAATGAAATCATGGATTGTATATCGATGATCTCATTTTTCTTAAATTTTTACGTTTATTGAAGAGATAACATCATATTACAATTATGTTTTATTTCTATACTAGATTCCTCTTGATAAGAACCCAATAATAATATAAATTCTGCTGTTGCCCGCTCTCCTGCTAAACGTAGCAACTTCTAACCTATGAAGAAATTAGTGAAGATGGTATTCACCAGTGAAAATTTACTGGGCTGTAATTAATTAATGATACAATGAATGATGTTTTATTTTTTAATGGTAAAATTATTGACTTACACTATAAAATGTATTAAATATCGATAGATATTACAAAGAAGGATCCAGAAACAGAGTTTTGTCGCGATATCACATAAACCTGAGCGCACCCAGTGTGCCTACGCGCACAATTACTCTACGAAAATTTATGTAAAGCAGATTGGCTCGTGAGCCCTAATGAGTCGAATTAAGATAGCGCAGTCGGTCTGCGCACAGCTCACTCTAAAGGAATAATTACGTGCTATTTGCCAAGATACTTGAATTTATGTACATAGTAATAATATTATTTAGTTTAATCGATAGCTCTGTTTACTTAATAGTTTTATAGAGCGACGTGAGTTGTTTGTTTATTTTTAATAATCATATAGAGTTAAAAATAATAAATAGTATTTAAAAACGTCGGTTAATGTTAATCCGGTAAATATAATAGATGTTTGTTAACATATTTTAATGCGGTTAAAAGTGAAATAAGCATGAAGACAGGATAAGTGTTTTATTATCTTAATATTATGCTGCAGTTAAAACTGAAATGAACACGAACAAAGGATAAGTGTTTTATAATAATTAATATATATTTTTAAAACATATCTTAAAAATATTTTTTCAAAGAGTAGCAATAAAAACTGAGTTAAAAAAGTTGTGTCGGGATCGTGCCAAATGGAAGTTTGTAGTCTCTGCTTACCCCTCTAGGTGACAGGCTTGAATGTTTATGTATGTATGTATGTATATCTTAGAAAGTTATTTTACATTTTATAAAATTGTGATATTTTTATTCTATAAGTGGTAGAGTTATGCTGCAGCCTGCAGCTATATTAGTGGTATAGTTGTAGCACGAATGGGTCGGCTCGACTGAGGAAGGACCAAACTCTCACAGAATACCAGCGTAAAATAGCAGCTTAACACTGCTGTGTTTCGTATGATGAGTGTAGAGAACCGGAGACCCTTTTTATTGGAAAAGAGGCATTCCATCTCACGGGTGACAACACGTCTGCATTTTGATTCGCAAACGAGGATAAATGTAGATGTCTATGGGCCACAGCAACCACTTGCTATCAGGTGGACTGTATGCTCGTTTGTAACGCTATCCTATAAAAAAAATTGCCCGTAAGAATTGTTACCGATAGCGCAATTGGAGATGCCTTTTTTAGATATTTCAGATTTAACTTTTTTCTAAAAATTACTTTTTGATTTTATATATTTTTTTCTAAATGCTGTTACTGAAGTCCTTATTTTAGGTAGCGGTATAAGATATGTAAATGATACATTATTGAAGTAATAAAAAGCTTTTGATAATTACCTACAAATATGCAAATTAAATGTAATTTTTTTAGTTCTTTTTCCTCGAATATAAAGAAAGTTATCGGCAAAATTTAAAGTATAATCACGACCACCGCTGAATTTTAGGGCGAAATTTGATTGATTATATATTTATTGCGTTTATAAAAAGAGTATAATTGGTAATGTAAGAGTTAAATTGCGAAATTATTAACAAAATATCCGGTTGTAGCATCGGAGATGGACGAATTTCGTGTGCAGGCTTACGTATTTGCTGTTAATGACTACCTATCCGAAGTTGATGTGCAGACATGTAAAGACTATACAGGTTGTTGTAGACGGTAACGCGGTTACAGGTAAGAGGACGGACCTACCACTTGGGTGGTCCGTGGAATCAACTTTGTCGATTATAAGGTACATAAGAAACCTTCGAAACGTTTACATTGGCTTCTGCCCACTTTTTTACTCGTGTACAGTCTACTTCCGTTACTATTCCGTTTATATTTTTAAATTTTTAATTAATTATAAAATTATTCTAAATAACTAATTACTTCTTAAATATTTCATTAAAACATACACAAATCAATCTTTGTGAAGAGATTATGTGTATTAAAAATAAAATTAATACCACTTAACTGATTTACAAGCATACCCGAAAAAATGTCCTTTAAATAACTATTTATTTATTAATCCGTCACTAATCGACAGTTACAGTGTAAAGAGTTACAGTTTAATATTTCATAAGATAATTAAAACAAAGGGGAGCACTAATTTATAATCGTTCGCACGGGCTCCCTCGTCGTGACCAACCTGTATAAATGCAATGTAAATTTTTATTTAAATAAAGCTCCTTTGAAATACGATACCAACGTACGCAGTAATTAAAGAAGTATTTCGGAAGCGTCAGCATACATATTTACCAGCAGATATTTTAATTAAATTAATTTAATGCTGTAAATTACCTTCACATTCTGTAGTTAATGCAAATGACAATACAAATACTCTGATCTTAAACAATAATATTAAGATCTTTAGTTAAATTTAAATTACGTTAAGATTAATTTAAGTACCAAATAAGGATTCTGTTTGCTGTTTTATATTAATTTCAACTTATTGATAAAAAATTGATTAACCTTTAAGGTCATGAGGGGAAGTCTGTGCCCAGCTGAGGGACGTGTATGGTTGTCATTTTACTTTAATACATCACTTACCTATATACTTGAATAAATAATCTTAATTAAATGCTAACTATATCTTAATCTAATATTATTACTAGAAAATCATTATTATTATGAAAAGCGTGGGCAAGATGTAATCTAAATAGACTTTCTAAGAAATTGTTTGTAAGTTCCTTCTTGATATCTCCGAACACAGCACCCAATAGGTGCACTGTGTATTGAGTCGAGAGCTCGCTTGTTATCTTAAAAACACAATATGAATAATACATTAGTGGCCGCATACCCGCATGCACTCTTAAATTGGCAAAGCTTAATTGACTCAAAGGTTTAAAATGAAACGCAGATTTCGTGCCACCATGGCTTTCTGAAAATTACGCGGCAACTTTTTATACTATCTGTACTTGACGTTCATAACGGAATCAATTTAAATCGGTTTTACCAGATAAGGTATTATATGTGCGTACAGTCGGCATAAAATTGTAGGGAAAACTGTCATATATTTTCATATCAAATCAATAAAATATATATTAATAACAAGTATGTTCATTGAATAAAAGCACAACAAATTATCATAATGGGAGTTTCTTTCTTTTAATAGGTCTTCTTATAAAAAGACAAAACATGTTTCTGAGTCATCAATGTTCATTAAATTGCCACCCCGAAGTTTAAAGAATTTTGAGGTTAACATCTATATATAGATATACATAAAAGACCTACAGTAAAGAAGAAGAAAAAAAAATGAAGACAATGGAATATGCACAATTACAGTTCTTGCAATTAATTAACAGAATTTCAATTCAAACAGGAGCAAGTATAGTAGTAGTAACATTGTTGCGATAGCGCCACCACCATATCAGCTTATCATTATAAATTAAATTGATTATATCTTAATTTCATTACAAAGCAATTGCATTTCTCGATAAAATAGGCTAAGTCTAACAATATCGCATGATTGTGTAGGAAGAAATCTAGAGAGGCTGAGGGCGGAGCAACTTGGCGTGCGTGATGGGCGTAATTAGACTCACACTATTATTAAAGGTAAACATAATTATGCACAATTGTTTTATACGTGGTAGAGCCATAGTTAAGCGGCTTACAACCGGGGAAGGATCACGTTCGCACGGAATACCGGCGTGAAATAAAGCTGCTGTGTTTTGTATGGTGAGGGGCGAGTTTTACTGGTAACGAGACAAACTGCCTTAGGCATAAGGAGTGATAACGCATCTACATTTTGATTCCTACTTGAGGATAGATGTGGGTGTCAATGGGCCACAGCATATAATTACCCCTCCCTATCCAATTGCAGAGAGGTGTAAGACAGAGTGACGTGATATCCCCGAAACTCTTCACCGCTGCATTGGAAGACGTTTTCAAGCTTCTGGACTGGAAAGGATACGGTATTAACATCAATGGCGAGTAAATCACTCACCTTAGATTTGCCAACGATATAGTTCTTATGGTAGAATCGCTGGAGGACCTAAGCACTATGCTCAATGACCTCAATAGTGTTTCCCAACGGATAGGTCTTAAGATGAACATGGACAAAACAAAGATCATGTTTAATGTCCATGTCACACCTATGCCGTTAGGCCCCTAGGACCACCAGGCATATGTGGTATTTTCTCAACCCTTACTTATAGAAAGTTAAATTCTGAGAGAAAGGCACGTTTAGGAAAAGCTGAGATTAGGCAAGCATATTAGCTTTTTATAAAACTGAAGTGATAAGCGATCTTACCGGCCACCTAATGGTAAGTGGCTACTGCAGTCCATAGACACCAGGAGACAACTTCAAACAAAAGACAAAGATGTGTCGTCACTTATAAAGACTAAGATGGAATGCTTTACATCCTGCTGTCTGTCTACGCCCTAGACCGGATCACAGTAGCGCAAGCACTGCTATTTGGCGACCGAGATAGATAAGAAGGTAGTAGGTAAGCAATACCTAAAACAGAAACATTTTCTCGTAGTCACGGCGTAAAGAATCCACCGTAACATATCCTGCAATGGGTATCGCAAAATTCAACTATGAAAATACCAAAAAAATCAAATCGAGTTTTGAGACTTTTGATAAATAACTTTTTTTTTTTATAGGATCGTGTGACAAACGAGCACACAGTCCACCTGATGGTAAGTGGTTACTGTGACCCATAGACATCTACATCTATCCTCAATAAAGACTCAAGATGCAGATGCGTTGTCACCCGTGAGGACTAAGATGGAATGCCTCTTTGCCAGTAAAAAGGGTCTCCGGTTCTCTACACTCACCATACAAAACACAGCAGCGTTAAGCTGCTATTTTACGCTGGTTTTCTGTGAGAGCGTGGTACTTCCCCGGTCGAGCCGACCCATTCGTGCTACAACCATAATATAGCTGCAGCATGGCTCTACCACGTAGAAAAACTACACTACATGGTCTCGTTTACGCTAGGCACAAACTATCCGAACGATGACGGGAAGCAGCGTGAAAGGTTTGATGTCTGGAACCTACTGCGATCGCTTACCCAACTGCCAAGCGCGAGAAATGTGGATAGTTTTCCCTATAAATGAGAAAATGAGAGACGTTTGCTTTGCATTTGATTTCTAAGAGCTGAAGAAGAAGAACAAGTTAAAGCCAAATCTATTAAGAAAAAAACTACATAAATCATTATCGTATTACACAATACATTCATTCAATTATTTATTACAGCCTAAGAAAATTCTGCTGCTGAACTTAACCTCCCCCACTGACTGCCTCCTACGTGGGATATTTTCCAGCTACGCTAGGTAGACGGATTGGCGACCGCAGTTTATAAAAATATTGAATTGTTAGTAAGAATATGCTGCTCTTTATCTCTGGTTCCAGTTTCCCTTTCTGGCTCTACAACACCCAAAGGATGATATAGGCTAATGCAATAATCACGGGATAATAAAATACAATACAATAAACAAGCTTAGTTGTTTTATTGTATTACACTATCTACTAACTTATAATTTAAATTAGAAAACTATTTTTCAACATATTAAGTTAGAAAAATAATATACTTACTTATAGAAATATTAAAATGCTTACTTATTATGTCAATATTATTTAAGTCGACCTATTTATATCTGTGTAGGTATATTGCCGTGATACTAGCTGGTGTCATCGTTTCACTCTCAATTCACTCCGTTCTTTTACAGTGTAGGTATTTATATATCAAATTTATTAATAACTCTACCACAGCTAGCTATCGGGTCCAGAATTTATGAATAATTTTTTTTGGCACTAAACCACTTAATATATTGTAAATGTGAGTCATGTGATTCATAAATAAAAAGTATCTATATTTTAAATAATTTGACTACGATACCACTTATCGTATCCTATCATAGCTATGAACCATCGTTTCGACAAAACGAATTGGTGTGAAATGACCATAATCGGTCAAGTTATTCACAAGTTACACGACCATTAACAAATGCACCGACGATCACTAAAAGATAAAGATAAAATTCAAAGGGATAAAAATGTTCGATCACCGATCAATCGATATTATAATAAGGTTTAATTAGCTGTAGGCATGTAATCATGTACTTAGGTTACTAGGATTTTTAAATTCATGTTCAAAAAGTGTTTTAACATAATTATATAATGTAAATAGTATATTACGTGACTAAACTAGAGTGTTAAATACCAAATATTTGTAAGCCAAGAAATGCTTATTCCGTGTGGGATTTGCCACACCCATATCCCTAGACAAATACTTACTAAGCTAATGCTTTATCATGTCCGAAATACAATATTTTAAATTCATAAAATAATATAGTTAATGTAAAGTACCTAGTTATCAACCTTTATATTGCCAATTAATGTAGAGTAGTTTTCAATTAATAGAAAGAAGTTAAGGACTCTTGGGTACACTAAGTGAGCAAATAAATACTTAAATACTTGATTATATTTCTTGTAATTCGTCATAATAAAGTAATTTCCTTTAATGATTATTGGAAAACAGCACACGCAATACTCTGTTGCTGCTGTAAAATGCAAATTGCTAATTGATCTGGTCAGGGCTTAAGATTTCGATGATCATGTCGCGATGAAATATAAACTCTTTATGACCTGACATTAAAACTAAATTATTCATACACCGAGTGCCCTTTTATTACCACAACACTCCTTATTTTTATGGCATAACCTGCTCATATACGAAATAACGACATTTTGTGCCTTTATAAATTGATCAGTGTTCTTTTACACTAAAGGGATGTTTTAATGTCATATTATTATTCGGAGGTAAAAAATGTAATTACACGTTATCATACACTACAATTATAACTGAACACTTATAATGCCGATATTGATTCTATATTACCCCATAGATCAGGGTCGAAAGCAATAAAAATTGAATGTCCCTCGAGGATTATACCAAACCCTGACATATGTGACATGTGAAAGCCTCAGCCCATTTCTTTTATAGGGGAAAGGGTATTTGAGTTCCTTAAATAACAATTTTACTATTTTAATGTTTCCAATGCAGTACTTATTACAAGTATTAAAACATTTATGATTCACTCTTAACAAATAAATACATATATGCTTAAAATATCTTATGTGTATTTACATAAATCAATATTGATATAGTCATTTATCAATAAAACGGCAAATCGCGAACGTTTGCAATAACTTATAACAAAGACATCAATATTCCTGCATTATCCGGGCGGATACATTCAAAACATTACAGTTACACAAGCTTATCCATTCACGCGAATAATTCAAACATAAAGTAAACCTCTGAAATCACGCTAACAAGACGCAGCTGTTACGATCTCTCAAACGGAGTCCATTTTGAAAAACTCGTTAGAGTTTTCGAAAATAGAATATAAAATGTGTCACTCCTTCCCTAATAAATCTACCATGATTAATGCTCCTAAGTTAGAACGGAGCGCACCGCGTGACGGGGCTGTACCTCATTGGGTGGCGCGGTCGCCATATTGCTCCGAGCTTGTAGCTGTCAAAGTTTGAAATATGGCCGCTTGCTTTTCTTCGTTCGGATTTTGTCTACATCTTACCTTAAAATAACAATCATGAAATCGCGAAACATATAACAATACATGCCTATTTTATCCACAGTAAAAAATAAATTGAATTTCATATTAAAACTTATGTGAATCAGCAAAAACGATCCCGGTCGAGTAGAATTAATTTCACGGGAATTTTAAGATATTGACGTTTTGTTCTGAATGTGTAAAATTATTGCGCTACATCGACTTCGAAGAAATAAAAGTATTTTGATTTATATTTTGACTTTGGAAGCCAAAATATTGTGTTTTATTTGTTAACTTAAAATTTATTATGATAATAAAAGTGACAAATATAGAAGTGATATCCAGACGCAGTTTTTATTTTATTTTATCATAATAATATTATCATATTATTAAGTATTCTGTCTCCTTAAAACTACTTGAGCTTAATTTTACCATACGATAAACGAAACCGCAGATACAGAACGTATTATAGGTACTATAATACGTTCTGTAATATAGTAATAGGTTAACAAAATTATTAAATTCACGTAGTTATATAAATTAATATATAAGTAAGATTTACTTATATATAAGATTACTATACTTATATAAAGGAAATATAAAACTATAAAATTGTGTTGACTTTATCAATCGCAGATTTGTATGAAACCAATAAAATTTTCTTTATAAACACGTCTGCATCTGACTGAATCTTTTAACCGCAAAAGCGTGTGAACATTGTACTAAGTAGTGCCGCTCATATTTAATCACAAGCCCGTCAAAGTATACAATTTGCTTCTATAAACGACCAAATGAAATCCTCATAACCATTGGCTGTTATGAACATAGAGCGTCTATAGTTTACTAAAGTGACCGATCAACCGAACCGACAATTTGCAATTTAACGTACGCAAGTAAGAACATAAAATCGAATCAAACTGCAGAGATAGCGATCTTAGTCCAATTCATGTTATTACAGAGCTGAGCGCAGCGGTAGCAAAAACAATATTATTGTGCTGGTATTAATGTAATAATTGAAATAATGTCTTCATTGATGTTCCACGACTTCGTAAAAAAATATTAATGAATCATAAACAGAAATGCAATATTTACAAAGAAAAAAATTAATAGATAAATGTAAAACCTGATAATCAAAAACAGTTTTTAGTCAGATTTGGTCACCGGTTCCATAAAATCCAATTTTTATAGAAAGGGAAAATTTATTATTAATATTCAGTACTAGCGATCCGCCTCGGCTTCGCACGGGTAATTTCTGGATCTTGACGAAGGCGCCATCTTCCGAGTCCAATTGTGAATCGTTTAGATCATTCATCACTCAAACACACAAATTATTTCATCAAAATCGGTCCAGCCATTTTCGAGTTTTTGCGAGAGTAACGGACAGCAATTGGTTTTAAACATATGAGATATATTCACGTATCTATATTTTTCTACCCTTTCTTGTTTAACACACTCTCTTAATGCGCTGCTGGGTAGGGCTTTTCAGAAATGCGGTACTTAAGGTTCAAACCTTAACAGATTAAATTAATTCTCATAAAGTTGGGCAGACGGATTGGTGATGGTGAGCACACTTCCGATACCTTGTATTTATAATGCTGTTACATTACCTGCTGTGGAAAATAGGAACGACATTGTCCTATGGATATACCATGTTTCTTCGTTCGCTAGAACTTAATTAGTTGATTAACGTGCACTTAAGGTATACTAAGCGCACTATAAATGACTATACCAGCTCGTTTACGTTATACGTAAAATGCCCAGACCAGCGAAAGGGGACAAAAGAGCATACGTCTAGTACTGCAATCGCCAATCTGTTTGCCAAGCGTAGCGATTAAGCTTATTCTGTCCACCAGAAGAGGCTTATGGAGTGAATTTTTAAGAGCTAAAGATGATGATGGTTTATATAACTCCGCGAATCGCCTAAATTCATTTTGTGTTAAGAATTATTCATCTGCTGACCCTACATCACGTATCAATATAATAAAATAGCAGTTGAATGATACCACAACGTTGCAACTCCCAACGCCACAAGGTGGCTTATTATTGATACCTTTGTGCCGCAAAAAAGCTTTTAGGCATTCAGTAGATACTAATAATGACATAGAATTTTAAATGAATAGGTAAAGATGCAATTTTTATGAAACTCCTTAACTAGAAAAATATGTCTGGTTTTTTAATTGAATAAATAATAGAATGAAAAATTATGTCGTAGAATTATTATAAGCTGATAAAATTACAACTTTTTGACATATCATAACATCGCAGCAGTCTAAAATTAGTAGGTACGAGGATTACTAAATACTACCTGTTTTAATTTAATGACGATAGATTCAATAGTTTCGAAGTTAAATCCGACACTAGAACAATACATTCTTATCACAATGAGAGAAACCAATTAAGAATTGATAACGCTACAATTTTTTCAGATGTATCGATTCTTGAAACTTAGTCTTCTATACCTATAGATTTTTATAGCCCAGTCTTCGGCTCGTAACTGAAATATATAAAAGAATCGCTATATTTCGTTTTCACAACAATTTTCATGAAACGCAAACAAATCAAAGTTTAAACCGCATTACGAATGCCGCATTTTGTTTCGCAAAACTTCGAATCCTTTACTCGAGAAATCTACCGAAAATTTTAAAGCATAAGTTATAAGGAGTCACCTGAACGCAGCTTCAGTATTCAGAGACTTTGGTAACCAAGTTGGGCGTAACTGTGTATAAGTTAAGCTTGACTTTAGCAAAGAAACCGCAGAGCCGCGCTGTCTGACGACCAACTTAAATCTCCGCCTAGGTTAGGTCTTGAATACACTAACTGAATGGAGGAAACAAAGCCCTCCTTCAATGTTTACGCGCTACAATAGCTAATGCTTTTTTGGGAAGGAGTATTTTAAATTCAAACATTATTTAGCTTTAAAATTCTACCGCAACTAAAATAAAATTAAAAGAGACTCGAAGTATCAACGTAATATTTTCGTACCTACGTAAATGTGCCTATGTCTTTCTTCAAACGAGAATTGATTTTAAAATAATAGTGGTGTAGAATATCCATCAAATAAGTAATTTATTATCTATTAAATCGAAAATATAGTCCAAGAAATTTAAAAATGTATTTATATAAAAAGTGGAGATTTAGCCGGATCCATCCTATATACATAATGCCTAAATGTGAGTTTCGTCGTTGAAGCGAGGATTGCGCTGAGATTTTGTCTGCCTTTTAAATAAACATCCCAGATTTGCAGTCTGAATGCCACGTTAAGACAGTTTCATTCGAGACTTATTTCTATGCAAACAATGAAAGTTAAAATACTGATTATATACATAAATATTGTATTCATAGTTATAGATAGTTTTTATTATGCTTATATTTTAGGTCTACTTATGTTTTGTAGTAAATTTTTTATTTCATCTACTTTATGCTGGCGGACGAAGATAATTAATTAATGACCTTATTACTTCCCATGACTGAACAAAAAGTAACCACAAGGAAATGCCCGGTTCTAAAGAATGGCTAAACTTCAAAATCTAACGCGGTGACGGAGAAGCAGTTTCTGAAAGACTATGTCATCATTTCTTCTGCAAAACCTACAGCAAATACCAACTTGGGTGTGTTCTCTACGAAGATAGGAATAATGATTTTAATTTAAATATCCATGATTACAAATTAAATTATTAATTCATAGAATAAAAACGACTGCAATACTTAATAAAAATTAAAAAAGTGACGCGAAATACTTAAAAGCTAAATTTGCTATACATCAAAAACCAAATGTATAGTAATCGTCACATCACACTACATCCCATAAAGCGTTCCATTCCTAAACCTGTGTCAATAAAGATAAAGGAAAACTAATATCAAAACAGGAATAGGTACGTGATAAGAAAACATTTATTCCCTATGTTTAATGCATGATTTGTCATAATTTTGCAGCCTCCCCTGCCAAGCCTGTTGTTTTGTATCTAACGGGGAAATGGGCGTGCATGATTTATTGCTTATCTTATTTATCTCGGACGTTATGAAAAACTGTCGGAGGGAAATATTGAGAGCACTACCAGGTTTATTAACAAATATGCTGCCAAGATTGCGAGGGGGCTTTATTTATCATTCTACCCCATTTATAGAGATATTCTTATGTTGAAAAAAATAATTAAAAACTGAGTAAAATATTGCAAAATGTTAACCATAAAATGTAACCTCTGTCACTCTAAAGATCAGAGATTGAGCTTTAAAATCCGTGATACCGGCACCAAAGAGAGGACCATTTATTATACACACAATCATACAGCATACTATTTTTGCATTAAGGGTAAAAAGCTAAATAAAATCTGCTTATACCTCTCATTTAAATTCAAATATTGCTAAGTGGGAATTAAATAACTAGATAACAGTTTTCAATAAATTAAATTCATAAATTCATTAGCAGAATAGTACAAGAAACATCTCCAAATCCTACTCGAGCTAAATTTATTGGTTATTGATACTGTTAAATAATCATAAAAAATGTTGCGATACATATTATTTTGTTCATATTGCTCTTTTAAACTCGTCCCTCGGCAATAAAGCCGCGAATCAAAAGTAGACAATAAATCACAATATGGCGTCCGCTGCCCCGTGTTTGCTCTCGCCCACATAATCCGTTCATACGGCTTTAAATCCATCCAGTGTTGTCGCGTACTACACTAAATCATCATAAGAGAATCCCGTTGGATGTCTACACACAACAGCAAATTATGTTTCTCTCATTCTCATTGACAACGGAGAAAATACAAACGTTTTAACATATTTGCCGTCTTCGAAGAAAACATTTTTCGTGGTAATTTTTTGTCAAAACAAGAAATTATATCTTTGATCAAATACACTTCTCATCAAAAATATAATTTACTTACATTTTAACGATCATTACTCACCTTTATAAGTAGAAAACAATGAAAGATTGCAGTGATGTATTACCTACATAAAATGCTAACAAATAAAACAACTCGTTTATTAGAATGCGTTTTAGTAAGAGCTTTTAGTAAGTAAACTATTTTGCGAGGGTCATATATATTATAAATTTAGGATAATACCTCCTCGGACTTAAAAATCAACCAAGCCCTTTATGGTAATAATAAAATTTAATTATAATTTTTTTTTATTGTTCAGAAAAAAAGAATTGTAAAACAAATGCTCAAAAAACATTTAGCCCCTCTTGGGGCAGTCGATTAGAAACGAACAAAAAAGAAAATACTTAATGATATTGAAATAAAATAGGTACTTAATACTTTTTGATGATTAATATATTATTGTTTGCTTAGCTATGCTGAAATCTGTAACATTTTGAATCACTATAGCCATTGAAATGCTTTTGCTTACTTTAATATTTTATAACAATGATATAAAATGTGTTATTATTACCAAAAATGTGTAATTATAATTTAATGATCGTACATGTTTTAACAATATACGTGTAGGTACCTATCACCAGCCAGTAATAAGTCCACTATACTGAAAATTGGCCTCTTCCATAATAGGAATGATTATATAGGAATAGTACGTTTAAATTGTCTCTTTTACGCTAACTTTCCAAAAATGCGTCAAATGATACATTTCTTGAGATAATCATCACGCTGGGCAGAGCGAGCAAGTGAGTGGGGAGGCAATACTCTACATTTTTTTATAGGACCGGGTGATAAACGAGCACACAGTCCACCTGATGGTAAGTGGTTACTGTGACCCATAGACATCTACATCTACCCTCAATAAAGACTCAAGATACAGATGCGTTGTCACCCGTGAGGACTAAGATGGAATGCCTCTTTGCCAGTAAAAAGGGTCTCCGGTTCTCTACACTCACCATACGAAACACAGCAGCATTAAGCTGCTATTTTACGCTGGTTTTCTGTGAGAGCGTGGTCCTTCCCCGTTCGAGCCGACCCATTCGTGCTACAACCATAATATAGCTGCAGCATGACTCTACCACGTTAGAAAACATCATTGAAAATTGTAACATTAATCCATTGCACTATCACTAACATACTAGCAGTATCAGTGAAAAAATTCAACATTGTTCCAGTTGCTTAAAACACACAATTTTTTTTTATTGAAAACAGATTCAAATTTTCATCCATCCATCCATTACAACCTATAAAAGTCCACTGCTGAACATAAGACTCCCCCATAGATTACCTCATAGGGGATTTTGCTATAGTTACCACGCTTGGCAGGCGGGTTGGTAACCGAAGTTTTTATAATTTTGAATTGTTATCAGGAAGTTCCTGCTGCCCATCTCCTGTTTCAGTTTCTAAATTTATATTTATGTAATGTAGGTATCGTAATTCAAAATAGTTATGTGAAATAAAGTTATAAACTGGAAAACTGGGATTAAACAAACGAGCGCTCATGCAATATTTGTTAGTACATCGCAATTTTTAGTTGAGGGCTGTGAACTATTGCCGCAGTTTGGCTTTTTCACTCGATTTATGTGAATAAAGCCGCCCCGCGGAAAGCGAGCAAACAAGCGGAATTTGTTGTGGAAACAGAGCGATTTTTTAGTTTTGCGACTCTTTATATCAGTCAGATGCCTAACCGGTGGATTGCATTGTTGACTGATATATTAACAGCCTGTGTTGTTAGGCTGCTCTGGAATAAAAATAAAGGAATCGATTCAACAATTTCATGAGTAACAACTTTCTGAGTGCGGACATATATTATAACAAAAACTATACTTTTCTATAGAACATGCTTCTACTGAGCTTATCGAGGAGTTGAAATTAAATACCTTTAAAAAACCAACACCATATGTTACACCATCTTACCGATATCGATATTGATTTTCCTTAAAAGCACATAATTACCAAATGCAATTACCAATTGAAATAGCTGATAGCACCCGACATCTAAGTTCACAAAAACATCATTTTAATACCGAAATAAATAAATTCAAATTTTAAGTAATTATAAATTTTGAAGAACCGTGGTAGCGTAAATTTTACATTACGCGGTCGGCCTGGGTTCGATAACTGACGGCAACAATAAAATTATTGTAATTTTAACGCACATTTAAGTAGCGGAGCGGACTAATTGCTTCATAGTTCTCTTAGAAATGAATGGCTGTATTATTATATATTATATAAATTATGTAGCAAATAAGATCAGGAAGCAATAAAAAAGGTATTCTACGACTACATATTATCTCTTGTAACAATTTATTTAAAACGAAAAACAGAGGCACAACAAGTCATCGAACTCTTACAGATATGGGTTTAACAATGGCTGCTAGGATCAGTTACTTGGAGCAGGCGGACTGTCAACGTCTATTGGACATGCGGAGATCGGGACGATAAGCGGCCGCCGACGTCGCGACTCGAATTAGACCCAGTACTTTGTTGAAATGTGAAACTATCTATACACACTGACTGTATTTATTTAGTTAAAATAATTAATATTATTATTATATAACAGTAAGCTAAATTTAGTGCTTTTGAGTATCTATTAGTAGTCATAGATTTTGCCAAAATATTTTGGATAACGATGTAGCTATGCTACTAAGCTGTAGTCTTCCTTCAACAAAACGTAGGTATATTTATCATTTTTTTAATATTTAATACATACATAAATTTACAACGTATTTTTAACTTCGCAATAAGAAAAGATAAAACCGCTGAAAGTAAATTTTTCTTCTAATTAAACTCGCAGAGTCAGTTAAATAGTAAGGAAGGCTTTAATTCAAAGAACCACATAGCTGCACTTAATACAGGATTTCAGAAACTTTTCCCAGTTGCGACTTTTAAACTAATTTCCATTCGGAATCCATGATTACTTTTCTTTGTTATTTTTCATTTCCGTGATGACAAACAGTCTTTAGCTGGGAAACTAATAGATGCAAGGAACTTTTTTATCGTCTTATCCAATGCAGTTTTTAGTCTAATTGCGAACTGACTTCTTGGTGAGTGAGTGGCGTTTTTTATAAGAAATTCCTTTTGCGCCATTTCCAGTTAACACCATCGATAGCCATACATGGAGACTTTTATATGCTTCATTTGGCGCATGATTGCGCACTTCCGTTTTCTACATATTTTCTTGCTTCTATTTATTACCTTATTAAGATCTCACTCGACGTGTTCTGCTTTATTTACGCTAAGCACGCTAAATATTTTCATGCACTATTTTCGTCCACCAACAATGTTGTCTTAACTTATAGAAAGATAAATAAAATTTAACATATCACACAAACAAATTTAAATCAATATATGATCAAAAAAATTCATGCAACTGATCACAAATTTTCCCATTCACTTTTATAAACTGATATACTAGACAATGATTAATGAACAGCAATAAAACGTATTTTTATTTGTTGTTAAATTTGCACAATTATATCTATTAAAATTTTATCAATATTTAGAATAAAATAGGACTGTAAAACTATCTCCTGTCATTAACACATCTCCTTACTTACATGCCAGTCATCATGTGATAGCTAATATATACGACGTAAGTCATGATGCAACATCGAGTCAGCGCTGATGGACGGCCCGTTTGAGAATCGTATTTCAAATCAGGCTTGTCTACAAGCCGCTCCACTGAATCATATTTTGCAACCCACAATGCTATGAGGTCAACAAAGATTAAGTGTTTTGTACGGGAATTGTAAGCTGGTGAACAGTATAGTATACCTACTCATAATTATATTTTGGATTTAATCTATGAGTGACGTTAAGTGATGAGAGCGTTAATCTTATTTAAAACTAGCTGTTCCCCGCGACTTCGCCCGAGTGTTATTTGGAGTTTTAATTTTTTTTGTGCGGAAATTCTTTTTCTAAAATATAAGTAGCTTAAGTTACTCCTTGTGACATCTCCGAAACTGCTCGATCGATTTTGATGGGAAAATCCCATCAAAATCGATCCAACAGTTTCGGAAATTAGCCGGAACAAACAGACAGACAGACGGACAGACAGACAAACAAAAACTTTATTTGTTATTAGTACCGTATGTAATTTCATATGCATATAGTAAAAACATTGAGTTATATGTACTATGTACTAGAGAAACCATTCCAAACAAAAATTGTGTCCTACTCTATGTCTTCGCGCATGCGCGGAAGTAGTAGTCGCGCATGTGAGAAAACTTTAATTTGATATAAAATAAGATATTAATATAAAATAAATATAAGAATTTAATATAAATATCTTAATTTAATCTAAACAAACATATTTCTAAATAAAATGTATCTAATAATAATTATTTTATGGAATTCACAAATCTTCAATTTACGCAATATTTAGTTTGTACGGATTGCAGTACAGTTCAGTTGAACATAGTCAATGTTCGGAATGGCTTCTCTAGTACGTAGTACATATAACTCAATGAGTAAAAAGCTGTAACTTTGACATTACAAACAGACACTTCAATTTTATGTATAGATGATCTTAAAACGTCCCATCGTAGTGACAATCGACAACTCTTCGTACATATAAAACATGCATATATATGTGTGTATGATGTACGTAGGTATATTACTATTCATTTTTATTTTTGCATGCCTCTGGGTGGCAGGCGAAGGTTTATTTATTATGTATGTTTAAAAAATATCAGTTTTTTGTTAGCATATATGAATTTTTGTTTTTGCATACCTCTCTCGGTGGCAGGTGAGAGTTCATGTATTATGTGTGTATAAAAAAATCAAAGAGGTTACTGTTATATATGAATTGCCAACAATTAATAAAATGACAAAATTTTCTGTTTTAAGAAGCATTTAAAAGATCATCAAATTGTATTTAATGCAGAATACTGAGTCATCTACACAAATAAATAAAATTGAAGTGTCTGTTTATAATATCAAAAAGAAAAAACAGCTTTTTACTAAATGCATATGAAAGTATATACGGTACATATAACAAAAACACAATTTTTAAAATATTTGTCTGCCTGTCTGTTTGCTCCGGCTAATCTCCGAAATGGCTGGACTGATTTTGATGACAGTTTCACTGGCAGATAGCTGATGTTATAAGGAGTAACTTTAATTTTTGAATAATAATCAGAGTTCCGCGCAAAAAAAAAAAACGTAAATTACACGCGGGCGAAGTCGCGGGGAACAGCTAATATTTATAAGTAAAAATCATTTAACGTTTTATAAAGAACGGCTACTATATATAACGAGGTGTCAAAATTTTATTAATCCTTAAATACATAAAAAACGAAAAACACTGTAAATCTTACGAAGCAAATATTTGTATCGAAACTGCAGCATCGAATAGAATAGCTTAGAATACATAACATGCCTCCCCTACAACTTAAAATGTCGCAGCGCGTGTTCTATTCCTGTTTTTGCTCTAATACCTAAGACTATCTACATTAACTACCGAGGTAGTTCCTATATGTTAGTGCAGTAACAATGCTCTGTTTTAGAATGCTTTATACGACCACGACGCCCTTTCTATTATTCCCTTTCTGAAGAAACCTACCTTGTAGTTAGTTTGTCACGATTTTGCTTAAAGATGTAATTCAGGAAACATTGTTTATTAGGAATCGTCTGCAAATCGAAATAGCAGCAAATTTCACTAAATATTTTAAAGTTTGACAATATTAAATTTTCAAAAACAAGCAAACACTAACATTAAAACAAAAGCAAATCAACAATAAATAAAACGAGTTTGTTGGAAAATCAAACTAATCTTCTTCTCTGTCTGATATTAGGCGAGAGCAACTGATTGTAAGGCCTTCGGCATAGATCTTCAAATATCTACTTATTAAATAAATGCTACTTATGAATGCCAAATATCTACTTATTAAGCCTAAATTGGTTAAAAGATCACATTAAGGACTAAAAAAAAAAACAAATCTAGACACTAAGCAAATACAAATATATGAAGTGAAATAATTTTCCAGCATTTGTTTCTCCATACGATTATAACATGGCTGGCTTTTGATAGGCTTTTCTTACGCTAAGTTACTATTTTTGGTCGCATCACTACTTACCATCAGGTGGATAATTAACTAGAGATCTGGCTAATAATAATCAAAAGAAAATTCTTTTTAATGAAATATTAAAGTTTACCTACATTGACATTACATCTTTTATTATAAGGAGAGATTTTAAAATCATCGTCGGGTACATCGTCCTAAGAACATTGTCACGATATAGAACCTTAAAGAGTCTTAAGCACGAAGCGAAGATAATTTCTATAAGTCCTCAGATGGTATATCAGTACCTTTTTTTTTCAATATAGATCGCATGTATATGAATATGATCACTTATTGAAAGTCATTTTTTACTTTACCACTGGTTCGAAAAAAAACCTCTGTGCTGGGAAGAACCAGCAGGAAACCCAGCGAGACTTTTTTTTTAAAGCAAATTTTACAATAATGGTTGTACAAACTATATAACGGTGGTAATTAACGGTGGTAGAGCCCCGCAGCAGTTTTTTGCTGTTGCACGTATGGGCAGGCTCGAGCCGGGTTGGTACCACGACCTCACAGAATACCGGCGTGAAGTAGAGGCTCTGCTTCTGCGTTTCGTCTGGTGAGTGCAGGTAGCCGGAGGCCCAATTCCCCCCCCCCCCATCAACATGGTAGCGGAATTACAAAGTAGACTACCCCAGGAGGGTACCAGTACCCCTGGAGAATCCCTCGCTGAGCATCCACGACCATGTTATTCCAATCCTGAGCGTGGGTGCTCAGGCTGCCCCGCGTATTCTGGGGGGGGCAAAATTCCGCTCAAAAACAAAACTGCTTGGGGCAAACTGAGCAACAATACCAAGGCGACCCCTGCCACGCTATCCGTGAATTTCTGCAACATCAGGGGACTTCACTCTAACCTAAACGCCGTCCACTACCATCTCGAGACGGCGAAGCCGGCCTTGCTCTTTCTGACCGAGACGCAGGTTTCCTCTCCGGCTGATATTTCGTATCTCTCCTGCCCGGGGTACAAATTGGAGCACTCCTTTGTGCCTCGGGCTGGAGTTTGCGTGTATGTCAGAGAGGACATCTGTTCTCGACGCCTCGGCAGTCTTGAAGGTTCGGACCTGTCCATCCTTTGGCTACGCGTAGACAGCGACGACCATCCGCGCGTCTACGGGTGCCTCTATAGGTCCCATAGCGGTAATGCCGAAACAGACCGACTCATCGACCACGTCCAAATGGCTACAGATTCCTTGCTACAACAGGTCCCATCCGCAGAGATCGTGATCCTTGGCGATTTTAACGCCCACCATGCCGAATGGCTCGGTTCACGTTTAACCGATCATGCGGGGAGATCTGTTTATGACTTTGCTTTGGCATATGGTCTGACACAACTGGTTACTTCGCCTACGCGGATTCCAGATGTGGAGGATCATACACCTTCCCTGTTGGACCTTCTGCTGACCTCTCATCCGGACGGATATCAGGTTTCCGTCGATGCCCCTCTCGGCTCTTCGGACCATTGTCTGATCCGGAGTATGGTGCCACTCACGCTCCCTTCGCGGTTGCGTTCTGCAGGTTGCCGCCGTGTTTGGCATTACAGGTCGGCGGATTGGGACGGAATGCGGTCTTTCTTTGCATCCTACCCATGGGGGCGGGTTTGCTTCTCGCCGGATGATCCCAGCGCTGTTGCTGACTCTGTCACTGATGTGGTGCTACAGGGAATGGAACTATTTATTCCATCATCTGTGGTACCCATCGGAGGCAGGTCTCAGCCTTGGTTTGGTCGCTCCTGTAAGACTGCATTGCGCAGAAAGCAGGAGTGTTATCAAGCCTGGGCTGCGGCTTCGGTGACTCGGGATGTAAACACCAGCACACTTAAAAAGAAGTATAACTTCGCCTCCAGGTCCTTCAAAAGAGTTATTGCCAAGGCAAAGTCAGAGCACATAGGCAGAATTGGCGAGAAACTAGTTCGCCTTCCTTCGGGAACCCGTGCATTCTGGTCTCTCGCCAAGGCTGTCCAAGGGAATTTCTGTAAGCCATCACTACCATCTCTGCACAGGGAGGACGACTCACTGGCCCACGACGCAAAAGAGAAGGCCGACCTTTTAGGCTCCCTTTTTGCGTCCAACTCGACTGTTGATGACGGGGGGAACACACCGCCGACCATCCCGCGGTGTGAGTGCTCTATGCCGGATGTGCTATTCTCACAGCGCTCGGTTCGCAGAGCACTCCTCTCCCTTGACATCCACAAGTCGAGTGGGCCTGACGGAATCCCCCCAATTGTGCTGAGGACGTGTGCTCCGGAGTTGGCACCGGTTCTAACGCGTCTTTTCCGGTACTCCTACTCCCATGGCGTTGTCCCGAACTCATGGAAGACAGCTTTTGTCCACCCGATCCCTAAAAAAGGCGACCGCTCAGACCCGTCCAACTATAGGCCTATCGCGATCACCTCCTTGTTCTCCAAAATAATGGAATCCATTATTAACTGCCAGCTCATCCGGTACCTTGAGGATCACCAGCTGATCAGTGACCGCCAATACGGTTTTCGTCGGGGTCGATCAGCTGGTGATCTTCTAGTCTACCTGACCCATAGATGGGCGGAGGCAGTAGAGTCCAAGGGGGAGGCGTTGGCCGTTAGTCTGGACATTGCGAAGGCCTTCGATCGGGTTTGGCACAAAGCGCTTCTTTCGAAGCTCCCTTCCTATGGGCTTCCCGAGAAATTGTGCAATTGGATCGCCAGCTTCCTTGCAGATCGGAGCATCAAGGTCGTTGTAGACGGTGCATGTTCTGACTACAAGCCTATTAACGCTGGTGTTCCACAAGGCTGTGTGCTATCACCAACGCTGTTTCTCCTGCATATCAATGATATGTTGCTAACTGGTAACATTCATTGCTATGCGGATGACAGCACTGGTGATGCTCTATACACCGGCCGGACCAATATTTCTCGGGAAAACGTCGCCGAGTACCGGAACAAACTTGTGTCTGAAGTCGAGTCTTTGCTGGACAAAGTCTCGGATTGGGGGCGACTAAATCTAGTCCAGTTTAATCCTCAGAAGACACAAGTTTGCGCGTTTACCGCTAAAAAGAACCCCTTTGTCGTATCTCCTCAGTTTCAAGGCACTCCCCTTCTTGCCTCAGCCAGTATCGGTATTCTCGGAGTCGACATATCGAGTGACGTGCAGTTTCGTGGTCACTTGGAAGAGAAGGCCAAATTGGCCTCTAAAAAGCTTGGCGTGCTCAGCAGAGCGGGACAGTATTTCATGCCGGCACACCGCCTGCAACTTTACAAGGCGCAGGTTCGGCCTCACATGGAATACTGTTCCCATCTCTGGGCAGGGGCTCCCCAGTGCCAGCTCCTTCCACTTGACCGCATCCAGCGCAGAGCGGCTCGAATCGTCGACGACCGAGCCCTTTCCGATCGGCTCGATTCATTGGCACTGCGAAGAGATGTTGCATCTCTTTGCATTTTCTTTCGCATCTACCATGGGGAGTGCTCTGAGGAATTGTTCGGATTAATCCCAGCCGCCAAATTTCATGAACGCACATCGCGGCAGAACTCCCGATACCATCCACACCATCTGGATGATTGGCGGTCCACCACTGTGCGATTTAGAAGATGTTTTCTTCCTCGCACGACTTCCTTGTGGAATCGATTACCATCAGCGATTTTTCCGGACCGATATGACTTAGGGACCTTCAAGAAAAGAGCCTACTCCTTTTTAAAAGGCCGGCAACGCATCTGCAATCCCCCTGGTGTTGCGGTTGTTCATGGGCGGCGGTAGTCACTTACCATCAGGTGAGCCGCATGCTCGTTTGCCCCCTCTCCTATAAAAAAAAAAAAAAAATAAAAAAAAAAAATATAAGTACAAAATTTATTTTAGAAACAGCTTGGAAGCGATCACCTCATTCTTTCTATAGTTGTCACACTTTGCAAGGGGGTTGTCTAATAGTTTTATTAAGATAGCAGAGAAAGGTGATGTGTCTTTTGGTTGAATTGATGATCTGGTGAATGGTTGACGCCATATAGCCTATCGATGTATAGAGGTGGCACAAAATCCTGGTTAGTGGTTTTCTATGGGACTTTTAAATAGATCAGTGTTATAATTAGCGTAGATTTATCTTCAGTCGTAAATAAAAACAATTGCCTTGAGTTACATATATCTTCATGCATATTTAAATACATAGCACGTTGAGCCCTAGGCCTTGAATTTAGCTATTGTTAATTTGTCACAGTGAATTAGCTACGACGGGGGTAACAGATAGCGTTAGTGTTGCACCCTGCACGGCGCCAATATGCTCGTAAATGTCGCTCCGGACCAATTTAATACCTAACTATATGCCTACAGTCTAGATCCGTATCTGCCGAGGACGGTCAGTTTAATGTGTAAATTAATGAAACCGATGGTTAAAAATACAAAGATGTATATAGTAACAGAAACTTTTCAAATTATAGCGATGATAAGAGGGCGACACTGAAAGTTTTTAGAACTGACCACTTGTAAACGATATAATAAAAAAATAAGGTCACTTTTGAAAATGACTAAGAGTAGCCAATATTATTGTGTATATATTTTATTAATTTGTCATTTGTTTACGATTTGGCGGCAAATTGAAAATTGTATGTGTCACGTCAGCATGAATTTAACGCGAGAAAATTTTCATGCAATGATTTTTTAACGACTTTCGGTGTCATTTAAGTCAACAAGGAAGTTATAATAGACTTCGATTGGCCTTTCACGATGAAACCCCATTTCATACCACTGTTTACAACTGGTTTAATGAGTTTAAACGTGGTCGCACTAATCTCACCGATGATCTGCGTGAGGGACGGCCTTCTACGGCGACGACTGAATATAACATCAGTGTTGTGCGGCGTATGATAGAGACTGACAAAAGAGTGACTTATCAGCAGATTTGGACAAGCTTAGGCATCGGTATGAGTCAGTGTACAAAACCGTCCATGAACATTTAGCGGTCAGGAAGCTTTGTGTCCGGTGGATACCTGATAATTTGACAGAGGCCTAAAATCACAGTCTTGTTGATTGAAGTCGTGAAATGGTTCAAAGATTTAACGGAGGTGACTCAAATGCTGTGTTCGACATACTTACGGGTGACGAAAGCTGGATATATTGTTATGATCCTGAAACTAAGAGACAGTCTGCTGTCTGGGTGTTTCCTTCCGAGGAGTTGCCAACTAAAGTGAAGAGAGGTGGAAGCGTGGGAAAAAAGATGATGGTCTTGTTATTCGGAAGGACAGGTCATTACGCAACAATTGTTTTAAAGGATAGAAAAAAAGTTACTGCAGATTGGTACACTAACAATTATTGTTTGCGACTTGTCTTGGAAACAGTTCGGGAGTAACGACCTCGCAGTTGGATCCTCCTTCACCACGATAACGCCTCGTTGCACACCGCCAAGCAAACAATTGGCTACATGGCGACGTCAGACGTAGAATTACTAGGTCAAGTTCCCTATAGCCCCGACCTCGCACCTTACGATTTTTATTTATTTCCGAAAATAAAAGAAAAACTTCGAGGAAAACGTTTTATGGACGCCGAGGAAGCAATGGCTGCGTTTCAAAATGCCGTCGAAGATACTCCTAAGGAAGAGTGGGTAAAGCGCTCTTCTCAGTGGTTCCATCGGATGCAGCGATGTATTGATATAAATGGACACTACTTTGAAAAGATATAATAAAACTAATAACTTGCTAGTTTATTCAGTTTTTGATTTTCTAAGAACTTTGAGTGTTAATCACGTACAATAATATTAAAATTTCTACATTAAAATAATTAGATGTAGTGAGATAAAGAGTTAACTGAAAGCTTCCTCGGCCTCAGTAGATAATAGCAGTCTTTATAGTAAGGACTTTTTCAGAGGGAAAGAGAAACACTAACATTTATAAAATCACCAGCATCAAGCTTTTTTGTTAACATTTAACAATTTTTGTTTTTGGTTCATAGTTACAGGCTTTTAGATGTAAGAATGACAAACGAACACGCTATGCACCTGATAGTAAGAGGGAGCCGTGGGCCATAGACATCTAGGTACATCCATCCACCTCACCCAGGAAGATGGTCATGTGGTTCTCTTCACTTGCATATGAAACAGCACTAGTCAACCTTACACGCACCCAGTGCATCCTGTTAACTAATGATTAATACTCTAGCGATATATATATATATATATATATATATATATACATTGTATTATTGCGTGTGTGTATAGATCTAACCTGAATCCCTTAACCTCATAAGCTATTAATGAGTGAACCGCCTGCATGTCATTTAACTATTTATTCAAATGCGTCGGCAATGGCCTCACCATCAATTAAATAAATAAAAAAAAATTATTAATTAGAGGCACAATATAATTCATATTATAATCATTATTAAGTGAAGGCCATAGAATAGCTTCTATAAAAATGTAAGGTTTAACATCTAACTGTGTTCTGATAGACATATTTTAACAATAGTTATATGAAGAAAAAGAAAAACATGTATTTATACGAGATAACTTTTCATACATTTGTGCTAAAGATAAAGAGAGAAAGTTGCGCAACTAACGGTCAGCTTTCTAAAATTCGATATTGTGCCCCATTGTTAAGAATCCAACTGTTTCTGTAGTAAAAAGTTTAGTATTATTCGAAAAATGACCCAGCAAGGGGCCTAATGGCTTAGAAAGCGACTTATAGTTTTGTTTAATTTAACCCTATTCATCAAGCATCGGTTCGTAGAGTCGATTGTTTAAAATAGTTTAATATTTTTGTACGATACTAAAGATGTAAGAGTGTCATTCATTAGGTACAGCTTATTAAAAGTCCCCTGCTGACCATAGGTCTCCTTCATAGATTGCCTTTTAGTTGGCATGTTTGTCAAAGTTGCCACGCTTGGCAAGTGGGTTGGCAACCGCTTTATATTATTTTAAGCTCGTAACAGGGAAATGCTGCTACCTATATCCTGTTTGGTTTTCTTTCAGTAGCATATTTCAACACCCCCAGATGATATAATGGTGGTAGTAGATTCTCTTAGTACATGGCGGCTACTTATTATATTGAAACCATGATTGAATAAGACTTTTTTTCACAGATTTTATCCCTTTTCATGAAAGTAATTAGTGTTTCGCTGTACCCTTGATCACGAGTGTTTGACGTTGTGATATTATACGAGTACTAATATTTATGGTTTCTTTGAGCAAATTTATTCTACATAATCATCATCATCGGACCATAAATCGTATGTCCGGTAATGATAATGATGATGAAATAAAAATATATAGGTCGTACATTACATATGTTTAGTTATTTACACATACATACACAATAAACACACAGTCTTAGCGTCAGACTTTTAAAAGTCCATTGCTAGATATAAGCCTTTTCAAGAATGCTCCATCATACATTCATCTCTTGTAGAGTCGCGAGATGATCCAGCACACCTCTGTACCTTAATATTCTTTATCTCTATATCTTAAGAAATTTAATGACCGATGTTAGCTCAAATGAAATTTCTAATTTCAACCAATTTTTGTTTTCGTTTTGACAAATACCTTCTATTCTAGTTTAGTAGTTTTCTTTTATGCGAATACGTAGGAGTTCTTGTCGTGCGGAACGTGGTTAGACAGACTTGTTAGCGAACAATACCAGGGACTTTACTACCTTCCTATGCAATGGCAACTAAGAGTGAAATTCTAGTTTGCATTTATTACGAAACTAGCTTCATCCATATTATAATTCAATTGTTGTTTATTCAAAGTTTGTTTTTATAACAAAGTGACGAACAAAATGTAATGTCGTGCAGCCTGTAATATTATACTTGCTCCGGGTAACTTTTATATTATAAATTATAACGAATTTGGTTTTAATTACTTATCGATTTATTTTCTTTCTCTTTTTTAGGCTGCATCTTTTATTGTAGCATTTGCTCTTTCGCCGTTTCTTCTCCAATTAAAAGAACTGCATTGAAAAACGGAGAACTCGCACTCTGAGAGTTCTTATATATAACCGAACGTTGCTCTAACGAAAAGACACGTCAGATTACAGGACAATAACTTTGCAGTAGAAACATATTTTCTTCCATACATCAATTTAAAAATTACCTAATAACTGTAATTGAAAAAAATTGTAAGTGATATAACAAAAAATTAATTACTTTTGAATTGCTTTGCCTTTACATGTGATATGACAATTTGCATCATACCAAATTTCATAATTCTACACAACAATTCCCAATTCAATTCAACAATTATGAGACAGTAGTCTTGAGTTTTTGGTATTAATTTTAACTTGATACCTCATTCCGTTCCTGAGAAAAAGGGTCATGACAGACGGACAACATAGTGATCCTATATATGACTTTCACTTTTTCCTCTTGAGGCACAGAATCCTAAAAATGACGTCATTTCACTTCATTACGTACTGTTAATTAGCTCTAGCAATAAATAAGAAAAGCTATGGAAGCTGCAGGTTAAAAGCTGCTTCATCGCTTATATCTACGTAATTTTATACAGCATTGACTATCAAGATTTTGAATAAAAAATTGCGTGATCAGAATGAGTTAGATTAATTTTAACAAAAAGCGACTAAGAAAGTTAGTAAGTTGGTCGCAATACTGGTATTCGTATACCGTCATAATTTACGTCCATTTTAAAGTTCATACTGAGACTCGCGACACGTGGAATTGTCGTATGATGCAAATTCATGGTAAATAAATTACTTTTATTAATTCAATTTCACCATGACTGTATAAATTTTAATTTTAATTTCGAATGATATAAAAACTAAACCGTACTTTTTGGTCAGGTTAAGTTATCAACTGATAGAAACATTAAAGTAACTACTTTTTGTTTATTAATATTCATCATCAAATGTTGATTATAATTATAAGGAATTTGAAGAAATTAACGTGTTTAATTCTACTAGCCGAAGATGGTAATGAGCATTGACTTAAATGGCTCAACAAAAGCCTATTCACTCTTGTCTTAAAGACAACCACATTAAAATCGAACGAAAAGACAAATTCCAGGACCTTTGCTGTTCGTAATATGAAAGACGAAGCAAGTTCATGCAAAAAAAGTACTTAGGCTGGGTTTCCAAATTAGCCGCCGTAACATCTGGGGTTCAGTAGTAGCCGTATATTCTGAACTCTAGGCTACAACACGTTCATATAAGAAATTATTAAGCCTTAAAACTTACAGAAATTATACGTTATACATTCGTAAATAAAAATAGAGACGTTCAGTAAATAAAATCACTTCATACATATTACAGGAATTTATAATGTATGCGAAGTGGTAAATGCGTCCATAAACAATAGTCAACGAGTTGTGTAGACGTTTATTATTGTCTAGTAACATCACAATAATGCATCAACTATATCAAGCCTCATTGACTCGGATACACGGTCCGTGAATCATCGATTCGAATTAAGAAATAAACTGCATCGGAACGTATAAAAAGTCAAATATGAAATGCGCGATTTCAAATGTCCCCGGCCGGTTTCAGACACGATCTTTTTTGTTAATGCGTTGGCAACTCAATAATTTCTTTCGTACTCGTAAATTTACAACACAATACGCTTTTGAGATAGATTTGAAATGTAATGTAGTGGTTAAAGCGAAATATCTACTCTGCTTCCTGCATTGTAAGAACGTGACCCCTTCTAACTGGGCCGGACTAGAATTTACATTTAAAAAAATGCGGATGAGACAGTTTGCCTTTGGGATAATATTGTTTATTCTGCTAATACACAAACAGTATTTGCGAGCGGCCATAAATACTTGTGTACTTCATAACTTTCCACCCAGAGCTTGAATGTAGTCCCGTATACAGTATTCCCACCTAATAAAAGGCCATGTTACGTGTAGGGAGCGTTAGACACGCAATTACGCGTCACCCAGTTTAATAAGAGCCCCCCTTTCCGTTACAAGCGTGACGTGCGCAGCAAAAAGAGGAAGATGTATAGACGGCCACAGTTCATGTTTAACTGGTGATACTACGGCGAAGTTTCACGTTGAACGTTAATTAGTGCGTGCCTCACGTTCTTATGCATGTATGGATGTGCTTTTGAGATATTCTGTCTGAAAATAGGTGATGTTGATGATGAAATAATATCGGTACTGAAAAGCCCAACATTTCTATTTGTTACATATTAAAATATTCGTATAGACCACACGGGATTTTATTGCAGAAGACCGTTGTTCGTTGTAATATAGATCCCAACATACCATTATCTCTAGATTTAATTTGATGTGGAGATTAATGCGCGGAACAATTTATTGTCAATTATCGTTACCAACACCATGGTGAGATCAATTAACACGAATGCTGAATTGCAAATTACACTAAATTATAGTAAAGCTATAATAGATCTAGATAGTAACATTAAATTTTCGAGATTGTGTTTCCAGAGAGGCACAATCGCTATATACTATATACAGCCATATACGTCCCACAGCTGGGCACAGGCCTCCTATCACTTCTGAGAGGCTTTTAGGGCAAGGAAGTGTCTGCCGCGCTGTCCCAATGCGTGTTGGCAGAATTCACATGTCTTCGATTTTTTTATATATATTATGTATTTATGTTATATTATTTTAATTCTCAATCAGCGGTAAATTATGTTTATGAATATAGCTTACTATCTCTTAGACTTGCACTTGAACTGTTTGTTTTTTTCGTTACACTTAATTATATAAAAAGTGGGGATACCTAAATAGATTGTGAGTCATTTCTAGAAACAGATTTTTTCGTAAAATATTTCTCTTTTCAAATTTGTCGCTGTCGTCCTAAAAGATGTTATGAAAAAAACATTATGTATTCAGAAAACACAAAAATAATTTATTATATTAGTAAAATACTTAATATAATTAAAAATTTGTAGGTACGTTGCTTCATGACTTTTCAAATTCTTCGACATTCTTGTACGTAGTAAAAGTTATTTAGGCGATTAAGGATAATCAGCCGGCCCTGGACGCTCGTGGCTCGACCTGCGCTGCCAAATGAAGCCTCTTCAATGTCCAAGGTATATTCCTGCATACTTCTGTTAAATTGAGTTATATTTGTAGTTGTTTATTACGCAAAGCTACGAAAAATTTACATTGCTGCAAAATAAAGAAAACACAAAGTTCAAACAAATTAGTAACAATTTTAAAAAAAAGTTCTCATTATCAAACGAAAGTGAATTTTATAACTGTATGCGTATGAATGTAGTTCTAGTTGCGTTAGTTAATTACTTAAATAGCGAGTTCATCGTACATTTCGATACTCCATTCGACGTCTGAAGCCACTTTAATAAACGGATCATTCCACAAAAGGTTTGATCGCCATAGTTTATGGGACACATGTCTATCGATCCCATTGTAAAGTACAGGTGATTTTAATTGAGTTTTGTATAATGCGCATACCAAGAAATGCATTGTAAGAAATAGTGCCACAATATATTTCTCTTTATTAAGTGGTAAATAATAAGGAATGTAGCATTAATGAAGCTTGTTAGTAAAATGACTCTTTGAAAAAGTATATTGTAGAAAATGTCCATATTAAGACCTACTAAGTCCTTTATTTACCAAGTGTTTTGCACCTGTAATTGCTTATGTGACATAAATAATGTAACTTCAGGCGATATTCAACTTTTGTTCACTAATTTACGAGTAAAAGCGCAGTTAAAATAATTACGAAGATTATTTACAAATGAACCGTATAGATGAATACTAATTCAATAACAACAAAAACTGGACGCATTAAGAAACGCTAATCAAATGTATCCAAAAGCGAAATCCAGGCGAAACATTAAAATTCAAGTCAAGAATTAATAAAGAGATAAATAAATTTAAGAGCGCGGGAATGTGAGGCTGCCGTTACGGATCCGGTTCGCTTTATGTGCATATCGAAGATGGATAGCGCGGAGTGAGGACTATAGGGGAGGGAGCCGCCCGCACCACCTCCCCTCCAGCCGCAGTGGCCGACCACTCGCAGTCCCGTCAGACGACAAAAATGCCATAATAATGGCTCCTGAATAGTTTTTGCTGCACCGCTCCAAATACCCACTGAGTCCCCGATACGTGACGACACGTCGCTCATCTCCCTTTTATTGAGAAATTCGTCAGTTTTATCTCTCATATGGAAAAAAAGGACATGAAGAGAGGGCTGGAATCCGGTTGTGTCATTTCAAACACTTGATAAGTATCGCTCGAAACTTTTTCGGTTCGGAAATTCAGTGAAGCTCCTTTAGTTAGTATTCCACGAATCCGCCGTTTTTACCCGCACTGGATGTAGGGTCACCTTTAAACTGCTTTAATTATGAAGCAATAAGAAATTTTCTTCTTCCAACTTAGAGGCCCGACTCTCTTGTACTTTATTAGCGCTTTTTAACTTTATTGCGCAAATGCATTGTTGTACGTCAACGACAAAAGCAAAGTCAACTTTTCTATATACAGAGAAATGTAATATAATGTCTTATTGTTTTAATTTAAGTCATGCAAAAACAAATTTGTATTCAATATATTTTAAAACATGTATACTACGTTCCCTTCACGAAAACCAATCGGTAGGAACAAAATACGGTCTACCCAACTGCTAATTAAAAACAAGGATCAATTAATAATCAGTGGCGTTATTATCGAAGCGGCAATATCGAACGTCACAAAAGGTGGACCAATTAAGAGTTTCCCCGAATGTCCGAACGAAGTAGTTCAGAATGATAGCACCGTCAATTATGCCTGCCCGCCTCGCAACCCGCTCCGCCAATTACCAACCATCCAGCGATTGATAAAAAAGAGGTTCGAAAAATTCGCCCAAGTAAATTCTGGTTATCTTCGACGGAGGACCGCGGGCGCTGCGTGCGGAGCGCGCTTTCCCGGACGTCAATTTCGTACGACCCAGTTAAATTGTCGATAATGTTAATTATGAACAGCGGAAAATGATAACTTGATAAACCTCCGCATAATAACTGCGGTTAACTTAATGAAGTAAAAACTGAACGAGCTCGCTACCTGGTTATATTTGAAAGTTTTGCGAAATCGCTTTTATTCACGATCCAGTTGCGCATCGAAAAAAACAACAGCGCTTCATGTATGAACCATGACGCTGCTCGGTACACAAAATCACTGGAATAATTCATTTTCTGTACGCACTACAAACAGCCTGAGACGAATCACGGACGAGTCTCTTGTTCGACCCGAACCGGTATCTTGGTGACCGGCTTCAGGTAATTGGATTTCAATTGTGCTAGAAAAAGGTTCCGCGTGGTACCTACGTCATTACCGATGCCCTTTTACAGATAGGATAAATTGTAATTGGGGAAGTGCAATGCTATCGCGCCGATCTCTGCCGCCTAATGCTTTAATATTTGAGTTTAAGGAGCCCCTTTTCCCATTTAACTCCCATTGCGGGCTTATTCAAGGGGTGCTCGGCGCGGCGACACCTGTATACGTTATTGTGTCGAATAAATTCTCGACCGCGATACACTCTTACGGCAGAGAGCTCCATGGTTTATTGAACTTGGAATCGAGATAAGATGCATCTTAAAGGTGCTGGAAACGTTCTGTAATCTCATAAATTTTTCGGTATTAATTTGCATATTTAAGGTACTGTTAAGCACCTCCATTTAGAATAAATATGAATACATCGAGACTGCATAACTTTGAGCTATTGCCACACCTTTTAAAATATGCCTCTATATTATTTATTTGATTGATTATCGTATTTTTCTCTAATTATCTTATTAAATAAGTTGAGATTTAATGTAGTTCAAGTTCATTTTAGTTTAAATGTGAGTTAGTTTGCATAAGCAATTTATATTAACACACAATGAAGTACACTTAGGAAAGAGGGATCACTGTATCTAAAACTAATATTTTCCGAGACGGCAATGGAAATGTTGCAGTGTCTGAACAAACGGGTGCGCGCGGGCGCAGGTTGGGGCGGGGCGCGGGCTAAGAAGTTGGCGAGGTAGAGGGGGGGGGGGGGGGGCAGCTAATGAGGCGAGCCGTGCGCTGCCCTCACGCACATGCTTTATATGCTTAGGTATGAATTTAAATTAATACCTACGCCCATTTCAATTACGATCACTTAAGTTACGGAATCAGTAGAATAGTATTTGAAAATTTATTGCTATTTCCTTTCTATAATCTTGAGGACCGATATAATTTAAGCTTAAACAGACTGCCACGATATATTTTAATTTATAGTTACTAAGGATTATGAAATAGTAAAGCACTTAAGAACATAGCTCACATAGACATTAAGTAAGTAGTAGCAACCTAAATTTTCTTGAACCCATATTCTAAAGGGGCGTAATAAATATTAGCAAATAGCTACTTCGTGTGTGCATTATAGGCGCTCGCTTTTAAACGAATTGCTCGGTAGGTACCTATAACAATAAAAACCGCCTATAGGGCCTTTCACACATTCTAATGCGCCCAATGTTCCTTCATTTGTCGGAGGCCAGCACGCAGAGGAAATATTTTCCCAAATCCATACAGACTTAAGGTTCGCATAAAGCAGTCGTTCCCCCGCGCCGAAGTATGGCAGCGAGATTTATACGGGGGACTACGAGCTCGAGCCCGAGGCTTTACTATGATGAATTGACACTTTTTCAGCGCTGCCTACAAATTTCAACTCTGAACGATATACGTGTACTGAATTAAGTATACGGGCACCGTAAGAAGGCAAGACCTACCGTTAAGGAAAACTTTTAATGTGTCCAATGAGTTAAAACGTTCATAAATATTGCAGTTAGTGGGTTTCGTGGCCTTTCACGGAAGTCGGATAGTGCGTGTCGTTAGGTACCCACTCTTAATTACCTCCGATTGTATGTATAATTATGGTATTTATTAGAGCCGTTTTAAGCTTTTCGAGAAGATCTAGAGATAGTTTAAGTCCCTCGACTATTTATATTTTAATTTTTCGTTCATTATGCCGCATGAGGGGCGCTCTCGTGTGGACCGAGCAAAAACTACAAACACGTTATAAACATGAACGGGCCACCAGCACACCATTGCCTTGCGTCACGAAATCTCTAGTGGCATTCTTGCATATCTAATGCTTCTATGATTTGTTATTTGTACCTTATCATAACATCTTATGAGCGTAGGTAGAAGTATACCTACCCTGCATATGTGGTGTAATTTCTTCCCAATTTTACATTAAAAAGTTCTTAGAGGCATGAAATCCCTTAAATTACGCAATGTTTACTTCTTAATTAGACTGATATATAAAAAAGCATAATACAAACTCGATATCCAAGATATATGATGACTTCATTCGCCGGTTGCGGCTTTAGGCAATCGTCTAAATTATAATAATAACCGGGCGTGAGCTCATCCGTTTGCCTGTCTTAATAAAGCCATTATAAATATCTGATTTTCGGCGTACGTTCATTGAATGAACGGTAAATACCAAAGGGTTATACATGAATTTTATTGTTACGTATGTGTATCTTGATTATTTCCTTATCGTTTAATCACTTACTTCTGTTTTTTACGAAATAACATGAAATATATTAATGTTCTAGCTTCTAAGGTATCTAGATTTTATTCACAATCTTATCGATGTATATCGTAGATACGTTTGCAAAATGGAAGCGATACAAAGCACGGTCTAAGTAATGTATAAAACATTATGCACAAGTTGCCAGGAAACGTCGCGCATACGACTTTGTATCTTAACTGTTTGGGCGGTAATGTAAAACGTTCTTAATTAATGCCGCGTACATAATATAAATGTTTATTTAGTTCTGTTCTCAGGTTAAGGTAACAATTGCAACGAAATCTAAATTTTATTAATAAAAGTTGATATTGAAAGAATGCATGAATATATACGAAGATCTATATTTTTGAAAGTATCACAAAATACCAGTGCGAAGAGAGTACCTATAATGCTACTGTATTTTGTACGTTGAATGACGAGTACCAGATACTCTTTAATCACCTTTATTAACTAATAACGACACATGCCGTCTTAGTCCTCAACGAATCTGCGTTTTAAATTTTGATTAAGGATAGATGGTTACAACATCTACTTACTTACGTCTAGGAACCTAAGGAAGAATATTTGAACTGCTTCTTCAAGATTAAGCCTACTAACTGGCGAAAAACTGTCCGGTATTTACAGAGTGATGAAGAGCAACTTCAACAGTGCACCAGGGTATAGACGCTGCCTCAACCAAACCTACTAAGCGTGGTATGTATAAGCATTAAACCTTATTAGAATACCCCAATAGGCTCTCAAGGAAGACGAAAATTTTCTACTGTTATTTTATTAACAGCAAATGTCACTTTTAAAATCAATATTATTTGCTGCATTGTAACAGTTCATAATATTTTCCCGCAAGCAAACATTGGCCATTCCACTGCGAATTCAAATGTTTGTTCAAACACGCTCAGGAGGCAGTAACCAGTGATTTAAGTGACCAACCAACAATAGTTGCTCCGGAATGAATAAAACGTATACAAATTTAATCAAAGAGAAATCTATTAGTAAAATGAGAAGCGCACGGAAGGGAGCGCAACTATACATATTCAACGAGGCACTGCATCACGAACGGGCCAATTTATGCGGCAAGCCCTGAGAGTAACGTACTTTTACCTCCGCCATATGTAAAACCGGACTATTTCTTTCGCCGATCAGATTGTCACCTGAACCAAGGCATTCTATTTATTCCTTTTAACGTGAGCTCTGAAAAGCGACTCGTTTCGTGGCTGATTTAAGATCGTCGGGGTCATTTCTTCGCCTTGCAGATCACGAGCCTTTTGAATTTCAAATAGGTAGATGCTTAATAAACTATTTCTGAAGAGAATGTCATACATGCGTCTAGTGTTGCTTTTCATAATTTATTGGAAAATCAAGTAGAACGAATTACACGATAAGTGTACGAAAAAAAAGTATCCTTACAGAAGAATCTTTACTTATGAATGTGTGATTGAAACCCGGGTTCAATCTCTGCCGGTGCCAATGAAATTGTCATTGGCAATTTTAAGTGTTATTAATCACGTATTCGAGTAGTGAAAGAAATCTTCGTAAAGAGACCTGTAAGTCTAAGAAATAAAAAAAAAATGATATATACAAAGTCAGCCACAACGCATTGAAGATTCCTTTCAGAAATCTGTACTGTGCACTGATGTCTGTACCCAGCAGTTGAGCTTTAACGGCTGTTACTTTACTATTACTACAATACTTATTTTAAAATAAACATTCTTATACTCTATATTTTGAGTTTTTATAGTATAACGGTGACAAACGAGCACAAAGTCCACCTGATGGTAAGTGGTTGCTGCGGCCCATAGACCTCTACATCTATCTTCTATTACGAACCAAAATGCAGATGCGTTGTCACCCGTGAGGACTAAGATGCTATGCTTCGTTTCCAGTAAAAAGGATCTCCAGTTCTATACACTCACCATACGAAACACGGCAGCTTTAAGTTGCTATTTTACGCTGATATTCTGTGAGAGCGTGGTCCTTCCCCGGTCGAACCGACCCATTCGTGCTACAACTATACTATTAATATAGCTGCAGCATGGCTCTACCACATATAATAAGTTAAAAAAAAAACATTATTTTCAATGTCTATATTAATAAGTATATTGTGACATTTTAAGCAGCATTTTTAAACATAGATACACTTAAAATGTATATGTTTTGAAAGTCACACAGACACTGGGTATATGTGGGATCGATGCCCCAATTGGGAAACAAGTTGTGTGGGCTGACGTAGGAAAACCGATCTTGTCTATGCAATTTATATGTTTTTGCTACAATGGAAAAATGTTTGTTTGTTAGATTTATGATTTTCACGTGTTAGATAAGAATTAGAAATTATGACTATTGATACATAAATAAAAGGAAAATAACATGAATATGGATTAAAGTATCATATATTACAAATGGTCTTATTTTCAAAGTAAATTTTTTTGTTAATTTTCAGCCCAGTAGATAGCTACTAAATTCGGTTACGTGCGTGTGCCTCTATTGCACAACATGTATCACGTCCAACCGTAAGGTGAAGGGTAAATAAATTCATGATTTAACCACAATTTCTTCAATATATAGTTTCGTAAAATAGTATTTAAGTCAATCTTATACGTCTATATATGTAGGTATTAAAAAAATTTGGTAGATATTTAAGCTTATTTATTAGGTAGGTATATTTAAGTTTGATTTGAAGCAAGTTCTTGAAAATTTTTGATATTACTTTTTAAAATGTTTATATATATATATCAAGAATCTTATTTTTCGACTAGTAACAGCCCAATACTGGACACCGGTCTCCCCATAGTAGGGACGCTCGTCACGTTTAGCGGTCGGAGTTTAGCTACTACGATATATTTATCAAGAATAAATATACTTACACCTTATTGCTCTAATCGTTGATACTATTCGATAATAATATTGGGCAGAATTAAAGATTTTAAAAATGAACATGCCAAGATCTGCGTAATAACTTAAGCAGTATTAAAGATTTTAAAAATTTATAACACGGATCTTATCAAGTTAATTTTTAAAATTTTTAATATAATGAATTACCGCATAGTAACGCCTGATTCTATTAACTACTATTGAGCAGTATTAATGTCTGTTCTTATTTTCTACCACCTTCAAAAAAGAGACAGTACCTACTCTAGAGTTTTACACTATTGATATACAGATACCGATATAAAAATATTATATCGATCTCTGTTTGTATTTATAATAAATTACTTATTTATTACAATCAGATAGTATAATTATTATTTAGTCAATAAATATAAAAAACAAAGTACCTTACTACAGTGATCTAATAAATAATACATTGGGCAGAATGCGCCTCAATCACGCACCTTATGTTTTTTCGAGCGAGGTATTCATATTATTAAAAAGTGACACTTCGTGGATGGAGGTTAATGAAGATTAAGCACACAACAAAAACTTCTAAAAAGGTTGGTTGGGCCTCAAAATAACATACAAATATACACACAAACACTCCTTCTGAAGCAGTTAAAGTAAAATCAAATACTATAGGCAGCAGTTCTACTCTTCTCTTCATAACCTCTACAATAGAAACTTTCTAATAACCTATCGCACATTGTAATTACAAAATTCACTAGTGTCCATGTAACCATTGGCAATATAGCAGTGGCCTTAGACATATTTGAATATCTTGGTGCGCATCGGGAGCCGGCTATTGTTGTCTCTGCCCAGTATGGACTTAATTAAGGGACGGGATAGGTGGAAAGATCTAGAGGAATTTAGAGATGGTCAGTCGCTAGCGTTGGTATCTTGTGGGGTTATTTAGGATTTCAACAACTTTAATATATCTAGGTATGAATTTATTTGCAAACGATATTAAATTTCCCCTTCAACAACTTGAAACTTAAGTTTACCTTTATATTTTAGCAAAGAAAATTGAACAAATTACAGGATATAATTGTGATAGACGATTCTCGAGTAAAAAATTAGAAATACTGAAGAATAATTTGAAAAATACCTTAATACTCTATGTACATGTAATAGAAAATTAAGCTTATAGCTTAAAGTGCTTTATAAAATCTAATGTATAAAAATTGACGTTTTTTTGTTTGTATTTTATGCGCTGCCACACCGTCTATCAAATTGCAGTAAAACTTTGACAATTTATTGCTTGCACTTACGCAAAGGTTATAGTCATAGTACAATTAACTTACAGTAGATATCATAATTATCATTTCTGATTAAACAATAGAACTCTTCTAAATTTAAAACGATATTTCCACAATTATTTCTTCTGCGGCAGCAACCGGGTACCAGCTGGTATGTAATAAAATGAATAATCATAATAACTATTCATAGCTCCAAAATATACGAGTTGTAAATAGGAGCCAACAATTAAGCAATATCCAGACAAATTTACTTCGGAATTTGGCGTTTGGGAAATCAAGATGCCTAACTTGTAGTGGCTACTGTTAGAACCTTGGGGATAATAATAAAGGTATATTTTGACCTTAAATTCTGCTTGAATAGATAACACTGTAGTTTTTGAAGTTGTATCTAGAAGATATGTGTTTGGGTTTAATAATTGCAAACCTAATAATTTATTTGAATTTATTTATGAGTTCTTTGAAAAGTAGTAAATTAGAAGGCTCTCCCCATGTGGTGGTGCCATGGATTTCGTAAGAGGGGCTATGGAAAATGTCATAAAAATCATATAGCTTCCATCGTACCATCATTTACACCAGACGTAAAATACCTAGAGCAGTAGTATCAAAGTTTTAAGGGTAGCTGAGCCATGTTGCAGCTATATTATGGTTGTAGCACGAATGGGTCGACTCGACCGGAGAAGGACCACCTTTACGTGTTTCATATGGTGAGTGTAGAGAATCGGAGACCCATTTTACTGGAAACGCGGCATTCCATCTTAGTCCTTAGGGAAGATGACGCATCTGCATTTAGATTCTTAATCGAGGATAGATGTAAATATCTATGGGCCACAGCATCCACTTACTGCCAGGTGGACTGAGAGCTTGTTTGTCACCCTTATACTATATATAAAAAAATTAAGACATCTGGCAATGCCAATCTACCCGCCAAGCGTTACAATTGGGGCACTGGGCGCACCACATCTTTTTTTTTATAGGAGAGGGGGCAAACGAGTATGCGGATTACCTGATGGTAAGTGACTACCGCCGCCCATGAACAACTGCAACACCAGGGAGGGAATTGCAGATGCGTTGCCGGCCTTTTAAAAAGGAGTACGCTCTTTTCTTGAAGGTCCCTAAGTCGTATCGGTCCGGAAAAATCGCTGATGGTAATCGATTCCACAAGGAAGTCGTGCGAGGAAGAAAACATCTTCTAAATCGCACAGTGGTGGACCGCCAATCATCCAGATGGTGTGGATGGTATCGGGAGTTCTGCCGCGATGTGCGTTCGTGAAATTTGGCGGCTGGGATTAATCCGAACAATTCCTCAGAGCACTCCCCATGGTAGATGCGAAAGAAAATGCAAAGGGATGCAGCATCTCTTCGCAGTGCCAATGAATCGAGCCGATCGGAAAGGGCTCGGTCGTCGATGATTCGAGCCACTCTGCGCTGGATGCGGTCAAGTGGAAGGAGCTGGCACTGGGGAGCCCCTGCCCAGAGATGGGAACAGTATACCTTGTAAAGTTACAGGCGGTGTGCCGGCATGAAATACTGTCCCGCTCTGCTGAGCACGCCAAGCTTTTTAGAGGCCAATTTGGCCTTGTCTTCCAAGTGACCACGAAACTGCACGTCACTCGATATGTCGACTCCGAGGATTCCGATACTGGCTGAGGCAAGAAGGGGAGTGCCTTGAAACTGAGGAGATACGACAAAGGGGTTCTTTTTAGCGGTTAACGCGCAAACTTGTGTCTTCTTCTTCTCTCACGCTACAACGAGAGAGGTTCATAATATACAGCAATGGACTTCCATGGCCTGATAAAGAAGAAGGAGATGAAGTATTTGCCTCAAGATTTTTAGTGTAAATTTATTATATATGTTAAAACATCAACATTATACAAGTAAAAATATTAAGACCATCATACATTCGTCTCATCTAGTTCTACAATCCCCAATTAGCCTAACAAGTACCCATCCGAGAAGTAGGTAATATTCAAGTATACCGGATGATCAAGAATGTTAAAGATATATTATTTCCGTATTGAATTATCGTTTCTATATTGGATATAAAATAAATTTAAGATATATTTAGTTACAACTTTTGTCACATAATAAAAGGTTAACCCATTTTAAAGTATTACATGACTTAAATATTATTTACAGTATTAATATCTTGTTCAACTTTTTTATTACTCTAAAATTTGTAAGATTACAATTTTTTTTGGTTATGAGTATGACAGTCGTCAGACTAAATGCTTCTATCGGTCTGTCCTTGTGGGTCCATGCTATCACAACTTCCAGAGGTGTTTATATTTTGTATATAGTTCTTAATAGAAAAATAATAATCAATTATAAATTTATATATTTTATTTTCTTGAAGGAAGAATACATATAAAGAAAAAAAGAACATATAAAGAATATAGATATACATATAAGCGTATAACACTTATTTAGTATGCCAACATGTAAACAAGATGTACATAATATAAGATAAAGAACGAAAAAGCTTAAATTATTCATACGTATATTTTTTAACAATGCGAATCGTTACACAATCGAATATACAAAACATAGTGCAAAAAATTTGTTAATTTATCCCTTAAAAGGTAATGATTATAATAACCTTAAAAAGCGAACGCACAGCATTGCAATATGAAATAAAATAGTAAAAATATAAAGGTGTGTGAGTAACGATGCGTAACAAATAAACCCGAAAGTTTTATTACTGGCGACGACCCTTTATTCGATCAATTAAGCACACATTGAATTGTTTACGAAACGATGTGCCACTGTAATTCGTAATTAAAATAGGATTTGGAATATTCCTATGGTGAAAGAAGAGCATATTATGTTTTAGCGGCGTAAAAGATTCTATCAAATATTTCATCACATAAGATATAAGAGATGGCAGAAAAATTTGTAATGAAACCATCAGGTAACAGAATATTTATCTCCTTAATGATTAGTCTAAATAGTCAAAAACGTAACAGAGAGAAGCGTCAATTGGCAAGGAAATAAATACTGACATTATAGTAACTACTTCCAGACGGAAATTGAAGGTAAGCCTAATTCAGCTCGAATATGTGTCATATTTAATATCTAATGGCAATAATCATCATTGTTATCATTAAATCATAACTTTAATGCATCAGTCTACTCAGGAGGGGTAGGGGTGAGAAATTTTATTAATTTTTATATCAATTCAAACAGTAATAGATAGTACACTATTAACGTTACTAATACCTATACTTTTAGGGTTCCGTACCCAAAGGGTAACGAACGGAACCCAAATACTAAGCCTCCGCTTTTCCTCCGTCAGCGGGCTGTATCTAATGATCCGTAATAAGTAGACAGTTGAAATTTTCACAGAATGTCTATTTCTGTTGCCTTATTTATTTTAATAATGAAAACTAAAATAAATGAAAACATAAATAGGGCTGCCCTACTAGAAACGTGTTTTACGATGGTACGGAACCCTTCATGCGCGAGTCCGCCTCGCACTTAGCCAATTAAAATAATAAAATCGTTTCTTTATTTTTTTATCGTAATCATTTTGATCAAAGCATTAAATATCTCCCATAATCTTTCTCCTAGCAAAGAGAATTGTTAACCACAGAAAATTATATTTGTGTTTCTGCTTTTTTTTTAATTTTTTAATCCATACTTGGTCTATTTATGTGTCAAATTGAATGAAATTTAGCAACTGAGTGCATTGAGCCGTTTATGCATATGAAGTTGAGTACGAAACGTTTTCACCAATTTTCACATTTGATACCTATTAGTATTGATTTTGACATCAGTACAATAATAGGACCCGAAAAAGATTAAATATTATATTAAAATTAAGCAACGACTTCAACACATGATCTTAATTAAATGAATATAATTTCTACGAAAACCATCGGCTGTACCTATCTCCTGAAGTGTTCGAAATTTTATAATATAACTAGCTGGCCAGGCAGACGTTGTTCTGCCCTTTCCGAAGCTCCTTCCTATAAAAAAATCCTTGAATTCGCAATAAAAAATATTATAGGTTACTTATCGCGATAAAATTATTCTATATCTCAAGTTGGACCAAACTGCACACAGTGTGGAAAATTTCATTGAAACCAGTTCCATAGTTTAGGAGTTCATCGCGGACAAATGATATATAAAGATAAATAAACATTGTTATGTATGTCATTATAATGTAAACAAAAACATAAACAAACACTTGAATTGAACTTCTTTTAATCAAAAAATATAATGATCTTAGCACATTTTGCTTTACTACGTTTTTCTTTAGCTTCGTCTAAAGCGTAGGCCGCAAACAAAGATCCCGCGCACTTTACTGCAGGGATATAAATTAAACGCTTACGTTTCGCTTGCCCCGCTCCGCTAGTTTAATTAAGCGACTCCTTTGTACGTATGTCCTAAGACACGTTACCACCGGTACTCTAAGACCAATGGATACTCTACTGGTTATTGTGGTCGGTTGCTACTGTTAGAACCGAAGACTCTGCTTTTAAATTAATTTATATTTTAATTGTTTCTAACGATAAAATTCACCATACAGAATTAGAATTAAATCTCATAAAATACAAAATATAAGCAAAATGTTTTTGTATTTTAGAATAGTAAACGAGAAGTGAACTATCATATTTTTTTAAAGACTGGCTCTGCTAAAATTGTATCTTAAAATACGCAGATAATTATTTAATGTATATATTATTAAATTGATATGACTTAGTCGATGAATGGAGGTGGCTCAGTACCATGCTTTGTGGCCTTCCTTGGGGGAAGCCTATGTTCAGCGGTGGACTTGTGATGGGCTGTAATGATGATGATGATAAGACTTATTGGCTTATAGGGATACGCTTAGCAGATGGGTTGGCGACCGTAGTTTTTTTGCTACCAGGAATTTACTGTTTCAGATTCCCTGTGTCGCTTTTCAAGACACCCACGGGATGATATGGAATAGTCGATTCCCTTACGCACTACTATGAAACAACCTGTGAGAGATGCCTATGCTCGGCAGTGGACTTTTGATGCCTATCAACAGTCCACTGCTGTAATAAATGAATAAAATAAATGTAATACACATTTTAATAAAGTTCTAAGTAACATAAAAGGAATATAAATTTTCTAAATTTTATTATTTCGACGACATGGTGTTCTGTATCTAATTTCAACGGAAATGTAAATATATCCCACGGAAAAATTTACATGGCCGTGAGATTAAATTTTCAAGCGCGCTGTTCCCGCCTAATTTTTTCCGGCGTAAACTCATCACATACATCATACCAGGTTTTACACGACGTGTTGGCGTCCCGTACAAGCTATTTTTATTAAAGCTTACTGTGAAATATTTTAGTCGATATAATGCAATATTTACCTGAATTTACGGATGGTCTGTTATATTGCTCTGGTCCGTTGCACAAAACACAAACATTCTAGTAGAAGGTTATTCGGAAACTAAAAAACTTTAAGCCGTTTAAGGCCGGCTTCTTTAACAAAGGCTTTTTTTTATTTAACTATCGCTGCTTTCTCGCAACTGGGGAGAGCATTGAAACCCTTAAGATATTGTTTTGTAGTCCCATACAAAACAGACTTTCTCCCGTTACGTGCACAAAAAACCGTTATAATGTGACGCAAGTTGTTAAAAAATGTGACCCAACGCGTCAGTAGAACTAGCAACGCGGATCGGACTATCCGAACCATTGGGCAATCGTGACGATACTGAAAAACGGTATTCTTTTATCCGGACATCTTAACGAGTTAGTTTAGGCAAACTTTTATAATGTGTTCGTTTTTTACGTCTTATATGGGCCCATATGAGTTTGAATGTTATATTACCCTTCCGATGTTAAGGATCTAAGGAATAGGGTGCATCTGCTCTCGCAAGATTGACCTGCGCCTGAGTGAGCGTGACGCAGATATCTTATTTATTTCTCCCCGGTTAGAACGGAGAACACGTTTGGAAAATAATTTGAATACCGAAATGCAGATGGCTTATTTTATCTGCGAAGCTTCGAAAACGTACCGCCGAACTACAAGTTAATTAAGGTTTGCTCATCAATTAAATATTGGCTCTGATTGTTTTCATTTAGCAGATGGAGTTCTTTATTTGAATTTTTTTTTCTATTTTTTTGAATTTAATAATCCAAAACACTGAATGCTTTCTCAGATTTCATTTTAAACAAGTTTAATATCGGCTCAGGAAAAATTGATTGTATTTTGCTTTCATTTCATAATCCGAGTATAAATCGTTTCAGTCGAATCCCGCACATTCGTATCTGGGACGATGCATTCGTTCACCGAACGGATTCACTGAGCGAAACACCAAAATTTATTAGGTTAGTAGTTGCCATAGGTCGATAAAACTACAAACCGGGGTTAGAAGGACGTAACTCAACATCTCCGTGGGCATTAATATACGACCTTCGACTAGAAGAATGTAGAGTGAGCTTTCGCGTGGTAGCTTTCGAAGGTTGTAGGACTGGAAAGAGCAATGCGCAGTGCAATTTTCTGATATCTTTTTCACTCTTTCTATGGAGGAGAGGCTAGGCGACATACGGACGTTATAGTGTTGAATTAGCATATTTATTGGTAGTTTTACACGACGAAATAAATTTATCTTAGCCCATTGGGCCCAATGGACTTAAGCGTGTTTATTTTTTCCTAGAGCGACATCCTCGTTTCCGGTCGCTCGATTAAATAACCTGGGCGTGGTTGCTAAATGTGTGTTTAATTTCTGTTTAGTTATATTTAACCTTTCGTACAGTAAACATCACCTCTGAGCTCTTATTTTTATTTAGTTATTATCTATTACCTTAATTTATTATATTGGAATGTTAAAGAATATAAACAGTAGTCGCCTATAATTGGTGAGGCACCAGATTGAAACCTTAATTATTTATAAGAGTACAGTTTAATTCTAAAAAATAAAAATATTATAATTCGGTTTGCTAAGTTAGTTACAGCACAGTATCAGCCGGTAGAGGTTGGTTGATTTAGTCATTCATCACAGCCTATTAAAGTCGCATAAATAGTCTCGTAATAATATTTGCCATATTTAAAGGCTTGATAGGCAGATTGGAACCCGTGGTTGTTATAAATTCTAGGTCTCTGTCGTATCTTAAGAACACACGGGACGATATGAGTTAGTGGTTGTTCTTACACCGCCACTACCAGGTCAACGTTGGCAAATTAAGTTATTAAGTAAGAGTTTGGTTTTTAAACTCAATTTTTTTTTTATAGAATAAAGGTGACAAGCGAGCACACAGTCCACCTGATAGTAAGTGGTTGCTGAGGCCCATAGACATCTACATCTATCCTCAATTACGAATCAAGATGCAGATGCGTTGTCACCCGTGAGGACTAAGATGGAATGCCTCATTTCCAGTAAAAAGGGTCTCCGGTTCTCTACACTCACCATACGAAACACAGCAGCATTAAGCTGCTATTTTACGCTGGTATTCTGTGAGAGCGTGGTCCTTCCCCAGTTGAGCCGACCCATTCGTGCTACAACTACAAGTAATATAGCTGCAGCATGGCTCTACCACGTATAAAAATATCTCCACAAAATAATAGTATTATCGGAATAGCAAAAGGAATCAGCAAATTGTGGGCTATACTTTGCTGATTCCTTATCCACTTATTGACGATTTTTTTTTTATAGAATAGTGGGCAAACGAGCATGCGGCTCACCTGATGGTAAGTGACTACCGCCGCCCATGAACAACCGCAACACCAGGGGAATTGCAGATGCGTTGCCGGCCTTTTAGAAAGGTGTAAGCTCTTTTCTTGAAGGTTCCTAAGTCGTATCGGTTCGGAAAATTCGCTGGTGGTAATTGATTCCACAAAGAAGTTGTGCGAGGGAGAAAACTTCTTCTAAATCGCACAGTGGTGGACCGCCAATCATCCAAAACTATTCTACTATTCATCACCATACACAAAATATTTAAAATTACCTTGTCTATTTAATGAACTTACTTGCTAAGAAAAGGAACAGCAGCTTGGCATAATATTCTACTGTCATAATTTGTTCTGACTGATCGAGTGATCAGTCCAATGTATGAGTATACACGAGTATCTATGGGACACTATTCCTAATCGATCATTTAAATGTGTAATTTGTTTTGTCTGGCAAAAAAATTGCGAATATTTTAGTATGGGCATTAATTAAATTGTTAGTTATTAATATTATCAACTTTAATATCATTGTCGTTTATGTACAATATTTGTTAATTGCAATTTTAAGTGCCAATGTACCACGTGCTCTGCGGTGAAGTAAAACATCGTGAGGAAAATTAAAACCAGCATGTCCGAGAAATATATTTCGAAGACATGTGAAGGCCGCTCACACACAATGGGGTATTTAAGGGTGACAGTACATTGGCTCTTGATCACAGAGCACAGCTTTTTGGTTCTTGATCGAGGATAGATTTAGATGTCTATGGACCACAGCAACCACTTATCATCAGATGGACGCTGTGCTCGTTTGTCACAAAGGTGAATAAGGATTCAAACCATTGGGAACATTTCAGTTTGTAATCGATATTTTATCACAGACCATACCTGTTATTCTGATAAAACATATTGCTTATAAATATATTTAAATGCAACTTCTTTTCTAAAGGCCAAATTCATCTGCCCGCTTTGCTAAAAAAGCTAAAAACCTTTTTCTTTCATTTCTTTTTTTTTACCTTACCTCTACATTAGGATTTTCTCCTGTATTGTAGAGGCAGTTTGCCTACACAAATCGCAAAAGGACAAACGTCCAGAGCCGGAAAAGTTATTTGTAGACGATACAAATATCTACTTTTATCGTGCGGGATCCGATCCCGCAGCCCTCAGCACCGCAACTCAATGCTATGTCACTGCGCCACGGAGCCGACAAAATTATACAAACTGGTGAAAGAAATATAGCAGCATTGCTAGTAGGTACAGGGGTACTTGCTAGGGTCACCATTTTTTTAATATTAAATTGGTATTTTCGATGCTATGACAATATATATTAATAGTGAAATAATAAATAATATAATAGGTATATGTAGTATGTTTTAATTACCTAATACTTTATTTTTAAGAGAATTTTTATTGTTGTTTTGTGCCTTTATTAAAAGCCTCGCTCCATAGTTAAAGAATAAGTAATAGTTTCGTCTACTATGTTTCTATTTGTACCCTGATCCCTTGATAGAAGAGTAGTACTATATTATATAGCACGGTTGGCAACCCTAGTATCCGTCTGCTCAATTATGTGAAAAATATGGACCTTATAACGGTCGATATCAAACAGTGGATTTGAGAAAAAGAAAAAGAAGAAGAAAGTCTGTGACTGTTATTTAATTTTAAGAAGTTTCTAGTACCTACATTTTTGTTATAAATTAAAATAATTATTAATTACGAAAAATAAAGTGCATAATTTTAAAGACTAAAGAAAAAATTAAAATGTACTAAGTATAAAAAAAAAACATTTTATTATTATTTTTTTATCTTTTACCTCCAAATGTTCGATGAAATGTACCTGTAATAACAAAAACAAACCATTAAAATATTTTAAAAGTAGAGTTGCGATTAATTCGTCATTTTAGGTAACGCACCGTCTACCTGCTCCCGGCATATAGCCGATGCCGAATGCGCACATACACGCTTCGTAAACGCCTCTGACGAAACCGGTTTGGTACAACGCCGGCATACAAAATGTACTATACTTCCAACACATTTTTCGTCTTTCATCGGCGCCAAAACATCACATAAATCCTCCTCGCTCTCGCATGCGAGCCAACTTCACGGCGTTGCCTTCAACAACCAATGAACGCGAATCAATCCATCGCCATGTTGAATAATACGACAGAGCTGCCCCCTGTCGTAACTAATGCAAAAGAAGGAACTCCAAGTTTTCGTATTGGTTTCGTGTATTTTTTCAATATTTTAATGTTTTCAAGAATTGTTTTGTGTATAATCTGTGTGTTTTAGTACGTGTTAAAGTCATGTCGTTGAAAAATTCACGGTAAGGTACGGTTTACATACAAAATTGATAAACATCGAAATATCTGTGGACGCCGACCCAAGGCTACTAAAGCTAAATTCAGTCGATAGGCTGTTACATGTTTTCATTTTTCTATTTTATATGTAGTTTTTATTGCAAAACAAAGTATTTTACTTCGTATAAAATGATTTTACATGGATTAATAATGGAATCTAAGTAATAAGCTTTTTTTTTCTGCTGTGAACAGTACATACTCTTTTTTTTAGGGTATTTATTATTTTACAGGTGTAAGGATGTAAAGATTAAGTTTATTATTAATAATTTTAATTAACGGATTTGATTGTAGCCCTTTTTGACATAAATATTTTGAAACAATGACACTGTTGCGAACAAAACTGTTTTGTATAGTAAAAATGCACTCTTAGAAAATAAATAGATACAAATAGAACATTCACGCTTACTTTTTTTAAATGTCTATTTACTTTGTGAAATAAAATACTAAATATAAAACGCGAAAATGACAGTGTAATATTATTTCAACAGCCTACAATAGGATTCTTATAGTAAATACCAGTATTAAATGAAAAACCTCTTATAATAACTCTATACCAATTTTTATAAATAAAATCCAAATTTTAACAGTTTCTATGCAGTGTCTACCCAAAATGATTTAGAACTACGTATATTTAATAGATAATAGTAGTTTTTATTAAACAAGGAAATCGCCGTCGCGTCGGCTCTATATCGAGTTTTGAGACCGACGGCGCATGCGTCAAGCTAAAAAATATCAAAGGATATTTTAAGCATAGCTTATTAAATAGCTTGATTGGAATAATTTATTTCTTTCTTTAACAGTTTTTTTAAACTACCTACTGATAAATAAAGTAAATATCATTTTCGAAATAAAATCAGCTGACATGAATAACTTTAAAGATTTGCCAATACTGACCACACAGTAAACACAGCACCGATACCTAAGTTCCATGTTGCCATCCGTCAGCAATTCATAGGATTTGGTTTCTTTTAAAGAGAAAAAGTTTTAACGTCTGCCATTTTTCCCAATTTTCTTTAATACAAATAAATGTACATATCTGGTTGTTTATAAAAAAAAATATAGGTATATTTGTGTAAGCATTTATTTTTAAACGCACCGATATAGTATGTTAGTTTTAAAATCTAAAAAATATGTTATAATTTCTAATAAAAAAGATATTTAATAATAATTAAATGTTTTGGATCATCAGCAGCATATTTTTAAGAATTACCCTTGGGAATAGGTATTTCCAAAAACTCGCCAGCTGGCACAAATTACTTGAAAAAATTGACCAAAATTTGACCTTGATGGACAGTTGGATTGGTAAGCATCGTCAGCTTGTTCAATTTGGATTCAGAATTTTGATTGGATATTCCGCCATCTCGAGAGCCTCTTCTGACAATCAGCAACTTATGCCACGTCAAGATGGTAGTAAAAGAAAATGCTTAACACTTCAAATCCTACCCCATACTCTTAAAAATTTTATTTTTAAGAGTATGGGATTTTTACAAAGTATTCAAAGCAATAAGCGAAACAATTTCTTCCCTAGTTTAAGTCGACCGGTGAATATTCCTTGAATAACTCTGAAGTCAAAGTCTCAGTTAGAACTTGGAGTTGGATTGTGCGATATTGTGAAAGTTGGACTTTGCACCGAACAATTCTGAATCCTAAATAGGACATTGATGCATAGCCGCATCTGCATAGAAAACCTCTATCGCCCAATGCATTTTTTGCTACGGGGATTTTACACGGATTGAGGTTTTTCTTTTTTATTTATCGCCTGTTTACGATGCAGTGTTGCTGCGTGAATTTTCTAGTTTTTCCAAACCTAAACATACAATTGCATCTACGAATAAAATTAATCTGTTGATATATTTTTTGCTTCTAAGCTACATTACCAGTTTCTCCTAAATTTTTGTTATATACTTACTATTATAATAAGTATAAAGATTAGGGTTTAGTTATTTCAACTAAAATAAATTGTATTTAAGTTAGTAGTTTCGCTAAGATATATTGCATTCTAAAAGGTTCCTGATCTTGAACAACAGTATCTAAATTTTAAACGTATTTACTGCTGTTAACTATTTACTGGCAGCGCAAAGCTAGCATTACGGGAATAAAATACGGTGCCAAGTCTTTCTCCGGCAAAAGAAGCGAAACGAAAGGAGAGATTTAGTGTGGAAATTTTGGAAGTCAGCCGGGCTGCATTCGTGGTGGCGGCTGGCATTAATCTCGCTATGGAAAAATATTCTCGACTTCCGACCAGTTTGCTAACTGGACAACGCATTTTAACTTATTTAAACACTATTTATGATGGCAAAACACCACCGCAATGAAAAATTAGGCGCATGTAAATTCTCTTCTAATTTAAACAAACGAACCGTACTTAAGCCTACTTAAACAAATTTACAATGATCGTTACTTCTGAAGGTGACCCAAATTATCATGAAAAAAGTTTAACAGCCCTTTATTTCAGAACAAACAGAGGCTGTTCGTCGGAATCCCATGTAATCCGGACCACTTATCACGCGTGCAAAATGCAAATTCGTACGGGCCGGGCGTACGCAGAATTAACGCAAACGCTAACCGGACCGAGCGCGGTACCTCATGAATTGACAAAGTTCGCCAACATTATCAAAGGATAAACAAGGTAATCTTCGTACTCTCCGGCACGGGCGTTCGATGAAGTCTTATATTAGTAAATCCCAAAGCTTTCCCGTTGGAAACTTAGAAAATATAAGTAAGTTTAGAAGCTGAGCAAAGCGATTGCGTGAGTGATATAAATACAAAGTAAATGCTCTCTGAATAAGTGCACACGTGTGTTCGTGATAACGAAATTAAAGGTGGCGTGTGGAACCGCCGTTAGCACTAGCACGCTTTTCAATATGTCTACACATTATTGATTAGCTTCTAAGAAAAACTTGGCGCCTATAACGAGAGCAGACTTAGCTGACGCCGTGTTGTAGAGCAGTTATTCAAATGACGGAGCGCATTATAATTACTCTTGCTGATTGTTTTATTGTTGTATGTCCAATGTATATGTATTCTTTTTTTTGAACCTATTTACATAATTAATTAGTAATTGAAATGTAATCCTACCTTATTCTAGATAATACACATCTTATACATATATTTACAAGTAAACTCTTCCATATTATTTTTATGTATTTCGCCATGTTTAATTTAAGCATGTAATGTTGTGGAGGTAGATATTTTTCATAGGCAGACCATATAATTAAGGTAATTTATACAGAGTAAATTTCAAATCCCGTTCCTTAATAAGATGATAATCTAAATAGATCCAATTACGGCGTAATAAAGTCGCAAAGTTTGAGATAAAACATTAATAGTACCTACAAGTCCAATGAGCGGCTAATCTTCGGCCATTTTAAACGAGCTATAGTCTGCCGAATCCCGAAGCTTAACGCCTGTTTGTTAGCCGTAATATGCTTTTAACACCTGCGTTACAGAGTTACGTACCGTTTGAATGAGATAATGTTGATTTTAGACCAAGTGATGAGTTAAATGCATGGTTACATCGGAATAGCAAGTAATGTGCGCTAAAATAGATTCAATTGAACGAGTGACTGATAGGTATACGTTTTAAGAATTTACTGTTTTCATTCAACGCTATACATACTGTGTAGAGCTCGACTGTACTTGTTTTTTTCTATTTTGAGATATTATCTATATTTTTAAAATAGACTAACGATAATTTTTATAAATGTAGGTACCTAGTTCTATAGAAAACAATTACAAGGTTATTTTTAAAATAAAATACTTAGGCAATAAAGATTTTTATGAAAAGTCTTTCACTTTAAGCAATGAGATTAACTTAATACTAAATAATGTCTCATTAAAAAGTTGAAAGAAATAAAAACATATGTATATTAACTTTGTCCTACAGTACCTGCATATGATTAAAAGTAGGTAACTTTAATGGGACAGTTATATCCATTGTATAAATATTGGGAGCAAAAACGATCGTGTTATGTCAGTTACTCGACTCTACACACTCAGTAATTCATTTATGAACAGGCACAGGCCTTTATATCAAAATTCTAGTACATAAATAAATGTACAATTTTTGTCTTTATTAACGATATAAAAATAATTTCAATTAATTTTAAGGTAACGTCTGATAAAAAAAGAGTTATCATGTTAATTAGATACCTATGTAAGAAATTTTTGCACGAGAGATATATTATTAGATATAAATTTTTATACCGCCGGGTTTCTTGCTGAATTTATCTAGGGTAAACGAATTTTACGAATCACAGATAGCTAAATAAAATAAAAGTGTCAACGAATAATATTCCCTGATATTAAAAAATCAACGGTATGAAAAAACTAGCTATTCCATTATAGCCTATAAAACTCTACTGCTTAACATAAACCTCTCCCATAGATTGCCTCATAGGGGTATTTTACCATAGTTGCCATGCTTGGCAGGTTATCAGGCGATGTTACGACGCTGCTGCCCATCTCCTGTTTCAGTTTCTCACTGTCGCCTCTTACAACACCCGTGGGACGATATGGGGTAGTGGGTATTCTTACATTGCCACTACACGGTGGGCTCTAGGCTCCTATGAATATTTTTATTATTGCTCCTAGCCCTTTTCGGCGTAATAAAAGGTTTCTTCAAGTGAGGATACACTCAGTCACCTGTATGTACATATATTGTCGCACAATCAATATAGTAAACCGTTGTCATTACCTAGTTTAAAACGTTAACATAGTGATTCTTTATATTGCCACGAATACGTAGGGAATAATATAAATAAGTTAAAATTAAAAACGATACATCCGTTAAATTAGTTTTATTTAAACGTTAATTCAGAGAAGCTCATAATTTACCTAAAGTTCTCGTAGTTAGAATTCAGGACTGAGCTTTGCAATACACGCTTGCTGATTTACGAGATACACAAAATCTGGGCGTTTTCGCATCTTCTTTGGAGGTGTTCGTAACATAACGTATTAAATTTTAAAACATTGGTAATATAATATTACTTTCAGTATTTTATGACATCAAGAATTGAAATTCACGATCCCATGCATTAAAATTATAAAGACCATTATGATACTTACTTAATATTTCCAGTTCTACCCTAAAATATTAACGTTACAACTTTTCATTCTCTACTATATTTTATTGAATAAGGGTGACAAACGAGCACACAGTCCACTTGATGATAAGTGGATCTGAGGCCTATAGACATCTACATTTATAATCAATTAAGAATCAAAATGCAGATGCGTTATTACCCCTGAGGACTAAGGTGGAATGCCTCATTTCCATTAAAAAGGGGGGATTCTCTACACTCACGATACAAATACAGCAGCATTAAGCTGCTATTTCACGCTGGTATTCTGTGCCGTGGTCGAGCTAGTAGTTAGTGCTACAATCATTATATAGCTGCAGCGTGGCTCTACCACGTAAAATTTTCCAATTGCATGCATTTTTTTATTAAGTACTTTAACGGCAAATAGACCAAGGCTGTTCTAATTGATGTTTTGACACAATTGCTTTGTAAGTGTTTCGACGTGTTGATGGCGAAGAAGCTTTGGTCAAACAATCTAAAAACGCACACACGTAAAATTTGAAAATGTTAATGAGTTTGTAATGAGAAATAAGAAGAGTTATTACGATGGTTATTCAGAATTCTATCAGGAGCCGCAAGTATTTTCTACTATTTACCAAAGTTGACTTGGTGATTTGAACAATACTATAGGTGCGAAAAACTGACTATGTCGCAGACAATAATTAAGACGCTTGATTTTAGATACAAATACTTATTACATTTAAAAAAAAATACTAAAAATTCGATAAATTATTTTTAAGTTGAATATTTAATATATTTAACGAGTAATGTGTTAATTACGCCGTCTATTTTAAATTGCATTGTTCATGTGTAGTTTAAATACAAGAATATGCGGGTGCTTTATCATTTATTTACTAGTTCTGAGCCAATTCTAAATCATCTATGTAAATAAATTGAACTTTATGCATTGATTTGCTGTCTACGTGTAAAAATATAAAGTGCAGTTAATCTTTATTTCCTTAGTATTTGCTCTGAGTTGCTCTTAATATTTGCTCTGAGAAATTTGATTATCCGTACCTCATCATTCTCTATTATGTATCTAAGTTTTTTCTTCTTAAGTTTCTCAAATCTTAATCATAGCAAATTCAAAGTGTATTTTACGAACATTTCATTGTTTCATAATACCCCCAAAATAATTATATGTGGGGTAGCCACCGTATTATTGGTGCAGCATGAACGACCACACTTTTACTGAACCCAAAATAGCATGTAAATGTATAAAACCGGAGTGTATGTGGACCGGGACGAAAACAAAGTTCTTTGCTAGTAATGAGAGATTTAATCTTAATCCTCAACGATATCAACGCATCTGTATTTTGATTGTGAGTTGGTGATAGATGTCGCTCAGTACCAACTTACCATCAGATTTGTCATCCTTAGGTAACAGTATAAAAAAATGATTATTGGTTAGTGCTGTTGGTTCAAATTTTCAATAAGTAACATTATTTGCTAATTTTGATCTTAATTCTAAATTTGTCTATGTTCTAAATAAATAAGTAATTTAAAATTTATTTATATATTTAAAAATATTTTTAAATGTAATAAAGATAAATTTTAGTGGTGGTTAGAAATTTGTTAACCCAGTAAATGAATACAATTTCAAAATTTCATAATTCAAATAAAAATTTGCTCTGCGCAGTAAAATCTTTTAAACAACATATTATGTAAAAGTGGTACTTAGTTGTGTAATGGAATAAACCATAATCTAAATTAGAAGATAGCAGGTCGTTTATTGAACCTTCGTAAATAAAGTTAACGTTTACACCTATTATGCGCAGGCACGGAAGATCACAAATCTATTTGGAGCGCTTTCGAAGAAGTGGCCCCGTATTTACAATGTTTCTGTTGGGATAAATTGGTGCTTTAAATTTGCTGGTAGCCCAGGTGAATGCATATCTACATATTTTACGATACCGGAAGGCTCCTTAAGAGGAACGTCGGTTTAAAAATAGCGGAAAATGCCGGAGTTTTTTTTTTACTGCGAGTTTTAACAAGATCTACCTTATTTATGCTGAAGGGAGGATTTCCAAGGAGATTTATTAGTAGGAAGCGTGACGGATCAGAGATAGCTAAGGACTCGATGAGACTGAATTTAAATTTGTCTTTTATATTACGTTAGCTTTGAGAGTTTTTAGAAGGATGGTTAAGAATATAAACATTTTAATATACATCTATATTATGGCATTGAAGGATAACTATGGTCACCGACATAACCTTTCTTGTTTACAAGCTGAAGTAGCTATGAGCTGGTCACATTTGTCGCAGAAGTAACAACCTTTGGGGAGGGCATAAAAATAGTGACCGCGCTTTTAAAAAATCTTAAAAGGCGGAATGCAGAAACTGTATGCATGAACCCTAAAATCAGACCAAGGTGTGCATACTCGTAGAGCTCCTTATCAACCAGTGGACTGCCGCATGCTCATGATGATGTTGATGTTAGTATTATTAACACACATACATTCTTCTGGAAATCAGGGGTTGGGTTCTTTTGTGATTTAAATTTATATCTCTACATGGTGTAAAACAAAGTCGCTTCACACAGTCTGCACGTTTAGATCTTTTAAAATACGCATCCGCAACGGATTTTGATTTAGATTCACTATTGGAAACGACAGGTGGCGTTGTGTTGTTAAGATCTAAAAATTAACCGTGTGAAGCTTGGGGTAGATCGCTAGTTATATAATATAGTTATTATAGTATATATAATTAGTATATAGTATAATATAACAAAAAACTAAAGACCAACAACAACAACATGTATGTACCTACTTACCTAAATGTAATATTTCAATGACAAATGATTGACATCTGATCGTCAATCAAGAAGTAATTACGATAGATTTGAACGATCTGTCACAACTGCCACAATCGCACGATAGAGAAGCAACTAATAAACTTTGACCTTCGACAGTTGATGCATTACCAAGTCTGTGCTCTGAATTATAAACTTAAGGCAGCGGAAGACAAGGTCTGTGCGCACTAGTCTTGTTATCAAAGTGCAAATCAGTCATAGGTGGTGAGGTCATGCGTGTGATGCGATAAGGTCGAATGCGCTGACACTGTTGTATTTATGAAACAAATATCTCTGTTTCCTAGTGGATAAGATTGTGTGAAATACGTATGATAAAATACTAATATGTGTGACAAAGTATTCTACGAATATTCACAGGGCAAATATAAGATAGATATTTAATTTATAATACTTTATAATAAAAAATTTATAACATCTAATCATAAACTGACATTAAAACAAATATAGACACATTATTACATTATCACATACATTTTGATTATAAGAGCAAACAATACAAATATGTGTGTAATTTTACTCTTAGTATACCTATTTAATACTTTTCTAGATATGCAGATATCAAAAATAAGTATTCTTCATTTTATTTACAAAATTAATAAACTTCTTAACAATTTTATTAGTGAAATATATCCTTTATATTTTAGTAAAGTATTTCTGATACAAATAATTTCGGTTTTTTTTAAATGTAGAAATATATGTATTGTTACAATATATACCACACAATGGTGAGAGATCTGATGGGGAATATAGGGATGTAAAAGGAAAAGCCTGCATGAATGCATCTGTATATTGACCGAGGATGCTTTAACAACCGATTAAAAGAACATCTTTACAAAAACGCTGAAACCAAATTTGATGGACTAATGATGAACGGCATCACCACCAGTGCAAGGTTATTGACTCTACGATCACCAACCCGTGTGATGAATTCTGGGATAAATCTTACAAGATTGTCATGCCAGCAGGCACATTTTTGGAAGGATTGCTGTAAAAGGCTTGAAAAGCTTTTTAATTCGCTACAAAGTCGTTAGAGAATAGAACCCCAACCTTAAAACAATACAAACGTTTATTGACATGATCTCGGTTAATAAATCTACGTAAATTAAATAAACCACTTCTAATTATAGAAAAGAAAAACAAAGCCACATTCATTTTAAGAACAAAGAAGAAGCTCATTAAATCCAACATAACTAATTACGTGCACTAACTGAAAACTAAACTTTAGCTCTACGTAGAGCTGAAAGAAGAGTCTCCCGTGAAAAAATTTTAATTACCGGAGTATAGTTTATTATTATCTAAGAAGGGAAAAAGCACCTTACAATTTTGTGACAAATAAATGCCATTATTTATAATAGATCAGTTAAAATTAAATTGATAAGAAGCTTAGTTCGACCAAAATGTTAATTTAGATCTAAATGAATTTTACGAGTTACTTCTTAATTATATAGTATTATTCAAAACTAGTTGCTCCCCGCAAATTAGCTCGCGGGTTATTTGGGGTTTTAATTTTTGGCGCGGAATCCTAATTATTTTTCTAAAATAAAAGTAGCCTAAATTACTCCGTATGACATTAGCTATCTGCCAATAAAAGTCCTGTTAAAATCGGTCCAGCCATTTCGGAGATTAGCCGGAACAAATAGACAGACAGACAAAAATTTAAAAAATTACATTTTTGTTATAAGTATCGTATATAATTTCATATACATTTAGTAAAAAGCTTTAATTTTGACATTACAAACAGACATGGTAGAGTCATGCTGCAGCTATATTAGTAGTATAGTTGTAGCACGAATGGGTCGGCTCGACCGGGGAAGTACCACGCTCTCACAGAATACCAGCGTAAAATAGCCGCTTAACACTGCTGTGTTTCGTATGGTGAGTGTAGAGAACCGGAGACCCTTTCTACTGGAAAAGAGGCATTCCATCTTAGCCCTCACGGGTGACAACGCATCTACATTTTGATTAGCAAACGCGGATAGATGAAGATGTCTATGGGCCTCAGCAACCACTTACCATCAGGTGGACTGTGTGCTCGTTTGTCACCCTATACTATAAAAGAAAAAAAAAACTTCGATTGTATTTATTTGTATAGATATAGATAAAATGAAAACACTGCGGTACAGAGAAAATGAAAAGTATGTGAATTGCGTTCAAAATGTTAGCAAACATACTCGTAATGAGGGGGGTCATAAATAGATGCATGTATAATTTATTAGGAGTCAGTTGCAGTTTTTTGGCTTAGCTCGCAAGTGCTAAGACTGCGAGACTATTTACTGCGGCTTATGATGTTGCATTTTTATTTTATTAACTGTTTCGCTTGCAGATAGGAAAACTTTACAAAAAGACAAGATAGTTGTGTCTTAGATTAAATATAAATATAATATCCGTGTGTTAATAAATGCTGATATAACAATGAACGTTGAATGAACCGATAATCGCTTTCGTATTTTTACTAGCTGTTCCCCGCGACTTCGCCCGCGTTCAATTTAGGGTTTTAATTTTTTTTCGCGGAACCCTAATTCTTTTTTTTAATAAAAGTAGCCTAAGTTACTACTTATAACATCAGCTATCTGCCAGTGAAAGTTCCGTCAAATTCGGTCCAGCCATTTCGGAGATTAGCCGGAACAAACACACAGACAGACAAAAATTTAAAAAATTATATTTTTGTTATAAGTACCGTATATAATTTCATATGCATTGAGTAAACAGCTGTTATTTTGAATTTATAAACAGACAATTCAATCTTATTTATTTGTATAGATAATGGACTCTTGCATTTCAAAGTGCCTTTTGGTGGCGGAGTTTTGTTTGGTCCTGGTAAAGTATTTAGGCATTTTGGTAACAAGCAAAATGTCTAACATTTTTTTTTAATTGGAATCTGCGTTATATACAAACTTTTCCTACGTAAATTAACTTCACTTGAAAAATAATGACGGGACGAGGTACTCACAATCGACTGATGCTTGAAAGCCTTTTTGCGATTTACAAAGAGCAGAAAAAATGAAAAATCTAAAATTAAAGAATCCGGTAATGCTATTTATCAATGCCAAGCACGGTGATATGAATACTGCAAATCTTCTAAAATTACTCGAGGCCAATATCATTGGCGAAAGACTTAACGGAAAGAGACGGGTGGATGAAGTTAGGAGATAGATTGTATACGATTACATAAATAAAATGAGATATAAAGTAAATTGGAATCCATAAAAATAACAGCGAAACTAATATAACAAAAATTTATTTTTGAAATGTGTTTTTGTAATAAAACTAATATAGGTAATGTAGGTTTATGACACATTTACTAAACTGTTATATAACATGCAATTACTTAAAAGCTTTAATTTAATATATAAATCAGGAATTCACATAACATATAAATCTCAATAAAACAGTAATATTTTCAAATGCCACATTATACGTTAGCTTTTAAAACTTTTAAATGTTATTTGCACATAACATAAATATTTTATGATATTCTCATCTAAACATTAAACCCAATTTGACGATTAATTATATGAGTTATAATGAACTATGCATTTACTAATGTGTATATTTACAGACTTTTTGGACTCCACGGTATTAAACCCGTAGATCCTAGAGTCATCGAAAGTTGTCACACACATATTTATGTTCACCGAATTGTTTTTGTCGCCCATTTTGGGCAATAGCTTATTTTCTATTCTTTATAATGTGTCTAAAAATATTTTTTTTTAAATAAGTTTGCAGAATCTATCTTTAGTGGTCTGTTTTTATACTGTTTTTCTTTCAACAACAACTCGATTTCAGATGTATAATACATCCTTTATACACAAAAATGATTATTCAAATAAAGCAAATGTATGTTACCCAGAATGTAAAGGTTTACCTCAGTTTACCTACAGAAATAAAAATGCAATATTGTGTAAAACATATTGTCACTCGTTTCGGCACTTTAATGTTTATGAATTATGTAAATATTCCCGCGTTTACAATAAACAGAACACATGAGATTTAATCTGTTTTATCTGTCATTTGGAATAGTGTATCATGATACCTTTTTCATATTAAATTTAATTTTACATTATATTTTCTTTCAATATTTTCATCAATGCGTATAAAGTCATCGTTACAATACATAATATACATAAATAAAATATACGGCACAAGTCAAAAATTTATTTGTATCGTAATTGAAACACATTCGCGCGAAGCTGTTAAGAATTTCATTCCAAATTTGAATTTTAATAATACATGTTGAAATGTTCGTGTATTTATACGTCACAGCAATGCTTATAACCATGGCATCTAAACTCACAATTTACGTCTCTCATGGGAGACAAGCAGTAATACCGACGCAGGGAGAATAGTCGAAAAGCCTCAACGAATCGGTCGACAAGATCAGTCAATTATAAGTGACATGTGATGCAGTCCAGTCGAAACAACTTTCAATTCAAAGGATTCATGTCCTGTTCAGTTTATCATTTTAAAGAAAAGATTGAGTTCTCAAGCACTAAATTAAAGTACATTATTGAATACAATTGAAGATATATTAAATGTAGATAAAAACCTAAGATACATTTTGTACACATAAGATTTCGCCCGTTGATTGCAAGTAAATAAATTAACAAGTGCGTCGTCATTTTCGATTTCTATTATCTGACTCCCACCTTCATTAAAGGCGTGTTCAGAAACTTAAAAATGCCTCAGAATGAATCATGGCGTGCGATCCTCATGATATATTACACCGAAGCTGGCACCATAAAGCAAACGGCGTGGCACTGGCGATACAACGATAGCGACACTGCGAGCCTCGACAGACACCAGAGAACTCGACTGTTTTCTGTACTTCGCGTATAGGGTGTTAATAAATACACGTCACTTATATTTTTTACTTTTAATGATACACATTGAAATATAAATAAATACATTACTAAACAACTTCCAACAGCCATCCATACGTATATATGTATATGTTTCTTAGATTAAGATTCATTATGGCGACATTATAATAATATGTTTCATTTTGGAGTTGAATAAACAATGCATTAAATTATCAATTGGATTATTTAATATTCGTTTTGAAGTAGGTAATTATCCTTAATTTGATTGAAGTATAGTAAATGTACCTAAATTATCTGCTACCGCAAAAAGATCAAAACGAAAGATAAAATGTATATATTATTTATTGCATTTATATAAATGAGATCTACCGCCTAAATCAAAACCTAATTAGTACGATAAAATTCTCGACTGGATAAACTTATTCATTCGTCTAAGAATGGAGCCACCTGTGTGCGACTCCCACATATTTTACTTTCCTACACAGGGACGTAATGAAGCAATTATATATCGATATTTTTATGCATAAAATACTTGGCGGATATCTGGTCGGGCCACAGCAGACCGTCGGAAATAAAACAAAGCAAAAAGGTTATTGTTGGCGCGGGTAGGTGTGTGCCCGTCTCGGTTATCGAGCTTTTAACCCGACTCGCGACACGCCGAGACATCGACAGGATTTATCGCCTTACTGGACCACTACTCATTTGTATGTCCCCAGTAAAATAAATTTCGAATAAACAACCGAAATGATCGAATGCGATATCGAGATCGCGATGCTTGTCGAATGAATCTGCTTTCCGGAAAGACCAATTGACCGGCAATTCAGTGAAATAACAAACACGGTCATTTCATTTTGTTCTTATCGTTATTGTATTTGTTGTGTGTGTTACATAGAAGTGGTTGTCTACAAAAGCTTAGCATTAAATTTACAAAATTAGTGAATATTAATATTTTAACAGTGAAATAAAAGTAATGTCAATGCCGTGTCTTTAATAAATTTATCAATAGCAGATTTCTATAACGAAAGTGTCAACCTCATCTTACATAAAATTTTATGTAGGCCATTTAGACCATCTCATTTTACGCTTGAAATATCTTCCTCTTAGTATAAAGTTTCTTTAATACACTTTTTATTAATTTAAAGATATTATATAACCTAATTAAGAAAACTACTTTTACTCTGCATGGTTGAAACTTGAAGGTGTTGTTTTTTGTATTTACCTTTTATGTATGTATGAACTCTAGTTGTTCCCCGCGACTTCGTCCGCGTTGAAATTACTACTATTGGATATCATAGGTTTTAATTCTTTTACGCGGGAACCCTATTTTTTTTTTCAAAATAAAAATAGTCTCAGTTATTCCTTATAACATCAGCTATCGGCCAGTAAAAGTCCCGTCAAAATTGGTCCAAACATTTCGGAGATTAGCCGGAGCAAGCAGACAGGAAGACAGACAGACAGACAAAAATTATAAAAATTGTTTTTTGTTACAAATATCCTATATACTACTTTCATATGCATTTAGTAAAAATTTGTTATTTTGACATTAAAACAGACACTTGAATTATATTTATTTGTATAAATGGATAGATTTAAAGCATCGGAAACTTTGTTATGAAAACTGACTGTGAACTATGAAATTATACATTTCATAACGTTTAGTATCCTCCGGTCTATTTTAAAATATCATATACATTTATTTTATGCGTGGTAGAGCCACACTGCAGATATATTATATTTATAGCACGAATGAGTTGGCTCAACCAGGGAAAAACACGGCTGTCACAGAATACCAACCTAAAATAGCAGCTTAATGTAAAACAAAGCTGTACTTCTGATAGTGAGTGTAGAGAACCTGAGAACCTTTTCACTAGAAACGAGGCATTCCACCTTAATCCTCAGGGGTGACAACGCATCTGCATTTTGATCCTTAATCGAGGAAAGATGTAGGAGCTTATGGGCCAAAGCATCCACAAACCATCTCGTAAGCTGTGTTCTTATTCGTCACCCTTATTCTATAAAATAATAATATACAATCAGTAAACGTAAATGAGGATATTTTTCCAGTACCTACGTGTGATAGATACTATTTTCTTTAAAACATCTGAAATAAAAAGATTAATGAAGAATGCACAATAAAATAATTGGTTTCCAAATTTTTGAAAATATAACTGTGTAGTATTAATTAAAATAAAACACATAACAAGCTGAGATAAGAGAGTAGATAAATAAAATTCCATTTGTTCCGCAAATGATAAGATGGGCCCAATACTGTCTGTGCATTTATCTTGAAGATTAATGAGCCAATTTTCTCAGTCGGCTATAAAAAGTATTGCTAGGTCAAACTCTGTGGCCGCCGGCTACTCACGACCTTACTTTTAGAATTTAACTAATATTATATGTGACATAATATAGTCGTGGTAACTTAGAACTTAGGCATTCGTTCATCATCAAAAATTTTACAGTATATGAGCAACTTGGTTTCAATGCCTACCGGCACTGAAATTGTTAATTGTAATTTTAAGTGCTGACTTACTACGTGCATGATGGTGAAGAAAAACGTCGTGAGGAAACTTGCATGTCTGAGAAACAAAATATTTCAAACACATGTGAAGTCTGCCAACTAGCGTTAAGAGCCCTACGAACACGTACTAACCCTCCCAGAAGTGAGACGAGGCTTGTGCCCAGCATTGAGACGTATGTAGGCTGTAGCTTTACTTATGAAACATAATAGTGAACGTGTCCAATGTTATTGCTATTGTTACATTGTAAAAACATAAAATTTTAAAGTTAATGTTTTCTACAAGCAATTAATTGTCTTGTTTCTTAATACGCTAAGTGCCAAGGGACAAATTTAAGGAAGAATATTAAATTCAAAATAATAATTATAGGAAAATTGTTCCTCTTTCCCAAGGGCGGAATACAAGGAAACAAATTGGATTAAAGTGTCAAAGGTGAAATAAAAAACACGCGTATTCTTTATTTTCCGGGAACGTCAGCCCTTATCCAAAATTTTCAAGAGTTAGAATTATTGTATTTGAACAGTCTTCAATGCAAACTTAAAGAGATAAGGTTCAGAATCATTTCAAAATGTTTTAACAACCGCACAAGTCACAAGAGCACAAGATATAATCATATTTGCATTTAAAACGGTAAGTAAATATAAAGTGAAGTGCTTCGTGAATGGACGTGGCTATGTTTATGAGTCGTTTTATGACCTGTAAACGTAAGGATCGCTCGTAAAGTGAATCGCTTGATGTTTAGAGAGCTTAAGCCTTTTTGTCGGTTTACGGCCAACCGTTTCATTCATAATATGTTCGTAGTGTGAAAAAAATACGATTGCGTAAAGGGCTTGTTTTATATAATATTAAGATGCGTTCATGTTATAAAACTTTACCACGCCACCAAACAAAGCGGAACTTTGTTTCGCGCTCATAAATCTGACGGTGTACGGCGCGCTAACTTATTTTTGTTCGCAAGCAACACGGGATAGATGGATCCAATTCCAAATTATGTCTATCTTGGGAATTAACGCTGGGACGGGGATTCCACTTTATCCAAAAAAAGGGCGGGTAGATCGCGAAGTGGGGGGAGCTGTACAGGGAACGGATGGAAGTTATTTTGGAATTATGATTCCGGATGCGTCGTGCGGGCAACGTGTGTTTCACGCCTCGTTTCGTAGTAATATCGGCCGTTTGCAACCGTTTAACTTGCATCGCACCGCAATATCATATTCGCGTTGAAATATTTATGTAGTCTATCTTGGACTCTATGCGTAGGTTGATACGGGAAATAACAGACGGATGTACCTACTCGGTTTTATTGCTACTGCAGGATAATGGAAGCTTTTTGAAAGTTCTTACAAAAATCGCTACCTTTTAAATAAACAGAAATAGACATAAGTATTAGAAGATATTGTTCATTATTTTCAACTACTTGTAGCAAATTTCAAAATTTATGACATCATCCCAGTAGACTTTGCGGTGATAAAATTCAGGGTCACAAAATTAAAATGTCTGACGAAAAATGCAGGATGTGTGTTTTAATGGGGTGACACCGGGGTTCTTAAGTATTCCACCGGCCCACCCCATAATACCCAGTCTCCTTAGTCTGGCACGTCCTCCCCGTGATATATTAGTCCCAGATCGTCGTACATAATTTTGTAGAGGGTGGCGCCTCCCTCACTCCCGTCGCCCGCGAGCGAAACGTCCGATGCGTACAATACAAAGGCTTGTTTATATCTATATAATAGTATTAAAACAATATATGAAGTCATGTTATATTAACATTAAACGAGATAAAACATCAAAACCTTTATTATACGTATATAATTAGGAAGAATTCTATTGAAAAACTAATTTTTTGACCACACTATGCCATCGGTGTTACAGGTTTTAATTAATAATATTTTATTTTGTCAAAATGAACGTTGTTTGTTTGCATACTTTCAAAACATAATGAATAAAGGATAAGCGCCGTTTGATGTAGCAGTAATTGAGTACTCAGACGTCATTTGCAAATAAAAGCATTGGCGGGCACTTGAGTTTAATTACCAACAAGTGTATTCTGTTAGCCAGTGGCATGAGTGACTTAAGTGCAGTATTTAAGAGCAATAGTGATGAAAATAACTGAGACGAGCTATAAAGACATAGCCGCATCCGCGTTTTATACATTCAGTAGAGATCAGTCTGGTCAGAAAAAAATATTTAAATGTTTAATACCTAATTGACAATTTCTCTTAGCATGCAAGACCATAAAAAATGGAAGTTCTGGTTTTTTGCGTCTATGATAATAATTGAATTTTATTGTTTCGTATCCAAACGGTAAGACGGAGTCCTATAAATGTCACTCTGTGCTGTCTGTCTGTCTGTCCGTCCGTCTGTCCCTCGGTATGTTACGGATCTCTAGCTCGTAGTAACAGACTTGAATTTGAATAATTGATGTATGAAGAATGGTGACCCAAAATCATGCATGAAAAAGGATCAAAAACCTTTTTTTAAACCCTTATGTTAAAAATATTTTGTTACCAGGTCTATTTTAAAAACTTAGCTTGAAAGAAATTTGTTATTTCTAAACACTATGGATCATCTATACAAATAAATAAAATTGAAGTGTCTGTTTGTAATATCAAAATAACAGATTTTTACTAAATACATATGCAAGTGTATTATTAATTTTTGTCTCTTTGTCTGTCTGTCCGTCTGTCTGTCTGTCTGTCTGTCTGTTTGTTCTGGCAAACCTCCGAAGTGGCTGGACCGATTTTGACGGGACTTTCACTAGCAGATAGCTGATGTTATAAGGAGTAACTTAGGCTACTTTTATTTTAGAAAAATAATTAGGGTTCCGTGCAAAAAAATTAAAACCCTAAATTGAACGCGGGCGAAGTCGCGAGGAACAGCTAGTATTATACTGTATTTAAAGAACAAATACTTGACACACTGATTCATAAAGTAGTTTGTAAGCTATGCAAAGCATAAAAAATGAACATAATTTAGTACTAAGACTTCAGAATAATCAATCAAATCAGACAAAAAAATCATAATAATAATTTATAACATGTACGAAACGAGCAAGGCCCGACACACACTTGGCCAGTTATATTTATGTTATTCCTCTGTTCTGTATATTAAATAAAATATGTAGTTGAGGTTGAGATACATGGACATTTATTTGACCTATAAGTAAATGTTTTAACTTATTACAACACATAAAAAACCCTTAAAATCCGGATGCAAATAACGTTTCGTTTTTGAAAATAACTTGTCAAGTTGCTTGTGCTCAGGGGAGTAGTTTCTCTTGCTTGGACGTGCGGTCACATGCTTTATTTAATAGAGGAATTGCTTTTGATTATTGCAACAGATGGAACTATACCCACATCATGCATTAGGTACAGTTTTTGTGCTAATACTTAGAGTGAACTCTTTTTTAAAACATATCATTTAATTGGAAAAAATATACATAATAAGATTAATTATTAACACAACATATTATTTTTATAATACTAACTACACCTATTTACACCACTAGGCACCTCCATTTGGAGGACGTCCTGTTAGGAGTCGTGCCAGACAGTAGACGAGTGGAAGATTCAACCAATAAAGACTACTGGGCTACTAAACATTTTTTCTATAATTATGTACTATAAAAAAACTTCACACGAACGAAATATCGTTTAGTGTACATGTTTAAGCAAATATAACAATAAGTTAAAAAAATCTAGCTCTCCCTTAATACACATTACGGAATGTATAATAGCATATTAGTCCATTAGTTAAATTAGGCAAGATTCCCCACTCTATCTTACCAAGTTATTTGTCATATACGTTAGGGACGTACCTACTTAGGGCAAACGCTGTGGTTAAGTCACTTCATTGTGCGGCTCGTAAATATTAATTTTCGTAATATGCGACGTGGCAATGAAATAGCTTCTAATTTGCTTGGGTGATGTATGTGCAATATATTAGTATGTATTTATTATAGACTGCGTTTAGGCATATATATATATATACAACAATATATTATTTAACAATATATTGGTACCTACTACTAAATTATATCTTTATTGCGTTTTTCCTATTATTTTAGTTTTTTTTTACAATACACGTAAAAACATACTCGTCATCAACTTCGACATTAGTGCTCCCGACAACTACCGGCATATGTGTGACATGGACGTTACACACCGGCACGAGACTGCCACTCGAGAATCTTTCTTCCCCGTTGGTTGTTGGTTCTTTGGGCTAAATCGCCGGCTTATTGCCTTTTCAGCTACTGATCCGTTGGACTATGTGGGTTATTCTTATTCTACTGCAAATATCCTTATTTTTAAGTCTATCACGCAGAGAAACCCCAAGCATAGCCATCTCTACAGCTCATCGTTTTTATATTTTACATAATAAATAAATAATAATTAAGTACGGTAACTTTGTTGGAGACAATAATTATCGTAACGTGACTAACATTTTTGGCAGCTTAACACTGCTGTGTTTCGTATGGTGAGTGTAGATAACCGGAGACCCTTTTTACTGGAAAAGAGGCATTCCATCTTAGTCCTCACGGGTGACAACGCATCCACATTTTGATTCTTTATTGAGTCTATAGTCTATGGGTCACAGCAACCACTTACCATCAGGTGTACTGTGTGCTCGTTTGTCACCATATCCTATTAAAAAAAACCATGTTGGATTTAAAATATTTTTGAAAATTTAATTATGAAAAAATAGGTGTACATAGTACATAATGATTATTAAATTTAATAATGTAGTAGTGCTGTCTCTGTCACTTTAAGTCAAAATAACTGTGACACCACGAGACTTAACAACTTAAAATTGAGTACCGTTTGAGTATTAAGCCAATAGGGTATTATATCATTAAGATTGTCATAAATCAATATTTATACGAAAAAATATACTAGTAACTAAATCACACTAAATCGGTCAGGCAATTTATCCAATAATATTAAACATTGAAATTGAAAATTAATCAATACAGATTTAATAAACTTTGACCACATTGAGTCATTAGAAACAATATGGCGGCCTCATTGTAGATCAACACGCCCACGCGCCGTCACCGCAAGCCCTGCTTAGTTTATGGCGACCCTACGGACTACAAAATAATACCGGTAATAGTGTTGTTATGCGAACAAACTTTACGCGGGCTCGGAGCTTCTACATATAGATAACAGCACACATTTGATGGATAACGAAAGCTAGTTTGGCCTTTCTCTTAATCTGAATTTTAGAAACAAAATGGGAAATGTATCTAAATAAGTATATTATTAACAAAATGACAATCTATACAAATAAATAGTCTGTCTTTCTGTCTGTATGTTCCGGCTAATCTCCGAAATGTCTGAACCGATTTTGACTGAACTTTCATTGGCAAATAGCGGATGTTATAAGAAGTAATATAGGCTACTTTTATTTTAGGAAAACAATTATGGTCCCGCGCAAAAAAATAAAAGCCCATGATATCCAACCATAATAAGTTCCACGCAGACGAAGTATTAGACGAAGGTATTGCAGTTGTTTTTTCTTGCAACCTATTTATTATCAGAAATTACCTAATTTTGAGTAGCATTCACTTTACTAGGGGAGAGTGGGGCATGTTTATACAGGGGTAATTGTTACATGCATTTTTACCAAGACTTAGAACTCTCCGGCGCATAGTATTGGACTCAATTGGTTCCTTATGACATCGCTCAACTACGTAAGAACGACCTGTGCCCGCCACACGGCGTGATGTAAAGTGTGTTCATTTAATGTAAAGTTATTAAAGTTTTAAGAAACAACGACTTTTATAAGCACTATGTGTTCAGTGATGTGTGTTTCCCTGATATATTTTCTTGATATATCAAGCAACGCGGATGAAGTCGTGGGTATCAGCTATTTAGTAGTTTCTATAGTTGTAACACGAATGGGTCGGCTCGACCGGGGAAGGACCACTCTCTCACAGAATACCAGCGTGAAATAGCAGCTTAATGCTGCTGTGTTTCGTATGGTGAGTGTAGAGAACCGGAGACCCTTTTTACTGGAAAAGAGGCATTCCATCTTAGTCCTCACGGGTGACAACGCATATGCATTTTGATTCTTAATCGAGGATAGATGTATATGTCTATGGGTCACAGCAACCACGCTCGTTTGTCATCCTATCCTATAAAAAAGAAGTATTAGGAAAAGAGTATGAAGAAAAACTAGCCAAGAAACAAAAAAGTTGCAATTAAAGTAAAACTAAAGGAATAGGTAAGGAAAGGCGACGAAAATGTGTGGAAAAAAAAGAAAAGATAAGGCAAAGAAAAATATTGGATTCAGATTCAGACTCAGATACTGATGAATGGTATTGTTTAGTAATTTAGTATGTAGCGAAAGTTAAAATTCTTCTAAAGAAGAAGAGTGGGTAGAGTGTATAGAAATGCAAAATGTGGACCCATGTCAAATGTGTACGGGTTGTTTTACTCATTTATTTGTATTAATTGCAATTCTGATGAATACTGATTTAATACTTGATGTGATATTTTTGCATACTTACGTTTACAAAGATGACTATCTATTTGTTCTATCCTATCTTATTCTGTATATTTGAAACAGATGTGAGTGTCTTATTAATATTAGAATCAAAAGTTTTTTTAGTTTAATAAAAGTGTTGGCAATTTGATTTTTTTTTACACACATTGATTAAAAAACTATTGGTAAATCCAATTGTGCATGTCCGAAGCGCATTAAAAAAATTACGTATTAACATGATTATACGTAAATTTTTAAAGTAGTTGAAATACACAAGTTTTCACTAAAAACCTTATTATTATATTTCCAATTTTTCAATAATTTTATCCTTTATTATGTTGTTTAAATAAAATATCATATATATAGATAGATTAATTTTATGTCATACCTACTTCAATTTAAAAAAAAGTTTTGAAAATTCAAAAGTGCAAGACCCTTAATGCTCATACTCATATGATCATCAAATCATCATTCAGGTCACTCCATAAAGTCCAAGGCGAATTTAAATGTAAATATACTGGTTACTTTTAGTACGTAGTACTATTATTTATTCTGTGCTTTTAAAATATTGTAATAAGAAACTCTGATTACTATAATAATCAAGTATGTATAAAATTTGGTTTTTCGACTATTTTGTATTTGTACAGCGACCTTTTTGAGCCGCTGCAAACAACCGATCCAGTATCCACTCACGACAGCGGTTAACGCCGAATTGAGTGAGTGAGGCAGCCTATTTAGTAAAATAAATTATTACAAGGCTGCTAAAACTCCAAAAATTTCCGGTTTTTTACGTCGAAAAGAAAATTATAACCAAACAAAGGAAAATTAAACTACCATTTACATTCCATGGCTACCCACATGATAGATGAAGAGATTAAAAATAGATTGAGTTAAACAATTGATATTTTAAAAAGTTATCGTGTTTACCACTCCATGCGGACTTGATAAATCTACACCATAAGCCACTAAAACCACTCTTTTATGTAAAATTAGCAATTAATAGATTTAAAAAAAATATTAATAAGTTCAACAATTATTTATCTTTCTGACAATGTGCTTTTTATATCATTTATATGTTCAATATGATTGTTAGATATTATTTTATGCGACAAAACATTGGTATTTTGATTTTAGGAGCTAGAAGAACATACCTACGCGTTTTGCGCTTAAGGCATGCAATAGTAAATGTTATTCATTATCTACTGAAAGCTGCTTGTAGCTAACGAAGCTTATTTCTAATTTTAGTAAAAACAATTTTGTTTTACATAATAATTAAAAACACTTACAGCCAAAATAATGTAATGTTACTGCTAAAGTAGTTTAAAAATGAAGATATGGACACTATAATTACAGATTATTATTATAATATTGGCTAAAATGATTGTTTTGTATATAGCGTTTAAAAGTAAAGATTAAATAGTGATTTACAATTGTTGACTTTATTCATTGATCTACCGTAACAATCGATTGTAACAACTGGGCCCGAACGGGGGCAAGTTGTTAAAATCGATTTTTTTTATTAAGTTGCCCATTGTGAGAAAATAACGTTAACTTAAATATTTTTTCAGTATTATGTTACTAGCTGAATATTTATATTATCGATAAAAATAATCAAATGTATAAATTATGTGATAGGCTTTAACATATTGACAATTACCTAAAAATGTAACAACGTGACCCACTCTCCCCAACTCATGTTTAAAATTCAAAACAAAGGAAATATCCCAAAAGCATGTAGATTTATTACAAAATATTTGATGGGATCGTGATTGAAATTGAAATAAATTCAGTTGAAATGATAATTTCAATAATGCACAGCATAGCTGAATTACAATTTCATGTTTATTAAATCTGGATGCATTACACCTACAGAGCATTTTAGGTACTTTAGGTTAATTAAAATAACGATTAAACGCATTCCGCGGCTGATGCATGCGTGCATAAGCCATACAGCCATCCAACTAAATTATTTAACGTCTTCATTCCCTGTGGTGCAAGCAGGTTGCATGTCGGCACGCGGATGTAAAGATAGTACATGAACTTAAAATGAAGACTGACTAACACATACCTGGTATATATTTACAATTATAAATATAGTCAGAACAGACCAGTAAAAATAAACGGAACATATAGACGACCAAATGACGATGGATATAAAACGTTCAATGATAATCAGGTCTAGAAATATCGCGGCAATAAATCATAGTCGAAGTATAAATTTAAGACGGCTTTAACTGTAGTATATTATTTAATATTAAAGATCTTAAGGTAAACGGGCGGAGTGCCTGCAGTTCCGAGATAAGACAGCCCCAACCCCCATGCCCCACCTACGCTTTTTGGGGGGGTAAATGTGCTTTAAGAGCCGCCATACTTCAAATTGTGTTTAAGTTAAGATAGCTAGTTTGACGCATTGCCCCCATTATTGCATATCAAAGGTTTTTTGATAAGACCCTGTCCGTGATATAGCTGTTTTTTTATAGAACACATTTTGACTTACATTGACGTTTTATCCTATTTTACTGTAAAGATTTGTACCTGTAACAAATAAAATATCATTGATTATTAAGATATTTAGCAACAATTTACTGTAGAAATTATTAACAGTTGTTAAAGAATAATCAAATTTATACAAAACCATAATATTTTTAATATGAGGATATAGCTACGGGTCTCACAGAATATTTTAGTGGGATGTATTTTATAGCAGAATCACGTATATTTTAGCAATAAAACTAGATATCCACAAAAGGAACACATAATGTACAAACAGTGGTTAGGTTGCAATCTGCAACGTAATTCAGTATTACGCACACAGGGGTAAATAGTAAACGACGACGATGTCAAACTATTTTTGTAGTCTATGCAACATTCAAACATGTCAATGGCAAGATTACGAGTACAATAGAATCAGATAAAATTGGCCGACCTTACTACATTCCACAGGATTCTAAACAACATACCTACGTATGTTGTTTAGCAAACGTTTATTTTACATTGATCTGATCTATTTCCGAATTATCTGCCTGAAAACGATTATTCGTTAGAAAGAAACCTCTCATAATATCGATGCCATTTTAAATCGAAAGCACCGCAGTATTATTGTATCGGTATGGACAGATTAAACATCGGGGCCCCAAATGAACATGCGATAATTTATCTAACGTGCCCCCGTGTGTATTAGCTGTATCCGACTAATACCGGCTTTCGATATTCGGCGCTCGGTCGCGATTCGATATTTACGAGCGAACGAGTCGCATTAGACTGTCCGCCCGTAGGTAAATTAGCACAGATGCTCGCCACTGTTACAGTGATTCATTTCAAATTGGCTTTTCAGCGAGGAAAAAAATGTACGGACGCAGGGATTGCGGTAGACGCTATCTAGGGATTGGAGCTAAATGGCTTTTAAAAGAGTCTCTGTATCGTTTTCCTTTTCGACGTCTCTGTTCACAATAAAATGCAGAGAAAGAAAATTGAAATAGATTTGGTACAAGTTATATTCTTTATATTATTCGCTTATTAATCATTCTAAACTAATAAAATTAACTTGCACATTTTTTTTTCATTAAATTGAACAAAATACCCACTGAAAAAGAAAGTTTATCAAATGATAAAAAAGAAAAAAAAGAAAACATTTTTGCTTGCATTAGAAATTAAATGAAGCATATCAGATTCCTTTATCTACATATTTCTCCCGCATGAATCTATATGGCATGTGATATTATCTATATACCGATACATAATTTATGGTTAAAAAATCAATACAAAATAAATCCCGCTCAGCTCCGTACCGTACCAAATTTGGTACAAGTACATAAGAAGGGAATTACTAAGGTATGTGGAAGCACTAATGTAATAGAATAGATGAATAATTAAATGCAGTGCTTTTGTGGCAAGGCGGTCCCGGGATCGGCGGTAGCGGTAACGCCTCTTGATGACTATCACGCTGAAAAGGCCGCCTTAATGCGTGCTGGCGTGCACTCGATGAAATATTGCAAGTGCAAAATTGAATGAACTGTTTGATGGTAATAAATTGAAAGCATTACTTAATTAGGAAATAGTAGTCTATACTTGCACTTGGTTAAGTTGAATGTCAATGTTCGTCTTCACTAGGGAGTTACGCCTTTATCACGTATGAGTTAATAGTGAACTGAAAGTCTAGTGTAGGTAAGTAAGTCTTGATATTTGCAAGATATTTTTTTTTTGATACGCAAAATTTGTACGTGATGGTTGCATTACCCAATAATGAACCGGGTAAATTACCTTTAATATAAATAATCCATGCCAAAGGGTGGGTTCGATGCGCCGCTACTGCAAATCAGCGACCACCCCCTCCCTCCCCACTACAGCCCACCGCGAGCTGTCGACGATAAATAAAATTCACGTTTTAACAATAAAATGCATTTTCCGCAAATGCTTCCAGTGAATTATTGTTCGAGCTTTACGAGCTTAAAATTATATGAGCACGTGAAATTTTCGATTTCGATAATGCACAACTTGTGTATCACAAGCACTATTTTCAATAATACATTTGAAATTATGACCTAATAATAATATTATATATTAACTAAGTAATTTAAATTGATACAAACTAACCCACCGATCGTAAGTTAAAAATAAAAATATACGCTTGGTTGCCAACGTACCAGGGAACGCTTTTTATGTATGAGGATATAAATGCCTAAGATAATGTGATCGACCAGAGGGTAATCTACTAATGTATTTTTCGATTTCCTTAACCAAATCACCCTAAAAATGCCACGACCGTCTCCCTAAAATAGCATGTCACGTACCGACCCTAAAATACTTATAAAACATTTCCCAATGGTAAAAAAACAATGTTTTATTTCTAACGAAAATAGATCACATAGCCGCTTGATGGAGAACCAATAGCGCGTCCCCACGGCACAGATGGCGACACAAGCGCACAGATAGCAGAAATATGAATTGTGGCCTTCGATATTTGTCACTTGAATTACAACTCCCGACGGAGTTGGTTCGGCCCTCACACCTCGTTTGTGAAATAATCCATTTTTTTTTGCTGAATTTTCATCGACCATATATAACAGCCTAGTAACTCGCGTGAGCGGATACGATTTATTTATCCAAACGCCCACGTCATATAAATGTAAACAGAAAATATTTTCGTGCATTCTTAATTTAAATTTGTATTTTTGTTCAACTGCAGTTCATGACTAGTGCTCTATAAACAGAGATCTAAAAAATATAAACGTAATGAAAAATAAATAAATATGGAATAAAAATTTCAGCACCTATGAAGTGGAACTCAAAAATATTAAACAACTATTACTGCGTATATTAGACTCAATATCTTATGTCATAATATCTTCTTATTTTTCATTAGTTCCTGACATTGTACTCCAAGGCATGTGTCAAGTTTTGCCAAGTGGATTGGTGTTCGCAGTATCAAACTTCTCAAACCTTTCACGCTGCTCCCGTCGCCGGGCTGTGTCTTTATTTATACCAGATGATACGAGATGGTTATCCAACTCTATCGAAAGCCAAGCTTTTCTTTAATTGCTTCCCAAAGTAGCCACAGTATCTAATATAGACAAAATGAAGTAATGGATACTCACAGTTCACGATTATTTAATACATAATATATAATCAGTACCCAGCAGTAAGGAATAATGTTTACAAGTCTTAGAGTGTTAAGACAATCAGCAATTCGGTGGCAATATGTAAACACAACTTGTAATAACGGCCAGTAACACCCTGGAAACCAATTTGGAAGGTATTTGTAAATGTCAAATATGTTTGTGCGCACGTATTTATTGCGAGCATCCCTCACGTACGTGTAAATAACGTAGACACTGCGATAAAGTGAAAAGAGATACCGGAGGATAGTGTAGAACTACGCCTTAAATTCTATCCCAGAGGTCACGAAATAGAACTGTAATACTTGTTAATACGACTGCATTTTATTCGTTTGGTGTTAAACCTATAGCGTTTTGTGTTAGGCTGACGTATATACCTACAAGTGGAAAACTCAGTGCGCCACGTGCAAATGATTCATATCCGTCCCTTAATTAAAGAAGATTTTAATTGTATCGGATGTCTGTGAAAGCGAAAATAATGCACTCCTAAATTGGGGTTGGGACTTGGGAATTTATTTTGTTGGCATTTGAAAATATTGCTTTGCGTGCTTTATCAACATAATGTTGCCTACAGTTGCTCTTAGGTATGTCAGCTCTGCTATATTTTTTATTCAAAACTTGCTCAATGTTCAGGCGTGAAACTCATAATTCCCGAAAACCAATTAATTTTATTATTTCAAGGGCTTACTTCGTAAATAGCTTTTCATAATAAACGGCTCCATCTAACAAAACTCGAAACACCCTTAATCCAGTAAATTCATTTCGCGTATATAAAGTCAAGCTGCCGCCAACTTAAAATATCTTTCTTAATTACAAAAGCCTTTGTTGAACGTATCTGATCTATGTAAACAGACGGGGCGAATGTTTTAAATAGCATTCTAACAAATAGGTTCCGGTTGGGCGAAATAAGCGAAACTCTTTAATTAAGGAATACACGAGAGTCTTAGACGAGTCGATTTATGGCGCTAAAGATTTTGATGAAAATTTTAAGCACTGCAATTATTTAATTCATTCCAATTATATTAGTAGAGTAAATATACAAAAAAGACGACTATTTGCTATTCTAAAACAAAAGAGCTTTCCAGATAAACTAATGATAATGAGACCTCCTTCTCCATGCCAGAGAAACCGACGAGTCATGAATGCATTAACGTATCTAAGCTTCAGATATCAAGTACTGAGTCGAGTTGGCAAAACGACAATGCTGTGTTACCATTTGAGACAAGGCGTGATTTATTCGTCTGACTAAATAAGCCACCAATGCCAAATAAATTCATTGAATTGTCGACGAGCAAAACTTTACCGTACATCCATTCGATTTGAATTTCCCGGTGACGTTAGCAATGTTCGAATGTAGCCTGGAGTACTTCATTTGGTGAACAATAGATAGATCGGGTCCCGGCGCTCCGTACTGGATAAATTGACTGGAGCTTTAACTCGCGCCCGCCCGCGGAAAATTGGGGAAAATCGATTTAAATATCTTGAATGTGACGACTTATCTTGATCGTAGGAGTTAACCCACACTCGGCTCCATTAAGATGACTTTTCTTTAACAAACTGATAAATTCTCAAATAAACGCTTTAAGGTCTTTTAAATCTTAATATATAGGTCTACTTTTGTAATATGTACTTACGAGTATTTTTAAAAATATCGAAATAATAAAGGATAAAATACTTAGGTATTTTATAAAACTTCTTTTTTTGTAAAATGTTAAGAATATTGCAATAAAACATAACGAGGTGCCAATTACGAGGAATGGTCTTGCAGGTGCGAGGAAACTGGCGAGCAAACTATTAAGATAGGGACTAGACACAAGGCTGTCGCTACTCAGATTCATCTCGGTTTGCACGCGAGGACAATTATAAAGTTTTGAATTTTAAAGGTTAACAATGAGAATGTCCTTTCAATTTTGAATACACATTTTTAAAATTTTAAATATATACATAAAAACTTAAAATACTGAAAAGATAAAATAAGTCCAGCATGCAGAAGCTATTATGTGCAATTATTTTATTATTATCAGTTTTTAAACTTTTTATAAAAGTTTATTGTTTTTATTTTCAATTTTTATAGCATTCTCCTTTAAAAAAGGCATACTAAGGCCGGACTTACTTCCCAAAGGTATTCATTACTAATCAACCAGTGGGCTTGAACACAGCGATTCTTCGGTATTTCTACCGATATGGAGATGCTTCTACCGCCATACCGTAATTTCTCCCATAGAAATGTAAAATTTACCGATTTAAAATTTTTGAATTAGCAACCCGTTTACGTTTCTTATGTTTCAATCACATCAAATATTTCCTCAGGACCATAGTATTTACCAATTTTTTAATTGTATAATAATTTTAGGAAAATAATAGCGAAATAGATTGTCTACTGAGTCCATCAATGGTTTGTTACATATAAATTATGACTTTTTTTAGTAGTTTGAATATGACTGCGGCTATAGTCAAAGAATGTTGGTAATCCTAAGGTAGAGCAGGAGTTAGATGTACCAATTTGGTGTAACAACAACTTTATTGGCACTTTTATTTCACTAAGTTTTAACTTAATGGTTGTAAATTAATTTATGTAAAAACATTTTAAAAATATTCAAAATAATTCGTATTAGTTTTGTGATGTTTAATTACAAGTTAGAGTCAGAGTTCCTATTAACTCACAATGTTATATATCGTAAAAACATTTGATTGAATATTGTATTTATTTATTTGCATATTATACTCTTTTAGGGCCACAAATCTACATATCGTTTATGGGCTGCTCTAATGATTTCACATTTTGACATTCAGTGGTGTCCACTGCAATCAACTCATGAAGTGGTGCTAATTTAACGCACGTGTAGCATTAAAAAATAAATAAAGAAGGAAAATCTCAAATAAATACACGTAATTTTTACAAAATATATTACGATATAATTTTGTAAATAAATACAACAATACATATTCATAATATTGGAAGTTGAAGGTAACTAGAAGTGGTCGTCTAAGTAAATAGTTACGAGTACATTTAAAACTGTGTGACCTATTTTTCACCTCTGGGATAGGACCCCTCTGGATTTAATTTTTTCAATTTTTAATTATAACTCTATTTAATTCAATAGAAATAAAACATTTATATTGGTTCAGCCTTATGCAAGAAATGGATGATGAAATATTCTTTTTTGTATTCGGTAGCGAATAAACTAAGCGTTTGTCTGCAAGGCTACGGGCCGCGGGTTCAAAATTAATTGTTGCCTGATGTGGATATTTGTTCTTGTTCAATTTATGTATATAATACGCGTCTTACAAAAAAATTCACAATGACTAAACAAACATATTCACAATACGATTAGGATTCGCCACCTCATCTTCCAATGAAAAATATAAACATAATGAAAAAAATATAATACATTATAATACCTAAACTCTCACGAATGTCACCGAGAGCCCAGAGGGAGAGAATACAGACTTCTATTTTCCACTATTATGACATACCTTAATCGCTTCTTTTACTTTTCCTATTATAATAGATAATATAAACAGATTAATACAAGCAATGTACATAATATCTATATAAATAAATAAAATTGAAGTGTCTGTTTGTAATGTCAAAATACCAGCTTTTTACTAAATGCATGAACTTATAACAAAAACACAATTTTTTTAATTTTTGTCTGTCTGTCGGTCTGTCTGTCTGTTTGTTCCGGCTAATCTCCGAAACGGCTGGACCGATTTCGACAGGACTTTCACTGGCAGATAGCTGATGTTATAAGGAGTAACTTAGGCTACTTATATTTTATAAAAAGAATTAGGATTCCGCGCAACATAATTAAAACCCTAAATTACACGCGGGCGAAGTCGCGGAGAACAGCTAGTATTATATATATTACGTTAGTTATTACTTATTAACATATGTCAGTGCGCTTTACAATCTTCAGCTACATTCTCACTTTTCATCACGTGGGATAGTTGTGTTTTATTTCCAAATAAAGCTGTTCGTGTTTTTTTAATTGCTTTAAGTTCTAATCAAAGTCAAAAAAATCTAAAATATTTGAAAGTTTATAAAAAAATACCTTTCTCTTAATTATTAGATACTATTAACTTTTTCCATCACACTCATATTTGCAATTACTGCCATATTTTACAACCACTAACATAATAATTAAGTTTGTAAATGTTATTCAATGAAAAATAAATCGCACGTCTATTTCCCAACCCAGGAGACCTCAAAGCAAGTTAAACCGACTGCTTAACTCAGTGTAACAGAATCACCTTGGATTGCTTTTCGATATTTACTGTTTGATTTTTTCCCCTCGTGTCGAGATTTGGGACATTTACCGGAAAGAGGCGTGTACCGGTTGACGGTAATGGCCGGTGGGACCGGAGGATACGTAACCTTTCTCATTAACAATTTGCCTTACACTCCATGAGGTGCTATCTGATCACTTGTGTACTTTTTGCTTGAATATCGTTTTTAAACAATAAGAAAACACCGTATTGTAAATCGTTCGTCTAATTAAAGTCTTATCAAGATTAATTACCCATGTTTAAACTCTGTGCAATTTTTTTAATTAATGAGCATTATGTCTAATATAAAACTATTCATAATAATGAGAATTTATTTATGCTTAAGACTGTTAAGCTTCATTTATTTTCTAGGTGGTAGGATCCCTCTTATCTAAAAGCACATTGCACTCCGGTGTGTCAGTGCAAGTACTAATACCTAGTGCTTGTATTGATGTGTTAAATTATAAAACGTCAGTATATATTTTTTTATATAGGATAAGGGTGACAAACGAGCAAGAGCAAGTGGTTGCTGTGGCCCATAGACATCTGCATCTATCCTCGATTACGAATCAAAATGCAGATGCGTTGTCACCCGTGAGGACTAAGATGGAATGCCTCGTTTCCAGTAAAAAGGGTCTCCGGTTCTCTACACTCACCATACGAAACACAGCAGCATTAAGCTGCTATTTTACGCTGGTATTCTGTGAGAGAGTGGTCCAATTACATGATGTTAGGCATTCCGTCTTAACCCTCAGAGGTGACAATGCATCTGTGGCCTTCTATATTTAAATTTGGTTGCAGGTGTCCTTGGGCTGCATCGTCAATACCATGAGATGGTCTGTAAGTTTGTTTGTCACCTCAACTTTATAGAAAAAATTATTCGGAATTTAGAAACGAAAAAATACCAAATTCACTCCCTCCGACTTTTAGATGCATACAAATAAATAAATAAATAATTCTGCTGCGCACTAAGTTTATTGAATTTATCATGCGCAAATATTTATTGATGGGGACGAAACTAGATAGGGCAAGAAATTTATTGAAAACAAAGGCCAATCGGCATACATAGGTAGGTCGGATAGATTGACATTGGTAGCAATCAGACAAATTGGCTCCAAACCCCTCTAACCGAATTAATCTGATACGTAGGTTTTCTTAGCGCAAACTACTTCGATAAAGAAATATGAGCAGAGGGCCAAAGATACTCATCTAAATTTGATATTATTTATTAAAGAATAAAAAAACGAGGTAATATTATACCTATATATTTTACTATTTATAAAGTATACACGGGGAGTAGTACTTTTTTGTTTTAGACTACAAAGATATAAACCGGGCTTTAAGTAATCCAAACACCTTGATTACGGAACAATGTTTTCTTTACTGTAAAACATTTTGGCTATCATTACGACCTTCATCAGTGTTAAACAATATAATTAATTTTTATAACAATAAGTAATAATTAGGTATAATTTTAGTGTTTGTAAATATTTTTTTTAATTGCAATATTTTTGTAATCATAATTGTTATCTGAATTATATCTTCCATACATAGATTATACATAAATATCTTTAACATAATGATGGTTACAAAGGCTCGGATATATTCTATTTTTTCAGACTTCCGTCTACATTCGTCCCGGCACATGTGTCTACTTTAATAAATTCGACAAATCCACCTTAAATAAACAGAATAGGGGGTATTCCCGCTTTTGCCTCATCCCGGCTAAACGATGCTTAAGATATTTATTAGGGGATGAATTGAGTTTTTAGATATTAGACCTCTTTTCTGTCTCATTTCTTAACATAAATAAATGTAATCCCACATGATTAGGTGAATAATAATATTAGGTCAATATATTTAAGTATATGTTATGGACCAATGATTAATAAGGGCACTATTTAAAATGCCATTATGGGCTATTTATTACATTGTCTGGTTGTTATGAATATTGCCACGTAACTCAATAACTATATAAATAACTCAATTAGTGGTAGAGCCACGCGGCAGCTTTTGCTGTCGCACGGATGGGCCGGCTCAAACCGGGGTGGTACCACGACCTCACAGAATACCAGCGTGAAGTAGAGGTTTACCTCTGCGTTTCGCTTGGTGAGTGCAGGTGGCCGGAGGCCCTTTTTACTGGAAATGAGGCCTTCCATCTTAGTCCTCACGGGTGACAACGCATCTGCATTTTGATTCGCAAACGAGGATAGATGTAGATGTCTATGGGCTGCAGCAACCACTTACCATCAGATGGACTGTGTGCTCGTTTGTCACCCTTATCCTATAAAAAAAACTGTTGCACAATTTGATATAACCTAACTTAACCATGTTCATACTTTAAGTTGTTAAAAACATTATAATATTATTATTCATATGGTTTTTTTTTTTTCTTATCGTTTTCAGTAAAATGGGTATCCGGTTCAAAATTACTGTATAAATTAAAATACTTATTATATAATATATTATCCGATAATTTTTAATTCTTTCAATATTATATTTTAATTTATTTATGGTTAACGATTTTATCATTATAATTCACGCGGCTTTAGGGTGGCGCAAGGGCCATCCTAACCGCCTCTTAACCTACTGTCACTGATATTCCAACATTGGTGTAACGTTTTATTAGAACCCGTGGGTATCCTAAGAGGCGACTAAAGGAAACTTATTTCTGATGGTAAACTGCAGCCAACTTCAAATGAACAAGCTCCCTAATATTATAACCTAATGTTAAATGACCTGTAATTATAGTGGCTCTATAAACCCTCTAGAGCGGACCACAGAAGTACAAGAATTGCTAATTGGTGGCAGAAATAAGGAAGAGTCGGAAGACGAACGCAGAAAAGGAGTCCTGCCACCTATAAAGTCAGTAGAAGAAAGTTCCCGAAAAAATTAATTGATAATTTTAAATAATTGGGGCTATAAAATTTTTAGTTTTATACCAGATAAAATGAAATCCCCAAACCGGCAAAGGAAAACAACATTACATATAGGTACGAGACATCCGGTAATATGATAGTCAATCCGTCTGCCGAACTTGACGATTTAAACATATGTTGCCAACTATAGGTGAGGCTTATTCTAAGTCCAGCAGTAGACTGTTTATCAGAAAGCTAATAGATTTTATGTTACTTACAAAGAAATAACATCAAATATGTTCCATGCGATTGTTATATACGATTTATGGCGTTACAGGTTACAGCCCTCACAAACATCATGCAGTATTCATCCCCCTTGAGAAACATCCCTCATTGATACAGAAAAACTGATTATCTAATTAGAAGAAAGCCACTGCGAAAGTCTTCTAACTGCGGGCTAATCAGAAATTAATGAGCGCTTGTAACCGAGTGTCGTGGTACGATGATAATTCCGCGCCGCCCTGCTGCGCTAAGAACCTCATCAATTATGGTGGAGCCACCCCCGACTGGGCCCTGAAGGCTACAGTACACCAATTTGTCACCGCTTCTCTTGACGGAGTTTCCTTGTTCTATAGTGCAATTTTTTTTAATTTGCTCAACAATGTGTTTTGCTGTGATATCGAAGCAGTAGGTGATGTTTTCACAGTTTAGAATGCTTGTAAAAGTAAATTCATACGAGTATACTTCACTTTAAATAGTTTCAAAGTTAATATATTATCGAGATAAAGGTTCACTGTCATTTCTTATCTAAACTTAATTCCATACATATCTTTAATTAGTAGCGTAAAAATATGTTATCTTTTGACTTCTCAATTTATTTTATCTTAGTTAAAATTATATATAGAATGGTTTAAATTATATGTAGGTAATTACATATAAAATTATATCTATATAAGTGCAAATTTCACAAAAAAAAAAAGCTTTTTTTTTGCTTTTAAATAATTAGAATTCAGTCAATTCATTCGAAACAACAACAAAAAATAGACAATTCCCTAATTAATTAACAAAGTTTGAAATAGACTAGATACTAAATAATTTTAGTAGATAACTTCACAGTAATATAATAGTTTTACATTAAAATTGTAAGGATAATAAGTTATCATGCATTTTTAATTTGTTTTCTAAAATAAAATAAAGCAATATTAAATATGGAAAACTAGGATTTTACATTAGTTTAAGAATAAAAATAAATATTACAAATGATTATAATTAATCATAAAGTATCTTTACGACTTGTCTATTCAAAGCAAGCCACCGCCCAGCAATAACTAATGGCATCTAAGCAGTTGTTGTACCGGCACTAAACACTTCCGCTCCAAACCGCACTTGATTTGTTGTTCCGTCCGTACAAGAGTTACTGTCTCCAATGTTTGAAACATTTGGATCCATATGGTGGCTCCCGATTTACGTAACAATAAGTAAATCGGGAGTAGAGTAGGGAGTAAAAGTTTGTGCAGTAATTTAAATGCCAATAAATTTCATTTAGAAACATTTTTTGTAATTTGTTGGTTAATGAGGGCTCGCTGAGGCAGTGGATAAGTGGCAGTGGTTCGGATCCAGCATAGAACTGATTTTTGTATGTCCTACAAATAATTGTGCCGGGTATATTTTAGTCCATGTGCAAATCATGTACCTATGTAAATGCCTCTAAAATATAGGAGAAAATCAAAACAAAAAATTAATTTTCATTAAGAAAAAAAAATAAAAAATTTATACTATACTAAAGGCACATAACAATTACAAATTAAGAGAAAATTTAGAATTTTATTTTAACAATAACTAACTCGAACAAACAAAAGTTACTTAAATATTTCTAAAATAAGTGAGTTATGTATTGTTTGTAGAATAGAAGTTTTATTTGGCAGTTTGTAATTTAAATGGGTTCGCCCTAAACTGGCTCACGTTGTTATGCCATGAATATAAATCGTGATAAATTCCTCGCGGGAGAAGGGCGGGTTGTACTGGGGCGCGGGGCGAGGAGGGGCAGCCTCGAGGGCTTTTTTCTTAAAAATAACTTTTATCGAGGCAATTCGGTGGAGCTACGCGATTTATGGAAAGGTGGTGTCACCCCAGTAATTAGTTTTTAACTAGTTGTGATAAGGGTCCTTTGTTTTATGACCTCCCGGTAATAAGTTAAACCGCCGAATGTTCGCCGTTCGAATAAAGATGAGCTTAACTGGCAAAACGTTAATAATAATTACATTTGAAATAAGCAATCATAGGACCGTTTTTGCACAAGAAACTTTCACCAAAACAAAAGCGTTCCAAGCAATTGTTTCGTCGATGCGGACGTGTCACAATATTTTTATTGTAATCCATATTTTGTGCCTTTTCGGGCCGTCATATCGTGCGGGTATACGTATGATTTACACCCCACAGAAACAGTGAAAAAAATACGAAAGTTCTTCCAAGAAACTTCTTTTATTCTGAGAGAAAGTTGCGTAAAAAACTGGAGACGCTTACAAAAAAGCAATTTTCTAGCTCAGGTGTGTGAGATGTTCTTTATCTAACTTTGCATCCGAAACGCTTTGTTTATGACACCATATTTTTACAACTTTTGAGCATTTTATTACCTTTTACCGTCTAAATATACTTTTGCACAATCAAAAGACCTCTGGCAGCAGAACAATTGCTGTTTAGAAATACAACCTTTTATAAAATTAACTTTGCTACCTGTATCTTTAATTTCACGCCGCTAAAAAGAACAATTAACATAACACAGTTGTTCCAGGGTTCATTTATGATACAGAAATTTAAAAAAAAAAACAATGAAATAATAACGCAAGCCGCTACATCGTCTTTTAATGGACAGGAAAAATATAATTTAAAATACTCTTTATAGCTGCCATAATGTAACCAAGTAGGCCAAAAAAATGGTTGTCACCGTCTGGCATACCCAGTTTATTAGCATGAAGAGTGTGAGGCGGGGAGGCTTTATCAGGAGGGCCTTTCCTGAGGGTGGCCCAAATAATATGATATTGCTCGTTTGTGCGAAGCCCTATTTATCTATTAAAAAACGCCAGATTTACGGTCGAGTATAGGAAACTTCAGGAAGTTTTTATGTTGTTCCACCGAGTCCCGGGCCAATATAAGAGATTGATGCGTGTTATTTTAGTACGCCTCGCATATACCGGCGACGATACAACGTATTTAGATAACATTTAGTTAGGGTAGTTTATGCAGTTATAAGAGGCATTTAGAGTTTTGATTTTCATATTTTAAATACGTATAAATATAAAATATTCGAATAAAAATAGAAGAACAATAAAGATTTAAGCAAAAAGTTAAACCGTGGTAGCTCAGGAGCTAAAGGTTTACCCTAAATTTCACAATATGTAAGCGTCCCAGGTATTAATCCCGCAGGAACTAATAAAATTATTAATTGCAAATTTTAAGTACTGTTTTACCACGTGTTCGGTGGCAAGGAAACCTAAATGTCTGAGTAATAAAAAAACGGAATTGTGAAGTCACATACATACATTGGGGTAGCTTAGCGGGCACTATCAAGCCCTAAAATCCTCTCAGAAATAAGAGGAAGCCTGTGCCGAGTTGTGGGACGATTATAGATTGTAAATTTACTTTTTTAATTTTAAAACAAAGTAAATTTAATGGTTGAAAGATATAAATGCAGACTGTAATGTAAAATGTAAAAGCACGAATAAGAGTATGTAATTCTATAGTGATTTCTTATATTTACGCGAACACTACACATTTAAATGAAACTAATGAATGGGAATGTAAAATAAGTTAATATACGCGATAAAATCCGTAAAATTAGTTTCATTTAAAAGTATGTAATTCTGTTTCTTAGTCTTCTCTTTCCCGTAGGGGTAGGCAGAGACCACTTCTTTCCACTTGCTACGATCCTTACATACTTGTTTCGCTTCGTCCACTTTCATTATTCCCTTTATACATGCTCTTCGGTTTAGGGTACTCTTGACCTGGCCTTTTTTCGAGACGTCCCTGATTTGGTCTAGAAACGTCCGCCTAGGTTCCAACACTTTCCAACACTTTCATTCACATTCGCCTTGTACACTTTTTTCGTCAACCGTTCTTCATTCATTCTCTCGACATGGCCAAACCATCTTAGCATACCTTTCTCAATTTTTGTCACTACATCTTCTTTTCTTTTCATTTCTGAGTAATATAGTTAAAATAAAAAAACACTAAATGTTAATAAATATAGTTATCAATAAAATCAGAGTCAAGCTGCAGCTTATTGTGGCTGCAATACAAATGGGTCTGCTCTACCAAGGAAGGAACGCATTAGCACAGAACATAATATGCGTGAAAAAGCAGCGTAATGAAGTTGTTTGGTATGAGTCACTAGAACCGGAGCCCCTTTTCTTTTACTTCTAATGAGACATTCCATCTTAGCCCTCAGCTCTCTTATTTGAGAATAAGTATATGCAGGTGTCTATGGGCTACATTATCCATTTACCATCAGGTGTACTGTGCTAATTTGATATCTTTACTTCTCCATAAAGAAACATTTAATCTTAAACAAAAACATTAAAATTTAGTTTTTTTTATATTAAAACATTTCAGATCTTAATCTCCATCCATCCATCCATTACAGCCTATAAAAGTCCACTGCTGAACATAAGCCTCATGGGGGGATTTTGTCATAACTAGTTGCCACGTTTGGCAAGTGGGTTGGTAATCTCCATATAGATAGTCATTAGATATTATTTTAGCAACGCTGGAAAAGTCTTTCAAAGCCGATTATTATGGCAATTATTAATTATATAAATACAAACAATAATATTACACTTATAGAATACATATAAATTAAAATGAAGATAATTACCTAACATGATGGTTATTATATGAATATCTAGATATTAAACTTGTTTTAATTATTTTTTGGATTAGTTTTTTTGTTAGAAGAACCCGTCAGAAAGGAAAATCTTATTTGTTATTTTTAATATACCACCACCGGTTTTAATATTTAAAAAAAAAAACTTTTAAAGTATAGAGTTTTATAATACCACAGCAATAATTGCTTAGGTATATATACTTAAATGATCTCTGTCCAGGCTATATGTCATTTTTATTTGTCTTTATACCTGTTCAAAAAGTCTTTTTAATATTTAAAAACAATAATGTTGTAAATGTAATTATCGGTCAGTGATATAGTTTGCATTGTTATTGTAGGTGTGTGACGCATGTTTATTATCAACTGGGAATATTGGCTCGAAACATAGTGCTAAATTTGCCCCGGACACCCGATACTGTGGTATTATCTGCCATTATTTGTCACCGGATGAACAATGCGAGCGCCCTCGTAACATACCTACTATCTTACTCAATTTGTCACCAATTATAATTAAGTCCCTTAAAAATTCGGAATTATAGGTTATTTTTGTTTTGGTGATTAACTCAATATTTACGAATACTTATAAGAATAGCATAAACTTGGAATTTAAAACACAAATTAATTGTTCTGTAAGAATTACGTTTCAATACGTATATTTTTTTAATTAAAGTTACCTTAAATAATTCTAAACTTTGAATTGACCTACAATATGGGATATGTGAAATTATGATATATTGGTGTGTGGTGCAGTAATAGGTAAATTTTGAGCTATTTACAGCCTTTAAGTTAACCAAAAGACGTAATAGTCTTTTAGAAATATCACAGAATTTATTATTATTAATTTATATACTTTTTACTAAGATCGTGTTCGTGTAAAATTAATAATATTTTGTTATTAATATAACTTATCAGTGATACAAAACAATAAATACATTGTACTCTCTTGTAGCACTCATGAATAAATGTTATCTTTGGTACTAATAACTAGACTTAACATTATCTGTAAGAATGTTACACGTACGTTCAAAACAAACGTCATTTGCATGTAAATAATCGTAGATGATTACAACTCCATTAAAAAAGCAATGAATATTTAAACGTTCTAAAACATCCATTAAACAAACATGTTAATTAAAATTTAGTACCAACATATTAGAACTAAAAGCTGATGTGATACTGACTTTAATTTTTAACTAAGCTTTACTAAGTCTTGTTATAAATAAAATTAATATAAATTTTCATTCATCATTTATTTATAGCCTTTCAAAAGTCCACCGCTGAACATAGGCCTCTCTTGCGACGCTTGGCAGGCGGGTTGACAACCCCAGTTTTTTTTCAAATTTTTTCAATTGTTGTCAGGAAGATCTCGCTGCCTTTCTTACGGGAGGATATGGGGTAGAAGAATATTCTTAAGCCGCCACTGCACAGAACATTAACATAAATTAATTCATCATCATTACAGCCCTTAACAATCCATCCAAGTCCACTGCTGAACATAGACCTCTCCAAGGAATGCCACAAAGCACGGTCCTGAGGAAGAAACCGATGAGGAAGAAAGGTTCCCGAGTGACAACCTCGTACCGGTAGGCGAAGTGTAGGGTGTCCCCCCAGTAGATGGAATGATGACCTGTTAAGACGTGCAGGAAGTCTATAAATTAATTACATTAATTAAATAAGATGCCCCGTGTAGTGGCGGGCAAGAATACCCACTACCCCATATCTTCCCGTGGGTGTCGTAAGAGGCGACAGAGGGAAACTGAGGCAGAAGATGGGCAGCAGCATCTTTCTGATAACAGCAAAACAACAATGAAAGAAACTGCGGCTGCCAACCCGCTTGCCCAGCATGGCAACTATGGCAATATACCCCCCATGATTAAATTACGAAGAGACGGCTTCCAGTCCCCGGCGGCCCCGCTAAGCAATAGCGGGGCCGACGGGGCTGGCTGCGGTGGCAACCATGGTAACAGAGGGGCAGGGGGTACTAAGAATCTCCGGTGAAGGTTCGTTTGCCATCTAAGACGACTCAACCTGCCAACATATAATGCACGCACCCTGAGGACCGACGAGAAGTTCCTGGCGCTGGAAGAAGAGATAGACAAGTTGCGCTGGAATATTATAGGATTGTCTGAGGTCCGAAGAGAGGGGGAGGACATGGTAATCTTCGAATCCGGCAACTTTTTTATCACCGGGAGGGCGTCCCAAGTAGGTTTCGGATTTATCGTCTACAAGTCTCTCGTTAACAACGTTGTAAACATTGTGTGTCGACGAGGATTGCGTACCTTATAACCAGAAACACCAAACGGTATTCGCTGAAGGTCATACAGGTTTACGCACCAAACTCGGCACATCCCAATAAGGAGGTGGAGGAAATGTATGAGGATATATTTAGAGCCATGCATTCCTCCAAAACCCACTATACGGTGTTAATGAGAGACTTCAATAAAAAACTAGGCACAAGAGAGAACGGTAAACTGAAGGTAGGGAAATTTGGAATAGGGCAACAGAACCCAAGTGGCTAGCAGCTGGCCGACTTCATGGAGAAATAGGGACTCTTTATGATGAACTCTTTCTTCCACAGGAAGTGGATCTGGTCGAGCTCCGACGGTTAGACAAAAAATGAGATCGACTTCATTACAACGACCAGACGACAACTGTTCACTGATGTATCAGTGATCGCGAGAGTGAAAACCGGCAGTAATCACCGAATCGTGAGACGCACACTGAACCTAAACGTTTAGTTGGAGAGGTCACGTCTAATGTCAAGTCAAGGCTGCGTCCCTCTCGTCTTGAAATTCCAAAGTCCCGAAACCTTTCAGCTCGAGCTACAAAACCATTTTCAGTGCCTAGAAAATTGCAATGCAGTGAAGTGAATGACAAGCTCGTGGAAACTGTCCATGCAGTCGGAGCTAAGTTTTGCAAGACCCGCCGCAGAAGAACTCAAAAACTCTCCAGTGACATTCTTAATATCATAGCTGTTAGAAGGGAAATAAGGCTGCAGTCTTCAGTAGATTTGACAGCGCGCAGGAAACTGAACGAACAGATCTCCAAATGCATGCGGTGGGACTTACGTAACTTTAATACTGCTCACATTGAAGAACCGATCGAGCGGAACCAGGGCTCCAAAGTCTTTGCTAGAGATTTGTCTGCCAGAAAGAGCCAACTGTCGAAGCTGAAGACCGAATGTGGCAGCATCGTTTCCGGGACAACTGAGATTTTGCGTGAGATTGAGAGGTTCTATGGGCAGCTGTACACATCAACGTTGAAGCAACACGCAGGTGTGAGTAACGATCCAAGAGCAAACCTTATCCGACAATATTCCGATGAAATTCCGGACATCAGTCTGAGCGAGATTAGAATGGCTCTCCAACACCTGAAAAATGGCAAGGCCCCAGGCGAGGATGGAATTACAGCGGAGCTTCTGAAATCGGGTAGAAAACTGGTACTTGAAGTCCTTCACAAGCTCTTTAAATCCGTCCTCCATGGTGGCACTACACCGGAGGCGTAGAGCAGAAGTGCGGTGGTCTTGTTCTTCAAGAAAGGTGACAACGCTCTCTTGAAGAACTACAAACCGATTTCCCTTCTGAGCCGCGTCTACGTGCTGTTTTCGAGAGTCATTACGAATCGTTTCGCATGCAGACTGGACGACTTCCAGCCTCCCGAACAAGCCGGTTTCTGAAAAGGCTTTAACACCATAGACCACATACACACCCTTCGGCAAATTGTACAGAAGTCAGAGGAGTACAATTTGTTACTATGTCTGGCGTATATGGACTATGAGAAAGCCTTTGATTCGGTCGAAATTTGGGCGGTGCTGCAGTACCTTCAGCGGTGCCAAGTTGACTGTCGGTATATCGAAGTGATGAAGTATTTATACAGTAGGGCTACAATGGCTATCCGAGTACCGAACCAGAGTACGAAACCTATCCAATTGCAAGGAGGTGCAAGACAGGGTGACGTTATATCCCGGAAACTCTTCACTGCTGCATTGGAAGACGTTTTCAAGTTTCTGGACTAGAAAGGATACGGTATTGACATCAACGGCGAATACACCACTCAACTTCGATTTGCCGATAATATAGTCTTTATAGCAGAATCGCTAGAGGACCTAAGCACTATGCTCAATGACTTCAATAGTGCCTCCCAACGGATAGATCTTAAGATGAACATGGACAAAACAAAGATCATGTATAACGTCCATGTCACATCTATGCCGGTAGTTGTTGGGAACACTAAGCTCGAAGTTGTTGACGAGTATGTATATTTAGGACAAATAGTCCAACTAGGTAAGGCCAACTTCGACCGAGAGGTCAATCGACGGATTCAACTCGGTTGGGCAGCGTTCGGGAAATTACGGCACATCTTCTCGTCAGGTATACCTCAAAACTTGAAAACGAGACTGTACAACCAGTGTGTGTTGCCAGTGATGACCTATGAAACTGAGATGTGGTCCTTCACTGCTGGCTGGATAAGGAAGCGTAAGGTCACTCAACGAGCTATGGAGAGGGCTATGCTCGGAATTTCTCTGCGTGATAAACTTAGAAATGAGGATATCCGCTGTAGAACGAGATTGAACGACGTAGCCCAACGGATTTGTACGCTGAAGTGGCAATGGGCCGGCCATATAGCTCGAAGAACCGATGACTGATCGGAAAAAAAGGTTCTCGAGTGGTGGCCTCGTACCGGCGGACGAAGTGTAGGGCGTCCCCCCACTAGATGGACTGACGACCTGGTAAGATATGCAGGAAGTCGATGGATGCAGGTGGCTCAGGACCGTGCTTTGTGGCATTCTTTGGGGGAGGCCTATGTTCAGCAGTGGACTTGTGAAGGGCTGTAATGATGATGATGATGAAATAATATGTGTATCTACACAACATCTATTTAGTGTGATATTAGTCATAAGACAAGTTAATGCTTGACTAGAATTCCTTCTCCACCGGCCTGTAAAAGTCCCCTTTTTTTTTACACATGATTTGCCTTTATCTTCACGCTTGATAGGCGGATTCACGATCACGGGTGTATAAGCTGCTCCCCACCGCCGAGAGATCTCCTAGTCGCACGTCGAATTGGTTACAACGCCATCTATTGGAAGCCATCGAAAATTTTCAGCATTTTTCGCAGTAGTCTCTTATGACACCAACGAGACGAAATTAGGTACTACCATACGGTATGATATAGGTTAAATGTCAATAGGTAATATTTATCAATTTGTTTTATTAAATTTATTTTTCATTATTTTTAGTCAATTACATAAAAATCATAAAACCAAACAATCACGCTTTATATAAAAACATGTCTATTGATGCAGAAAAATTATCATGTCAAAATTGCAACTTTTACACAAATTTTCATATGAAAAAACAATATGACTTTGTTCTTAAGATAAACCTAACATCACTTCTAGGCGGTAGAATTCCCTTCTTGCCTTGATACGTCTGGTTAAGTATCATTCTATAACCTAACTTTGCCGATTAGCACAGTGCATTCACTGTTTCGATCGGATCTTAAGGATGTGCAGAGACATAATAACTACAGGTAATGAGGCATTACATTTTAGTTCTCAGAAATACCAGCTCGCCTGTTGCCTAGCAGGTGTCCATGAGCAAGTAGCAGCAAATTGGTATAATCCTAGTTTTACGGAGTTCATCGTGTTTAATTTTAACTTTTTAATTCTCGACATTTCGGACACTTTACAACATAGAAAGAGGGGGGAGGGGGGTTCGAGGTGTTTGACGTCTTCAACAACTTCAACTTTTAATAATCAATTTTTGGTCCGATTTACGCAGAACGAGCTTACGATATCTTGAAGTTTTGCAGTACCCAGTATGCTCGAGTTTGGATTTGATTTTATTAATTATGGGATCCCAAGCAGATGGTATCACCCAGCCATCTTCTCTATTGAAATTAGGATGTTTTTTTTTAAATTTCAATAGCCTTGGAAATCGCCCTTGGAGGGAGTCGGTGTTTTTTTGCATGGATTTGTGCTCTATCGATACTGATAACTAACAAGTTACCAATGAATGTACTTACATTTTATAAATTCTAACTTGTTATAAATTCTAACTTGCATATACAAAACATAAGCTTGTAGATCTAAAATTTCTCCAATTTAAGCCAACTTTATGTGCAATACCATTGACAGATGTTACGTGAATATACGCCGTGTGACGTATGGCGCAGTGCGACCAGGCCGGCTAATAAATAATAACAGCGCGAGTTAGGTAGGATCACCTAGCGCTAGCGAGGAAGAGCTCTTGTTTACGGCGCTACCGGGACCGTATTGTGGTTGCACCTACACTGTACATTTTACTTAGAAAATTGCTCATTTTATACGGCGTGTCTTATAACCACTTAATGAACGCAACACTCGCATATTTTGCTTTATACTTACTGTTTTTAAGGGTTTTGTTGAATAACACTACAAAAATAGAATTGAGTTTTATTTAGGTATAATATAAAAGTGACAAGCGAACGTACAATCCTGGTCGCAATTAGTTACTCCAAAAAAAAATGTCTTTTTTTTATATCTATTTAGATAAGCGTGACAAACGAGCACACAGTCCACCTGATGGTAAGTAGGTGCTGCGGCCCATAGACATCTACATCTATCCTCTATTACAAATCAAAATGTAGATGCGTTGTCACCCGTGAGGACTAAGATGGAATGCCTCATTTCCAGTAAAAAGGGCCTCCGGCCACCTGTACTCACTAAGCGAAACGCAGAGGTAAACCTCTACTTCACGCTGGTTTTATGTGAGGTCGTGGTACCACCCCGGTTCGAGCCGGCCCATCTGTGCGATAGCAAAATCTGCCGCGTGGCTCTACCACACGTGGCTCACAACTTGCAATTATACTAGCTCTCTTCAGGCCGGAAAACAGCAGTGCGTGTATTCTACTAGTAATGTTTGACGGCAGAAAATGTAAGAGGATGGTTTCTACCCAGACGGACTTATAGATAGGCAAAAAAGGATTCCTGCCACCTGGTAATTCCAAATAATACTATTTTTTTTATGTGACAAAATGATGGATGTTTTGAAAATCGACTTGCTGTCTTTTAGTAGCTTAAGGAATTTATACTTATAATATTTTCCCTTTACAAGTGTTGATCTATATCATAAGCATGAGCTGTGAATAAATTGAGTAATATGTTTAACCACTATCATTGCCAAAGGCGCAATCTATTACATCGTCAGCATGTTGCTGCTACACATATCACAGACGTGTCATAACTGCATAATAGACTATAATTTAATTGCTTTTAAAGCGTATGGGGCTTAATTGACATCTATAGATATGTGTAGCCGCTACAAGGACACCAAGTGAAAATAATTTTAAGCAAAGCAAACTTAATCAGTCTTAATTCCCATAAAACAGCAACCGAACAAATATTTAACCTAAAAAGCAATGAAAATAAACATAGCGGACGACGATTTTAAATTGTAACAAGTTTTAAAAAAACTCTACGTGTGAGTAACACACACATAAACTTCGAACTTTGGCACACTCTCCTATAAATCAAGGGGCGTTATACGCCATGTTTCACGTGATCTATCTATCTCTATCGCTCTCTCTTTATTTGTTATATTTGAATCTCTGTCCAGCATTAAGCTGGGGCTTCGAGGGGGTCCGGGAGAGGGGGCAACTGTCTACTGGTGACGTATTACTCGACTGGCGCTCGTTCAGGTCAGTACGTTTGCTGTACAGTGTTAAATATTCCCTTTTATTAACTTCACAAAAAAGGAAAATTAAAGCATAAACTGTGAAACAATAAAGTTTAATTTATATTGCAAATCGGACAGCAGCGACTAATGAAGCGCCTGATATGAATATCGATATCGAGTGCTAATTAGTTATCCACCAGCAAGCGTCATAATGTATGCCGGGTTGGCTCTCAATGCAAATCGCAAGTTCGATTCGAGAATAGACAATGCGACCACAAGTTTATGAGGCCACCCATACATTGACAATTGATGTTTTATTAACACACATTGTTTCTATTATATTAAACGAAAAATAGTTACTTAGGAATCTCTTTATTTTAGTACATGTGGGGCGTAAGAAACGACTATGGGAAAAGGCCAGAAGGATCATATGGCCTTTAATATACAGGTTTATTTTTCAAAGACTAGCCAAATTTTAAACTTAAGTTCAAATATATAAATAAAATTATATACCGTTATTGCAGTTTTTGAAAATACGAGTAACTAAGGCTTCTACTTTTATTTGAAATTATCTCAAATTGAATGTGATTTATGGCCAACAACGTTTTTGCCTACCGATCGATCCTTACGAATGTGTACGTGCACAGTAAAATCAGTTAAAATAATGCATTACCACATATTTAGAATTTAAAGATAAAAAGGATAGAATGTTTGAGATTATTTTATTAATTTTTCTTTACCATTTGCATAAATTACTTGTTCTGAGCCTTCTCTGCAAATTTGGCCGGTTATTGCAAAATAATCCTGTATATACCATATCCTATATTACAGAATCTAATCTTTCCCTTATGGATGAGGGTTATGTCTATTGTCTAGTACTAAATCACCGCTATTTGTTAAATAGAAACTAAGATACTATTCTGTTACCAAACATGGATCTTTTCCTAAAACTGCAAAGCACTTATCTGAGCCATTTAATCATCACTTTAGTTAGTGTAAATATTACATAATTCTGACGCTAATTATAATTATTATATTTTTCGTTTTTTATTTATGTAGAGGATATTATGTTAAATAGACTCTAAGAGTAAAATTATCATAATTTTCTTGTATTAAATCAAATCACAGGATAATATTTCATGAAATGCAAAGTCATTATCACACCTCAACATTAGCGTTGCGCTGTCTAGTCGTTTGTAAAAGCGAGTAATGGCCGACACGTGATTCGACTACTAATTAACCAAACTAGTTATCAATAATAAAATTAACATATCCTATTTTTAATTTATCATAACAGATATATTTATCGAATTGAATTTAAATAACATTTGTTTAACTTAAAATACCGTTTTTGTAGTACTATTAATTTAAAGTGTGTTTACGAATTTCTGTCCAATTAGAATTATGTCTGAAATTAGTAGGTATCTGTAATTTCTTACCGGAACTCAGATCACATCGAAGAGCTTGTAAAGGTGTCATTATCCCTACTCTTACTTGTTCCGACTAATTCGTAAGTCGTTATAAATATCGTTTGGTTGTCGCACATCTCATTGGTGGGCAATAAATACAGCGTTATCTTTCGATATCGACCGCGTGCCGCACTGCTCCGCCACGACCTACCCTCTCTAATGAATTACACAATGAACTCTCATTTAAATACAGAAAAAAGCTTTTAAAGGCACATATCAAAATACCCACAAAGCCTACTAAGACAGGACACAGATTTATAGCGCTCCCTTTGTTAAATTACGTAATCTCAACGTGAAGCCGCGATATAAATGGAGGTAAATGAAAATAAATGTAGTTCTACGTTCTGAAGCTCACCCACCTATTTACATTGTGGTTAGACATAAATCTGATTCTGTTTAAAGGTAATCTATTCTAAAAATTACCTGTTAAATCACATTTAGGACAGATAACACATTGTTTGGGTTATGTGGCCAAGAAAAAAAAACTTTTGTCGGCCAAATCAGATGTAATTTGTAGCCTTCGGGGTGGCATGGATTGTTATTCGTCGTTTTATACATTATGTAGAGAAACCTATGTCTCCGTGGATGTAACTTGACGTAAGTCACTGATGAATAGGAAGATTTTTCTAAGCAATAAAGTTATTTAATAATTATGTCAAACTTAAGTGTTTAGTTTTTTATAAAAATTAAATGAGAAACTAACTGTTATATATATAACAGACTAACGTCGTATCTTTCTTTATTTTCTAACACAACCTGATAACATTTGGAACTATGATACTCATAAATATTTCACATGCTTAAATCAAACTTCTAATCGGTAGATGCGTGAGTGAGTATCGAATTAAAATTAACGAGTATTTATTGTCTAAGTTTGGGTCATCGCAACTAGCCTCGTGGCGCTAGGCCGGGGCGTATTTAAACTGCTTCGGTTTGTTTATGTACTAAGCTATTCTTCTATATACCTATTTATTATTTATATATAAATAATAAAATACACTGTAACAATGAAAAAGAACTATTAATTTCGTTCATATGAAGAAACTACCACAAGTGTTTACAATAACTAGATACAACTAGGGTTCATATCTCAGCAGGAACCATAATTCATGCTAAAACAAAAATTGTTACTTTTCTGGTCTAATTGAGTTATGATTGTCCCCGTGTGTCAAACCACTGTATTCCAGCCTTCACAGATAATAAATGAGCAGACAGTCCACCTGATGGTAATTGTATGCTGTGGCTCACACACATCTATGTATGTCTATCCTCAAAATCAAAATGCAGTCGCGTTTATACCCCTGATGACTAAGATAAAATGCCGTTACTAGTAAAACAAAGATTTCCTCTTCTCTACACTCATCATACGAAACAAAACAGCATTATTCTGCTGGTACACTGTGAGAGCGTAGTCGCACCCCGGTCGAGCCGACTCAATCGTGCTACAGCCATATATAGCTGTAGCGTGGCTCTACCATATTAAATATCCAATACCTCCTCCAATTAAAATGATTAAATTTTATCGAACATAGATAGGTAAAGACGAATGAGTACTTCTGCGTTTACACTTGTAGCATTATTATCCTGCGCAGTTAACATCTAACTTCGAAAGTTGTAGTTTGTGATCGAAATCGACTAGGAATTGTATACATATTATTGTATTGAATAAAAGTAGTAATGAATTAAAAGCCATATTATAATACTTAATACTTCATAGAGTTTTATTCAGAATATCCTTAGACTTGTCTGCTTTAAAATTAAATAATTTGAAGGCTCCCTAGAGTAGGCAGGTATATTTAAAAATATTAAACGAATAACAAAATATCATAATACACAGAACAATATAGGAACAACCTGCAGCAAAGTAAAATTTTCTTTGTATTTAAATTTTACTACTTTATTTCATTTTATTACATTAACTAAACAACTAACTACAAAAACTAAATTAAGATAATTATATTCCTTTCTCTGTAGTTTGTTCTTATTTTAAAGTAAAATAACGTAGCTCACTACACAAACAGAGAATTTGTGTACTGATCTACGTTATTATTTTATATATTTTTCAGTAGTTTATTAACTTGAATAAAAATTTAAATAATATCTTTTCCTACTTTTTTAAAATTTTTTCGGATATTTTCCACAATATCATATTTATTTTTAAATATCTTTAAACGACCGTGCTTTATCTATCGAAGGTCTGGGCCAATGAAATAATAAAAGCAGACGTAGCAACAAAATTATAGGAGTAATTAGTGATGCGATGCGCAACGCAAGATCGATGTACCTATGAAGTAAATATTGTAAGTTTACTTGGTAGATACGTAATGTAAAGTAAATGTTAGGTTGAATATGTATAGTATAATATATGTAGAACAGCAAGGCACATGCCTCCTTTCATTTATTAAAGGATTATGGAGCGGCAGACACTTATTGTCTCTACTCCAGTGCTTGTTGGCGGACTTCACATGCGTTCAAAATACTTTCAATCCTTAGACTTGCAGATTTCCTCAGAATGTTTTTCTTCATCGCCAAGCACGTGATAAATCAGCACTTAAACGCATAAAGGTTTGCGTGTAGAACAGCCATAACTTGAAGTAGGCACCATAATAAGTATCATTTATTTAAAAGATTTTCCAATTGATTATTAACTTTAGGTATACAATTTATGATTTATTTGCAATGCGTATTAAAAGAGTTCATCAAAAAAAAATCAAATTTAAATGTTTAAATTAAAATTCAGTTTCCAAAAAGGTTGAAATGCTATGGAAGAACGAGAGTTTAGGTAACAAGGAAATTACGTCTTTATATAGATACTAAATTTGATGCGAGATATTGTCGATGTGTAATATTTTTATCGACAAACTGGCTTACAATTAGCACAGCACTATATATACACTCGGGTGCGAGCCCACAAATCATACTGATAGCATCTTCTACAAATTTGAATCGGATCTTATTTATGATTTGCCTTTTTCACGGCTACATTTTAGGAGAAATTTGAGAACAAAACGTTTATAAATGTTTTGGAGGTTACTGTTTACCTAATAATATTGACCCCGCCCCTTTATAAATACTTTATATTATTTTCAAATAAAAATTAAAGATATCTATTTTAAGTTCAATTTAAAATATAATGTAAGTAGTACATTTTCAGTGAGAAAAATGGAGAAGCTTCCCACGATACCGTATTCATCATTCGTAACAATATAATAATCATAACAAAGGCATGTACGAAACCCCGTACTTGGTTAAACAGTAATCGCATAAACAAACCCCAACAATAAAGCCAAATAAACGCTCAAGCACGCCATCCAATCACACCTTGAATCGCACATAAAGACCCATGAACACCGGTTGAATTGAATATTACACCGTTCAACAGAAGTACTCAAATATCGCAGCCCCAACTATACTCGGTCGGATAATATCGAGTGCGAAACTAGAGTTCGTGCTCATAAACCCATTTATGAGCTGCTGAAGAGCCCTCTTCGATAAACATGCCATAAAAGTTCGGTTATTCGACGCTAGATGGCGACACTAGTGGCAGCTTAAAGCTGCTTTTACGATTTTACTGCCATCTATGAAGCTTTTAAGAATTTAAAGTCCTATGAAAGAGAAAGCACGTAGTTCCGCTTCCAGTCCGACGGTCTATGCAAGAAGGTCAAGCGTGAGTCGTGTTATTATTTAATATACAGTTTAAATACTTAAAAATTTGATTTTCATATTATTACTTTCATATTATCTAATTATTTTAAATTGCCGTTGTTGTTAAAAGTAAAATATTATTAGATATGTCTAAAAATGTTATTTATTATTATATAATGTAATAAAAATCCTGAACATGTATGTTCTATATATTATAATATAATATGTAGAACATACATGGCCGGGATTTTTATTATGTATGGAACATATTATCTTTTTTTTTATAGTAAAAGGATGACAAGCGAGCACACAGTCCACCTGATGGTAAGTGGTTGCTGTGGCCCATAAATATCTACATCTATCCTCGATTACGAATCAAAATGCAGATGCGTTGTCACCCGTGAGGACTAAGATGGAATGCCTCTTTTCCAGTAAAAAGGGTCTCCGGTTCTCTACACTCACCATACGAATTACAGCAGCGTTAAGCTGCTATTTTACGCTGGTATTCTGTGAGAGCGTGGTCCTTCCCCGGTCGAGCCGACCCATTCGTGCTACAAATATACTACTAACTGTATGTATGGAAGTCCGTAGTCTCTGCCTCCCTAACTTTTACGAATGTTACCCAGAAAGTTTACGTATGTATTAATAATAATATGATATTCTATCCACGTGAGGTCTTTCAGGTTTGCTACAACCCTCTTGCTTATTTCTGTAGCCAAACCAGCAGCGTAGGTACCCACTATTATGATCTGTTTGGTGGATAAGATAGACAATACAATGGCAGGCTATGCGATTATTTTGTCATTTTAGCTCTTTGGGATGAGAATTTTTGTGTACTTACATGGAACACTTCTGGACAGGTGTTACTTTTACGGACAGTGTCTACCGTTGCAGATTTATCTTACAGACTTTACTTTACTGTTACTTTTAACACTCTTTAGTTAAGGTCATAGACGCGGTGACACTCTTGATAATTCAGATTAAAGCCTCAGCCTGAAATATTTAAGTAGATACTGATGATTGGCAACAGAAGTGGGTAAAAAGGCGGTATCTACTTATCAGGACTACTAGGTACAAATGAAACACCTTAAAATGTTTTGTACATTTTAATTCACTTGTTAAACACGGAAAGTCAACCGTAATTAATCAGATTTTCATAGATATCTAAAACTAATAGGCGCTCTTGCTTATATATCATTGAAATTCCGCTATTAATCAACAGACGAATTTTAAAGTCGACAACTTATAGGTAAAGAACTATATCGATATGAAACATGTTCACAGAATAAATCTTAATAAAATTGATCTCATCTTAAATAACATCATCTTGGGGCGAAGTCTGTAGACGTGAAACCTGTAGAGTAAGCAAAAAAAGATTTATTGATCAAAATTATGTATACATGCCCACTTGATATTGCGCTATATGTTGAGCATACCAGACACAACCGTCTTATAATTACATGGCTTTAATTATTTTTTACTTTAAATTGTTGCTCTTTAGTACTACACTTCACATTGTGAAGGTAATTATGTTAATAATCACAAGAACAGATAATTAGTCCAGACTCGGTATATAATAATTTAAAATTAAAAAATTTGTACAGCCGACTTCAATATAAATAATTAAGAATAACTCAAAAACTATTGGTCTGACCTTGATCAAATTCATATGAGACCACACGTGAAGTACCAGCTATCAAGTAAAAAAAGAATCATCGATATCGGTTCACCCAGTAAAAAGTTATGAGGTAACACACATAAAAGAATAAAATCAAAAACATACAGTCGAATTGAGTACTGTCTCCTTTTTGAAGTCGGCAAAAAAAACTAAAAGAAAGTAAATTCATGTTGTTCTATATCATTGTAGAAGAAGTATAAATTATGTAAAAACGATCTGCAGTAAGGTTTTTTTTAAAGATTTTTAACATTTAGGTTGTAGGTATAAGATGAATTTTATGACACGCTAAGTGTCATCAAAAAATCAATTATTAATGTTTTTTGGAGATAAAATATTTTTTGGTATAAATAGAGCCTTATTAAAGTGGTACATAAAAATATTTACAAAATTTATTGAATGTTTACTTTAATAAGGTAATGATTTTAATTGTTTATAAAATACGCTATCTACAAAACTAAGTAGTAGTTGTAATATTTTAGAGGTTATAGTCATTCAAGCAAGCCAATTATTTCTTCTAGACGCATAATTTCAGTAAAAAATATTAATTAACGATAAAGCGCAATTACTCTATAACAATTCAAAAGTAGTAGTGACAATATTAGGAGTGGGAGTGAGGGAGAATGGGAGTGAGTTGAAGAATTTTTATCATCGTAGAGTATTTCTTAGAAGTACGGATTACAAAAGAGCGCACAGTCCTCCTATTGGTCAGTTAATGCTGTGGCTCATAGACAAATACATTTATCCTTAATTAAGAATCAAAATGAAAATGCGTTGACACCCGTGAGGAATGACTCGTTAGCAGTAAAAATGATTTCCACATCTCGTCACTATTCAACTGAAGTTTCAGAAAATAAATATGTTTATAAAACTTGCACCGCGCGTAATTTACTATGCTCTAATTGAGAGGCAGGCAGTTTGTCTTCTGGTTCGCAGACGACGTTGCCTGATGGGTCACTTTGAAATTGAAGTTTGTAGTAGTCTAAATTACCAGGATTTCCGTGTGGAGGTTACTCAATGTATAGTTATGTAATGTTAATGAATGTTATTGAAAAACATTTTATTTGTTTATTCTCGGTTTTATTTTGAATGTTTAATTTATTTTAATAACATAGTTGTAAGTAAAGGAATAATTAATCACTGTTCGATTGGAATATACGGACTTCTGCTCTGACATTATTAGCAATGAGACATTTGTTGGTATTTGCTTAATATTTTGCGTTTGAAATGATTTGGTGGATTATTTGAGTTTAATTCATAAAATTTATAAAATTGGCAGGTAACGAAAAAATTTTGGTATAATGTTCGCATAAATTTCAAACGTAAATTTAATTATAAAAACATAAACACATTTCTGTGCTGTAAATCAAAGAGTTTACAAACAGCATGTTACGTACCAAATACAAGCCGAATTGGTATTTTGAATAATGGGTGCGCGTGTTTATTCTGCTGACAGTACAAACGAAAACTGGTTTGAGCGTGGTGGTGTAACGCTATAGGCAGATACTAATGTATTGTTGTTGTATCCGTTCCTCCGAATGCCTCAGATTGTTTTGCATCTAATTATTTATAAATTGTCGGCCCATACAACTGAGGGATTTACGAACCGACAAGGAGTTCATAATTTATACGCTCTTTGTGAGCTTTGGCAAATTTTATTAATTTTACATACATAACGAAGGTGTCCATAAGTAGAGATAAGTTTATGTTCTTATTGTATTGTCGACTTTTACTTTTACTACTAGTCTAAAGTATATACGTAGGTACATTGCAAATAATATGAAACGTTATTACCGAACAAAAGCCAAGATATACACTGACTGACCTTTAATTTTTCTCGCACTCTCGCGCGGCGATTAAATAACACATGGTGAGGAAACTTGAGAAGAAAATAAAATTATTCTGAGGATTTTTGAAACCCGTTAGCACGTAGGTATTTTGACAATACAGCGGATTCTTTTTCTCGTCATAAATGAGAAGAAGTTTCTTCCCATGGTGAGATGTCTGCACAGTGTTATCTTACTATTTAATATAATTAACAGCATTTTTCTATCTTAAATTGTGATAGCATTTCTTTGACAATAAAGCTTGAACTTTTTATGTAACATATAGGTACCTATACATATTGTGTAGTCACTTCGTGACCTTTAAAGTAAATTACAGCCGGTCGGCCAGGTCGGGCTTAGAGCCTTATTTAGGAGTCGTAAATTACTTAATGAGTTCAATTATCCGCCATTTTGAAACATTTTAAAGCTTTCGTTTATGCTAGTTCTCGTTCAGTACATACAGCATACAGCTCTTTTAATTAATAAATTCATTCTTTTTTTCTAACAATTAACTACAGGCTTGCGACATTTGCTTCTATAGGGTATTACTCTATAACGATTAAGAATGTAAAAACTTTGGACTAGCTGGATGTACAGCAGGACTTTTCGTTATGGTCATTTTGTTAAGATTAATAAGAATATGAAAATTTGAAAAACGTAACGTAACTTACCTGTAGTGTAAAATTATAGATATAAGTATCATCTCATCATCAAGTTTACTTGACAAAGGTACAGCTAGAATACATTTTTAAGAAATTTGCTCATACTTTCTTCTTATTTATTATATTAATAAATAAATAATAAATTTAATTATTAATAAATAAATAAATATTTGAAGGAAAGAAAAAACATTTCATACGCGACTGTAATGCAATTACCTTCCGCGAAAAAATTCAGGAGTAGTTTTAATTTCTGCGCGGAATATGCAAGCCTGGTCGAAAGTAAATTTGCAAAAGCTGTGCTTCAACAAATTTGTGAATGTTACACAAAAACTGTATTGTATGAAAAATTATACCCAATAATAATAAATAGTGGGTAGAATTTTTCATAACACCGAAAATGTAACCGTCATTCCAAATCTTTTTCTTCTGGTACTGATATAATGAAAAAAATGTTTTATTATCAGAAAATATACAATTCTTAATATCTGTTGGTATCCTCGCTAGGCAAGCCTGTATCGAGGAAACCTGAAACCAAAGTTTATTGCGCGTTATCTTATCAGACAATTTGTATTTAACATATACTTACACAAAACAGCAATAACCGAACTGCTTATTGCTTTAAATCTTTGAACATAAAATCATCGATGTTAGTTGAAATAATCAGTAAAAATTAAGTGTGTCTAGATTATTGTTTGATAATAATAATGTCTTCCTAAATCAAATCTCGGTGAACGCGGGCAGTTTCAACTAGACATTTGCGCAGGTCAGGATTATAGTGCACGAGTGGGTGCGTAAGTACAGGTGCACTCCATAATCTCACAATCAGTCCGGTGGGACGGCAATCCGACCCAACCAGAGAGATCAGGCGCAGGAACAACGACTTTTAAAAAAAAAAACTTTAGTTATGTTCCGAGACACCGGGATCAAACACCGCCAACTTTCTGACTCTGGGCGGCTACTTAGGATTTCTTGACAGGAGAACACAATAACTGATTTTCGGCCCGGTTTGAACCCGGGGACCACATGAACACAAAACATAGATGGGACGACTCCTAGGCTAGCAAGACCCCTAAGTCTGTATCCGATATTCTTCCATCTTCATCATTCATGATTCTCTCTTGTTCTAGGCAGATGAAGATGAAAGTGTCTTAAAAATGCCGAACGGTGGCGACGCTCTCTTCACAACGATGCGTATACATATGTCGATCGACAAGCAAAACAACGAAACGAATGTGCTTTTCAAACGACTCTACATTACATGCTCATAAGCTCCATAATAACACATGCATCCAGGCTGAACAAGATGTAAGGCGGGAGATCTCACCTTTCACACCCACGGTCAAAGGTTCGAACAGTTTTATTAAATAGAATATTTATATTTATATTTATATTTTTTTTATAGGATAAGGGTGACAATCGAGCACACAGTTCACCTGATGGTAAGTGGTTGCTGTGGCCCATAGACATCTGCATCTATCCTCGATTACGAATCAAAATGCAGATGCGTTGTCACTATTGGAATTGGAAATGGAACTACTGGAAAAGAGGCAATCCATCTTAGTCCTCACTACACACTGTGAGGACTAAGATGGAATGCCTCTTTTCCAGTAAAAAGGGTATCCGGTTCTCTACACTCACCATACGAAACACAGCAGCATTAAGCTGCTATTTTACGCTGGTATTCTGTGAGAGCGTGGTCCTTCCCCGGTCGAGCCGACCCATTCGTGTTACAACTATACCAGTAATATAGCTGCAGCATGGCTCTACCACGTGAATAATATCTATATATTTGGAGGTTGCCTATTCAAGTAGGACCATACCAGTGTAGGACTTTAACTTAAATGTGATAATGGTTATGAAAATTACACTAAAATTAAGAAAAGCTGAAATAATGAAGAGGGCAATGTTTATGCCACTTTTTAAATTTTTTTTTTAAAGGATGGACGCCTCAAGTATCGAAGCGGTAGGTCTGATGTACCGATGCGATGTAAAACGGCGCGCCGCACGGGGGTGTCCATTTGCAGCTAATTTTATAAAGCAATTTATTTAAAATTAACTGTGGGAAGAAACCAAAACGCAAAGTGCTTGTGCCAATGCTTGAATTCTATCTCACGTGACGGTAACCTTTGACGCAGCCGAAGACAGTAAATCGCACTGACTTAGCTTAACACAAATCTATTCAGTCTTTCCTTGAAGACATGAACATTGTGATCGGATGGAAATATAGATTCTGACAAATTATTCCACTCCTTGGCTGAGTCTTTATTGAAAGTCACCCTAAACTAAGGGTCACAATGGCCGGACCTAAAGCCCTATGTCATTCTCTACCAGTCAATCCCTAGAAAGATAGAAAAATAAAAGTTGGTAGTTGTAAGAACTTACGTTAAAGATAACTAAAGTATAATATATCCTAAGAATATATGAAACATAAATGCATATACTCGTATGCATTAATAGTGACATGCAACAGATATAAACATATCTAATATATATAAAAAATTATGATTGTTTGTTCGTGCTGCCATACCGTTCTTCAGATTGCGGTAAAATTTTGACGACTAATAAGTCGTCAAATTTTGACGACTAATAATTCGTCAAAATTTTACCGCAAGCAATAGCTTGCACTTGCGTAAAGGTTAGATAGGTATAGTACAATTAATTTATAGTAGGAGGCGCGCGTGTAGTACCGACAAATTTATTTGAAAGTTATGTATTATTCAAATTCAATGAATGTTTTATCACTCCTTATTAAACAATATGACTTCCAAATTTAAAATGATATTTCCACGATTTTTTTTTTGAAGCTGCAACGTGCCAGGTACCAGCTATACATATAAAAAGAATTAAAAGTTGTTTTTATCAGTAGATGTTGTCTTCCACCAGATATTGCTGCCGTTTTTTAAATGTATGCTTTGTCTGTGATTTTCATACATATATCAATGGACAGGACGTTCTAGAGCAGTATTACCTGAACTGTATTGGACGGGATATGAAACTTTGAACGTTGATAATTTACGGACAAGTAGATACGAGGTTCAACCGTTGAATACAGAAAATCAAAATTACCTTTAAGATAAGAAGAGAAAGAGAGGTTGGATGATTAATTGGATTTTGCGTCTTTAAATCAAATTGCTAAAACATAGAAAGACTTTGAAATACCTATAATATGATAAAAATGTACACACATACTAAAATTATATGCCTTCATTGGTATATTTTTTTCAATATTAAATCACCGTAATAAAAAATAGGCCGTAACATAATACTCCTAGGGTTATTGCTTGAAAAGTAATTTAATAATCTAAAAAGCTTTGTCCATGAATAAGGCAAACTTTATAATTAAATTCACTATGGTCAAGCTAAAACGAAGAATTAGTTTAATTCCGTTGCTTTTATTTATACCTATATTCATTATCAACTAACTGCAAATCTTGCTTTATCTCTTAATTCTGATCCAATTTTGTGCACTATTACCTGCCGACATATTATTAATATGTTTTTGTCTTATTCCGCGCCATTATATTGTGAAATAATAAGAGATACGAGGGCACGATTATTTTGTAGATCGACACTAAAATATGTCTTAACTCTACAAATCCTTTAAAACTGAAATAAACCAATAGGCAACTCCTTAGAGTCTATACTCCAATAAATAATCTCTGATTTATGAAAATTTATCATACACTTGAGGCTTAATTTTGAAATGATCTTTGTGGTTTTCGTAAAGGTATCATGAGCATTTGCCATGGCATAGCAAATGAAACCTTGTTATTTAGGTGATAAAGCGGAATGCATTCATCTTAGGGTTGTCAAGAAGACGTTTTTCTTCACGTAGTTGGAAGTGTGCCTGCGTATTGTTTTGATAAGCTGCAGAACGGGTTTGCACGATTTATGACTGGTATGATTTAATGCGAATAAACTACTCGCTTTGCGCTGCTTGCATTGATAAATGATCCATTTTTAGCACCATCACCTACATTCTGTTAGTTGCTAGTTCTAGAGTTTAATGACAAAAGCAATACAAACGTGTATGTTGTAACTCCGTATGTTGTCAAAACTACAGAAACTGTACGTATGTTTAAATAGAATAATGTTAAACATTATTTTTTTATTATTACATATAACAACATCATACCTATAGGTAGTAAAGATATTGTAGGTACACAAAACCATTTAAAAAAAGTATTTTACGTAATTATAGATGTCTGCAACGTAATGAACCTACTTACATGGTCAGTTAACCAGTTGTAGGTACCTATTATTTTAAGTTGTTAAAAAACTTGTAAGCACAAGGTTACAATATTGCATAATAAAAACAGTAACTTATTTAATTATAGTTATCCACGACTTATAAGTATCTACAAACCTAACGTTACCTCTATTGCCTAACAAATTCCACTACTGAACGTAGAACCTACCCCGTAAATTGCATCAGAGTAAATATTTGCTATAATTGCCACGCTAGGCAGACAGGTTAACAACCGCAGTTTTTTGACGTTTGAGTTTTTGAGACGCTGCTACCCTTCTCCTAGTTTGTTTCGCTCTGTTGCCTCTTATGATACCCACTCTTAATGATTTTTGATGATGGGGTATTGGATATTCTTACACCGCCAGTACACGGTTTACCGCTACCTAGGACATGCGAGGAGTTAACCAATATTGTTTTAAGTTATTAAAAAGTGCGCACACAAGTTTACAATATTACATATCATTATATAATAATTGTTGGAATTTTTTTTACCGATTTAGGTCATTTTCGCGCAATATATTTGATTTGTCAAAACGATGGTTCAAACAGCTATTCAAGTATGCGATAGGTGGCGCTGTAGTCAAGTTACATAAAATTCTATATTTATAGAGAAAATTGACTCATATTCATAATACAATACGTTAGGTTAGATATATACATATTTTTATTTTATATTGACACTAAAAAAATGCGATGTGTATTCGAAGTGAAAGTTACGCCACCTACTGGAAAGGGCAGAACAAGTACCTACAAGTATCTTCCGGTTCACATAATACGTGTATAGAAAAGGTATAACGAATTAAAGAGAACCTTAATTATATGATCTTTTTTGATATTGTTAGTAAAGTTTACTTTAAGGAAAATAGTTGGTAATTATTACAACTATAATTAATTAAAAATGTATTCACTGCATAGGTACAATTAAATATACTTACTAGTTAAGAGATTAAAAATAGAATTAAAAACATCAAAATGAACATTTATCTAATTGAGAAATATTATCTACACCCAAAAATGTTTCGAATGTATGTTCAGCAGTGAATTTTTACGGTCTGGTGAAGAAGGAGGATTAAATTTTGAAACATTCAAAAGATTCCTTGATTCACACAATATACACAAGTTTACTTTAAAAATGTAACGTATTGATAATATTCGAAATTTAAAATGAATAAAAAACGTCATTTTTAATTACATCTAACTTTTTTGTGTTAACAAAGAAAAAGAACTTTCTCAAGCAGCATATTAACAGAGTACACAGCACAGTATCAGAGCAATTATAAGTCCACAATAAAATCATGATGGCCGCCTGCCCGGTTACTTGTTATTCGTAGATCGGCAGCCCTGTCGCCCGGGGGCCAATGGGACGGTTGTAATGCGGCGCCTGCACACGATCGCCCGCTGAGCGTTGCAACTCAAACACAACGCGCAACAAGGAACTAATATCTTTTCACGAATACACTAAAGCAGAACTTGACACGTCTTTCTTATTTTTTAAATTAGGTCAAGCCTCTTTTACTTTTTAAAACAAGCTTGGGTTTTACATACACTCCAATTTCGTTTCATAACATGAGTCAAAACTGTAGACAGTTGAGTTCGAAAATATTTTTAAAATGTAATTATTTAAATTTTGTATTATTAAATAGGTTTAAAACAATACTTACTTATTTTAAAATGTATTTAATTTCTAAAACTTACCTACTACATATAATTTAATAAATACCTAATGTATTAAATACGGGTAATTATACGTATCATTCAAACCGTTCCATCAGCATTATTGCTATATAAAAATCCATTATCAGCAACGACAGAAACAGTTCAATTTGCACTATCGACCCAAAACGGCGCTACCGCGGCTGCCGTAGATCCGTAACCAAAAACAGTGCAAGTAAACTGTTTGCTGAACGTTGAACGTTGGTAAAGATATAAATCAAGCGCAGTTAGTGGAGATTTGCGTGTCACAACTGTTAAATTTATTACAATGGCAAGGTCGACCCAAGGAACATGTACCGCATAATATTAACTATCGTCTCTACGAAAAACGAGCTCTACAGTGCTTAATGGTTGTTAACATTTTTTGTTGCCGAATTATGCAAATTGCACTTTCAGACAATGCATAACACGATTATTATTGTAATCTGATACACAACAGCACATCATTTTTCCTACACATATTTGTCCAAACCCACAAATTGTAATTATCACCGTATTGCGGGGCAGTTTAAGACAACCCATCAGCTCATTCCGTCGCGTGGGCGTCGTAAGAAGTAACTATTAGAAATGCCAGAAAGATCTTAGGGCTATCGACAAATGACGGTAAACCTATCTCTTTACGCCAGGCGTAAAACAACTAGACTAGCGAGGACGAGCAGCATCGAAGGTCACGATTGGTACTGCGGTCATGAATCCTTATGATGAGCGTGGTGATCAAGGAAAATCCTCTATAGAACGGGAGGGAACAACTAACATGATTTTTACGGGCTTATGAAAAATAAGAGCTCTGTTTTGACGGCTCCGTGGCGCAGTGGCTTAGCGACGCCAGCGGCTGAGGGCCACGGGTTTGAATCCCGCACGGGACGGGTATTTGTATGGCCTGCAAATAAATGTTGTTGTCAAGTAACTAGGGTCTGGATGTTTGTCCTTGTGTAATTTATGTTGTAATCTGACTTCACGATACTGGAGAAAATCCTAGTGTGAGGGTAAAGTTAACTAAAAATAAATAAATAATAAAGAGCGTATAATAAGACTTTTAACGGTGAATTTATTATTTTCTGATTTAAAAGATTTAAATGTTTCTTCTTGGAAAGATTATTTCAGTTAATAATCAAGTACTCGTAAACAAAAAAATTACCTAACAATAAAAATCCTAATGCTCTTAATACTCATTGTATGATTTTATAAAAATATTATCCTACACCGAATGTGCAACATTATAAAATTTAACTAATTAAATGTGGTAACCAAAATTGAAAACTTATTTTTTTTTTCATCTGACTTTACATTGTCTTTAAGATTGCTATCAATATCCATGTTATTAAGTCTAGGTTTAACGGGTATCACATGAATAAAAAAGCTATAATCTTACTTTATAAAAATAAATTTTAATATAAGACGCTAAAGTATTTTAAATTGCCTTCATTACAACACCAAATTAAGGAGTTAATGCAACAACCGTAATCCGTAAATCAATTTCTGGTTCAGTGTAACCTCGGTTTATTATAAAAATGAAAAATGTTATTTCCACAAAAAAGATACAAGCACTTGAGTATAATAATATAATAATTCACGCGAATAACCCTTTATCAGCGGTTCGAGGCGTTTAGCAAATTGTGGTGCGCCTCCCTAGATCACGGAGTGCAAGAATATTGTTGTGATACACGCCATATGAGCGATGCTCTAACATACAAAATTATAACAAATTACGCATGTAGTTTTTGAATATTGCAAGTAGATAGATATTGACTTTAAATTCTTTTTTTTTTTATAGAATAAGGGTGCCAAGCGGGCACACAATCCACGTGGTGATGGTAAGTGGTTGCTGTGACCCATAGACATGTAGGTACATCTATCCTCGTTTGCGAATGCTTGTGGCTCAGTGCCGTGCTTTGTGGAATTTCTTTGGGAAGTCCTATGTTCAGCAGTGGACTTGTGAAGGGCTGTAATGATGATGATGACGAAGTTTCGTTTCGTTTGTTTGTTGATCTGAGACTGAGACGTCATGAGAGGAAAATTATTATTGTAACACCGCCACTACATACACGACACTGTTTAACCTTATGTGAACTTGCTGTTCTCTCTTTTATCAATTACTTACGCCCTCGTGAAAGCAAAACAAAATAAATAGTAGGTAGTACCTTTGGAATCGTTTGAGATCATTAATACTGAAACAAAAGCTAGTTGGCCCCGTAGCACAATCTGTTTAAACTTTATTTCTAGAGCCTAAACAGTTTTCGCATTAAATCGACCAAATGCTGATGGATATATTTTCAGACTTAATCAATGACGCATAGGGATATCCAAGAACTTTATAAGAAAAACTAATGGAAAAATAGACAATTGATAATATCCAAAAAACAAAGGTAATGCGGCGTTGACGTAATACGCGTGTGTATACATACTACCTTTACTCACGCGATCGTGTTATAAAGACATTAATACACAATCCCAAGTGTTTTGTATTGACATATGATATTGGGTAAATAGTGCATTAGTGATGATAGTTTTTAGGGTCTTCTTATCTTTAGTTATAGATTCATACGCTTAGTGGTTTTGACAGTGTCAAGTAATTGGAAATTATCGTAAAAGTATAAACTTGTTAATAAAATTCTTCACGAAATGTTAGTAAATCATCAATTAGTACATTACGATTTTCTGATCTCAATCGAAGATATCTATATCTCAAGGAATTTGTAACATCGTTTACACTTATAGTGCACATAATATCTGGAAAATTACATAAAATCGTAACATTTCTACGAATCAAAATTTGCTTCATACTATTAATTAACGATAACAAAAGAGGAGCAACAATTCGATAGTGCTGTTCCGGCCAAACTTGCTACTTTTTAAGTTAGGTCGTGGTTAAGGGTTCGCATAAGCGTGCTTCAATTTTGGGCCATATCATTTCTTTATACAATTCATTACATTTTTTGTAATAAATGAATCAGGAGTCTGTAAAATGCTTTTCGAGTTAGTTTATGATCAGTAAGCATAAAGGAAAACGTTTCCTTTTAATATTTGCTACACAAATACAGGCCAAGAACGCTCCGTTGTGGAAAGTGCGTTTTACCGTTAATCCCACTGAACTCTCGCTATGTTATATTAGTTATCATATCGATATAATCTAAGATTTAAGTCTTGATAACTTCCAGTCACTAAATTATGAAAAAAATGTGTAGTTACACTCAATTCAAAATAGCTAGGTTTAGACATTGTATCTAACTATAATGTGTTTACCTACCTTCATAATACTACGAGTATATTAGTAACTTATAGTTATCTGTGAAGTACCTTGGTCTTCGGTTCAGATCTCAGAGAATATTTTGTGGAAAATAAATTAATGTTGATTCAAATGTATATTTTTGTAACTATTCTAAGTCAGTGCTTAACTAATATGCTACCTGACACACACACTGAGAAAATATTTGTATATACAAATACAGGAATTTGTTTAGAAATGCGTTGTTACCTACATTTGATAAGTCAAAATCTTTTTTATTTTTAAATAAACGTTGAACACTAGGAATTTTGCTGTAGCTATGAAAAAGGTGCATATACGAGAAAGCTATTGCGAGACTTGAGAGAAGGAAGGTATCATAAAATGTTGTTTGGGTGTGTTTTCTTCAGCTTGCGGTGGCCACGGTATGCATTCTTGGAATAAATGGCATCATATTTTGACGATGTAGGTTATTCATCGATATAAAGTTTATTAAATTGCCACTCATGTTGAAGTGTAAATAAAACGCAAGACGAAGTATATATTTATTCATATAAAATGTCCTACAATAAAAAACAAAACATGCATGAGCCATATAACAAAACAACAACTGTATACGTAACACACACAAACATTATTAAATCACACTAAATTTACAATAATATGTTCACTAACTAGTTGTAATTAATTTTCATTATAATACAAAACTGCTAGATAATACGTTCATAAATTAGTAAAAAAAAAATCCAAAAAATAAATTAATATCGATTACTCTTATTCAACATTATTCCGTAAACCTAAAAAAAACAAAATAGCTACAGGCGGATAAATCATTCCTAACTCGTAGGTACCTAGTATAGCACATTATTCTTCACGTTGTCACTTATTTACAAATACTTTTCGTTCTAAAAACGAATATATAACAGATTTTTTATTTAATAAATAATATTCAAATAAAAATAGTTTACACCAAATATTACTATGTTGCGACCTTTTGTGGGAAACAGAGCATGTGTTCCGGATTCGCTTGATATATGAATTCTATATTGTATTTTTCATTTAAAGTCTAGACACGCCTCTTACAAAAGCACTCACGACTGGGAAACAAAGAAGGAAATCTGTATGAGTTGATATAATCTCAGTTTCTTTTACGCTGCTAATTTGATTAAAAAATAAATTAGTATGCATAACAACTCATTACAATCTATTATCATTTTTTACTGTATAATTCTCATAAAATAATATAAAGTTACAAAAAATTTTGATCAATAGCATGTATTTTTAAATAATAACGAAAATCTAAACGCCATTTTTTCAATATCTAATTACATTATTTTCAATAATGATTTCGTAATCACGAATTCACGATCCGTATCCACAAATTGATTAGACCCAATCATACGAACGTGAATTAAAGCGAACATAATTTATCCAGGTACAAACAACAATAAGAAAGCTATAGGCATTGTGCCGGTCGGTAACTCCATTACTTTTAGCGGGCGTGAAACACTTCATAAATGTATCACAAGAACTGATTATATATACAAAGCGTTTTCAGTCAGTAGAAACCAGTTTACTAATATAATTCCAATGTCATGCACTCATAAAAACGTACACAAATTACACTAAACAAACATGGAATAAAGAAGGCAGCTGCAGGAATTATAATCGCTAGCATCATCTAACTAACATAAAAGTGTTTATAAAAGCATATCAACACAAAAGTACAATACTCATTAAACGATATATGTAGTTTCCAAGATTATAACTAGATATTACAAATTCGTGAACTTAAATTCTCAGAACGACGGGATATTAACGTTGTTTTATCAAAGAGTTATTTTTGTTTAAGTGTAACATGTTGGAGTTAGAGAAATCAAACCACCCATTTTCAACGTACGGAAAAAGTGGGGAAGAAATTTCTGCCTCCACTACATCCATCTCGAAGGTAGGTACATGCCATATTCAAAATAACGACTGACGAAGGCAACTCAGCATAGCACTGCGATTGTCAATTCGCCTGTCAAACATGAAGATTAAAGCAAATTATTTCTATAATAGGAGATATTCATGTTTAGAAGTTGACAGGTTAGAAGATGAGAAAAGGAAAAAAAAAGATGTTCTAAGTTAAGTAATCAGGCACAAATACAACCTAGATTTGATTTCTAATCCTTGAATAGGCCAATAATTTTCATTCTCATATTTAATCCGCTGTAGAGTAGACGGAAATGATGGTAATTAAAAATGTTTTATTTTATTTCTGTTTATAATTTAACGACACTCTCACGTGTTTACGTAACAGTGGGTACCTACTTTGAAAGAAAGTTGAATTGTTTATATCTTAATATTCACGAGTTTATCTTAAATACCTCTAATTAGAAACTTTATTATCATTCACGTAATTAAGACAATTTTAGATGTACATATACATATGTATTTCTATTTTATATATTTAAGCGATAGCACTACTCAAAATAAAATCCAAAAAACTGTAAGTCAAAAATACTATTTTTAATTTTATCCACCAATATGTGCTTTTAAAATATACCAAAATATATTATCATCTTTAGTCAAAAGTATTATTTTTATATTTAATTCCGTTATATAAAGTTTTGAGTATGTCCGCATTTTAAAACAATGTATACATTATACATATGTATATATTATTAATACTATAGTATTGTCACACCAAAGCATATTTCATCGTATTGTTTGTTTTTACGTTTTCATTCAAGAATAATTTCAATAGCATCCACTTACGAACACGCGCCGTCTAAAGCGATGCTATCGTGAATTAGTATCGTGTAATAACTCGTAACGTCCCGTAGTCGGCGTACTCACGTGGATACTTTTTATTAGGTCCTTGAACTTGCGTACAATTTAGACGGTCGATAATTTCAAGCACACTACCGCTGTCCCGGATGACTCGTTATTTGCTACCAGTGACATCATTCATGCTATTACTAGATATACACAACAGAATTGCTCGTTCCGTTTTTTTTAAAAATAATTTATCACCTTTATATTGATTTCTTGTGTGCAAACGAAAATTCATATTCTTGTTTTCCAAAGTATAATATTACACTTAATTAAAGTTTAAGCTCGTATTATTAATATCGAGATAAAAGAAATAACACAAGATTGTTGCATGCTCGTTGGCGTTGCTGTGTTGTCTTCGACATTTTACGAAGATCATGGATCAAGGGCGTGCTGGGTCGGAGCAAACTATCTGAAGGTGGTACCTCCACGAACTTAATAGCTGTTCCGTTGCTACGTGAAATGATTTATTGCAATGAAAGATTGAATTCACGTACGGGAACAATTACCAGATTTTCGACCCGACTTATTGAGATTCGTGCTGTTACGAAGCGGGGCAGTTGAAATTTCGCCCTCGGGGACCGGTGCAAGGTAACCGAGGTGCCTTCCTTACTTTCGTACTGATTACCGATTGAAAAAAAATACAAAGCAATAACGATGCATTTATTGAATATAATTTTAAGTGAACCACAAAAAATCAATTTGTTGTGTTGCTTATGAAACCAGGAAGTCTCAAAGTCACAAGCTAAGGCGTTTTGCTTTAAATACATTTTTTTTCAAAAATTCAACTTTTATACTATACTTTTCTACATTATTCTGTCTGGTATCATCTAAGTTATATATGTAATAATTAGAGCAAAAAAAACGTTTAGCTCGCGTACGCTTTGTTGTTAATTGTGGTTTAATTAACAGGAGCAATAAATCATTACTCTTTCAAGGCTATTTTTTTATTTTGAAATTACGAATACGCGTCCCGGGACTGACAATGGCAAATTACCGATCTTTGACAACTTAGGAACAATGGAGGTAGAGCGCACGTGAGATTTATGACGTGCAGCGAACGTCGCGGTATCAACATCCCTGCGCGAACGCATCGGCCTTGCGTGGCGTTTTAGATCTTAGTTATACTTGGCTATTTCGTATAGTTTCCTTCCTTAACGAATAAAATTTAAATGATTTATAGAGCTTATGTCCGTTGTTGTTTAGCTACAATTTTTTTTTTAAATTGAATATACCTTCTTGTTTCTATTTCGATTAAAGAAATAACATTTTATGAAAATTTAAATACCTTTATTAATTTAAATTTATTAAATATATTTCAGATTTAAATATAAAATTTTTTTATAAGTTTTATTTTCTAACACTATCTTTTTCAAATATGAGTGACAAACACACAGTCCACCTGATGGTAACTGGATGCAGTGGTAAGTGGATTTATCCCCTCTTTAAAATAATTCAAAAATACTGAAAACTACATAAGCTGTTTATTATAACGTAGTTTAATCTCGTTAAAAATTAAGCTATAACTAACGACCCGACCCGGCTTTGCCTGGATAGGACCTATTAATGTGCCGTTTTTTAGATTATAGAAAATCTAAGATCATTAACTTTATACATCTTTCTTATTTACAAATAAAAATATTTCAGTTTTTCGGATAAAGTAAAGCCCTTCTCTCTCCTGGCATTGCTCTCTATATGTTCGTAAAATTTCATCATAAGCAGTTCAGCTATTCTGAAGATTAGCCCGAACAGACAGACAGATAGATAGACAAAAATTTTAAAAGTAGTTATTTTAGTAGCATGCAAATAACTCCCTGAGCTTAGCCAGTTATTTCGATATTACAGACCGACACTTCAATTTATTTATATATAAAGATATGAGAAAATAATATCAGTAAGGGCGGTAATAAAAAAAAAGTATTATTCTTTAAACGTTACAAGTGTAAAACATAATTATTAAGATGTATATCTTAAGGTACTACCTTAAGATATAGATCTTAATAATTTAAAACGGTTTCTTGGCTTCTCCGGTTTGCCTATACATTAACCTTCATACAACTCATAAATGTAGTGGTTACGAAATTTTTTGTCTTGTAGTTTGTAGTCAACAATACTTATAATTACGTTTTGTTTTTTATCTGTAATCCATACCGAGGTAAGCAATACTGACTTGTCTTAGTGAAGGCTTCATATAAACATTATGATGTGCATTTTTAAATGTGGAGTCAAGGAAAAATTAAGCACTTGTATGGAATATGTAGTCGTGGTAGCTCAAAGGCCAGACGTTGGCCTTATTAGTCAAATTATTAGACTTTGAATTTGCCAAATGCAAATCTATTTCCAGTGCTGTCTTAAAGTGACTTGATAGTGAAATAAATTACCTATCGTCCAAACAAAGTCTTTTACCATTAAGCCGCGTCCACCAAAGTTTTGTTGCCAACAAAACTTGTTGCCATTTTCGGCGGCAGAATCAAAGGAATACGCTTTTTGCCGCTTGTTGCCAACATTTGTTCCCTCGGTGGAGACGTTTGTTGGAAACAGTTGGGAACATAACTGTTTTCAACATTTTTGGTGGAAACGCGGCTTTACAATGTGAGGAAACCTCTTTCAGCATACTCTTTAATTTTTTAAGACTCATTGAAGAAGAATAAAAAGAAAATCTGCCAATTCCTTACTAATTACCACACCAATAAACTTTAAAGATAAAAACAGACAAATTCCAGTTTATGGGACATTTAACACAGTGTAACTTTTTGTTTAGTGTTGTAGTGTTTTGTCGCGTCACTTGCGTCTCCATTTATTATAGTACTTATAATTACATAAATAAAATGCTTGTATCATCAAATGTAAATATTTACGACTATATAATTATGAATAACAGAATTTAAATTTAATAAAAACGTGTAAACAAAATTTCCGATAAGCCTGTAGATATTTTATTGATACTGTTATTTAAGTGGGTACTTAAAATTAATTTAAAAATAAAGGCGTAACTATTAACATAGGAACAATTGAAAACATCTTAGGGAACAATGCGTTTTACTTATTAAGCATAAAACACGAAGCTAGCTGCTATTGTATTATTCGCCAAAATACCAAAGTTAGGCAAACATATTGATAGGGGCAATACGAAACATTTGAACAAATTGGAGAACCTGCAACCGAAAATAACTACAATATTATAATATAGCTCTTTAGCGTCCTGAGGCGTGATATTATTTATTCTGTGCTTGAAGCTACAAGAATTTAATAGCGATTTAACTTAAATCCAGTTATGAATAAAATTCTTATTTACTGGGTAAATGAAATATCACAACATTAACTATTAATCAATAACAATGCTTTTTAAATTTGTTTCTTCGTCTAAGGTTTTACCTATTTACACATTAACTAAAACGGGTCGTAATTAAATCAAGAACCGCTCAAAAAAAAAAAAGAAAAAAAACTTTACTCTCTTAATTTATACAAGGAATAGTTCGACGAAATCAAAGTTTAAACACGACCATAATTTAATTTTTAATATATTTTGCCTGTTTTACATAATAACAGCAATTTAAATACAAATAAGCGTTCTTTTTCTTGTCATTCCTATTATTAATTATCTTAAACGGGTTTAAGATAAGTAGAATCTAATCATGGCAGTATTTTGTTACAAAGTAAGCTTGTTAAAAAGTTAGGCGCTGGTTCGACGAAATACTGCCTACAATGGAGTGAATGGAGACAATTGCATGATAAAAATTGTGCAACTTTTTTTGTATAACTAAACAATTATCCTTTTTATGGTAGGTGTAAACAATAGTTTTATACCTGACCACTTATTACTCGGCTATAGTAAAAAAAAACTTTACAGTTATACTGTTATTATTAATAGGTATATTTATTGAACGAGGAACGATTCGTTTTTCGACGAAATTTCTACTTAGTTAGGAGGCTTTTTCATCTTCGTCGGAATTAGCGTTGTCGAGGATGATGTCAGGGCGGACTTTAATAATTATCATCATTGTTACCAATGATAGTGATGATAATAATGATGATAATGCCAAGGCATCGTTTAACTAATTTTAGTCTTTTTACTTTCTTTACTTGTTGTTTTTAGTTTAACTAACATAGGATAATCTTATTAATTTGCAATTGTTGCTAACAAAACTGAACCTGGTCTGAAATAAATTCATTCATTCATTCACTCAATTAACGATGATGACCAGTACGTATTTGAACGTCAGATCTCCGGTACAGTTGTTACTCATTCAGTGCACGTAAAAGTTATCTAAAGTTATCTAACCGCGATCGGAGTGGGGAGTGTGGACGCAAGTTCACGTCTGGGACATCTTTTAAAACTATATCAATAATATCTTAGAAACGAAATATAAACAACTAAGTAGTGCATACTCGTAATAGGCACATAATAATAACAATAACGTTTTACTTTTCCTTTATTTGTTTTTTTAATTCATCAATTTCATATAACAAGACACATATCACAGTAGTGATAATATGTCTTATAACGATACTTCTATTCATAATATTATAGTACATTATACTTCAATTTATCAATAAACTAAAAAAAAATCTTATTGTATATATTATCAGTAATAAAGAAGATGGTGTCAAACTGACAAAAGCTTCCTGCAGTCGTTTTCTAAAAACAGTGTGATATATGACACTGTGTTCTTATGTTATGAAAACAATTTGAAACGTACTACAGGATATTTTGTGTAATATTAAAAAGAAAAACTTAAAATCGACATTAAGGAAGTTGGAATTCAAATTTAACGTAAATATATTCTAACAACTGCAGTGACGCAATCGAACAGCTGATCCTCTAAAATATGTTGTAAACACAACCCTCAACGAAAAGAAGGGGCTTAGAGGCGCATCGTACACTTAAATCCTTCGATACAAAGTTCCGCAAAGAAGGTTTTTCCTATATTTGGCATAATTCTCTCGCTGCTAGGTTATTACTAACGAAACAATTATTTTATTGATAAATATAATTTAAAGATATCTTAAATAGATGTATACAACATGAAAATTGTTATAATATTTTTATCATACTCATATTCTTTTACCTTGATAATAAAAGTTTTTCTTTTTTAATTTAATAATAAAAGATCTGTGGTATGTCAGAGGTATAGCGCTCGCCATATTTATTACATGTATCCTGCGCCTGATCTCTCTCCTGTCGTGTCGGTTTACCGTCCCATCAGACTATGAGAGTGCACCTGTGCTTGCTCATACACTTGGACACTATAATCCTGTCCTACGCCGATGGCTAGTCTCCGTTGAGACTGGCCGCCGTGACCGAAATTCGGTCTAGGGGACATTATTAATAAGTACGCGAGCTGCCCGGGTTCAATCCCCGCCGACACCAATGAAATTGTTAATTGCAGTTTTAACTGTTGATTTACCACATGTTTAACGGCGAAGAAAAACATCGTGAGGAACCCAGCATGACTGATAAATTAAAAAATATATATATTGAGAAGACATGTGATGTCCACAACTGGCATTGGGGCAGCGTGGTGAACATTTCCTTTCCCTAAAAACCATGTTAGAAATGAAATGATGCCTGCACTCAAGAGTGGAACGTACATAGACTTTAACTTTTATACGTGATAGAGCCTTGCTGCAGCTATATTAGTAGTAGATATAGTTGTAGCACGAATGGGTCGGCTCGACCCCCCGGACCACGCTCTAACAGAATACCAGCGGAAAATAGCAGCTTAACGCTGCTGTGTTTCTTATGGTGAGTGTAGAGAACCGAATACACTTTTACTGAAAAATAGGCATTCCATCTTATTCCTCACGGGTGACAACGCATATGCATTTTGATTATTTATCAAGGATAGATGTAAATGTCTATGGGACACAGCAACCACTTACCATCAGGTGGACTGTGTGTTCGCTTGTCACCCTATCCTATAAAAAAAAACTTTACTTTACCTACTTATAATAAATGTATGAATTTCTCGCGACAACTTACTCAACTTAATTTTGAGAGTATATTCCTATTCGTTTCACAATAATTTCTCATTATTACTTTACAATCTGTGTGCAATGTATGGAATATTAAGTAATTTCTGCGCACATTTCAATACCTTTATCGGGCTGATACAGCGTCAGCGTCGGCCAGTATACGCCGCAGCTAAGTCGTAAACAGCGCGTCTTACTGCGCGGAGCTCGAATCGCGACGTTTAAACAACCGACCAGGTGTGAAGTTTATCTTAATTCAAGCTACCGAACCAATTGCGGGTAGGCTTCAACACCTTAATTGGAACAATTAATAGCCTCACTACACACCGGTGTAACTGCAGAATTTTTTCAAGCAATTTAAAAACAAAAATTCGGACTTTGACACTTATGAATTATTCATTTTTAAGCAATTTAAGGGATTAAAAATGCAGCTTGTATGCGGAACGAATTAAGTGAGGACACGGCAAGTGTTGGGTATACAAATGCAAAATGTCAGGTGCTTTATGATATGAGTGAATGCCGTAGGGTATTAAATATATTTAACTTTAATAGAAAACATTGTATAAAACAAGCGAAGATATGTTTTAATAAAATATTAAAATATTATAGAAATTCTTCGATATACCAAGAACGAAGCAAACATCACCGATGAATTTATTCATGGTAGGGTCATACTATAGCTGTTTTATAGTTACAGTGGGAATGGATACGCTCAACTGAAAAAGTACTAAGCTCTCACAGTGTATCAGCGTGGCCATGACGTTGTATTTTTTAGTTCTCAGGGGTAACAAACAACACATCTGCATTTTCGATATTTAGCGATATGGAGGCTTTCCGGTAGTCCTCTTCTGACACCCACGGGACGACGAAATCAAGTGATGATTTAAAAAAAACTAGGCTATCCTAACCTACAAGTGATCAACGAAACCCGCTAAGACGACTCCTTAGCGCACTTGCTTAGCATTAAGATACGGCGCCGAGGGTCACAGTTCGAGTCCAGCACGGAACAAGTACTTGAGTGGCCTGCAGACAATTCTTCCAGGTGCCATGTTTATTCCTTGGGCAATTTCATCATTCATCATCATTACAGCCCTTCACAAGTCCACTGCTGAACATAGGCCTCCCCCAAAGAATGCCACAAAGCACGGTCCTGAGCCACCTGCATCCATCGACTTCCTGCATATCTTACCAGGTCGTCACTCCATCTCGTGGGGGGACGCCCTACACTTCGCCTGCCGGTACGAGGCTGCCACTCGAGAACCTTTCTTCCCCATCGGTTGTCGGTTCTTCGAGCTATATGGCCGGCCCATTGCCACTTCAGCTTACTAATCCGTTGGGCTATGTCGGTCACTCTAGTTCTACTGCGGATATCCTCATTTCTGAGTTTATCACGCAGAGAAACTCCGAGCATAGCCCTCTCCATAGCTCGCTGAGCGACCTTGAGCTTCCTCATCCGGCCAGCAGTGAAGGACCACGTCTCAGTTCCGTATGTCATCACTGGCAACACGCACTGGGTGTACAGTCTCGTTTTCAAGTTTTGAGGTATACCTGACGAGAAGATGTGGCAATTTATGTATGTAAAATTTATGAGCGTCCACAATATTGGAGAAAATCCTAGTGTGGGGGTAGGATACAGTGTCAGAGATGTGGCAACAATCAGGACGTAGCTAGGCTAGACAACCAATGATTTGTGTTTTTGCATGAATTTTTGTTCCAACAGGGATTCGAACCCTAGACTGGGTTCGAATCCCTAGAAATTAACTGAATAATATTATCGGTAAGTAACAAAGTTTAGTGCTTGGTATCACCCGTAAATTGTTTAGGCGGATTGCTAATTTATTTAAATTACCGTTAATTAATTCAAATTTGATACGCGGTTTACGTTGCTTTGCATCCAGTTTTTGATTGATACGGCCATAAGCCCGACAGTTTTATTGTTTTATTGAGTACATAATGATTCTTAAGTTTAAGTTCTCATTGATAATTAAAATCATGTTGTTAGGGAAAGAGGCAATTAATTATTACCGGTTTGAAAATTTTAATTATAAAGTTTGGAACAGTAAAACAATACAAATAAATTAAAAAATTATCATCTGGAAACTAATAGTTTATCTTTTAAAGAAAAAAATTGTTTAACTGGCACTTGTTCTATGTGAAATATTGATCTTCGTATTGTTTTAGCGCTAAGTATGGTAGAACTTTATGCAAAAATGTACTTCAATACCTTTTCAATACGACCGAGAGCCTACGATTAAGTTTATTCAATTAACATCCTTATCTCCTTAAAATGACTATTCGATCGCCGAGAAGTGAACTGAGGTTTGTTAGAGAGGTCAACGGGCCAGGGCGGTGACCGGGTCGCCACTCGCCACCCCATCCGCCCCATTTAACAAATGCGTAAATGACGTGATGGTATAAATTAGGGAAATGCACTTCTATCTTTTCATGCTGATACGCTATGTTACACAAGACGTCTAAAAAGTCAACTTCTTTAAATTCATCACATGGCGCGAAAAAATGATATTTGATATTCGTTGACTGCTGCCACGGAGCCCTAAGATATTACTAATATTGTTGGCTGGACTTTATACATAATATTATGATGTATGTCAGCTTCTGTCGGGCTCTTATACTTTACGTTAAATTAGTAAAATGAAAATAAATATGGGGGAGACACAAACTGTTAATTTTTTTAAAGCTTAAATAATAATAATAAACAAATGTAACATGCATGGAAGATATTTTATAGTTATGGGTATAAGACATCTCCCTTAGATCTGGATTGAATATGTGCTGGTAAGTTTCAGTTTGAAATTCAGTGTTTGTATATACTTGCGACCCTTTAGAATCTAAATAGTCCAGTTGACAACTTTCTATATTGTAGGGTTAGGTCGAAATTGGTCAGAAGTAAATTATTACGTGAATTTAAAAATTATTACGACTTTTTATTATGGATTTATCGGGATATTCAATAATTCCTATTTAGAATTAATTATTTTAAATGTTGCATAAGTAGGAGTTGTCGTGATTAGGAGCAAGAATTTTAATTAAGAAATAATCATGACATTAGAGAGTTTTTCCGTGTGCGACTTTTACTAGCGGTCCAATGATTTATTGCCTTGATCCATATAAAACCTGTTTGCTGCAGCGCAGTAGGTAGCGCAGTGTATCACAACGGATAGATAAAAATAAAAAATCGATACATTTAAGTTCGTTCAAATGTTAATTCAATTGCAAGTGTCGTTTTGATATAGGAAAATGGTTTGCAAAGTAAAAATGATTTTCTATTACTGGCTATGCACACCAATCGATTGGTATGGACCATAGAGCAACAAGGGCCACTGGCGGACCGGAGGGGAGTAGCCAAGGCGTTTTTTTCCTATACAGACTGTCTGTCACTTAAAAACTCACACATAAGAATTAATACAATATGATAAGTGATAAAAATGTCACACACACTATAACTACTTTATAACACTATCGTTCGGTGACAGCGACAACTCGGATACAGACTCGGATTAGTCGCTCGACTGATACCTACAATTAGAAAGAACACGACCGTTATTATTGTTATTTTTATGTTTAAAAGGACGTAAATAGCAATAATGTGATTAAAAATTACTTATATATGAATAGTAACGCCTCTATTAAATCTTTTTGTAAATTTCAGGTAGCAGATCACTTTTTACAGCAAAAAAACTGAATAATTCGGCATTTTTGTAAGACGTCAATTCAGCTGCCTAACTAGATTTAGACTTTCAGGGTTTATTTAAATCAGTAGATATATTATTCACTTTCAAATTTGTTACATTTTAAGCAGTTCTTACGCATACTAGACTATTAAGTTTGACACGTAGACTTAGAATATACTGGCGTATAGACGACCTGACAGTCCGAAAGCGCGTGACTAATTTTGATTTGTCATTGTGTACACACAAGATATAAGCTGTAACTAGTGATGTACATTTTACTTACAAGGACTACACTCTAAAAAAATACATAATATCTAGGAGCTTATTTTTTGCGTGCCAACTTGTGCCGACCTGTCATTCAAAATCGTTTACAGATTCATGAGATTTGGTATTATTTTCTATCTTGCATTTTTTCCATAAGGAATTTTTTTCTCCCTTGCACACTATGTCGGTCTATATGCCAGTACATTCTAAGTCTATGGTTAGACAGTCACGATTTTAAATGCACACGACAAAGTTTTGACATAGGTAAAATTTCACTTCTAAAATGAAAATCGCGCCTATTTCATATTAAAAATAATGAAATATATCTCGTAACGTCAAATATTTTATTATAATGATTCATCCATCGAGTCTTTATCACAATCATCATTAACACTATCACAAGTCTAGTGCTAAATATAAACCTTCCCCACAGATTGCGCCACAAAACACAACCCTGATCCACCTTCATCCATCGACCCCCTATATGTTTCATCAAGTCGTCACTCCCCTGAAACTGTCAGTATACGAGTTTATTTTTAATAAAGACCTAAAGTTTCCGTTAATTTAATAAACCTAGAATGCTTATGCTAAGAGTATTTTACAGTAGTTGAATAGACACAATTTACAATATAATATTTTATACAATTGTTATGAAAATATTTAGAAACAGCATGGTAGCGATCACCTCATTCCCAGCGGTTATTATTATCAGTCATGTACTCTTTAGTAGTATAATAATCCTTACTAGACAATTTTTGCTTAATAAATAGTTTTAACTTTTTTGATAGTAAAGGTCTGCATATTTTCTGGGACTATGTTGTAAAGCCTATACTTGGCAGATTGGAGCCCACGGCTTGATTCGAAGTCGGTATCCTTAACCATTAAGTTACTGTCACATTACATCCACATAACATACATCAACGCTAACATAACGTAAGATTATTTTTCATAGGATAGCAATAGCCTGCAAAGAGCCGCCGCTATAAATTTTCGTTCACGCAAACCGTAATTGAAACTTAATTTGCATAATTAAAATTACCGCCGCTTATTTCCGTTTCGTGTCTATAGCTGTGCGGGCTTAGATTATCGTTCCTCTTCATACTAAGCACTAGACTTTGTTTGGTGTTGCTTGTTTGTAGAGACATATTTTCGCGGCGCGGCTCCTCCGTGCGCTTGCATTCATAATCGCGACGGTCTTTGACCTCCGCAAAATAACTAAGGCATTTCAGAAATTCCATTAAACCTGGCAAAAATCAACGCCAACAACCCTATCAGATTACTTATCACGTATATGGTATTGTTTAAAAACGTCCCTTTAATACAATTCCAGTAATACGAGCGTATATTTTCATAGGCAATTTGAAGCACATTATAAAATCACGTTTAGCACACAGAGCGCGATCGTATTTTCCGTTGTAAACATGACGGTGCACCGTATCATGTTTAATGTATCGCGGGTACAATGCAGAAGGAAACTCTCATCAGAATTCTGCGTAGTCTCTGATGTTACCAACATTCGTGCCCTGTCAGACAAGCGCATCTCCCGTAGCGCGTGTGAAAAAGTAAAAGCAAATCGTGCGATTTCAATAAGTATTCGAACGTAACATGTAATAAGCGATACGACCGAAGTTTTTTAATGTAAATACGTACGCTGAGGATGAAGAACACAACTAGTTCCGATACGATGTTGTCTAAGCGACGTCTGGTAGTGAAAGTAGATAATCGTTGACATTTATAGACATATTAAATATTTATAACGATATATTTTTATAACAATAGCAGTGTCAATAACTCATCAAATAACAGTGAGAACTATGGAGGTAATATCGACAACAAACATTGAATACTTAATATAAAGATCTTTTGATGATTTAAGGACATAACACCAATATTTATCTGCTATACTTTACATAAAGAGAAAAACCTTCCTCTAAAATATTTAATTTTAGTGAAAACTGCATCGAAATTGATCTAGTATATACATAGTTTTAAAGTTGTAAACGTTTACAAAACAGACAAGAATAAAGTCAACTTTGTTTTAATTATATTATGCGGATTCTCTTTAACAGGTGTTTGGTTATTTTTAATATAAATATGTTTCCTTAATTACATCAAAGCATGCTTTCTATGGCCTTAATTTTCGTAAAATTGATGTTGGTGTCTCAGCTCACTGGTTTAAGCTTGTTAATATGCCGTAATAACTATCTCAAATAGACTACACTTGCCACGCATTGCTCGTCACTTGTATCCCATACATCAAATATTTGCGGTTCTTGATTTGAAGACGTTCCAACGGTATTTGAACACGTGTCGTGCAAGTGAGCACGGTTTGCCAAACGAACTCGTTGATTGCGAAGCGTAAATTGGCGCGACGTGTGTCGCATCGGATCGCATGTCCGGTCGCTTTGATGCATCGCCGCAATCGAGTCATCTGCGGTAGGTCACGCGGCCTTAACAATTTGAACACGCTATATGCATAACGATTGAGCACACCACAGCACTGTGTAAGAAAGCGTTCACAACACTAATTGTAACGAGTGGTCCGTTGCAACCGAGCTTCTAGACAACACTAAGGGCGGCCGGAAATTACAATCTAAAAGAGCACCGCCATAGATTCGATGTGGATATCTTAATTTCGTTCCTTTAATAAATTATAATTTACGACTGCGTTCTGAAACCTAATGTTAAAAAAACCGTCCGCTTTAATAGATACGTTGATTTTTTCTGCCCGCATGCAACGTTTATGGAGTTAGGTCGGGCGTTTTGTCAGTTTGACCGCTCATCATTTTGGACGCAGAACAGTGTTAGAACAATCGTCTCGCTCTATTTTATATTCTATTGACAATTCAATCACAGGTGTATTAAGTAGCAACTACATAAATTAATTTTATTTTTAAATGTAATGAAAAGGGTAACATGCCATTTCGTTACGAACATTTTTAGTAATGTGTGAAACAATTGGGTACCTCATTTTAATTAATTTATAACGGATGTGTTAGGCTTCAACGTAATGAATAATTCATAAAAGAAGGCTGCTTATTCATAATTACTATCAACCGATAAATAAGCTTACTAGACACGCCAGTACCTCGGAGACGTGAGAGGATGAACGTATTTCTTCAAATATGTAACTGCTGTAATTATAGTGGTTGGTGTTTGCAAGAATGGGACGGCTATATTTCACGTTGTGTCCCTTAAACTGGAAGGGTTTATTAGTTAAGTATGTGGTGGGGCCCCCATATATCATGAACATCGGCGCCGGCGCAAGCTTTCTGTTTGATTCCCGCCGTGAATATTCAATTTTATAAACGATCGTAATGATTTTAAAACTGCGCTTTCGACACAATAGCCCATTCTCTTAACGATAACTATTTTGTCATAAATAATTAAAGATCATCAAAAAAATTGCAAAATTGCGATTATATTAGTATATTATTCAGACTTTCACCCGATACTAAATCATAAAAAGCTTAGTTGATGCCTCAATAAAATTTTAAAAATCGATGATTACCAAGATTCCTACTGAAACAGTGTGATAAAGTTTATTGGTCGTTAGTGGGAGAACCGATTCGAATTTGTGAGTGGTGTGACGAATCTAACGGAATTCGACACGGGCCTTAACTACTCGCAATGAACTCGAACATGTCTATACTGCACTCTGCAAATGAAAAGTAGCGAAGTGTATCTACTACTGCCCGTGGCTACGTTCGCTTGAAACAAAAATGTTTTCAATATTCATTTTCGCGCGCCAATTTTTATTAACCATTATAAAAAGTTAAATTATTTCATGAACATTTCCACAATGTGATGTATTTGTGTGCCAAATTGCATTCACAGTTTAAAAATACCTCAACAAATATTCTAATTTTTTTTTATTGCTTCATGGTGCAAACAAGACGGTTGTGGATTTTACGTCACGACCACACGGCGAGGATCCGAGCCTATTCTTTCGGTTTCGTCGCTCACTTGGCACCACCCGGGGGACACATATAGGGTGGGCATGGGGTAAGGTGGTCGAAGCCTACGGACGCGACTCATCCCCTGTCATCAAATGGAAGTCCGTAGTCTCTGCTTACCCCTCTGGGTGATTGGCGTGAGTGTTTATGTTATGGTTGTGAATAATATATTAAATATACAAAAATGTACTCGTAGTCTTCTTATTTATTACTCTAAACACATTAAATAAAAATGTCCCGTCTTTAATTTTATGACACAATACCCATTTCTTACTGCATACTAATACATAACATATATTTCTACGTGGTAGAGTCACGCTGAAGTGCATTATTAATTATACCTACCTGCAAAATGAATCGATTGGATTACACGAAAAGTACGCTGTTCTTACAAAATACCGAAGTAAAATGCCACCATAATTCTGAAATAATATGTTACATGTAGTGAGTAACGAGAACCGAAGACTCGTATCTGCTAAAGAGTCATTTCATCTTGGTCCTCATGGGTGAAAACGAATCTGCATTTTGATTCTTAACTGAGGATAAATGTAACCTATCTATGCGTCACAGAATCTTTTTCAACCTTGATTTTATACCATAACAATATTCTTACACTATTTAAAGACTGCAATTACTTCGTTATCTATACATTCATTTGTCTTTTCATTTGTATCTACTGGTTTGAAGTTAGCATTTTGTAAAGGAACTTTATGTTTTCCGTTCTTTATTGAAACATTTTTTGTTCCAATCCTAAAATTCTCTTAAGCGATTGTAGATTAGTAACTTTTAACAGATTGCAACGACATCGTAACAATTTTACGGCAAGCTATACCGTACATAAAAATAATGTCTACCAAAACGAGATATGTGTACAAAATCTCGTAAAAAAAAGTGGAAATAATTCACACCATTGTAATTAACGATATTAATTCTGAGAATTTACGTATGAGCGAAATCGTTTTCGGTCCATTCTTATGATTAACACATACCTATGATATACCTTGTTTGGTCGGCTTAAACAACTGTGACGACTTCCGGACATTTTTGAAAAGTAAACGGCGTGGGGATAATGTGCCGCAAGTTATACGCACTACGTACTCTTCTTACACGTATCCGATGTACCTAAATCGCTTAATTATACTAATAATCACTTTTAAATTAATAATCACTTTTAAATATCTATGATTGTCTTAGATACCGCTCAGACACATGAACCAATTCTTTAAGATCTAAGAGAAAGAAGCAGGTGCTTTGTGGCATTCTTTGGGGGACGCCTATGTTCAGCAGTGGACTTGTGAAGGGTTGTAATGATAATGATGATGAAGAGAAATGTAACCCTTAGGTATAGCTGTTAATAGAATAAATATTTTACTGTAAAGGCTGTTTTAAGTACACAACAATATTTCTAAAGAATAAAGTGAAAATTAGTATTTGCTACAAAAAGAACACGAACTACTGTATGAAGAGTACTAGGTCTAACACGATTAACCGAATGGCTTAAAAAGAAGAGAAATATGTCTTTGAAATGCTAGTTTCGGCACGCAGCCCTTTATATCAGAGATTCAACATTAAAATATCCTAACAGTTGACGTTAAGGCAGTATAACTTTTATGTTAAGAACAAAAGGTTCAAAGTATTTTACGTTAACTGGACTATAAAGTTTTGTAAATTTTTATGAAAAATAGACTTTTGGGCTTGGAAATAAAAATTAAATTTCTGTGTTTATTTTTGCATCGAGTGAAAAGCTGGTGCAGTAATGATATTTATACGAAGTGTAACACCGTTTATGTGAAATAACATATCGTTTAATAGTTTACTAAGAATGTGTTACCGCACAAAAATTAGTTGTTGGCACATTCGTCATAAAATGTCGTCGTCACAGATAGGTTTAGTTTTACCTTATTATCATTATATATACCTTATATACCATTATTTAATATTAATTAACATTAAATAATGATGCGACAGTTTAGGAATATGATTACATTATACATTTAATTTAAACTCTATCAGCACATTTATCAGTTTATATCTTATAAATTATTGTGAATTTAAAATTGCATTAAGGCCTCATCAGCACGCCGTAGTCTGTTGATCGCATACATCATCTATAATTATAAGAAGCAACAATGATAGGCACCTTCACCCGAACAGTGTAATCAGTGATAATTTTTGTAGATAACATAATTTAAATCGACATAAGGCATTTTACTTGTATCCAAACAGTCGGCCATTGGAGCGCGGGGAATCGTGCAAAATTATTAATTGGCGCGCAGTCTTCAACCGCACCGCGATGTAGGACCACAACCCATGTGGAGCGAAGCGGTAATTCTCTGTATGAAGCTTAATTATTTAATGCCCGCAACCTTGCCTAATCAAGATCTTTAAAATATTTGAAAAATCCTTTTATAGTAAATAATATAATTTTTATTTATGTGTAAGTGTGACAGACGAGCTCACTTACAGTCCACTTACTGGTGGGCTGCATCTGTATTTCACCTGCGACTAACTACTAAGAAAGAAGACTAGACTCGTTGATCCCTAAGTGTAACATGGAATACCTATCACTATCACCATCACAAGTCCACTGCTGTACATAAGCCTCTTTCATAGATTGGCACAAAATTCCTGGGCCACCTCCAACATTGCCACTTGAGAATTTTTCTCTCCTATCGGTTGTCGGTTCTTCGAGCTTATATGGCCGACTATTAATAAACTAAAGTGGCAATGGGTCTTTACCACTTCAGCTTACTGATCCACTGGGCTATGTAAGTTACTGATATTCTTCTTTGGATATCCTCGTTACAGATTTTGTCCTGTAGCCAAATTCCAAGTTCAGCCCTTTCCATCGCGCGCTAAGTGACTTTGTGCTTCCTTATGCCACCAGCAGTGAAGGACCATATTTCGATTCTGCGAGTCATCACTAGCTTCACTAATACTTTACAGCCAGTAATAAGAGACGCTGATGCTTATGATATGATCTATACGTTTTTATCTATCTTTCTACCAACTGTTATCATTCTAATGTGGGGTTAACGGTTGGCAATAGTTAAGTCAGCCTTCACATTTTGATTGAAAAATTAAGTGTGGTTTGTTTGAGATGCTCATTCCGTCATTTTCAAATCCCGTGAGATTTTCTAGTTGAGTGCACAGAGATTTTATGATCAGTGTAATTTTAACTGGTTTTTAAAAAAAACTACCATTTAAAGTTTAATGTATTTTGTACGCCCTAAATAAAATTAATTAAAAATAGTTACACGAGGATAAAACTTTCGACGACGTATTTGACTATAGCCATATACATTTTGAAAAATATCTTGTCTTCAATGGTGAAGAAACCTAATGTCGTCTTGCAACTATCCGATAAGTTGAGTTCTAATATTATTTTTAACAATATTCACTTTTATTAACACACTTGTAAATGATTTATAGTCTTGTTTTGCATTGTAAAGACATGCGGGTGGAGCTTGATAACTATCTTGTTTATGAGAAAAAAAAATCTATTTATAGTTCAGTATTTTATAGTACTCGTAGAAACATCCGTCAACAATTTAAGGCGATTTTAAATGAATATATTTTAATGGTTTCATGGAGTTGCTTCCATTTTTAGTACAAACAAATTTAATTGAGTTATAAGCCTCGGGAACTTTATCCGGGTAATAGCGTTATTGCGCATTTGTTTTGTAATTATAAAAGCTAGAGTACCCAGTGAAAATTTCTCATCATACAAAGACTGGAAGTAAATTGTTATAATAGTAAGATTAGTGATTCTTAGATTCGGTGAGACACCGAATAACTACACTACGATTTCTTTACTCGTGTGTCTACCTAAGATGACCCATACTCATTGTATGGATCATCTTTGTGAGAATGCTATAGGTCTACCTATTATTCATGTTACTTTACATTTGCGCCTTCAATTAATTATATTTTATATTTATATTCACTCCATGTAATGGCGGTGTAAGAATAAATCCATTAGCTCATATCAACCCGTGGGTTTCGTAAGAGGCGACAGAGAAGGAAAAAATCAGGAGATGGGCGACAGCGTCTTCCTAAAACGACTAAAAATAAATGACTGCGGTTGCCAATCCGCTTGCCAAGCGTGACAATCTATGGGGGAGGCCTATGTTCAACAATGGACTTTAATAGGCTGTAACGATAACGGTTCATTCCATTATCATTACAGCGTACCAAAAGTCTGAACAGTTAGTTTGGCTCATAGAGGAGATATTTGCCGTAGGTGCCTCACTTGGCATACGGGTTGGCAATCGAATCTTTTTTGTTATTTTAAAGATACTGCTGCCCATTTCCTATTTCATTTTTCTCTGTCGCCACTTACGACACCTACGGGGTTATATGGGTTAGTGGATATTTTTACACCGACACTACACGGTGATGGTAACAGTAACCGTTATTGAATTAAACAACAATCTACTAGATATTATTATCTGCTGTTTCTAATATATATATACCTAACTTAAAAACGGAATAAGGCGTGAATAGAACTAACAAAATATTTATACATTTTTACAACTAAGCGATATTCTCAATTAATTTTTTTAATTAATTTATTGTGTATGTATATTATATTATAATATAATATGCAAGTCATATTATCTAAAAAATATCTATTAAAATCATATATTGTTTTTATATTGCAGATAAGTCAGCAGTAGCAGCAAAAGGTTCTAGAAGACTTGAAGGTTGAAAAACCGTACAGTTCACATAAACGAAGACACTTCAAGTTCCGTTGGTTTAATATCACTTCACAGCTGTGTACCTATGATTAATCTTTAACTAAGATGGCCGACGGCGCACGGCAAGAACTGGCGGGAATAAGCGCGTACACACCTCCGCAACACAGTGAACCCGTCGATCTTTTCACCATTTTAAATTTGTACATTATTCAACGGAGAACTTGACGCAACGAACGTGTTAACCCGCTCAAGTTTTTCGCCATACTAAACGTTTTAAATAATCAAACAACGTATTCAAAACTTCAAACCCATAAAACATATCTCCCCCATTATTAGTTTATGGCCTGCGACTGTTACCAGGGCTATTATGCTGCTATTTTTGTGTGAATTCGTTGTTTATTTTGATTGTGTGCGGTGGTCGGACGGGGCAATTGGGGTGCCATCACAAAATGCCTCTATTGAGTAGTTTCTAACATTGTTTTATAAGCTTATTCAAGGTCTCTTTAGTTACGACTGTCGTAAAGGTGTTTCTTTTATTGCTTTTGCGTTACCATATTTTTTATGACATTATTTTGTAAAAATAACGGACATATTACCTGAATGTAAATTAAAAACACAGGCCATTTTAACTGTTTTAAATAATTTTTTTAATTAAATATCTAATTTAAAATTTAAGAAATTATAATATATTGCCCTATATTGAAAACCTGTTTGCGATCTTCACTCGACTCACTATTGTAATTGTAAATAATTTATAAAAGTATAATTAAAAATAATAAAAGTTTTCAATAAAAATAAATTCAAATCATACGTCAAAATTGGACAAATTCTTAAGAGCGATGAGGGCACGTAGGTAACATTGTTAATATTTATTAATACGCAAGTACATACATCCTGTGGAGTTAAATTAATTTTTGTATATGTTAAATAGTTAAAATAATTTTATAATCATATTATAATACAGACAATCTCTAAAACATTTTATAAATTGAAAATAAAGTTTTAATACCGACTCGCCTGATAAATGTTTTACGTCTTTAGTAATATGCATTAATATTAAAGGTAGAGACGACACACGCGCGAACTTACAAACTTTTACAATTTTCCATCCAAAGAATATGTTGTTATTTACTATCTTCTTTTTCCTCTTGACCAGCCTATTGGTCACTCTCATTTCAAAGAGAATCTAATCTAATCTGTATTTAATCTAATGTAACTGTGTCTAACCGCCGCGCTTGGCAGGAGAATGATACGGTATGAGAGTTTGTTTTATAGTATAGGGTGACAAACGAGCACACAGTCTACTTGATGGTAAGTGGTTGCTGTGACCCATAGACATCTACATCTATCCTCAATAAAGAATCAAAATGCAGATGCGTTGTCACCCGTGAGGACTAAGATGGAATGCCTCTTCTCCAGTAAAAAGGTTCTCTGGTTCTCTACACTCACCGTACGAAACACAGCAGTATTAAGCTGCTATTTTACGCTGGTATTCTGTGAGAGCGTGGTCCTTCACCGGTCGAGTGGACCCATTCGTGCTACAACTAAACAATTAATATAGCAGCAGCATGGCTCTACCACGTATAAAAGTATATGCATCGATCTAAGGTCACAAGATCTTCCGGGCATTTATTTCCCTGTCATTATAGTAGTATCGTCTTTCTTTTTTGCCTCTTCAACTTCATAATATAATTTGATTATATAATATTAAGTTTTTAAAACCCTGTTATAAATAACTGTTAACGTCATTTTAAAGTATAACTTTTAGCATTAAAAAATATTACATTAGTGTTTTAATTATTAATCTACCACATATAATATAAGAGATAGCAAATAATTTATGAATCGCACGCATCATCTGAGTCCACCTTTCAAATGTTGCAAGCCATCAACTAGACAGATACAGAAAGAGGAAAAATCTGTATGTAGATTTTTTTTAAAAGAAACAAATATCTTATAACATTAATATTTTATAGTAATGTAACGTTATTATACGGAAGGTTGTAGTATTACGTAAACACCGTGTTACCTATAATAACATAACAGTATAATTATGTCTATTAATTTAATTGCTCTCATTTGAATGTTTTTACCACAATATTATTTTTGTATAACACATATTCGATAATCAAGGGGTTACTAAATTATATTACCTAATAAACAAGAGGAGGGGGTTGTTATAAGTCATTATTAGAATATGATTGTCTAAAATTGATATCTAATATTCTTTTTTGGGTCGTTCAATGTATGAAATTTGAAAACATAAAATAATGAGCCTCTAAGATTACAGCACTTACCATAAAATTACACATTGTTTGTACTAAAAGTTATTTTACGAGATTATTCGTAACAACATTACGTGGTCTACCACGTGCTACAACTATACTATTAATATAGCCATGCTGCAGCTATATTAGTAGTATAGTTGTAGCACGAATGGGTCGGCTCGACCGGGGTCTCACAGAATACCAGCGTAAAATAGCAGCTTAACTCTGCTGTGTTTCGTATGGTGAATGTAGAGAACCGGAGATCCTTTTTACTGGAAAAGAGGCATTTCATCTTAGTCCTCACGGGTGACAACGCATCCGTATTTGGATGTCTATGGGTCACAGCAACCACTTACCTTCAGGTGGACTGTATGCTCGTTTGTCACATCCTAACGTATTATTTTTGAATCAATACGGCTTCTGAAATTAAAAAAATATATAAAACGGATGAAGCTAACAGCAAAGAGAAAAAAGTGAAGTAGCCTCCTGCGAGCAACTAGCTAGTGATTACAATATCTCATTTCTCTTTAATAAAGGGGCATTTAAAATGTATTGCCGCAAGCGAAATTCGGTCGCCAATTTTGGAACCTGTTTAGAAATTATAGGGTCAGCTCTTGGCATAAGGTTAGGTTAGGTTTAAACGTAACGTATAAACTGCACGTGTTGTAATCAATAACGAAGTCAGGTACTAACGGCTGACACGAATTACATATTTACATAGAGGGTTCCGTATGTGTACATATTTTTTTATAATAATTGAACCCAAACCTAACTGTTTAAATCATTCACTTGCGAATAAATGCTTATCCTTATTCCTGTCCCCGTCTTTGTTGAATATGTATAACTAGGACTACTTGTCTTTTATATATCTATAGATTTTATTGGTGCGGTAAATATTAAGTATAAAATCTTATTACCGAGACTGATATTATGAAAAGTTAATACTTGTTTTTAGTGAGCTCAATTCGAAAACCACTATACTAATGCAGTAACCTTGTTGTCCACGCGACTGCCATCAATTACAGCTCAGATATTATATTGAATATTGATTCTGATTATATGTTACAGTTTTGATGGAAACAATATACTCGCATTACATTGATAGTGTAATTATATTGACCTATTAAATATTAAAGCAGTTAAACATTCAAATAAGTGATACACTGCAGCTATCCATAACTGAAGCACGAGTAATTCGGCTCTACCGGGCTGATACAGCAGAATACAACAGCAGAATAGTACTGTATTCCATGTGGTGAGTGTAGAGTAGGTACTAGAGATTTTAAGTGGTAGTTAATTGACAACGCATCTGTATTTTAATTTGAATCGATGATAGATGCTGATATCTATGGGTCACACCATCGATACGATAGAAAGCAGGTTTTAATATAGTATAAGGAACATGAGGTTTATTGCAGCAGTCTCCTTTCTGGGTGGCTATCATCTTAATTTTAAAAGCATCGTTTGTCGGGCGCTAAACATATTATACTATCCCTACTTCCTCAATCTGTCGACGATGTGACCAAATAACGACGACGCTTTGGGTCCTTGATGGCTGAGTAATTTTGAAACAGCTTCGAGCCGGTAAAGGATGTTAGCGCTAATTTGGATTATTCAGGCAAGCGATTACGGAAGAGTTTATGCTACGGATTAGTTTCTCTCAATGTCAACATTTTTTCAACATTATTCATGAATTAATTCATTATATCCTTTAATAGTGCACAGTTCAACATAAACCGCCTCAATAGAGTGCCTCATAAGAGGGATATTTGCTATAGTTGCTACGCTTGGCAATCGGGTTGGCAACAGCAGTATTTTAATATTTTTAGTTATCAAGGAGGTGCTATTGCCCGTCTTCTGGTTCACTTCCCTCTGTCGCCTCTTACGACACCCACGAGATACCTAGTTGATTCTCTTACGTCGCCACTTTAAGTCAGTTGACAATGTCTGTCAAAAATATTTTTATAGCAACTTTATGATTACTAATTAAATCTAATTTTTTTATAGGATTGGGTGACAAACGAGCACACAGTCCACCTGGTGCTAAGTGGTTGCTGTGACCCATAGACATCTACATCTATCCTCATTAAAGAATCGAAATGCAGATGCGTTGTCACCCGTGAGGACTATGATAGAATGTCACACACAACAGTTTTAAGCTGCTATTTTACGCTGGTATTCTGTGAGAGCGTGGTTCTTCCCCGGTCGAGCCGACCCATTCGTGCTACAACTATACTACTAATATAGCTGCAGCATGGCTCTACCACGTAGAGTAATATTTTCGGTAAACAAATAAATTTTTATTTTTCGCATTATTCTTCATCACTATTTGCTGCAAACACTTGGCTAGTTTGGAAATAAAATAAGCATCGATCATAACATACAACCAGTCTGAGGAATCAATCGTATTACGGCCAAGAAATATGTCTCCAGCCATTCTCTAGCTTCATATTTAGGAACTAGTCCAGTACCTACTACAGGACAGTAATTGTACGCGGTAGAATGCATTTACTCTTCATTTACTCGGACATAAATTTTATTTTTTTAATCACATGATTATAAAAATAACAAATAAAATTTCAAATCACCTAAAATTTGTAAGACACACTTATAAAAAAACTGCGAAGTTAGTTAATTAACGTTGGATATATTACCTTATTAAAAATACAAGTAGATTTCGAAATAAAAATATTCAAACACCATTTAGCAACTCTCCAAATTATAGTCATAGATTATAAGACACGGTGTTTTACCTTCACAATGTAGCCAAATGAAAAATTCAGGGATTATTAATTTACAGTGTTGACTTTTTTAACTTAACAAATGTTTTAACAACCTTGTGTAAAAGAAACCTGGTGCATTGGTTATAACATTTTACCAAATTTAACATTAAATTACTGTTCCAACAGTGGCAAAACTCTCCAGGAGTGGACGTTAATTGGCTGATGCAGAGTTAGAAAATAATACCAGAGTCTGCTACGTTGTTTAAATGTAAAGTAAAATAAAACAAATTTAAAGGACACAAACGAGCGCACAGTCTACCTGATAGCAAGTGGAATCTGTTGCCCGTAGATACATCTATAAGCATAAAATATACAATTATGCGTAGTCAATCCCTCCAGAAACTAAAAATGCGTCGTTATCAGTAACAGGATCAGAGGTTCTCGTCACTTAGCATAAGAAACACAGCAGCAACTGCTGGTATTTCACGCTGGTATTCTGTGAGAGTGTGGTTTTTCCTCGTTCGAGTCATACCACAGATGGTAGCCACTTACCATCTTTTGGACTATAAGTTGGCATGTCACTTCAGTTTTATAAAAGGAAAATTATTATTGTTACAAATTAGCATCGGCTTCTTTCTTATTTATATTTTAGTATATAAACACTTATATTAAATCTTTTATATCTTTGGTAAATAAGAAAATACGTACCGTTTAAAAATTTTAATTATAATGGGTATATATTATGTTTCATAAAACGAAAAAAAAAACCTCTCAAATTCTTATATAAATCTGTTCAGTTTTACTTAAAAAATCATAAGTAATTTAGTAAAAAGTTACAGCCTAGGTATATATGTCATCCCACTGCTGGGTCCAGGGCTCCTCTCAGTTCTGAGAGGTAGGAGTAAAAATAAACAAATTTATGAATGTCAGAAAATAGTGTTACCCAAACTTAAGATGCATATTACTGAAAATGTTTATTAGTTAACCTGCATAACCTCATGATGTTTGGTCCAACAGTGGGATCTATAAGTCTTATATTTTAAACAACGTTATTTTAGTAGTAAATCTAGCCTTTAGGTCATTTTATTGAACAAGTAAACACAAGCTGAAGACAAGATACCGCACTTATACTGGTGGAACCTGATCACCACAGTTGCCTTGATTGGTATTCAAGTTGGGTTACAAATTTCAGATATTATTTTATTTCTAACTGGCGCCAACCTTAGGGCAAAAAAGATGTTGACTGGTGAATTATATACCCTGCTATAACTGCAGTAATTAATATATATGAAGCATAGAATAGAGACAAGTAGTAATTTCAAGCGTCTCCTTGTATGAATTATAACGGGATGTGTAATAAAAAATAGTTTATTATAAAACCATGAGTAAAACGACCCACCCGTGTACACGGTATCTTTTAGCATTATAAGTAGGTACTACACTGGTGACATTTTATTCTAGAAATTTTATTTTTTTAAATTACCTGTCAACGTATGATAAATGCTAATGATAAATGTTTGTTCATTGTATATTTACAGTAATAAGTTATTTTGAAATGTATTTTGTAATTTTAAAAAGAAAGAAGGATGCCCATTTTTCACCTGACTATGTATAGAAATGAAATAAGTCTTAAAATTCAGCTAATTGAATTCTAAATTAAATACGCGTATCACAATGTTAAAAGAAACGCAGGAAAAAATATTTTTAATATTTATTTATGCTTATTCTACGTCAAGGGTAAACTTAATACCACCATATTTTGAACGCATCTCAACTACCCTTTTCCTAAGACGTTCCATTTCACATACTTCGCATTTCGCTACTTGACTTAATTGAACTCTGTTTCTGAGTTTTAAACATTTATTTTATTTAATCAGTAAGTATTTGTCTATATTCTTATATATATATATATATATATATATATATATATATATATATATTCCATTTTATATATATTTCTTTATTACTTTTTGTAGAGTACCTACAGTCATTGAGTGCACACGAGTGAAACGGATTTTTGTGACATTTAACAGTTCTACGATTGGCATCGGCGCAGTCCTTCATTGTTGCCAAAGAGAATATAATCACTAATTGTTTGTTTTTCATTGATCATATAGAATAGAAATATGTAGGGATACACAAGACTTTTCTCAGTATAATCTCAGAGGAAGTGGTGATAAAACATTAATAAGAGATAGAAAAATTAAATATTTGGTAACGGCAAATCCTAACCTAAATAGTAACATTAATATTTTTGGGATTCATAGTGTTTAAATCGTAAAAATGACTACATAACATTATTTTCTAAACTTACAAGAAGTTTTTTTACTATACCTTATAACTATACATAAACTTTTACTATCAGGTTTTTAAATGTATGAAAAGTGGGCATGGTTCTTTTTATTCTTTATTTGAATGACTTGCAAAGGTTAATAGCAATTAGAAAGGAGATACAAAGAAATTAAAATTAATTTTTAAAAAATGTTAAAATTGAATATTAAGTTTAAATTTCCCTTAATAATATTTTAATAACATGGAATAATATAAAATACTTAATATAATAATAATAGTAATAGATACTTTAACTTTTTTTAATATTGGATAAAGCTAAAAAATCTTTTGAGTTCATTTATTTCAAAACGCCGAGTATTAGTGAGTATTCAAAAATTCAATAAAATCGATACAACTAGAAAAACAATTCATGAAATTACTCGAGAGCGAGGAGAGCGGAGCTGTGCCTGGTTACAGAATATTAAAATTGAATTAATATTGATTAAAATTCACATTATAATATTTTGATCACATGGCATATTATGAAATCGTCTGATTTATTACCTTATTATATATTCAATTTATATTTGTTAAAAGATTGAAAATAATTTTTTGACAATATTATAATGGATAATTTTTTTTTGTTAATTGGATAAAAATAAAAAAAGCATTTTGCTTTTTTGAACGGCGGAGCACCTAGTTTAGACTCTGTTCATGAAATCGCTCCACATCAAGGAGAGCGGAGCTGCGACTGGTCCTAACTTCTCATACAACCCACGTCCACGGCCTTGTATTGTTTTCGCGGGCCGCGTTGCGTGAACCTCGAGTGAAATATGGCTGACGAAGCGACTACTTATTTTAGTTTTTTTTTTTTTCGACCGCATTACTTAATTTTATCAAGTTGCATGAGTTATGAGAAGCGGGACCACACGCGCCGTGTTAATTACGGTAGTGATGTCCCCCCGACTCGTAAAGGTTAAGCGATAGTACTTTTGTATTTGGAATTCCAATACGATCTCCTTATTGGATCGATTTCTTATAATACTTCATATGGATTTGGTTGCAATAAGATAGTAGGTATTACTTGGAATATTTAAGCTCTAGAATATTTTTTATAAAATTATGTTTGGCTACTAGCTCGGCCTACTAGCTTACCTTACAATAAAGGAAAGCTTTGATTTTTATCGCTATTATATCGGGACGATATCAGCACGCTAATGCGGTTAATGTAGTCCTTCGGCCTTTATAACCATAAAACAACAGCAATATTTTGTGTGTCGATTGGTCAGATTGGGCACTCAATAATAATACGCCCAAACTAGACCGGGCCGTTGACCCGGGCGGGCGAAATGCGCGCGCGCTCCCTCGGAGGAGCGCTAAAACATCGCATCTCTGGAGTTGTTTGTCTTATAAGAATAAGAAGGATTTATTAACGTCCGATACATTTATAGTATTAATATATTCATATTATATTTATGATCACCACATTATCTATTTAAATGTTATGGTTTTATACATATATAAGAACTTATATTTTAATTAATATATAATCAATTATATTTATGTAGAATTCTAAATAAATACCTATAACCTTATACGATCGTAATGTGCTTAAAGAAATCTCTTAATTTTAAATTTGATAGTAAAGACGATAATTAAAGCAATGGGTTGCAAGCAAACCGAGCTTAAATACATGTTAGGTACCTAAATTATCAACTAATACTTAGATATAGTTATAGGGAATAAAGGGAAGAATCAAGAGATAATTCTATTTTAATTATATTTTAATTCGAACTGTGTTTATTTTTATACAAATAAACGTTTCAAAATAAGTAACTATTATTGCCATCAACTGACAGCTTTCAATATTGGGTTAAATACAATAAAAATAAAAACCAGTAGATACTTTGTACTCTCTTTCTTATTTAGTGTCCAACCTTCATCATCAATTTCTTTCATCGATTTATTTACTTTAAGATGCATAGAAACTAATAATCAAATTAACTTGCTCTCGAGGAACAGAAAATTAACTTGAAAAAGATAAGATTGTAGATTTATTATCTATCTACATTATAATGTCATCTTTTTGATTTATTATGTTGTACTAATGGTCGTTATATAATTTTCTTACGTATATATGTTTTTATTATTTAATAGTAATGAAGTAGATGTATACGAATGGTATCGATTTAACATATATCTAATTATTAAGAAAGACAGGTTGTGATAAAATAGCGTCTTTAAAAAAAACTATTGCTAAATACTACCATATTATATATAACCAATTAATTAAAATACCTACAATAATAATTAAGTATTGTCAACCAGTTTAAAATTATTGCCCTAGTGAACATTTTTAAGCATAAATTAACTTACATTAAAAAAAAACCTGGAAATATTTTAAGATATTTTATTGCAATCTATTTTCCTCCTTTTGCAGATCTTTGAAAATGTACATGCCTATATCCTATCTACTGAATGTATACATCAATCTTTTGTTAATACATAGTTCATATTGTTCAAAAGATAATAATGTTTATTTTGATGTCGGTAATAAATTACGAATGGCACTCAAATCTGTCGCACTAATATGGTGTTAACGAGGGTCGTTTGTTTTATGTGCGTTTTATTGATACTTGAGATATTATCATTTGCTACCTGACGGAATTTAACGAGTTTCTTATTAGTATCTTATAGTATATGAATGGCATCGATGGAACAGAAGTTTTGAACAGCGCCATTTTAGAGCTTTCAGTTGAGGAATCCTAAATTTTTTATATTTACATTTTTTAACCATGCCTATTATTTTTTTTTTTGATGATAGTAGACATTTTTACCTATAATTTGTTTTTTGTAAAATACATTTTCATGTGGTTGCGAAGAAAAAAAAACAATATACGGCACCTTACCAATATTATGTAATATTTTTTATAAAGTAGATCATATTCAAAGAGGAATTACGCAGGATTGTTAAATTAATTTATATAAATAACATGTATATTGGCTATTAATAACTACAATTAAAGATCAGGAGGTAGTATTATTTTTCTTTGAATTAAAAACAACTCACCTGCAATGGCCATCCAAGGGTAGAAGGTGTGGTTGGTGGGTTGATGTTGGACTGGTTGCGTACTGGCCGCGGCTCCAGGTAACGCACACTGGTTTCCCCAGGGCAAAGCCCGACCCGGACTTGATGACTCGCTATATCGGGCTTCTGGGGTGCAAGCAGCAGGTCTAACCAACGCTCCTAAACCAGCACCCCATGCCTCCTTTCCACCATAACCATTTTGTTGCTCCCCACCGGCCTTCGAACAGTCCGCTTTAGCATACTGTTGCTCCCCGGCGTATAACTTGCATGCAGCCGCCACCGAGGCGTCGTAAGGCGAATCCTGGGGCCGTGGCTGATGCAGCGCGTGGGGCTGTGCGTAAGTCAAACCAAGTGGGAAACCCCGATACTGGTCGCCACCACCGCCACCTTGGTGCACGCCGTGCGCCCCGTAGAAACCACCCTGCTCGAAATAGGAGTTCATCTTGAACAGTCACCGGCACAAACGTCACTCAGTTAGACACTTATGTCATCGCGGTCCCGCGCGCCGTGATAACTCGAATTTACTATTAATTTTATTGCCTATAAAACGTCACTTGAGCGTCATAATGGGCTTCGTCGGTGATAAAGGCGTGTGGGATGTTTACGTTTAAGGCTCGGAGAGCGCGTGCCGAGTTTTACAGGTCGTATCGCTTGCGGTCGGTCAGGGTTTCGTGATCGCCAGTCGCGAGCGAAGTTTTGGTGTCGCGAGTGTCGGGCGAGTGTCGAGAGCGACCGGCGCGTCTCGGCTCACGCAGTCTACTGTGACTCCGAGCAACACGCGCGCCGCCCCGCACGCCGCCTGCCATCGCTACGCCGACCATTGTTCCGTCCCCTTTTCGCTAATCACTATATATATTATCAGTTACGCTCTCTTTTCTATTTCTTATCACGCGAACACGTGGTAAGCTCATTATGAAATCTCTGTTTTTAAACGATCTGCCTAACATCTGAAATCTTTATCTTTTACGGAAATGCAATTAGCATAATGGATTAAACTATAAAATATGACAAACGAGTCAAGTAGCTAATCGTTTCAACAAAGTCCCATACGTAACAACCTAAAAAAAGAAATCACCGACAAAGCACAATAATGACATTCAGTAAACTTAAGCCGCAAAAGTCGTAAACTCATAAACGTACAATTAGTGAAACGGTTGAGTAAAGAAAAGATTTTACAACCGCTCTTCAGGCGGGCCACAATGAGCGCAGTATCGTAACAAGGTGCTGAATAGAGTGAGAAGTCGTAAAGATGATTATTATTTCTTCTACTACCTGTTTTTACGACTGATGTTGGCGTCGCTGTCGCTCTTACGACAAATCCGTGTTCGCGAGCGAGACGGACGTTATTTGTGAAACGCATGTAATCTTGTCCAAGCGGAGTATGTATAACTGTTCCTTTCTAACACAGTAAGGCGCGTGCAGTTTGAAGCGCACTATTGAAGGGTAAACAATGGCGCATTATCGCAACAGCACTCGGTTCGCGCGTCCAAATGAAGTCATCAAACGAATGAATGGCTCCTGGTACAGAGACACGCTCACATTTTTATTGCATACACCTCTTTAAACAAATACACGATTATAAAAAGGGCGGGATGTGTCACAGAGATGTTTTAACGTAGTCCATATTATAATCGGCCAATTTAGGGCCATAGAAGTGCCACTGAAACATATTTGCTCGCGGTTTTTTAAACAGATTAAAATAATTATATAAAGCTGTCTGTGTCTAATTATTACAAAATTTACACTCTGTCTTTAAATGGAAATGCATCACAAATTAACAAGTAATTAAAAATTTTAAAGATATTTTCTTTCTCAAAATTAATTATCCACAAATTAATTTTTTTCCGTAATAGCGGCCTTAGAAAATCCGCTACTTCATATCTCCTCGAAAGTGTCGTAAAAGGCTACAGAAGGAAGTGAAATAGGAGATGGGCAGGAGAATCTGATAACATTTTTTTAAAGAATACCTAAGGGTGACAAACGAGCACATAATCCACCTGTTGGTAAGTGGATATTATGGCCCATTGACATCATCAATCATCGATTAAGAATCAAAATGCAGATGTGTCACACGTAAGTAATTCTTAGTCTTCACTTGTTTCCACTTAAAATGGTATATCGTTCTCTACACTCACCTTACGAAACACAGCAGTACCTACCTATTAAGGTCCTTCCCCGGTAGAGCTGACTTATTTGCGCTACAACACGTATATAGAGCTATGTTAGAACTATAATATAGTTGCAAGATGGCTCTACTATACATGACATAGTTCAAATACTCAATGTAATAAAAAACTATGGTTGGCAACCTTTCGGTCAAGTGTGTCATTTATGTCAAATATCTCAATATGCCAATCTTACCAAATCTTACCAAGCCTGGCAACTATAGCAAATACGTCCCCTATGAATCAATGTATGGGAAAGGCCTAGATGATATGTTCGTTAGGTTCGGGAATAACAACGCGATATACCAGTATCAGTAGAGCATCTGTTTACCTCGGATTTAAATTCGATATTCCACAATTTTTTGAACTTATAATGTTCTTATACTGACAGTAATACTGATTATAGATATCTATTTAGTAACAAAATATTTAAAACAGTAATTTAGTATTAGTTTTTTTTTTTAGAAGACCTACAGCTAATAGAGACAAGATGAGATGTAGAGCTAAACTAAAATCGACACAATGGCGAAAAGAAAAATGTTGTAGAGTCAACGACATTTCGAAAAAATTTCTTTGACTCTACAAAATTTTAAGGTCTTTGATAACATTATAATACAATAGTTACAATACGAAATAATATTTTAAAGGGAACATATTTCCAAATAAAAATTAGAAGAGTCAATCGGTATAAAAAATACACGATTTTTTTTTAAATTGAGTGTTTACAGTTACAATTAAGTATCATTATTTCATCATTATCATCATTATTATATCTACCTACGTATGTATATGAGTACGCAAAAGATAAATTATGTGTAAGACCTATTTAGTTGAGCACTCGTTGCAGCAAGCTTATGTGCCAATAACAAGGAGAGGAGTGTTACGTTCTATTGTCGATTCGATACTTCGCTCGAATATTGACATTAGAATCACTCCTCTCGCTCCACTTTTAAGAGAAAAAGAAGGTATGCTAACGAGAGGAACTCATAGTATTCCTTGTTCGTAAGACTAATTTTCGTGCAATACTCTCGTAATATCTAGATGTGCAAGTTCCGATTGGGAGGTATATTTCGATCGTAATTTTCACTAAGCCTTTTTTTTTATAAATGAAAATAACCTCAATAAACAACTAACAGCCACTCTAGATCCATTTTGACTAAGTAATAGATATTTTCTAATTAAAGTAAGATGACAAACAAGCACACAGTTCACCTGATGGTAAATGGATCCTGTGGCCCTTACAACACTTACCTGCATCTATTATTGCTTAAGAATGAAAAGGCAAATACGTCTATAAGAATCACTATTCAGCTTTTTCACGTTGGTATTCTATGAGATTGTAGTCCTTCTATCGAGTCGACCTATTCGTGCTGAAGCCTGCCGAATAATATAGCTATAGCGTGGCTCTACCACGTATAAAATGTGTTTGTTTACTAATAAATAAAATGTTAAGTACTCCAAACAAAGGAAATGTAAATAGGTATAGAAAATGCCTGTAATTAATAGAATCTATACTGCAGGATAAAAGAGAATCAATTAGCGCCTCTTCATTAGACATTTAATCTTTTTGTTAAGAATATTTTCTATAACGTCCCAATGGACTGCAGTTACCACACCTACGAATATAATAGAACATGACCGTTTGTTATATAGAATTATGAAATTTAGTTCTTTTTATAGTTTTTTATATAATGACCAATTATTTGTGATACATTAGTTATCAAATTCTTTAGTAGGCTCGAATTTTGTAGTTTTGGTTGACAGTTTATGAGGCTCTACCACATGCGTCTGTACCTACGTAGTGAGGGCGTCCGCATTAACCTAAAAGCAAATTAAACTACTGAATTAGCTCAGAGTTTTAATTTCAAATGGGGTTAATATTGAAACAACTGTATTTAATAAAAATAATATTGTAAGTTTCCCTGTTCCTATAACGTTACATCCCATTTATCGCTTTTTCAATGTCAACTTATAAGCGTTGCATCGGTCACATAATAAAATATAAGACAGACTGGAACACCGGACAAATACAATAATATAGCCGACTAGTTTTGTTTACCGGTTTAGCTAAATTGTGTTTGGGTTGCCTTGCGCTGAAATCCAAATCTAAAACTCGCAAGTACTCCCATATCTGACAATATTTGCATCTTACGGACCAAGCCATAATATGTCAGTATATCTTCATATCTTGATAAATTATGCAATAGGAATAAATTCAAAAGCAAAAATAAATGAATAATTTTTAAGGACTTATTTTTTGTGTATGTTTGTACCAACAGGCATGCCAGTATGCAGCAACGTACTAGCATGGAAAGACAGCGATAACGAGGAATATTGCGAATTGCTTTTATCGTCGACGTTGCTTTAACCTGTGATAGCTCAGGGGATGAGCATTTCAATTATTATATATGTTTTGAATGAAAATATCTTCAAAAAATCTGTGTGTCTAAAAATTGAATTAAATATTTAAAAAAATTCGAGGACATGCGGTTTTCATCTAGGTATCTGCATTAGGGCAGCACGACGGGACATACTTTTTTTGGTTTCAAAACCCTTTAATAAATGATAGGCGACCTGTGCCTTAGTGTACCTATGTGCTGTGTGTCTACATAAAGATTACAGGTTGAATGTAACGTATATTCCAGACTTATCAATCGTAAGTCTATATGGTAAAATCTATCTTTATTTATGAATTGAACTTCAGCTTTTTGAAGATCATGGTGCTACAAAACAAACGAAACATCGGAATACCTTTATAGCTTGCTGAACAATAAAATGTTATTCGTCTTCTAATACTTTTTGTGTTTTATCTTTATAATAACACTATTTACACTTTTACATTGGCTCTGTAGTGACAGCGTAAAAATATCCACCAGCCCATATCATCCCATGGGTGTCGTAAATGACAACAGAGGTAAACTGATAGATGGATCTATCTTACTAAGTACAAATTTAGCTTTGGAACATGGGAATGGGAGGTTTTGATGTTGCTCATCATTATTACAGTCGAAAAATTAAACTATATGCTTGTACGATTTCTTGTATCGAAAATTTCGTGTTTCCTACATTTTAAGTAAAAGTTAAAGTTACAGCCTATATACGTCTCATTGCTGGGCACAGACCTCTCGTTTCTGAGAGGGTTTTAGGGCAAGGACATGTCCGCCGCGCTGCCCCAATGCGTGTTGGCGAACTTCACATGTCTTCAAAATATTTTTTTCTTATTTCTCAGACATGCAGGTTTCCTCACAATGTTTTACTTCACCGCTGACCACGTGGTAAATTAGTACTTAAAATTGCAATTAAGAATTTATTTGGTACCGGCGGGGATCGAACCTGGGATGCTCACGTACTGTGAAACTTACGGCAAGCGCTAACCATCTCAGCTATCACGGCTGTCGGCTTTTAACTAAAGTCATATCAAATAGGCAATTTATCTGGTAAGAATTATTCAATTAGAATCTAAAAAGAAGTTTTCTGATTAGAAAATAAAAGACTTCTTACATTTATCAAGTTGTTTTCATAAATAATTACCAAACATACGCACAAACTTTATGTAAAAGTCAAAATTGGCACATTCTTTGCGGGAGATTTATGTGCTGCCGTGGACTTGTGAAGTGCGCTGTATTGTCAATAATGATGATGATGATGATAATGACGATGATTATTGTCTTTTCAATATTGTGGAGTGAAAATCCTTTGCAATTTATCTGTGTTTCGGCAGTTTCGGCTTTACATAAATAACACGGCAAATCTGCTTTAGCAAGGGAATCCATCACCTTACCTATACCTAATGTCCCGTAGGTATCGTAGGAGGTGACATTGGGTTAAAAAAATATTTTAAAGCCTCCGATAGATGGCGCTACAAGATGGTCTCATTTCGCATATACCAAATGTAAAATACTCGGATTACTATTGCAGTCGTCAATCGTAATACGCCTGCCTCGTATGGCGGTTGTGCTCCATTATTACTATAAGAGAAACCTACTCCACGCGGAGACTGTTTTAAATTTAAAAAGAAAAGGCAAATCCTTCTAGCTGTGGCAAACATTATTGCTCATAAGTTAGGGGTTACATTTTCAGAGCCTATAAAATAACTCTGAAACATTTTAAAACAAACTTTTTAAAACTGCACGCGGCTCCTCTGTATTTATTGTGGAATCGGTCACATTTACCGCACCAAGTGTCATATAATAAAAAATCTGCGCGCCCTTTTAATATTTAGAAGATTTTAGCATTACGCCTGACCATAGTAAGTTATGATGGTAACACGAATGTGTTGGCTAGACCATGAAAGGACCACCCTCGCGAAGAATACCGGAGAAAGAAGATGGATGGATGGAGGAAAGATGTTATACTTCTGTGTTGCGTATGATGTGTGACAAAAACCGAAGGCCCTTTTACTGGTAATGAGACCTTTCATCTTAGTCTTCAGGGTGGGATGCATCTGCACTTTTATTCTTAATCGGGGATAGACGTAGGTGTCTATCGACACAGCATCCAGTTACCATCAAGTGGACTGCGTACTTGTTCGTCTTCCTCACTTAAAAAACCAAGTGGATTTATCATTTTTATTCGGGATTTTTATGACATAAGTTAACAGGTCGAATACACGGTAGAGTCGACGGCGCTGCGACTGTTTTCTCGTACGGTTAAGGCGGCACTCGGGAGAGATCACGCTTGCACGAAATATCAAAGCAAAATAACAGTATAATGTTGGGTTTCGCATGGTGTATCACGATGGACGAGAAATATGGATCGTTTTAATGGTTACGAGCCATTACATATTATTCCTTAGGGATGGCAACGAAATCTTCATTTTCACTGTTAATCGAGGATAGATAATAGGTACCTGTATTGGCTACAGTTTCCGCTTTTTTATAAGATAAGGGTAACAAACGAGCACACAATCCACCTGATGATAAGTAGTTGCGTTGGCCGATAGAAATCTACATCTATCCTGAAATACGAATCAAAATGCAGATGCGGTGTCATCCATGAGGACTAAGATGGAGTGCCTCGTTTTCAAGTAAATATGATGAGTCTTCGGTTCTCTACACTCACCATACGAAACACAGCAGTTTTAAGCTGCTATTTTACACTGGTATTCTGTGAGAGCGTGGTCTTTCCCTGATCGAGCTGACCCGTTCATGCTACATCCATACTAATAAGCTTCAGCATGACTCTACCACGTATAATACCATTTAGTATTAGGTAGACTTTGTGCTCGTTGGTCACTCTTTCTCTTATAGAAATAACAACAACATAGCTAAAATCAAAAAGGTTTTGTAAAAGTGAACACTTCATGAACAGTTTTAAGTTACTGAAGTATAAGATTTTAGTACGCTCTTACTAAAATCATTTAGTAAACTCGTAAAAAGGCACATAACACTAAGTTTAAGGATTAATTTTTTGGCTAGGAGTCCGTCTGGGTTTTTCACCAAATGAAAGGGAGAGCCAGTATAATCACAAGCTATTTCTTATTTTATCTGAGTTCTAAGGGGTGAGAGTGTTTCTGTAGCATATTTTAATTGAAGTGGTTGGCAAGTAGCATTGTGCTGCAGTAGTAATGAGGGCTAATAATTTTCTGCTCACTAGATGTCGCTAGTTGACACTGAGATACTTTTTTGTTATACAACGTAATTTAATTGAGAAGTTGGTTTTTAATAAAAGTTTATCAGTTTCTACAGTGTTATACTAATATACAAAACAATCCATCAGTGGTTTGCTCTTTAATTTTTTACACATGTTTAATTTTTTTGATTTTTCTACTTTTATGAATATCTGTGGTTTGGTTTATTTATATTTAATGTTATTAATATAAAATATAGCTCATAGTACAGAAAGGGACAATAACTTTTACATTTACCGAACAAATTAACTTCCCCGCTATGAAATTGGTCAAATATTATACCTCACTTTCTAGTGGCGCCGCCCTGGTGACAGAAAAAGTCGTGGATGCTCTCATTAAATGAGAAAATGTAATCATTGCTCTCAATAGTCGTATTATTATGCATATTTAAGCATAAATCTAGCCTTGGTGTATCAATGGATATCAGATATTATGTACTTTATACCTACTTACCTACCCAAAAATTCTACTCATGATCATGAGACTCTTAAATTGAATTGGGATTTATTTTTTAAATGATTTGAGATGTTGGTATACACCACAAGCCGTTTTTCTTTCTTTTTTGTTTAGGAGTCCATCTGGGTATGCACCACCTTCTTACTATTTCTACCATCCTTTTTTTTACAGGATAGGGTGACAAATGAGCACACATTCCACCTGATGGTAAGTGGTTGCTGTGGCCCATAGACATCTAAATTTATCCTCGATTACGAGTCAAAATGCAGATGCGTTGTCGCCCCATAGGACTAAGATGGAATGCCTCGTTTCCAGTTCTCTACACTCACCATACGAAACACAGCAGCGTTGACCTACTATTTTACGCTGGTTTTCTGTGAGAGCGTGGTCCTTCCCCGCTCAAGCCGATCCATTCGTGCTACAACCATAATATAGCTGCAGCATGGCTCTACCATGTAACAGAATCCTACTGCTGTGTTTCGGTGTGAAGGGTACAAAAAGCCACTATAATAGCAGGTTGTGAGGCATCCCACTTATTGTATTTTATCTTATGTAGACTTTTTTATTACTCGTAGAAGCGAGTTCATGTTGTCAGTTTAATTTAAAAACTTTACTCACTTTAATAGTAGCAGTTAGTGGGTATCCACTACCTGCTCACTTTGGTTGCAGGTGTCCATGATTTGCAGCTGCTACTTACCCACACTTGCTTTACTAGCAAGTGGACTGTTAGCATAATAGTCATTTCAGTTTTACGTGGTAGATCCATGCTGCAGCTATATTAGTAGTATAATTGTAGCACGAATGGGTCGGCTCGACCGGTGAAGGACCACGCTCTCACTGAATACCAGCGTATAATAGCAGTTTAACACTGCTGTGTTTCGTATGGTGAGTGTAGAGAACCGGAGACCCTTTTTACTGGAAAAGAGGCATTCCCTCTTAGTCCTCACGGGTGACGATGCATCTGCATTTTGATTCGCAAACGAGGATAAATTCAGATGTCTATGGGCCACAGCAACCACTTACCATCAGGTGGACTGTGTGCTCCTTTGTCACCCAATCCTATAAAAAAAAAGTTTCCACGTCCGCCAAAAAGACACAATAGTTAAACTAATGAAATATTCATGATATTATTCTTGACTCTCGGAATAGTAAAATGGTTATACCATATATGTAGATTATAAGTTTGGTTGAGTCAAAATGTAATTCAATTTAGTTTGTACGTAAATGTCCACTTGACCAGAAAATGACCGGCTCACAGAATTATCATCATGAGGAGGTTATCCCTCACATGAATAAAGTAACAACCTACGAAAGTCTCAATTTTGGGAATGTGATAGCATTCAGAGAGCGTGATCATGCGTTAATATGTGCTAACTGATTTTATATGTTCTCGATTTTTTAGTATTATCAGACATTCAAACTTCTCATTGTCAAACCAACATTTAAAAGTGCAATGACAATTTCAGTTTTGATGGCGAGGATCGAACTCAGATCGCATTGCTATCATGAATATATGGAAAATTATCAGTTCTTGAGCTTCAATGGTTATATAAGTATTTTTAACAGTCTTTATGTGAGGTGGGAGCGATATGATGTTGTATATCTGATTTTTCACACGATAGTTTACTTGTATTTTATATATTTCCTCTAAAACGCTTAAAAATATAAAGATGAATACCTTTAGACCACACTTTTTTCACATTTTATTCGTCAGCTTAGTATATTTAATAACGACTAAGTAGTAATTAAATATGTGACTGGGATTTTTTATGGAATAAGAGCGCGAGCACACATTCCACCTGATGTTAAGTGAATGCTTTGGCTCATAGATATCTATGTTCATCCTCAATTAAGAATCAAAATGCAGATGCGTTGTCACCCCTGAGGACTGAGATGAAATACTTCATTCCCCTTTTCCAGTAAAAGAGGTCTCCGGTTCTCTACATTGTCCATAAAGCTGCTAGTTTACGCTGATATTATGTGAGAGTATGGTCCTACCATGGTCAAGCCGACCTATTCGTGCTACAACCATAACACAGCTGCAGCTTGGCTCTACCACGTAAAAATTAAGGGAAATTAAAATTTACATTAATTTTATATTTTATATTAATAGGATAAACAAGAACTCTCTTAAATTAACAGAAGATAATATATAATTAAAATACAACTGTACCTAATCATAAAAATTTTAAGTTAAGCAGGTGAGTAATACCAACATAGACAGAATAATCGACATTCATAGAATAAGATATATTATTGATGAGGGGCAACCCTACAACGTAAGGGAACACCCTACTAGACGCAGCGACGAATCATCGGTGGCCCAGAAATGTTAGGTGAAGGGCCAAAGAACGGCCACTTTACTTACCGGTACGAGAATAAAAAATGATAATAAAGATAATAAAATTATTACGAGTGTATAATATGATATATATTTTTAAATATCTACTGCTGCTGGTTAGAAATAAATGATATAACATTTATCGCCTATAGTAATTTATTAGCTGGTAAAACATCAGTTTAAATGCCACAAAAATTACTAAAATCGTCATGTTTATTTTTATTGATACTTATCATAATCATTTTGGCGATCCGATTAGCAATCTCATCGCAACGCAAAAAAGAATATCAAAGCGGTCCACCTCATTCGCATTCAGGCGACAGATGGCGCGGCGCCGGCGCAGGGCACGCGCCGTAAACACGATTTTTACTACCACTTGAGTGCTCGTAAAAGTCACGTGGATTGCGCCGTTTGTAGAGCTCACAGTAAACACCGCACCGATTATTTCGTATACGCCGCCGGGGCTAAACCTCAGTTATAAATTCGAAACTTTACGAGCGGCCGACGCGCGGTTCGTTATTATCCCGCTCTTTAGACATTTATTGAACCATTATTGACTTGTTTAAAGTATCACCCGCTTAATAGAGATAAAGGAGTTGATTGTTTATGTCTCTATCGCGTAAGGACGCCCGACGTCTAGATGTCTACGCTCGGTCTATTACGGCGCGCGTTTATGACGGCAATTTTCCTTTTTATCAAGCGCCGCGACTTTTATGACTGGTCGTGTGATTAGTATCAATCAATGCGTTTATTATGAACTGTTACGATCCAGCTCCGTGGTTTAATTTACGACACGCTTCGCTAACTTTAATTAAAGAAGCAGCTCGTTCTTAGTTAAAATGATAACATATCCTCATTATTACCGATATTACAAATTACTTATTGAATTATATATTGCATACTTGCCTTGTAAAACTGTAAACCTAAACAGTTTTTCTTTTGTATTGTATATTATTTTCCGCCACTATAGATAATGGGTAAGAGAAACCACTAACCAACCCGTGGACGTCGTAATAGGCGACAAATAAAGTAAAAGAGGTGATAAGCAGCAGCACCTTCTTAATAAATAGGAAGGTGCTCAAATTAATAAAAAAACTCCGGTTGACAGTCTCCTCTATGAGGCCATCTACTGTGTAGTGGCGGTGTAAGAATTTGCAGTACCCCATATCATCCCGTGAGTGTCGTAAGCGGCGACAGAGGGAAACAGTCAGGAGATGGGCTGTGGTTACCGTTCCGCTTGGCAAGCGTGGCAACTATATCAAATATCTCCCATATGAGACAATCTATGGGGGAGGCCTACGTACAGCAGACTCTTGTAGACTGTAACAGTAACGGTAGCGGAGCAAATCTAAGGTAGGAGGGGTCATATTCTGCAGTGGATTTTAATAGGCTGTAATAAAGATATATAATCTATAAAGACCTACCTAGAAGTTAAAGTTATGATGTGAAGTTAATATATCTATATCGACTGCGACCGATAAATCTGACTGTTTGGAGTATCAAGCAGCGGAGTTTTTACCGCAGGCGAAGGACCGCCGCGACTGCCCCAGTGCGTCATGTACTGCAGGGAGTCTATCTTTTGTCAATCAGCTTTTTTGTCATTATCATTATAATTAATATTTTTAACTATGCATGTGGCAGTCAAACTTGTGTTGCAAGCGTAACTTGCGTGAAATTTAAGGAGCAAACTCAGTAGGGAATAGAGGTCTCCACGGCTCAAAATAAGTAAAACCTACCTGTCTATGGGCAACCAGACGTCAATCAGTGATATATTTTTTTAATTTCAGCGTTATCACCAATGTAGACAAAATTGGGAAATAAAAGATTATCTGAATACAAAATTTCATCCAAATCGTTAGAACCATTTCCGTGAACTCAATCACATACCTACCTATATTATACACATCTATATAGAACTGTGATATGCTCAGAGCTAAGCGCTCGCTCTAAACTTCACAGTGCGAGTAATTCGGGTTTGATACCAGCAAGCTCTAAGGAAATAGTTATAGGTATAATTGCAATTTGAAATACCGATTTACTACATGCTTGGCGACGAAGGACAACATCGTGAGGAATCCTGAATGTCTTTTAACAAACTTGCATGCCATCTGACGGTAAGAGGCAGCCCATGGGTACTTGAAACTAACTTCAAACAAAGAAGGTTAAAAGTGACACGGCATCTGTAGCGCCATCACTTTTGGCGGACTATGAGGGGGAATGTTTCACAACCTGTAGGGTAAAGACACCAAAGAGTACGCACTACCAAAGAGTACGCACAGCTTTTAAATGGTACGAAATTTCAACACATGGCAGCACTGCGCTAACTGTCAGTTGACAGTGACGCTTGGAATCAGTAGACACGCTTTCAAGTTGGTGCGGTATTTATTAGTTTGATTATTGCAATTTAAAGGTTTTGAGTACTTTTAATCTTATTTATCAACAATTTCGAAGACGTATTACAAGATTTGCATAAGGGTGCCACCTGAATATGTGAGTTATTCTTGAAATTTGGTTATTATATTTTGCTATTAAGTAAGGTTATAAATGCGATCTTGTTGGAATGATTGTAACTGTCATAACCAATCGAATTAGCGTGAATCTTAAGAGTGCGCACCTAAAGAGTGCGCATGCGCACTCTTAGGTAGTAACTCATGGGGAACAAAGTAGCTTTTTTAATTATTTATCTTTTGTTTTTTTATAGATCGCAAATATGTCAAGTTATAAAATAAAATCAGATAGAAAATTGGTATTCACTGAAGAAATTTTAAAAGATGCAAAGGAAAGAATACGCCGTGGGCAAAGTCAAAGATCAGTTGCAGAGTCTTTGAATGTCCCAGAATCGACTCTAAGAAAAAGACTAAAAGCAGGCACTGTTCCTTGCTCTTTAGGTAGATTTTCAAATGTATTTACTCCTGAATTAGACAGTAACTTGGCAGAGCACTGCCGACGCTTGGATTTATGTTTTTATGGTCTGACGAAGAAGGAGCTAGGAAGAGTCGCTTATGATTTAGCAAATAAAAACGGTCTTAATCATAGATTTAATAATGATAAAAAGGAAGCTAGCAAGAAATGGGTCGAAAACTTTGCCAGGCGGCATAACTTCAGTCTCCATCAACCTGAAAAAACAAGTTTGGCACGTGCTGCAGGATTCAATCGTGTACAAGTGCAACGATTTTATGATAATTTAAAACAAGTACTTACAACCTTCAAATTTGTTGGCAGACAAATTTTGAACATGGATGAAACTAGCCTCCAGACAGTGCCAAACAAGTTACCTAAAGTTTATGCTAAAAAAGGCAAGAAAATTGTAGGAAAAGTTGTGTCCGCAGAACGTGGACAAACAGTAACGGCTGTTTGTTGTATGGGTGCTACTGGAATATTCGTACCACCTGCATTAATTTTTCCTAGAAAGCGGCAAAAACCCGAATTGATGGATGGAGCTCCAGAGGACTCCCTACAGCTTGTATCCGATTCTGGTTATATGAACTCAGATCTATTTATAATCTGGCTCAATCATTTCATTAAGATGGTCAAGCCATCTAAAGATGAACCTGCTCTTTTGATTTTAGATAATCATTCATTTCATTTAAGTTTACAGGCTATTGAATTAGCTAGGGATCATAGAGTTGTTCTTTTGAGCTTAGCACCACACACAAGCCATCGCATGCAGAGTTTGGATACAGGATTTTTTGGACCATTAAAAAAAGCTTATGCAGTTGCATGTGACAATTGGCAAGTTTCAAATCCAGGTCGTGCTATAACTCAATATCAAGTTGCTCGACTATTTGGCACTGCATACCTTAAGGTTGGTTCAATTGACAGAGCCAAGAAATCATTCGAATCTTGTGGCATCTGGCCTTTTAACGATCAGATTTTTTCCGATGAAGATTTTGCTCCTGCAAATGTCACTGACCGTCCCAATCCAACTGCAGAAACTTCAAGTACAGGCGAAGCCCTTAATAGTTCAAATCTAGCTGTTGAATTGCCACTTACAACTACAGAAACTGTTACCCAAGTTGTCTCGTCACCTATACCCGTCAATACTAATATTTCAGCTCCAGTTATAGCATTATCTCAACTCGGAGGAACCGAAACCCTTGAATCAACTGATAATCACCAGGAAGTAATAACAACACCAGAAAATGACGAGCCAACACCATCCAAATCATCTTTTCTTAGACCAGAAGACATCTTACCATTACCAAAGTCAAACATTCAGAAAAAAAGAAACATAAAACGTAAGAAATCAGAAATCCTTACCAGTTCTCCTTATAAAAATCAAATAGAAGCAGAACAAAAAGAAAAAGAAGAAAAGGCCAAGAAGACAAAGAAGACATCAAATAAAAATAAATCTACGACACCAAATAGACCAACACTGCTGGAAACAAGTACGGGTACAGAAGTTGTTCGATGCCCCCTTTGTGCCGAAGTCTACGTAGAACCTCCAGATGAAGACTGGATCCAATGTAGTCAGTGTGGGGCTTGGTGGCACGATGAGTGCTCTGACTGTCTAGGATTCGGAGTTTTTAAGTGTGACGTTTGCCTTGGTTAAAGTAGATGTTTCACCATGGACAAAGCTTCCATTACCCTCATGCGTACTCTTAACTAGTACTAAGAGCCATGGATGCGCACTCTTTAAGTCATTGTACCTTAAGAGTGCGCGTGAGACACGTCCTTGTTTTTATTAATTATTAAATATTAATGTATGTTGATTAATAATAAGAGTAAAAAAAAAGTGTTCCTAAAGAACCAAAGCCTAATTATAAGAAAAATTGAAGACTTAACTCAAAAGTTGATTATTTTAAAAATAAATCTGTCAAAACTGCGCACTCTTTGGTATCTTTACCCTAACTGTTATTTTTAATAATAAGTAGTATTGATATAATACTATATTGGTTTTCCATGCCCTTCAGAGTGTAACACAGCAGTGCACACACTGTTGTTTGGTTTTAAAATATATATATATATATATCGAAGACATCTTTTTACGTGGTAGAGCCATGCTGCAGCTATATTAGCAGTAGGTATAGTTGTAGCACGAATGAGTCGGCTCGACCAGAGAGGGACCACGCTCTCACAGAATACCAACGTAAAATAGCAGATAACGCTGCTGTGTTTCGTATGGTGAGTGTAGAGAACCGGAGACCTTCTGTACTGGAAACGAGGCATTACATCTTGGTCCGCACGGGTGACAACGCATCTGCATTTTGATTCGTAATCCTCTCAAAAATGCGACGAGACCTGTGCCGAAGATTAGGAGATTTAAGCCGTTACTACTTTATTTAATTGTAAAGGTATATTCAGATTACCTACTATTAGATATACTTACTTACATAGGGAATTGATTTTAGTACCTGCGTGGTAGAGCAATGCTGCAGCTATATTAATAGTATAGTTGTAGCACGAATGGGTCGGCTCGACCGGGGAAGGACCACGCTCTCACAGAATACCAGCGTCAAATAGCAGCTTAACACTGCTGTGTTTCGTATGGTGAGTGTAGAGAACCGGAGACCCTTTTTACTGGAAAAGAGGCATTCCATTTTAGTCCTCACGGGTGACAACGCATCTGCATTTTGATTCGCAAACGAGGATAAATGTACCTAGATGTCTATGGGCCACAGCAACCACTTACCATTAGATGGACAGTGTGCTCGTTTGTCACTCTTTCCTATAAAAAAAATCTTTCCTAGGCCGTCAGTGTACCATACATAGGTATACCTAAACCTAAATCTCAGGATTATTTATGCCACCAAGCTGCATCACCTTCACAGCTGTTGTTTCAGTTTAAAGATTTCCAAGGTCTGTATAACAAACTGCGATTAAATCCTCCTTAGTCATCAGGGATTAGAAACAATACATCTGCAGTCATCTTTATTTATTGGTGGCTATCCACGGGCAGCAGTGGATCTATTACTTACCTCATTTAAGATGAACTGTAATCAAAGTGGCCAATACCTATATAGGTAGGTATGTACCTAATAAACGTAAGTATCTATATATTGGAGGCAGTATCCTGCCCATTTAACTTTTTTATAATAGGTAGTAGGTACTTATAGAGCGACATTCGAGCTAATGGTAGGTATTCTTGTGAATAAGTGACTACTACAGGCCATAGCCATACAGCAAGCAGCAACTGAAAACTTTTATTGCGGTTCCATACAGCATATTCAAAAGTGGTTCCATCTATATTTGCGATATTAACATAAATACATTACATCCCATATAGCTTTAAATCTATAACTATTAATTTTATATTTTAAGGCACCTTATAAGTTAAATAAAAATGTGATAATATAATAATAAAAATTTGGTGGTATTTCTAAAACGTAAGATTAAGCAATGTCGAATCACTGCCATCTAGTGACAAAATATTAAAGTAACTTATGACACGTAGTTACGTGTTTTAAATTTTAAGGTTACTACTGCATAACTATGCAGTATGACAGTAACCTTAAAATTTAAAATAACTCAAATTACCAAACCACTAACAAATTATTATCTAATAACTAATTTCAATCAACAGAGTAGATTACACGTAGTCAGCTTTTTCAGTTCGGAAACTGTTTTATTAGCTCATAATAATATAGATTAACATTAGGTTATTGCAAAATTATTATAAATAAAAAACGTATCTGCTACAAAATTATTAGACTACTTTAATAAGACTACAAACTTAGTTACAAATATTTTACAGTAAATATTCTGTCCTTCATTCGAAATTATATATATTCTTATTACCACGCTATCGCATTACATAATATGAGCATACTATTAAAAGAGGTGTAAAAATGGCAATAGAAACGCGATAACGCGGTCGTAAGAGATAATTTTATAGCTTTATTCATTATTCAGCTATATAAATTCATCAAGACACTTGTTACTCATAAAATAAATCTGATTACATACTATAATGATGTTTAAATTGATGACAAGCGTTTTATTTTAGTCATAACAATAAAATTTATTTTTACGAGCCTTGTAGTGTGGATTGCCTATAGCGCCATCTAACGGAGATTGATGGGGCTACGACGTCACGGCAGTTACTTGACGTCATTTGATGGTGGCTCGGGTTTTACGACTCTTTCATCGTTCGAATGAATGGAGGTGTCGTAAATGTGGATTTGAGGGTTATGTTTACTGTAGTTATGATAATTTAAACAGATTCTTTTCTTTTTTGTTTTTCTTCCGTATACAACACTGGAACGTAACATAATAGCCTCTACGTGATTAATTTAGACATAAGTTTGTTAATTTTATCTACCTAACAACAATTTAACATGTTTAATACTTAGATAATCAGGTGATTTATTTCATAATATTAAAAACTGAACTTGTTTAATATTAAGCTTGATATATTTCATTACTATACTTATAAAAAAAACATTATAAAGAAAATAAAAATAATCAAACAAAAACAATGATTTTGTAAAGTAGGCATGAAACATCGTTAAACATTTTCCACGGATGTAAAAATGTCCCTGAAAATTATCTACACTACCAAAACCAGTATAATTAAGTCACCACACGTATTAAGATATTTTACTTCAAAAATAAACTAAAGAGTGACAAATTAAGAAATTAATAACATTGTGTTGAATAATAGGTATATATACATTATTAATAATATGTACATAGGTATACTCTGACTTGAAACTGACACCTTACTGATTCCCGTTTGGAACAGATCTGCCATTGCACGAACGATACCAAACATAATCCCCACGCATTTCTAACCACATAAAACTAGACTAAGTTTGCATAAGTGTCCTACTTACGCACTCGAACTCTTAATAGCCCTATCTCTTTCGCTCGCGATCGTCAAAATGGCCTCCAAACGAGATGTTTTGAAGGAACACTCGCCAACTTTTGTTGCTTGTAATGGGCGGAGCGTGCATGAACAGGTTCGTATTTGGAATGTATTTTGCTATTAAAGTATTCTAATTTTTTTAATGGGAATTCCCTTAAATTGTAAAAGTTTTATAAATAGTACACAAATTAACAAGTGGTTTTAAATAACTAACTAATAATTGTGTGTTTTAGTGTACATTTAGTGTACACTAAAACACACAATTTCATTAAAATGTTATTCAGTTAAACGGAGAGTGATTATTTTGAACGCTTTTAAATATATAAATAAAAAACAATTGTATTTAATTTTATGTATTTAAGTTTTAAATAGGTATTGAGCAGATCAATATAACTGAAGATATGGTTAAACGATAAGGTACTGTCTACAATTAAGATTAATTGCATCTATAAGAATTTTTGTGGGGGTAGTATTCCATAAACAAACTGGTTTTGGTCCAAAAATATTTTTATGATTTCAGTTTATATCATCATAATTAGCCTGCGGCAGTCCACTGCTATCAATAGTCCACACAGCATCAGTTGCATTAAAAATCATTAAATCCTTGAACGGAATACGACCCTGAATGACAGGATTTGGATATGGCGACCGATGCCTTTAGTGACGAACGGCAAAACGTGATTGTGTTGGTTTTGAAAGTGATATATTCTTATTTATGATTAAAATATATGAGAAATATGTGATAAAAACCGTGAGATCCTAAACGAGTGTACAATTATGTATTTTTCAGTAAAAAAATGCAATTAAAGCATTACGATTAAACAATGTGTTTGCATACGTCCGCCATTACAGTTCAACATCGATGGATATGTTGCTATCTCTTTTACTGCTATGGTTAAATATGAGATGTAAGTCAGTATAATGGGATACTGGATACAAAGTGTTTTATTTCAAATTTCAACTACATTTTTCTTGCTTCTCTTTATGAAAAAAAAAAATGTGATGGACTTAGTACTTATTTCTATACACTTATAAATAAATAAAGTTTTTTATTAACGGTTTTTGATGTAAATTGGTCTGCTGGAGAGTAGTAGGATATCTACTACTCTCTACTATACTTATTCTTTATACTATTATTTATTCTGTGTTTTATGCAACTCAATATTTATGTTTTAGTATATGGATTGCATGTTCGATTGTATGTGCAATAGCTTAATAATTTAATTCCTTTTTATTTTAACTAAAATAAGTGTTAACAAGGGAGGAACTCATTTAATCTAGGTCTAGGTAGACGACTATAATCAGTTAGATAGGTATAGAATATACCTCTAAACTATGTTATTTTGTTAAAAAATATTATAATGAGTGTCTTAAATTTCCTTTAAATCTATAAGAGATATCGTGACGTGGATTGGTGGTCTAGATACTTAAATTGATCGTATAACCACGGTGTAAGAATATTAACTATTCCATGTCGTACCGTGGGTGTCGTAAGAGGCTGCAGAGGGAGATCTTCATTCATAACACTATAGGCCTCTTCATAACCATAGTTGCCACGCTACAAACTCGCTACGTCCACTTTAATAGACTGTAACGGTAACGGTGTGTATGGTAGGCCGTAACGGTCTGGTGACAAGAGAAAATACCTACTGTTTCATTACTATCTCTAAGATAAATTACTTACATCATAGGCCGAATAAAACCTGTAAGAAGGTTACCTAGCACAGAAGCGTTTCACAAGCTGGCTGACAATCTAAATAGAAATAATTAGGTATTGTTTATTTAAATACAAACCTCGAGTGGTAGCCTTGCAACAATAAGGTTTAATACCTTTGTTGCAGAGCCATGCTGCTGTTATATTAGTAGTATGTAATTAAAGTTGTAGCACGAATGGGTAGGCTTGACTGGTGAAGGACCACGCTCTCACAGAACACCAGCGTAAAATAGCAGCTTAACGCTGCTGTGTTTCGTATGATGAGTGTTGTGAGCCGGAGATCCCTTTTACTGGAAACGAGTCATTAAATCTTAGCCCTCACAGGTGATAACACATCTGCATTTTGATTCGTAGTCGCGGATAGATGTAGATGTCTATGGGCCACAGCAATTATTTACTATCTGTGGACTGTGTGCTCGTTTTTCACCATTATCCTTTAAAAAAATACAAGGCAAGTACTATTTCAATAATACGGATTTTTAATTGCCGCCGTTATATGAATTCATTTTTATATAATATCTAAGTATAGGTAACAAAAATGATGAACATGGGTAAACATTTAAACCATCCTTCAATTTGTATTAATTTAGTTGTATTATGACGACCATACTACGGTTTGTTGTGTTTGTGTTGCAAATCAATGCAGAAAGTCGATGGATGAAAAACATACACTTAAGCCAACTGCGTTTTGTGGGATTTAAAGATTAGATGTAAGTAGGTGTTTATCTATGGACCACAGCACCCACTAACCATCAATCACTTTAAAACACTTCCAATAGCTTTGGCGATTTCGGTTAAAGAAGCCTGCGTATTTGCAAACAATAATTAGATATTGACTTCGGAACTTAGAATATTAATGTAAACCATAGTTATACATTCCAATAAAATCATTTACGTAGTAGGAAACAACAAACTAAATACGCAAATAAAAATAATACTAAAAATAAAATAGATTTTTTTCTCTTAGATAGATATTTAGAAGAATTTTTATACAGCGGAGATGTTCATAAAATTAATAATTTTGCTCTATGGATTGAAGATCCTTATGTATATTTAATTAAGTAACACGGAGATAGGTAGATTGTATTGTAGAAGGTTTTGTATTTTTCTGGACAATAGGTACCTACCTATAGGCGAATATATTATATCCTTTAATATGATAACACATACTGTACCAATATCGCTCTGTTATCGATATTGATTCTATTACCACGAATTAGGTACACTTATTTCCAATTTTGCATATTGATTCAAAAATAAATTATAAATTAGGTAGGTACCTACGGCATGTTTGGCGCTGCGCAGTAATAATTTTCAGGCAAACGTTTACTTAGCCGTTCATTAGGCTTTTATAAAATACGCAAGGCAAGAGCAGCCTCAGGCATTACTGCAACCAAATTAAAAATTGATTGGGCAATTTAAATTCGGAATCACGTGCATCGCTTCCCGGCCGACGGCGTGCTAATTTTACCCACGCACTACAAAAACCACCGTAAGCAGAGCCCGGAGGTTTCAAGACTTAAATAAAGCCTCAGACACAGTATAACATTTTTCCATTATTAAAAAAAGTTGAAAAATTTAAACATTTATGAATAATAAGATCTAAAAAAAATATATTATTTGTTCAGTTAATCTGTATTGAAAATTTTTCATAGCATATTGACATGTGTACAATACTTTAATAGTTTAAATATTTTAGTGTATTTTTTATAATGTAAAAAACACAAAAAGCAGTAGAGCAGGGCCTTCACTCTGCCTAGTAATAAATTTGTTAAAAAAAGTAATTATAGGAGGTACTCTATCTATTTCTACCATCAAGCAACAGTGCACCTACAGTTGTGTTCCTGTTTGAAAATCAACCATCATAATCATCATCATCATTAGAGCCCTTTAAAACTCCATAGCTAAGCATAGGCCCTCCCCCAAGGCATGCCACAAAGCACGATCCTGTGTCACTTGAATCCATCGACTTTCTGCGTGCTGGAGGGACCGCCCTACATTCCGCCTGCCGGTACCTACTTGAAGATCAATTGAGCCAGTATTATTACAGGTTGAGTTGTATCTGTGTCTTCAGGGGTTAACAATAGCCTTCTTTATTTGAAGTTGATTGCTAGTATCCATGGGTTGCAGTAGCCCTTAACCATCGACTGGTCTGTTGGCTCGTTTGTTATAAATTTAAAAACGTTAATTTAAGACTCAATCAAATAAATAACTGCACTTGCTTATTGGTTTTGTAATCTTGATTTTTTTGAACTGATAGATCATACTAATTTTTAAATATATTAATAGTCGTAGATCCATACCAACGCTCTATTGCATTTCTAATTGTCGCAAGTTTTTTTTATTATTTTCTTCAAACAAAGAAGTAGTTGTTGTAAGCTATCGGCAATAGATAGATATAGTGTACCTACTGCGGACGTAACAAGTCCAATTCTGTAATATCTACATTTTATAGTTCTGTTTATTAATGTTATTGGTGAAGTTTTAGCATTATGGATTAGAAATTTTGGATAGACTCAAATTTTTACAAAAAATATAGGTAATATATGACCTATTGTTATTTTTATTTTTATTATTGCCAAGTTTCATTAAATCCGTTAAATAGTTTTTGCGTGATTGTCTAACAAACATACAAACTTTCAGAAATCAATAATCACTTTCACAATTATAATATAAGAAGGACTACTAGGAATAGTAGGATCCCCTTATCCTATAAAAAAGGATAGACGAAAAAACCATTGACGGAGTCATAAATATCAACACGCAAATTATTCATATTTATAGGAGTCATATTATAATTTGAATAATTTGCGTGTAGATATTTATTTGCTCTTTTAATTTGCTTTTTTTTTGCAAAAAGCATGCGCACAAGTCCTTACACTCAATTAGAGAAAGGTAACGAACAGTATTTCCACGGCCACGCTTTAGGTGGCCGCTACCGAGCAGCGTGTTGAAATAAATATTTTAACGCGTTACTCGTATATTTCGTCAGCAAACATCTCAGCCTACATGTACATTGACATGTTGTGTTCGGTGCGAGGGAAACCGCTTCCAAAAATAAATGCAGTCTAAAATTATAATTTCTAGTCGAAACTATGAGCATGCTGATGTCATTACCTCATATCTGAAATGTTTTGTTAAATAAGAACAGATATAAGGAGCTTTATCTTATATAAACAATTTTAAATTTGAATCTATAATTAAATCATCATAAAGATGGGGTTTTTATAGGTAGTAGTAGGGTTTTTTTTTATAGAAAAGTACTTTAAGGTAATAAATGAGATATTGATAGCTTATCTGATGGTTAGTGGATGCTGTGGTTATCTACACCTATCATCGAATAAGAATTAATATGGAGATATGTTGTTTACCTGGAGACTAAGATGGAATGCTCCATTATTAGTAAATAGTCTCAGGTTTTTTACACTAACCATACGAAACATAGCAGCATTATTCTGCTGTTTCCGCTGGTGTTCTGTGAGAGCGTTATTGAGCCAATCCATTCGTGCTGCAGCTACCAATAGCTCCAACTTGGCTACATCACGTAAAGTTGAAGCACTTCAAGAAAAAATTATTCCAAAATATTTTTATATGACTCTGGAGTTATATTAGTCTCATTAATAATGCAAATGGTCCATTTATAACATTATATTAGCCGTTAGTTATGATGGACATTTAGTAATGATTTATGATTACATTTAGGAGCAACTTATAGCAACATTCACTGACAACCATTAATAAGCAATAAAAAGACAAATTTATCATAAGGAAAATATCTAATGGTATTTTTATCCTCTCAAGTGTGTTCTTTAGAAAAGATACGTGTTAAATAAAAGCTAAATAATTTTTTGAATTGTGTCCTCATACTAAAGCTTACGTACCTATGTACATTAGAAATAATTTTGTTTTGTCTTAATTAAGTGAACCATGCACTTTCTCTTTATTTTTTTTTTTAATTAACTAGGTTATTAGAAACGAAATATATATAGGTGTCCATCACCTCTCTGCTTCAAAATCTGTCGGAAATTAACTAAGGCTAGTGCACAACCGTTGCTAACATTAGCATATTGTACATGGTGTAGTGAGCATATCTTCTAGTTCTTACTAGAATAAAATCGTTATTTGGAAGCGGAACATTAAACTTGACTTTTAACCTTATTCATATCTAATATAGTGAAATATTCGTACCTAACACCACAATGTTAGGTATGAATATTTCATCATCATCATCATCATTACAGCCCTTCACAAGTCCACTGCTGAACATAGGCCTCCCCCAAAGAATGCCACAAAGCACGGTCCTGAGCCACCTGCATCCATCGACTTCCTGCATGTCTTACCAGGTCGTCACTCCATCTCGTGGGGGGACGCCCTACACTTCGCCTACCGGTACGAGGCTGCCACTCGAGAACCTTTCTTCCCCATCGGTTGTCGGTTCTTCGAGCCATATGGCCGGCCCACTGCCACTTCAGCTCACTAATCCGTTGGGCTATGTCGGTTACTCTGGTTCTACTGCGGATATCCTCATTCCTAAGTTTATCACGCAGAGAAACTCCGAGCATAGCCCTCTCCATAGCTCGCTGAGCGACCTTGAGCTTCCTCATACGGCCAGCAGTGAAGGACCACGTCTCAGTTCCATAAGTCATCACTGGCAACACGCACTGGTTGCACTGTAATTTCGTTTTCAGATTTTGAGGTATGTCTGACGAGAAGATGTGTCGTAGCTTCCCGAACGCTGCCCAGCCGAGTTGAATCCGTCGATTGACCTCTCGGTCGAAGTTGGACTTACCTAGTCGGACTATTTGTCCCAGGTAAACATACTCGTCAACAACTTCGAGCTTAGTGCTCCCAACAACTACCGGCATAGGTGTGACATGGACATTGAACATGATCTTTGTTTTGTCCATGTTCATCTTAAGACCTATCCGTTGGGAAACACTATCGACGTCATTGAGCATAGTGCTTAGGTTCTCCAGCGAATCTGCCATAAGGACTATATCGTCGGCAAATCGAAGGTGAGTGATGTACTCGCCATTGATGTTGATACCGTATCCTTTCCAGTCCAGAAGCTTGAAAACGTCTTCCAATGCAGCGGTGAAGAGTTTCGGGGATATGACGTCACCCTGTCTTACACCTCTCTGCAATTGGATAGGTTTCGTACTCTGGTTCTGTACTCGGACAGCCATCGTAGCCCTACTGTACAAGCACTTCAACACTTCGATATACCGACAGTCAACTTGGCACCGCTGAAGGGACTGCAGCACCGCCCAAATTTCGACGGAATCAAAGGCTTTCTCATAGTCCACATACGCCAGACATAGTGGCAAATTGTACGCTTCGGACTTCTGTACAATTTGCCGAAGGGTATGTATGTGGTCTATGGTGCTAAAGCCCTTTCAGAAACCGGCTTGTTCGGGAGGCTGGAAGTCGTCAAGTCTGCGCGTGAGACGATTCGTAATGACTCTCGAAAACAGCACGTAGACGCGGCTCAGAAGGGAAATCGGTCTGTAGTTCTTCAAGAGAGCGTTGTCACCTTTCTTGAAGAACAAGACCACCGCACTTCTGCTCCACGCCTCCGGTGTAATGCCACCATGGAGGACGGAATTAAAGAGCTTCTGAAGGACTTCAAGTACCGGTCTTCCACCCGCTTTCAGAAACTCCGCTGTAATTCTATCCTCGCCTGGGGCCTTACCGTTTTTAAAGTGCTGGAGAGCCATTCTAATCTCGCTCAGACTGACGTCCGGGATATCTTCGGAATAGTGTCGGATGAGACTCGCTCTTGGATCGTTACTCACACTTGCGTGTGGCTCCAACGATGACGTGTACAGCTGCCCATAGAACCTCTCAATCTCACTCAAAATCTCAGGTGTCCCGGAAACGATGCTGCCACATTCTGTCTTCAGCTTTGACAGGTGGCTCTTTCTGGCAGACAGATCTCTGGCAAAGACTTTGGAGCCTTGGTTCCGCTCGATCGCTTCTTCAATACGAGCTGTATTGAAGTTGCGTAAGTCCCGCCGCATGCATTTGGAGATCTGTCTGTTCAGATGCCTGTATGCTGTCAAGTCTGTTGAAGAATGTAGCTTCATCTCCCGTCTAACAGCCATGAGATTAAGAGTGTGATCGGAGAGTTTTTGTGAGACGGAGACATCACTGAACAGTTGTCGTCTGGTTGTCATAATTAAGTCAATCTCATTTTTTGTCGAACCGTCGGGGCTCGACCAGGTCCACTTCCTGTGGGGCCGCTTCTGGAAGAAAGAGTTCATCATATAGAGTCCCTCTTTCTCCATGAAGTCGGCCAGCTGCTGGCCCCTTGGGTTCCGTTGACCTATTCCAAATTTCCCTACTTTCAGCTCACCGTTCTCTCTTGTGCCTAGTTTTGCATTGAAGTCTCCCATTAACACCGTATATTGGGATTTGGAGGAATGCATGGCTCTAGAGATATTCTCATACATTTCCTCCACCTCCTCATCGGGGTGTGCCGAGGTTGGTGCGTAAACCTGTATGACCTTGAGCGAATACCGTTTGGTGATTCTGAGTATAAGGTGCGCAACCCTCGTCGACACACTCCCGATCTTTACAACGTTGTTAACGAGAGACTTGTGGACGATAAATCCGACACCTCCTTGGGACAGATGGTCGCCCTCCCGGTGATAGAGCAAGTTGCCGGATTCGAGGATTACCGTGTCCTCCCCCTCTCTTCGGACTTCGGATAATCCTATAATATGCCAGCGCAACTTGTCTATCTCTTCTTCCAGCTCCACGATCTTCTCGTCAGTCCTCAGGGTGCGTGCGTTGTACGTTGCCAGGTCGAGTCGTCTAAGGTGGCAACCGAACCTCCACCGGAGATTCTTAGCACCCCCTGCCCCGCCGTTACCATGGTCGCCACCGTAGCCAGGAATATCGGGGCCGCCGGGGACTGGGGGCCGTCTTTTTGTTACATTCATAGGGGGGGTATTTGCCATAGTTGCCACGCTTGGCGAGCGGGTTGGCAACCGCAGTTTTTTTATTGTAATTTTGGCTATTATCAGGAAGATGCTGCTGCCCATCTCCTGCCTGTTTCCCTTTGTCGCCTTTTACGACACCCACGGGAGAATATGGGGTAGTGGATATTCTTGACCGCCACTACACTGTGTAACAATATTCTCTTAACTTCTAACTTTCTTAAGTTCTGACCTGTCTGAGGTATCTATGTAAACAAAGGAAAAGTCAGTCACTGTGATTAAAAAGGGCGAAATAGACTTCTTCTGAAATATTACTTTTCATGAAACATATTAAATAAGGTATCCCTAATCTAGAATAAAAGCAGAGGTATTTCAACCAATTGAGAAAGAATTTCTTTAACAGTCTAATTATATGTGTAAACTGATACAAGTAGTTATTTTCCGAAGAGAAGTCCGACTACGTCTCTACAGATAACGTAACCATAATTTATTACCGATAACGAAGTAAACGAATGACTTGTTCCTTTGTAACAACAATTATCCTATTGACCTCACAATTTATTGCATGCACTTTACAAGAATCTGTTTACATATAAACGTATGTCACTGATTGGATATCTTATTGAAATACGTACAAGTAAATGTTTCTAATATAGTTTCTATTACCGCGATTCTTATGTAAATTTAAACCAATAAACATACGATTTCGTAATAATTTGATTTATATGTCTTCTTTCTTCATCAGACTGATGAATAAAATGTACACTGCTAGACATGAGTCTCTACCATTGTAGACGGACTAGGAATAGTAAGTAGTATCAGAAGTTTAACACCTTTGTCGCTGTTCCCCATCATCGTATTAGATATTTTCCGTTCAAAACTAGTTGCAATAACAGCTTTTAATACATCTCACTGCTCTCATTTCTGAGAGGGTTTTACGTCTAGCGTAAATGAAATAGTTATATCGCGTCTGTCGGTATTCATAAGATATCTATAGCATATCTCATGGTCGTCTATTAAAGCACCACGGAAAGCGATAAAGGGTAATAGAATTATTGTTTGAGGGCACCACCATACTCTTTGCTTTGAAGTGAAATACGTTTAAGTTACACTAGGTGGTAGGACTTTTTCAGCCTAGGAGGCGATCTGGGTAGGTCTGCCACCACTCTCTCAACTATGAAAATAAGTTGTAAGGCATTTACTCCTATCCTTGTCGTCAGAGGTGACAACGCATCTGTGTCATTCTTTGTTTTTGATTACAGATTGTTGATTACAGATATCTATATGCTGCAGTAGCCGATTAGATACTATCAGTTGAACTGTTCGTTTTTCACTTCAATTTTATAAAAAAAACTTGTAGATAACGTGGTCCCTGTCACAGTTTTTCGTAGTGTCGCATCGATTGCTAAGGATTTACCTATTCTTTATTTTCATCAGCCCGTAAAAAGTCCATGTATAGGTATGCATTCTCTTGCGTATTTTAGAGGATTTCGCATAATGTCCGCACTTAGCCGGCCGATTGGCGTTTACATTCATATATATACTCTTTTTATAGAAGAATCTTTATCGGTGTCCTAAAATATTAAGCCACATTTCGAAAAATAAGTACGTCTTCCAGACTGAAAATTAAAAACAAACTTCCCACTCGCTCATCGTCGCAGCTCACTGCCGCCGTTTGTCAGTCGCCAACGTAACGAAACGGGGCGTGAAGTGTGAATAAAAATAAATATTTCGACGGATATCAGACAAGCACGTGCTGCCTCTTAGCATTCAGCTCCAATGTGGTATTGTTTGTTTTCACACTCCGTCTTAGAGGCCAGTTGATCCGTGATCGTTTTATTGAGTAGGTGCATAATTATGGTATTTCGGTAATATAATTTCATGTTATATGTTTTATTGTCACTTTTATTTTCAAACGATTATATGCTACTGTGTATCGAATGGTGAGTGTAGAGAACCGGAAACTCTTTTATAATTGGAACGAGGCATTCAACCTTAGTCTTTAGAGATAACAACGCATTCTGCATTTTGATGCTTAATCGAGGAAACATGTAGATGATTATGGGCCACAGCATCCACTCACCCTCAGGTGGATTATGTGCTCGTTCGTCAAAATTATTGTATAAAAAATCTAACTATTATCCATTTAGCGGTGACGTAAGAAAATCCACTACCCCATATCAATATAAGCAAGAGATGGGCTGTTGAATCTCAAGCAAATGATGAATTAATTGAATTTAGAATTTCTAACACCATTTGGATGCGAAAGAATGCGAACATTTTCTTTGCCCTTAGCAACTACATAAAGCATAATAATATATGCGAGCGACGAAAGAAACAGTCTCACATAATTTATTTCAACTAAAAGTTTAGTTTAAAAATCTTATACTTTATCGTAACTAGGTAATTTATAACGTTAATAATCACTTCGTTTTTAAATAAACGCATTATTTATGATATTTAATTCTAAAACAGCATTTTAAAACGGAATAAAATAACATTTTAGGCGCTATGCAAAAAAAGTATCTGCTACGTTAAATTATCTAGTCAGAGCGAAGTAGTGCTCCCTAATGGTTATTTATAAACCGTGGCTCATTATAATTTCGTGAGTCAGTTCTTCGCATAATTTATATCATGAAGTACCTATATAAGATAAAAGTTAAAATCAAATTATTAATATACGAATATCTTGTAGCCGTGTTTATCATAAAAACCGAGTTTCATTTTGATAGACATTTTTATGAGAATCCTTCGTTTTATCTCTGCCACAAAGAAATAGCCGAATTAATTGCCCTTAATTTGGCTTTTAAGCGAATAAACAGAGTCATACATTAAATGTCATACCTGCAAAAATATGTTTAATGAACCTTTATTGAGACCTCATATGAGATTACACATGAGCTGCCAATTACTGATGGCAGACATAATTTACCTTGTGGAGCCGTGCTGCAGCTATATTATGGTTGTAGCACGAATGGGTCGGCGAAAGACCACACGCTCACAGAATACCAGCTCTGCTAGCAACAATTCTGTGTTTTGAAACGAAGCATTCCATTTTGATCCTCGGGGGCAACAACACAACTGAATTTTGATTCTTTATCGAGTATAAATGAAGATGTCTATGGACAACAACACCTATTTATCATTAGTTAGACTGTGTGCATCCTTAATTTACCTTCAAAAATACAAAACGCCAGCTATGGGCTAGTAAAAATAATAATACCTATGTTAATTCTAACCGAAAAAAGTTAATAGTTAAGAACATGACTGCCTTTAATTTATAAATATACACTATATTTCTAAAATTAAATTTAAAATTTAAATGTTGAGCTTTTTTATATAGAATATGGTGGTGGTAACTCAGACACCTATATCTATCTTCGAATTTAAATTTAGATGCTAGTCCTTAGACATAATGCGTCATTAGCAGTAAATACATAGGGTCTCCGGTTCTCTAAACTCACCATATGAAACACAGCAGCATTAAGCTGCTATTTTACGCTGATATTCTGTGAGAGCGTAATGTCTCTTTCCCGGTCGAGCTGACGCATTCGTGCTACAACCACAATATAGCTATCATGTGGCTTTACCACGTTACATTTTTTATTAATAGTGGTTACATATTTACTATACGGAAATGGGTAGTGATTTTATTGAAGTATATTTCTTTATTTTTTAAGTTATGAGATCTTTCTATGTCTATTTATAGTCAAGTATGTCAAATCACGCAACATAATAGCTATGTGTGTTTTATTTGTAACAAAACATGCCTTCTTTGTTGCCTGTTCTGCGTTTGAATTCGAATTGGCCTGGAGAACGTCAGGTCTTATAATATTTATAATATTTTATTATAACTATTGTACATAATGCATTTGTCACGTCTTCAAAAAGAACATTGATTCCTAGTGCAAATTCTTATAATTTCAACAACTTATGTTTTATCACATTCTTATAAAACTTCAGCCAATATAGTTTCTGAGAAACCGTGGTTGAATTTTCATTTCTTCAAAATGAACTTCATAGTGAATCTACAGAAGCCGGCTGCTATTCTAGGCATAGGGTTGCCTTGCTGTTTGTAAAAAAAAAGAAATAAATATACAGAAAAAGGTTAAAAATATTCTTTTGGTCGCATATAATGTTGTTACTTATATGCTAAAATACTTAAAATATTATAAAAGTTAGGGTGACAAAATGAGTACACCGTCTACCCAATGGTATGTGGATGCTGAGGCCCACAGACATTGAAATCAGTCATTGATTGAGAATTAGAATGAAGATTCATTGTCAACCCTGATGCCTAAAATGAAATGCTAGAATGCTACTAAAATTAAGGGGTCTCTAGTTCCCTACACACACACACACTACAAAACACAACAACCTTATACTTCTATTTTTCCCTAGTGTTCTGTGCAGCACAGCGTGGATATACGACGTCAATTCACTAATTATTATTTTAACACCTCGCTATTAAATCTGAAAAACTAGTGGAATAAAAAGATATCAAAAGGAAAACTATGGACTCAGAGAGTCCATAATTGGTTTATTATGAAAATCCTACAACAAATTTGATTTAGGTAATCCTCCTTTGATTTAAATAATTTCTGGTAATTTTGTAGCATAAAAAATATATTAAAATAGTTTCTAGTATGGGATAACCCTGTCCAGATCTTTGAATACGTTTTACATACTAGTAGCTATCTGCAAGCCGCAATGGTGTAGAAATAAAATAGGTATCTATGCGTACCCACTATTGGTACTTACATGATAATTTCCTTTGGCTACCGCTATTGTTTATAGGTCTGGTACGCCGCTTTTGTATTGAATGAAAATTAGTATCTAGCTCGGTTTCCTCCTTGCATTTTCTTTGCATTTGCTTTTATGGTACTTTGCGATAGCTTATTTAGGAGATGAGAGATAGGAACTGATTTTATCATTTTTGAACAGATTCGTATGTGGAAGCTGTTTCTATGATATGCTTTTCCCATGCGTTTCTCATAAGTATTCTAAAAAGTACGACGCATGAATGTATATAATGCAAACTTTTTGACCTTTATATTTTTTTGGGTAATATCAACACGGGGTACTTAGGATATGTAAACAAAATTGCAAGTAACTACAACTACTAACGCCATGAAATGGTGGCGTATGAGAATCCACTACCCTGTATATCCCGTGTAGTCATAGGAGGTAATGAAGGATACTGAGACAGGATATAGGCGGCAGTGTCTTTTGTTCAGCATCTATTGCTGAACACGTTTATACGTTTGATAGACTCATTTGAAAGAAAAAATAAATACAATGTATGCATGTTGCGCCATAGATATCTTCGCTAATTGCAAACCAAATTTAATATTTTTTTATTAAGGTACGTGCGGGTAATATGAACACCTTAAGTTTTGTCACCCTATAAAACCAAAACTAGAAGGAAGACAAAGACAAAAACACAAATTCGTATACTATAACCAATATTTTAAGAAAAAAAAAATAGCATACAAGCTTTGCCAATAATTAGGAATACTTCTAAAAATCAACTTATAAAAAACTAACTACTACACAATACTAAAATCACTTAAAATTGTTACTATATTTTCAACTGTGAAAATGGCGTCGATAAAGCAGCTCCCTTTTGACCCTTTATCATTTGATTGACTGATAACAAGCTATCGTATCACAGAGCTACCTATACAAACAAGGCTGTAGTTTTTGAGTTATAAGAAAGTGACCATATTAATCGGATGACCATATTACCTTCACGTACTATAGTCTTACTATTTGAATTTGAAGGAAACATTTAACCTTAAAGAGTGCAAAAATATACTTAAAAATGAGAACCGGCTACATATAATAATTAAAAACTAAAAAAATTAAATAATTTCCACATAATATATAAATACTTCGCCTACTTCGGAAGTCGGACATTCATTCTTCAATACACTTTGTCACAGCACCGTCCGAATATTTTGTAAAAAATGTTTTTACCGCCACAGGTTAGGTTACAATAAAATCGATCGCAACCAAAAACGCGACGTTTTTTAAAACTCCTGTGGGAGAAAAAAAAACGTTACGGTTTTTTCGACGCTGTCACTGCATGGAGCTTTTTTATTCGAATTGTTAAAAATTTGGGGTGGAAAAAATAATTGGCTGTTGCGCTATAAATAGTGATTTGCAGAATTATAGTTATTTTGAAATAAAACCACGTTAGCTTAATTATTTCACAGAATTAAGTAAGCATCTTAGGCTGATCAATCTGTGATAAGATAAAGGCTGATTTTTATTAAAAAGAAAGAAAGCGACTGATATATTTCGCAAAATATTGCGTCACTTCTGCTTTATTCATAGTTTTCTTTCCAACTTTATCCTACATTAAATTCAACATGACTGGATATAACTCAAACCTCAAACATTCTGTGACGTTCTCTGCTCACAGACTATTACATATATACTTTGTGCCTATATTCTGTTTTAAGGATTATGAACAAAGCTTGTACTTGATAGCGTTGCTCATATTATGACTGAGAGTTCCAAGCAATTCGATAAAGTGTTAGTAAGGTGGATTGTTCATCATCTACAGCGTAATATTTAAAATTGATACATGATAAACGTAATATTTAAAATTGATACATGAACCCGTAAAATGATAATTTTAAGCAACCGATTATCAATTTAGTCATTTTACAGACATAGATAACTAAGTACCTATTGTAGGCGGATCAATCTAAGCCACGTTGTCGCATTTAAGGCTTATTATTTCTTCTAACTTACATCACTAGGTTCTGTGAGTTACTTTAAGTATGTAGGTAAACGAACTATATTGAGATAAAAGGTGAGTCATGGTAAAAGGAAAGAAAAAGCTCCGCCGGCGCCGTCCGACGCGGGAAGCGTCCATTGGAAATATCCGAACACCCTCGCGTTAGGGCGCAGCATTGGTTTACATGGAGTTTTTACTTAACCTAAATATTTTTTAAAAAAATCAGTCGCTGACATATTCTACACTAAAATCGGATCTAGAATTGACTCAAATATTTCTATTAATAATTAAAAATTAAAAATTTTGTACAGCCGACTTCAATATAAGTTATTAAGAATAACTCAAAAATTATTAGTCTAACCTTGATCAAATTCTTAGGGGATAACATGTAAAGCATCAGCTTTCAAATAAAAAAAGAATCATCGAAATTTGTTCACCCAGTAAAAAGTTATGATGTAACACACATAAAAAACATACAGTCAAATTGAGTACCGTCTCCTTTTTGGAAGTCAGCAGAAAAGTAAAAGTAAAGTTAGCCCATATACATTCCACTCCTTGGCACAGGCCTCCTTTCATTTTAAAAAGGGTTTTAGGGCAAGAAAGTGGCCACCACGCTGCCCAAATTACTTTACTTGTCTTCGAATTTTTTTTTATAGGATAAGGGTGACAAACGAACACAGTCCACCTAATAGTAAGAGGTTACATCTATCCTCGATTACGAATCAAAATACAGATGCGTTGTCACCCCTGAGGACTAAGATGGAATGCATGGTTTCCAGTAAAAAGGGTCTCCAGTTCTCTACACTCATCAAACGAAATACCTACAGCAGCTACTTAGGACTTTTTTATTGTTCAAACATGCAGGTTTCCTCACGATGTTTTTTTTATCGCTGAGCACGTGATAAATCATTATTTAAAATCGATATTAACAATTTCATTGGTGCCGGCGGGGATTGAACCCGGGTTGCCCACGTATCTACTGTGAAATTTACAGCAAGCGCTGCGCTACCGCGGCTCTATCTTCTTCAACATTTCCAGGTATTAAAAAATGTGGTAAAAAGTAGCCAATACAAATAGTCAAGTAGGAAGTTATTACCTACTATTACAGGAGGTATAAGGTAGGCATTAATAAGGCAAACGTCCTTATGTTGTATAAAATAAAAAGAATAATGTTTCAAATATAAATTAAAATCTCCAAAACAGGTAGGTAATAAATAATTATTGTAAGTCGGTGTTGATATTTTCAAAAAATATTCTCGTTTTTCTAATTTCGCGAAAAACGCAGTCAGAACAGTGGAGTTGCCGATAAAACTGGTGAAGTGTACTGTAAGGATTATATTAAATGAATAACGAAGACGTCTATCAAGATTTGAGGGTAAGTTGAAATATTTCCTGAAGATAAGAAGACGAATAAAATGTATCTAAAATAGGATTTATCTAAAATAAGGAATAGAGCATTAACAAAATATTTTATTTATATTAATTTTATCAATTTATAAAAACAAAATATTTTATATACACGCAAGAAAAAATTACCTAGCAATCTAACATTTTTCTGAAATCCTACTATTTTTGATTATCTTTCAATACCAAAATCATTATCACAGTCTTCACAATTCCACTGCTGGAAATAGGTCTCCTCCAAGGAATGAAAGCTTTGACTTGCAGCATGTCTTATAAGTAGGTATATTATTTTAATTTACATGGTAAATATTTTTCATTATACTACACATTAATTAAGTATAATCACTTTTTTCTCTTTAACACCTATGTATTAATTATTATCATAGAAGTGCCTACATTTTGTGTTCTCTTATCTATATAAATTATTATAATAACAAAATTTTACTCTAAGAATAAGAACTCTAACTAATATCACATATATACCACATATACTTGCGTGCGACACAGCACGTCGCGTTTTGAAATGGCGATTGGCGGCGAATAGCGACTAAAAGTCGGCCATTTTGTGAGCGTGTATGTAAACCGACTCGAGCCCCTCCCGCGGGCTTGAACTGGGAGCTTTGATATCCAGTCGAACCAGATCTGTGAGTTAAGCAAATATACTCCTTATTTCTTTTTATTAATACAGAGGCATGGGTGAAGTTCGATTGGATATTTTTGTATACGGGCTGTTTATGTAGCCAAAACTGCCGCTTCATACAGTAACGACGCTTTAGCATCACTTTCATTATTATCGGACGATTCACGACGTTTACTTGCTACTAGAAAAATCTTCTTTTCTATATTATAATAACATGCCAGTATTAGGAGTGTATTTAGGTACTTAGCTTTTTTTGTTTGAAAAAAATAATGAGAGAACAGACTGTTAAGTAGGTACATTAATTGTTATGAAAGTAAATAAAATAATAGATGTTTTTGTTAAGTAACTCCAACTCCATAACCATTTCAGAAATATGTCGTAAATATGTCCCAAACCCAGAAAAATTACTTGTAGTAAGTAGTTTTATTTTGAAAACATTTAAATTGTAAACAATTAAGTTTATTGGGTAGATAAATTAATTTCAAATATTTAAATTATTTATTTAAAAAAATAGGGGGATGAGTCGCTCGAGGGGGATGAGTCGCTCGCGTCCGTAGGCTTCGACCACCTAATCCTAGGCCCACCCTACACGTGTCCCCCGGGTGGTGCTAAACGAGCGACAAAGCCGAAAGAACTGACTCGGCTCCTCGCCGTGTGGTAGCGGCGTAAAAAAAAAAATACCACAACTTACTTTCGCACCATGAGGCAAAATATTAAAGAAATGGCCCCGAGTTCCCGGCGCCCCTTTAATGGGGCAGGGGTGCGAAGAATCTCCGGGAGGAAAACCGGCGACGAGGTTCGCCACCCGTCACGTTCTGTCCCCCGGAGGGGCGAAAAGTGGATTGCGGAAGCCCGTCTGGCTACATTGAACGTATGTGGAGGAATGAATGATAAGATGGATGAAGTATGCGATATGATGTATGATAGAGGAATAGACGTGTTATGTGTGAATGAGACGAAACGGAAGGGAAAGGATGCCACTACACATGGCATGTATACCGCGTACTGGTCTGGTGTAGACGAGACCGAGCGGGCATGCCAGGGAGTCGGTATCATCCTTTCAGAAAGAATGGGTCAGTGTGTAAAAGAGTATGAATGTGTAAGCCCGAGACTGCTATGGATACGAATGAAAGTGGGCTTAAAGAAGTTGTTTGTTTTAGGGGTCTACGCCCCAGACATGTCTAAGCCCACTTATATCCGAGAGCAGTTTTGGGAGTTGGTAAGGATGGTGCTAATGAAATGCAAGGTTAATGAAAATATTGTGATATTAGGCGATTTTAATGGAAGGGTTGGGGTGAGGAGGCTTGGTTATGAAAGGATATTGGGAACGTTTGGTGATGAAAGTATAAATGAGAATGGTGAAAGCCTTCTCGCCGTATGCGTGGAAAAGAGTCTTGTTGTGACGAACACTTTGTTTCGTCATAGGAAGATTCACACGTATACATGGGAAAGAGGTGATGATAGAAGTATGATAGATTTCATAATTGTTGATGAAAGAATGAGGAGCGCGGTGGTAGATACAAGGGTTTACCGGGGCTCTAACGTAGGGACGGATCATTACTTGGTCTTATGCCGAATTAATGGTCTTTTCAGACGTTGGAGGCATCGGACATCTGTGTCTACCACAGCGTTACAGCGTATAAAAACAGAGAGGCTACAAGATGAAGGTGTGAAAGAGAAGTTCAAATGTAGATTGAGAGAAAATATAAGTGGTATGGCTGAATTGTGTATGAATGATTTAGACTTGGAGACTGTGTGGTATAATGTCAAGAAAGGTTTAGTGGATGCAGCTACCGAAGTATGTGGTGTAAGCAAGAGAACAAATGAAAGGAAAAATAACACGTTATGGTGGGATGATGAGGTACGGATGGAAGTTGAAGCAAAGAAGAAAGCATGGCTAGATTTACTAGCAACCAAGGCTAGTAATTCTAGCAGTATGAATGATGATATTGAAAGGAAAAAGGCGGTTTTTAGACACCTAAATAAGAGAGTAAAAGAAATAGTTGAAAGGAAAAAGCAAGAAAGAACGGATAAGAATGATAGAAGAATATCGGATAACTTCCAGGAAAACATTAAAATGTTCTGGAAACTCGTAAGAACTACCAGGGGACATTCACAACAGCCTAGAATGAATGCTATACGAGACCAGAATGGCTGTATTCTGAATGACGAAGTTTTGAGTTTAAGGAGATGGAAGGAATACTTTGAAAGCGTGTTTATGAGTGATGAGACGTTTGAATTAAATGAAATAGAAATTCCGAAAGAAGAGGAAATAGATAGAGATATAAGTATAGATGAAATAATGAAAGCAATGAAAAGTATGAAAGTAGGTAAGGCAGCTGGTTATGATAGAGTATCTCTCGAAATGCTAAGGGCTGGAGAAGGAGTGGTGGCAGACCTGCTGTACACCTTGTTTAATTTATGTTGGGAACTTAAGCGGGTACCGGGAGACTGGTGCAAAGCCGTGATAGTCCCAATATATAAGGGAAAAGGATCACAGCAGGACTGTAAAAACTACCGTGGTATCAGCCTTCTTAGCATTGTGGGAAAACTGTATGCTAAGGTACTAATTGAAAGAGTTATGAAAGAAACTGACGGAAAAATTTGGGATGTGCAAGCGGGATTTAGAAAGGGAATGGGATGTACGGATCAGGTCTTTTCCATGCGCATGATCGCCGAGAAGTTTTTGGCCAAAAACCAAAAAGTTTTTTGTGCGTTCATGGACTTGGAGAAGGCTTATGACAGAGTGGACAGGGATGTGTTATGGCAAACACTGAACTCATTTGGGTTGAGCGCTGGTCTGATACAGGCATTGAAGTCTCTATATAGGGACTCTAGTGCTTGTGTCAGGATCAACGGGGCCTACTCGGACTGGTTTGACATCCATAAAGGTGTCAGACAGGGCTGTGTGGCTTCCCCGTGGTTGTTCAACCTGTTTATGGACAGTTGTTTGGAAAATTTGAAAGTAGAAGAATGCGGGTTAAGAATGGGTGAGTTAACCGTCAAATGCCTTTTGTACGCCGATGATCAAGTCATACTTGCGTCGTCGGCAGCCGAGTTGCAAATGATGGTTACATTAATGAACAGGACATTAAAAGAAAAGGGAATGAAAGTGAACGCAAGTAAGACGAAAGTTATGGTTTTTGAAAGAGAAGAAAGTAAAACGATATGTGAAATAAGAATAGAAGGGGAGTTGGTAGAGCAAGTAGATGAGTTTGTATATTTGGGATGTGTGTTTAGCAGGGATGGTAGATATGATAAGGATATAGAACGACGAGTGAATGCAGGAAATAGAGTGAATGGGGCTCTACACTCTATTGTGAAAAGTCAGAATGTGTCCAAAAAGGCACGTATGGCAATTCACAATGCTGTGTTAGTACCTACTTTAATGTATGGTAGTGAAAGTTGGGTGTGGCAGAAGAAGCATGAGAGTAGAATAAATGCTGTAGAAATGCGGTCATTAAGGAGTATGTTAGGGATGAAGCTGAATGACAGAGTGAGAAATTGTTTAATAAGAGAAGAGTGTGGTTTGCAAGATGATGTTGTGACCAGGATTAAGAAAGGAATGCTTCGGTGGTTTGGCCATGTAGAAAGAATGAATGAGGAAAGAGTGACAAAGCAAATTTATGTTGCAGAGGTGAACGGCATAGTCGGGAAGGGTCGCCCTAGGCGAAAGTTTATCGACCAAATTGGCGATATATTAAAAATGGGCCAAATCAAGAGTACCTTTAACCGACGAGCGTGTATGCGTAGGTATATGGATGTGGAGGAAGCGAGAGAGGTGTGTCAGGATCGTGCCAAATGGAAGTCCATAATCTCTGCCTACCCCTCTGGGTGACAGGCGTGAGTGTTTATGTATTGAAAAATACGAGTAGGTAATAGATACATAATATTATGCACGGTTGACTACATAATTGTAAAATTAAAAAAAAACTGTGATGTAACTTTGAAAAGGGGGTAGTTATGGGTTGCACCGTACCTACAACAGTTTCCATTTTGGTTTTCAGTCAAACCCAAACGTTCAGACCCTTTGCCTCGTAATTGCCCATTCTTATTAAATTTATATGCTAGATACCCACCAGTTAAAATGTCTGTTGTTTAATTGCTCGGAATTTCGGGTCGCAAGAACCGCGAATTGACTCTTCCATAAAATTGTTGCAATAGGTATATATAAATAAGTAAAAGACTTTTTATTTATCCTTTAATTTTTTTTAATTATACCTAAATTAAATTACATTCAAAATTCGTTTTTAAACAAGTCATTTATAAGTCTTAAGTATGTAATATTATTAGTCAACTCACGCTGTATAATGTGACGGCGGACTCATCCACGAAAAAGACAGAACGTGCTGACATATTTGCATCTCGCTCACTCTAATGTGCTCGTAACCGTTGTTGAGACGTTTCGTTTTTTATGTTACGAGTGCGTCGTAAAATAAAAGTGCATTAAATGGGGGCCTCCGTTTGCATTGTCCGCGATTAAAAACCGACTGAGTTCAGAACTCCATACTCTTCTTACATTTCATTTCGGGAATGCTACTTCTCAGCTTAGTCGCTTAACCAGGGTTCCTTTACGATTATTTAGTCGTAAAAATCAAAGTTATAGCCTATTTACAGCCGTAACTGTTTGTTAATATTTGTTTTACGAGTCTGCGGTGGCTTATTATTTAATCGTCAATCATTTAACGGATAAAGGTCATATAAAACTTGCTTACAGCTGTTTTTATTGGCTCATTCACTTTATTCCTACAATTTTATGCATTTTAAAGAATTACAACTTCACAGGTTGTTTTTATTTAATTTTACGGATTAAAAGGCTTGTGGAATGTTATTTATAATGGAACTGGATGATGTACCACATAATAAATATTAGTGCGCTGTACCTAAAGTATATTTTAAAGCAAAACAACGGAGCGATAGCAGAAAGGCATGTGACAATGTTGCCATATTTTGCCCGAAGGAATCTCAGGAACAAAGACATTAAACAAGAGTGTCAAGATCGAAAACAATATTCAACACAGCGGTCCCTGTGTTATAAATCTGTACAAATTCAAGCGTTTGATAAGGTATATATGCGGATACTGCTACAGGGATTGCAACTCTACGTAATTAGTTTAAGTAAATATTTTGCTTGTATATTATTGGAGACGGACATAATAAATGTCGCTGAATTAAATGCGCCCGCGCATGTGATTGCATCGCGCCGTCTCTGTTTCTTTAAGTCCGCTAGGGTAATTTGTATTGGACAATGAGCGATGTTGTTTATAATGTTTCTTTATTTTATTTACATCGTTTTATTGAACGCTACGTCTATGTTAAGCTCGTGGTAAAATAAAACAATACAATTTTTTATATATCAATCCTATTTACTTTGCTGTTGATTTGATTTCAAGATCTGCTAAACTTGGGGTTTAGCTTTTTTGGGAGTGGTCCGCCATCAATTTGTCACTAGTGCCTTATTTATCTATCAATTAGGTATACCGTTTGTAAAATTTTGTTGGCATTTTCGGACAAGGTTGTTATATTTCTCTGACAACAACAACAGTAGTATTTTGTTTTAAAAAAAGTTCTAGATAACGGTATAATAAAGATAGACAAAAATGGTACAACAGAATAATATCAAATTAGCTTTCTAAGCCCACCGTTGGACTCCGATATTTACAAGATTGCATCTCCTGACATAAATTGCTTGGAAGATATGCATGCCTGTAAGTATGTTTCACTAGATGGCGGAGATTCAGCCCAGAAATCTACTGGGGTTGGTACCACTCTCCTACAAACTTTTGCCCCAAACCAGCATTGCACTCACTGCTGTGTTCAGTTTGGCAGGATATAGAGCCAGATAAATACAGGCTGTGACGCAACGTGTTTGTGGCTTCCTTTGATCTTGAAGTTTCCATGGACTACATTCGCCATTGAAATCATGGATAGAAATTAATATAAAATAGCTAATAATTTCTCAGATAAAAATAAGATTACCATTAATCATATTAGGTACTTGGGTGTCGTTATGTAGTTGGTAACTAAGGATTTTTCTGCATTATTACCTATATTGTATTAGAAACAAATCAATAAATACGTATAAACTGGCTATAGGTACTCGTCCCTCACTTATCTCTACATTATATGGCGATCCAGTCGTTGTGTGGGAAATTTACGTGGTAGAGCCATGCTGCAGCTATATCAGTAGTATAGTTGTAGCATAAATAGGTCGGCTCGACCGGGAAAGGACCACGCTCTCACAGAATACCAGTGTTAAATATCAGCTTAACGCTGCTGTATTTCGTATGGTGAGTGTAGAGAACCCGAGACCCTTTTTACTGGAAACGAGGCATTCTTCATCTTAGTCTGCATTTTGGCCACAGAAACCACTTACCATCAGATGGACTTTATGCTCAATTGTTACCATTGTCCTATAAAAAAAACTTTTTAATAATGTCAGTAAAATCTCGGAAATGCTAAAAATTTCTCTTAATATTCTCTTACCCAATAAAAAGTATATCATTAACTTTGACATTAGAAAATTAAGAGAAATTCTGTACTTCTATACACAAGGAGATCGTACATAAGTAAATTTATGACTAATACTTTTTTAAACAAGGAACACCATTGAAATTCGATTTTCGCTATGCTCTGTATCAAGAGTCGATCGACATGCGAACAAAATTTACTTTCCCTGTAACTTCGTCGGGCCTTGTAATCCTATCGCACCGTCGCAGATACATCCCTTTACGGTGTCCATAAGTCCAACCTGCAAACTATCAAACAACAGCCCAGTGTCGCTGGAACATTCTGGAATAGGAAGTACGTTCTCGGTAATGTTTCGTGTAAACTATCGTAGTCGTTTATTCACGATGACGTCTTGTAATGCATTCGGCCTGTTTAAATCGAGTGCAAGAGTCTCTTGAGTTATTTTCGGTGGATGGAGGTGATGTGTTCGAGATAATTTAATATTAAATGGATAGGAAGCGATTGCTTGTATGGAGTCATTGAAACTGAATATGATTTCTTAGTATTTTCGTTAAATCGGTTATCAATTAGTCACAATTGTAGGTTGCAGTAAATTGTGTATTAGGTAACAAAATTATAACTACGTTTCCCTAGTTAACAGCATCAACAAAAAATATTTCATAATCTATACAAATAAATAAAATTGAAGTGTTTGTTAGTAATGTCAAAATTACAGCTTTTTACTAAATGCATATGAAAGTATATACGGTACTAATAACAAAAATAATTTTTTAAAGTTTTTGTCTGTCTGTCTGTCTGTCCGTCTGTCTGTCTGTTTGTTCCGGCTAATCTCCGAAACAGCTGGACCGATTTTGACGGGATTTTCACTGGCAGATAACTGATGTCACAAGGAGTAGCTTAGGCTACTTTTATTTTAGAAAAAGAATTAGGGTTCCGCGCAAAATAATTAAAACCCCAAATAACACGCGATGTCGCGGAGAACAGCTAGTATATAAATAAATGTCCAATACAAAATTTCCAAAAGCATGGTCTTGAGATAGGAGCTACAAGTAGCTCTCGATTCCGCATGTCCCATCAGGTCCTAAATCCATCTAGTGCTATGTCAGACAATTTGCGAACCTTTCTTCCCCATGGTTGTAATTTCACACGAAGTAATTCCATTAGTTTTGTACCTATGGGTTACTTTTATTCTCTTGAAAATGGCGATTGAAATTGGTATAATGTGTATTGGCAATGTTCAATATTTACTAGAATAAACTTATAGTTTTTTTCTGGTAAATTAAAATATATTGTTTCTTTTTACGGTCAGACCAATTCTTATCGAGTTACTGATATAAAATATTTCTCGCCTTCGATACCAAAAATCAAGAAAAACCGATTTATTCAAGCCTAAAATAAATCGTCCCGTATCCCAGTCACGTTGCGTAGTCGTGACACTGTCGTACATCACGTCGAGATAAAAGTCTTCGCTTTGCCCACTCACGATTCGAAGCAAAAAAACGAACTCTTTAGCACTTACGGAGGACGCTAGTGATTGAATGATATGAAGTTGTAGCGTGTATAGGGTACTTTGAGTAGGTATCCATTAAGCTACCTTTATTGCTTTATTTAAAGGATAATGTGCATGATTAAAATGTTTTTTCAGATTGATTTAGTTGCAATTTTAGTTGAGTTGAGTGATACAAGTTCAGAATGAAAGTCATTTTACATTTACAAGCTATTTAACATATCTTTAAAACGTACATGTAATAAATATGCTATAGAAAATCATATCCTTACTTTTAATTTAACACGTAGTTAAATATTCGACTAAACGTGAGAAATAACATTGGACTTCTTACTGTAAAATATACACGAAATAAAAAGGCCGTTTAACATATTATTACTACTTTTAATCAAACGTGTAGTTTGTGATTCCATAAAAATCAAAATAAAAGAGCAAGATAACAACCAAAAAGAAAGAAAAGCAATATAGGACTCGTATCAGCTAATGTATGTACATGAATAAGGTCTATATTATTTCCAATCTTCAGTGCATTCCCCTAATATAATTGTATTTATCCTACAAAGAGCAGCCTTAGGTATCTAATGCCTAAAGGCAAACTCTATCAGTCAACCTAGGGAGTGGTAAGAATCTTTTTCAACGGCTATAAATCTCTTTACACATTACTTTTACAGCAAAAAATATTTTATTTAACACTATATAAAACTAAAAACTATATAATTTTCTCGAAATTCCTCTCCTATCTAAAATAGTTATGGGATAGAAGAGGTCCCTACTTCTCATTTTCATCAAATTACTTAATAGCTTACTGGGCTAATAAATTGATATTTAAAAAAAATTAGCTTTTTTATGGAAATAAATAAGTTATTCGAGATGAACTCATTAACGAAAGTATATACAGAAGCGTAACGAACATATTGGATTGCTTCTTTATAACATCGAAGTAAAATTGTGTATAATACAAAAATATATGTAACTAACGAAAAGACTGGACAAACAAAAATAAGCTAGCCATAATTTATTCGAGTGAGAGTTATGTGGATTTAAGTCAGTGTGGGCGGGGAGGGCGCGGGGCGCTATCTCAGGACATGGCCGCTGTACTGCGGGCAGGGCTGTACATCGCAAAATAAAGTCCATATTTTTGACAATATAATTAAATCATATCTGTCTATTAGAGAAACAGACTATTTTAAAAAGTTTATTTTTAAAAAAGTTAAATTTGAATTTGTAACGATCCCGATTTTCGAAATATCGAATTCAACATTATTAATAACTCCATATCCTCCACCTTTGAGGTTATTTGAGACAAATCCCTCTCATAGAAGGATATATTATGCCATAATTTCCACGTTGGGCAATCAGATTGGAAACAGCAGTTTTTTATCAATATAGATACAGCTGTTTTCAGAAAGATGTCTATCTCCTGGTTCGACAATGTAAATATAAACAGAAGAACAAGAGTAACTGCACATAACCCAGCGCATCAGTAGGATTAAGTGAGAATAGGGCGTCCATATCTCGAAAAATGGATAAACGAAAAACAAAAAGGGTTCATAAGTGGAAACCTCGTACTTACTGCAAACGCAGAGTGATGGCGACCCCTTACTAGATGGAACTACTAAGATATGTACTTTGTGGCAATCTATGAGAGAGGTCTATGTTAAGCAGTGAACCTGTGATGGGCTGTAGTGTGATAATAATATCTAGTAATGAACATGGACTTTTTTACCGACTTCAAACAAGAGGGGGTACTCAATTCGACTGTATGTTTTTTTTATGTCTATGTCTTTTTTATTTGAAAGCTGGTGCTTTACATGTGGTCCCATATAAATTTGATTAAGGTCTGAACAATAGTGTTTGAGTTATTCTTAATAATGTATATTGAAGTAGGTTGTACAAAAATTTTAATTTTAAATTATTTTATACGTGGTTGTAGCATGAATGGGTCGGCTCGACGGGGGAAGGACCACTCTCTCAGAATACCAGTGGAAAATAGCAGCTCAATGCTGCGGTGTTTCGTATGGTGAGTGTAGAGAACCGGAGACACTTTTTAGTGGGTATGAGGCATTCCATCTTAGTCCTCAGGGGTGACAACGCATCTGCATTTTGATTCTTAATCGAGGATAGATGAAGATGTCTATGGGCCACAGCATGCACTTATCATCAGGTGGGCTATACGCTCGCTTGTCACCCTTACTTAAAAAATGAACTAAAACGTGTATTTTAAGCCAAGATTTCAAAAACTATCCCAATCATAAAGGCATTTAAAAATATAGGTTATTACCAGATTATATACTAAAACTAAAAACAATATATATATATATATATACATATATATATATATATATATATATATATATATATATATATATATATATATATATATATATATATATAGTAATTTCAAGCTTAAAAAACTTAAAAAACATGCAAGTAGTTGATGGATGCAGTAAAAGTAAATGAAGAGAAATACCACAAAATTCTAGTGACATTCAAAAAATTTATATCTACATATAGATATAGATATAGTATGTAGATACTGTATATAAATATATGTATTGTAATAATATTAGGATCCAATTAATATTTAAAGTAAGGTAAAAGGTTGTATTAATGTTAATTTTAAAACTTAAAATTATTTATTTTTATTATTCGTACAATTCATCATTACAGCCTTTCATAAGTCCACTGGAGGACATAGGCCTCCCCCAAGGAATACCACAAAGCACGGTCCTGAGCCACCTGCATCCATCGACTTCCTGCATGTCTTACCAGGTCGTCACTCCATCTCGTGGGGGGTCGCCCTACACTTCGCCTACCGGTACGAGGTTGCCACTCAAGAACCTTTCTTCCCCATCGGTTGTTGGTACTTCGAGCTATATGGCCGGCCCACTGCCACTTCAGCTTACTAATTCGTACAATTAAAATAGTTGAAATATTGCAAAAATAGTTATTTCAACTTTTCTAATGAACACTTCTCATTAGCCTTTACACTCTCATAATTTAAGTGAAACAAACCAGGAGATGGGCAGCAGCGTCTTCCTAATAAAAACTTTAAAAAAAATGACGGTTGTTGCCAAGCGCCTGCTGAGAGTGGCAACTATGCCAAATATCCTCCCTATGAGATATGGGAGGCCTATGTTGAACAGCGGACTTTTTATAGGCTGTAACGGTAAGTGTATGTGTTGAATATAATTATTTTCTAGAATGTATCAAATTTACCAAACGTTTCATAAAATACACTTAACATTAAATTATAAGACTACAATTTTTTTACTAGTAAGATATTACATTTAACATTTTTAAATTAAATTGCTTTAAGCAAATAATGTTAAATATATAATAATAATTATATTAACAAGGTGAATCAAAAAGAAAATTAACAATCATCGTTTTTACTAGATGGTTTTCCCTCGCGTGTCAACCCTGTCCCTGAGTTACCGCACACCGGTTGAGATATCGTGCGGACGATTCTCAAAGTCGTATGTACCGACTACGTTGGAATGCAGCCATCTTGACTTCTCCAACGTTACCTATATACTTTGTTTTTTTAATCTGACCGCTTGTCCCCCATTATAAAATATGCCATTAGTTCAGGTCAGGTTAGATTAGCTATCAAACTCCTCTAGCGTGATGTGGCGTTGAATTTGTAATGTTTTGTAAATTTTGTTTAAATTATTATAAATTAATTCGAATGTATCTGATTATATCAACCTATTAAATTCCTTTATTCCATTCCTTTCTTCCAAAGCTAAAATTGAAACATGTAATTTGATTTTTGCATTAAAATTGACAGAACAAATTATGAAGTTAAATGTTACGTTTATCTACGTAATTTATCGTTTTAACATTGTCAGTAGACTGACAAATGGTATATAATATATATTATATTAAATGACAAAACTCAACTTATCAATTATATTTTAAAATAAGAACTTATATCAAAACTCGGTAAGTAGGTAATAATCTTACTTACAAATTAGCACTCCATACAAATATAAGGAAACTGGGATTAAAATGATGAAAACTATAGATTTTAATATTCTCAACCCTAGCAAGTGCGCGATTTATATTTTACAAGCTGTAAAATTCTAATTTCATGTGGGGTTCTTCGTCGACAATAGAGTATATTATACCAAATTTCAAATCAATCGGGCGTGTGACTCAGTGGTATTTTGCTTATATATTTTATATATATATATATAAGCAAAAAATTAACAAGTAACAATTTTTTAAGTGCTATCCCGATTTATGTTTCCGTTATTACACTAATTTTTAAGTTCTTACAAGGTTTTGATATTATATACAACCATTAAGCATGATCAGATTATATTAAAATAATTTGACTTCTCAACTTGATGATTCATGCGTAGTAAAGGTACCTAATTATTGTCTAAAACAACTATGAAATAATGATACATTTTACACTACTTAAATAACATATTATGTAGATATTAACAATGTATCCATAAGCTAATGGCGTGGTAACAAACATTTTGAGTTCAATGACTTACCTCCACTTGATATTGCCACTTAAGATATCATTTATCGATATTATTAGTTTTAACCTTTTCACTGCAGTTAAAATTAATTTAAACTTGTATTACAAGTGTATCCTGGAACGATTTTTTCACGACTAAATTCTGTTCCACAGACCAGCTCTAACAATAGCCTTAAGCGTGTGTTTAACTTCCATGAAACAAAGAATAAAAAAACATGAAAACAAAACGTCTAAGGCTTTTGTGTACCGCCGCGTTTGTAGAAGATTCTTAACGCATTAAAAAACTTCAACAAAATATCCATTTTTTGTGACAGCGTTAAATAACCCTTACAGTTTACGAAGAATAGCGGCTTTTGTTGTTATTCACTTAATGGGTTAACTTGCACAATAAAGCACAACCTTGGGTGGACAAAACGCACGTTTTTGTCCCGAAATGTCCAGATTGCACCTCTGCAGTGCCTTGCTAATAAAATTAAAGAATCCCGCAATGTTTGGCCTTGTCCGTACAATTTTATTGCACTGTAAACCACTAAAAAGTGCCTCGCTTAGCTTGTTACGATAGAGAAAGGTGTCTCGGTCCATTACGCGCGTTAAAAAACAATGATTTCAAAAATTATTGCACCTCAGGTCGCCGTAAGAAAGTCTTTCTCCTATTGTACGTGTCCAAACAAATATTAATAATTATATTTAATGTTTTGTCATAAGAATTTGTACAGGTGAGTTATGAGCCATAAAGAATTTCTTTAAAAATACTTACATTTTACTTATTATTCTTTGCGTAAGTATTTGAGTTCAGTTGGAATGTTTTGTGCCTTGCGAATAGTTTGGTGTTCCAAAAATGATGAGAATATTATTTATATTATTTTCGTAAAAAAATTATTTGTAACAATGTGTTCAGTAAACAATTTGTGACAAACATTATTGAAGAATTATTCATCCATGATAAGGTACGTACGTAATTTTCGATGCTTTTTTTCCACTCCTAGGCTCAAGTTTCCTTCATTTCTGAGGGGGTTTTAGGGCAAGAAAACGTCCACCGCACTGCCACAGTGCTTGTTGTGTTGGATTTCTCATGACTTCGAATTATTATTATTTTAATTTCTCAGTTACCAGGTTGCTTCACGATGATTTCGTTTACTGCCGAACACGTGGTAAGTCAACACTTTAAACTGCAATTAAAAATTTAATTTATGGCCGCGGAAATCGAACTCAGTACGCTCGCGTTATACGATATTTACAGCGAGCGCTATGCCATACACTATATGCGCGATCCACTACCATGGGTATCAAATGTTAACGTAATTTAAACTGTTCTATTGTCTATTTACTGTTCTAATGTCTATTGTACTGTCTTAGGTATTTGAGTGAAGTTTATAATAATTTTTAGCACGTGCTACAGATTCCTTTTGTAATGAAATGCAGTTACTGAGTTAATAATCACACCGCAACGATAAGGATTATTTTGTTGTTAACAATAATTATCTACGTTTAGATTGCAATTAAAAATCAAACGACTGCCTCTATGCCAATTAAATAAAAGAAGAAACGCTAGTGGCTAGTTTAACGTTAATAATTGTTTTTATTATTATTATTACATAGATGCATACTAGCTGTGCACGGCATGCATTTCAATGTTGTCACGCACATCAACTCACTAAAGTTTCATGGTAATTGGATGAATGCTATATTAATCGCGTACGAGATTTATTCCGTGATACGGGACAAACAAAAAACACTATTTTTTAACAATGTACGAGGGATGTTATTATCACATTGTCATTATCATCATCACAGTCTATCAAAAGTCCACTGCTTAACATAAGCCTCCCCAATAGGTATAGACGTACGTAGCAACGCCAATGCAACGTAATAGTTCTTTATTAATTTGAGTTGTCAGGAACATGCTGCTGCCTACCTCCTTTTTTATTTTTATCTCTGGCCTCTTACGACACCTTCAGGATATGGGCTAGTGGATATTCTTTAGTATTGACGGTTATTACCTTTATATTATAGGTATACTAATTCCCACAAACATTAAATGTAAATAAGGGCAAAGATGGTCGGGGCTGTCGGCTTCGTAGATAAGAGTTAAAATCTGAACGGGCGCTGAACTCCATAGATCAACGCTTCTCGGTTTTCTATTTTTAATTGAATTTTCCAATTCATATTCTAATGCTTCAAATTTTTTGTGTCTAAGTAACCTAGAAGTGGCCTATGTTTTTGATGAGTGAATCAGTATCTTTACTCACATTTTAGTCGTCGGTCATTATTCAGGCCTTACAAACTTAAGAACTGTAATGGGATAATCCATAAAGTTTGGGATTCTAAGTATATAAGAGGAAGCTTATCAGGCATTATAGGGGGTTCGAAAGTGTTCTCGAAATGGTTTGTGTAAATTCACATGATACTGGTACGTTGCCATTTTCAATCATGTTCAAAAAACGATTACGTAGATTTTTTTTCAGTTTTTCTAGTTGGTTTTCTTTCTTTTTTTTTACAAGGTTATTCTCATTTTTTGTACATGGTTACAAACTGTTGTATATCTCGATGATATGTGTGAAATGTTTTAGAAAATGTGGGAATGTTTGTTGCACATAGAGCTAAACAAATCTAGATTAAATTTGACGCATAGATAAAACATGGAATTTTATATACTTAAGCAAATAAGAGTCCAAAAAACTTACATAAATGTGTTTCTTACATACGGACGAATCCACGAGTAATGCCGCGGGCGAAGCGGCGGATGAAAGTTATTAATTGATGTAGAAAATCTACTCAATCTTCAGGTCGGACTTTTAATCCGCGGATAACTTAATTACTCTTGTTCTGTTATCCTTTTTAACTCGCCCAGCAGTTGACTATAGAGGTATCATTTCAACACTCTTTATTCTTTGGGTTTGGTTGTATTGTTTGCGTCCATGTGTTGCTGATACTGTATCCAGTTTTGTTCTCATCTTATCATAATATGTTTAAGATCAGGTACGGGAGGACCACGTGCGAGTGACTTTTGGTTTTTGCTAGTTTTTTAGGGCATAATAGCATATTTTACGCTTAACCGACCATGTGGCCTGAGAACTGGTCGCAGCTACTGGTTTTGAGGAAGTCAAAATATACAAGAAAACACAAGAAGTTGATTTTCTGTTCTTGATGAGGTGTGATTGTTCCCGTGTCTTTGATAATAACGCACAAGCATAACATCGGTTACGGGTGGATTCGGCTGATTTAGGGACATGTTTGTGATTGCGCCTATAATTGTAACCCTATATTTCTTTTTTTCACTACTATGAAATTACTCGTTACCAGTAAGGAAGGTCGCTGGTTTTCGTCAGTTTCTCACTCACACAGCCTTATGATGTTATTTTACGCTGGTAACATGTGTGCGTGTCCTTCTCCGGTCGAGCCGACCCATTCGTGCAGCAATGACAATACTTGGCAAATACAGCGTCGCTTTATTACTTAAAAATATCTCCGGCGTAGTTTGAGACCTTTAAAAATATTAGAAATTTGTCATCGTGGTAGAATTCGAGGTGGAGCTAATCACTTTCGTCGAAAACGTCATAATATCCATATACAGGATAAGTTTGGTATGAACATTTTTTATAATATAAGAGTGACCAAAGTTGTATCAAAACAGGCCACTGCATTGCGAATGGCTACTGCAACCTTTTGACACCTTTAAAAATCAAGACCACATATTCGTTGTAAATATTCTTTAAACCTGCAATGCACGATTAACTTCAGTAATTACCTATATCAATTTAACAATTATTTATACGATTATGAGTGACGTGTGCGCGTGGAATTCAATTCAACTATAATACCAAGGTTAAAAAAACACCTGCTAACTATGGTATCTATAGTTTTGGAGTTCCTTGGGCAGATGTCGAAAATGAAATAGTTTTAGTGGAATTATTTTTTATTTATTACCATAGAATTATTACCCAGTAGAAACGCAGTCTAGTACAAAACACGAGCGTTAAAATGATGCAAGGTCATTATGTTAGTGGGCGCGAGTCGAAAATGCCTACGCTCGTCACATGCACACATACACGCCTTTCAGTGATACCAGTTTCTGGCGTTTGCAATCAAATTATGCAAATTACTATTTTATTGATTAATTTTAAATAATCGATATAATAAAGAGTACGTATTACGTACGAAGATATATTTTATGAGAATATAAAATGGAATAAAATAAACACGATAATGCTGATACTAATATAACTTAATTATACATATTTTAATGGTACAAAAATACAGACGTAATAAAATTTAAGAATATTATTAAACACAATTAATTTGCTCGAATACAATAAGCACATCGTGTAATATTTAATTTTAACCGACTTCAAAAAAGGAGAAGGTTTTCCATTCGGTGTATTTTTTTTAAATGTTTTTTACCTCAGAATTCTACAATTTCTAAACCGATTTAGATTTTTTTTATTTGAAAGGATATACAAATAGATTGATCCAATATACACGCTGAAATTTTAATGTTTGTTTTCCCGAAGTCAAGTTATTTTGTCTTGGTAGTACTTATTTTATTAAAATAAAAATTATTAGGATGCAAAAATGGCAGATTTACAACCGAGAAAAACAAAACTCGAATGCGATCTCAAACCAATAGCAATATCTCGCAAGTAGGTCGGGCGTGCAGGCTAGCTTATAGTGTATTACTATAATAAACTCTGAAAAAAAAAATTCGCTGGATGTAACTTAGTGTTACGTCTATCGCACGCACTACCGCGCACTGCCTACACAGTGAAGGGCCACTAATAAACGTTCAGAACATGAACTCTCAAGCGTAGTGATACGACATAAACTAGTAAATCTAGAATTGTCTTAGAAATCAGTGTATTTTTTCCCCATAACTAGCAACATTATTGTATTATGATAGCTTAGGTAAGTATTTTTTTTAGTTTTACGTAGTTATAACGAATTAAATATATAAACTTGTATGGCTCGGCGAATTGCGATTAGCTGATCACTCCGTATTAGTTTGAAATAGGCACCCATTGTTAATATTATGTTAATACTTAGAGAAGTAGGTATCTATATATAAACATTTGAGTTTTACACAGAGCGTTGCGATTAAACGTTTTAAACACAAATAGAAAATAAATATTTTTAAAAGAAAATTGTGATTTTTTCCCCACAACTAGCAACATTATTGTATTATAATAGCTTAGGTAAGTATTTTTTTAGTTTTACGTAGTTATAATGAATTAAATATATAAACTTGTATGTGAAATGCAGTACCATCACTTCTTTTATATTTATCATTACTGTTGTGACAATATTTTACAACAAAAACGGTCATTTTTACAATTTTTCGCCAGCTCTTCTCCGTAAGACATGACGTTGCGCACTGACGCGTCGCTGAGTAAACTTACGCGGTTTCGCGTTAGTTTAACTTGCTTCACTTTCTGTGCGCGTACTAGTATTCTATGCGTAATAATTCTATGGGTATCTACGTTTGCCTTGAGAGGTAAGATATCACCTCCGACAGTCTGTCTCTAATTTGATTGGCTCACTTAGGTACCTACTCCTTAGAATTCATAATAATGAGTGTACTACTAGTTAACGGTAGAAATAGATAAAACAGTGGACCCCAAAGTAAAAAACTTAGATGTGAAAAATCCGAGTTGTGGTTTCCATTATTTGAATATTATTTATGTGGTATTCAGTCTTTCTTGAATAAGCTACAGAATAATTCTTGATACGGAACCATGAGGTGTCTGGCAAGTTCTTAATAATTACCATTAAGGTGATGAAATAGTCATTATGTCTTAATTATGCTGTTCTAAAGAAAATATTAGTAACGTTCAGGACAAAATATGTAAATTATATATTTGGGTTATCGCAATTAAAACTTTTGTCTAATTGTTAAGTATTAATTAACCACGTTATGTACGTAAACTAAGAATTTATCTTGTATTTTGACTTTTAGAAAAAGCTTTGAAATATTTTCTTAGTGTGTTTTATGGTTGATATTATTTTTGATCAAAGTGCTGTTTAGTGTTTTGTTTATTCGTTATTATTTACTTTTAAATCAGTTTATTTATTGCTGTGCCAAATTTTATTTTAAAGACTACAACAATATCTTTGTTTATTGTTTTAACTAAATATGATTGAAGGGTGTGGGTAGTAGATAATGTTGGAAGGCCTCATATTTTCTGACTAGGTGGATAATAGATTTGCATATCTAGACGCGGGCACGTAGCGTCGGGCTACAAAGCCGCCTAATGGGGCGACAATCGGCGCCACATTTCATAATTATCGCCTATTTTGACCGGACTATATCGGCGGGTTCAGGCGATTGCCCGATACGTAATATACATTAGACACCGATTTCTAAACGCCTTTTTTAGTGTTGAATACTTTATTCTTATCTATTGAATTGTAAACATATCAATTTTTAGCAGACCATTGGTTAAATTAGTTTTACAAAAATGTCATTGAAACTGTTATTGAAATACAACGTTTATTACCTAACGTTGGAGAAAGGATTTTCCCTAATCAAAAAAATATGATTACGTGATAAATTCAAACTGCAACTATATTATGCACGAACGGGTCGGCTCGACTGGGGTAGAAGCACGCTCTCAGAGAATACAAGTGTAAAATAGCAGCTTCATGCTGCTGTGTTCCGAATAGAGAACCTGAGACCCTTTTTACTGGAAACGAAGCATTCAATCTTAGTCCTCAGGGGTGACAATGCATCTAAATTTTGATTCTTAATCAAGGATAAATGTAGATGTCTATGGGCCACATAATCCACTTACTACTAGGTTAACTTTAGGTTCGTTTATGGAAAATATTTAGATCTATTCACGGGAATTATCTTATTTTTACTTATGCTTATGTATTTTTTCACTGGTTATAAATATCATAATCATTGATTAGATATTTATTATTTCTTTGTAAAACTTAAAAAGTCAAATCATAATTCGTGCATAGTGGCAGTCGCATTGAATTTAGAATCAAGTAAATGAGCGAAATTTGACGATAAACATAAGGAGATATCGTCAAATTTTTAAGCATCTAATGCAGCGTGTATAACTGAACTTATAGCTGGCATCATTACCACACGTTTATTCGACGTATCGGGATCACAATGCGGTTGCCAAATGCGGCCGGACTTACGATGGCGTCACTTTTGATACCCCCTTTATGAGAGCACTAATCTAGCCTGATAGCTGGCTCGCTTGAAATATGAAACATCTTTCGGAAAATGTAACATAGTACCTACTCCAGACGAAGGCTTCCCAGTGAGTTTTAATTCTGAAATACTGTTATCGCATCTATGTAAAATTCTTATTATTAATAAAGCTACTTCCGTTTTTTTATATTAGTAGGAGACCTCTGATGAATACCGATGAATGCCGTGGGGTTTTGCCGTTAGGAGCCCGGCATAACCTGTCTATCGCCCCGTAACAGACAGGTATCCATGAGGATTTCTCCGCATACAAAAAATCGGTTCACCGGCCACTTTGAACTACGGCGGTATCTTTTGATTAGTATTAAATTATCATTATGACTATGATAATAGTTAAAATAATTATTTATTAATATACTAGTGACCCGTCCTGGCTTTGCGTGGGTAGCACTAAGTATCTCTGCCGGATGATCTGTCTGGTGGCCCCCAGGTCAACGCAGCCGTAGTAGTAAGTTTATATACTGGCGTAAGTCTTGCGTCGTAAGTATTTCGTGTACCCGACCGTGGCTCTATCACGCTGATATATACTTGTTAGATACTTGGCTATCAAAAACAGAGCAGATAAATATTTAAACAATAATTATTTGTATAAAGAACACACTAACTAAAATTTCTATTATATATTATTTTCATATAACTTTATTGATTTACGCAGCGCACGAGGTATGATTTTTCTGAATTAATCTACAAATTCGTGGACGACTGCTTTGTGAATCGTCTACCACCGGCGATTTCTCCGTACGAAAACGACTTAGGGACCTCCAAGAAAAGAGCTTACTCCTTTAGGGCTGACAACGTGATGTTGTCCTTTGGTGTTGCAGTAGTTTGTGTGCAGCGGTCCTCATTTACCATCAGGTGAGCCGCGTGCTCGTTTCCCTAATTACATTAGTTAATTTGCAAAAAATAAAATTATATACCAAAGCCTTCGTAATGGTGAAGACCGAAGTCTTTCTATGGGTGAAAACAGAATGTAAATCTCCACAGTTAAAATGAGAGGAATTCGGGTGTATAAATTAGGTTATAACATATAATGATGGAGTGATGACCTGTTAAGTCTGCAGGAAGTCGATGGATGCACTTGATGCTTTGTGCAAGGAATGCCTTGGGGGAGGCCTATGTTCAGCAGTGAACTTGTGAAAGGCTGTGATGAATGAATGAATATAATATAGTGATGGTGATTTTAATGATCTACTCCTTGACGATTAATGCAAAGGCGACGATGTTTGCATATTATTAGAAGCTGTCAATTGCACTGGCAGTATTAAAGTGTCAAAAATGTGCACGCTAACACAGAGATACTAATTCCTAAAGACCCATAAAACCCGTTCCCAAAGTAACGCCTATGTATAAGATAAGGTCGAAGGTAGGCTAGTGTAAAGTGATAAAGACATAGGGATAATCGCAACGCAACCAGATCAAAAATACACAACGAGATCTGAAAATCAACAATTGTGTGTTTTTTTTGTGCTTGACTACGGCAAGTGGCAAGTGGTGACGTAGCCAGAAACGGTAAAGCTTAACACAAGTCTTATCACTCTTGCCTTGAAGACTTTTGGTTTTTAATTGGTTGGGAAGACAGATGCTGGCAAACTATCCTACACCAATTATACGCAGGTTTATATTCTCCTTCACCATCAAATACGTGGTAGATCAGTATTTAAAATCGCAGTTCACAAATTCAGTAGTGCCGGCGATTATAGTATTCGGTTTACTCGCGTAGGATGAAAATTATATATACATTTTTATATTTTTACAATAATTTAAATTATTAATTAAGACTTCTTCACTGTTGTGTTTCATTTGATTTTTTGTGTTTTAAAATAAAATTATGCCACATATTTAAACGATATTTTAAGGGATGTCCTTTAAATTCGTCTGAAATAGATACGTAGGTATATAAATGTAAGGTCGGCAGTGCGGGTCGCCTCATTACACTTAATTGAAGTGCCATTCGTGGACGGATGTTAAGGCCCTGATGGCTGCTTTCGCCCTGAAATGGCTGCAATGATCTAACAAACTGCTAGAACTGGTTACAAAGTGCCTATTCTAACAGCAAAAAGTTCTCTTTATTAATTTAACGCGCCTTCAGAGTACTTTTAAAGCGTCCACTTCTGTAATGCTACGAGAGCTTTTGTTAGATTTTAATATTTGTTTTAGAGTAATGTTTAAAAATGTATTTTTTTTTATAGGAGAGGGGGCAAACGAGCATGCGGCTCACCTGATGGTAAGTGACTACCGCCGCCCATGAACAACCGCAACACCAGGGGAATTGCAGATGCGTTGCCGGCCTTTTAAAAAGGAGTAGGCTCTTTTCTTGAAGGTCCCTAAGTCGTATCGGTCCGGAAAAATCGCTGGTGGTAAACTATTCCACAAGGAAGTTGTGCGAGGAAGAAAACATCTTCTAAATCGCACAGTGGTGGACCGCCAATCATCCAGATGGTGTGGATGGTATCGGGAGTTCTGCCGCGATGTGCGTTCGTGAAATTTGGCGGCTGGGATTAATCCGAACAATTCCTCAGAGCACTCCCCATGGTAAATGCGAAAGAAAATGCTAAGAGATGCAACATAAAAAAATATTTATAATTATTGTGTTTTATGTATTATTAAACTGAAACTGAAGATGGGCAGCAACATCTTTCTAAGAACAACTAAAAATTATAAAAAAACAGCGTTTGCCAGCCTACCTACCAAGCGTGGCATTTATGGCAAAATCGAACCTATGAGGCAATCTATGGGGAGACCTATGTTCAGCAGTGGACTTTTATAAGCTTTAATGGATATAATAGATGGATGAATTAATATAAGAGTTAACATTTTTTCACGCAATTGCATACCTACTACTAGAAAATTAAACGATACTACTTTGTGAACTAACATTTAAGTGGATGTGCGGTGTTGCATGGCAAAGTATTTTAATGTATTGGATGTAAAAGAAATTTAAAACAGGAATAAATAGAAACAACGCTCTCAGATGTGATATTTTGTATAGAAAGCAATTTCTCGCTTACTTTGCTCTTAAGCAACGACAAGGGAAATGTGCAGGCACAATAGATAACATTCTACATAAAGTCGTTTTAACAGCTTTTGTTTCTTAGAAAATGTTCATTTTTCATACGGACCTTGCGTCGGAAAATTACCTGTAACGCGCACACTGTTATAGCAGTCATTGTTTAAGTTATTTTGTTATCGCTAGCGAATTCTCAAAAAGCGTAATTGACCCTTTTGGAGTAGTTTTAACAGACCTCTGAGCTTTGAGATAAGTGCTAGAGGGTTCTTTATTGCTTGAATATTATGTGTTGTATTAAAGCTGGATGAGTTACGTCCACAGTAAGGCTTTAATTCCTAGATTTAGTACCATAAGCTCCCACTTATCTCTTGCATTAAGTTACTGTAACTTAAGAGGGTTTGAGTATAAGTATTACATTGTGTAAATTTTCTTGAACTATGGGCACTTGTTATTGGTAGGATGTTAAAAGTATGTACCAAACATTAAGTTTGTTTGTTATAAAGATGTTTCCAAGCAATAAAATAAATTTGGAAAACTAAATATAGATCTAAGGTAGGTATATTTCAAATAGATTTTTGTTTATTACATTTAAACATTTAATAGTTTTAAATTAAAAAAAATATTTAGATAATAATTTTAACACAATGAGCTATTGTAATATAATATATTAAAGCGAAATATGTTATTCTGGAGCTGACTTAACTCATGCACACGATCGCGAAAACGAAACGAAATTAAAACCTGCTATGCTATCACAATTGGCAATAAGCAATTTCTTATCTGAACACATCTCTATAGACCTTTTAACATAAACGAAGTGAGCGCGACGGCGGGCGGCGAACTAATCTCCATAACTTTAATCCTTTAACCCTCGCAGTAGGTACCAGGAATCCAATCAAACAGTACAAGCATCCCCCCTCGCCCCGCGTATGAATCCCTCCCCCACAACGCCCCGCACCCCGCAATTCGCCTACGCAGCCTGTCCCGAGTAATTATCAAAGCTTTAATGACGTCATAAATCGAGTGTATAATCTAATCTGGAAAAGCCCCAGGCTCCAGCGCGCGGCTTAATGGTGTGAAAGCTACCTTATCTCCCGCCATGTGTGAATAGAGCTTTATACGCGGCAGCCTGAAAGCTCGCGCCGGGAAACTTTGGAAAAATATGTCGTAGAACATTCGAGATAAGAATGTGGGACGTGAAACGCTTTCAAGTTTAATAGAAAATCGAACATTATCGTAAAAGAGATGTCTTTACTAACAAATTCTTTGAGAGTATAAGTATAGTAGGTATTGCTAAACACGTTGCTCCCTAAAAGGATTATTACGCGTCTAACTGCTGTTTGAAAGTTAAGATATCGCTTGTACTACATAGCGCCTTTATATAAAATTAAAAAAAAAAAACTCGAAATTTTATTAGTTACTGTACAGTTGCAAATTTATATACAAAGTGAGTTAGAAAGGCGGCTTTCCAATATTTATTCAAATTTGATGCATTTAAAAACAATTCCTCACACTATTTTATTACCAATATAGATATTGCAATACGATTTCCCGGTAAGAAGTCATTTTTTCTGTGTCCAATTGTTGATTGCAGCTAATACGTCCAACTGAACGTTTGCCGCCGGTCTTTGGAGACTATTATTGAATTACACGCCATATTCAATTAACTTTTTTAGTGTGAGAGTCTTACGTACATTTTTATTGATATCAATCTATTCACGAGCGCGGAGAATTCGTTGTTAAATTATTCGGTTTATACAACTGGTCGTTTGTTGGGAGGCGTGCTTGGAAGTTCGTTAGTCTGTGGTTGAGTTGAGATTAGACGAACGTTGTTGTGAGTTGTACGTACGATTGGTTTTATACGGTTTGTTAAGGGGTCGATTTATTTTAAAGTAGGCTCTAATTACACCGGTTCGAATCTCAATTCTTTCTCACGTTTTTGTTTTTGAGCTTACATGTGCACGTTTCGCTTGATTAATCGATTTGGCGTCGGTATTCTTTTATTACATTGTCTTAGATTCACCTCTACTTTTTATCGCTTTAGAGAGAATCTGCTAAACTACAAAAATACGCAAAATTCAGCTTTTAAATTCCGTTAGATAGAATGTTATAGGGGTATTATACAAATCATTTTTAGTGTCCATTTTCGAATGGGTGATCAGGTCAAAAATTAAAAAAAAAATATATAACTACTATTACTACAGGCCATCACAAGTTATATCATTATCGGGTGGTCACTCCATCTAGTGGTGTTTTCCGAACAGTGCTCTAATAAACAAACAAAATTATATAATTGTTTATTAGAAAACCATGATAACAGTAAAATAAAAGTATGGTTATATTTACTTAAATTCTATATCGCCCCGTGGGTGTCGTAAGAGGCGACAGAGGGAAACAAAAAAAGAGACGGACAGCTGTGTCTTCCTAATGACAATAAAATAAAAAAAATCTGCTGTTTATTGCTTTTTATGTTTTTATAGAAAATAAGGGTGACAATGAGCACACAGTCCATTTAATAGTAAGTATATGCCGTGGTCCATAGACACCTACATCTATTCTCATACCAGAATCAGAATGCAGATGCATCGTCACCCTTGAGAGCGAAGATGGAGTGTCCCGTCAAGGGTCTCCGGTTGTTGTCACTCACTCAACGAAATGTGGACACTAGGTGATATGAATCTCTTTCTGTCTGGTAATCAGCCTGGGTAGGCCCCCTTTTATCGACTTCTGCCGCCAAATAGCAGTGCTTGGCCTACTGTGTTCTGATCTGACGGTTAGAGAGCCATTATAATTACAGGTTTTCAGGCATTCTATGTTAGTCCTCAAAGGGGATAACGCACCTATAGATTTTTCTTGAAGTTGTTTATGGGCTGCAGCAGCCACTTACAAAAAGGTGGACTATGAGTTCGTTTGTCACTTAAGTTTTATAAAACAAACACGCAGCAACGTAGCTCCACCACTTATTTAAATGCCTTCATTAATATAGAAGAAACTCCTAGTAGACGAGAAACGTTTAAAAAAAGTAAAAGTGAAGTCGTACTATAATGTATTTATAGGCAAGTTGTGGACCACAGGCATCTAATGCTTGCACGAGGCATATAAGTGCTCCTAATAGCCATTATCCTAAAATTCAGCTCTCGCTGCGAACCCCCGCTTCGTCGCTTAATGAACGAATAAATAAATTGGGTCCTTGTAAACAGTCAACAGTCATGATACTCTTACGGGCCCCACTGTAAGGGGTAAGTGGATTTTGTTGTTGTACCGGATTTTGTACTATATTGTCTGTATGTAGCTGTACTTACATGCATTCGGCTTTTTGGCTGTCGGCATATAAATTTATGGGAGGCTTTTGTTATCGGAAAATATAAGAAAGTTTAGTCAATTATAAAAACAAAACAAGGTTTTAGCCTAATTAGGTGCGTTTTAAATGGTTTTCTTGTTGAGTAATTGAATTTAGATTTATAGATAAATAAATTTAATAAAGCATTTTTTTATTATTTGAAATATTAACTAATACGTTAATACAAAACAATTTTTCATAATATCTTTAATACAGGAATATATAAATGTTGAATGAAGCTACGAAGCAGATAAATATAGAAGCAACATCTACACTTAATCTTTGTTTAAGCCGCTGTTCAGTTGTGTTATCTAATTAATCGCTGTTTACCTGGCAATATTGTATCGCACTAGGCACCATAAATTTGAAAGTTTCCCAAAGAATGTAGAAACACTCAGCATACCATTACAGTATTTTCAAGTAACTCACACTGATAAGACGATGCAAGCCTCGAAAGTTGATTTCGTTATGTGTTCCCGATGGCAATAACCATTTGTCTGCAAGTTTCGTAACAGAAGACTTTGAGAAATAAATTTACATTTGCAAAGCATTTATAGATTTGTGTAGGTAAATGACATTTGTCGTGTTTGTGTTAAAGTAAATCCATCCGCATATCGTGTTGTAAGAAGTAATCATGTGAAATGAACAAAAGATCTTGTGACTTCAATAGATAGTGATAGAACCAACTCGTATGCAACCGACTGAATAGAATAGAATAACTTTTATTCAATATAGATTATTACATAATACTTACTAAAAGTCTGACAATACCTCTCCTGGGAAGAACCAGCAAGACACCCAGCGGGATCTTTATTTGATACAGCAGAAGAAAGTTTTCAATATAATGTTTATACTAGCATAGTTATAACATATGCAACATATACGCATGATTACACTAAACTATTATGGAATGGGACCAAAATAAAAAGAACAATGCAAATTTCCCTTATTGCTATAGGTATCGCTTATGCTGCACGTTTTCGTGAATAACTTAGTGGATTGGAAGAACTTTTTTGTTTTGGAGTACGTTTGCATTGGAAAACTAATAAGTAGTACTGGCAGTATAAAGTGTAGGGACTTGTTCTTGCGCAGCAGTAGGTACGTGTACCGCTTTGAGGGGCTAGAGAAATAGACAGTACTCCTATTATATGCAGACTGTAAAGCATAATACCTTATTCATTTAACGCCGTCTTAAAGAAGAAGGATAAGTGATTAGTGTGTGAAATACAATTATTTATAGTTTCAGGTTTGGATCTTTGTTCATGTTGATTAATAGAATTACGAGTTACTTTGTAGAAAACCATTATATTAAAATTGAAAAAATTTGCTTAACCTATATCAGAGACCGCAGAGTCTACTACACCGGAAGATGCCTCGTGTAGAGGTGAAACACGTGTCGTATTACCGTCGGTGGTGTGTCTTTCCTAGTGTAGTGGTGGTATGAGTAGTGGTGCTAGGATTAGTGGTGACGGGGATAGTGCACGCAATTGAGGGAGGGCGGGAGGTGCTCTTCAAACTAGGTGATTTTATTTTATTGAGGGTATATTGGCAAAGTAAATTTTTCCGACTTTAATCTTTCTTCCTGCTCAACCATCTTACACACACATACAGTAGTTTTTCTTATATGAAATAACGTTACCCCCACACTAGGATTTTATCCTGTATCATGGAGGCAGTTTACAAACACAAATTGCACAAGAACAAACATCCTGACCCGGAACAATTATTTGTAGGCCATTCAAATACCTACTTGTTCCGTGCGGGATTCGAACCCACAGCCCCCAACGCAGCAACTCATTGCTAAATCACTGCGCCACGGAGCCGTCTAAGACAGATATATCTTCTTATCTAAACTTGGAAAACGTATACCTAGCTTATTTTCATTTTAATATTATAAAATTCTCTATATTTTAATTAAAACCATTTGAATTTAATAGTTGAGTGTGTGACGGATGGAAAATGATGGTTCTCCTTTTAAATTAAAATAATAAATAGCGTTTCTATTCATTAACACTATTTTAATAGATGGCACCAGTGTGGCTGAGTCGTTGATCTCGGCCATAGCAAACATTTGTGATATTAGAGTGGTCTTTTTTTATATAGAATAGGGGGCAAACGAGCATGCGGCTCAACTGACGGTAAGTGACTACCGTCGCCCATGAACAACCGCAACACCAGGGAATTGCATTGCATTATTTTATAAAACAAGGCGGTGATGGCGATAGGCCTGTAGTTGGACGGATCTAAGCGGTCGCCTTTTTTAGGGATCGGGTGGACCAAAACTGTCTACCATGAATTCAGGACTACGCCTTGAGAGTGGGAGTACCGGAAAAGATGCGTTAAAGCCAGTGCCAACTCCGGAGCACACGTCTTCAGCACAATGGGAGGGACTCCACCAGGCCCAGTTGACTTGCTGACGTCCAGGGAGAGGAGTGCTTTGCGAACCAAGCGCTGTGTAAACCGCACATCCGGCATGTGTGTTCCCCTGTCATTGAAAGTCGTACATGGACGCAAAGAGAGACCCTAACAGATCGGCTTTCTCCTTTGCGCTATGGGTCAGTGAGTCGTCCTCTCCGTACAGAGAAGAGATGGCTGACAGAAGTTCCCTTTGACAGTCTTAGCAAGAGACCAGAATGCACGGGTTCCCGAAGGTAGGTCAACTAGCTTATCACAAATTTTGCCGGTGTGCTCAAAGAGTCATTGCCAAGGCAGACCTTGCCTTGGCAATGACTCTTTTGAAGGACCTGGAGGTGTAATTATACTTCTTTTAAGAGCGCTGGTGGTCCCGAGACGTTAATGCGTCAACCCAGACCCGGTAGCACTCCTGCTTATAGCGTGATGCTATTTTACAAGAGCGACCAAACCTTGGCTGGAAATTGCATCCGATGGGCACCACAGAGGATGGAATAAAAAGTTCCAAATCCTGAAGTACCTCATCAGAAACATAATCAGCAACAACGATGGGATCTTCTGGTTAGAAGCAAACCCGCCTCTAAGGGTAGGATGCTAAAATAGACCGCATCCTATCCCAATCGGCCGACGTATAGTGTCAAACACGGCGGCAGCCTGCAGAATATAACCGCGACGTTAGTGTGAGTGGCACCACACTCCGGACAAGACAATGGTCTGACGAGCCTAAAGAAGCGTCGGCGGAAACCTGATATCCGTCCGGATGAAAGCTCAGCAGAAGGTCCAACAGGGAAAGTGCATGATCCTCCAGATCTGGAATCCGCATAGGCGAAGTAACCAGCTGTGTAAGACTATATGCCAAGCCAAAGTCATAAAAAGATCTCCCCGCATGATCGGTTGAACGTGAACCGAGCCTTTCGGCGTGGTGGGCGTAAAAATCGCCAAGGATCACAAACTCTGCGGATGGGATCTATTGCAACAAGGAATCTGTAGCCATTTGGACGTGGTTAAATGAGTCGGTCTGTTTCCTCATTGCTGGTATGGGACCTATACAGGCACCCGTAGACGCTGGAATTGTCGTCGCTGTCTACGCGCAGCCATAAGATGGACAAGTCCGTACCTTCAAGAATACCGAGGCGTCGGAAACAGATGTCCTCTCTGACATATACGCAAATTCCAGCCCGGGGCACAAAGGAGTGTTCTAATTTGTACCCCGGGTAGGAGAGATATGAAGTATCAGCCGGAGAGGACACCCGAGTCTCGATTAAAAGAGCTGGCAAGGCTGGCTTCGCGGTCTACAGGTGGTAGTGGACAACGTTAAAGTTGGAATGAAGTCCCCTGATGTTGCAAAATTTCACGGATAGCGTGACCGCGTCACCTTGGCCTGCTCCGCTTGCCCCGTGTAGTTTTAGTCTCGAGCGAAATTTTGCATCTTAATGGGTCCCTACACCCTCTTACCCATTTATGACACCAAGTTATATTGTGTGATGCGCTGTGTTTAGGTCTAAAGGTATAGAGAGTCAGTGTAATAACAGGTTATGAGGCAGTCCACCTAAGTCCTCTGAGATGACTTTGCATTAATATGTATTCATATTTGTTCGAAGCTGGTTGCAAGTGTCTAAGCCACTTAGCATATGTTGGACATAGGTTATTTCAACTCAATGTTGCCAAAACTATATCTGTATTTTGATTCATACTCAGCGATTAATGTAAATGTCTAGGGGCCACAGGAAATTCTTACCATCAGGATTATTTATTTATTTCTTACTTAACACATCTACCCTCACAAATCAAGCCCAATGCGTTAGAGATTCCTCTTTTGCATTCTAAACAAAATCTTACTATAATTGTAGGTATTAAAATTTACGATACTAAAAAACTAATAAAAACCATATAAAAGTTAATAATTATTGATGAAAGGTTCGCCAGGGATATTCTATACCACATTAGTTAATGGACTACAGCAATTAAACCGTGTGTGATTTCTGTTGTAGGGCTAAAAAATTCAATTTGTGTATCAGTTTGTTTCTTATATTTTGAATAAATAAACGAAAATATATAATTAAGCAAATCTTATCTGTACATATTTTACAGACTGCTTTAAATCTAAAATGCATTTATGAACGGCTTTGAACTGAAAGACAAACAAATCAGTTTACTATTATGGTATGGCAGAAATATAAATCTAAGCGATGCTTAAATATTCCATAAAGAAATAATTTCAATCAATAACTTACATAAATTTGTTTTGTCGATATTATTTTTGCAGAATTATCGCCTACATACAAAATATGTGACCATTTGTCTTATTTCGTAACACAAAACCGTTATACACATGAAAATATAAACAATTTCCTCGGGTCGTAATATTTCATAAAGGAGTTACGGCTTCATATTTTAATTTTTGGACTTACAAATAAACGCTTGTTCTGAACGGCCTCTCGACGTGCGTCTTTCATTTCGCGTCTCGGAGTATTTGAATGCTCCTCAAGGCTGTTTAATTTAGGACCAATGCCCGCTGGTCTGTGTTTTTACATAGACTTTTTTGCAATACAGAAAACTAAATAACGGTACGTTATAATGAACGCCTACTACCTACTACTGTTTATTGCGATTAAATTTGATTACATCAATAATAATAATAATGTCCATTTGTTCCCTCTTCATTGTTAGTCTCAACGGAGACTAGCCATCTGCGCAGGACAGGATTATTGTGCTTGAATGTATGCGCAAGCGCAGGTGCAATCTATATTCCCTTACTCTCACAGTCCAATGAGATGGTAATCCGACGTGACTGCAGAGATATCAGACGCCGGACCTACGACTTTACGTGCTTTCCGATCTACGATGGTGAAAAACTGCCAACGACCTAACTACGGGTGAAATCAGTTATTTGGTTTTTCTGTGATTGTATGAGTGTGATTAATCCAAAGAAAAACTAAATAACTAATTTTGACCCGACCCGAGATTCATACCTGGTACCTCATGATGAGAAACACGCAAAGGTACGATGTACGTGTAAGTGTACGATGACTAGACCAATAAGATAGTCTATTAAAGTTAAGTTAGATTAAGCCCATTTCATCCCTAAGTGTCAAAAGTATCGATTATGGCAAATGCTAGAAAAATGCAATGGACTTCAATAGATAAAAAAAGCTATCTCTTTTACGTTAGACGTGTAATACCCAGACTGCAAGCGGGGAATGTCAGAGGTGCGAGATGACTTGTACAATATAAAATGACGTGATCCGGTGCGGTCGCAAATTCACTTGCCAAGCGTAGCGATTATGGCTAATTCTAAATACAAGGAGAGGGGTCAAGTCCAGCAGTGTACTATTTCGGGCAGAAATTTAACAATTAAGCTATCTACTATAAAGATTTGCTATTTTCCACACACGTTTTCATTTTACGATGCTATTAGTTACTGAACTGTATTGTATGGTTTTATTTTTTTATAGGATAGGGTGACAAACGAGCGCACAGTCCACCTGATGGTAAGTGTTTGCTGCGGCCCATAGACATCTACATCTATCCTCGATTACAAATCAAAATGCAGATGCGTTGTCACCCGTGAGGACTAAGATGGAATGCCTCATTTCCAGTAAAAAGGGCCTCCGGCCACCTGCACTCACCAAGCGAAACGCAGAGGTAAACCTCTACTTCACGCTGGTATTCTGTGAGGTCGTGGTACCACCCCGGTTCGAGCCGGCCCATCCGTGCGACAGCAAAAGCCGCCACGTGGCTCTACCACTGTTCAAATGTTAGGATCAATCATCACATTTTGTTTATTGAGTGTCTTAATAGGCGACTATGGGAAGTCTCCAAAGTTTATAATGTTTTACGATAGATTACGATGTAATACAGTCTCGCAAACGCTAGATGTTAAATATTTAGACTAGCGACTAGGAGCAGCGTCAAATGTGCAAGACATCTATCACTGCGGTCGGTTATCCGCTTGCTAAGCATAGCGATTAATGCAAATTCTCGCAATGGGAAAAGCTCACGTCCATTCGAGAACTTTCGTGAGCTGGTGTAAGTAGATCTGGCAACTAAAATGGAGAATTAAGATGTATCAGAGATACTAACTAATTACAATCGTTGTGGTGAATGTGTGTTATGCTAGGGAAATATAATATATAGCAATTCAAAACATCTCATCGATTTATTGCTACTCCAATTTTTCACCATATAATCATTATTATAGAATTGTTTCTTAACCACTGAAATATGCTATTCATTTATATTGGTTAGTCACTTACTGACGATTATTGTCTTCCAATTTTGTGCGATTTTCACACACTTATCCATCTTTATTTATTTGAAAGATATCACTTATTGAGATACTTTTAATAAAGTTTATTATGTTATGTAACGTTACTTAATATATGACATCAAAGCGTAAAGGTAACCTTCCCTTAATGGAGCTGAAAGCTTAGATTACGCAAAGCACCCAAAATAAATAAACAGAGTTGTTGACGGAGATAACGTGTGCCGCGGTATTTAGTCATCTATTTAAAGAAAACGCCATTCATTGCGGTGTGTATCATTACTTACTACGCTATGTGGGTAGGCACGGAACGGGTTCCTTGTAACTCAATAAATCGAACTCTGAAAGCTTTCTATAAATCTTTTGGTTACACGATAACGAACGTCGTCTCACGCAAACCATTTATTTCGTAGCTTTAAATATACATATATGTATGTATACCGAACCGGAAGGGCGGCCGACCACGTTGGTATATCAGTGTTTTAATGCTTTCTCTCCCTTATATAAATCGACTTTCGACTGTCGATGTTTTTTCTCGATATGATTCAAGTTTCGGATCTCGAAATGCGAGGTGAACTTCCCAATAAATCATGGCCTTTAAGTAAAAACAAATTGGCATTCGATTCGATTTATTAGTTGTAAAATTATTACCGCAATTTTACATAAATCCGATATGTAATGAGTAATCTTTGACACTGGCGTATTCGGCGGGCGTAATTTATTGTAAAGAAATCCTTATGCGATATTTAAATATCTACCCAAAAATAAGACTCGGTAACAGTAGTTTATATTTATTTTAATGTCAAGATAACTGTTATTTTTTGTTAAAAACTACTTTCATGAATAAATTTTCAAGTGAAATAATATTCGTACCCAAAATTTATGCACCATTTTAAAGGGGTTTAATTGTTTTCGAAAATACAGGAGGGCTTACTACTTCTTCTCAATTCTTTGTATATGATAATTTTCTAAAGTGTCGCGAGCGCGAAGCCATAATTTGTATTATGCACAAGAAAAGTTACAGCCTATATACGTCCCACTGCTGGCCACAGGCCTCTTCTTATTCCTGAGAGGGTTTTAAGGCAAGAAAATGTCCGCCGCGTTGCCCCATCGCATGTTGGCGTACTTCACATGTCTTCGAAATATTTTTGTCTTGTTTCACAGACATACAGGTTTGCTCACGATGTTTTCCTTCACCGCCGAGCTCGTGGTAAATCAGCACTTAAAATTGGGATTAACAATTGCTTTAGTGCTCTGCCGGCAACGGATCGATCCCGGTTTGATCGCGTACTGTGAAATTTACAGCGAGCGTTTAGCCCCTGAGCTACCACGGCTTTAAACTTAATAAAAAAAAAATTGATTCTTTCGAAATTCATATCACGATCATTATTTAATCATTAGGTATTACAATCACTCAGCCATGCGATTGGCCTAATCGTCTCCTAATCCCTTCCTAATTTATATCAAAGATGTGTACATCTTTGAACCGGTGACATACGATGCACTCACACGATGCCGAGGCCCTGAAAGTAATAAACGTGTTACTCTGATGTGTTACTACGTAATCGATGATGATTAGTTATACTTCGAGATTCGAAGCATCCAAAATTAATTCTCTACTGCATTGAATTAATGCGAATAAAATTGACACGCACGCACTAACGCACCGTAGAAAAATACATACGATCACGCTCATAAACTCATCTATATGTTTTCTCTTAATTACCAGTCCAATATATAGAGGCCTGTCTATACGAAAAAATTGAAAACTTAATTACGTCACAATAAAATATAAATTAGCAAACCTATTTTAAGTTCAGAAGCAAGCAGTAGTCACATAACTGGGGGGCCAGTTTGTCATTAAAAAAAAAGACGGCTCAGTAGCTTAGTGCCTAAGCGTTAGCTTGCCGCGCTGTGGTGCCGAGGCGAGGGTTCGAATCACACACGGAATAAGTGTTATCATGACCTATAAATATTTTTTCTGGGTCTGTATGTTTGCCCACGTGTAATTTGAATATTAGAAACACCTCAAAAAATAAACGAAAATAATATTTTCGACTAATTACGACGAATATCTTTAAGTAAAAATATATAATGTAATGTAAGTACGTAACTAAAATAAAATATTATATTTCCCAATATCCTAATGATGTATCAGATAAACTACTACAAAAAAATAGTTTGTCTAGCTAACATAATAATATTCTCATATAGTATTGTGCTACTTAAAAAGTACGCGTACAGTGCTTACGCCTTTAATTTAAGAAAATAAAATAATATTATCTTAGTTCAAAAGATTATAACAGAAATTTATATCTTCGCAAAATTATAGAAAGGACAAAGAGATAATAAATGAATGATAAAACAATTATATATCAGTAAACTTGTAATGGAATGAACGAATAATAATCAAGTACTTCGAATTAATTAATAGTGTAGGTATATAAAAATTTTACTTTGAAGCTTTTCAAATACAGAAATCAATTACGATATCGACATCAAGTAAGAAAAAAGGAAGAAGTTTTAAATCAAGCTATAAAATAATACATTAAAATTAATATATTAATTATTGCTCTAAGAAAGTGATAACCAACATGATGTTTTTGTAACTACGAAACAGCTAAAAAACGTTGCTGGTAAGTGTTCCATAAATACACATTATATTACATCAATATCCTATTATATACCATTACTGGACGTATGCCTCTCCAAGAATATGCCGGTTGACAAGTAGAACACCAGATAGCCGCATTAGTGAGTGCTGAGCCAATACTCTCATATTGGTATAGGACTATAGGCTGTTTGTATTCCCTATCAGCCTAGGATTCCACCTCCACAGGCACCACTCTCTTAACCGTTTCTGCTGCCAAACACTGCGTGTACTGCTGTATTCTAGTATGAAGGATATAGAGGGCCAGTTTGATTACAGGTTATGAATCATTCTATCGTTCTATGAGCTGCGGTGGCTCCTTATCATCAAGTGGACTGAATGTTCGCTAGTCACTTCAGTTTTATAAAAAAAACCATCTTCCAGTGCTTTTTGACACAACAGTTTTACTGAAACAAAACCATTTAAAACCGGTTTTATTTACATTGAGATGATTCTAAATGTATGATAAAAAATGCAGAATAAATGTAGCTTTCTTTAGGGAAGACATTTGTGATGAGATGTAATGATAATAATGATAAATACAGATAAAATTTAATTATCTATTTCTTCCACCTCTTATGCTAAAAATTTAAAAAATATTTCCTTATCTTTTTTGAAGATTCGTAAGTTATTTCTGAATGAGAAGAACGATGGCGAAAATATTTTATGAATCTGGCAACTTTTCCAATATTTTCCTTTAATTTTACTCTTCTTATGAAGCATGTTCTAACTGCCTTAAATAGGTTTTACATATTAAGTTTATGTATTTTTGTGAACGTGTCTATTATTGTAATTACCTCTGGCTGTCCTTGACTAAAGAAACAAATAACAAAACTTTCCTATGAGGTCGTTTCGAAGATAAGTAATGTTTAAAATTACGTTGAGTTAGACTTAAAAAACCAAATAAAGTAAATTATGAAAATTAACTCAAATATAATGTTATATTTTTTTTGTGTAAATGGGATGGTGACGAGTGTACGCAGACCGACGTTTCATAACCGAAATGGCGGTCACCTTAGACCGGGGAGTGTGTTGGTTGGTCGAGGCCGCTTCGAACATTTATCAAAACGATTTAGTTCAAGCTGTGCAGAAGTTCACGGGAGATGACTGCGCAAACGAAATATGTTGAGATTAAAAAATATATCTACCTAACTTGTTTTAAAAGTCAATTACTTTAGTAAAATAATCTAATTTGGCGGCCTAAATATTAACATATTTTCAGTTCATTACCATAATAATTTAGCAGAAATGGCGGCAGGTCATAGAACTCTTAAGATTTTCATGGCTCCCAAATGTCTTCCAAGGCGTTTCAATATGTAATACCTTTTCAACTGCTACTCGAGTGAAGCATTGTTATTTATGTAAGTACGAGTAGGTACATAGTTTATAATATACCTATTCATTGTATTCCAATTTACAATCTTCAAACTTTATTATGGTTATAATAATGTCCTCTAGACGGAATTTCAGTCATAACGGCCATTCTCAACGGAAAATAACCATTTGCCGGGTTTATAGTGCACAAGTGTGTGCACAAACACAGGTGCACTCTCTAATCCCTCACTCTCATAGCTCAATGGGACGGAAATTTGACTCAATCGCAGAAAGAGCAGGCACAGGACCAACGGCTTTACGTGCCTTCCGAGGCACGGGGGTGAAACGCCACCAACTTCCTGACCATGGGCTGCTGCTGAGAATATCTTGACAGAAAATCCAATAACTGATTTTCCTCCGACCCAGGACGTAAGTATTTGAACCCAGGACTCCCTGAATAGCAGTCGCACTTACCGCCGCTAGACCAACGAGGCATTCATGATTATAAGGTTTATACTACGAGGTTGTTATTTATATATACACCTCAGATACATATCGTATTGAATACAACAAAATTTTACTTTATACCTATGATCAAAAAGTCTATTTACGACGTTTCTTTAGACCGACATTGAGACGTGTGTCAATGAAGGCTTTTTCTGCCACCAGGGCGGCGCCACTTAAATATGAGGTATAATATTTGACAGATTTCATGGCGGGGAAGTTATTGTGTCAGAAAAATCAAAGCGTCAATGTTTCTTTCTGTGATATTGGACATATTTTTCATTAATTAAATTAGAAATAAATAAACCAAACAACGAATAATCCTAAAAACGTAAATTAAAAAAATGTGCAAAAAACGCGGTAGAGTCAAGTTTTTATTATTATTATTTATAGTATAGTTGTAGCCCGAATGGGTCGGCTCGACCGGGGAAGAACCACGCTCTCACAGAATACCAGCGTAAAATAGCAGCTTAACACTGCTGTGTTTCATATGGTGAGTGTAGAGAACCTGAGACTCTTTTTACTGGAAAAGAGGCATTCCATCTTAGTCCTCAAGGCTGACAACGCATCTGCATTTTGATTCGCAAACGAGGATAGATATTGATGTCTATGGGCCTCAGCAACCACGTACCATCAGGAGGACTGAGTGCTCGTTTGTCACCCTATTTCTATAAAAAAAAAACGCAAACCACTGCGACATTGTTTTATGTTTTTTCATAATACTCTAGAAACCGATCAACTTTTATTTTAAACCCAACAGCTCAATTTTATGACATTGTGTAAAGAAAACTTCACCTCAGTCCCAACTAGCGACATCTGGTGACGGAAGATTATAAGCCCTCATTAAAAAATATTATCAATTGCGTGCTGAGGTATTATTAATTTTCTAAAGGGAACATTAGTACACTATAATTCCGTTAACCACTCAAACTTAGCTTTAAATTCATGTGCTAGAAGTGATTTACGATAGTAGATAATACGAATGACCGAATTAATGAAAAAAAGTGACAAAGCAAATTATAGTGCAAACGTGAGTGGCAGAGTAGGCCAGCATCGCCCTAGATGGAAGTTTATTAACCAAGTTGACAATATATTGAAGATGGGATAAATTAAGAGCAACTTATACCAACGAGCATTTATGCTTGGGTATGATAGAACTGAAAGAGGTGTATCAGAATTGTGCCAAAAAAATTGTACCTAGTCTCTGCCTACCCCACTCAATGACGGACGTGATCGTTTATGTATGTACGAATAACTGAATCGAACCCACGCCCACGGTTTCTAGTTCCACCACAGAATAAATAGATAATAGTACTACGGTTCCACAGTCTATAGGTACCTATCCCTTACCATTAGATACTATCAGTTTTGCATTACATAATAATCCACTAACGAATACAATATTATATACGAAACACAGCAGCATTAAGCTGCTATTTTACGCTGGTATTCTGTGAGAGCGTGGTCCTTCCCCGGTCGAACCGACCCGTACGTGCTACAACTATACCAGTAATATTATAGCTGAAGCATGGCTCTACCACGTATAAATGAAAAAAAATTTTTTTGTATATTTCGTTCAATAAACAATATAGCGTTGTTTGATTTCCTTATAGTAAACGTCTTTTCAGCTCAATAAAAAAATTTCTCACAATAATTTTTTTTACCTACCTCTTACTATAGTATATTTAGCCCAACTAAATAAAATACCTTTATACTTAATTGTCGTTCTGTTTGTTTTTTGTTTGTGTAATATACATGTTGTTTACACCTTTTTAATATCACCGGCCATGATAGTTGGCCTAATGCCACTGCATAGTGCGTGAGGCGAGACGCAAGCGGCGAGGGGGCGGGATGTCACGAATGGAAATCAATACTAACTGCACACTACTGCATTGCTCGAATATAAATCAGCCCCTGCCATGCACCCCGCTGTTTGCCAAACTCAATTACAATCGACATTCAACTCAGACGCTATACAACAAAAACTATTTTTGAATGCTACGCGAAATGAGAATAGTCGCGAATCTAATAGACATAATGTACGTACCTACAAGCATCCTCAGATATGGTTGCAAGTTGTTTCTTTAGTGAACTCCCTTTGTTATAGCTTGCTTACAAAAATATTCAAGACATTCTCCATTCCTACCGTATCTAATCTTTTCAATTCTATGGAATCTATTTCCATAACTTAAGGATTGTTGTTGTTGGCACAGCGTCTACGGAATAAACGCTATTATGGTTTGTTTGTTATTTAAATATAATCGTACAGAGTAATAAATAACAATACATTTTCAAATTTATTTAAAGAAAAATGATCTACTTAGTAAGTGTATAAATTTTATTTTAAATATCTTACAATTTTGTATAGAAATATTATACAAACATAAGTAATAATATATTCCTATCTTAAGAGTATATATCATAATCATAAGCAAACTATGCAGTATGCTCGAAGGTTACTTTATTAAATATTTCTGTTCGTTGTTGAAAACTTATGTACTACCATATATTTTTATACCAAGCAAATGGTAGTTTTTCAATTATAAAAACTGCAATAATAAATCAATTAAAACCTGAATCATCTGATATTAAGTAACTATTGTTGCCCGTACCCGTTGAAAAATGCAAGCAACATAAAACAAAGAGATGTGATGTCACCCTTGGGGATTGAGATATAAAATCTCACAACCTGTACTAGCTACACTAGCTTTCTTACTCTTCGAACCGGAATATAGACACATCAATGTGTGGATTGCTATTGGGTGGTAGAAAAATGTAAGAGTAGTTTGCAACCCAGAAAGACTCCTTGGTAGAAAAAGGTATGCAATCTAGGAACACTGATGACTTTGTAATAATCACTGTTGTGGTTGAAATCTTTGTTCAGGCTTTAAATAAATCTTCAGTTAGAAATCTTATCCACCCCGAAAACTCCATAAACCACTTATAGCCTAAAACCATTGTGCGCTTAGTAAATAGTGAGTGGGTTCATATCTTACCAAACAACGACTGGCTGCAGCGGCGCACTCAGACCTCATATACAACGCCGCCTAAGCTCGGTTTAAGGTTTCCCGGCCTACTACACGACGTCCGATAAGGAACAGGCTCCGCTCACGGCGTGCACTAACTCCTGCCCTTTATTTATTACGCGCTACGTGCCCGTAGCCGGCAATACTTCTACCACATTGTTTTTGCCATAAAAGAGCCGGTTGCTACACGACTTTTCACTTTAACAATTAGAGCATATAATCAATGTTTGTATTTAGACAATGTGATTAAACGCAAATAAAACATTGCCAAATATTTCTAATTGATACAGCTCGCTGTATCTTGTATTGCCGTGATTTAACAGCGTCGTTGGAATCCGATGTACGATTTATGTGGAGGCAATATTGGCGCGTTGGCCGCTAAATTTTGTGCTTTATTGACTGTTATCTCAGTGGTATTGTGCATATGCATCCTTTTTATCTTAACCGTGTAGTCGCGGTGTAAGAATATCCACTACCTCATATCATTCAGGTGCCTCGACAGGGGGAAACTTAAACAGGAAATGGGCAGTAGCATTTTTCTGATAACAACTTAAAATTATAAAAGCTAGGGTTGCCAACCCACCTGCCAAACGATGGCAAAATGAGTTGATTGAAAAATGGCACAAAAGGATGGCAAAATCTCTCCTATGATAGCCCGTGACTTCCCCATAGATAGCCTATGGGGGAGGCGTATGTTCAGCAATGGAATTTTATAGGCTGTAATAGATCGAACCTTTTCATGTACCTAAAATAAAAAAGCATTTAAAATGGTCACTAAAAGTAAATACCAACGGTTTTTAAATGAGATTTTTTTTAATTAAATAATTTTTGCTATTGGAAAAACATTATATTTTTAAAGATTTCTATTATTATTATCATTCATTAACAATATTAACGTCATGATTTTTATCGATTTGTATTTTCACATGTCTTCGAACAGCAGGACTTCACATGTCTTCCATTTTTTTTAAATAATTTAACCACGTGCACGACGGTAAGGGGTAATACACAAACCTGTTTTTTCCAACTTTAACTGTATGGCGTGTTGGCGGACGATACTCTGGCGACTTGTGGCGGAAAACCCACAGAATAGTGATGGGGAGCCGCATTGCCAATGCTACTTTCATAAATTTTCCACCACCTGCTTTCCGTATGCGGTGAGTGTGGACAACAGTATAAATACATTCCTGATGTGTTTTTTTAAAAAAAGCCTTTGTCAAGCCTTTTTATACGATTGATAAATACTAACGTTCAAGTACTAATAAAAATAGCAAATATCGACTTCGGTCTTCATTACGTGGTTTACCATATTGATTTTTTGTCCTTTTGATTAACTAATTATTTAAAGTTCTACAATAATTACAACGAAAGCAAATTAGCGAATAAAAACAAATAATAAGACATAATAATTTATAAAAGTGCTTTATGTGGATGCAAGTTAAGAAATAAATAAGTCGTATTGCCGGTTTTCGTAAGCCCCGTTACTTTGTCTCTTTCTTACAGTTAGCGAGAAATAAAGGCGTGACAGAGTAAGAAAATACCAGGCGACTTTTTTGTGGAGATTGCGTACAGGAACCGGTTCATCATAGTGGAGGTCGTCGTTTTTTGCTGGCAGTAGGCGTCGATGGGTATCGCTAATCGTTTTCCCCGAATTTTGACGCAATCTCTACCTGATGAGACTACCAATTGTATGTAGGTATTTTACTAAGGCATTGTATCGTAATGCGATTTATTAAAATCGTATTTCTTTCAGTAATTTTATGATCTAATAGGTAGGTAGGTACTTATTTGCAGAGTTATGGATTTATTATTTTATTACTGGTGTGATGCCTGTAACCTTCTTTATTTGAAATTGTTTGATGTTTGATGTTGATGTTGATGATGTTGCAGTCCATGGACTGTAGCCATTTAACATCAGGTGGACAGTAGTAACTTCGTTTGTCATTCCAATGGTATACAAATCATATTTGGGTTACACACAAAATAATAGACAGATTAAAAATGTATTTTATGCTTTAATAGACACCTATTTACCTAGTAGCTTGCGGGTAAAAAAAGATATGCGTTTTTGTGTTGCCATATGCGAAGTCTATTTTTTTAATACCAAGAGTCCTATTTATTGTTATACCGCTTATAGATATGTTTAAAGCAATTAGATTATGTTTAAAATTGTTTTTAAAGAGTACGTTTAGAATTTCAGACACTGATATTTTTTTAGAATTGACACTAGAATATACCTATACGGTGCGAATCTGTTCATGTATCGATGATATTTTTTGTAACATATTGCCGCGGCACGCGATATCGCTTACCATTTGCAATGGTTTTACATAACAAAAAATTTCAAAAAATATTCCATTAATGGGATATTTTTAAATTGAGTTATTCTGTCAATAATACTGGCTAAGATAAGACTATAAATTAGCAAGAGGAGAGGATATTAAGAAAATATATTTTCTTCCAAAATTTAATTCTTGGTTTTTAGCTCATACTACTACATAATATATACATTACTAGATATATTATATACTTGAAAATTATTGGTAATTATTGACAACCTTATTTTGACTTGATATTGTTACATTATGTAGCCGTTATTCGTAAATTAAAATCTACATTATTTTGAGTAGAACTTTTTTAAATAGCAAAGTTGGCGCATTGTCAGCGTTTGGTGCAGTGTTGCCCTATAAAGTAAGCGCCCGGTGCAATTTAATATCGCTCAAAAGTTTGCCCGCTAGCCCGGGACAAACTATAGCCGTTTAATTAACGCCTGAATGAAAGTCGTTTAAAGTAACAAATTATGTAAATAACTAAAAATTAAATAAGAGTGTATTAGTAATTCAAAGAAGTGAATAGAGGAGACCAGATGATCATAAGATGAAATGATGATGATGTGATGTCCATCAATCGATAGCTTACGGAGCAGATATAACTAATGATGTTATTTTATTTAAGTTACACAAATGTTTTAAAAAAAATTAAATTATTTTAGTATATTAGTATTAGTCAATCTATTTATTTAAAACATAAAAGATTGTTAACATTGATATGGTCACTATAAGATGTTGTTAGGTTAGCTAATTACGTACTAACTTAAGACAGAAGGACCCTTAAGTAGGTACTGAATAAATTAACCGACTTGGTATTACATGGATCTCAAAACTTCTTACGGTAGAAGAACTGATTTGCGAGACTTGGTTTTTTTACATGTTATCTTTTTGATGGCATTATATTTAACGGCTTTGAAAACCCTAACTTATTTAAATATTTCCAATAATAATATTTACATAAATTATTATACTCTATACAATTACCAGCATACTCAATATAATGGAAAGAATCAGCTATAGAGAGTACCTACGTTTAACAGATCCAAGTGAAATCAAGAGTAAACAACAGCTTTGTTAAAATCGAAGGACATCAAGAATGTCATTCGTGTTTAACAAAGCTGTTGTTTACGTTTTATTTTTGTGTAGCAATTTGATAACATATCACGATTAACCTTTCGCTTGTCAAAGGGAAAATGCAGGTGTAGCATTATTTATATACCTACAAATACCAGCTGATGTTAATATACAAGTACTTTGATCGAACACATGCCCTCTTTTTATTGGGTGTTTAAGAGAGTAGAGAACAATTTGCAACATTGTTATATAGAGGCACACTGCTCTTGACTCATTATAGTTTCATGTTGACTGCTTGCGTAGATATCTGTACTTACTTTAAAAAGTACGCCGAATCAAATAAATAAAGTGTGGATTTGGATGCGATTAGAGAGCTTGTGATTAAACTCTGAATAATTAGTTAATCAGTGGATCTTTAACTAATACTTTAACTAATTATTCATAGCTTAATGAGATTATTTCTTTTGAACGAGTCCACTTATATCTCGATCAGTAGAGTCATCGGTGGTAAGTTTAAGTAATATAAGAAATTTAAAAAATACACAATAATGCATATTATCCAACAGTTTTAAAATAATTTGAATTATTATATTTTCAAATTTCTACTATAAAATATACCAGTAAACATAGATGTGGTATTTAAAAATAAGATAATTTACTATCCTTAAAACACGACTGCCGAAAATACAAATAAAAATCGATTTTAAACTGTTTAATACTGGTTATTAAAAATATAAACATGGTATCTACACTAAAGCTCACGAATAAACATCTGCAACGCATCTGCAATTCCCCTGGTGTTGCGGTTGTTCATGGGTGGCGGTAGTCACTTACCATCAGGTGAGCCGCATGCTCGTTTGCCCCATCTCCTATAAAAAAAAATAAAAAAAAAATTATTTTATACGTAGTAGAGCTACGCTGTAGCTACACGAATAGGTCGGCTCGAATGGGGAATGACCACGCTCTCACAGAATACTAACGCGAAATAGTAGCGTAATGCTGCTGTATTTCGTATGGTAAATGTGAAAACCGAAAACCCTTTTTACTGGAAACGAGGTATTTCATCTTAGTTCTTAGGAGTGACAAGGCTCAAAGATACTCTCTAGACTTACCATGAGGAGAGGACACCCCTCTTTTGTCACCCTTATTTTATAAAAAAACATTAACCTTGGAAAACAATGTAATTGTTTGATGAATATATCGCGTTACATACATATATAAAAAAACATAATATAGACAAATTAAGAATGTCTTTCTTTTTTTGCTTTTTTGGCAATAAGTAGCTGGGCTGCTAAATAGGATTTTCTATGGTTCTCGTTTAAACCTGCAGCGGCTGTTTACACCAAAGTGACTGATTTAAAATACTAAATATGTAACATAATAGTATAAGTTGTCTTAGCTCAGGGCGAAAATTGTTCGCCTTTAAAAATTTATAGTATGCGAGCAAACAGTTTGATCCCCGCCAACATAACTGAAAATATTAATTGCATTTATAAGTGTATATTTTTCATGTGCTCGGCGGTGAAAGAAAAATACTGAGAATTTGAAAATTAAAGACAATTGACGTCTGCCAAAACGCTTTGAGTGGACTCTTGTTTATCTTGAAGTCCTCTCAGAAAGTAAAGAAGACCTGTGCCCAGGCGTCGGACTTATAGAAATATAGGAATGTATAAGTAAAATAAATGGTAATTAATCTCGGTTACAAGCCAATGCTTATAGGAAGCAGGTTAAGAGAAAAATTTTACGCCATACAGTAATTAGAAAAACACACATCGACTATTAATTTTGGGACTTTGTTTCTACGCACTTCATCAAGAAAGCTTTTCTTGACTTATTATGATAAATTACTTGCATTTAAAACTGTCTCCCACATTAACTGGCAACCAACGGAATTCCAAGAATTAAAATGCCACTTTTATAAGAAAGTGCTTTATTAGTTACTTGTAGTCTAAATACAATGGATCGGCGATCACCTTGCCTTGGGTGTGGTGACGAAATATGGCGACGAATGGAGAATTTATGTACAACTCAATGGGATGCCAGCAATGTACGATGCGTCCAAAAATGGTATGCTTAAGTAATTATAACCTGTTTTCATGTTTCTTATTGCACAAAGGATATTGAGACACCTTTTATAAGTAAAGTGGTATATTTGTTTTTCATAGATATAAGAAATATATGTCTATGTGTATGTGGTTTATATACATAGTTAAAATATCAATATTGATTGAATAGGAATTTAATTGGATAGATTTATTAAGATATTTCTTGTGGCATTAAACGCAATCTCTGTTTACATTTAGTATAAATTTACTCCTATGACTGATAATCTCTATATATAAAGACATAAATTGCTATCCGTTTATCTCGTTAAAACCACAGAATAAATAATAGTTAATAGAAATAAATAATAGTTAAAAGAACAGGAGGCTCCCTCTCTGTTACCAAACTTGCGAGTTTAAACTTAGATACAACGTCACTAATGTTCATATTCCTTTGCACGCCTCGGAAGTGACCTTCGTGAAAATAGCCTACAGTTTATTTCGTTGAAAAAAATTTTTTGTGGTGCGCGTATTAAATCAAAATGCACCTTACGTCCACGTGCGAGTGTCTGTATCACTTAGCCTGTTACGTGCCTTTGTTAAGTCCGCTTCTACTGTAGGGTTAGGTGTTGTGAGAAAACAAATTGAATCATTTGATATTAGTTGGTATATAGTAGAATACACCGAGGTGTTATGCTATGTATTAGTATTTCTTTTTTTTATTATTTTGTTAAAATAACACTACCCATACACTAGGACTTTCTCCTGTATCGTGGAGGTAGTTAACAAACATAAATTGCACAAGGACAAACATCTAGACCCGGAACAATTATTTGTAGGCCATACAAATACTTGTTCCCAGTATTGCAACTCGTTGCTAAGCTACTGCGCCACGGAACCATCAATTTGCTGATAATAAAAACTTTATTGTTTAATGTGAGGAAGATTAATATGAAACATCGAGGAAAATTAAGATTATAACAACGTGAATGTCTTTGAACTCTGATAATTTACCTACTTGCGAGCATTTTTAACCAACTACAAAAAAGGAGGATGTACTCAATTCAACCGTTTTTTTATGTGTGTTACATCAGAACTTTTTTCCAGGTGAATCGATTTTTTTTTATAGTAAAGGGTGACAAACGGGCACACAGTCCACCTGATGGTAAGTGGTTACTACGGCCCATAGACATCTACATCTATCCTCTATTACAAATTAAAATGCAGATGCGTTGTCACGCGTGAGGACTAAGATGGAATGCCTCATTTCCAGTGAAAAGGGTCTCCGGTTCTCTACACTCACCATACGAAACACAGCAGCGTCAAGCTGCTATTATTTATACACGCTGGTATTCTGTGAGAGCGTGGTCCTTCCCCGGTCGAGCCGACCCATTTGTGCTACAACTATACTACTAATATAGCTGCAGCATGGCTCTACCATGTAGAAAAATTTAATGATTCTATTTTTATTTGAAAGATGGTGCTTATAATTTATACATCCCATATAAATTTGAATTTTTGACATTTGCGCGTCAGCTCGAGCGGGCGCGTGACTACCTCACAGAATTTGCCCCACATGCGGGGTCACGTAGCGTAGGTATATTTTCATGACTAAAGCGCGGAGTGAGACAGGCCTGCTAAAACTCAAATCTGTCATGTGAAATTTCTCATGAATTTTGTGTGTGTGTGTGTGTTTGAATGAGCCCCTAGATAGTTTAAATTCACATTTGGACCAGATAGATGGCGCTGTTGTGCCGATGAAGCCGGTGCGGATCGCTAGTATTCAATATTATTGACCTGTCAGGTAACCGTTCATAAATAATCAATCGCTGTATTTTAGTAGTGTAAAGGCAATAAAATATTCGATAGTGTTTGAAATTTTATAATTTCAAACTAATATATATATAAAATATTGCTGATGCATTACTTGTTATTTTATTAACTATATTTTATTTTTATTCCATACATTATATTATATTTATTGAATTAAGTATACATTAAAAAAATTCATAACAAAAACTGAGTTAGATCAGGGGCTAAGCGTTCTCTGTCAATACCAAAGTACGCGAGCAACATAATAGGACTTATTTTACTTACTAGATAATAGGAATTATTTTCTGGCTAATGTCCGTTTTATGTAAGCATCATCCTGTTGCCTATTTTTGCCGCCAAACAGCATTGCGTGTACTACTGCGGTCTGGTCTGAAGCTTATACAGAGCCAGTTCAATTACAGGCTGTGAGGCATTTCATCTTAGTCCTCCGAGGTGATAATACATCTATAGCCGTCTTTATTTGAATTCGGTTGCAGATGTCAATGGACTGCATTAGCCGCTCACTATCAGTTGAACTGTAAGTTCATTTGTCTCTTGCAGTGCACGTCGGTGAAGGATAAATCCTAAGTACACCTGCCTTTTTGGGACATAAAATATTTCGAGGATTTGTAAAGTCCACCAACATGCACTCGAGCAGCACGGCGGCTTAATTGCTAAATAATTGTCCCGCAGTACGACGTACAGAATGTAACTTTAATCGTTAATTTAAATTGTATCATATTATATTGATGTCTTGATTCGTTATAGATTCTACCTATATATACCCTACCTATAAAGGTATAATACAATAACGGTTCTGTTTTTATAAAACTACAATCATACTTATTACATTAATTGAGTGCTAAATATGCAAGAAACAAAAACTTTGATTTTAACTGAAGCATGAAAATTAAATATAAGTTAAAAACAGCTGGGACTTCTTTTAAAATTAGCAATACGGATTTTTTTTTACTTTTTTTTAGTATTCTACTAAGCCAGCGCTTATCTACGATCCCACCTGATGTTAAGTGGTGATGTAGCCTAAGATGGTGAAGCGCACTGACTTAACAAAAGCCTATTCACTCTTGCCTTGAAGACACCCACACTGTAATTGGTTGGAAAGACAGATGCTGGCAACTTATTCCACTCCTTTGCTGTACGCATGATGAACGACGTGGCGAACCGTTTGGTTCGAATGCGTGGTACTCCGGAGTTCCATCGCATTTTTGTCACAGAATAAATAATAGTACTAACTTTTGTCAAAAACTTATTTTCTCTAAAGCTTTTGAACTTAGGTAGGTAATACAATTTGAAAAGCAAAAGGATAGAATATGATAGCCTAATAATAATTATAGTCATAAGTTAAATAAAAGTTATAAGTTGAATTCTGAAAGTTAATTTTGGAAGATAAATTGTCACATCATGAAAAGGATCGTTAAAAAATTATGAACATTGGGAGAATTCGAAACTATTAGAATTGAAAAATTTTAGCGGACCGATTTTTTGGTTTACTTTAAAATATTGTTTTATTTAAAATAAGTTTTAAGTTAAATTGTTCAACTCACGGATAAGATAAACTAAACATTCAAGTTTCATTATATGATAATCACATAGCGGTAATTAAAATATAAAATTATTTTTAAAAATTTACATAAGAATAAACAAGGAATAAACTCAGAGCTACTACAATCTTCAAAAGGCGCCCCGAATTCAACTTTACCGCGCTTAACGGGACATTGGTCTTGCTTTTTGCTACCCGGCGATTTATTGTTTCGAAACTACATACATTTTTAAATTTTCAATCCCGATATGGAAGCAATTTAAGTGGGTACCGTTTGGTGGGTCACCGTATGAAGTAGATTGCCAATCGATGATTTTACGATGTTGGATAATTTCGAGCGATTAACGCGAAGATTGTTCGTTGCTTAAACGATTTCGATGGTGATCGGTGTACAATGCTGGCAATTTAATTTGCGGTTTAACTTTATTAGTAGTTGGTAGTGCTTAAATTCTTGAATATCTGATAAGCAAAACAATTAAAAATATCTTATGGTGGCAATTTTGTTATGGGTCATCATAATATTCATTCAAGAATTAATTATTTTGAATTAAGAATGAATGCAAATGTACAGCTGTAGTAACAGGTTATATACGCCCCGCTGTTGGGCACAGACTTCTTCTCATTTCTGAAGAATTTCGGAGTTTAAAGTCTACCGTGGTGCCAGCATGTGTGTTGGCGTACTTTTCATCTAGTCAAATTTTTGTTTCTTAAGTATGCAGGTTTCCTCACGGTGTTTTCCTTTATCGTACATTGGAAACCCGCTCTTAAAATTGTAATTAACAATTTAATTGTTGCCCGCAGAAAATGATCTAGAGATACAAACTTAGGCGTGCGCTTGTCCGTTATTATTTTATGAAATCAAAAAATTTGGCGTTCGTTACCTACATTTGTTATTTCCTAGTGAAATCGCCCTATTATAACGAAAATATCTCATAAAGCTTTAGCCAATTTTACTTTATTTTGACTAAGAATAGCACTTAAGGCGATCTTGTGGGTTTCTATAGACAATGGAATAACCATTTCATAATATGCCAGATGTAAATTACTGAGACCGAAGAGAGGGAGTATCATGAAAGGTACGAAACATTTGGCACCTACTGCGACAATCCACCTGTTAAGTTTGACGTTTATAGCAAAACCCTCAAACTATGGAGGTAGCCGAAAATTATAGTTATTTTACGGGAGGCTGATAATGATAGCATATTATTTGTGTGATACCATTTATTGCTATATCGGAGAGATGATTACCCCATTTTATACCGCAGCCTTCATAACAGTCATGTAAAGGAAATTGCAGAGAGTCCGTTAAGAAGCTCAAATTCAGCAAAGGAATTTTTATAGGTTAATACCGTATTAAGAGGTATTTTTATTTTATTTAGTATTTATTTAAAATTAAAAATAGGAATGTAAAACATCAAAAAAGATTGTACAAGTGAATCGTGGAAAGACTAAAATTACGGTAGAATTGTTGCAGGTAGTTTGTAATTTCAAGGATGAACGATTGAACACAATACCACTTTATGAAAAGCGTTATTAAAATAAAAAACGCCAATTCATTGTCAAAATTAAATAATTTACAACCTAGTAAGTTCTTTAGATATGAAAGAGCTTCTTTTTCGCCTCCTAGGCGGCCTCCTGGCCGTCTGGATAGGAATCAATCTCCTACCCGTTTCTCCTTTTAGCAGCAGATCGCTGAACCTTCTGTTATGTTCCAGCTTGAATAGTAGATAGAGCTAATATAGTTACAGGATCAGATATTCTTAGCTCGCAGCGGTATCTATTTGCTATCCTTTGTTTGAAGTTGGTTGCTATTTATTTGTCCTAGACTGCATTAAACACTTGCCATCAGATGGTGAACCACCTAATAGCTCCTTTTTCACTCTAATATAATAAAAAGTTAAGCAAAAACTATTTTTCATAACATCATATATATAAATAGTAGAGATTATAGAAGAACCACATAGCTATTATAAAGGTAAAAAGATTTCGATAAGAAAAATTTTATAGTTTTAATCCTCGACAAAAGGTTAATAATATTTTTATTACATCGTCTAAACAATTACCATACTTTCCTCAACACACTCGTTAATATGTAAAACCTGAGACACGGACATAAATCATTCAAAAGCACAATGAAGGCTCGAATCCATAGAAAATGTAGTCTCCAGTAAATATGCAAATCGTGTCTAAAATGCAACTGGTCGGGAATGTGAATTATTCATTAAATTAATTAATACGTCTTCAACAACAGGTCAGCGACGTCGGAGCGACAAGCAAATTTAATATTCAACAAAATCTTGATTGGTGTTACACGTGTAGGTACTTTATCTGAAATAAAGTATTAGGTAAACCCGATATAGTCAGCACATTATTGGTATTTTGTAAAAAGTTATTTTTAATAATTGAAGCAATATGTACGTAGTACATAATAAATAGCTCAATATTTTTAATTTATTTTATAATTATTTTTACTTGTGTTAGAAATTGGTCTTCAAAACTATATTATGAGGAATCAATACCTTCACCAAACAAAATCTGAAAGAAAACTACATGCAATCAGCAACTTTAAGTACCACATATATTTTCTTTTAATTTATAATTTTCCTTTCAAGTTGAGGTAGATTTAGAAATTAGACATGAAATTTTATTGTATATGAAGTTTTTAAGATCCGGAATGAATTTCACAGAAAATTTATATTGCGATTTTAGGTGCTGATATATCTACACTCGGCAATAAAAAAACTTTATAAGCAAACATTTGTACTTGAAAAACCCAGCGACAACCCGATATAGAGCAACATGGCTCGCTCTGCCGGTTTTACCATTCTCCTAAAAGGAGCAGGTCTTGCAAGATGTCAATGGATGGGATGTTTTTATTCAATTTAATTCTTGTAGTAAGTCTTGCGAGCAGTAGGTAACTTACAGATTTATATTTTCTTGTTCACACTTGACCATCTATACAGTAATGTAGATTCAATCAGCTTTTAAAGGCCGGCAACGCTTCTGCAATTCCCCTGATGTTGCGGTTGTTCATGGGCGGCGGTAGTCACTTACCATCAGGTGAGCCGCATGCTCGTTTGCCCCCTCTCCTATAAAAAAAAAGCTTGGCCCGTCCTCGGTTTAGGCGTCCTAGGCATAAATCAATTGCTGCTAAAATGAATATTTACTAGAGTAGCAATCTACGCCCTACTTGATGACTTGATTTTGTTACCTAACTATTTTACGTTTGATATGTAGTAGAGTCACGCTCCAGTGTATAGTGACTGCATCACGTATTGGTTGACTCGATCGGGGAAATAATAGCGTAAAATAGCAGTATAATCCTGTTGTGTTTCATATCTTGAGTGACGTGAAACGGATACTATTTTTACTGGTGACAAGGCATTCTATCTTAGTCCTCAGAGGTGACAACGGATCTACAGTTTGATTATAAATCGAATATAACGTCCCTTACTCAACTCTTACTTCTGTAAAAAATAACATCTTTTAGAGGCATTAAATACTTTGTTCAATTAAAAAAGCATTTGAATGCAAATTCATGTTCGTTTGAATCTTGCACGCACGACCACGCCTCAATATATCAACAGCAACAAATCGTTCATATATCTACCAAGGGGCTAGCCAAGCTCAAGAAATGGATGACTATACCAATATCACTAGCTATATCATTCATACAAACATGTCTCCACGCAAAAGGCGCGCCGCATGACGCCTGGATAAGCGGATGAATACATTTAAATAGTAAACGTGACACTACCGTTGATTTAGTATTGTATAATGTAGCCGGTACATAAGTTCCATTACTCACGGATATAACTCGTCCTCTGTTATAAATATGGCGCGTATGGACATGGTTTAGAGTCGCGCTGGTCGTTAGTTTGCTGCACAAAGGATTTGTTAGTAGAAATTATGAAGTCTTGGTATTTGCCCACGCGAAGATGGGTTGCGGTCTATGCTTTGAACAATGGACACGGACTGTCCAGAATATTCCGTATAACGTTACGATAAACGAAATATAACGAAATATAACGAAAAATATCGAATGAAAAATGTTCAATCAGTATGTAGCATATTTGGTTTAGTAAAAATTCACTGTAAGTGAGTATGACGTGAATCTCTTTTGTTAAGAAGTTTATGTGTATAATACCCACAGTAAAGTGTATATGTTATATTCTTAATTATAGTATACATTGTCTCCAATTTTGGAACATGTGATTAAAAGTATTTTTTATTAATTTATCTGGCGAAAGATCGAAAGTCGATTCAGCCTCGAATGTGAAAAATGAGAATGAAACATTAATTCCATCGCCCTACTAACCTATAAAAGAGCTGTATAATACAACGCATGTAGTAGGCCGCATATGAAACAGTTGAAGATATGTCGAATGAGGACGAAAACAGCTCTTATTTAGTATCGATAAAGGGTCAATAATGTTTGTAAGGGTACTCAATTGGCTTTACTCAGTATGCCATAATGGAAATACTAATATATCAGGATGCTGCCTCATCCCTGTATAATCTACAGCAGTGAATTCAGTAGGCGGTTAATCATCACAATTTAACGCGTGTCTGTCCTTTGTTCTCGTCGCTTTGTGCATTAAAAATAAATGGAAGTTTTGATGCATGTTTTTATAATAAAATTGACTGCGTGGTAGGTATATTTAATTTAAAAACAAATACAAATTTTAGTGTAGTTGTAGCACGAATGGGTCGGCTCAACCGGGGAAGGACCACGCTCTCACAGAATACCAGCGTAAAATAGCAGCTTAACGCTGCTGTGTTTCCTACGATGAGTGTAGAGAACCAGAGGCCCTTTTTACTGGTAAAGAGGCGTTCCATCTTAGTCCTCACGGATGACGACGCATCTGCCTTTTGATTCGCAAACGAGGATAGATGTAGATGTCTATGGGCCACAGCAACCACTTACCATCAGGTGGACTGTGTGAAGCTTTGTCAGCCGGGAGGACTAAGATAGAATGCCTCTTTTCCAGTAAAATGGGTTTCCGGTTCTCTACACTCACCATACGAAACACAGCACCATTACGCTGCTATTCTACGCTGGTATTCTGTGAGAGCGTAGTCCTTCCCCGGTCGAGTGGACCCATTCGTGCTACAACTATACTATTAATATAGCTGCAGCATGGCACAAAAGTAAAAACAAGTAAATAAATTCCACAGAAAACTTTTATTCTATTGAATTTTGAGTGATATTCGTATCTAGCCTTGTAGGTAAATAAATTACTGGGTAGGGTTACTGTGCTTGTAAATTATAGTATGTTTCATACGTTTGCAGTCCAATTGCGTTTTCGCATTTGTTTTCGACGCCCTTTTTCGTCAGGTAATTTAGAACTTCCTGAATTAAATCTGAGCACTTAGATTGGGTTCCTCATAGCGATGAAATGCGCGCATTATGCATGCTTGGATATGTGATTGTGCCTTAAACCATTGGCGGAAGAGTGAGCGTGTCTTTTTTTTTATTCCTGTAAGTAATTATTTTAATAATTGTTATTTAATAACGAAATTTATAGTGAAATTTATAATATATTAGTGAAATTTATCTAATTAACGTTAGTTAAATTTGTGAGGGATGAATATTTTTATTTATTTATTTAACAATTTATGTGTTTTTAATAGAATCTTCTAGATTTCTCAATTTAATATTTATGTTACATATTTTTGTTTTCGTCTATTTTTAATAACATTTAATGAATAATTTTAATACGAATTATTTTATAAAATAGAATGATAAACGAAATTACAGTTCACCTGATGGAGGGTGCTACAGCAGCACATGGACAATTGCATCGAAATTCAAATAAAGAAGGTAACAGAAATGCGTGGTCAATTTGAGGACTAAGATTAAATGCATAACCTATAATTATACTCACTCTCTATGCCTTTTGGACCGGAACGCACGAAAAGAGTATGGTACCTATCTAGACCGACTCCCAGGCAGACAAGGAGATCCACCACCAAATAAAAATAGATTTTAACATTTGTCTATTTTCACAAATTAATGACTGGTGCAAAGAATTTTTTTTTGTTTTGTACTATTCTTCTTATCACGTGGACATTTTAGACTATATAAAGATGTTTGTAACTTTCTACTATCAATACACATTAGTATCTTCCATGATACTCATTTCCTATAATTTTTTATCGTAGCGACATTTTTTATTCTAAAATTTGTTATGTGCTCAGAACACAATGGCGTCGGAGTTTTTTGAACAAATAATAATTTAAGGCTTATTAAAATTTATCGTGAACTTTAAACTTACACTGTTCTAGTATACATTTTCTTCAATAAAAGTTTAATAACTTAATCTGGCCATAAAGATAACAGTATTTTAAAGGCTCAAAAATAACATCTAAATTTTAGGCAAATTTAAAGATTTCTGTAAAGAAATATATTGATATACGTATGTTCATTATAATAATTAACACATTAAAAATCATTTCCATAGCGTTATACGCATTACTCAGGTCTTTTTTCTGAATCGGTGCCAAAGGGACCATCGCTATAAATATTCCCCTTGGCCCTTACGAAAGAAATTCGAGACGCGCACGATGTTACTGGCCGAACATAGAAACGACGTTTGTTTTAATAATTTTACTGCTTGTATAATGCTATTCCCTCTACATACACGCATAAAGCTGCATTCATTTAACGCGACGCTTCATACGAATTATAATTTATTGTAACCAAACATGCATAAGGTGTTCGTGTTGTTAAAATTATCTTTTTATACATTTGTTGTTCGAATATGACCATTGTTATTCCCATATTTGTATGATTTAGGATTGTTAATATGTAAAACATGTCGTAGAGTCATGACCTAAGTGGTCAACTAATGTGAGGTACGGCAATTTTGTATACCACATACGTTTTTCTTATCGTTTGGATCTAACCTTGAGATGTAGTAGCGGGAATGGACGTGAGAAAATTTCTGGTTTACTTTTTTAAAGCTGTCCCAAAGATTATTGTTTTTTTGGAGCGTTATGTTTGAAACTTATTTCATTACATTCTCGTGATTTATAAGACCGTGTAGTGGCGGTGTAAGAATATCCACTACCCCATATCATCCCGTGGGTGTCGTAAAAGGCAACAGAGGTAAACAAATCACGATATTGGCAGCTGCGTCTTTCTAATAACGACTAAAAATGAAAAAGATGCGTCGTCACCTGTGAGGACTAAGAAGGAATGCCTCTTTTCCGGTAGAACGGCTCTCCGGTTCTCTACACTCACCATACGAAACACAGCAGTGTCAAGCTGCCCTTTTACGCTGGTATTCTGTGAGAGCGTGTTCCTTCTCTGGTCGAGCCGACCCATTCGTGCTACAACCATACTACTAATATACAGCATAGCTCTACCACGTATAAAAGTTGCCTGAGACTGAGTTGTTATGAGAAAGATATTCCATCCCTATTCTTATTTCTTTGATTCCTTTCGACGCTTCTTACGACACCCACGTGATGGGGTATGGAGTGCTCCTACGTTGCCACTACACAGATTACTTATAAAATTTCATATGCAAATACTTTAATAAAATAAAATACTTTACTAAAATCATGAATATTTACTTTACTGAAATCCTGAAATAATTTTCTTTCAGTTGTCAAGTATTCTCACGCTGAGTAATAATATTAACATAGTTCAATTATTTCACTATACATTTTAAATAATTGGGTCAAATTTTTATTTTTATTTTTAAACTTTTAATCCTTCGTAGGAATTTTGACTTGAAAGGCAGGCAGTATAATATAATAATAAAACAAAATTAACATAATTATGTACATAAAAAATTATAAAACATTACTTAATATGTTTTCATTCTATTAACTCTGTAATAAATTCTATTCATTGTAAGTACTATATCAGCTAATCTCACCAGTCCAATAAAGTCTATTTACCTACAGTAAAAGTGCAGCGCTCTCGTTACGGAGCAAGGCGTAAACTCATAATTTTCAATTTGCGTCCGCGGCCCTCGCAAATATGTCGTCATATATCAGAGCTATAGGACTGAATCAGAAATGCGCTCTGAATGTGACTAGGATTCTACATCGAATCGAATAAATATATTGTGTACATATGTGTTAGCTTGTATTTTGTGTGAATAAACAAGTTTTAATGTCTACGGTGGGCCTGCAAAATCAGAGAAATATTTTTTTTGTGAAATTTAGTCACTAGGTGTATAGTATTATTTTACTTGTTCACAAACATATCATAAAATTGATGAAATACGTCGTATTTATTTAAATTACTTCTATTAAACTTTTTTTTATAGGATAGGGTGACAAACGAGCACACAGTCCACCTGATGGTAAGTGGTTGCTATGACCCATAGACATCTACATCTATCCTCAATAAAGAATCAAAATGCAGATGCGTTGTCACCCGTGAGGATTTATATGGAATGCCTCTTTTCCAGTAAAAAGGGTTTCCGGATCTCTACACTCACCATACGAAGCTGCCATTTCACGCTGGTTTTCTGTGAGAGCGTGGTCCTCCCGCGGTCGAGCCGACCCATTCGTGCTACAACTATACTAATAATAGCTGCAGCACGACTCTACCACGTATTTACCAGTAATTAATGCCGAAGTATTTTCCACCATTTTAGTTAACGTCTTACATATAAATAATAATTTAATAATACTTATTTATTACAATATGTTATTACATGTTTTAATATTTTAAAACTTTTCAAATATACTGCCATAATAGGCGGAAAAATATTCATCATCATTATAGCCCTACACAAGTCCACTGCTAGGGCCACTGATAGGGCTTCCCCAATGAACGCCGCAAAGAACGGTCTTGAGCCATCTTCAACTACCGACTTCTTGCATGTCTTACAAGTTCGTCATGTAGTCGTAGGCGAAGTGGCAGGACAACCCCAACTACCTGGAGAAATATTAAATGAATTATTTATTATATATTATTATTACTAAAATTAATACTAAAATATAAAATTAATACTAAAATACTAAAAATAATTACTAAAATGTGATTTAAAGTTACAATATTGTTCATATCAAATCATAAATAAAAAAGTCTTTTTGTTTATGATGCAAAAGGTAGAGAGCGAAAAATATGTTTTGTTTTGATAATTTTTACATTTTGAGAGTACAACTGAAATCTTCATAAAGTCAATATTTAAAATTTAAGAGCAAATGGAATCATATTTTCAAGCTAATATAATAATATCCCTCGCAAATAACTAAATTTTTGTAAAAATTGAGAATGCTTACGACAGTTTGATGATTTCTTTAGTGTTAAAAGTAATTTCAACTTTCATTTTCATCAAATGTAATGACCTCTTTTACTTTTTATTTTTGAGTAAAAGACGATATTTTTCCTTCTGTGACTGGTGTCATAACAATATATTACAATATTATTAATGAGTGTTCAAAAACGAATCTCACATATTTTGTTATAAATCTCTTTTATGTGTAATATTAGTATGGCAATATTTAACATAATATCTATATTAATAAAATGATAGAGGGTTGCAATTGTGCGCGCATCATGGAAAAACTACTGGATAGATTTCAATTAGGTTTTAAGTTTTATTTCTTAGACACCTGGCCCTTATCTAATCTAAAAAAAATATTGCGATATCTTCATTTAATATAAAGTTATTAAAGTTTTAAGAAACAACGATTTTTATAAGCACTACGTGTTCAGTGATGTGTGTTTCCTTGATATATCAAGCAACGCGGACGAAGTCGCGGGTATCAGCCAGTACCTAATAAGAGGCTACATCTTTATAACTAATAACTAACTTCAAACAAAGAAGACGACATGATTGTTAACCTTGAGGACTCAAATGTGATGCCTAACACTATGTATGTATGTCTATTGTGTTCCTTGTCCTTTAAACCAGAGTCCAAACACAACAGCAAGTACGCAGATTCATGGCGGATGTAAGGTAAAGGAGATATTCCAACCAAAACAGACTTCTAGGGCAAACGTAGACCTCTCCTATATTTTGTGCCTCACAGAGAGCTTTTGTCAACAAAGAAGGTTACATTTTGTTCTAGTATGCATGTAAGTTTATCCGTTTTTAAATCCACGTGTAACTCACAAACTACTTGTCGAATTTTGACTAATGATATTCAAATCGTCTCAGCAATTACAAGAGTAAGGTAGAGAAAATAATATCTAGCAGTATCACATGAAAGGTATTAGGTACTTCAAATAATATATCACTTGCATATTAGCATATTTATAATATTTAGATCACTGTCGACGAATTTTCTTTTATTTTTAATCTTATTTAATTGTCTATAAAATTTTTGCATAAGTACCTAGTCTACAGTTTCTACTGGTGGATTTGCACTTGATTTAATTTCGTATTCTCTGGTTTTTTAAATCGTTAAAAGTTATGGTTTAATATCTCTTGGAAACTCAGCGCTTGATATAAAATAAGTAACATACCCAATAGAGTTTGCTGTTTCAGCCAGAACTAAAAGTTTTCTACGTGTCTGCTTTGAGAGATTCTATAACTGCTTAGCTTTAGGTACTTAAGTTTAATTAAAGTTCTCCCAGAAGCGCAGCGCAATTACTCGGCCCGTGTAAATGCAAATAACTTCGGAGCAAACGTTTTGTTTATGTTGGCCACTACGAACGTTTTCTAAATTTTGAGAACGGGCGTGCCTCCCGGACCTGAAACACCCTGTTCGAGAAACAGATTTAGTGATGCGTCTAACTTATCGATAACTTCACTAATAGCCTAATAATTAATCGCTTAGTGATATAAATACATTATAATATCATTTATACATTTATATGTTTATACTTATAGTCTTGTCCTGTATGTGATATGAGAGTCAATTAAATTTAAATTAATAATTTTACTAAGAATGCGCATCTGTTTTGTCCAGACAATTACACGTCGGGTGCAACGGGGTCTGCCAAGATCGGCCACCAGTAAACAGTTTTATTTAATAAAAACAAAAAACATTCCGCAACAACAGAGAAAATATACGTTTACAATTGAGAAGCGGCGATAATTAAGCAATTAAAAATATAACAAAAGCTTAGGTATATATACCTTCTAGTAAAAGAAATACAAAAGTCAAGTTTTATGTGACTATACTTTTCATTTTCTTAAAAATGATAGAGAATGTTTGTCTTGCTTAAATTTAACCTATATATAAATAGAAAGGCTACTATTATTAATTAATTTATTACTATATACTTTTATGAATGAGTTATTGACGTAACATGTATATGTTTTTTTTAGATTAAAATTAATGCAGTTATTAAAAAGTAGGGTGGTAGGGGTGACTCTGAATGATAAGGTAAAGAAATTGTATGTTAAGGGAACAGTGTGGTTTGAAAGGTGAAAAATTGAATGAAGAAAGAGTGATAAAGGAAATTTATGCTGTAGAAGTAAGTGACAGAGTCATAAAGGGACAAGGACACGTGTTTACGAATATATATATGGATGTGAAAGAAGTGTGAGAGGTGTGGATCAAGATTGCGCCAAATAGAAGTTAGTAGTCTCTGCCTACCCCTTTGGATGACATCCCCGAATAGGAATTAGGAATAAATAAAAGGCTTATGTTCAGCAGTCGAATTGTAAAGAGCAGTAATAATGATAATAAACTTAAAAAATAACCGTGTAGTGGTGTAAGAATATCCACTACCCCATATCATCCCGAGGGTGTCATAAGAGGCGACAGAGGGACAATGAATCAGAAGGTGAACAGATCTTTCTGATAACAACTAAAAATAATAAAACACTGCGGTTGCCAACCCGCTTACCAAGCGTGGCAACTATGGCGAATTCCCCACATGAGGCAATCTATTAGGGAAGCCTATGATCAGCAGTAAAATTTTATAGGCTGTGAGAAAAGTATTCGAAATTTAAACTTTTACTATGAAATTATGTAAAATTTTAACTATTCGATACTGTTATTTTTTTACATAAACATATATCACGTAGTTATTTAAACAAACGTTTTAATTACTAAGTATGTTGCTTAATAATACCGATATAAATACGGATATTACCTCTTACTTCACTAGTCCGTAGATCAGATTGATGTTGTCAGTAGTTGTGGTTCTCTTTTGGAAATTGTGCTTAGTTCGTGTCTTCACAAAGTTGTTGGTAGGTATTGTAACTCAGTGCGGGCACTCAAGAAGTTTTACCGCAAAACGGGACTTAGAAAATTAGCCAGACATGGCTAAGGGAATTAAAACGAAGTAATGGTTACTAAAATAAACGAATACCGATTGCCATTTAAAGGCATTATTTAAATGAATCCGTCAAACGTAGGTACAAAATCTTAAACTTGATAAATAAATATGGCTCTATTTGATAGATTTTTCAATTGTATTTTTTTAAATGTTTACATTTTTTTTTTCAACATTATTATTAGAAAAATGAGATTAAAAAAGTTATTTAACACTAAAGTACTTAATAGTAGGCCTACACATGTTTAACAGAATCTCTTGTTATTTCTGGAAAGATCTAATCGCTAAGCTGCCATAACGGTTTGTTCCATTTACTTTATGAAGAAAGAATTAAGTGTCATTTTAAGAGGCAGGTGTGGTTTTAATTGAGAAAACGTATCATACATAATTATTCAATTCATAAATCTTCTCACAGGAATGGCAATCGATAAAAATGTATAAAATTTCAAGTCAATAATTTAATGCAGAATTGAACACTTTACGGAATGTGAAACGATATAAATATTTAAATTAACAGGACGAAGAAAAAAGACTGTTTATTTTTAAATTAATCGCCGATTACAAATTTTAATGGTGACCTCCTGCATACAGTACAAGGATAGTAGAGATAAAATTTGCTTCAAGACGATGGGATAATTAATTTTATACGTGCAGTAATTTTTATTCAACCCATCTTTTAGTCAATGTCGGCATTGTGTCCTTTTAAATTATGTCGTAATTTATTGCAGCCATTTATGTAGGTTTATGGAATATCTCACAACATAAAAACTCGTAAACAAGATATTTTGCTACGAGTTTACTTTCTACAGAAAATTATATTTAGTTGAGTTTATATTTCTGCCCCATTTAACCATTTTTGTAAGCTTAAAAATATCGAAATAGGTTTCTATGATACTGAGAGATATGTGTATTTGATATAGAAATATAAAATACAGATTACAAATTAATGAGATTTATGCTGTGCATAATTACAATTCCATGTCACCGGCATCGATATAATATACTACGTATACGTACTAGATTTCACACTCCGAACATGGCTATGTTCAACTGAACTGTACTGCAATCCATACATTAAACTAAATATTGCGTAAATTGAAGATCTGTGAATTCCATAAGATAATTATTATTACATTTTATTAAGAAATATGTTTGTTTAGATTAAATTAAGATATTTTATATTACATTCTTATATTTATTTTATATTAATATCTTATTTTATATTAAATTAAAGTCTTCGCACATACGCGACTACTATCTCGTATCTCCCGCGCTTGCGCGAAGACAGAGTAGCGCACAATTTTTGTTTTAAATAGCTTCTCAAGTACGTAGTACATATAACTCAATGGTCACAGGCCTTACCGTATCGTCCCGTGGCTGTCGTAAGAGGCGACAGAAAGAAGCAAACCAGGTTATGGACAGTGGCGTTTTCCAAATAAAAACTAAAAAATAAAAAACTGCGGCCGCCAAAAGCTTGTCAAGCGTAGCAACTGTGACAAGTATCTCATAATGCAGTCTACGTCAGCAGTGGACTTTTGATTGGCTATAACGGTAACGGCAACAACGGCCTTGAAATTTTAATTGTACATACGAAACCTTTAGAGAAAAAGTTCTGATATGTCTTAATCACATCACAGGCGATAACATAGGAGTTGGGCCGTTTTGCTAAATCAGACAAGGAACACTATTTTTTATAGCATTAAGGGTGACAAACAAGCACACAGTTGACGTAATGGCAAGTGAAGCTTTCGTAAAACTTAAAGATATTGCTGCAATTCGAGAGGCTCAAACAGTGTCCGTGTTCAAAAGGCGAGTCAAAGAGCACTATCTTTCTTTATCGTCCCAATTATTATATATATAAAATTTTATTATATTTATATATGTAATATATATATATATATATATAGTTATATATATATATATATATATATATATATATATATATATATGTATATATAGTGGTATTTAGTTATATGTATGTTTACATGGATATATGTTTTTATTATCTTTACTTTATGTTAAGTATATTAATATTATAAAATTTTATTATGTGAGTGCACACTAGATCAGCTTCTCTTTTAATTTGTCCAGTATCAGGCCTGCTGGAAGAAATTTCAATATGAAATAAGCAGTGCCTTTGTACAAAATATCTTTTTTTTCTCTTCCTTGTAACATTATTTTGTGTGTACATAAATTGTTAAATAAATAAATATTATTATAAGTCTTATTACATTTATCTTTGCTACTGGTTAATATAAATCATTGAAATGTCAGCTTACATAATTTTTGAATAAACTACCTATGTTTTTTTACCTTGTTTATATTCAAAAGCAATATAACTCATTAAAAATAACTGCGCTTAGATAATATCAGATCACAAAAAAATGTTGTTCCTCGTACGGAAGTGAACAATTTTAATTATACGTGATTATCTTTTGGTTTAGAATAGGGAGCGGTATTTTAAAGGACTAGGGAAATTGATTACTTTAATTTAGAACAATAATCATCATCATCATCATTACAGCCTTTAATGAGTCCACTGCTGAAGATAGGCTTCCCCCCTATGAATGCCACAAAGCACGGTCTTGAGCCACCTGCATCCATCGACTTCCTGCATGTCTTACCAGGTCGTCACTCCATCTCGTGGGGGGTCGCCCTACACTTCGCCTACCGGTACGAGGCTGCCACTTGAGAAACTTTCTTCCCCATCCGTTGTCGGTTCTTCGAGCTATATGGCCGGCCCACTGCCACTTCAGCTTACTAATCCGTTGGATTATGTCGGTTACTTTGGTTCTACTGCGGATATCCTCATTTCTAAGTTTATCACGCAGAGAAACCCCGAGCATAGCCCTCTCCATAGCTCGCTGAGCGACCTTGATCTTCCTCATCCGCCCAGCAGTGAAGTATTGTATTATATAAAAAACACATTGTCAGAAAGTTAAATGATTTTGAACTTATTTATTTTAAATCGATTAATTGCTATTTATACATAAAAAGTGATTTAATGACTTATGGTGTGGATTTATCAAATCCGCATGAAGGGGTAAACACAATAACTTTTGAAAATATTAATTTTCAACTGATTTTTTTTTTAATCTCTTCATCTATCATGTGGGAAGGCATGGAATGTAAATGGCAGCTTAATTTTGTTTTGTTTAGCTATAATTAATTTTTTCGGCCGAGAAATCGCGAATATTTCGGTGTTTTGAGCAGCCTTGTAATAATTTATTTTACTAAATAGACTGCCTCACTCACTCACTTCGGGCGCAGCCGCCGTCGTGAGTGGATCAGTTGTTTGCAGCAGCTCGTGCTCAAAAAGATCGCTGTACAAATACAAAATATTCGAAAACCCAAATTGATACATACTTGATTATTGTTATTATCACAGATTTTATTACAATATTTTAAAAGCACAGAATAAACAATAGTACTACTAACTAGTAGTAAGTAGGATTTATATATAAATATACTTAAATACGTCTTGGACTTTAGGAAGTGACCTGAATGACGATATGATTATATGAGCATTATGAGTCGTGCACTTTTGGATTTCTCCAAACTTTTTTAATTGAAGTTTGACAGAAAATTATCGGAAAATTGGAAGTATTATACCTAATAAGGTTATTAGTTAAAAGTTGTGTGTATTTAAACTACTTTAAAAAATGGAAACGCTTAAGGCATGTACCTACAATTGGATTTACCAATAGTTTTATTTTTACCTTCCGTCCCGATATTTGTCCCATTGGACCTGGCAACACTAATACACATATAACGAATGGCGCTAGCACTCGTATCGTACCTTGAAAAGCTGCCGGTGCAGTCAACGCTGTACTGAAAATAACAGATGCTGGCAGCCATTTTATTTGTTTAAATGTCAATATGAATGTTGCAAAACCAACTTGCAATAGAAGATGATTTTTGTTTTCAAATTTATACATAGTATAATCTATATATTGAAGTGCTTGTAATATCAAAATAACAGCCTTTTACTAAATACATATGAAAGTAGGTATATACGGTATTTTATAACAAAAAGGCCAAATCAATTTTTAAAATGTTTGTCTGTCTGTCTGTTTGTTCCGGCTTATAGCTGGCTCTAGCAGATAACTGATGTTCTAAGGAGTAACACAGACTAATTTTATTTTAGAAAAAGAATTAGGATTCCACGCAAAAAAAACCCATGAAATCCAAACGTATTAAATACCAAGCGGGCGAGGTCCGGGAACAGCTATTATGTAATTATTATGTCATAATTTCTATTAAAATTTAACTTAATTTTACGGTTTTAATTTTATATCGATAGCTAATCGATAATTTTTGCTTTGCTTTGTGATTTAAAATTGTTCTATCTCTAGACACGCCAAACTGTAAGCTGTCACCATCACCTTTCGTCACCGACATCAAATCGGAGACTGTCGAAAACGCTACGTTTCTCACTGCTTTTCAAGTTTGCACTTCTAGACAGTTTTCCTTCGCCAGTTTGTTTGGTAGGTATTATTATTATTGATTATTATTCATTGATTTATTTATTTGCAATATGTTATAGAGTTTATGGCATAAACTAGAACTCAACTAATACAGAATAGAACATATTAAGGCTTTGCAAATTTTTAGTTTTACCTTTTTTAAATATAATTGAAATGAAAAGAGAACTTAAATTTCATCTAATGGTAAGTGGTTATTGCATTCTGTGAACAATGGCAATCAATTTGGAACAAAAAAGGCACAGCTGCACTGTCACCTCTGAGGATTAAGACAGAATGCCTCATATGCTATGTCTACGAGTATGTCTCTCTATTTTCCCACAGCAGTTTGCATTATATTCTTGATACTTGATACGTTCTAAGACGGTTTAATTGTCTTCTACAGGCAGAAAAGGAGCCCTGACACTTAAAATAATGCATTCCTCTTAATTGATTTACGATTTCCGTTAACACAACCTGTAAAAGCACGGCTATTTTTGATGTTATGAAATTTAAATATTTTAATTCCATATTAATTGTTTAGTCTGCAGTTAGATGAAGGTATAGTATGCATGAAAAGGATCCTTCGCAATTAAGGTAAATAATTTACAGTTTATCTTTATTCATAATTGACATACACACAAAACTATAATATCCAATGACAAGGTTTAGATTTTCACTCCATTGTAGAAGCTTTCTATAGTTATATTCGAAGTTTGTAATATTAACGTGGTACCGAAGACGTTGGGGGGTTGATTAATAAAACGGGTTCAAAGTCCTCAAGCCTAACAGCAGCCTGATCAAAAAGCAGTACTTTAACAACACGACTGTGCAATCCATAACACTCGAGATATCGCCACCGTGCCTCGTTCACACACCACACGATTGGACTTTCAGGTAGCCGACCCTAGTCGAATCATGTCATTGACAGTGATAAGAAATATTTGTATTATTAGTTTTAGTAAGATTATACACAGATTTTTATTTACTTTATTCTGGTCTGTAAAAATGAATCTGTTGTTAGCTTTTAACAAACGTAACGAATTATGAATTAGGCACTTTACTCAATTGAAATACTTTTTAACAATTTTTGAAACAAACTTTTCTATATGAATTGTTTAGAGAATATAGTGTATTGACGTCATAGTTTTTGTAGTCAAATATCATCTTATTTGTTTAAAGTTAAATTCTAAAAATAAAATTTAACTTATAATAGAAAATCGATGAAATTTTAGACCGTTATAGACTCACGTAGGTACTTCAATTTATAAGATGTAGTTATTTATTATTATTGGCTTCAAATATATTATATAAATTTTTTAATGATAATAAATTTTTGATACACTTAAATAAAAAATAATGAACTTTATTTATTACCTATAGCCGTAATTTTTTTCTTTTCTAATTTGAAATAAGTTAATTTTATGCCTGTGGATGGGTTTTCTTTCTTCTAAATGGTTTTTTTGGGTTTCTCAAAATTTATAAATCAATTTTAGATAATAGGACTAGCTAGCTCGAGTAAGTTGAATAATGTAAACGCAGCATTGCAAACCATCCCGGTCAATGCATAATATTTCAATTCGCGCATCACGCATTAATGCCTGTAGGAAAAATATTGAATGCAACACTCGTAAATACATTCATAGGGATCTGCGCTGCTAAATGCATTAGTATCGTCGACTTTGTGACGTCAATTAGTATCAGAGCAGTAAAGAAACGTGTGTGTGTACAGTATGGACGGTTTATTGATGCAACCTGATATTGATTCGCTAATGTAAGACTACCTTTACTTTTTGTATGAAAGAGTCGTATTAAGAGTGAAGCGGTGAGTTATTACGGGCTGTTTCTTGTCTTAACTCGCTGAGACTAAGACGTTACTGGATATCTATTGCCATAAAAAGGTCTTAAAAGAAAAAATCATATTATTCAAGATAACAAAGTATAGACAAGTGATAAATTGTATTTTTAAACTTTCTGCTGTTTCGTATGGTACGAGATGAGAACCGGAGACCATTTTTACTGGTAACGAGGGTAATTTGCCTTCAGGGGTGACAATGCATTTACATTTTGATTCTTAATTGATGATAGGTATAGCATTACGTGGATTTTGTGCTCTTTTGTCTACCCTTGCTTCTATACAGAAACAAAGTCGTGTCAATTGTACACTATTAACCGCTGAAAGTAAACGTAAGTTTCTTCCATACAGTTAGACGGGTTTGCTGTAATCGCCACCTTTGACAGTCGTGTTGGTTATTGTAATAATAGATTTCTAACAGCTAAGCACCTTTTGTGTATATATCTGGAACTTAACTCATTTCCCTATTCGTAGGAGATCAGATATACGAAAGGACTGTGTAGATGCCATCCTTTATTAGGTGGTAAGATATCTCTTCTATTTAATAGGGTATCCATCCATCGCATAGGAAACCACGCGCATATCTATGTCTGCCAGCAAATAATCTATACATATAATAAAACTGTAAATAGCAGATGTCTGTACATTTTATATTTTTGTAATAAAAGTGATTGAGGGGTACTAAAAATAAGTAATTAAATACATTTCTACCATTTTTAGAATTTTCTGTCTGTCTGTCTGTCTGTCTGTTTGTTTGTTAACGTATCACGTATAAAGTACTAATTTATATCATAAGAATTGTTAAGGAAATTATAAAGTGTATCTTCGGGTTACATTTAGTATTTATTTCATTAAAATCAGTTCATTCCATCAAAAGTTATGATAAATATTCTGAAGTATGGGTAGGGAAGTATAGGTACGAATTTGCTCAACGGTGGCTTTGTTTGAGTCATCAAGTGCATTTTAAACTAATATCATATCATAAATCATAGTTAAATTATGTAAACTAATGATATAATTATGTATATCTAAAACGCAGTAAACAAAAGTATTAAAGAAAATATTAAATATATTATACAAAAATATATTAACCTTATTAACTAAATCTGAAGCACAATAGTTAACCCATTTTTTCGATAGATGGTGGTGTTGTGAAAATGTAATGCAATTGCAATGTGGTTTTTTCCTGTAGATGAGTTTTCATATTTACTGCTAATACTTATTATATTACTCGCTGCCCTACTGCGTGTTGACAAACTCAATTTATTCTTTACCGCCGAGTACTCTATGTGGTAAATCAAATTTTAAAAGAGCTATTAACAATTGCGTTGGTTTTGGCGAGAGTCAAACTTTATTTTTTGCTTACTGTGCAGGCACTGATTTATAAGTTCTCTTACGTTTTATATAATGTATCAATCGCTTCAATTAATCTCTTTTATTTTTAGAATTGATGTTAGCAGCGCCATCTCTCTTTAAATATATACATATAATAAAAATGATGATAACATGTTGTGTCTCTTTCTGTACATTGTATATATATTTTGGTGGCTAAAATCATTATGGGGAACAGAAAATAATTAAATAAGAACATTTTATAAATTTTAAATTTGTCTGTCTGTCTATTTGTCTGTTATTATATGAACGCATCACGTCTAAAGTAAACATCTTTTATTTTCAAAGAAATCGTTAAGAAAATCATAAAGCGTATCTTCGAGTTACATTTAATCTTTGTTTTATTAAAATTGGTTAATTCTATCGAAAGTAATGATTATTATTTTGAAATGTGGGTTCGGATTTGTTCAATGGCGCCATAAAATCTCAGAAATAGTAATAAAAAGATTTGTGTGTAAAAAAAACGTTCCATAATAATTAATATATTTATACTTAAAACACAAAAAGAGATTTAAAAAGGATGTTTTCTCACACAAAGGACGTAATGGATGGAGTTGTACAAATTACAAACTTTTCTGAATTGCTGTGTTGAGATTTTTCGCCGATGAATCGTATTGAGACTTACTGAAGAAATTTGTATCCATCGAAGCCATACAACGGAACCCGACCAAAAATAAAAATTTTGCAACGAAATGTCGTGATATTGTATTTATAATATACGCAAAACCAGTACTGTTATTTTAGCGCTTTGGGAACTAGATTTAGCGCTTTTTTGGAATGTATAGCGCGCATTTCGAAATTTTAGCACCTAGCGCTTAATCCAGCGCTTTTTGGTGTATTTAGCACACATTTCAAAATTGTAGCGACTAGCGGTCTATCTAAGTCTTTTATAGCAGCTCTGTTAGTCCACATTACCGATAATAATAATAATGACCTTTATTATTTTTCCCACAAATAGTACATTGCAGTTTATCTTTTTCAAACATATTTTTTCCACAAAACAAAGAGCGTGGGAGACGAGTCCGAACTAGGATACCCTGTGCTATTGATCTCCTGGCTTCCCCTTTAGGATGATCAACTTGATTTTTTTACCGACGACTATAAGCGGGGAAATCCCCTTTATTAAAGTTTTCGTTCATGGTTTTGGCAACGCATTTATTTTGCTTTATTCAGTTTCAGTCAGTTGCTTAGAGCACAGCTAAGTTAAAAGTTACTTAGAAGTTATAACACAAAGAAACTGTGTAGCAACCGCAATCAGATGCAGACATCTGAAACTAAGTTGCGAAATACATTGCACTTTAAAACAATTAATGACATTTTTATTGTTCGTACAGTACTAACTACTGTTGACAGCAATTGCCATAAATATAAGTCGATGTCCTGCGAAGTATTGATACATCAAAAAAATATTGCCAGAAAAAAAAACTTAATGTTGTTTTCTTTATTATGATTATATAAAAAAACACAAACTTTGTTTGTAGTTAATTTAGCGCGAAATCTAGGGCTTTTATAAAGCGCTGTTTTCATGAAATCTAGCGCTTTTTGTGTTGTCCTAGAGCTGAATGAGTTTTTTTTTTATCTGGCAGCACTGCCCAAAAACCCTCTATTAAGAAGTAACTTTCCTTTCAGTTTTAAGCGCGTTCAGTTCCCAGTTACAGTGAGCGTGTGTTATGCGATGACCGTAAATAAAGCGCAAGGTCAAACTTTACGCGTTGTAAGAGTGTACCTCAGTACTGACTGTTTTGCACATGGCCAACTCTATGTTGCTTTTTCCCGCGTTAGTAGCCCCCGTAACCTTTTTGTGTACACCCTGGCTAAGCCTACTTCTAACGTCGTTTACACAGAAGCTCTATCATAAACGACTTAGAACTTTGATGATAATGATTTATTTAGTTACCACTTATTGATACAGTAATGAAATAAATCGTTTTATATTCTCTTACCTAAACGACAAATTCTTTATGTAAAGCCTGTATTGGCGAGCTACGCCGCGGGCACAGCTAGTACCTAATAATAATAATGTAATTCATAATATTCCAATTTACAATCTTCAAACTTTATTATGATTATGATAATGTCCTCCAGACCAAATTTTGGTCACGTTGGCCAGTCTCAGCGGAGACTAGCCATCGGCGCAGGACAGGATTATAGTGCCCAAGTATATGCGCAAGCACAGGTACACTCTCTATTCCCTCAATCTCATAGTCCGATGGGACGGTAAACCGACACGACCGGACAGAAATCAGGCGCAGGACCAACGGCTTTACGTGTTTTCTGAGACAGGGGGGTGACACACCGCTAACTTCTTGACTCCAGGCAGCTACTGAGAATTTCTTGATGGAAAAACTCAATAATTGACTTTTTGGCCCGACCCGGGATTTGAACCCGTGACCTCATGATCAGCAGTCGTACTACTACAATCATTATACCAACGAGGCCGTCAAAATATAAGCATATAAGCATCTGTAGCCTTCTTTGTTTAAAGTTGAAGTTCCCTATGGACTGAAGTTACCACTTACAATTTGTCACTTAAGTTTTTAAAAAAAACTTTACATTTTCTATGTTATACTTTCAAAATTATTGGCTTTATTAACCACAATGTTTCAATTATCTTGTTCTTCTCTTTTAACCCGTGATAGTTCGCTGTTGGACATGAGTTACCTATAGCTAGGTAAAGTTATTACCGATCGCATTGGAGATGTCTCGTACCATTGACGATCTTCCGTCACACAGGGTCTTTTTAGTGTTTCTCATAGTCAGTTCATAGTACACCCACGAGACGAAATGTGTTTAGAGTCTCTTAAGTCACCACCATATAATAAAAAACATTTATCTTATAAATCTATTCTTATAACAGTAGATAATTAATTAATATGTAAACGATTAAAAATAACATTAGACGTGAATATAAACAGTGGCAGTTTTATTTTAACTCCTTATTAAATGCATGCCAGTTGTAAATTCACTGAGCTGGCCATCCCGTACGTTACACTGACTGACCCGTTTCGTTCCATTCCGTAAATTGAATGCGCGGACATTCACAATTTACAGCCGCAGTGCCATGTACCGGCTGGCATTTTTAATTATTTGATCAGGCAACACTGATAAATCAACTGTGGTAATTGGCCGGTCAGTGTTGCCTTATTGTAATTAGTTTATTTCATTTTGCGCGTGCCTTAGTGTAGATACTAAACAGTTTATGAATTTTACGTATTCAACTAAACATTAATTTGTAAAGCTTAATCCTTAATGAAAGTTAAGTAAGATGTTTTTAATTTGAATCACGAGATAACCAAACTAATGCGAAATAAAACTTCGAATTTATTTTCTATTATCTTTTATCATCCATATTAATTTGTCCTATGTCAAATTTCACACACAAAATTTTTGATAGAAGAAAGGGTGTCACTCTTATAAGAAACGAGCACACAGGCGACCTGATGGTAAATTGATGCTACGTTCCATAAACACTTACGTCTTTTCTCGATTAAGGATTAAAATCCAGTTGTCGTTGTTACCCCTAAGGACTAAAATGGAATAAATGTTCGTCACTCACCATAGAAACAGCTGCATTATGCTAACTATGCCAACGAGCCGTCGAACTTATTATATTTTTTTTAAATCCAAGTCACCATTTGAAAATGCTTCATACGTTTATGAATTTTATAACCAGTAGTGGTTAGTGTACACTGCGGTTTAATAGTAAATGACACTAAACTGTGGTTATCAATCAGCCTGCCAAGCTTGGCAACTATGGCAAAAACCCCCTATAAGTAGAGGAGCCCTATATTTATCAGTGGACTTTTATAGGATGTATTGATAGATTGCTGGATGGATTTTGGAATTAAATTCTTACAATTTTAAAGTAAACCCATAAACATCAATGTCTAGGAATTCCTGTTTTATATTCTACGCGGTCTATCCTTTAATTTGTTACGTTGGCATTATTTCCAGTCGTTCTCTGGAAGAATAAGTAAAGGGAAAAGGTGTATCCGTGTGTTCGAAAATTTGTAATGAGTTTGAATCAGTTTCAAGAATCTCGATTGTTGAATATCATAATGTAGGTAGGTTGTATAAAGAACCTCGAAAATCATGAAATGACCTCTTGCGCTATAAAATTTTACTTTCGACAGCGATTTGAACTCAGGCCCAAATAACGAGTGAGCAGGCATGATACAAATATCAACTATTTTTTTTATATAGATAACAATATCAATTTACGTATTTTATTATCGTTACCTTTGCAACCTATCAAAGATCACTGCTGAACATAGGCCTCCCCCATAGATTGCCTCATCGGGGGGATATTTAGGTACTATAGATGCCACGCTTGGCAGGTGGTTGGCAACCGCAGCTTTTTATACCTATTATACATAATTATATCATAGTTTCTTCCTATTTTGTGTAATTTTGATAGCAATTTCGTTAATAGTAAATAATTTTATTTAATCACTTCCTGACCTTGATCAATTGTCTTTAGAACAATAAATCATGTAACATATTATGTACAATGAAATCCAATGCGTTCGACGATAGCACCGATAGCAAAGCATCGAACGACCGTTGACATGTTTATAGTCAAATATCGCCCGCGGTAAACAAAGCCGGATCCAAACCTAGTGTTTGTCCGCCTCTTGCCTGCCATTCGTTAGACCTAAAGCTAGATACGGCTACCATGCATTGGTTTTAACGCCTACTCAATTTATTTGCTTTGTTGTCAGTTACTCTGGGCTGTGTGGCGATGCACATAAATACCTAGATAGGTGGGATCTATGCTTTGAGCAGTCCATAGTTCAGTCCTTGATCTTTTCATGGATACTGTTGTAGCCGAACACTAACAGTAGTTTATAATGTGAGGTAATTTTAAGGTATCTTACAATGGAATTGTAATTTATGTTTTTAAATAATCGTATAGTTTAAACCACTGTAAATAGGAATGTATAATCTTAAAATAACTGAAAAAAGCGACTGTAATAATGGATGTTATTACAAATTAGTAGATATGTACGATTAATCCAAAAAAATGAAAATATCATCAGTCCATAGTATCATCGGATCAGACAAATACATATTCTTATCATGTGCGGGTTTCGAACCTGCGACCCACAGCGCCGCAGGTAAATGCTCATCTGCTGAACTACCGAACTGAAACAAATCCTTTTAAGTTTATCCTATATCTAGTGATTAAGCGCAAATCTTTCATCTTTACAAAGATTTGCTCATAATCACCACGCTGTGCCTAGAGATGTTGACGCAAAGCCGATATTCTCACATTGGTAAGTTTAGTTTTCACAGTATGAGACTGTGAGAGAAATGTCTTACATTGTTATATTTTGAGACATTGTGAGATTCTGTGACACTGCTTGCGTGGCGAGGAGATTGGTATTTTAACCTCCTCTACCCTTAATATAATTTATTATTGTACAATTAAGAGATTGAGATATAAAGCACATATTATGTAGGTAATTTGTATAAATTTACCAGCAATATTTAACGTAAAAAAATATTTTGTATCAATTAAATTACCGTATGTGCATTATAATACAGGTAACTAATCTTCCCAGAATAGTATCACAGTATTAAGGCGCGTCTCCACCAAAGTTTTCAACATTTGTCAACACGTGTTGCCGACAAATGTTTCTGTAATCACCTAGTTTTAGCAACAAAACGAAACAATGTCGGGAGTCGTGTTTCCATTTTCGGCGGCAACATCAAAGGAATACGCTTGTTGCCGACATTTGTTCCCTCGGTGGAGACGCTTCTTGCAACATTTTGAAACAAATGTCGTCAACTTTTGTTGATTTGTCAACAGTCGGAAACATAATGTTATCAACATTTTTGGTGGAGACGCGCCTTTAAGATTAAATTTGAATGTTTATAAGAATATTTGTCATTTTTAAGTTAAATTCAAACAAATACATGTTTGTACAACATAAATTAAAAATAAAACACTGTATGGATATAAATAAAAGAATGTATGGAGTTCCCTCCGCGTGCCCGCGACACTGCGTAGGGTATCAACAAAGTGTGAAATGGCTCGGAAGTATATCGGGCCTTCCCCGCCAGACATTTCGTTCCTCCTCACTGCCCGCACTCATTATCTGACATTCTGAATGATTCTTTGTTGGCTTAGTGGCTTTATTTACTCTTCGAATTGTAAGCGTTGATAGTAATGGGACTTTATTCAAAGAAAATGGCGTATTTTGCCAGAATATCATAGTAGTATTAAAATATAATGAGGGCAAAGAGATTGTTTGTTTTGAATTAGCGTTTCTACTAATTGTAACGCGTTTTTTTTCCAATTTAATCCAATTTTAAATTAGGGTACATTATATTTTTTTAAATAATGTTAATAATAATAATAATGTATCTTGGTGTTTGCTTCTAAATTAAAATGAAAATGTATAGGCTTTCACGAGAAAGCTTCCTTACTTATTTAAAAGTAGGGGATGGAATCTAATATTTTCTTAAAGATTTATCTTCCAAATTATTTTACTTTTTGATTGTTTGTGTAACATTTTTAAAGCTAAAGTAATTTATAAAAGATAAATCACGATATGTCAGTAAATTATTCAGTAGACTTGTGGAGGACTATGTGATGACGATAACGATAATGATACCTACATACAAAATCAATTTTGATTTTTTTTTTCATTTTTATTTTTTTACTTTTTTGTAGGTTAATATTTAGAGATCATATAAGTGATTAAAAACATAATATATTTGTAATTTAACTACAGTGTAATATACTTACCTATATTTGTACGTTGAATTTTAAATGTTTGCACATTTGTACCTATATAATATAAGAATGAACCTTTTATTGTCATATATATATATATATATTATATCTATCATCACGTGGGGTACGTGGGAAACGTTTGAACGCATAACTGTTACACTCTCTTAACTATTATTTCCCACAAATTTTTCAATATTCAATGTGCAATCAGTAGAATTGACGATGAAATTACAGATTAAGCATTTATATTCAAATTATTATTTCCGAAACGTCACGAATTGGTAATTTTCACAATTTGATAATCACACAGGACATTAGCATGCCATACAAATAAGAATAAAGTAAATAATGACCCTCAGAGAGTAATAAATAATACGCGCTTCCGACTTGAGCGCGTGGCGCAATGAAGGGTGGTCACCCCAGTGGATATGACGCCATCTTGAATTTGCATTTCTAATAAAATTGTTGTTATAGAAAATATTATGAATTTTAAGCAAGCTTCGAAATGTTAATTTTCTTTATATATTGAAGAATTTAGGTACACAAGTATTACATATTTCTTATATTTAAAATGCTAATAATATGTAGAAAAAATGGGTATTTGGTGACATGAATTTTTATTAATGTAAGCATATTTAAATTATGTCTAATTTAGTATAAGCTTAGTTTTCTTCAGAAGTTAAGCTTATTTGAATTAAAATATGATGTACTTAGATTATTCCATTCGGGGTTTTATAAATTTATTTCTTTAATTTATTTTAAATTTAAAGCTTTTTAGTTTAATTTCAGGTTCTACTATAATATTGTATTTTATTTGACTATATAATGTAATTTATACATTAATCAATATATATCTATTAATGGAATTTGATTAATATAATTTAATACATTTTAATTAGAAGTATGGCATGTATAACTATCATTTTTTTTGTTTTAATATAAATTAGGTATGATATTAAAATTAGTATAACATTGAAAGAATATATAAATCAGATAAAATATATTGATGAATGATGATAATACATAACAGAATGAATAATGTGAATAGGAGTTGCTTATGTGAATAAGGAAATAAATTAAGTAAAGTGTTTTAATTGTAAATTGTGTTTCATTTAATTATTTTTCACATTCATAAATCCCTTCACCCTTTTTATTTAATTATAAACGAAGTAACAAAGACCAAGAATCACTTGGCATTGGCTTTCGGCATTGTACATTATTAAATAATTACGGTTGGATGAACCAGTTTATCATGAAATTTATATGACCTTAAACTTTAAACTCATCAAGGCCTCAAGGATAAGTGGTTAGATTTTAACGGGTCATCGTTGATTGGTCGTGTAGATATGTAGTGCGGAGTGTTGATTAAATTAAAGAGAGCGATTTATGTGGTACCAATTTAGCAATGACGTGAAATGGCGACGGTATAGGGGCGGCCGCCGGTCGGTGTTAAGTGGGTGAAATGTACTTTAATGGACCTTGTATTAACCAGTATTCTTTTATCATTGTTCACTAAAGACCATGGTGTACTGTTATATGCCATATTAATATTTTATTTAAAGTAACAGGAAAAAGTTAACAAGTCAAACTTATATATTACCTATGTACCACTGATGGGGACAGGTCTCTTCTTACTTCTGCATGGAGCAGTTAGTCTATTTCGTACACAGACTAACTACAATTAGACGCATTCGGCTCTTAATTTCCTCGTTTTTTCTATTTCTTAGACACGCAAGTTTTCCTTCGACAATGATTTCCTTCACCACCAAACACGTGGCACTTAAAAATGACAATTTGAAAAATTTCTTTCATTGGTGCTGGGAAGGTTCGAACTCGAGTTGTTATAAAAATTATGGCGTGTGCTTAGCCCATAAGCTACCACGTTTAATATAAAAAAAATGATAACATATATATCTAGAACTCCGGTAAACAACAAAAGATAGGAAGTTTTTTTGAACGATTATATTTATTGTAATAGCCATATGCACTGGACAGGATTAGGTATAGTGTACGAGTGTGTGCGCAAGCACAGGTGCGCTCTCTATTCCTTCACTCTCGCAGGACTGCGCAGAACCAGCGGTTTCACTTGCTTACCGCGGCAAGGGAGCGAAACACCGCCAACTTTCTGACTCCAGAGAATTTCTTGACATAAAAAACCAATAATTGATTTTGGCTCGACCCAGGATTCGAACTCGGGACCTCATTATCAGCAGCCGCACTTACGACCACTTGACCAACGATGCAGTCACTGTACACTATGTGAAATAAGTCATGCGATATGACGTACATTTAAAGTAGTTATAACACATAATTATAAAATGTCAGCTGTTCTGTTATTATTTAATTGTTTAATATTAGGTATGTGTTTTTTGAAACTTTACATGGAAGCTGGTCGAAGATCCTTTTAAATGATCTCGTAAATTATCTGTAATATTTTCTTTTTGCAAATAAAATTCAAATAATAACGAAGGCTGAAAATACATGAACCATACTATGTGTCAGGATTTTTGTCATAGTTTCAATTAATGATTTCTTATATTTACGCGAAGAATTCTACACATGAAATGAAACTAAATTTTACAGATTATATCGCTTTTTGATTGCTGATGTTTCGGGTTTCATACCCACCGATATTTAAAAGGTGAATCCTTCATCCACCACAGCTAGCTACCGTGGGAAAATCTTTGTTTCAGAGAGCACGAGGAATCTGTGACAGAAAACATCTGGCCGCCGAGCTTCAGCACGTCGAGCAAGTATTGCAAGACAACAAACTTCGGGTCCCGCGCCTACGTCACAGTTACCGAGTGAAGCCGACTACAGTTGAGCGTGTGCCTGCTGTACTACCCTATCAGAGGAGTCACAGACAAGCTTCCATTAAAATATACTTTAAGCTGCCGAAAAAGATTAGTCAATTTTTACCATCCGTCAAGTGTCATATCCCTCTACGAGATGCAGGAGTGTATAAGCTGGATTGTGAATGTGGTCTCTCATAGGACAAACAAAAATATCCAAAAAAAAAAAACCAAAACCAAAAAAAGAAGCCGTGTGAAAGAACAAATAACTGACTTGAAACACCGACGTTCCGGGAAGTCTGCAGTGTGTGAACATGTTCAAGATCGTCCCCGCCATTACATTATATTTAATAGACCACAAATCCTCGCAAAAGAACACCGATTCGTACCAAGGATGATTCGCGAGGCTATTGAAATTAAAAAACAATTAATTTCAATAGAGAAGATGGATGGGTGCTGCCATCTGCTTGGGATCCTATAATTAATAAAATTAAATCCAAACTCAAGCATACCATTGCAAGACTTCAAGATACTGTCTGTATAAGCTCATTCTGCGTAGATCTGAGAACTGAGGGTAGCCGGGCTAACTAAGACATCGGGACGTCAAACACCCGTTTCAAACAAACATTTCATTCCCCCCCCCCCCCCCCCCCCTTGTGACCCATGGTCAAAGGGGGGAAGCGGAATGAAATGGTATGGTAATGGTGGTAATTATTAAAAAGGTATATATATATACCAATTTTACCGCGCTGACAGCGTGACCATCTTTTATGGAAAATTGTTATGTTTTAGAGCACAAAATGACATTAAAAATACCAAAAAATAAAAGTAAAGGATTATTTTTGTATTAGTGCTTCCATCTAGTAGCGACTCGAAGAATTACTTAGGCGTGAAGGCTTCTGCGCTTAAATGACTGCGGACACGAACCTCATGGAATACGTGGTGAAAATATGGAAAGATTTCGTTTTAAACTAATATAAAAACTGAAAATTCTGAATTCTCTAAGTATTATGTGGCCTTAGATATTACTAAATTATATAAATTAAATCAAAGACAGTAAATATAATTAATGTATATGTAGATACTGTTAAACAATTATAGTAATAAGCTTAATATGCAAATGTTATAGTAATAAAATTATGGCTTAAAAATCATTATAATACACATTGTAGGTATTGATTCCAACACACGTTTTGAAGGGAAATAAAAAACATATGTTAACTCTATCGATTAATAATGATGGAGTTAAATAGTTCCACCAACTACAATCATAGATAACTAGGTATTAATTTTACAAATATATATACATATACATCCAATGCTTAAATTAGAACGCTCAAAAATTAACTCAACGAAATATTATGTAGGTAATTTTAACATAATATTTTGTCATAGTAAAAGATAAAATAAGGAAAAGCTTAAACCACACCATCTATGCCAAGAATGGGTACCTCCTCCGGTCACAGGAGTGACTGGTATCCTTGATAACGCCAAGCCCGGGTCACCCTGCCGACAGGTTCACCGATAAGTCCCGATTTAATACGTTAAAAGGTGCCCTAATGGGGTCGTTCACATTCGTTTTGGGGTAGCCCACTCGCTCTAAGACCGCTCTATACGATAGAGCATCATTTTGCTGAAATAACTTTTCTATGAATATAGTGGCGTGGTTTAGTTATTCATAACGTCTTGTTGCTTCTATTAGTGCAAAATATATATATTAAAAACTCATCATTCTCTAATTATTTGATTATTTCCTTAATTTAATTAGATAATAATAAACAAAAGTCATTGCATAGGTATTTACCTAATAAAAACTATATAGTTTATTTTAAATAATAAATAACATAAATATTATCTTCAATCATTGATACATAATTTTTTATAATGTATCTGGTATAAGTAACGTTATAACTACTACTATAAAAGGTGCGTTAGTCCAATTGTTAACGCGGTTAAAATTAAAGAATTTTATGCGTGCCAGCATTACATATAGGAGTCGATCGACATAGGTAAGCGATTAAATCAAGTTTAACTTTCAATTAGCGTTAGTTGTTACAAGGTCACAAGGATTTAAAACAATACCTTCATTCGTTTGCATTCATAGTACGCTTTATACCATTGTTTTAAATCTGACTCGGGGCGCCATCTAGTGACTCACGTTATCATCAAAGAACTGCACGCTCATAATGAAGAACTTGTTTTAAATTAACAAACGACATAAACATATAAAACAGCTATGTATAGCTATTAATCGTCTTCGTCTTTTAATATAAAAATGGAAAAGAAGCTCTTACATTAACACTTTCACTGTCCGGTTTTCATACACAATAGTAAGACATAAAGAAGATAGCAATGACCTATGCCCTGTGTACCTAGTGCACGGGACAGCTAATGGGTTAAAATTAGGTACTCTGTTTAAAACAATACGTGGTAGAGCCATGCTGCAGCTATATTAGTACCTAGTATAGTTGTAGCACGAATGGGTCGGCTCGACCGAGGAAGGACCACGCTCTCACAGAATACCAGCGTAAAATAGCAGCTTAACACTGCTGTGTTTCGTATGGTGAGTGTAGAGACCGGAGACCCTTTTTACTGGATAAGAAGCATTCCATCTTAGTCCTCACGAGTGACAACGCATCTGCATTTTGTTTCGCAAACGAGGATAGATTTAGATGTCTATGGCTCACAGCAACCACTTACCATCAGGTGGACTGTATGCTCGTTTGTATCTCGATCCTATAAAAAAAAAACGCTACACATTTTTTGTTAAATAACTCCTATAGAATTAACAATATTACTATTTTTTAGGTATTCTATTCTTAAATTTACTGATGATTTATATTTTTCATCATTAGTTTTATTAAACAATTCACAAAATTCACAAAAACGACAAAGTAGACACAACAGGCTTGTGAAAGAGCAATAAACTCGCTCGTTACTCTAACTTACCACTAATCTTTACGAGCAGACTTGTGTCAATTTTATGTACAAACGGTTGGCTAATGGCTTATAAAGTGGCTAAGTCACCTCCGACGCTGTTAAGCTGTTAACATTTTTAAATTGCCACTAAACACCACATTATGTGCTGCAGCATAATGATTAAGAGGGTTGCTATAAGTACTGTGAATAAATAGGTTTAAAATGTTTATTTTTTCTTTAATAACTATTTGAATATGTTTTATCAATTCCTTTCTGAGTTTTACATTTTCACCATCATCATATAATCACGCCTCTTTCCCGTCGGGGTAGGCAGAGATCACTTCTTTCCACTTGCTACGATCCTTACATCCACTTGCTACGTAGGTACTTGTTTCGTTTCGTCCACTTTAATTATTCCCTTCATACATGCTCTTCGGTTTAGGGTACTCTCGGCCTGGCCTTTTTTCAAGACGTCCCTGATTTGGCCTAGAAACGTCGTTTTACATTTTTGTCCCTAAAATATCTAAAGAATGTGACTATGACAATTAGATCGAATAGGGGTTTCAAACAGTATCTGTATCTACATTTTAAGTGCGACGTAAAAACCCAAGACATAATTTTCCTTGTATATTTTTAATCTTCGTTTTTTTTTCTACTCCTAACTTATATTATCACTTACCTACCTGTTACATCGATACCGACGACTGTGAGAATTCTATGGGAACCTTTGTTTTTTGTCAAACGTCAAATGAACTCAGAAACAAATAAAATGTAATCAAAATGGACCGGGGATGCATATCTTCGATCATTAGATAAATTATAATTAAATATTTAAAATGACACCATCCCCACTAGATGGACTGTCGACCTGATGTACCTATGCAGGTGAGTAGAACCGTGTTTTGTGACGTTCCATGGGGACGCCTATGTTCAACAATGGACTTGTGAATGACTGTAACGGTAATGATGATAATGATTGAAAATAAGAGAACAGGACTGTTCGCATTATTTAGAGGATTCCAGAGCAGTTAGTTGGCCGAGCTAAGCATGTTGGCTGTAAACACATGCCATCCAAACATTTTATTTCTTAAACATGATGGTTTCATTACGATATTTTTCTTCACTCAATAACTGATATTTGTAAACCCGCCCGTGATACGAACCCGGGACCTAATGATCAGCAGCCGCGTTTACGACCCCTTGATTAACGAGGAATTCAAACAACACAGTCACAACAGTAACTTAATGGCATTTTTTTAGTAGACTTCAAAAAACAATGAGGTTATCAATTCGACTGTGTATTTTTTAGTGTTGTAGGTATATTACGCGATATCTTAGTCAATTGTAAACATAATATTATTATGATTCTTTATTTATTAAAAAGGAAATACTTCGGGAGTGACACAATATAAAAAATCCAGTCAATACAATCCAATCCAAGGTGGGAAAATAGAGTGTGAAATTTTAATGTAATTCTTTAAATGGCATTCGAGCTTGTGATATGCCTTAGTCAACTCAAAATGGTCAAAAAATCTAGTTTTAGTAAAAATGTAAGAGCCGTCGTTAAAAACGAAAACAATAAATACATATAACAATTTCCACACACTTAATAGCTTCTGAAGTAAGGGTTTTAATACTTTTACACACTACGACTTACTACCTTAACGTCTGAAGCTATTTTGTAGATTTTATTTTATTATTTTTACTTTTTCTCAGTCGGCTTTTACTTATTTAAAAAAATCTAATTTTTTATTATAAAACCGTGATAGCTGAATAAGCAATATTTTGAGACATCCTGCAGGTCTGGAAAATTAAATTTTTTTTTATAGGTCAGGGTGACAAACGAGCACACAGTCCACCTGATGGTAAGTGGTTGGTGTGGCTCATAGACATCTACATCTATCCTCGTTTGTCAAATCAAAATGCAGATGCGTTGTCACCCATGAGGACTAAGATGGAATGCCTCTTTTCCAGTAAAAAGGGTCTCCGGTTCTCTACACTCACCATACGGAACACAGCAGTGTTAAGCTGCTATTTTACGCTGGTATTCTGTGAGAGCGTGGTCCTTCCCCGGTCGAGCCGACCCATTTCGTGCTACAACTATACCACCAATATAGCTGCAGCATGGCTCTACCACGTAAAAAAAATATTTCGGTAATGTTTGAAGTCATACGCATTGGTACATTCCGGCAAACACTTTGTAGTCTTAATACCCTTTCGGGAGTAAGAGTAGGCCTGAAACCAGCAATGATACGTTATATATTATTAATTAAATTACGATGATAGCTTAGTATTTAATATTTATCTATTATTTTATATATATATTTAACATAATAGGTAAATATGCGCATGCTAAATAATACATATACGTGTGCGCCTACAATTAGATATGAACACTTGCGAGGCAGTAAATACCAAGCGGTTGCTAACAGTTGTCATGCTTCAACGACTGGAACATCTGTGCCTGTTTAATTGGTTATTGAAAATATTGTTATTGCTTTTATTACGTAATCAACGCTTTGCCTCGGTTTTTATTAAAACAAATAATTATTAATAATATATACTTAGTAAAAAAAAAACAAATGGAATGTGCAATTGATTTTGTGGTCAAATTAAGGTTAAATCTTTAAACGAATACCAATTTTTTTTAATAGAAAAAAGGTGACAACCGAGTCACCCTGCCGCAGTCCACCTCATAGTAAGTGGATGCTGTAGTCCATAGACATCTACATCTGTCCTTGATCTGATCTGATTCGTGAAATGTTCGAGAGTTTTCAAGATATAGAAAAATATTAAAAAGTTTGTGTTTGCTCTAAGATATAATTACACAAAAATATTTTTTAAATAGATTTAATTCATAATTACCTGTCATTTAACTGTGTAGTGGCAGTATAAGAATATCCACTACTGTCCCATGTCGGTCCAGTGGGTGTCGTGAGAGGCGACAGAGTGAAACTGAAACAGAAGATGGACCAACATCTTGCTAATAACAACTCGTAATTATAAAAATAAGGTAATCTATGGAGGAGACTTATGTTCAACAATGGGATTTTATAGGTAGTAATGCAACCATTGGTTCACGGCCATTTTTTTCACATGTTTGTTTCTGCCTAGTTCAGAGAAATAGATTAGAGTTACTTCTTCTATTGTTGAATCTGTGCAGGGTTACGTGGATAAAAATTTTGTTTTAAATAGCGCTTCAGTTTTGTTTTATAGGATAAGTGTGACAAACGAGCACACAGTCCACCTGATGGTAAATGGTTGCTGCAGCCCATAGACATCTACATCTATCCTCTATTACAAATCAAAATGCAGATGCGTTGTCATCCGTGAGGACTAAGATGGAATGCCTCATCTCCAGTAAAAAGGGCCTCCGGCCACCTGCACTCACCAAGCGAAACGTAGAGGTAAACCTCTACTTCACGCTGGTATTCTGTGAGGTCGTGGTACCACCCCGGTTCGAGCCGGCCCATCCTTGCGACAGCAAAAGCCGCCACGTGGCTCTACCACTGTTTAAAAAAGTCTGCATCACTATATGTGATTAGTTATATTCCTTAGTATTTAACACTGTGGAATCAACAGGCAGGGTTTAAATTAGAGCATGTTATATAGGTAAGCTAAATTCAAATTTCATAAGGTGTATATAATTATTCTGCAGAGTATAAAGCGACCGCGGTGCCATTTACGGTGGCGCCAGCGTATTTTAATTAGCGATACATGAAAATGCTTTGAAACGCAGACGGGTCGTGTGCGGGCGCCCATTTACTGCCCAATTATAACGCAATATTGCATTCATATATTCACATTTCGCCCCTTAGTTGGCGTTAAATATTCGGATGTGCTGCGGCATATATTAAAAGTATATATTCAATATTGCCAGTGTTTTCATTTTCTCACATTTTAAAAATACTTTACCTTTTTAATTTCAATAATATCGTGTGAAGTTTCTCTTTGACTTTAATTAATGAAATATTGGACTGTTTACATCGAAAAAAAATTATTATTGTTTGATTGTATTTATTTTTATTTGTATTGGTATCAACGTTATTAAAATCATCATATTCTTACGGGGTGGAACCACGCTGCAGTTTTATTATGGCTGCAGTACGAATGCGTTGTCTCGACTGGGGTAAGACCACGCTCTTACAGAATACGAGCGTAAAACAGCGGAATGATACTGTTTCGAATGGTGAGTGTAGAGAATCGGAGACTATTTGTACTGGTAATGCCTCATTCCAACTTAGTCTTTAACGATGACAACGGATCTGCATTTTGATTTTTTATGAAGGTTAGATGTAGATGTCTATGGGGCGCAGTATCCACTTGCCATCAAGTGGACTGTGTGCTCGCTTGCCACCCTTATTCTATAAAATGATTATCCTTTATGATCCATGATTAGCCTTTTTAAGTTCTATCCGAACTTATACACTCCACTGTGGCAAGCGGGATGGTGAGCGTAGATTCAACATGTAATTTGCTGCTCCCCGGAACGAGTCTATGGGATTTGAGCACGGAATTTATTTTAAGAATCACAAACATGACCGACATTTCGCTGTCCTGCTATAAAACTTGTATTATTTCTATATTTCTACTTCTAATAGCAGAGAGCAGGGTGCATCGCGTGTAGGTAAAGTTGATATTGGTATAAAAAGTTATGAGAAATCATAATCAATAGATCGTATCAAATTCACATATAAAATTAAGTTCAAATGGGCAATGGGTAATGGTTGGGGCATTATAGATGTACACCTCATGGGATAAGCGCACGCCTTATTTTATAGTGTAGGTACGAACAAAACAAGTTCGATTCCACTGGCACTAATGAAATTGTTAGTTACAATTCAGGTGGTGAAAGAAAACATCATGACGTAACGTTTTGAAAGTTGAAAAATATTTTTAGGGTAGGTATGTGAAGTCTGCCAAAATAGATTGAGGTAGTGCCTGAGTCCTCAGTGTTATACAACAGAGGGTTCAGCAATGAGAAGAGTCCTGTGCATACTTCGAGATTTATGCAGACTGTTCTTCCTCTTTTCATCACCAGCCTTTGAAATTTCACTGTTGCAGATGAGCCTCTCCTATTGTAGGTAGGTTTTCTTTTTTACAGAAGAGGGGGCAAACGAGCATGCGGCTCACCTGATGGTAAGTGACTACCGCCGCCCATGAACAACCGCAACACCAGGGGAATTGCAGATGGGTTGCTGGCCTTTAAGAAAGATGTAAGCTCTTTTCTTGAAGTTCCCTAAGTCGTATCGGTCCGGAAAAATCGCCGGTGGTAAACAATTTCATAGATAAGTTGTACGAGGAAGAATACTCCTAGTAAATCGCATAGTCGTGGATAGCCAAGCATCCACATAGTGAGGATGATATTGTGAATTTTGACGCGAAGTGCGTTCGTGAAATTTGGCGGCTGGAATTAATTCGAACATTTCCTCAGAGCACTCCCCGTGATAGATGCAACATGCAACATCTCTACGCAGTGCCAGTGTATCGAGCCGATCAGAAAGAACTCGGTCGTCGACGATTCGAACCGCTCTGTGCTGGATGCGGTCAAGTGGAAGGAGTTGGCACTGGGGTGCCCCGGCCCAGAGATGAGAACAGTATTCTATGTGGGGCCGAACTTGCGCTTTGTAAAGTTGCAAGCGATGTGCCGGCATGAAATACTGTCTCGCTCTGCTGAGCACGCTAAGCTTTTTAGAGGCCAGTTTGGCCTTCCGTTTCAAGTGACCATGAAACTGCACAGTATTCAATATTTCGACGCTAAGGATTCCGATGCTAGATGAGGCAGCAAGGGGAGTGCCAAGAAACTGAGGAGATACGACAAAGGGGTTCTTTAAAAGTTATATTACTTTACGTAGAAATTAGAACTTCGTTAGTCAAATGTCATATCATTTTGTTAATGTCCCAAATGTCCTTCGCGCTGACAAAAGCATTATCGTAATTAGCCCTTTAAGATTTCATTGTCGCATTCTACAACGCTAATTAGAAGCCCTAAAATACCATAAAAGATAACTCCAAATTGAGACCGAATGCTGCATTCATAAGAGAAACTTGGCCGATTAAAATTCCTCTAACGAGTGCGAAACCATCTCCTTTAATAAATACAGGCCCCTTCTAATTTTCTTTGGAGAGATTTAGGCGGCATAAATTTTGCACTCTGAAAAGAAACTCTGAAAGAAGAGCTTGTACATTTTTACGACGTCGGATCTCATTCGCCCCTTGAACGGCGAGTTGTCTCTCTTTTAAATTAAATTTTCACTCCTAATTTGAAAGTATAATGTCATTTTACTAGGATTTCGTTATTAAAACTTTTAAATCATTCGGAAGTTTCCTTTTGTGCACGCTTGGGGTGCGATCGCTTGATTTTTTAATCAAAATGGAATCATTCCTAGTGATTTTTTACGACTGCGCCACTCCGTCGGCATCAAATTGTCATTAGCCACTTGCGTATCCTTTATTGCCTTTCTTTTTGAAGTGCCGCGATTTTATTGAATTATTCCGGTACCCTCGAAATAGCAATTTCAACTCCTAACAGTGACAGATTTTTCAAATTCAGTATTTATTTATCTCCACGAATTATGACTTTATATTTTTAATTCCTGCTGCAAAAACAATAAAACAATATACAAAAGAGCTCCTATTGTATAGGAATTTTTTTAAATTCCTAAATGGTCTTTCAATACAAAGAAATACCGAAAATATTCTCCTAAAGACAAAATGTTTTGAATCTCCTATTATAAATGTCGCAAACATCTGTGAACAACGAACATCTGTGTTTAAAAAAAGAAAAGAGTTTGAATAATGTCACGAGCACCTAATAGAAATTGCCGAGGCCTTGACACACAGACACAGTTCAGACGGAGCTTTTATAGTCCATAAACATTTTACTAGCACGACCTTGGGTAGGGTCTGCAATGAGGTCGTTGCACTCAACTTTACGACTATGCTTGAATGACACCTCGCATGTGACGAATTCTTGACACGTGTTGACATTTATTTGACTTTAAACGGCGATAAAAAGTGTTCAGAATATGAATTGTAAGGTTAGTAAAATTAATGCAAATTTTGGATATTGCCCTTTATCAATCTTATAAAATTGTACCAACATGCAAATAAATTTAAAATCTGGTAGCTGCAAGCGTAAACCCTTATATAGTAGATGTATTTTAAGGATGTAATTGTATTTTAAATTTGATACTAAAATTAATATTTTAAGATAACTGAATTAGCACGATAATAACATATTTTATTAAGTGATATAAATTTAAATATCAAATATTTAATGGTTTAAATCTATATACTAATTTTTTTTGATAGATTTCTTTTTTACCAAAATTTATAACAAAAAGAAAGTATATTTTGGGTAATATTTATATACTTTCTGCAGCACGAGCAATAAAATTATTACTTACCTGGATGGTGCAGTCACATCGCTTTAAAAAATCTTTATTTGAGTCTTTGTTTGAATGTTTTGTATAACTTCTTAGAATTCTGTAAGAATTGCGTCAAAGTAACGGATTTACCATTACAAAAGTTACCTTGAATGAAAAGGGTTGTTTTTCAAAAACAATAAAAGGGTTTTGAAAAGAATTATTTCTTTGCTACCCTTTCTTTGTCTGTCTTTTGTGAAGAATAGATTGCACATAGTGCCGTTTTTGGTTTTGTGCAATACAGTTTTTGCAACAATTTGCTTTGACCGTAATAAAATTCGTTTTTGTTGTAAAAACAATATTATAGAGACAGCAATCGTGACGTAATTTCATTACAATGCAATACACAATACATGCAACATAATATTTTATGGTGATTTCAAGAAATACTGTGAACGTTCCATTTAGATTAATGTTATAAATAGTAATCTCTATCCTACAACATGAGACTGCATTTTGAAATGAAGAAAAACTAAATTACTTAATTTTGTACTCTGTTGCCGCGCGTGTATGCCACTCATGTGATTGTAATTCCTTCGCCGCCTTTTTAAACACAAAAAGGAAGACCAATATAACATCTAAATTTAAAAATCCAATCTCGGCATGACATCGGATCCACGTTCCGACATTCCTCCATTTTATCCTCCCAAGTTTCTTATCCCATACAGCATAAATCGAATCGACCCATATAACTCTTGGCGGCCATTAAAAAGATAAACAACTTAATACAGGCATAATAATAAACAAGACGCAGTCGACTTAGTTAGATCCCCGTAGCTACAAGCGCTCATAATTTTATTTATTCACGAAACCGTAAATATCCTTAGGAATAATTCCGAAGGCTTTTTGCGGGGATTAAGGGGGCGATGCGGGCCTGAGAAAATTATATTCGACTATAACAGTTATCATGCATCACCTGGAAGACGCTTAATGCGCCTTTTCGCAATCTCGAGGGCGGCGCAAGCGACGCCGCGCGCAAATTACTTTTTCAAAGTATTTACATGTAAATAGAGTTGGCATGTTTCGAACTTTGTGGCTAGTGATGGGATGGGAGCGCGCTGTACTAGAATTGTTTTGATTTTTATTTATGTTGTCAAGTTGGATCTGTTTTTTTTTTATTATTTTAAACGTACATCATGCTATTCTAAAGTATATACAAAGTAAGTCAAAAATAAATTTGATGAAAAATAATTTTGTATTCTTAGAAAAGTTGAAGTACTTAGAAGTAGATTATTTGTAAAAGTTCTAAGCTTTATATCTGAAGAACTCCCTAAGTATAAGATCTAGTAATATATGAGCTGCTTACGGAAAATATCAGTAGCATATAGCCAATTCTTAAGGACTTATCTTATAACCCTTGTTCTCGAAATGTTTTCCCAAACACATTGCACCCTAAACGATCTTTCATAATTGAGGTGGATACTTTAGTTATAGCAATATTGGAGATAATCAAATTATATTGATTTTGTTTATTTCGTTTAGTCACAGATAATTTCATTGTATTTAGGTAAACTACGTTAAGGCGCAAGTTTCATTTCAAAAAGAAATTAAATCTGGGGAGCTCTATTTGTAATAATTAATTTTTTTTAATAAAAAATATTAGAGTTCTAAATGAGTAAAGAATCTAACTTGGAAAGTGACTACTGCAGGCCCAAGTAACTTACACCAGATAAGTCTTGTTTGTCCCTGCTGATGATTAAGAGTGCAGTGAGAGTACACCACACAGCATGTTCACAGCTGATATGCACCACAAGCTCTATCACCGTTCAAACTGGAATACATCAGAGGTTGCAATGCTGCTTGGATGCAGAAATAGGTAAGAGGGTGATGTTAACTTAGATGAACTATTAGGCAGTTATGTGGTTATATGGTAGTTATATATTTCTATTAATGTATATATTGTACTCAATTTACGTGGCAGCTGCAGCTATATTAGTGATATAGTTGTAGCACAAAATGGGTCGGCTCGACCGGGGAAGGACCACGCCCTAACAGAATACCAGCGAAATAGCAGCTTAACGCTGCTGTGTTTCGTATGGTGAGTGTAGAGTACAGGAGACCATTTTTACTAGAATTGAGGTATTCCATCTTAGTCCTCACAGGGTGACAACGCTTCTGCATTTTTATTCTAAATTGAGGATAGATGTAGGTGTCTATGGGCCACAGCGACCACTTACCATCAGGTGGACTATGTTCTCATTTGTCACAATTATACTATAAAAAAATAATGATGATGTTACTTAAGTGTGAAATAATTAGGAGCATCAATTGTGCCATTCGTCTGGTATTACGATTGTCAGTTCACCAGCCAAGCGTTATGACTAAGGCAACCCTTCTCTGAAAGGGGATGATTAAAAGAAAAAGTAAATAATAAATTTAGCGTTATGTAATAAGTTTAACGTCCTCCAAATTGAATTTCTGTAATGGCTGTCTGTCTAAATTGAAATTAACGATCTGCGTAGGATCATAGTGCAGGATTGTGGTCACAAACGCAGCATAGCACTCAAACCCCTATATTCCCATGGGAAGTCAACTCAACACGTCCGGGGAGAGATCTGGCGCGCGACCAACGCTTTCATACAGGGTGAAACATCGCCGAATTTATGATTTCGGTCTGCTGCTGAAAACTTATCGAGAGAAAAATTCAATAACTGATATTGGCCCGACTCGGGATTCGAATTCGGGATCAGATGATCAACAGTCGTGCTTATGACCACTAGACTAAAATAACAGTTTTAGCTGATAGTTTAAGCTGTGGGATTTGGGTTTGGCATTTGTGAATAAATGATTATTCTTATTTTATTGTGGACGAACAATAGTTCCACGTGGTAGAGCCACGCAGCAACTGTATAATAGCTGCAGCGCCGATGGGTCGGCTTGACCAACGAAGGAACAGGCTTGCACAAAATACCAGCGTAAACAGCATATTATTTCTCATGTGTTTCGTAGGGTATTGACGACAACCGTTCTACCAGTGTCGACAGGGGTGACAACGTATTCCATTATAAAAAGATAGACTGAAATGAAATTTTCTTTTAACTTGTAGCCAAAATTTTACTAATAAAACATCTTAAAAACAAATTTAATATAAAATCACTATTGAATTATTCTAGCTGCAAAATCATTCATTACTAAATCCCAGACCTACTTAGAAAATCAATTGATGCAAATTTTAGCACCTTAGCGATTCAACAAACGCGAAAAACTCTTTCCCACAGGTGATACTACCTACTCAGAAAACTCGCCCCATACATAAAACCTGTATAATTATCATCCATTCTACTTATAAACTTTCATAACGACCTATACGTCGGCTTAACCTCTACTTTCGGGGCTGGGGGTGTTTGGGGGGTAGCCCCGGGGGTTAGCGCCCCCACGTCTTATAATGGGAGTCTAAGAAAAACGGGTGTACGCTTCGGAATAGAAAACGCTCCTTTGGAAATAGCTTCGGCGGAAAGCTGGCGATTTATGCGTGCTACGGGATACGCCGGGAAATATCCGTGAAGCGGATTTTTAATGGCGCCATTGTTTCTATTTTAAGCGCGGCGTGCGAATGGAATACTCAAGTTTGTGGAATCTTGTTGTTTGCTTAATGTTATGTGCTTGTAGCAGGCGTGCGTGTTGCTGATAATGACCCGGTTAAATTAAATCCGTATATAATATTCTATTTTGTTTGTTAGAACCTTATTATGTTGTATAATGTTGTATTCAAGAAAGGTCATTTATTAGATACTATAATCATAATTTACCTTGAAATAGTTATATTGTGTGCTGGCTCCACCAATTTGTTATTTTACGAACGTAAGTGCCATTGACATAATAAATTTAAAAAAATATCAGTAGAAGCTATTGCTTGATCACGATCGTAGCACTGAACAAAGCGACAGTAACCTAAGGGTCAAGGGTGAAAAGTGCTAAACTAAGAAGTCACGAGTTCGAATCCGACATTCGACTGATATTGCAATTCGAAGTATGAATGATTAACTTGAATACAAAAAATGTTATTTTCGGTAATACTTATTATGTTAGCCAGGAGGATTTTACAGCTTCAACGTTAATACAGCCGTTGCAGCCTAGGGAATAAGCGCTTGTCTTATAAATATCAAACTAAGTGTGATAAACAGGTTCGATCCCTACCGGCACCACTGAGTTTTCATAATTAATAACGTACTAGTTAGCTGTGCAAGAAAACGTGCATGCATATTATGTTTGCCAATACACAATTAGGCAATATGGCGGACACTGTTCAAAATTCCATTCACATCATCTCGTTGGTTGGCAATCCCGCACCGTTCGTATGACTTAGAATTTCCTGCTACACACGACCATATTGTGGAATTTAACCGTTACAAGAATATGTAGATTTCTTCAAGGAAAGAGTTTATTCTTTTCTAAAAGGCTGCCAACACCTGCAAGTGCTCTGATAATGCGGATGAGTGGTGGCAGCAGCCACTTACCTCTAGTTCTATAACTTAACCTCGCCCCAAAATTTCTCATAAATAAGAGTAAAGCCTTTGCCTTGCAATAGGGATGTATTAAGGTTGTTACTTTAACAGTATTGCGAATATTCTTTTCATTTCTTTGCTTAGTTTCTAAGTTTTAGTGTTGAAGGAATAGCTTAATAATTTTATTCTTCAATTATACGGCGGACATAATAATATATTTTAATGCTCAAAATTTAATTTAATCACAACATATTATAATATCTATGTAGATACCACACGCTTCTTCTAACGCAATCAATAGAAGAGTAGCCATAGTCGGACCGGTCCAGTGAATGAACCTCTATGTAGTAACTTGTGACTACATAGAGGTCAAAAAATAATTAAGCGAAAATAAGAAAAGCGAGTAGCCTTTATTTTTTATAATTTGATTTCAAGTTCCTTCCTAATATTTAAGATATGGGTATAACACGCATAGAAAATAAAAATATATATTTTTCGGATTCGTGTTTTTTTCCAGTGATTCTTTTCGGACGTCTAGGTTGAGATTCCCGCGGAGAGTGTGTGGTACTAGAACATGGTTATAAGATGCAACAAATTCTCTCTATTGGACCCAGATTTTGAAATGATTAAGTGGTACAAATGAAGTGCCAGTTCAAATCATCGTTAGGCACAAGCTATCTCTAATTGCTTACTAGAGTTAATGTAGAATATTTTGCCCGTCACGCTGCTACAGTCCATATTGGCGGACTACACCTGTCTTTTGAAACATTTTTTGAAAATTGAAACTTATTTTGAAACAAAAATACATTGTCGGCTTAAAACATTCATAATGTGAATGTCACAAGGGACGCATAGAGAAAAGTTTTGTTCATCCATGTAAATAGAAAAATTGAGAGGCATCGTTATAATATCGTTGATTTTTTATTATTTCTCTGTTCCATTTTTTCGTTTCGAATATTTAAGAAAACAATGATTTTGATTTTGTTTCACAATTTCCAATATTGTAGTAACATACTTCGTGCATAAAATTTGAGTGGCAAAAGTGATCAATCTTTCCATGTGAATACTGATATAAAAAAATATCTATAGTATATATATAACTCGCGAGATGGTGAACAGCGTCACAAGTGCAAATGATATTGTGCTGGTACTATGATTACTAATCCTCCTTCCATATGTGGCAATTATTGACTATTATTTACTACAGGAGAAGCTATATCCGGACTGGCGCCACCATTTAGTGTATACAAAGAAAAAAATGCAGCACTGCTATCGTACTGTCACTGTGTTAACGCTGCACCGCCGCGCCGCCGCGCCGCCGCGGGACTATTTTGTGTTATAAAATTGTATGTATATAACACAACGTTTAATATAAAGACACCAGCGCAGGTTTTACATGTTCACAATATATCGTATTTTTAATTTATCATAATAGGGAACATCGATTCTAAATTATTGATTAATTTAATGCAAGAGAGGAAGATGTGGGATAACATCGAAGAATAGGTATTATAAAGAAAAAAAAACTCAATTTAAAATGTTTATTATTTTGTTCCCGGTACTATTTGATATTACTACTATAGACACTCTAATCTATGAACAAAATAGACGTCGGTACAGTTCTGACTTTGTTTGTATACTGGACGGATTGCCGTATTACTTTCAACGTAAAAATTCTCGGTGACTGCGACTTCGACACAGCTCCGGTGCGGTTTGGACATAAACACATTGCGGTATGGTTCAACCGCGACTGCGGCTGAAACCCATATTCTCTACTGACGCCTTACGGGTAAATAAACAGGTAAAATACATAAATATGTTTAGACATTAAAATGATAGCGAATACCTCAACAAATATATAATAATAACATCTTAACAAAAATAAAAACACAAATTACCTACCATGCTTTTAGCTAATAAATAACACAAATGACATGCGAATACGCGGCTTCGGCGCTTTCCATTATAATAAATTCATAATAATAGATATGCGTTAACAAAGAAATTTTAATGAATAGAAATAAAAAATACATAAGAACTTAATTACTAAGTTATGCATGCATTAACACCTGCTTAATTCCTGTGTAACTGCGAGTTCTTATGATATAGCTTCATTTTACGCTCATAAAAATAAGTTTATCGAGTATAGTGCTTTATTATTAAATGTAATAACAAATCGGCTAACACCACTGGCTTACACGCCATGTGATATGTTACTTCCGCATTCTTTGGGTAGATAATTAGCTTCAAATGTCATAGATGCGTTGTCACCTACTAACCCAAAATACCTCACAGCCCATAATCGTACCTTCAAATCACACACACAGCAGTAACACAGCAGTAGGCACCAATCCAGACGAACTGACAGGCGGAATATGATTTTTACCTTCTACTGAAAACTACAAGCAGTATTTTAAAGCGTTGTATATACCTAGTCGGCTGGTTATATATATTTAGAGGGTAATCAGATAAATAAAATCCTGTGGTTATTTTGATAAATGCGTCCCTTACTATTTTTTTTCATAAAATAAGGTTGACCGATGAGCACACAGTCCACCTGGTGGTAAGTAGAGACTAAGGCCCATAGATACTTATATCTATACTCGATTAAGATCGAAACTGCATATGCGTTATCTCCCATGAGCAGTGAGACAATGCGCATAATAAGAATACCTCGTTACTAGTAATAACGGTGTCCGGTTCGAAACATTCACCATTTGAAACACAGCAGCTTGCATTTCACGTTGATATTCGGTGAGAGCGTGGTCCGTCCCCGGTCGAGCCAACCCACTCATGCCGCAGTCATAATATAGATGCAGAATGGTTCTACCACGTATGAATTGGATGACGTTCTAACCTTACTTAATATACCAATTTAAAGCATCATATGTTATTACTTTAAAGTGTCATTGATTAAGCTACGTAATTTTTTATTATGAAAATTAACCCTTTCGCTGCCCCGTGTACTACATATGGGTCATTGCTATTGTCTTACAATTGTGTTTAAAAACTCGACAGTGAAAGTATTAAAGTAATATTTGATAGCGCTATGTGAACTTATGTTGAACCATTGAATGCAGATTAAATATTAGTCATTATTATAAGGTAAACTATATTTATACTCAAACCTGCTATGCCAAGTTGATTCTGTGGATTTAAAATTGATATGCGGATTTATAATTGACAATTAATGTTTTCCTGAATAAGGGACAGCGGACTCGTCTAGATTGCCAACTATAATTTTATTAAAAACTTTAAAATGTACCCTATTGATTTAGTAGTCAAAGATTCATTGTTTATAATAATAAAATAATACATCAGGAAAGTTTTTTTTTTAAATTAATAATAAATTTAAAAAAATGCGTATCTTGTTAAGTTTTAATAGAGCCATAAAAATAATTAACGTTCGTAAACATCATAGTCACCGTTCAAAATTACAAAAAACTGAAACTTTAATCTATTTTCGATTATTGTAGGCAGTGAGACGTCATATCTCTTCCAGAAAAGAAATAAAAACGCCAAAATAATGAACTAATAACATACCGGCAGCGTTCGACCTGAAGTTCTAAAGCCACCGAAAGCAAAATATATTACTAAGCAAGTAACACGTCGTTCCGACGCTATAATGAACATGGCTCCCCTTACCGGGTGCCCATTAATCAACCCCCTTGCACCCGCGCACCTCTGACTTCCCTTTCTCCATTTAAAAAAGCACCCCGCTACCCCTCCCGGTTAGAATGTTTCCAATTCATCACGAAACCCCGCCCTTGACAACTCTATACGTGTATGCCGCGAACCGAAAGTTCCTTACCGCATCGCTTTGTATACAGTCATGGCGGCTGGCTACGAACTTTCAAACATGGAGTCCATTGCTGGTTTTATAAAGAATTGTTTAGGATCGCAATGATTTTCGTACTACCGACTGTTTTTTTATGTCTGATATCGTGCGACGGCCATTTCAACTATATTTTATTTATAGTTATTTTCATGTGTATTGGATATTGTTTGAAGCTTTTCTTATTTTTGTATCAATTTAGTTCATAAGTTGTTTTTTTTTTATAGGATAAGGTGACAAACGAGCACACAGTCCACCTGATGGTATGTGGTTGCTGTGGCCCATAGGCATCTACATCTATCCTCGTTTGCGAATCAAAATGCAGATGCGTCGTCACCCGTGAGGACTAAGATGGAATACCTCTTTTCCAGTAAAAAGGGTCTCCGGTTCTCTACACTCACCATACGAAACACAGCAGTGTTAAGCTGCTATTTTACGCTGGTATTCTGTGAGAGCGTGGTCCTTACGCGGTCGAGCCGACCCATTCGTGCAACAACTATAGTTTTAATATAGCTGTGCTGTAGCATGGCTCTACCACGTTTACCACGTTTTTATATAATTGAAGTAACAAGTCAGCAGCGCACCTGACAATAAACGACGACTGAAGGCCTGAAGGCCTTGGATACCGGCAAGCAACTTAGCCCAAACAAAACAGATGCATTCCCACAATTGAGGACTAAGATGGAATGCCTCAGCCTGTAATTACAACGGCTCTTTATATCCTTCAAACCTGAACACAGTAGTGCATACACTGCTATTTGACGTCAGAAATATGTAAGAGGGTGGTGTCCACTCCGACAAACTCTTAGACAAAAAAATTAGTTCTAACATCCAGTGATGATTTTTAATGAAGTAGGTATGCAAATTAAGAACTTGCTGCCCATTATACTTTGCCTACCAAGTCAGTACCAGCGTTATGCGGGCGCAGTTTAATTGTTTGGCACATTTAGCGCATATAAATTAGAATTCATTGCCGCCCACTGAGCTCGATCTCAGCGAACACGAATAAATACCTCCTATGGATGTTTATACGTCCATTATTGAAATTCACAATGCGAAATGCTTTACGGTGAAAGGGTAAGTGTTTGAGAAAGAAAATTTAATCAAACAGTCAATTTTCTGATACATTTTATAAATTGTGCAGTTTCAAATACACTATCATTACAAGCCCTACCAAGTCTACTGCAGAACATAATATGCCAAAGTACGAACTATTCACAAACGTTACTATAAATAATTGTGTAATAATTATACTTAAAAATAATATATTGTTAATTAAATTGTTTTTGAATTGTGAAAAGTATTTGCTATTGAAAAATAATTTCATTTGTTTAAGCTACAAATGAAACAAAGGAAAATAAGAAATGCCTTAACAAATTTAGCCGTCGGAAATTATTTCTGTATGACCTCGCGCAACACAAGCAGGAAGAAAATAAAACAAATTTATGTCGTCAAATACATTTCTGAATAACAAAGAAAGCTTGTTTGAAAATGATAAATATTCTTTTATTAGGGCTTTAAAGTGTATCTTTGAATGGATTTTTTTTTTCAAAACGGACTTTCTCTCCGTATAAATGAAAAAAGAGTACTTACTAAATTGAACTTTCGATGTTTCAAATTTTAGAAATGAGATAACATAATAAAACAAAAGGGGTACCTATTTTACCTATTTCTGTCACTAAGCACCACCCTAAGGACAGCAGCTGTATTCAGGGTACTTACTGCTTGGTAACGCGACAGGAGATTTCTTTGTCTGAATGTGTTTGTAGGTGTGGGAAGGCACATAGCCCGTGTGTCCCAGTTATTATAATTATAGTTAAATGCATGAAATAAGTATACATTTTAATATTGAAAATGAAGCTTTATAACAAAAATGTACTGGTAATTTTTACTTATACTATAGTTATATAGAGCATAGGTTTTACCTTATATTACGTCATAGTGGTGGTGTTTGCTATAGTGGATATTTGCTATAGTTCTCGTGGTTGCTGGGTAGCAGCTGCAGTTTTTATTATTTTGAGTTGTTATCAGCAACATACTGCTGCGCATCTTCTGTTTTGGTTTCCCCTCTGTCGTATAATGACACCCGCAGAATGATATGCGGCGGCGTATTTTTTAGTTGTCTGTATGACAATTGAAAATATTTCCTAAAGAAAACATTATGTTCAAAAAATTATTAAACCATAAAACATTGTTATAAGTTTTTGGATTAAGCAAAAATCCTTTTTCGAATAAATTGACAAACCAGCAATTCTACAGTCCATTGGAATAATTGAAAACATTTATTTGTTCTCATTGTTTTTTATTTTAACGCACATTACGACCCGTTTCTCTAAGGGTTTATGAGTACCTATACCTTTTTATGAGATTTTTATGTAAGTAGAAACTGCCTTCATTTACAAGGCCTATAGCGCGGTAATTGATATTATTTTAAAACAACTATTTCATCAGCTTTTGCTAACGCCATCTAGCAGCTGATATGAGTTATGGAGTTTAAATAACACTGATGGACATAAATTGACCAATCGACAATTTTTAAAAGTTTTATATTATGTAGTTATTTTCAACCCCCTAAATTGTGTGTGATGGGGGGGGGGGGGGGGTAAAATAGTTGTAAGACTCATAATATATTTCTTAGTATATCTTGAAATATTTCCAGGAATTGATACTTCCAAGTAGTATGATTTCAAAATATCTTTAAGTCGGACCATGTATCCTCTTATCCAAGATTGACAGGCTGATAGGCGATTTCTGCAACGGATACCTCACTGCTCCTCCGGCACCGCCATCAATCGAATGTAGATAAATCATCTCTTATAACACTTAATGATATAGTTTGGTATATACCTATCGCCTTTTTAGTGATGGCTGATAGATAAATTTCAGTTATTGTGACGGAAAATTGTTTGCTTAGTAAAAGTAAAATGAAGAAAAATTATAAACAGTTAAGATAGTATTTTTTATTACTTTTAAGTAGGTAGTCATAATTAAATTTAAGATTTTTTTTTTATTAAGATTCATCTTAATTTAATTTTCATCTCGTACCAAAATAACTTTCGCACCATCTACCAATCGCGTCTAAACACTTTCTGTAATGAACCCGATTGCAAGTTCAACCGGTAAATTTGTTGAACGCTATTTGCTAATCCGGGTTTTCAAGTTACAGAAGATATATTTGGAAGTTTATAATACTTTTTTATCAATATTTGTGAGCAATGAGGTATTACAGTGACGTGAGGTATTACAAGTATTGAAAAAGAGTTTTCAATACTTGTAATATTACCTATACCTATGTCTCATTCGTGTGCAATATTTTTCTTTTTAAAAAGCGTTATCCCCACACTAGGGTTTTCTCATGCATTGTGGAGGCAGTTTAAATACATACATTGCAAAAGGTCAAACATCCAAAGCCGGTATAATTAATTGTATCCCATACAAATACTTGTTCCGTGCGGGATTCAAATGCAGCTCAATACTAAACCATAATGCTAAATAAAAATAATAAAACATAAAGTGACCCAATGTCACGAAGCCGTCAAAACTTTTTCTCAACGCTTTTTTGCATAAACAGATAGTATATTAGAGGTAGAAATTCAGCTGTCTGACAGAAAGATATTATTGTCTGTTGCACAGTTAGCTTATTTTTTCTACTGTTATTCACCAAAGAGTTAAGCAATAGATTTGTTTTTAAGGAGTATTTTAAGTAGACAAGACTGAGAGAATATTTTTATGTATCGAGGTTTTTATTAACTTCAACCAAGAAGATACAGTCATCGTCATGACTTGCAAGATGACATGCATCTTCAATATAGTTCCTTTGGCAATTTCTCCTGGCTGGTCTATTTTGGAATTCTAGTCTAATTAGAAATTCCAGACGGGAAACTTTTTATTTCGCGATATGTAGCGCAACAAAATGTTCATGTGTAAAATAGCGTATCGTGACGGCGTTAAATAATCCACTACTCCATATCATCGGAGTTCTGCAGCATCCACTGATAACAAGTTACTAGTAATAGAAAAATTCCTGGGTTGGCAGTCCCCCTGTCAATTATGGCAACTGTGGCAAGTATCAGAATGCTATCTATGAGAGGTCTACAAGTATGTACAGCAGGGGATATTTGATGCGATGTAATGTACGAATAAAGAGTATTATATATAATTTTAAATAAAAAATTTTGTACAACCGACTTCCATATAAATTATTAAGAATAACTCAAAAACTATTGATCGTACCTCGATCAAATTTATATGAGACCACATGTGACGCACCAGCTTTCAAATAGAAAAAAAATCATCGAAATCGGTTTATCTAGTAAAATTTTATGAGGTAACACACATAAAAAAAACATACAGTCGAATTGAGTACCATCTCCTTTTTGAAGTCGGTAGAAAAACTAACATGCCTTTGGCTCAATCTAAGTAACACAACAAAATAAGAGAAATATAAGAGAAAATAAGAGTATTACGTGAGTTATTTTTATAATATTAACAATTTAAAAGTTCCGTTCGTCGCTTACTAATCAGACCAAAGGGTAAGAACAGCTCTAGTGTGGGACTAGTTTATTTGCAATAAAGAAAGTGGAATCTCGATTTGCGCTCCAATTACCGGGATATACGCGGCAATCTTGGTGACGTGTTGCTTAGTCCCCGGGACAGGCTGGCAATTATACATATTAGAATTGCCGCCCCCATCGGAATATACGCAAACCTATACCTACCGCTACTGCTCTATAAATTGACGCCGCGCTTTTCTGGTTTTTAAAAGGGTAAAATTGTATACCTTTATAGATTTCTTTTCGCATTTTTGATAATTAATCAGACGTTACTATGCACTTATCCATTATATTCATTATAACTCATTCATTGATTTTTCACAACCTTTCAAAGTCCATATCTGAACATAGGTCTCTCAAAAGATTTGCTCATAAGGGGAATATTTTCCATGGTTGCCACGCATGGCAGGCGGGTTGGCAACTGCAGTTATTTATGTTCTAGTTGTTATTCAGTCGCTGCTTCCAATCTACTGTTTTGTTCTCCTCTATAGTCTCTCACGACATCCACGAGACTATATAGGTTAGTGGATATTCTTAAACCGCCACTACACGGTGAATGCATTATATTCCTCGTTAGTATGCATTATACTCAAAGTGAGAAAATTATCTAGCTACGATCTGCGTGCAAATATGGTATGTAATACCGCCTAGTTCGAAGAGCGCCTTCTTCCCTTAACAGTTCATTTTTAAACTTGATAGTAATATGCACTTATTGAATATTTCATGCGGCCATTAGTTATTTAATGTTGTCATCTTAAATTGTATGTTTTATCGTTTTAAAATAATGGTCATAGATTCTTTTGAACATGATAATTTTAAAATATTTTACAACTAAACTTGAATGATTGCGTTCTCTAAAATAGAATTGTGAATGAAAACTTATGACGGTCTCATTCACAGTCGTGTAGTACTGGTATAGTTTTATATAATTTAGAGAATTAGAGTTTTATGTGAACAGTAGCTAAAAGATTTATAGCCGCTTAGTTAGCGACGTAATTTTGGGTTGTTTTCATTGTTGAATGTTTTATCTTTTTCTTTTAATTATTATTATTGAATAAAGTAACAAAATAAAATAACCTTTTGTGAGAAGGCAGTAAAATTTGAACTATGTTTTTTATTTATAGAATTTAGTTGTAAAATAAAAAAATAAAAAAAATTAGAGAGCCATGCTGCAGCTATATTATGGTTATAGCACGAATGGGTCGGCTCGGAAAAAGACCCGGGGAAAGACCCTTTTTACTGGAAACGAGGCATTCCATCTTAGTCCTCACAGGTGACAACGCATCTGCATTTTGATTCGTAATACAAGATAAATGTAGATGTCTATGGGCCACAGCAACCACTTACCATCAGGTGGACTGTGTACTCGTTTGTCACCCTTATCCTATAAAAAAAATCAATTTAAAATTAAGTAGTAACTATTGATAAAATGGTGGATAGAGTTTTGTTCATTAATATGTTTCGGGAATAACGTGTTTTCATTTTACAAAGTGGACTAAATATGTAATTTATCTTAAATGGTAATCATCATGTTACTAAATAATTTTAGCTCTTATCAATGAAGGGTTGAGCATTAATATGTTAAAATTAAATATAAATTTAGATATAAACCAGGAAAAATTATCACATTTTATGATAACATGTTCAATGTCTTTTTTTAGGATAAAGGTACCTTGTTTCCAGTAAAAAGGGTCTCCGGTTTTCAACACTCACCATACAAAACACAGCAGCATTAAACTACTTTTTCATGCTGGTATTCTGTGAGAGCCTGGTCCTACCGCGGTCGAACCGACGCATTCGTGCTACAACGATAATTTAGCTGCAGCGTGGATCCATCCGATATAAAATACGTCTCGCTTGCAACAAACAACTTTATTGATACCTGAAATATATGGCATAATCAAGAATTTTAATATTTAGTAATTTTACAAATTAATAAAATAATTTGTGTTATGTGCATAATATTTTTTGACAGTTCGGTGGAGTAGTGCATGAGTAATAATTAGCAGTTAAGCATTGAGTTGAAATGAGATGAGCGTCGCTCGTTCTAATCCCGGAAGAATAGTGTTTTGTAAGGCCTACAAATAAGTTATTAATAATAATGCCTTAATTATATTGATCCTGGACCAATATAATTATTTGTGTGAATTTTGTATATGTAATGCTCCACGATGGAAGTGAAAATGCTGATATAACGTTTTTAAGGAATAAATCAATAAATAAAAGTTGTTTTCCACTAAGATTTAAATAGTAAAAGTTATGTAGTCGTTAAATATCAATGATATTATAAAAAATAATATCATTGTTAAATATTTCATATATAGACAAAATGGTCACATAAATCTATAAAACGTTTAAATATTTAAATACAGCTATATTATTCCACCAAATTGTTGAAAACGCACATTTTCTTAAGTTCTGGCAGGCGGCGTCGGCACGGGCGCTCTCCTCACTGCTCCCCGGGGCACCGTACACCAGTTTGCCCGGCATATCTTATTGCTCTTTTGTTGATTCCCCGGATCGTTAGTTTCTTCGCTAGGGGTCACCGGGCTTAGGACCCAGCGTCACGGGATACACAAGGTCTATTCGTCTACATAAAAACGGATTTGTTTGGTCATAGCAATTGTGTTGGCGATAGTGAATGTGAAAACTTTTAAAACATCGCCCGAAAGTGAACATTAAAATATAATCAGTTGATTAAAGCTGTATACATAAAAGTTAGGTAAAGTTACAAGGTATTTAGGTACACTCCACTCCTGGGAACAGGCATTTTGTCATTTCTGAGAGCGTTTTAGGACAGGAAAGTATCCAACGCGAAATTACAATTTTTGGTGTTGTAACTCACCACTAAAAACTGTTAATGATTTTATTGGAGTTGAGCTACCACAGAAATGTATATACATACTATGTCCAAAACTCTACTTAAAATTAAACAATTTTTTACCACAGATACCTGTAATTGTAAATCTTAGAAATTACTTTACAAGTGATAATGTCAACGTGGCGTTAGGGTACAACTACTAAACGCTCTTTGTACATTCATCTTCCTATAATATACGATATATAGAACTGAAACCCATAGGTATTATTAAAGTTATTTAATTGCAGACATTCAATCTGTATAAAGATTAAATTTATCCACTAGGTGGAGGCCTGTAGATCAATTTTACATAAGTACATGGTAGAGCTATGCTGTAAACATTATAGTCTTAACACGAATGAGTTTGCACAACCGGGGAAACATCACGCTCACACAGAATACCAGCGTAAAATAGCAGCTTGATGCTGCTACATTTCGTATGGAGAAATGAAACCCTTTTTTCTGGAAACGAGTATTCAATTTTATTCTTAGGGGGTGAAAAGGCCTCTGCATTTTTATTTTTAAGTAAAGATAGTTGTAGACGTCTATGGGCTACAGTATCCACACTGAAACACACACACACACACACACACACACACACACACAAAGAGAGAGAGAGAGAGAGAGAGAGAGAGAGAGAGAGAGAGAGAGGTGGTATTTTTTTAATTTTAAAAGATGACGTTTAAGTATGAGTACTTACTTTCACTTTATTTAATTCATTCTATTTACTAATTATTCAACGCACTCCAGCTGAGACTTATCTAAAGGATTAAAACATTCAAATCAAATAGTCTGCAATTTTACAGACGGGGTCGTCCCTTGTGCAAACGACCCTTGTCTTGTTTATTCATCCGAAGAAAAAACTTGTTTTGTTTACTCCCCTCTCGGGGGTAGGGAGGTAACGGAAAACGCTGTGGAAACAAGTTCGCCGATTTACTGCAACCCCGAGAAGATATTTTTGCTTGTTTTCTAATAGTAAATCTAAAGAGACAAAGTATGTCCCCGGAAAGTTTTCCTTTGTTAACCTGGAAAGGCAATGAGCGGGTTAGTAGCGGGTAATTTTTTATCTTTTCAAAAGTTACAGTCTTGATTATGTTTTATGCTATCAAACTTATACATAGCATCACGGCTGTATTCCCCAAAGGGTTAGCAGAGTCCAAAGAGCAGTGAGCTATTCAGATCACGTTTAGCCAAAAATATGGGTTTAAATAGAAAAATACAAGTTACAGGTGGCCAACACCTACATAACCACAAACCGAAATAGGTATCTATCGAACCCAATAGGTAAGTATGTAACAACAACACACCGGCACATTCTTTTTTGTTATATTTCTCACGTAACTTCAAACATGGGACGTATGAATCCCAGGCCAAAGTGGGACAAATTTGTGTTAATAGTGCTATTATTGTCTGAAAGCTAGGAGTAATAAAAATAATAGCAATAAAATTATATAATTTCATTGCTATTATTTTTATAATTAAATAAATACAGCAACTACCAGTTATTTAACTTTCTTATATTAATTTTCTTAATAACAAGATAATGTACCAGATTCCTAGTGTTAAATATACAACTAAAATTCTCAAATAGATGTGGAGAATTTCAAACGGTTTTCCAGTCATATAACAGTCTCAGGGTAGCCTAAAATCCAGTCTGCCTAGCTAGAGAATATAATGAAACGACACCCCCGTCTAAGCCGGTCCCGACTCAACGCCACACAAAGTTCTGCTTTACACCGGTGCTCAAAGTGTTCATTACTTCAATCCTAAAATTTATCAGGATTAGTGCACCGCACAAGTACTTTAATTAGCTTATAGAGATTTTAATTAAAATTTGGTGCACAGTTAGCTTGAGAATATATTAATTTCGAAACTAAAAGCATTTGAGATCAGTTTTGGTATAAAATTTTGTACAATATATATAATAAATAAAGTTAGTGTTTATATAATAAAACTTTCGTAGCAATAGCGACTATTGTTTCGTACATTTTGGTATCGTAAATTGAAAAGAATTGATTATTGCCACGTTATTAATCATAAGATACATAATGAAGATAATGATGATGAAGATATTTTAAATATGACTTAAAATCTTATATATGAAAGTTGTATTTTTTAACGTCTACAAATTTTAAATTACGTTAATTTTTAACTTTATTTACTTTTAGTTGGTTTGTTTTTAAATTAAATATAAAAAATACGAAAAATGAACATCAAAGTACCTTCTATTTTATCTTTCATTATTTTAACTTTATGGTTCTTATTTACTATGATTTTTCATACAATATTAATAAATATTAAATTAACGATTTCAAAAAACGTCCTATATGTACGAACTGTATGGGCGGTGCGTCCTGCAATAGCAGATCAGGCAATTCACAAATAATAAGTGTAGTTTTTTTACCTCACCCTCACTATTATTTGTTATTTAGTAAAGTTTTAGTAAGTTTTATATAAACTTATTATTGTAGAGTAATGTAGGTAATGTTTAAGGATGTAGTACTAAATTCATAAATAAAATATATGTATTCATAAACAAACATAAAATATATATATTTCTAAAATTTTCCTTATTTGTTACAATGTGAAAGAAAGTGAGTACAAAGTTTATCAAGTTATACAAAAATATTTAATCATCAAACTAACCTAGAAAGTTTGAGTATCGCTGCGTCATGTTATGCCACCCCGGAGCTACCCTTTTTAAGGGGATTTCTTTATGTTGTGAGAGCTCATTCATAGCGTCCATCAGGACGATTCCAAACGTCGTTACGGTTGCGGGAAATGTAGCGAAATCATCGCTTCACTGCCGCGCCGTCGGTGTACGGACATATTGTAGGTACCTACCTACTAACCGTTCAAATTACGTTTGATTCAATTTGGGACTTCGGCTTTGCGAAAACACTGAGTAATTTGGTTCAAATGTATTCTTTTTCCTTATATTTGACAATTTGCTTTATTTAGATGAGTAAGCTTTTATATTCTTCCTTTTTATGGTTCCGTACCCAAGTTTAACCAACGGGACCTTATTACTGCCTCCACTGTCGGTCCATCTCTCTTTCAGCTCGCTCATCCTCTCGCTCTCATAATCCGTAATAGGTAGACAGTTGAAATTTTCACAGAATGTGTATTTCTGTTGCCGCTATAACAAATATACTATATAGCTAATACAAATAATAAAAATAAATATAAAATTAAAGGGTCCCCCTTACTAGAAACGTGTTGTACGATGGTACGGGACCCTTCATGCGTGAGTCCGACTCGCTCTTGGCCGGCTTTTTTATATGTTTTGTAATTGACAAACGTATTAACTGTTCACTTGATGTTATGTTACTTGCCTATGGATACCTATAAAATTTTTGCTTATAGGTGTCCATAGGCAAGTAAAAAAAGAAGGTTACAGATGATGTCACCCATAGGGACTACGATGGGATGCCTCAAAGCCTTCTATTATAAGTTTATTTATATTTTTATATTATAAGTTAAGTTTGCGCGTTTACCGCTAAAAAGAACCCCTTTGTCGTATCTCCTCAGTTTCAAGGTACTCCCCTTGTTGCCTCAGCCAGTATCGGAATCCTCGGCGTCGACATATCGAGTGACATGCAGTTTCGTAGTCACTTGGAAGAGAAGGCCAAATTGGCCTCCAAAAAGCTTGGCGTGCTCAGCAGTGCGGGACAGTATTTCATGCCAGCTCAACGCCTGCAACTTTGCAAGGCGCAGGTTCGGCCTCACATGGAATACTGTTCCATCTCTGGGCTGGGGCTCCCCAGTGCCAGCTCCTTCCACTTGACCTCATCCAGCGCAGAGCGGCTTGAATCGTCGACGACCGAGTCCTTTCCGATCGGCTCGACTCATTGGCACTGCGAAGAGATGTTGCATCTCTGCATTTTCTTTCGCATTTACCATGGGGAGTGCTCTGAGGAATTGTTCGGATTAATCCCAGCCGCCAAATTTCACGACCGCACATCGCGGCAGAACTCCCGATACCATCCACACCATCTGGATGATTGGCGGTCCACCACTGTGCGATTTAGAAGATGTTTTCTTTCTCGCACAACTTCCTTGTGGAATAGTTTACTAAAATATACTACTAACTACTTAAATATACTTACTTATACAGACTCAGCACCGACTTCAGAAGTTATTATATGGAAATCAATTTCTACGGTTTTTTTTTTAGATTTCTAGTTTTGTTGTGCAGTTAATCGCAAAAAAGTAGTATTTAGAATCTAGTGGGTGGCCTTTAATATGTAAATACCAATCAACGACTTCGATAGATGGTCAGCGTACGAACCGCCTAAATATCTTTATCCCCTTGTCGTTTAACTTTAACCACGTATCCAAATTACCTTCTACGCAAAATTAAGTCATCTTGACACAGGATAGTTTTTCCTCGAATACAGGAACATGAAAACGACCCAACGCGCATTTTCTACGTTGAATTTTTTATTATAATTTAGCTACTCGGTATCTTTTAGAAATAAATATCGTCAAATAGACAACATTATCAATGTTTCTGTTATCATTTATATTATTTTTCTTTCTCAGTCCGTAACAGTTAACTTCTAGAACCGGGCCGTTCGTATTCTAGTAAAGATTTAAAATTGATTCTTTTAGATTTGAAATACTTTTCACACTCGCACTCACACTTTGGATGCTGACTGCTGGCCGGATGAGGAAGCACAAGGTCACTCAGCGAGCTATGGAAAGGGCTATGCTCGGAGTTTCTCTGCGTGATAAACTTAGAAATGAGGATATCCGCAGTAGAACCAGAGTGACCGACATAGTTCAACGGATTAGTAAGCTGAAGTGGCAATGGGCCGGCCATATAGCTCGAAGAACCGACCACCGATGGGGAAAAAGGTTCTCGAGTGGCGGCCTAGTACCGGTGGACGAAGTGTAGGGCGTCCCCCTCCCCCACTAGATGGAGTGACGACCTGGTAAGATATGCTGGAAGTCAATGGATGAAGGTGGCTCAGGACCGTGCTTTGTGGCATTCCTTGGGGGAGGTCTATGTTCAGCAGTGGACTTGTGAAGGGCTGTAATGATGATGATGACTCATACTTTCTGACACTCGAAAGGCGGATTGGTGATTGTGGTACCGGATTTCATATTCCTTTATCGCTGATAACCGTCGCAGGTTTGCTGTTTTCACCCAACTGATACGAAATGTTATCGGAAGCCATGGGGTATTTTAAGCAGTTACTATTATAATTAAAAAATTTCTTAATTTGCTGACTGCTATAAAAAAATAAAGTTACAGCCTATATATGTCCCACTGCTGCCTGTGCTCTCCTCTCCTTTCTGAGAGGGTTTTACCATCATAATATTTATTATAATTTAAAACTAAAAATTTTGTACAATCGACTTCAAAATAAATTATTAAGAAAAACTCAAAAACTATTGGTGAGATCAAATTTATATAAGACCACATATGAAGCACTAGCTTTCAAATAAAAACAGAATCATCGAAATCGGTTCACTCAATAAAAAGTTATGAGGTGACACACATAAAAAACATACACTCGAATTGAGTACCGGCTCTTTTTTGAAGTCGGTAGAAAACTAAACTTCATACTCGTATAAAGTAAAATTGTGTGATTTATGCGGTATAAAAACGAAACACTTATAAACAAAACATCTGCGTTACACAAAACACATAGCTTCCGAATAATGTAATATAAAGTTAATTTAAAATTATAAAGTTTAGAATCGAACGACTTTTTACACTTGCGTGAATAATGCACATTAAATAAAAATAATTTTATAATAGAGTTTTAATACAATAAGAATTTTATAAAAACCCACAAAGAACTAATAGCTGTCGTCAAACACCGACGCTTCGGGAAGTCTACAGTAGGTATGTAAACATGTAAGGAGTTGATAAATCATACTCAATCAGCACAGATTGTCCAAGGATAACTTTCGTAAGAATTGAGAACTGTTTAGTCACGAATCATCAACATTTCAACATCCAAATTTCAATAGAAAAGATGGCTGGGTGACATTAAGATCCTATATAAATAATAAAATTGAATCCACACCTAATATAAGACTTGAAGTAGATAGGTACACTAAACTTAAGATTCCAAAACTGCGTATATCGAACAAAAAATTGATATTTAAAAGCTGAAGGTTTACTTTTTCATGAGGACGTAAAACACTTCAGTCCCTCCACGATCGGAGAGTTAAATCAAGAATTAAAAAATATATAAATTTCGTCGCATAGCATTATTTAAAGTCATTAGTATAATTATGAACAAACTGACAAAACAAACTCACTCCTCGTGATTATCATCAGTGCGTCGGTTGTCTCGAGTTGAGTTGAGTATTACGTTGAGTTGAGAATTGGGTTTATTGTTGGGTTGAGTGTCCTCCCAACTAAATTTCTGTCACAGCGGCCAGTCTCAAAGAAGACTAGCCATTCAGCGCAATACAGAATTATAGTATCCGAATGTATGCGCAAGCACAGGTGCATTCTCTATTCCCTCACAATTATCAAATCGCAATCCGACACGGTCCGTGAGAGCTTAGGCGCAGGACCAATAATTTACACATAATTTAATAGAGTTTCATGTCAAAGCCTTAATTCGTAGACACACTTTGTCTTTGAACTGTTTGGACAGCTGAAACCAGGCCTTTTCTAACTACGACATTAGTTTATTTGCATTTATATCATTTTAAAAGTGATATAAAATTCATAATAAAACAAAAAACTACACAAGAAAAAGAGCATAATAAGGCCTATGATGAAATTTTGTAGGCCTTAATAACCACCGATCAGGTATTTAAGAAAAACCGAATTTAAAACAAATTGACCACGATACGTTACTCAAATCTTCAAGATCAACAAAGCATTTATTCGTAAAGAAAAAGATTACGATTTTAGATAGCTAAGTGTTATATTACAAAACATACCTACGATTTATTTGGACTGATTTTTATTATTGGTGCAGTGCGGTCGCATCTTATGATAGATAATGCAAGTCTGGCGGCAGGACGCGTGTTAGCGCGTCTCTGCAAACTTTTAGAGACATTTTCGTGCAATATGAGTCTGTTATTATCTCTTTAAGTGGGTGCGGTTATTATAAATAGGACTTTTTTATAATTAGGCCTTATTAGCCGACAGGCCTTATTACCCGTATTAGTTTTGTTCCAAGTTAAGTTCCTATTTTAACATAAATTTTTTGAAAAGATCCAGCATCTGGATAAATTAAAGTAAATAATTAAACGAAAGGCATACTTTATAATTTATAAGACCGGAGTAGTTCAAAGACAGTAAGAAAATCGTTGTAACAGTTTGTGGACATTTTGTGGTAAGGAATTTAGTTTTAATAAAGGCCTTCGCAGCCGTCGCTCCGTCGATATTGCACGACGAACACCCACTAATGTTCCGTTTTCATATTACACTCAAGCATTATTACGTATATAGGGTTGTCAGTGTCTTATAGGTACCACAAATAATATAATGAAATTAATTATGTATTTCTTAAGTAAGTAATATCAGCATAAAATAGAATAATATTTATACAATATAGATTACAAGAACAGACAAATTCAGTCGTTTTGTACTGATACTCTTGGAATAACTTATAAATCAATTATTATATCAAAAATTCTTATGGATATTTATAATGAGTATCTTAAATATACTTATGTTCTTATGTTATTTTTGCAAAAAGTATTTATTCTTGCAAGTTGATTCCATTTGTAATCATTTGCCATTTAAAATGAACACATTTTTTTGTTATTCACATAATTAAATTAGGATCATTAATACTAAATTAACTTATAAATCGTCACACGTCACTTATTTTTGCAAGTTGACGATACATGAGCCATATAGTTGCATTTTACGAGCAAAAGCCGTCCGTATAACGCCCGTTAATTGGAACCGCATGTACCCAAACATTTAGTCAAGTCAACCCTCGTAAATGAGGCGCACGAACAAAATAATACAGTTGAGCTGCGGGTCGGAATGACCACCGACTCTCTGACAGAGACGGCAGCAATTAAGACCGGCTACTCCCTACACAGTTAATCCGAAAATACGTGAGATGGGTGATTATTGACTGTAAATGACGTTTACAACGCCACTTTGTTTTCAGAAGCGGAATGCGTGCTAAATACAGATGACAAGTTTCATTCTCATTAAATAAATGTTTATCAATACTAAATTGATAAGATTTTCAATAATAATAATTTATATATATATATATATATATATATATATCGAGTGACGTGCAGTTTCGTGGTCACTTGGAAGAGAAGGCCAAATTGGCCTCTAAAAAGCTTGGCGTGCTCAGCAGAGCGGGACAGTATTTCATGCCGGCACACCGCCTGCAACTTTACAAGGCACAGGTTCGGCCTCACATGGAATACTGTTCCCATCTCTGGGCAGGGGCTCCCCAGTGCCAGCTCCTTCCACTTGACCGCATCCAGCGCAGAGCGGCTCGAATCGTCAACGACCGAGTCATTTCCGATCGGCTCGATACATTGCATTGGCATTGCGAAGAGATGTTGCATCCCTTTGCATTTTCTTTCGCATTTACCACGGGGAGTGCTCTGAGGAATTGTTCGGATTAATCCCAGCCGCCAAATTGCACGAACGCACATCGCGGCAGAACTCCCGATACCATCCACACCATCTGGATGATTGGCGGTCCACCACTGTGCGATTTAGAAGATGTTTTCTTCCTCGCACGACTTCCCTGTGGAATCGATTACCATCAACGATTTTTCCGGACCGATACGACTTAGGGACCTTCAAGAAAAGAGCGTACTCCTTTTTAAAAGGCCGGCAACGTATCTGCAATTCCCCTGGTTCCCCTGGTGTTGCAGTTGTTCATGGGCGGCTGTAGTCACTTACCATCAGGTGAGCCGCATGCTCATTCTCCTATAAAAAAAAATTTATAATAATTTATAATAAAAATTACTCATTGTTTGATGTTCATTATATACATAAAAATTGTATCAAAATTCCTTAAAAATTCAGAAAGAAACAGAGAGCAAGGTAAGCGCCTACATGTTTAAAAAGTTAACAAGTAGAATTCACTGAATATCGTGAGTACCTAATAAGGGGTATAGAACGAAGGCTCCAGTCCGGCACGTCGGCTTTATGGACCGTTAGAGCTACTGAAATCAATAAAAGTGCCGGAATGTACCGCACATGCGCTCTACAGTCGACCGCTCTTACTGACTCAGCTACATTCATTTTATAGCCACTTGTATTTGTGTCTATGACCACTTTGTACTCTTTACTGTTGACGGAGTAAAAAAAGAGGGAAAAAATTAATTGGCATGCGTCGTAAATACCGACGATAACATTAGAGGGGTTAAGAGAGCGTAAAATACAAATACGTTTATGTTAAAAAACTCCGATATAGCAAAATTCATATTGAAAAATATGATAAAAATAAAACTGAGCGACAAGTAATTTTTAACAAATAATTAATGTTTAATTATATATAACAGTCATTCTTCATACAATGTCTGGTTGCAACAGTATTTTAAAAATACGAATAATTAAACATTATAAGGGAATTAAGAGCAATTTTAGATAAATCTTAAATTCTATTGAGAACCGATTTTAAGGCGTTTTTATTTATAACAAAGAGAATGGTCGGTAAATAAGTATAGAGTGACTCCATGCTGTGACTAATAGATGCTGCCCTTGTACGTCATGTACCTATAATTCAGCATTAGTTTTAATTTATTACAAAATGAAGACATATTTAATGCCGCCCACCGAAACCGGTCAATTGAGTGTTTCGAATATAGGAGCGCCAATGTTCAAAGTCACTGATTAAGAAATTTATTCCAACCATTAATTTGTTCGATATGAGTCTTTGAAAATGTTAATTAAGTTCGAATATTTTGGCTATCATTTAAAAAATTCTATCTACAACGTAATTGTTTGATTAATCATATATATAATTTGAAACATTACACAACAAATTTACAATAATGTACTCAGTTACATGTAGAGACAGAAAATAATATGTTACCGAAACGTAGGCCAGAAAAAAACCAAAAACGCCTTAAAATGATTTATCTATTTGAAAGGATTTACAATCGACTTTTATGCGACTTTAATAGCAATCGCGGCCATCAAACTCATTTTTATTGAATCACAACACTGTTAACTATCTTCGGGCCATCAGCATCGTTCCGACAAAGCTGATACGGCCTTTAACGAGAGGGCAATTAATTAAAAAGGCATAAACGCCACTTTTATATACGGGGAGCCTATAAAGACTAACTTTTATATGTCGTAAACGCGATTGTCTAAGGACCCTGACGACTTCGATACTACAGCTTTTGAGAGGGAAAATGGGACGATGTTCAAACAATGGTACTTAAGGGAATATAAAAAGAAGAAACTGCGGTAGAATAAGTGATGGTAAAATGTTGATTTTAGTTAAATATACCTAGTCACTATTAATACTGTGAATATTTTTTCTCGTGATAAATTATAGATCTTCATTTTTAGTAACAATTCGTTGAATTAACTTTTTATATAGATATAATTATTCATCACGAAATCACTATTTAAAAGAGATCATAATTAAGGATAAGATATAATCTAATCTACAAATGTCATATTATCACGATTGTCATCTTAAAATATTTCTTCAAGAACAGGTTTATTTTATACGAATACTAAGGAATTAAATAATGTCGCATGTCGAAAACATAATACTAAATCACATAGATACACAGAGAGAGCGCAAACATCGCATAAAAGCAATTCAGATCAATGCTAGATATCTCCTACGGCGAATAAAAGAGATTTATTTGGCTCCCTGAGAGGAAACTTTGAATGAAAATGGTGAGATTTTTAAATAAACCATTAGAGAAAAAGTTCCGGGCCGTTTGAGGCGGGTTATTGTACTACTATCGAGCGCCATTGTTGACTGCAACATAGAGTTTTTCCAAAGATTTTATAAAAATGGAAGCGGCTAACAAAATTATTCAAGAAGAAATGATTTATTTTTATTTTTATTTTTCATGATCTAACTTTAACCACTTAACTAAGGTAGATAAGTAAGGGAACTTAATTTAGGTAGTAAATACGAACCTGCTACCTAAATTTATTTTTTGAATATTTTACTTATTTTATGATTTTCTTATTTTTTAATTTAAGTAATATTTGGCTACAGTTCTTCACTTTGTTGGCTAGGTTATGGTAATACTGTTTTTTTTTATATCACGGCTTACGAACGTCGTAACCAAACCTATTGCGGCAGCGCTTCAGAACAAGTTTTTGTAAATTCTACCAATAATTGTTCCGGGAGTGGATATTTATCCATGTGCATTTTACTTCTTTTAATAAACAAATTATGCAATGAATCATTTTTGTAAGCTTAAGATAATCGTGTACATGATAGAAGCAAGACAACCAACTGGCAAATCTGCTTACCGAATATATCTGAATTTCGTAACAGAGATATGTAGCGTTTATATTGATGAAAACGTCGTAACTGTAAATTTATTCGACTAAAAAGGAAATTACGTCAAATTTTCTTAACTTACACTAAAGAAATGATAAACAAGCTTACACTTAATTTAAATCTCACACCTCTTCATTGTTATGTATTATGTTGGAGGTGTGTATATGCCCTAGCATTCGTTTACCATCTCTCATCTAATATTTTTTTATTGATTTAAATATAAATAACACTTCTAGTAACATCTTAATATTTTTTTGATCTACGTATCTCATTCCACAGTAGGTGGACATTCGCCTTCCAGTTACAATCTTCGAAATGGAGTGTTTGTAGCTATTAATTTTTATTTTCGACTGCGCCTTTTGATCGTCTAAATTACGAGTATATGACGTTGAGGTTTTTTTTGCAATAATACGTCATTTAATGTATGACGCCGTTTAAACTGAAACGTTTAACTAACAACATGAACTAGTAATAGTGTGTCGCAGTCCATATAACACAACTGCCATTTAATGGTTCTTCGTCGTAATTTAGTATCTGGTCGATGTAATTCAGACTATTGTTGTTTAATTGACTATAGCCTTTATTATTGATATTCTATATGTATATGTTACAGAACTACGTATCTAGGATCTAGAATATCCGATTACTATATCCACGGGTCCTAGTTCAAATGCAGCCAAAACATAAATTTTTGATTATGCTGCATTTTTTCCGTTGCTCTGATACTAAATAATCCTAGTTAGGTGGTTATTCCATACACCCGTATATGATGCGGTAAGAGATAGAGTAAGTGCCTCTGTATTTACACTTACACTTGTGACAATATAGTCTTGTAAGGTTGATAATTTGCGACAGTTTGGAATGACGTTTTTTTAATTTAAAATCGCCGAGAAGAATACCATTATTGTATAAAATATTCAAACATTTAATCTTAATGTAACTACTACTATCGATAATATATTTATATTTAGTAGCGAGCCAATTTAGTCCAGGTTAGTCTTTAATTATCGCTGACATTACTGATTTACTCTAGGCTAAAACATTGTAAGTGAACATGTATAATAGAAAAATTACAAAAAGTCAAAGACATTTTCGTTCCATTGTGAATTGACAGACTACATTTATAGTCTGTCAATTCACAATGGAACAGTTTGGTGAACTTTTCCTTCAACAAAACCTTTCAACTATAGCAAAAAACCCTGAATTGAGACATAATGCTCTATAACCTAATAATAAGTATACAGGTATTTTAATTATGTAAATTTAACAGTACGCGAGCAACACGGGTTCAATCATCGCCGGTACCAATGAATTTGTTAATTGCAATTTTAATTTATTTAGCACTTGTTCGGCGATGAAAGAAAACATCATGAGAAAACCTGCGTATCTGAGAAATAGAAAAAAGTATTTCGAAGACGTATTTCAACACGTATTGGGACAGCGCAGCGGACATTTCCTTGCCCTGAAACCTTTTCAGTATTGAGAGGAGGCCTGTTCCCAGCAGTGGGGCACACCCAAACCTTTCAACTATAGCGAAAAACCTTGAATTGAGACATAATGCTCTATAACCTAATAATAAGTATACAGGTATTTTAATTATGAAAATTTAACAGTACGCGAGCAACCCGGGTTCAATCACCGCCGGTACCAATGAATTTGTTAATTGCAATTTTAATTGATTCACCACTTGTTCGGCGATGAAAGAAAACATCATGAGAAAACTTACATATCTGAGAAATTAAAAAAAAGTATTTCGAAGATGTATTTCAACACGCATTGGAACAGCGCAGCGGACATTTCCTTGCCCTGAAACCCTTTCAGAATTAAGAGGAGGCCTGTGCCAAGCAGTGGGGTGTATATAGGCTGTAATTTTTTTTAAATTAAAATACGATTTTACGAAATATTTGATCAAATAAACATCGATTAAGTGTCTACAACATATGTATCCACATCTATGTAAGAAGTGCACCCAAGAAAAGTCAATACGCACAAATATCGTTCTTTTTCGAATCAAGCAGATTTATTTCGACTTAGGGGGGATGTCGTACGTATTTATTTGTAGAAGCCGAAGTAGTACGTCACGGAAGCTGGGGGTGCCCCGGGTGGCTCGGGGTGAAATGGCAAACACAGGAAACGGATCTGGAGAACTTTCCCGCCGAACCGACTAAAGGGAGATCTCGTATTTTTCATTAGGGTGGCTTTGTAATTTGAAATATATAAGACTTAATTTTTAAGGCGTTATTAAATGAATAAATCTTAAAAATGTCAAGTCAAAAGGTAGAAAAAAAGGCGAATAATAAGCGTTTATTTAATGTAGGAAAAATGGAGTCTTTTGGGATTAGAAAATCTGTTACCAAATATTTTTCCGCTGGTTTAGTGGGGGGTCACTTCTTTAGGTAAAATTCTTGTTACCTTTCATATATGCGGGGGAAGGGGGTAGGTATAACAACCTTGTACCTATTATATTAGACTTTATAAATACAAAACGCAATTCTCCTAAATATAAAAAGCTGACTAAAGCCTGGCGATTGGAGCCTCAGCAAATGTGCGAGACGTCTGGTTTTGGGGCTGACATTCCGTTGCTTTGTAGTAATAGCATAGCTCATATTATCCAGTGGGTGTAGTGAGAGGCGACAAAGAGAATAGGAGTTGGGCAGCAGTGTTTCCCTGATAACAACTCAAAATAATGAAAAACTCTGTTGCCAACCAGTTGCCTTGCATGTCAACTTGCGTGTTATATGTGTGGTAGAGCCATGCTGCAGCTATATTAATAATATAGTTGTAGCATGAATAGGTCGGCTCGACCGGGGAAGGACCACGCTCTCACAGAATACCAGCTTAAAATAGCAGTTTAACACTGCTGTGTTTCGTATGGTGAGTGTAGAGAACCGGAGCCCCTTTTTACTGGAAAAGAGGCATTCCATTTTAGTCCTCACGGGTGACACAACGCATCTGCATTTTGATTCGTAATCGAGGATAAATGTAGTTGTTTATGGGCCACAGCAACCACTTACCATCAGGTGGACTGAGTGCTCGTTTGTCACCTTTATCCTTTAAAAAAATCTATAGATTTAATTTACCACAGTTTGAGAATAACTATTCTATAGTACTGTAAAAAGAAATTAAACATCAATAATGATGCAATCGAACACGTTACCTCGTATGTATAAATAAAGGCATCTAATTTTCATCCCAACTTATCTATTGTCCAAGAGCAGTTTGTCTCATAACTCGCGGCATTTGTGTGCATCCTACTGTCTCTCTCTTGATATGTTTATATGCATTAATACCGCTTTATAGCTGTGAGATAAGCATAAATCCAACGGTAGGCGGACCGCGGTGTATCTACATCCAACTTTATTGTTGCTCTGTTGACTTTATTTACGAGAGCTAGGGTTATGTAAGTAAAATTGAAATGTTTTGTTTAACCTTAGTTCATTTAAAAGTTTAAATCGAAAGTTATTAACTAAATTTAGATACTTGAAAATACTACGAGAAGAAGAAAAATATCAGCCTACAAGTAAGAGTGGGTTAAAAATAGGTTATTATATGTGAGCCTGTCCTTATTTTTAAAAGGTTTATGTGAATACGCAAGAGTCCTACGCTATGCTTCAATACATATTGGTCAAACTAGATAAGTCTTCCAATATTTTTTCAAATTTTAACAGGATTCCCTTTTATCTTAAGAAACAAGAGAAAGTCTGTGCCCAGCTGTAAGATGGATTTAGGCTGTTACCTTACATGAGGTACTTTTCTTTTCCTCACTTTTATTAAAACATACAAAATAGAGTCATCGTCAGAAACCTATGCCATAATATGCCAATTCACATTTCTTAAAAGGATCACTCATCTACTCGTCACAATGGACTGGCGCTGATTCGGTAAGTCCAGTGAGGTGATTGATTGGTGAAGCACGGGTTGAAACAACTAATATTTTGTATGATCTACAAATAGTTATTCCGGTTCAGGATATATATCTATGTGTAAATTACGTATGTAAAACGGTACAAGAAATATTCCTAGTGTGGGGGTAATGTAATTATGTATTGAAAAGAATTTACTATTTTGGAGATTTGGGTTTGTATATTTCGATGAATTTGGAATTGTCAGGTGATCGCAAATGCTGTGTTTGTCAGCCATAGCTCTATAGTTAAATTATAATTAATTAGCACACGCATTATTTCAATAAAATTTTGCAACTTTCATATTTGGTAACTACGCAAATAATCATTTGTGTCATATTCACTGAGTGGGGGAACTTCCTTTCTGCCTACAAGTTCTTCTGGGTAGAAACAGGTGAAAGGGTGCCGCTAAATATTAGTGCTTGCGCTTCAGTATTCTTGTCTGAATATTATAGGGAGCCAGTATAATAACAGACTCTTATGCTATCCATACTGATCATCAGATATGACAACGCGTCTGTGCCTTCTTTGTTTGAAGTTCGCTGCAGGTGTCCATGGACTGCAGTAACCACTTACAATCAGCTATATTGTATATTCGTTTTCCACTTCAGTTTTATTTTAAAAAAAAAAACCAGCCAAGTACAAGTCGGACTCGCGCACCGAGGGTTCATAACAAATCCGTAGGTATATAAGTTTAAAATTATTAAAAATATTTTTATTACATGATGTAACTACAAGTTTATGCTTTTCGCAATTTTTCCTTTATCTGTGCTATAATACGTTGCTTCATACCAAATTTTAAGATTCTGAGTTCATGGGAAGTACCATGTAGGTTTTGATTCCCTTGCGAATGTCGAAAATTTGCGGCATAAACGGCTGTATCTTTTGATTGCGTCGGCTTAGAAGTTTGATTTTTTCGCAGCTCCAAGGGACAGTAGACTTAAGTATTTGATATGAATTTCAGCTTGATACCTCCACACGTTCCTGAGAAAAAGGGTCTTGACAGACAGACAGACGGACAACAAAGTGATCCTATAAGGGTTCCGTTTTTTCCATTTGAGGTACGGAACCCTAAAAAAGAAGTAATGAAATCTATACTAAGTCAAGTTTGGGGTTCCTTCTTAAAATTTGTTTGTGCAAAATAGCAAAAAATTAATAAAACAAGCAACACATAAAACACATGCTTGCTGCTATGTTTAAACATTTATTGAAGATATAAGGAAAGCAATTTTGATGGTGAAATGCTACAACGAAACGATTTGGTGTGTTGCTTTTTCAAGTACGCATGGAAAGATGCTCTGTTTAGATTATTATTAAAGCAAACAGAAAAATTATTTATTTTATTTTTATATATTTATTCTTCATTGTAATCACCTTGTGTATTACAGAGGGCGCACTTAATCAAATAATTATTTAGCTGCCAGGAAAACTTTGTATAACTTAAAAATAATTGTTTGGGGGTTTGTACGGGTAGCACTGTAGATATTTCTTATTTTCAGTTTATGGATAAACATTGGCCTCGCCTTAGATTAGAGTATTTGTCATAGTCACGCCTGGCAAGCGGGTTGGCATCCGTAGTTTTTATTTTGCTAGTTGTTATCAATAAGAGGCTGCTGTCCATCTCCTGATTTAATTGTTCTTGGCAATATGGGGTAGTGATTATTCTTGCATCGCCACGATAGATATCGATGGGTAAATATTCACGAGAAACTTTTGATGACATTCACTTAAAAATTTTAAAAATTGATTGACAAAATAAAATTATATACACTTCAATATGCTTAAATTAACAATTTTAAATTAATTTGTCTTTAAATATAATAGATAAAAAACAAGACTAAATATCCATAGAATTATATACGAGGTTTTTAATTTTATATTTTAGTTTTAACAATTACTTACAATTGTTAAATGTAAAAGTAACATAATATAGTGCATGTTTGATAATAACTTTTCCAAGCATATAGCAATTGAAAACACTGTATGTATATTATGTATTAACAAAATTTAAAAAATGAAAGAAATAGAGTATCTTTTAAGTTAAAATTGCGCTCTTTTATTCTAAGACGGTACAGAAAGGGAGCCTCAAGTAAAATATGAATTCGGCGCGTCTCGGCAGTTTCGCGCACACGTTACTTGTTTATCCTTTTAAGGGTGAGTTCTCATTTCAAACAACTGCTATGATTGCAGCATTATGACCATTACATTAAGAACTTCCAAACATCCCTCTGTGTTCTTGAAAAAGGCGGCAAAAGTGCCATGCTTAAAAGTTCCCGGGCTCAAATTTAAATGGTCAATCATTAAGCGTTTTTGCAATGCGACAACGCTAATGAGCTTAGATTTTCAACAGATCTCTACAGCATCTTCATTAGGTATAAACTTAAACGATGTAGTTTCTGTATGTTATTTTTAAATTTCTCTTTGTTTCCACTCGACCGCTAAAATTAATATTTTATTATGATTTGTAAATTATAAGCTTCGTATTTATTAAAATAAATTAAATCAGTCTACATATCTATACATATATCTGTATATATTGAGGTTTTTGATGACAATATTGTCATGCAAAAGCTCAATATATACCCTGGAAAAACTAAGGACTCCAAGTAATTGATTATAAATTGGCTAAGGACCCTATCTAACGAAAGTATAGAAAAACACAAAATAGATATTTTACAGACACACACACAAGCATTTCTGAATAATTTCAAACTTATTTTGGGGTATGATATATCAGGTATGTAATATTACGTTTCTAAAATATTTTGTACAATTTTAATAGTGATGGCAGGGTTCGAACGTGGGTTGCTTGCGTACTATGAAACTTTAAGCGAGCAACTAGCTCCTGAGCCACAACGTCTAATATTATTGATTACAGAAGCCTTGAATTATAGACGAGCTCTTTTAATTGATCGTCGTACAAATTCCGTTCTTTAAATTAATAGATTAATTGTTCCCTTGCTGATTACAATTTTACAAAAGGTCTTCATAAAACACACAACATAAACAAATAAAAGTTACAGTTGTACATAAAATAGTACGATTTTATTTCAATTTTGTATTCAGTTACTTTATAATTTTTATTTGATAACTTTTATGTGATAATTAAATAACGCCGTACCTAAAGCTAATTCGCAAAACTAAACTTAGCGGCGGAAGAAAATCACATCATTATGTACCATGGGAGTAGCAAGAACAGACTACCATGTTTACTGCGTGGTAGGACACCTTTTCTATCTAGATAGAGTCCGTCAGGGTAGATGTTAAACCTTTAACTGTTTCTGCCGATAAACAGTCCACCTGATGGGAAACCGCCCGTTGTCACCTGTAACCAACTTTCACAAAGAAGGCTACAGTTGCGTTGTCACCATGTCACTTAGTAGGACTAAAAGAGAATGCCCACAGCCTTTAATTGTACTGGCTCTCTATAAGCTTCAAAACGAAACACAGCAGTTCACGCACTGCTATTTTAAAGCAGATAAGCAGGTAAGAAGATGCTACGACTACCTAGACAGACCCTTAAGTAGAAAATAAACCTACCTATTCGAAAAACTTGTAAATAATGGGTGTCAGTTGGCGCAATTTTGAAAGGAGCTGTATAATAATTAAAAATTTAAAATTTTGTACAGCCGACTTCAATATAAGTTATTTAAGAATAACTCAAAAACTATGGGTCTGACCCTGACCAAATTCATATGGGACCACACGAGAAGTATCAGCTTTCATATGAAAAAAGAATCATCGAAATCGGTTCACCCAGTACAAAGTTATGAGGTAACACACATAAAAAAAACATACAGTCGATTTGAGTACCGTCTCCTTTTTGGCAGTCGGCAGAAAATAGATTTTAAATGGCTGTTCATGTATAACTGTATGATTTGAAATACTGAATATTTTTATCCAAAACAAATCAAGTTTCATTTAGCTCAAAATAAATGCAGAATAAATTAAAGCGTTCAAAATGTAGCGAAAATAATGCCTATGTTTTGCGTGTTTTGGCAAAGTATCAAAGTATTTTTGGCTCGCAATGCGCTTCATGAATGCAGTCTCTCCGGCCATCTAAAATATTTCACAATTACGACCACCCTGTTGCCCTACAAATTTATTGTTTTATCGATAAAAATATCTTCATTATTCCGAATGAAACATAATTTTAAGTTTAAAGAAAGGAATCATATTTTAATTTTTGCCGTTTGTCACAATCCTACTTCAAATTACACTTTCTGAACAACAGACTCACTATTTCGAGTTGATGATGAAAATTAAAAACTCAATTTCAGACAATAAGTCATTCTGTTTTGCATCAGATCGGTGGTTGTGTCTGTAGATCTCGAGTTTAATACTCAGCGAAAGCATTTTTGAAAATGTATGTAATGTACATTTTAAAAAACTTATAATAATAATAGAAATAGCCCATTGTTCAGACATTGATACAAAAGGATTAATATTACAGGTTAAAGTTTCATCAAATAAATATGATTTAATTCTTTTTTATTTAACTTCTCTTTCCAATGGTCGCTACGATTTTGTCTGTGTGCCTTTAAGACATATGGACCAGAACAGCAGTTAATAGAGTTGTTGAGACAATTGCAGGAGGCCTTTGACAAAGAAAGGCCAACAGACAGAACAAACGTATAATAAACATTAAAAAGTATTAACTTCAAAATATTTTGTTAATTTTTAAATAATAAGTTTATCGTGAAGAGGTTCTTTATAGTTTGTTTATGGAATAAAGGTGGCACGCGAGGACATAGTCCAACTGATGATTAATTGATGCTGTGGCTTATAGACATCCTCGACCGACAAACCCAAAATCATCTATCCTTGATTCAGAATCAAAATGCAGACGCTTTGCCACCCCTGAGAACTAAGATAGAAGGTAACGAGGCATCGTTACCTTTAAAAAGAGTATCTGGTCTCTCACTCTCACTCACCATACGAAACACAGCAGGATTAAGCTGCTATTTTACGCTGGTATTCTATGAGAGCGTGGTCCTATCCCGGTCGAGCCGACCCATTCGTGCTACAACTATACTACTAATACAGCTGCAGCATGGCTCTATCACGTATATTTATTCATATCTCACATTTATTAACATATATTAATATGAAATAATTATTTTCAGATTGAAAACAATACTAGTTTAAAAGAAAATCCCTTATCATGACCAAATGAAGAGTTTTAATGAAAACCTCCAATTAAAGGCCCCAAGACAATACTGTCCAACATATTACACAAATGGCCGTAGAAAAAAGAAACAAAATTGAAAACAAGCCATTGTTATGTTATACGCAGGCTCTACGAGAAAAAGGCAATCTACATGGAGGGTTCGCACCGGACGCCTTGAGATGAGGAAATAAGAATTCATCCTTTCTCGCCTCGGGGGGTTGAAGAGGTGCGGGGAGACGTCGAGAGGTGAAGCGAGAGGGGTTCAAGACGGACGACGCCATTCCAAAAACCCATTATACGAGCTCCGGAGCTGTTTTCTATCTCGGAAAGGAACCCGCGCCAACCCTCCCCGCCCCCCGCAGCACCTCCCTTTTGGATTCCCAAGTTTGTTTATGAAAATTGCCCATTAAAATGGCTATGAAAGTAACGCTTTTGCCACTCCCGAAATTAATAAGGAAATTGATATAGATTATTATTTTAAGAGAAGTAAAGTCTATGCTCGGGAACAATCTGTAGCTTGCGGCGTTATTTAAAAATAGTCGAATTCTTCTTTTAAGTAACAAAATGTTGAGTTACGATGATTCCGTGCCTTATCAAGCATGGAATCGTCTTTGGACTTAAGGTGCAAAAAGATAAATTGTTTAGTAATAATTAAACCCCAGAATACCTTTTATTCTAAAATTAATTGTTTTGTACTAGAGATAATAATTTTGTGTAATTAAAATGGCAATTTTACAAACCCAATTATGAAAGGAGAAGATGATCAACTCGAGTGTATATATGTACTCCGTTATTTGCGTTAGACGTACACGAAATTATCGAAGGTTACATCACAATTTCATTACGAAAGCGAAAATCATCAATATGTTTTACCATAGCAATGTTCATTAAATATTAGCTCCGTTCGGGATTTGAACCCAAGACGCAGTAAAGTAAGTAATCTCGTTACAAAGAAATTCGGTAATAAATATTCAAAACGATATATTGCATAATATCGGAGGTGATACAGCATTTTAATTTTAGTACATATTATTTTTACACAATAAGTATTTTACCAAAGCAATTTTTTTGATTAAAATATTAGTTAAGGTTGGCATTAAAACCTAGGATAAGGAACGCAGTAACTAAATAAACTGGTTATAAAACAACGCCGAAGTAAAAAATTCAAAACGATGACAAAGACTTCGTTCACAATGACATCGTGATGACATATTATGTATATAAAGCAATTTTATTGCAACCATTTGCAATGAATTAACAAAAAAGCAAAATAATTTATACAAAACTTCCAGATCACTTAGAATAGTATTTATTTTCCTCACCCTAAGAGATTTACGGCGTCATTACAAATTAAATTAAAAAGCAAAATTATTACACTCGAAGCAAAATTTAAAAACACATTACCTCACCCTCTTTATTGAGAAGTAGCTTTCCTCGCTTTGTATTTTCTATCCCTCTCTTCTCGTATTGTTATTAGTGTGTAAAAAAAGAGAGAGAATGCATAGTCCTTGTTCGTTGTGCGATATAAAGAAAGATTATCCAAAGCCCCTAAGGAAGTTTGAAATTGCTATTGTAGCGAAAAGGATTATACGTTAGTGCTACGTCGTAGCGGGGTCTACATCTCTAGATCTACTTCCGACACCTCTATTGTGTGTATATTGTATAATATAAATGAGTTATTTTTATTCGTTGTAAATGTATTATAATGTGTTAATTTTGGAGTTAATGAGTTTGTTTTTAGCGTATAAAAATATACATAATATTATAACTTATTTAAATGGTTTAAAATATAAGTTGAGTATGATGGTTTTTTTAATCATTTATTTATTATTAACATTTTAATAAAAATTGCCAACTACGCACAAATATCACGTAGGGACTTTCAAAGATCGGCAACGCACCTGCAATTTCTGTGGTCTTGCGAATGTTCACGGGAGACCGTAGTAACTTACTACGAGAGCCGTATGCAGGAATGCCTCCTTTTCCGACCGACTTCAAAAAGGAGACGGTACTCAAATCGAGTGTATGTTTTTTTTCTTATGTGTGTTACCTCATAACTTTTTTCTGAGTCAACCGATTTTGATGATTCTATTTTATTTGAAAGCTGGTGCTTCTCATGTGGTCCCGTATAAATTTGATCAAGGTCCAACCAATAGTTCTTAAGTTATACTTAATAATTTATATTGATGTCGGTTGTACAAAATTTTTAATTTTAAATTAATCAAAACAAAATTTTAAAACTAAAAATAAAATGTCGTTGTGAAACCGTATTTTATAATTTACGCTTAGCATAAAAGATGTGGTTTTAATGTCATCTACCGAAAACTATAGGATCTTTTTGGTGTTTCCCATAATCGGCTTTTACGACACCCATGGGTCGAAATGGCTTGATGCATTTTCGTATTCCATAAGTACACGGCATTATTATAATGTCTACATATTTTCCAAATGTACATATACTAATAAAATATGCCATTATAATCATCATTACAGCCCCGCCACTAATCATGGCCCAGTTGGATGAATAAAAATAAGTTTTTGTTTTTTTTTCTACTGAGAGGTCTTAAGTCTGGATATGTACAACCTGTTACAGTTTTCTTTTATTATAGTATAAGGGTGACAAACGAGCACACAGTCCACCTGATGGTAAGTAGTTGTTGTGGCCCATAGACATTTACATCTATCCTCGACTATGAATCAAAATTAAATATAGTTGTAGCACGAATGTGCTCGCCCGGGAAAGGACCACGGTCTCACAGAATACTAGCATAAAATAACAGCTTAATGCTACTGTGTTTTGTATGGTGATTGTAGAGAACCGGAGACACTTTTTACTGGAAACGAAGCAATCCATTTCAGTCCTCAACGGAGACAACGCATCTGCATTTTGATTCTTCATCGAGGAATGATGTAGATGTCTATGGGCCACAGAATCCACTTACGATCAGGTTAACGCTGCGCTCGGTTTCCACCGTTATTTTATAAAAAAAACATATAATACATACATAAATAAATAAATAATTAAAGAATATCATTCCAATACAATCCGATGGAAATTCAATTTCGGATTAATCGAGGCAGCGAATTGGAAACGTAATGAAAACAAATATACGTTGGCAGTTTTAAACATTAAATAAACAACGCAATATCGCAGCGAAGCGCAGGCGGGTGTACCGGGGTGGGATTAATCCGGTTAAATCCGGTTAGAGCTCGGTGTATGCGGGATCCCGGTAAACCCAGTGGAACCGAGTGAACGCAAGAGATACGCCGGCCCAATGTGTGGTGTTAATCCCTTATTTTAAATTCTGATAAGGCCTCACCTTTATTATGAACTCTAATATATTTTATAAAAAATTTCGCTTATTTATAATTGTTTTAGTTTAGCATTGTCTACATCTTTTTACTCAAGAGGTCTACAATAGGTAAGGTACACAAAACGAGCTTACGATGTCCCGCGTGTGCAATAATTACGCCTTTAGGATGCTATTGGGGCTGCCCCGCCTCTGTAGCGCGCAATCACACAATTCATTCATTTCAAACACATTCAACCTTACGAGAAGCAGATGCTGTGATTCATAGAACACCTACATCTTAGAAACAAATTACTGATGCGTATTACTCACCCTCGAGGACTAAGATATACTACCTTGTCACCTGTAAAGAGGGTCTCCAGTTCTCGTACATACTCATACAAAACACAGCCGCATTATGCTGTTATTTTACGCTGGTATTCTGTACGAGCATGGTCCTTTCCATAATCTATTTATGCTGCAGTCGTAACACACTGTAATGTGATATTTCCACATGGCTTTATTATGCTTTTAGTCGTATTTAAAAGGTTTTAATAAGGCGGTACTGGGTCGCCGGACTGGGTGTTTACGTCTGACTTAAACGAAATGACCACATCATATATCGGAAGACGTAAGATTTTAGTGGCGTTTATCACACCCATGGGACAAAATGGGGTGAGAATTCTCTAAGCTGCAACCACTCGGCAATGGTGAAGAGGCTCGTAATGTGTATGCATAATAATATTATTATTTATTTTTAGACTTGGTATAATTTGGTAAAAAAATCTTTAAATATGCGTAAAGACGTGGACAATTCATTCGGCTGCAGAATGCACAAATCGTGGATAAAGTTTTGTGCAAATCGCTATCCAACAAGTTTAGTATATTCATTTTGTTCGTATGAAATCATTCTTTCAATAAGTATTTGATTAACCGAAATATAACGAAGAAACAACAAAGAAGGACGATATTAGCCGCGTTTGCATACGAACCAAACAATTTATTTTAAGGGCTTTACCGGGTTTATTTTTATTTATTTTTATAAGAGATAGGGCAAACGAGCATACGGATCACCTGATGGTAAGTGACTACCGCCGCCCATGACCAATTGCAACAACAAGGGAATTGCAGGTACATTGCCGGCCTTTTAAAAAGAAGTAAGCTCTTTTCTTGAAGGTCCTTAAATCTTATCGGTCCGGAAGAATCGGATTTTTATGTCCCTAACGATACAAGCGCTTTGCAGCACACATGGAATCAATACAATATACACGGATTAAGATGTTTTGACGTCCACAGTTAACCTGGACTTACTGATTTATTTATTTTCAAGCTTTCAATTAGTTACTTTAGTCTGATCTACGCCAAATTAAATGACCTGACTGTAATTTAAAGCTTAGTGATTGTATGTTGGAGTTAGAATTTATTATTATTAATTCAGTATGCCAAGTACATGTTTTTATTATTATGTTTTGATGTGAGGATTTTATAATAAATAAAAATTTATATTTAATGTGTAGTATTCGAGTAAATATGCAAAATAAATTTTGTTAATCTTCTCGATTAATCGGTACTCGTAACTATAGAATATTTTCAACTGCACAAGATATATTACGGTGCAGCATGTATTAGAACAATTTCAAATCCCTCTATTGTATCTACCGGTAATCGATTTAATGCTTCTGCAATTACGTTAGCATTAGGATTGGAACGTTTGCAACATAAACTACGTTTGCAAGACTCGACTTTGACTTTGAATAGGTTTTGGCTAAAATTTGAAAACAGTAGGTAAATATACAATGATCTTCAAGACAAGAGTGAATAGGCTTTCGTTGAGTCCAGTTACACTTTGACAAAATAGTTCTAAAAAGATGTACCACTGTGTAGGAACATCAGCAATTGTTTCTAGTTCAGCTTTCTCTCTATATTTTATTTCATTACGGAACTTAATACAATACTTGCAAATTTTTTTTTTAATTAAATTAAATTCATATCAATTAGGTGGATTTATGACCCAAACATATAAAATAGTTTATAGTTAATTATCTTCTTAATTATATGTGTTGAAAAACCATTTAAGATTTTCGAATCACATTCTATTTATATTTATATTATTTTATAACATAATTCTAATAAATGATAATTTTTCATTTGTAAGAAAATATACAAAGCTAACTAAATTATCGCGGTGATAAAACAAGAGTTATAAATTTAAATATATCTCACCAGTGCCATTATGTTTTGAATTAAGGGGTCTCATGTGCGCATAATCCGGCATGCATAACGAGATCGAAAATGAAACATAAATCGACGAGATGGACTACGGGAGCGATTAAACCCATTAACATGGCGTACGGGTCACCGAGGACCAGAAGAGATCCCTGTCCAATCAACGAACCCTTTTATTCAACACCGATGCATTTTGACCTCCTTTATTGTATGCTACCCCGATGTGGAAATACAAAGACGCGCAGCTCATTTTAAATTGGTGTTCGCGTATCACGATTCATGATAGGGCGGCCCAACACGCCCCCGCTCTCAGATGTACGGTAACGATTGCGCTACAATACCATAGTCAATAAATATGGCGTATACGCGGCTACATATGCCGGAGGCGCGTACAGTGCGAGTATTCGTATTGTTTATGTCACATTAAATTGTTAGAATGTTGCCCGGTTATTGCCGAAACCGTATTCGGTTATTTCGCTATGTAACTTACGTGTTCGTGGGCGTAAATTGTTCCGCCCTAACGTTTATTGCTACTCCTTGGTAGTTCGATGCGTACTTATTATAATTTGATTGTTTACGTTTAATGTTTATTTGTTATTTTCTGGTAAAGGCAAAAGCTACCTGTTTCCATTTCGTTAAGGCAACAGAACAACGATTGTAAATGATCGTAATACAGACAAATGCCGATCACCTTTGCAACTGAATGAATAAGATTTTTGTAACAATATTAATATATTAAATCTAATAAAATTAAAAATTAATATTAAATTAAATCAGTTTTTAATTTTAACAATCTAGAAGAGGTATATTATACTTAATTTTTTTGATTCGAATCGGTTTAATCGGTCTCAGTTTCAAAAAAGCCTTATATTCTTAGGCTCCACTCTTCGTTACACTCCACATCTTTAATCCTTTCTTTTCCGATTAGTAGAATCTTATTTTGAAACGCTAGTGAAAGATTAACGTTTGACTATTTAAATTTTAATTTATTAAGTTATAATTATATATTTTCCATTCCAAAAAGCAAAAGCAAACACATCCAATGGTGCTGTCCACATTTTTACAAAGAACTTCACATGGAGTGAAAACAGGCTACCACGTTCCTGTATTTGTGCACGCTTTGCACCTAGAAAATATCCGATATCTCTTTATAATAACTTTGCATAATTTTCGGGCCTTAATTTCTTTCGTAGACAATAAGCCCATAAGATTTTGGCTTAAATAGGTTAAGAAAACTTCCACAAAACACATATTAATAGACCAAAGCTAAAATAATCATTCGTATTCGGCAAAGCATTCATGCTTTGCCGAATACGAATGCGAAATGCGAACCTACGGCTTGCGACTTAGGTGGACCGAGGAATTCAAAATCACGATCATATAGTCGGGTATAACTGTTCGTCAGCAGCAACTATACGTAAATCTCTACTTAGATATTCTATTAATATTTTAGGTCTGATCATGCTAACTTACTTACTTACTTACTTACTTATCTTCACGCACAATCCCTGACGGGGTAGCCAGAGAGAACAGATCGCCAAGTGTCACGATCTTTACAAACCTCTTTCGCTTCTTTCAGATTCATTATCTTCTTCATGCATGCACGTCTAGGTATCCGAGTACTTTTGACCCTACTCTCTTCGAGCAATTTGCTCACATGGTCTTCGAAAGTTAGTCTCGGTCTACCTCGACACCTTTTAATATTAACTTTCGCGCTATATATTTTCTTCACCATTCGGTCTTCACTCATTCGCTCAACGTGCCCAAACCACCGAAGCACGGCCTTATCAATTTTTGTGATAAGGTCATCTTTCAAACCTGCCATATTGCGAATCTCTTCGTTTCGTTTTCGATTGGCCATGGTAACGCCGCACATTTTACGAAGAGATCGCATCTCCACTGCATTCAACTTACTTTTATGCTTCTTCTGGCATACCCAGGTTTCGCTGCCATATAACAAAGTCGGTACCAACACTGCGTTATGTATTGCAAGGCGTGCACTCTTCGCTACGCCTTGCCTTTTGACTAACGCAGTCAGGGCACCATTGACTTTGTTCCCGGCAGCGACACGCCTGTCCACATCTAAATCACATCTTCCATCCCGGCTAAAAGCACTCCCCAAGTATACAATTTCATTTACCTGTTCTAGACATTCCTGATTTACCCATATTTCACACTTCGTTCTCTCTTCGTCCCTTTCAAATACCAGAACCTTAGTTTTATTAGCATTCAAACGGAGACCTTTAATTTCACATTCCTCTTTCATACACGTGACTAATGCCTGCAGTTGTGCCTCTGATGGTGCAATAAGCACTGCATCATCAGCATACAGCAGATAATTTACTTTAATGTCACCCAATTTCACACCCAAACAACTATCTTTCAGCTTCTGTAAACAGCTGTCGAGATACAGTATGAACAGCCAGGAAGACATGACACAACCCTGCTTTACGCCCGTTTGGACGTTAAACATGGGGGACAGGTCATGCCCTACCCGCACACAGGCTTTACAGTCACAGTAAAGAGACTGCACAGCCCTTAGCAATCGACCATCCACACCATACCCCGGCAACAGTTCCAACATTTTCTTCCTTACAACCTTATCAAATGCTTTCTCAAGATCCACAAAAGCACAGAAAATCTTCTGGTTAGCAGCCAGAAGCTTCTCCGTGATCATGCGGAGAGAAAACATTTGATCCGTACATCCTCTTCCAGGTCTAAATCCGCATTGTGCCTCCCATAGAAATCTTTCCGATTTCTCTTGCATCCTACTCAAGCTGATCGCCCGATAGCACCCGCAGTCAAAATGTGAACCTTTACCTTTATATAAAGGCACAATGACTGCGGATCGCCAATCATCCGGGACATCCCCCGTCCGCCAGCACAAATTGCACAGCAGATGAAAGCTGTCCCAGACGCGAGGCCCACCATACTTGACCATTTCAGCAGTAACTCTGTCTAGTCCCGCAGCCTTACCACATTTCAAACTTCGAATCGCACGTTCAATCTCTTTCATCCTGATGACCTCAGTGTCATCGAGGTCCGGGTCTGGCGTACCAGTCACGGCGTCATCCCCGGATCCCTCACTAAGATCATCACACGCATACATTTCTCTATAAAATTCGCTCCATCGCTGGATGACGTCCGATTTTTCTGAGAGGACGTCATTAGTTCTCGAAAGCACTTTGTTCATTCTTAAGGCCGTCGCACCACTTCGGGTCCTTCCAACCTCTTTCCAGAATAGTTTGGAGTTCTCCTTGAAGTTGTGCGACAACCTTTCGTCCGCTTCCATTCTACACCTTTCACGCACTTCCTCAATCAGTGCTTTCGTGTGAACTTTCTGCAGCCTATATCTTTCTTTCATCTTCTCTCTCATATCCTTATCATTACTAGAGGCCAAGTAGTCTAACCATGCTTTCTTCTTCTTCTTTACAGCTTCTTTCACTTCATCATTCCACCATGCATCTCTTCTTTTACTACTGCCTCTTTTTATTGTTCCACACACTTCTTCCGCTGCACTTACCATTCCATCCCTAAGGTTCTGCCAAGTTCTTTCTACACATTCTTTTCTGCCATCGATGGTGTCAAGCTTTTCGGCTACCCTCGCATGATATTTGTCCCTAGTATCCGCTTCCTGAAGCTTCCAGCTTCGGATGCGACAGACCGACTGTGGTTCTGTTACTGCCGTCCGGTAGCGCCAACCCGCGAACAGACCCCTAAATCTAGTAATCACTAGATAGTGATCCGTTCCCAGGTCAGCACCCCTGAACACTCGCGTATCCATCACCTGTTTTCGCAGTCGGTCATCCACTAGGAACAAATTAATCATACTTCTCTCATTCTTTCGTTCTCTAGTATACATATGGATTTTCTTGTGATTAAACATAGTGTTTGTCACAAGAAGACCCTTTTCCTTGCACACCGCCAGTATAAGCTTGCCAGCATCATTAACCCTTTTATCGCCAAACTTTCCAAGTACCGACTCGTACCCTGGTCGAGCGGTACCAACCCATCCATTCAAATCACCACATACAACAATTCTTTCGTTTCCCCTAGCCAAATCTAGAACTTCTCTTACATTCTCCCAAAACTCCTCCAGCTCAGCCCTGGACGGCGAAGCCACCGGCGCATAAACAGCCAAAAGGAATAACTTCGTCAGTCCCAATTTAAAGCGAACCCAGAGAAGTCTTGAGTTCACAACCTTATATTCAGTCATAACATCGACCAACCGAGAAGACAGCAGCACCCCCACTCCCTGGCAGGCGTTCTCGCTCTCCGGGACTCCTGACCATAGAGCTAACGCCCCGCCAGGGAGCTCTTCAGTACCACTGCCCTTCCGTTTGGTCTCCGACATACACACGACATCTAATTCTCTTTCTTTCATTATTTCGATCAACTCATTCGTCTTATCTCTCATGCCTCCTCTAACATTCCACGTGCCAACTCTGCACTCTGTCCTCCACCTTCCGCCGTGTCGGGCTGTGCGTGACGGGTGGCGGTCCCCATCGCCGCTTTGCACGCTGCATTCCACACCAACGGGGACGAGCTGGTGTGCGTCGCCTTGGGGGGACGCCCTAACCCTCGTTGGCATGGATGCGCAGCTAGTAGAATTGCAGCCCTGAAAAGGGCTGGCAGGGGTCGCGACGAACACGCATCTACAATGACCCATCATGCTAACGAACAACAAATACAAAAAATACGGTTGAGGGCCATTACCTAAATCTTTCTGACATTTCAATTACACCTACGAGGTATTAAGAAGGGAATTTTCTACAGCCGCTACAACATAAACTGATTTTATAAAAATCTAGACTTAAAAATAAAACTCGTCTATTTTTAAAGGCATAATTATATAGATTTGAAGTCATTAGCAAATTGTTCAACGTCGCGTGACCGTCAGCAGTATATTTCAGGCAGCGCATGCCACGTACTATATTTGAAATATTCGTTAAAACCATGAGCATTTTAGAGTTTGTATGACTTAATTTATGATATCATGTTGAGAAATACTTTGGAAGTGTTTTACTGTGCTTGAACTTGAAAAATAACTGTTTAATTTTATGTCGTAATTGCTACTTACTATGTTAATTGAAACATTTCTGTAATTTTTTTGAATTTATATTAAATGTTACCCACATAAAAATATTACACCAAAGCGAAAGTATTTTACATGGGTATAATTTTAAAATAAATTAATTCTTGTATTAATTGTCCTTCCATAATATCTTTGATCTGTACTAATCTTTATACATAAAAATTACGTGTCACATTGTTTGTCCGCGATGAACTCCTAAACTACTGAACTGATTTCAATGAAATTTTGCGCAGTGTGTGCAGTTTGGTCCAACTTGAGAGATAAGATAATTTTTATCCCGATAAGTGACCCTCAATTTTTTTATTGCTAATTTCAGGAGTTTTTTTTTTTGGGAAAGTAAATGGTCGTTCGGAAAGGACAGAACAACGTCTGCCTGATCAGCTAGTATTATATAAAATTACATGATTATGGTAACCGCATCCCCGCTTTTCATGTGAAATTTTAGGAGCCACCTAATAAAAATCCCAGAAAAGCTTGTCCTCTGTTATATTGGTGTATCTATTCAAATAAATTAAATTGAAGTGTCTGTTTGTAATGTCAAAATTACAGCTTTTTACTAAATGCATATGAAACTATACACGGTACTAACAACAAAAACACAATTTTTAAACTTTTTGTCTGACTGTCTGTCTGTCCGTCTGTCTGTCTGTTCCGGCTAATCTCCGAAACGGCTCGACTGATTTTGACGGGATTTTCACTATCAGATAGCTGATGTCACAAGGAGTAACTTATGCTACTTTTACTATAGAAAAAGAGTTAGGGTTCCGCGCAAAAAAATTAAAACCCCAAATAACACGCGGGCGAAGTCGTGGGGAACAGCCAGTATAAATATAAGTTCTTTCTATGTATATTACTATCACTATCACTCTTCATGAATTGCCACAAAATACAGTCCTGAGCCAGGTGCATCTATGAATGTTATGAATACCTGCATGTTTCGTTGTCGTCATTCCATCTAGTGAGGAGACTAACACTGCGCTTTCCAGTACGAGGCTGCCACTCGAGAACCTTTCATTCTCATGAGTTTTCGATTCTTCGAGATATGTATATTGCCGGTCCATTGCCACTTTAGCTTACTCATCCGCTCTTACTATTACATACTAACCCCGTATGTATAATTAAAATACACAGATTGATGAGATGTCTGTTACTATATCTACTAATTCGTTTGTTAAGCATATAGATTATGGATAATATTTTCAACTATGTGAATAATTATCTACGATCTAATGTCTGTCTATTATTCGACTACAGGACCCGCAATGCAGCAGACATACGCCTTATGCCATAAACATAGGAGCATCTCGAACATAAAACTAAGGTTCTGGTATTTGAAAGGGACGAAGAGAGAACGAAGTGTGAAATATGGGTAAATCAGGAATGTCTAGAACAGGTAAATGAAATTGTATACTTGGGGAGTGCTTTTAGCCGGGATGGAAGATGTGATTTAGATGTGGACAGGCGTGTCGCTGCCGGGAACAAAGTCAATGGTGCCCTGACTGCGTTAGTCAAAAGGCAAGGCGTAGCGAAGAGTGCACGCCTTGCAATACATAACGCAGTGTTGGTACCGACTTTGTTATATGGCAGCGAAACCTGGGTATGCCAGAAGAAGCATAAAAGTAAGTTGAATGCAGTGGAGATGCGATCTCTTCGTAAAATGTGCGGCGTTACCATGGCCGACCGAAAGCGAAACGAAGAGATTCGCAATATGGCAGGTTTGAAAGATGACCTTATCACAAAAATTGATAAGGCCGTGCTTCGGTGGTTTGGGCACGTTGAGCGAATGAGTGAAGACCGAATGGTGAAGAAAATATATAGCGCGAAAGTTAATATTAAAAGGTGTCGAGGTAGACCGAGACTAACTTTCGAAGACCATGTGAACAAATTGCTCGAAGAGGGTAGGGTCAAAAGTACTCGGATACCTAGACGTGCATGCATGAAGAAGATAATGAATCTGAAAGAAGCAAAAGAGGTTTGTAAGGATCGTGACACTTGGCGATCTGTTCTCTCTGGCTACCCCGTCAGGGATTGTGCGTGAAGATAAGTATAAGTAGTATCTCGAACATAGAAAGACTAGATAGTAGTTCTGTTCAATTATTGATGTACTATCATTATATAATACTTTTGAATTTCAAATAATTTGAAAAATAAAAATAAGAGTGTTGGCACCACACTTCATCGGCCAATACTTAAAGTCTTATATAACATTTTATTAATATGTATTTTAATGAGTCCTAAATTCGCCAAATAAATGACTTACTTTAAGAAAATTATAAAGAATATAGAAATTTCGTATAAAATAATTGACAACAAAATCCTTAATGAAGAATTAATTATCAAAAGGCATTAGACTCATCTTAATTAGAAACCACCGTGAAGTCGCGGCTTAAGATAATCCAATATCTTATATCATCTCGTGGCTGTTGCAACGAGCAACGTAGGGAAATGAAACAGGGGATGAGCAGCCTAATCTCTCTGATAGCATATCAAAATAACAAAAACTGCAGTTGCCAACTCGCCTGCCAGGCTATGCTCAGCGAATCAAATTGAATGATATCTTTCATAATGCAAACGCAAAACAAACCAAATTTATTATGATACTTCATAACATAGATTACAATCTCAATACATTATTATGTATTATCATGTTTGTGTACGCAGACATATATATTAAGCCATATTGTTTATTATATTGACTAATGTCGAAACTGTTGGCTAGTGGCCAAGAGACTGTCTGGTATAAAGCTACTACTTATTTGTACTGGAGACTGCTTTCAAAAATAACAATGAAATAGTGTAGCTGAACGTCCAGTTAAAGAAAACGAACTTGGAACTTTACCTCAGGTTCTATTCGTAATAATTTTCACGCAGAGTATAGCTACATATTTTTATTTCATTATTTTATATTTCTACAGTAAACTGAGTAGTTCTAGGTGGTAGGGCTCTATTCTGCCTAGAAGTTCGTCTAGGTAGGTATTACCTTCTTATCTATTGCTGCTGCCAAATAGCAGTACCTACTTGCACTGCTATATTTCATTGGCAAGTCTAGAAGAAGCAGGGCGGGGTTTTTTCCATGCATGAAAAATGAAAACACTGATACACAGTAGGAATAAGACGAGATTTATGGAAGAAGAATTTATTTGTTTAAATACTATGGTACGAAAACTTTGCACTAAATATTACAGTACCCGGTTGCCAGAACCTTTACGGACGCGCGCAATACAACTCACCAAAGTTTCAGCTTAGTAGGAACGCATAGAAGACGAAAATACAAACAGACATTCATTTTTACATTTTGGATTGATTTTTAGGGTTCCGTAGGCAAATGGAAAAAACGGAACCTTATGGATTCGTCATGTCTGTCTGTCTGTCCGTCCGTATGTCACAGCCACTTTTTTCCGAAACTATAAGAACTATTCTGTTGAAACTTGGTAAGTAGATGTATTCTGTGAACCGTATTTAGATTTTCACACAAAAATAGAAAAAAAAACATAAATTTTGGGAGTTCCCATACTTAGAACTGAAACTCAAAAAAATAAAAAAAAATTTTTCATCAAATCCATATGTGTGGGGTGTCTATGGATAGGTCTTCAAAAATCCTGTTGAGGTTTTTTATATGTTTTTTTTCTAAACTGAATAGTTTGCGCGAGAGACACTTACAAAGTGGTAAAATGTGTCCCCCCCCCCCTGTAACTTCTAAAATAAGAGAATGATAAATCAAAAAAATATATATGATGTACATTACCATGTAAATTTCCACCGAAAATTGGTTTGGACGAGATCTAGTAAGTAGTTTTTTTTTAATACGTCATAAATCGTAAATTATATTACTTCTGCTACGGAACCCTTCATGGGCGAGTCCGACTCGCACTTGGCCGCTTTTTTTTTTAGATTTGCTACTTAGCATGTTGTGTTTTATATTTCAACCATACATCCTATGCAAATGAAACCATTTAAAATACTAAATGATATTTTATAATATTATTTATTGTTCTTTATATTTTTTATTATTGTTATTCTTGATATTTATTTACCTTTTCGAAAATTTGACTCCATTGCTCAATATTGTTTTATAATCCTATCTTTTATAATTCTATTTTATTGCAAAAACTGAAAGAAATCTTTGCAATATTTAAAAACTTGCTTACATTTTCCCTTAACTGAGTGCCCTGACCGTCGTTATTTATCAACTTTTCTTATTTATAACTTTGTTTTTCTAAGACAACTTACTAAGTACTATTATCTGGATATTATTACATATAACTGATGGCTTGCTAGGGTATGCTTAGGAAGGTATTTATATAAATCTAATTATCAATTATATCAAAAGTTTTATGGCAAACAATAAATAAAAATGGCCCGTGACCAGCATATGTAATACCATTACATACTAATTTTTTATTATTTCACGTTTAATATATTTCTATTAGTTATCGCTTTGTCTGACGTATTTTTTTCTTATCTTTATCAATCCTTCTAAGTCTTCTGCTAGTTACGTTGCAGGATTTCCCATAATCACTACGACTGGCCGAGATGTTAATGAGTTCAATACCAAAATATTTCTTGCCACGTCAACTGCGATCTCCGTCATGGTTCTGGGTATTTTACGTCTAACTTAAACGAGATGGTTATACAATAATCTATCCTAATTTCGGGAATTTTTTCGAGTCGTTTCTTATCACAACTACAACGAAAAAGGTTGTTTGATTTTCTTAAGCCGCTAAAACACGCATTTTCCCTAATCTTCAACATAATTATCTTAATGTATTTATACAAATACATTAATATAATACAATTATATTAATGTATTTGTAGTGCCCATATATACCCGAAAAAAATTGCTGCTTTAGAATAAAAATACCACTAAGTCTGTATAACCGTGTTATAGAATGACCTAGAAAAATAGTAGACGATAACTGAGAAAAACATTTTTGTATCGCCTCATACATGAGTCGTCATCGATAAGCCGGGACAGATGCCTTCGATAGTGCTTTACCTACCTTATTTCAATAACAATGTCTCCCCACAGAGGGACCCCGCGCTTATATTTACTCCACGTCATCCTTTACTATCGGTGCGACATTCATCGTGAGAAGTTTTACTCGTTCTTGAATATTCTTGAAATTATAGTATAACATTTTAATATCATTAGATCGTCGTATCGTATAAAGTGTAAAATTTGTTTAGGAATATTATCAACACAGAGTAATATCAACACAGGTGTCATGGTTTATTTTCTGCCAGGAACTTTATCTAGTCAAGTATACTACTTTTCCGCTAAGCATCAGAGCACCCATTCCAGTGTTATGGTTTGAAGGGTAAGAGACCCTATGAGGCATTATATCTCTGTCATCAGTATATCTGCATATCTGTGACTTGCTTTGCTTGCAGTTCGTTGCTGAAGTCCATGGGCAGCATAGTCAATGAGGTCTAGTAATTTTCTGCCCACCAGATATCGCTAGTTGACACTGAGGAAAAGTTTTTTGTTAAACAATGTCATTTAATGGAGAAATTAGTTTTTATTAAAAAGTTTATTCATTTCTAGAGTATTACTACACAAAACAATGCCTCAGTGCTTTGATCTTTAATATTTTAATATTTCTACTTTTATGAATATGTGTGGTTTGGTTTCTTTATTTTTAATCTTATTAATATAAAATATAGCTAAGAGTACAGAAAGAAACAATAACCTTTTCATTTTTCGAACAAATTAACTTCCTAGCTATGAAATCTGTTAACCTCACTTTTAAGTGGCGTCGCTCTGGTGGCAGAAAGAGTCGTGGATGCCCTCATTAACATCAAGTGAACTCTACAAGCGAGATTTGTCACTCGAATATTGTTTTTTTTATAAAAATGAAGTGAAAAACAAGCTCACAGTCCACATGATGCTTTGTGGCTACTGTAGTCCATGGACAATTGCAGCTAACTTCGTACAAAGAAGGCTACAGATGCGTTGTCACCCTTGTAAACAAAGATGGAATATCTAATAGCCTGTAGTTATATTGGTTCACTATACACTTCATACTGGAACACTGCAATGCAAGCATTGTTGTTTGGCGGCAGAAATAGTAAGAGTGTGGTACTTACCAAGAGGAAATCGTAGGCAAAAAACAGGTCACACCACATAGTAACATCTCTGACGAATACAAAAATGTGCACCTGTTTAACTACAAATATTTTGCATGATAATGATTTCCGATTACTCGATCCGATTTTTTTTTTATAGGATAAGGGTGACAAACGAGCCCACAGTCCACCTGATGGTAAGTGGTTGCTGCGGCCCATAGACATCTACATCTATACAAAATGTAGATGCGTTGTCAACCGTGAGGACTAAGATGGAATGCCTCATTTCCAGTAAAAAGGGCCTCCGGCCACCTGCACTCACCAAGCGAAACGCAGAGGTAAACCTTTACTTCACGCTGGTTTTCTGTGAGGTCGTGGTACCACCCCGGTTCGAGCTGGCCCATCCGTGCGACAGCAAATAAAGCTGCCGCGTGGCTCTACCACTCATAAAACCACCGATATCCGTTGCAGCCTATTAAACTTCACTGCTAAATATATGCCTCCCTATAGATTGCGTCATAAGGAGGATATTTGCCATAGTAAACACTCTTGGCAAGCAGGTTAGCAACCGCAGTTTTTTTAGTGGTTATAAGGGAGACGCTGTTGTAAATCTCCTGATTTGTTTCCCTCTGTAGGCACTTACGACGCCTATGAGACGATATGGGGTAGTGGATATTCTTACAGTGCCACTACACGGTGTAACAATATCCAGTATCCCACTATTACTCTTATCCAACTTTTAATTTTGATATTGATTTTGACTATTTTTTTTCAGGACATCAAAACGTTGAACAGCTTAGACCTGGGGCTGTGAATTATATAATTTAAAATAAAACTCAATAAAATTTGCATCTTTGTTTTTATTTATGATGGCCGTCGAGATGGGCAACAATATCTTCCCAATAACAAGTCTAGCGTCTTGGTGTTCAACAGTAGACTTAATTGTCTGTAAGGAATAAATTAATTTCAGATGTAATAGTAAAGTCATATGATTGGAATTTTAACCCTATCGTCCCGCAGGTGTCGTGAGAGGCAACAGTGAAATGAAACTCAAAATAATAAAAATAATCGATGGCCTACCCGCTTACAAAGGAAGGCAAGTTCGGCAAACGTCGCTATAAGACAATCTGGTGGAAGCCTGTGTTAAGCAGTGGACTTTTGTTTTTTTTTTATAGGAGAGGGTGACAAACAGTCCACCTGATGGTAAGTGGTTGCTATGGCCCATAGACATCTGCATCTATCCTCGTTTACGAATCAAAATGCAGATGCGTTATTACCCGTGAGGGCTAAGATGGAATGCCTCTTTTTGCCTTTTGATAGGCTGCTATGGTAGTAAAATAGCTAAAATTAACCTGAATGATAAAGAATCATTATTTCCGTTATTTAATTAAAAACGATAACAACCATAAACTAAGTTTTATTCAATGAATAATAAATATGCGTAGGATTGTTGTGATCTAGTAAAAAGTATTTCATTGCCTTGTTGAAGACTCGTTGTTGCGGACTTACGATCGCAGTTCCAGATGGCTTGCTCCCTTGACACTGGTTCCTGTCACCAGTATTAATAAAAAATAGTGGTATACCGCCATCTAACGGAGGCCATGACATCTTCCCGGCACCTCTTATAGTTGCCCCTTAAGATACCAGGGGACAGAATGAGCTGATGTGGATAAAATGTATGATGTATAAAGAATGATGAGCATGAGTTGATGGATCCAAAAATCATAAATGTGGTGGTACATCCCTTTTACGGCAACATGCCTTTTATATTGCAACATTAAGTATAGAAAAGTACTTAAAAGAACTTTTATTGAAAATAATAAATGGATGAGAATTGTACTTTCTAATAATTTAACAGAGAAATGATCGAGACAAGATCGTTTAGCGTTATATTTGGGGGCGAAATAACACGTAGATCAACGGTCGATCCAGGACGTTGGTAGAAAACATAATAAAAATAAAATATTATTCAACAAGCCTATAAACGTCGCACGTAATACCTACTTAGAATATTTTTTGGCTCGAACACCTAAAAAGCGTTTCCATGCATAATGTACGTGTGAATGGGGAATTTATGGCTACAACTTTACCAGAATTTCATGGTAATACTAGTAAGTCGCTAAAGAATGGATAAAGATAAATCGGTTTGCCGTTCCAAAATATTTTGGATAAGAAGAAAGTGAATGTTTTTCTTTCCGTGAGGGATAATGCACATGATATTATGATTTTAATTTACTGAATGAAGAACCACTGTGTCAGTTTTTGGAGCAGCCTGTGTTCTGCTTTCAGAATATAAATAATAGGTATTGAAAGTCATTCTTATGTTTAAGTTACCACGGGTTCGGAAATACGTCTGTCTGGGAAGAATCAGCTCGAAATCCAGCGGGACTGTTTTTTGTTTTGAAAAAGAAATCACAGTTTATAATCATAAAATATGTTACACAATTTACTACAGAAAACCAATTAGAAATAGCTTGGTAGCAACCACCTCATTCCCAATGGTTGTAGTGGTGCTAATCATCTGTAAATTCCTTAATTTTATAATAGGTACCTAGCCCTTTTTATAAAAATTATGATTGATAATGTTTTTGCACTTTGAGTAGGTCTAATTTTGTATATTTTCTGGGACTTTGTTGTAAAAGCGTATACATCGCCCCAAGAATGAATTACTGACTCGGTGGAGTCGAGTAACTGGTACTACTAGTTTGTGTCTGTTTCTAGTATGGAACGCGAGGGTAATATGATGATCCGGTTAATTTGGTCACTTTCTTGTAAATGGGTAGTTCTACAAACTAAGGAATTTTTGGCGGCTCAGCTAAAATATGATAAAAAAATTGTTAACAACAATTTTTTTTGGATGGAATTCTATTAATTACATTTGTTTCTAGATGGTCACTAAAAATAATTAAGATTCACAATTCTTTTCTGAACAAAATTACTGTTCAAACTGCCGAATTCTCAGGATCCTGCAGTGTCCCTCGTACAAATTTTAATTCAAAGTGCGTCGTGATACATTTATTTCTACATTAGGGTCTTAAAAGAATCCCAAATGAATAAGTTTACTATTTTTCCTGGCTAGGTAGAACAATTACTATAGTATTTCCTTATAAAAATATTGAATAAATCTTGTTTACATTTTGTCCCCACGATTTTATATCAGTATCCTGTTCGCTGTTGAATTAGCAAATATTCACTAGACTATTTGCCGTGCGTCTTTACCGTTACGCTGAGTCGATAGTACCTACGAAAGAGACAAAGAATGTCATCTATCTATTTGCACCTAGCACGTTGTTTAGTGAGTCGAGTGCGTTCAGCGAGTGAAGTGGTGTCATAATCAGTGGAGTTCACAGAATCCTGGTAAGATTTTTATTTACGAAATAAATAATGCATATGACTAATTTTAGCGTGTTGATATGTAAGATGCTAGCGCGTAGGCCTAGTTTAGGTTATTTTTTTTTAAGTTATAAATTGGTGTGTTTATTTTAATTTTAGACAGAAATTATCAGGAACCTGGCCTCAGGATCCTGTCCAATTGGTACCCAGGATACTGAGAACCATCCAGGATCCTGAGCAGATCATATTAAAAATATTGTTTCTGTGCAATAATAGTATTTTTTTTACACATAAACATTAAACTACAAATAAATAATTTAATAAATAAATTGTACTTACTCTCGTAATTTGTTTATATACAGTTATTTAGTTTTGGTGGTGGTCTAAGTAAAATTATTCTTATAATTGTTTCGAAACGTCGGATTAAAAGTATAAAATAAACAAACATTTAATCGATCTTACAAATATTATATTTGAATATTATATTTTGTTACATAGGAAAAATGGCGCCAAAAAAGAAACAAACAAAAGAAGAAATATTAGAAAAGAAAAGGATAGCTGAAAAAATTAGATATGAAAAAATTAAGAACGACCCTCAGAGATTAGCGGCTGAAAAAGAAAAAAGAAAGCAAAAGTATAAAAAGCTGCGAGAATCTGGCAAAAAAAAACTAGTTTCTGAAATGTCGGCTCGTGAAAAAAGGCAAGCTCGCAGAAGTTGGAGGGAATACTCAGAAAAATCCTACAAAAAGAAAAAGTTACTAACTAATGTGATGAACCACTTTGTTAGAGAAAATACTCCGTCTAGTTTAGATGATGAACCTGTAGGTCCTGAGTTCCGTGATCATGAACAACCTCAGCAAGTAAATTTTGAGATAAATGTTCCTCAAACATTATCGTCGAAGCCAAATCCAAGATTGGAATCAGTACGAGAACGGTCACAGAAGCAGCGTCATAAGAGAAACCAGGAGATAAAACAAAAAAATGCGCTAATAGTAAAATTGAAACAAAAACTTAGCAAATATAAAAAGAGATGCCAGAGATTGAAAAAACAAAAGAAACAATTGGAGCTTACGCCTAAAACCGCAATGACTAAACTTGCTGAAGATCCAGCGACACGAGTAGACGTTGTCAAAAAGGCTTTATTTGGTGATGTGTTGGAAAAGCAAATATCAGATAATATGTCTAATCTGAAGACTCGTCAAGAGAAGAAAGTTGCAAACAAATTACTTTTGGGCCAGATTGTGAATGCAAATAAGGCTTGGAAGTTGAAAAACAAGGTTATAACTTATAAAAAGATGTGGAGTCAAGAAAAGCAAAAAAAGGCTGCAATAAAACAAAAAAGATGCTTAAAAAAGATAGTTCAAACATTTTTGGAAGACGACAAGTACAGTAGACTGTGTGCAGGCAAGAAAGAATTTATAAGAAATAAAGCAACTAAACAAAAAGTACAAAGACGCTACAGGTTAGACACATTAAAAAATCTCCATAAAGAATATTTGAAGGCAGGTAATGTCACTATGAGCTACTCCATGTTTGCGAGGCTAACACCCGTCTGGATAGTCGCTCCAAAATTATCAAACAGAGATACATGTTTGTGTACTGTTCACGCAAATTTCCAACATATTGTGACTGCTCTTTATAATGCAAAAATTATAAAAGTTCCAACATATCAAAATCTATTAAACGCAGTTTGCTGTAACAGATTCCATGAACAATGTCTGGAAAGAAAATGTGAAGCTTGCACTAGAAAAAGTGTTCCTATGATCGATTTTAATGCAGACATGCCGATTAGTTACAATCACTGGATAGCATCAAAGGAAATCATAATAGACATAAAAACTAAGAAAGAAAGACAAGTGGTAAAACAAAAAAGGGAAAGTGTCTCCACCACAGCTCAAGAACTTGTTTTGAAATTGAAGACGGATTTGAATACAATTTTTCAGCATGAAAGGAACATTGTTCACCAGTACCAAGTAATATCGGAAAAGAAGAAGTCCTTAACTGAACAAGAAGCCATAGTGCATATGGACTTTTCAGAAAATTTTAGTACGAAATATAACGAAGAAATCCAATCTTTTCATTTTGGGGGATCTCGTACGCAGCTCTCACTTCACACAGTAGTTATGTATTTGAAGGGATCTACAAGATCGTATTGCACTGTATCAACGGATTTGAGTCACAATGTTTATGCTATTTGGGCCCACTTAAAACCAGTACTGGAAGAATTACCATATCAAATAGAAACCATCCATTTTTTGAGTGACGGTCCAGTAACACAATATCGTAACAAAATAATGTTTTTCACGCTAGCATCTAAAATGACATATCTGTGCCCTGGACTTGTAAATTGGACTTGGAATTACCACGAAGCAGGCCATGGTAAAGGAGCACCAGATGGTGTAGGCGCTGTATGTAAAAGAGCTGCCAATGATGTCGTAGCATGTGGAGGTGATGTTACTAACCTAACTGAGTTCTGCGGAGTCATTCAAAATCGCTGCCCTGGTGTGACACTTTTTATCGTCACTAAAAGTGAAATTGAAGATATGGAAAAGCTGATTTCTAGCGATCAACAGAATTTAATACCTTTTAAGGGGACACTCAAAGTCCATCAAGTACAGGGCAGTGCTTTCATGCCAAGAAAGCTACAATTGAAATCCCTCAGTTGTTTTTGTGATGAGGGTATTATGTGTAAACATTACCGGATGGGTTTACTAGAATATTCTGCAGGATCACGACAAATATTTAAAGACGTCTACGAAAGTGAGACGGAATTAAAAGATCAGCCAGATGATATGAGCGTTGCAAGCGATCTTACTTTGAATTTGGAAAATCCAGAAGTTTTAGCCACCATGCCTGATTTGCAAATTGACCCGACTACTCTCTTCCCAGATCTATCACAGGAGCCGTTAATAGAAAAAGGAAATCAAAGAAAAGTTAAAACCCAAGAAATAAAAGTTGATACTGTCACCGAACACCCAAAAAAGGGAAAAGAAATGATATCAAGGAAAGACAAAGTTAAAAAAGCGGCTAAATACAAAAAACAAGACTCAAGACAGAAAAAGAAATTTAATTCTAGAAAACAAACAGATAAAGAAAATGAATCAAAAAAAGCACAGACAAATAAATACGAGTTCAGTGACTGCGAGTGCCTTATATGTGGTGTTCTCTACAGTGAAGATACGTCAGGAAATGACTGGGTCCAGTGTCTAATATGTAATAATTGGGCACAAGATGGATGTATTAAAGGTGAATCTACATTATTTACATGCCCTGGGTGTTTAGCTGATTGTGATTACAAAAAATAGTTTAAAAGAATTGAAACGAGACTGTCAAAAATATTATTTTTGTTACTAGATTTAAGTAAATTACTAGATTGAAGTGTCGTTTAGTCACAATTTGTTACAAAAACTTCGTATTGTTACCTTTAAGAGATATTTTATTATTGAGAGAGAGATTATTATTATCCTAATGTTCAATAATCATTTGATGATTAATGTTCCTGTTGAAGGCTGTTCTAGGTATAGAATTAGTATTTAAGCTACTTTTTGTTATTATAAAAGATACTTTGATTATTACAAAATAATGTTAAGAGGCAAATTTTTAAAATTTGTGACATAAATTATTGATCTCGATTGATTTTTGTTGTTTTCCTCAGCTTCCTGGTGACACTTTCAGTTTCCTGTGGCTCGATTTTTTTTAAATGGGTATAAATCAAAAAATATTAAATATTTTGACTGTTCCATTTAGGATAAGCTAAAAGACACTGTACTCTATTTATTAGACTGAATTCCGCCACCAGAATGTATAAAAAATGTCGGGCCGAAATCAGGCTCGAATTCTTCCTTAGTTTGTAGAACTACCCGTCATCTCAAAACTACAGCCTTGTTAGCATGGGTGGCTCTGTGGTACGATAGCTCTTCATCAGTCAGTCAAATAATAAAGGGTCAAAAGGGCGCTGCCTTATCGACGCCATTTTGATAGTTGATATTGGGTATAGTAAATATTTTTGTCGATTTCAATATTGGTAGTGTAGTTAGTTTTTTTCAATTTGATTTTTCAAAGTGTTCCACATCATTGCCAAAGCTTATTTGCTAGTATTTTCTTAATGTATTTGGTATCGTTTACGACTATGTGTTTTTGTCTCTGTCCTCCTCCTAGTTTTGGTATTATAGGGCGGCAAAGTTTAAGGTGACCATATAACCCTCACGTACCTTATTTACAGAATTAATATCACTTATTTTTGTAAAAATACCTTAATATTTTGTTCATTAAATTTTCGTAAATGTATTGAAAGGCTATAGTGCTATGAGCTATGCTTTGGGTTTTAAATTATAGATTGCTCTTATGGCCTTCTTCTGTAAAACAAATATAATTTCAGTGTCAGTCACATGTCCCCATAGCAAAACACCATACGACATTATGCTATGGCAATAGCTAAGTAAACTAGTCTAGTTAATTCAACACTGGTAAGAATTCTAATCTTTTTTACATCGTATGCTGCAGAACTATGTCTTCTCGCTATTTTTAATATATGGGGGCCTCATTGAAGCTTCACGTCTAGCGTGATTCGTAGTAAAATAGTGGTAACGAAAAGACACAGCTCTTTCCCATTAAGAAAGAGATCTAATAAAACCGCAAAAATTAAAAAAAAGTTACAATTTTCAAGACGCGTAGCGCCATCTGTGTGTAATCCAATAAATATATTTAGTTTAGAATTTGATATTTTTATAGAAAATTATATGAGAAAGTATTTATTATTATAACTAACAAAACATGAAATAAACTCTTAAACAACTTACGGACCGTTACTAAAACAGCTTCGCCGTTTCATCGCGGAATATTCTCGGACTGTCCGCTGGCGAAGCGTGAAATAGCCGACGCTCGGTTAAACACGAATATCCTTTATATATGAGACATTGTACACATATAACGAGTACGATGCTTTAAAACCGAAATTATTGCTTCATACCGGGGTGGTCACGAGGGAAATCTAGTCATGTTTGCATGGACGCTGACCCTTCCCGCGATGCTGTTAATACAACGATATTCGAATAATATTTGCATCTCATTGTGATACATTGCCCTTTTATATAGATTTAATACAAATTTATACATAATTTCGTAAATGTTTCTTTGCGAAAAGGAAAAGTAATACTACATTTTATATTTCTAAAATTCTTTGAACTTCCTGTTCACTGTAACCTTAGCTTTTAACTTTTGCTAGAAGAGTATGAGGTTGAAATAAATTAAGAAGAAAATATCGCAGAAAATTTTATCAGAATCATACAAGAACTGTTTAATAACTTGCATTCAATTAATCATTTATATTATCTAAAACTATTATTAAGTTCTGGCATAATAGAAACCGATAAAAAGAATTTCAGGAAAATAACTTAAATGTTAACTTAGAAAATATTTATAATAAGGTATATGATACTTAATATGGAAAATTGAGATGAAAGAGTTGTCTAAATATTCCATACGTTTGTAGTAAAATATTGACCTAACAAATATTACTCTTAAGAACCCCAAATTGAGAGACAAAGTGCTAGAGACTGTGTCAGTCTAATGATGAATTGAAAACAATTGCATCAAATACTGTCGTTTCTCGTATATAAAGCACAAGCGTAAAAATCGGTTAAATTAAATAGTAAATCAAACCGATTGCTATAGCATGGTCAAATCATAATTATTCGAAGTTTGCCATCCGAAGCGAGAGGGCCGAAATGCGCAGCTTCCGTTTTCCACGACATTGGGCACAATTTGAAATATTTTACTGCTGTTGTAACGACTTGATGGCGCTGCCGAGGGCCACTTATATATCTCTTTTATCTTTTGTTGGTCCTCGCCCCTTTGCCCTCTGTCGGATAGAACTTTTAAGAGAGGGTTTTTTAAGCTTGAATAAATAGTGAAATAAACTCGGCTGTGTTTTCATTCTTATTTTTTTTTTAAACAAAATACAGTTGTTGGTATGCCGATATAATATTCAGTACATATTTATTAACTTTTATCTAATATTAGAGTATCAAATTAATGAGCTATAACAACAAAGGAGTGGAATATTGTGCTAGCATCTGCCTTCAAGGTAAGCTTGAAAAGGTTTTTATTAGTCTATAGTTGTCAAACACCGGCTTATAGTTTTTTTTAAAAACCTTCACCTGATTCAGATGACAACTTTAAGCAATGAAACCAATGGAGACAATGACACTACTGAGGACCAACAAATGCCTCACAAAAGGATTTTTACCATTTCCGATAATATAAAAATATTTTATAAAAATAAAAGCTTTGGGTACCCCTTCAATTTAAGAGAGACTTAATATTGCCAAGGTACAAGCTAAATTTCTCTTTAAAGTGGTCAGGCTAGGCATAAACAAGTCTAGGCGAGACCATTAACATGCCTGGCAACTTGTAAATCAAGTTGGGCAGATAGTTAAATCACGTTGCAATCTAAACCGTGATCTCCGTTGTATATTCACCAGTTCAAATGTCTTATTTACTGAAACGCATTGTTTTTATTTGTAAATAACTCACCGCAAATATAAATCTGCTCGAATTCGAGTATTGGTGTTAGTTAGAAGTAAATAAAAAAAAATTTAAATCAAATTAGTTTCACGGATTTTATCGCCTATATTAGCTATATTTTATATTCCCGACGTTTTGAGCACTTTACAGCACCCATGGTCACGGGCGGAACTGTGGTGTATGACGGCCCAATGTCATAGTTACCCACCCACGGCTACCTCCAGATAATTTTTTTTAAATTTTTGTTCCCATCTACGCAGTATGAACTTACAGTATCTTGAACGGGGTAAGGGGTAAGGGGTTGGGATTTCATTTTATTAATTATAGGATTCCAAGCAGATGGTAGCACCAAACATCTATTGAAATTAGGATGTTTTTTGATTTCAATAGCCTCGCGAATCATCCTTGGAAGGAATCGGTGTTCTTTAGCGAGGATTTGTGGTCTATCAAATCTAATGTAGTGACGGGGGCGAGCCTGTACGTGTTCACAGACTGCAGACTGCAGACGCTCCGGGAAGTCTGCAGTCTGCAATGTCTACCAGGTGAGCTAGTGTTATATAAATGATTATTTTATTTTATTTTTATTTTATTTGGGACGCTTACAGCTACATTAAAAATCTAGATTACTATATTAATAATAATAATAAAAAGTAGATTTAATGCTCGCAATACTATCACAGAATAAGTCTAAGTCGCTGTTTTCGGAATAGTTATAACCTCAAAACTTTTGGTACAAAACTGTTACTTCTATAATTAGTATGACAAGATGGAACATGGAGTAATACGAGTACATTTTAGCGTAGTTTTTTAACAGGCGCTCTTAGTAAGATTTTACTGAGAAGCTCCGGACAATCCATTTTACTTTGTGCGACTTTTATTAGATATAGATGTCAGCTATGTCTCTGCATATGTTTTGAAACAATAGATGAAGTCTTTTGCAGCGATCCTCGTATAATATTATAAAACATACCTACGAAATAAATTACATAATACAGCACTATTAGGTACAAGCCTAATAAGAAAAAACCCTCAGGTAAAGTCCAACATATTGACTTGGTGAAAATTAAAATTATAGAAGGCAAGAAAGAATATGACGACTTTAAGTGAACAACCAGCTATCAGAACTGAAGGATAGCGGAAAATCTATCCAAAAACGCTTAAACCCAAGTTTCATCAACTTTTGAAAGTAAGCAGCATTACCTGTACGTATGTGTGTTTACCAAACCATCTTTCCATTGATTAAAAAGGACAAAGTGTTAGATGAAATCACGGTATAAAACTGTCCTGCACACATATTTTGGCCTCGGCGGCAAGGCCCAACGGAGACTAGCCATCTGCACAGGACATGATTATAGTGTAATAGTTTGTGCGCAAGCACAGGTGCACTCTCTATTCCCTCACTATCATAATCGCGACTTGCTCGCGTCTTTAAAATTTACGACGAGTGCTTAACTAATAAAAAAATAAGCGGCTTTAAATTGAAACGTTACGTAAATTATAGAACTTCGGCAAACAATAAAAGAAAAGAAGATCCAATGAACGATTATATTATAATAATAATAATAATGTCGGAATTTAGGTCACGACTGCCAGTCTCAACGGAAACTAGCCATCTGCACAGTACAAGACTGTAGTGCACTGTCTCCTGCCTCACTCTATAGTCCGATGGGACGGCAATCCGATAATCCGATACGACCGGAGAGAGATCAGGCGCAAGGTTTTCAACTACTTGAAACACTGTCAACTTCCTGACTCAGTGCTATAACTTAGAATTTTTCGACAGAAAAACACAATAGATAACTAATCTTTATTCGACCCAAGATTTCAACCCAGGACCTCATGATCAGGAGTCACACTTACGACAACTAGACCAAGGAGACGGTATATAACAATCTATTTAAGAAGACATCTACCGATTAATTTGCTGTGCCAACACCCAATAGAGCAACGGAGCTTATTGCTCCATAAGCTTCTCAGAGCGAAAGGCATCCATGACTTTTTCTCCCACCAGTGTGGTGCCGCTTAATATTGAGATATTATTTGACAGATTTCATAGCGGGAAAGTTAATTTGTTTGAAAAAGGTAAAGGTTAATGTTTCTTTCAGTACCTACTATTAGTTATACATATTTTATATTATTTAGATTAAAAATAAATAAACCAAACCACAGATATTTCAAAAATTTGAATAATTAAAAAAAAAGTTAAAAATGTCCAAAAAATTAAAGATCAACCATTGAGGCATTGTTTTGTGTATTACTCAAATAATCTAGATACAATAAAGTTTGTGTATAACAAAAAACTTTACCTAAGTGTTAACTAGCGACATCTGGTGAGGAAATGGCTGCCTATTGGGAACATGCCTATGCTCAGCAGTGGCAACCTTCGAGTATATTAAGCTGTATCATTACGTTACGTCTTACGTACAGTAAGTTTAGAAGATAATTTTATTTATCTTTTCATCTTTCCATTCACATGAATACGTCAACCGCCATAACTTGTAAATCTTTGTCCCGTTATTAACGTCTGTCAAGACATTTTAATTGCTTATAACAGGTTTTCACTGGACATTTGTACTTTATTTCTAATGTATTCATTACATACGTCTCACCCATTGCATTAAAATTTCATAAATAAATAACCAAACAAAACGGAGACCAGTCGGTCCGTGCATAAATTACGACGGGCAGAACTATAATTCAGGCAAAAAAGGAAATATGGCTTGGTTTTTTTTACTTTTGGTAACGTCTTGATTAAGTAGGGACCACCTGCCCGGGCCGTTCCTACGTTACTCAATAAATAAGACTTGGAAAAAAAATATTAACGAGCACATAAAGAATACTTATGTTGAAACTCGAGTACGGGTCTATGGCAGTTAACTTGTTATAAATCGGAAGGGTTACCGTCGGTATGCTTTTGTTTTCACCGAAAAATGAATATCTAATAAGGCCATGCTTTAATGTCAGGAATAGGTACATGACGACGCTAACAAAAATCTTGACAAATATATCACAGACAATTGTGAAAATACTTTTGCACCAGGATATCGTCACTTAGTCACACCCAACATAAGCATTTATCTGTTAATTACAAATCTCAAAAATATTACAAAATTGATAAAAAAACTATTATTTTTAGTCCGTGATATATTCGATACATTCTTTATTTAAGGAGTTCTATATTCTCAATTTAAAAAACGATCATGATAAAAGGTCTAAAGACAAACACATTGCTAATTATTGAAACCGGTCAATTTCGCAGTTTTATACTTCAGGAAATGTGAAACTAATTTTTACGGATTTTCATCATCATCATTACAGCTTTTCATAAGTCCACTGCCGAACATAGGCCTCCCCCAAGGAATGCCACAAAGGAATGCCACGGTGTTGAGCCACCTGCATCAATCGACTTCCTGCATGTCTTACCAGGTCGTCACTCCATCTCGTGGGGGGTCGCCCTACACTTCGCCTACCGGTACGAGGCTGCCACTCAAGAACATTTCTTCCCCATCGGTTGTCGGTTCTTCGAGCTATATGGCCAGCCCACTGCCACTTCAGCTTACTAATCCGTTGCGCTATGTCGGTTACTCTGGTTTTACTGCGGATATACTCATTTCTAAGTTTATCACACAGAGAAACCCCGAGCATAGCCCTCTTCATAGCTCGCTGAGCGACCTTGAGCTTCCTCATACGGCCAGCAGTGAAGAATCAGGTCTCAGCTCCGTAAGTCATCACTGGCAACACGCACTGGTTGTACAATTTCGTTTTAAGGTTTTGAGGTAGGTGTCTGACGAGAAGATGTGTCGTAGTTTCCCGAACGCTGCCCAGCCGAGTTGAATCCGTCGATTGACCTCTCTGTCGAAGTTGGTCTTACCTTTTTTTTTACGGGGGGAAATTCTCATAGACTACCTCCGCCTGGGGAAAGGCGGAAGGGCGTGCCGGACTCTTACCGGCTAAAACCACCCCGGTGTCTCCTCGCACGTGCGCGTGGGGCCGCGGGAATCCAAATTCTTCCGTAGCCCCACACTAGTGCTGGCCCGGTCTGTCCGGGCCTCGTCTCTTGCACGGGGTAGTGAGGTGTGCCTCCGTCTCGGGTCCATCAAATAGGGGTGGCGGGGGCTTCCCCAAGTCCCTCGCCCCTGGACCCATTCATGGGGGCCGGAAAAGGGCGTTGTCCGCCCTTCTCCTGCGCCCGGGTAAGGGAGTCGAGATCTCCCTCTCCCGTTCCGCAGTTTCCTTCTGCGACATCACGTCCTCGCAGAAGGAAACCACCGCGTCCCACGACTCTGCGCTACCGACCATCCTCCGCACTAAGGCCGGCAGCGACAGATCGCCTCCTACTTCATTTGTGAGGACACGGCGCTGCTCCTCCCAAGCTACACACTCGGCGAGCGTGTGTTGCACCGTGTCCTCCCCGCAAAAGTTGGTCTTACCTAGTCGGACTATTTGTCCCAGGTAAACATACTCGTCGACAACTTCGAGCTTAGTGCTCCCAACAACTACCGGCATAGGTGTAACATGGACATTAAACATGACCTTTGTTTTGTCCATGTTCATCCTAAGACCTATTCGTTGGGAGACACTATTGAAGTCATTGAGCATGGTGCTTAGGTCCTCCAGCGATTCTGCCATAAGGACTATATCGGGCTATATCGGCAAATCGATGGTGAGTGATGTACTCGCCATTGATGTTAATACCGTATTCTTTCCAGTCCAGAAGCTTGAAAACATCTTCCAATGCAGCGGTGAAGAGTTTCGGGGATATAACACCAGCCTGTCTTACACCTCTTATGGATTTTATCGCGTTTAATTTAACTTTTTAATTCGCGACGTTTCGGGTGGTTTACAGCACCCATGGTCACGGGGGAGAGGGGACTGAGGTGTTTGACGTCCCGATGTCAAAGTTATTCATAGTTAACATATAGCTGACTTGAAGCACCGTAGTTCCGGGAAGTCTGCAGTCTGTGAACATGTTCAAGATCGACCCTGCCATTACATTAGATTTGATAGACCACAAATCCTCGTAAAAGAACACCGATTCCTACCAAGGATGATTCGCGAGGCTATTGAAATTAAAAACGCCCTAATTTTAATAGAGAAGATGGATGGATGCTGCCATCTGATTGGGGTTCTATAATTAAAAAAATTAAATTCAATAGCAAGCATACCACTGCATGACTTCAAGATACTGTAAGCTCATTCTGCGTAGATCAGACCAAAAATTAATATTCAAAAACTGAAGGTTAATTGCCGACGTTTAGACGAAACGAAACGACGGGAATTAATATTTAAATTAAACGCGATAGAATCCATAAAAATGAGTTTCATTTAATGTGTAGTGTTCGCGTAAAAATAAGAAATCATTATGCAGAAAAGGTGTATTTTCTTACATTTAAGATGTGGTTAAAACTTCGTTTTAATAATAGTTTCCTATTATATATTTTGTGCTGTGTGCTTGAACTTAAATAGACATGTTTAAGTAAACACCTTTATTAAGATAGAAAGACAAATCTTTCTTTGTAACAAAGCATATGATTACTGCAACCATTGGCAGCTGTAGTCAATCTTAGGACGAAATACTTTACAGTCAGTAACTATACTGGTAACTATACTCTTCAAACGTGACACAGTGATGGGTAAGCGGCTGCTTGGAGTCAGAAATAGATAATCGTATCGTATCCTAACAAATAGGTAAGATAGTACTTTTCCCAACGTAATAATAAGCAGAAATAGCCTTAGACCAGCTATTTCTCATGTGAAGTAGCAGTATTTAATATACTTTAAAGGCTAATCAATCTAGTTTAATTATTTACTAAATATTAATAAAGCATTCAATATTCGATTACAATTGAAATATTAAAGTTGGTAGTCGTAAATTCGTGTATCAAAACTGAACACAAAAAACAGTTCCGTATTTAAAAATAAAACTCTATCAATAGAGTTTTCGTACACATCTATCTGATTCGTGTTATTATAACATATACAAAAAAAAAATATTTTGCTGCTAACAATATAATAATATGAGAGATTCCAAACCACTTTGTCGGTGCGAACAAAGAGTCGCGCACCTATAATGTATGTGCAAAAAGGTTTCACACTAAAAAAGATATCTTATTTTTTGTAAGCATTGTGGTCGAATTTAAACGACTTTGAAAGCTATTTCGCACAATACACCACTCCAGGTAAATAGGGAACGAAGGAAAGATGGCTTCCCCCGGTCCAAATAAATCTCGCTAGAGACATTTCACTGTTATGCCTAATCGCAAATTTATTGTTCTGAGGCTCGCTGCACTACGAATTAACAATAACGCGAGTTATATTAAATTAAATTAAGTAACGTACATTAAATCACCGGGGTCATTGTACAGGTCGTATGAGAGCTTTTATGGGTAACGTGAGTGGTAATGAAGCGGTTTCCACCGCCGCATAATAGTTTGAATGTCGTTGTAAATTGAATTTTATATTTTGTTTGACATAAATGATTGACATGAGAGCCTGTCGCTTCTCCTCGGTACGGGGGAATTGCCGCGCTCGACGCTTTTACGACCTGAACGACACTTTGACCGATAAATTTATCCGTTGAGGGATATTTGGGCAATCTTATGACTCATTTGGTAATACTAAACGTCGGTGTTGATCGTGTTTGTGTATCAAGTTGCACCTTTCATTAGTTTGATGCTTCCGAGTTTGGATTATTTTATTTTTAAATTGACGTTTGTGAACTTCAGCCGCTTTAATCCAATATTAGAATGGCAATCAGAAAATTGAATCTTGTTAAAAAGCAAAATGAACGGTGTAGTGGTGGTGTAAGAATATTGAAGCAGGCGACAGAACAGAAACAAACTAGGTGATAGGCTGCAGCGTCTTCCAAATAACAACCAATAAATAAAAAACTGGGGTTGACAACTCGCTTTTCAAGCGTGGCAACTATGGCAAATATTCCCATTATGAGGTAATCTATGGGGAGGCTGTAATTGATAGATTGGATGGATAATGGAAAATTAAAAATGAGTAATAATTATGCATCGTAATATTTTTGGTAAAAATGAGGATTTCTGAAATAGAATTAGTAAACTTAAGCGGATTAGTAAGCTGAAGTGGCAGTGGGCCGGCCATATAGCTCGAAGAACCAACAATCGATGGGAAAGAAAGGTTCTCGAGTGGCCGCCTCGTACCGGCAGGCGAAGTGTTGGGCGTCCCCCCCCCCCCACTAGATGGAGTGACGACCTGGTAAGATATGCTGGAAGTCAATGGATGCAGGTGGCTCAGGACCGTGCTTTATGGCATTCCTTAGGGGAGGCCTATGTTCAGCAGCGGACTTGTGAAGGGCTGTAATGATGATTATTATGAACTAGAATACGAACATAATAACCGTTAGGGAAGAAAGTGACGACTTGGTAACAGAAGCACGAAGTTGATGGATGCAAGTGGCTCAGGACCGCGGTATTCCTTAGGGGAGGTCTTTGTTCATCGGTGAAGTGTAATGAGCTGTAATGATGATGATGAAAAGAGTGTTAATAGAATTTAGTGAAAAGTTTATGTAAATGTACGATTCTTGTGTTTTAATTATGTATATACCTATATTATAATTGCTTAATAACGGTTATTATACTGTTAATAGGAGATAAATAATTGATAATAACCCTTCGGGACCATGTTAAATGTTTTCATATCTTATTGTATGACATATTATATTGTAAATAAATGTTTAGAAAAGTCCCGCTGTGTTTCTTGTGAAATTATGTTAAACTAATGTGTATAATGTGTGAAGAAGTCCCTAAGAAATATATAAAAAGAATTAATGACATATTTTTTATTTATACGTTTAATGCGTGAAAGTTTTAGCTTTGAGACAAAAAGTGAGCGGTGTTCGCGCGCCGAAGGCTTCGAGGGAACAACATTTGTCTCTCGGCGAGCGCCGCCCAAGTATAGCAGCGAGCCGCCATTGGCTCCGCACAGCCCGCCCAGTACCACCTACAATTATATTTATAATGCACACGATGAAATAATTTACATTCAAGCTGAATTTGCGACCAGTAAGGGTAATTGAAAATTTGTTGTATTGACCCTTAACGGCCTACGGATGGGAATTCGAAAGTTCGGACCATTAATTTAATTAATATCGAATGCTATCTCCCGCGCTATTGCTAATTTAATATTAAATAAATCAAAATATAAATATGCCTTCTTTATCTGTGTTTATTTAATTAGAAAGAGTAAAAATGGTAATTTTAAAAACTAAACATAATTTGCACAAAAAGCCTTCTGAAGCCGGTGCTGAGATAATGTAACAAAAAAGTTATAGCCCTGACTTCAGAACCTATGTGCTTTTGAATTTTTGAAGTCGGATTTTAGTTTCTTTTTACAACTTTATTTTTTAATTGAGTTGCAACAAATATTCTGCTATTATTCGGTATTCGGCCTATTCGGCTACTTTTATCCTATTCAGTTGAATACCGAATATCTAGGTACCTACTATTCGGCCGAATACCGAATACTTAAGTAAGAATAGTAAACAAATAGTTAAGGTTTTATTGTGGCCAGGTAAAAAGAAAATATTTATTTATTTTATATTTTTTTCTTGTAATCATCAAAGTACCTAGTCATAGGTACATCATCAACTTCCATATTATAAAAACTAAAAAAGTACTATCTGATAAATGTCTATGCACTGCAGAAAGACTGAAAGAGAAGAAAGAAAGAGAGAATCTAATTTTCTTCATTTACAGGCATTAGTTTACTTCTACCCAGCTTCAGAGAATAGACGCTCTGAAGAATAAACACTAAGTACTCGTACTTCCTTCCCGGCCGAATACGTTGGCCTACTATTCGACTATTCGGCGAGGATGGCCGCAGAATATTCGTTATTCGGTGTGTAGCCGAATATAGTATTCGTTGCAAGTCTAATTTATCTTTTGAGTGGACTATATAAGTTCAAGGTAACAACTTGAACGTCGTCGTAATAGTAACATTATAAACTTCATTCCCTATATTTCCAGCAAAACTTATATGGGACCATCTCTGAGATACCTACAAGCTATTAAATAAATGAAGATTATTAATATCGGTTTAAAAACCCAGAAGTTATATTAAAACATACATAAAAATACATACAGACGAATTCAGTATCCTCCTAATTTTAAAAGTCAGTTAAAAAGTAATTTATTAAAGGTTTAAAAAGATAAAATATATTTATTCAATTTATACAAGTAGGCTATCTAGAAAGCATAAAGAAACACTAATGCTTGAGGATCTGGAATTACGGAATTTTACAGATAACGACTTTGTTCACTTAAATACAAAGTAGAATTAATAAAGTTACAGAATCGAATTAAAAAAAGAATCGTTTGCGTGAATAACAATATCTAGAATGATAATTTCTTGAGAGTAGTCAAACATTTTTTATTATGCATTTATACCAATAAACTTTAGGTTGACGCTAATGTAGTAGTTATTTTCATTTTATGCACAGGAGAAAGAGATTACTAAGAACGATATTTAACAGGGATGTCCAAAGGGAATATGGAAACATTTTGCTGATAATTATTACAGGAAATGCTCTATAACTTTCATAATCGAGCGTCTATAATTAAAAACAATAAATATGTATACGCTAAGCCTTCTTCCCCTTTTTTCATTAGCCTATAAGAGAATTTCAAGACCTCAAGGATTCATCGGTGTCGCAGCGCTTGGGAGGCGGAGTGTTGATTGCAGTCAAGTTTTTACTGATTCCCGTCACAGGTCTGAATATTTTTCACTAGGTTGTATTAAATACGACACAGGATGGCTAGTAGCAACTGGATACATGAAGCTGAAGACCGAACTATGTGGCGAGATTTTTTTTATAGGAGAGGGGGCAAACGAGCATACGGCTCACCTGATGATAAGTGACAATCGCCGCCCATGAACAACAAAAAAATGAATAGCAGGTGAGTTGCCGGTCTTTTAGAAAGGAGTAAGCTCTTTTCTTGAAGGTTATTATCGGTCCGAAAAAATCGCCGGTGGTAAATTATTCCACAGAGAGGTCGTACGCGGAAGAAAACTGTTAGTGAAACGTACAGTTGTGGACCGCCAGGCATCCAGATGGTGTGGATGGTATCGGGAGTTCTGCCGCGATGTGCATTCGTAAAATTTGGCGGCTGGGATTAATCCGAACAATTCCTCAGAGCACTCCGCGTGGTAGATGCGAAAGAAAATGCAAAGGGATGCAAGATCTCTTCACAGCGCCAGTGAATCGAGACAATCGATAAGGACTCGGTCGTCGACGATTCGAGCCGCTCTACGCTGAATTTGGTCAAGTGGAAGGAACTGGCGCTGAGGAGCCCCAGCCCAATGATGGGAACAGTATTCCATGTGAGGCCGAACCTGCGCCTTGTAAAGTTGCAGGCGGTGTGCCGGCATGAAATACTGTCCCGCTCTGCTGAGCACGCCAAACTTTTTAGAGGCCAATTTGGGCTTCTCTTCCAAGTGACCACGAAACTGCAAGTCGCTCGATATGGCGACGCCAAGGATTCCGATACTGGCAGAGGCAACAAGGAGAGTGCCTTGAAACTGAGAAGATACGACAAAGGGGTTCTTTTTAGCGGTAAACGCGCAAACTTTTGTCTTCTGAGGATTAAACTGGACTAGATTTAGCCGTCCCCAATCCGAGATTTGACTTTATGTCCAGCAGTGAACTGCCACAGCCTGATGATGATATACGAGGTAGTTATATCGCTACCTATCAGAGGCCACGATATCTTTTTGACATTTTTATAATCGCCTTTTACTACACCCACGAGATAAAAAAGGGTAAAGGATCCTCTTATGTCGCCATCACACAAAAATTTTTACATCTATATAAAATAAAAATTGGGAGAATATTTTACACTACACTACTAATTCAAAGTACTACCGTAGTTCGTCTCGAAAATTCAACGTACAGATGTGGTGTCTTTATAGGCTCAACTTGAAAGTAAAGAATCCAAATCAGATCTTTAATCCTCAATAGTAATTTTTATTTATTATACCTACTGTATTGCAGTTACAAAGATCAGGAAGGCCATTATAAGTTTGTTAGGCATTTTATCAGAGTGTTCAGGACTGACAACGAATCTTTGGCTGTCTTTCTTTATATTGGTTATAAGTCTTTGCAGCAGTAGCCACTTACCATATTCCTCTCAGCTTTGGTTACCATAAAAACCCTGAACAGACGTCTGAAGTAATTTGTTGAGGATGTATAATAGCTACGAGGGAATAATTTATAAAGAAAACCCATTGAAAACGCGTAAAAAATCATCCCTAATTCATTTAATATCAATATTCAATACTAATTATTAACCGTATAGTGGCAGTGTTTTAAACGTGGCAGAGCCATGCTGCAGCTATATTAGTAGTATAGTGGTAGCACGAATGGGTCAACTCGACCGGGGAAGGACTACGCTCTCGCAGAATACCAGCGTGAAATAGCAGCTTAATGCTGCTGTGTTTCCTATGGTGAGAGGCATTCCATCTTAGTCCTCACGGGTGACAACGCATCTGCGTTTTAATTCGTAATCAAATATGGATGTAGAAGTCTATGGGCCACAGCAACCACTTACCATCAGGTGGACTGTGTGCTCGTTTGTTACCCTTAGTTTAGTTTAGTTTAGTTTACGACGGGCTGATTTCCGCAACTCCACGTCTATGCACGTATTTTGCGTGTGGGCAGGAATAATATGCTTATTCGAGCCATGAAATCTCCCCGAAGAAGCTCAACAGTCCTTTGATGTTGCATGCAACTTCGGGGAGTGATCTCGGCGTGCCGAGATGTTTAGCCCTGTACGTAGCGACCTCCGGACATATCAATATCACATGGGCCGCCGTTTCTTCTTCCCCCATACATGCCCTGCACAGGGGACTATCTGTAACACCTATAGTAAATAAATGCTTGTTAGAGTTGCCGTGTCCTGTGATATCACTTGTTACTATCCTGATCGGCTTGTTCATTAAATTGTTACCCTTATTCTATAAAAAAAAATATCCACTACCCCATATCGTCGCGTAGGTATCGTAAGAGGCGCCAGAGGAAACCTGAAACAGGAGATGGGCACACTGTGCCACTGTACACTGACCCGTTTGCCAAGCGTACCTACTAAATCAAAATGCTATAGGCTATAATGGATGGATGGACTAATTATTCAAATTAGTAAATCTAATTTTGTCACATGACTAGTGAGAATGTTCATCAGTACCTGAGAAACAGCCTGTGATAATCCCACAGCTGGGAATTGACTCTTATGCCCAAATACTCAAACACTACTCAATTTTAAGATGGCGTTAAGTCTCGTGCTGTCTCTATCACTTTATGTCAAAGTGACTGTGGCAACAGGAGACATGAAGACATCTTAAAATTGAGTACCTACCGTTTGAGTATTTGCCCGACGTGATGAAGTGGGAGGAGTCCACCGCAGTGTTCCAACGCATTAGCAGATTTCTCTTGAATGATGTTCTCAAAATACAACAACGTTTATTTCTCGAAAAAGCAAGATAACTTTTTCCTCGAGGATCATTCCTAAAATCCTTCACATTGGAGCACGTGGTGTGAATCAGCAGGTAAAATTGCAATTATCAATTTCAGAGTTACTGCACTCCGGAAATCTGACTAAGGCGAGCATTCGTTGTGTCACGGTTCTTATTAGCAAAACACGAGCATTACCATAATTATAAAGTCAATTTTCAAATTTGAAATAAAAATTACCAATTAGCACCCACGACTTTAAGACGTGGTAAGTTTAAAATTGGATATAATTTTTTTTTCTTGTAATAATCCTATACGAATCTGCAAAGCCAACTGGTGGTAAGCGGTTATGAAAATTTAGATGGTCGAGATGAAAGTTTAGGTGGTAGTGATGGTTTTCGAGTAGGTTAGCTGTTGTGATTTAATGCTATCAAAGTGCGTCTTCTTTTTATGCGGAAGCCCAAAAAATGCCACTTGTAGGAAAGATTTGACTTAATCATCACGTTTAAAGATCGGAGTTCAACCAGCACGCCACGCGCCTTACCGCACCAGAAAATAAACATAGTTGTATCTTATCATCGGCATTATTACCATCATTTTTACCTAAGTCCATTAATATTTACTGCTTCATTATATTCAGTACATTTTAATCTCACTATCACTTAAATTTCAATCGAACCAAATATATTTACCTACATAAATTTTAAAATATTAACCGAGAACATGGTACTCTACTCGTAATAAGAAACATCATATGAAATAATTTAAATAAAAATCAAGATAAATAGCAATCATTACGTTAGATAAATGGTAACTGATTACAATCAACACAAATTACATGTCGTAAACATCAACAAGAAATAAAATGATTTTAATTTAGTTATAATGTTAATTAAAAGAATTTACGAAAAAATTGCGATTATAATTATTACAATTTGTTAAAGAAATTGTAGAAGAAAATTAGTTGAAAACAAACAATTCTCACTGAATAATGCATCTTAGATATTTAAGTTATTTAATGTGCTTTTATGTACATAATAATTATGTGGTGAAGGAGTACAGGCATGTGGAAAGTCATTAAGGGACACTGGATTACCTAAGCGACAAGTCCCAGTCGCGACCGGTCTGGCCGCGATAAACTCAATAGCCAATACTAATAAACTATGGACGTTTTAATTGGACTCACGATATGGATTTTAATTGATCGTAAGTCACCGACGTCCCTTAATGGGCCCAGCATCCGTTCAATGCAGAGATCTTCCAACAGAATTAAGATTTCTTGTATACCACGGTTGAGTTACGAATTTGATATTCCGAGGTCATTTAAACCTTAATGGAGAGATATTCACTAGTGATAATTATGTTTTCTTAATTGCTATTAATTGCTTATATATGAGTAAATATATTTTGTGTGTACGTATACTGCCGAGTGATAGAGGTGTAAGGACATTTAGTATCAGTATAATACTAGAATTATCTACGAATCTGATAAGGAATAATATTTTAATAACATTTGTAGTTCACCAACCTGCTATATTAGAGCCATGGTAGCACAGGGGTTAAGTGCTCTCTGTAAATTTCACAATACGCGAGCAACCTCCGTTTGATCCCCGCCGGCACCAATTGAATTGTTAATTGCTTAAGTGCTGATTTACCATGTGCTCGACGGTGAAGGGACACATCGTGAGGAAACCGGCATGTCTGAGAATTAAGAAAAACATATATAGAAGATACGTGAAGTTCGCCAACACAACGACATTTCCTTGGTCTAAAAACCCTCTCAGAAATGAGAGAAGGTCTGTGCCCCGCTGTGGGACGTATGTAGGTTGTAACTTTTAACCTACTATAAAGATATGTGGCGGATTTAATCCAATACCTACATTTATATTATGGATTGTACTTTTATTCCTGGATATTTTAAAACAATATGTTATGATTTTCTAAAATGGCTCTATGATCTTGGAGGAGTTGTAAGAAACCACTAAGGAAACTTCCTGAAAACATTTCAGCTTCCGACGGATCCATGTCTAAATTAAAGCTAGGCGTAGCAGAGCAATGGTACAGCTATATTATGGCTGCTGCAATGTGTAATAAATACAAAAATAATACGTAAACTGTCAATATTGAAAAAGATTGGAGAAAAACCAAGAAAACAAGTGAACAAACAGCATAATATCTGGAGGCACGGCAGTGCTCCTGCCAAGTCGAGCAAAAAAGCGACTCGGCCGTACCATTCTTTTGTCGAATCAGTTCAGGCCATTTTCGACCCCCTATAACTTCGTTGTGGATAAAAATAGAAGCCTGAATTTTCAATATCCAAGGAGTCATTGTATAAACACAGTATATTTCAAATTTCATTTAATTTAAACCAGTAATTTAAGAATTATAACTACTCAAAATTTCTTAATTTTGTCACTTACTCACTGACTGACCGATCATCAAGACTAAGGCACTTCTAGCAGACATAGAAGCTCCAAATTTAGAATACAATTAGTTTTTAGTGTATATATAATACATAAATTGACTTGTCAATCACATTATATCTATCAAATTTAACTATCAAATTTAATATACTATGTATTACTTGTGAGATACACTGTGTTTTCATGCGATGGCCAAGTCAATCTATTTATTTGAAACATAAAAGATTTTTAATATTGATATGGTCACTATAAGATGTTGTTAGGTTAGCTAATTACGTAATAACTTACGACAGAAGGACCCTTAAGTAGGGACTGAATAAATTAACTGACTTGGTACTACATGGATCTCACAACTTTTTACGGTGGAAGAACTGAGTTGCAAGACTTAGTTTTTTTACAAGTTATGTTTTTGACGGCATTACTATTACGTATGACGAGCGACAAGCACCGGAGACGCTTTTTACTGGTGAAAAGACATCCTATCTTGGTCCTCAGGGGTGACATGAGAGATGTAGATTTCTATAGGCACAGCTTGCCATCAGGTAGGTAGAGTGTGTGCTCGTTGTCGTCAATACTTCTATTAATCTACGTTCTTATATTTTTTTATAGGATAAGAGTGACAAGCGAGCACACAGTCCACCTGATGGTAAGTGATTGCTGTGGCCCATAGACATCTACATCTATCCTCGACTACGAATCAAAATGCAGATGCGTTGTCATCCGTGAGGACTAAGATGGAGTGTCTTTTTCCAGTAAAAAGGGTCTCCGGTTCTCTACACTCACCATACGAAACATGGCTCTATCACGTATAAAATATATAACCGTAATGTAGCGTACAAGTCTAGAGTATTAGGCAGTAGATATATGAGTACGAGTATTATGAAGCTGTCACCTTGACTGAAGAACATTATCTTTCACATAATTGTTTTTGTATTTCCGCATGGAAATTATCCAACTTTTACAAAGCCTTGCAGACATACAGATACTACTGAAAATATTATATAGTTCACTTGTTTAGCATATTCATACCCCATTTGCAAATATCGTATGACATCCGACATCTACAGTTTCAGAATGCATATAAATGCAAATAAAATAACTCCCAGATATAACCGAATGATAAAGCAGTAGACACCTATCCTGTTATCTGGACGCAACATCCCAAAACAAACGAGAGGAAATATTCACGCAGCCGCCATAAAGGGGTAGCTAGGACTGATTTAATCAGCCGATAAAAAATTGTCAAGACTCCCCGCTAGATGGCGCGCCGGATAACAGACCGGCTTCGTGTACGCTGCATAACTAAACTGCTTTTTCATACCATTTTACCATTTTTTAAAACTTACGAATGAGTCGAGAAATATGACATGAAATATAATGAAATCTCTTTTTCGGCGTATAAGTTAAAATTTTTATAGATATACAACCATTTTACAGCAAGGTTCCTCTCATCTGAAAAAAAAGGCAATAGTATCTTCACAGGCATATCTAATCATAAAATGTGTACTTTATTAAAAACTAAATGAAATAGATCCAAAGGCAACTAAAATAATGTTATTATTTAAAAAAAATTACCCTAATTAAAGGTAAATTATAAAAGCTTCATGAAAGCGAACGAAATTAAATATATATAGTAACGTTTTGAAAGATTCCTTGTTAGTTTTCCTTGTTCCTACCTAGGATACTCGTCATGGTGGGAAGGCAGATTGGTGAACAAAGAGTCGAAAACCCTCGCTGTTCTCAATTACTCTCTCAATTACCAATCTATAAAATTTTGGGGTCAGCGTTTTTGGATCAACTTTTCAAAATTAGTCAGTCGCCAGAACCTTGCCTTGTAGAAAGAAGTTGGCACATTTACCCGAACACTCCATAATATAATCATAATTGGATTATCATAAAAACAATAATTAAACACATTTATAAATAAAAGCATATTATGTGTACTTTTTGAAAATATAAATCAGTAACAATAAACAAAAATAACATCGAGGATATTGTGTAATGTGCACTTTTTATAAAATTGGAGTGACAGACAAACTTACAATCTGATGGGCATGCTTACTACTGCAGAACATGCTTACCTGCAGCCATCTTTGAATAAAGAAGGCCACAGATGCGTTATCACCGCTAAAGAATAAGACAAAATGCCTCACAACGTGTAATTATACAGGTCTTTCTACCTATGCCTTTCAGACGTGGTAGAGCCACACCGGGGTAGGACCGCAGAATACCCGCGTAAAATATAACAGCTACTTAATGCTGCTGTGTTTCTTATGGTGAGTGTAGAGAACCGGACACCCTTTTTACTGGAAAAGAGGCATTCCAACTTAGTCCCCACGGGTGACAACGCATCTGCATTTTGATTGGTGATCGAAGATAGATGTAGATGTCTATGGGCCACAGCAACCACTTACCATCAGGTGGACTGTGTGCTCGTTTGTCGACCTATCCTATAAAAAGAAATCGAGTAATACATTTTATACACAATATATTAATACATAATACTAATAACAATTTATGTTTTTTTACCAATAGTTCGGAAATGACCTCTGTCCTGGGTAGAACCAATTAGAAGCCCAGCGGTAGATTTTTAAATATACAAGCTTACAATAACGTTGTACAATCTGTTATATGAATTATTATGGAAACAGCTTGGTAACGGTGACTTCATACGCAGAGGTTATTTTCATTCATGTAGTCGTTAATATCAAAATAATTATCTTTATACAGTTTTCGTTTATTCAATATTTACCATGGCGGTAAACATTATCTAGGATTTTGATATAGGGGCATACCTTTACAGCCTATCAAAGTCCATTGCTGAACATAGGCCTCCCTCATATAATGCCTCATAGGGGGATAGTTGGGTTGGCAACCGCAGTGTTTTTATTTTTAGTCATTATTAGGACGACGGTGCTGCCCATATCCTGATTTGTTTCCCTCTGTCGCCTTTTACGAGACCCACGGGATGATATGGGGTAGTATATGTTCTTACACCGTCACTACACGGTACGTAGAGGTATACATTGTCCCGTAATTAAATTACTAACTCTGTAGAGTTGAGGAACTGGCATTACAAGATTGTATTTGTTTCTAGTATTTACAAAATCTGTAAAACTGTCAAAAAATGACTTCAATTTTAATATTATCTAGTCTATGTGCTGTGCTTTCTGCCAGGAATTTAATGTTTACATCACCAGCCTTCACGTTGTAGGGGAGAAGTGGCATGAAGGAGCCAGGTTTTGAAAGAGCCACTTACATTATTTTGCTAGTTTATGAACGGATTTGATTGGTAATTTTATTTTTAAGTGGCTACATTGATTCCCCGTCACCCACAAACATTTGACAGTCCGCCGAAACCAGCGGACGCCGGTACATCGAGTTAAAGTTTTTGGTACTAAAAAGTAAGGAGTTTGCTTCATTTAACTTGTTTTTTGGTATTTTATTATAAAGAGATATCGGTAAATGGATTGTAGATTGAGTTTGTGCATATACTTGGCCTTGCAGCTGCGTAAAAACTGAGCCGCAAAAGTTTTGATATTGTTGTTATTTTTAATGTTATATTTTTTTAAAGAATAAGTTATGAAAGAGCCGGGTGAATGGGCCTTAAAAGAGCTGGCTCTTTCATAACCAGCTCTTTCATAACCCTGCATTTAAATATTGTAAATAAAATTAAAATAATAGTAAATATGCATTTTTTCATATATTATTAAATTATTTGCTTCAGATATTGCATTATAGGGAAGCCTGGTCCAAAAAAAAAACGAAAATTGACCAGAAAATCGGTAATTGAAGAAGCAGTTAGTGAAGTTTTGGAGATACATCAACCAATAAACAAAACTGCACACATCTTTAATATATTGAGGGCACACTTAGCTAAAGTAGTTAAAAAAGTAAAGGCTTCTGGTGAATCAGCTTTTAAACGCTGTCCTAATATAGGAAATAAGCGTATTTTCACAACAGACAAAGAAAATATGTTTGCGGATTATTTAAAGACTGCTTCTAAAATGTGCTATGGCCTAACAAGGTAACCAACTAAGAAGCTGGCATTTGATTATGCCATGGCTAATTATATCACTCCAGATAAATGGAGGGAAATCATTGCAGCAAATCATGTGAAAACAGTGATCAAGATTGGTTTTAGTGCAAAATTTATTCTGATTGGAATCATGAATCCTGCGGCATTAAGGGAAAATGTAATTTCTTTTGAAAGACATATTTATATATATATATATATATATATATATATATATATATATATATATATATATATATATATATATATATGTGTAATTATATATATATTATATATATTATTATACTTAATTTTCACAATTACACTTTATAATACAGACTGACTCTTTCATAACTTTTAGTAGCTCTTTCAATACCGAAATGTTATGAAAGAGCCAAAAGACACATTTTATTTAAATGAATATTTTGTTGATTTTTTCATAGCGCTTAAGGTTTTTTCGTATGCAATTACCTACTTTAATAAATAAATAATAATTGAAGAAAAAAATATCATCATTTCTTTCACTAAAAGTATGTTTATTTGCTCCGTTTAGTAAACTGGCTCTTTCATGCCACTTCTCCCCTACTGGACTCTTGTCGCTTCGTTGCTGGACTATGCCTTTTAATCGAAGCGCCAAGTCGCAAGAATTTCTTGTTAATTTTTTTCCCATCGACGATTACTTTATGTTTAATGTAAATTCAAATTCAAGATATTTATTGAAAGATGAGTGTTTAAGTTGTTAATTTATTATATTACATACCTTACAACCTAACCACGAGTAAAGTCATAACCAATTATACATAATGAATTAAAATTTAATGAAGTTATTTTAATTAATATAATTAGGCGTTACTTTGCGGAAATCCATTATATTAAAGTTTTTATAAAGTTATCCCCGTCACTACTAATCCCAACACCACTACACTAGGAAAGACACACCACAACAAACAATACGACACGTGTTTCGCCTCTACACGAGGCATCTTCAGGTGATGTAGACTCTGTGGTGGCTGACCGCCCTTAGCGGTTTATTTGCGTTTTATTTTATCGAGCGGATGTGCGCCAGGTAATATTTTTATTTTATTTAATATTATACATCCATCCATCCATCCATAACAGTCTATCGGGGTCCACTGCTAAACATGTGCCTCATAATATCTATAAAAATGTATTTACATATAATACAAAATTACGACATGTAAAATAATAAGCCTGATCCATTTGTACATATGCTGAAAGTCCTTTATATCTCGTAAAGCCTTTTCAGATTTAGTTTTTTTTTTTAAATTGAAGTGACAATAGAACTTTCAGTGCACCAGATGGTAAGTGGCTACTGCATCCCATGGGCACTGCAACTGACTACAAACAAATACATGGAATGCCTCTAAGCCTGTAACTCTCTATACTCTTCACACTGAAACGCTATAAATTCCCTATATCTGCCATAGTTCAAATAGTGAAGAAGTCGTTGGGTAGAGAAAAGATAGAAAAGGAATAATACAAGATAAACTTATTTTCTACTAGCTGTGCCCCGCAGTTTCACCCGCGTATATCATGCGTCTGCGCCTTGCGACATGCGAACTTCGAAAGAGACATCTCGACGGACGGTTCCTGAATTAACAAAGATTTAAAAATTGAAATATGTTACTAAAATTACATGGTTAACGTAATTGGTGGTTATGCATGATATAGGTACTGATACGAATAATGTGGCCTAGTTTGTACCGTCGTTATTATTTCACATTTTAACATGAAAAAGTAGTTATTGTGACATAACTGTTATAGTTAAACATACGGTATCGCACTTTTTTGTAGATATTGATATCCTCTATAAAACTGAAGTAGGTACATTACTTTGCTCTATTATCAATAGTTTCCGCAGCGTACGCGATATAAGGATTCTTTTTGGTATTTTTTTCACACCTTCGGTTACATTAACGAATTTTTCATACGGATCCCTAATATTTTTGAAAATATTATATAGCCTATGTTCATCAGGGATAATGTAGGATTCTAATGGTGAAAGAATTTTTCAAATCGGTCCAGTAGTTTCGGAGCCTATTCAATTCAAACAAACAAACAAACAAATCTTTCCTCTTTATAATAATATATAATAATATAAATATAATATAATATAATATAATATAATATAATATAATATAGTGTAGATCGACTTCAAAAAGGAGCGGGTACTCAAATCGGCTGTATGATTTTTATGTGTGTTACCTCATATCTTTTTACTGGGTGAACTGATTTCGATAATTCTTTTTTTTTGAAAGCTGGTACTTTACATGTGGTTCCATATAAATTTGATCAAGGTCTGACCAATAGTTTTATCTGTCAAAGACAGGACAGGAAACAGGAAAGAAAGGTCTGACAAAGAGTTAATCTTAATAATTTATATTGAAGACGGTTGCACAAAATTTTTAATTTTTAATTATAACTGTACGAATAATATCTAATAATAAGGTATAGTGGAGGTGTAAGAATATCCACTGGGTACCCCGTATCATCCCGTGGGTGTCGTAAGACAGTGTGAAACAAAGCAGCGTCTTCCTAATAACGACTAAAAATACAAATAAAACTGCGGTTGCCAATCGGCTTGTTAAGCGTGGCAATTAAGCAAATATCCCCTATATGAGGCAGTCTATGGGGAAGGCCTATGTTCAGCAGTGGACTTTAACAAATTATCCAACTAAATAAGTCTTGTTCTATTACAAAATATTAGCTTAAGTTATAGTTGGACTTACCTTACCAAAAAACTACCACTATCGGCTTCTATCTGAAACAATAGAATTTTTTGTTAATTACAGTCACTATACGGATTTTTACAACAACAACGTAGTATTATTGTACGGCATTCTTCAAAGGTATATTTATTTCTTTATTGCTTTCAATTGCGTTGGTTACAAATGAACCCTTAAATAATTAAAATATACCGTTTGTTTACGGTCAACATTGGAAAGTCAACGTTTTCACTCTGTATTTTTAGTTAGAGTGAAGCAATTGTACACAAAGCTTCGATAATATCAAAAATATAAGCGTTTTGTAAATTTCCAATCAATCAAAAAAAAAGTGAATTAATGTGTGATCTAATTTCGTGAGTGCATTATATGTATAAATTGAAATTTTGGAAGTGTTTAAAACTAATTGTAATTCTAAGACTAGTTCAATGGGTGGAGTGTTAGTGAGTATGAAAATTTTTTATTTCACTTTGTTATTTTAAAAGCAACGATTAAGGCGCCTTGTAGTGGGTGTCAACGTAAGATAGGTAATTTACCATGGCGTTCCCTCCCAAGGGTATCATTAGAAATGATTATTGGAAATTCCAGAAAGATATGGCCTTCTAATTTTACCAACAAGGGAGACAAATGAGCTCACAGTTCACCTGTAAAGTAATAAGTGGATGCTGTGGCCCATAGACATCTACATTTATCCTCGATTAAGATTCAAAATTCAGATGCGTTGTCACCTTTGAGGACTAAGATGAAATGGCGATATCATCATCTAGTTCAGCCAGATGTAGAACGCCCGGACGGGTTCAAACGTGTAACACATTTTGATCTTGGGACCAACAATTCTGCTATCAAGCGTGTTGAATATAGTAAATTCTCCCTATGATTGTAGGCCCATAGGTAATCTGGACATTATTATTGCTAGAGTTTTAAAAATAGACCATCTAAAATGTAATCTAGACTCCTTAACGATTTCCAAACACACTCATGAAAGGCGGATTCTTTTTTTACAGAATCTTCCTCGAGAATCACAACGTAGTAGGTACGTAAACGTAGTGTCTGTGGACCAGACTATCTTCTTACCAACAGGTGGACTGTGTGCTTGTTTGTCGCCCTTATACTAAGTATAAACGTTACAATTTGTTTGATTGGAACAGCTGACTGCAGTCAAAATAGCCTAGGACATTCTCGTTACTATACTAAAAATATCAAACCCACAACATTCGCATTATGGACTCACAGCCCATATACCTACAGTCATAGAATTAGATATAATTCTATGCCTACAGTGTTTTACAAGCAATATCTATGTTAAAGTAGGTACCTATTGGTTGCAGACAATTTGCTATCATTCTTCGATGGCTATATAAATCAAGTCATATAAGCATGAAATCATTATTTAAAATATTTATTAAACATTCTAATCAGGCATTAGGTATAATTTTTTGTTATATCTTGGGTTTTAATAAAAATATATATAAGGTACGTGAGGGTAATATGGTAGGAGGAGGACAGAGACAAAAACACAAAGTATACCTACTATAACTAATATATTAAGTAAAAAATAAAAAACAAGCCTTGGCAATAATTAGGAACACTACGAAAAATCAACTTAAAGAAAACTAAATACACTATCCAATACTAAAATCGACTAAAATATTTACTATAATATCAACTGTCAAAATGGCGTCGATAAAGTAGTGCTCTTTTGACCCTTTATTATTGGAATGACTGATGAAGAGCTATCGCAGACCCATATATGCAAATAAGGCTGTAGTTTTTGTGTGATAAGAAAGTGACCATATTAACCGGATGACCACCCTGTACGTACTATATTTAAAAAATTTAGTTGGTGATCCGATGTTAGTAGAGCCACGATGCAGCTATATTATGGCTGTAAGACGAATAGCTTGTTTCGTATGGAGAGTGTAGGTAGAGTCCCTTTTTATTGGAAACGAGGTATTATATATCAATCCTCAGGAGTGACACCACATCTGCATTTTGATTTTTAACGGAGAATAGTTGTAGATTTTTATGGGTCACAGCATCAACTTACCATTTACACTTATTCTACACATTTATTATGTACGAAAAAACTAGCAACGGGACAAGCAAACAAACATTTTTTTACTTATATAAATAAATAAATATGTACTTATTCAACATTACGAGGGAGCGCTATAGTAAGTAGTAATAATATGTCGTGAGTAGAGTCCTAAAACCTATTGTAATTCAAAAAAAATGCTAGCATTAAATTATTTTTATTTTATTATATTTTTAATTTTTTGCTTTCTCTTTCTGTCTGCTAAGCGGCGCAAACATTGGATAAAATTCTTTAAAGTGTTTTGTTTTTGATAATAATACTTGATATACAAGAGTAAAGTAAATATACTCAAAGTATGTTATTTTAAAATTGCACCATCTATTGGTGGAATGCAAATTTACAATAATCTTTTATTGTGTAATATTCATAAAGATAAAACGCTTATACTGCCATCTATGAAAATGCGTATGCACCACTATCTATCTATGTTTGCTTCCATGCCTCACATTGAACCTGTTTTTCTGTATCTCGCTAGATGCTGTTATTTGTAATTTTCATACATATATTTTTATAAAAATGTTTACTTTACTAATTTGATTTTTCTGATATTTTACGCCTTAAAAAAATAATTTCTTAATCTTTAACATAGACTTAGAATATACTGGATCTTTATAGGCATGTTCTTTTAAAAACTATCAAAGAGTTATAAGTACGAGTAAGTGTAAAAAAATAAATAAAAGAGAATAAGATGTGAAAATAAAACGTTCTAATAATAAGCCATCGCTCTTGAACATATATACTTACCTATTTAAACGCAAACTAAAAGATACAGCATAATATAGGTAATATCACCAAAAATATTTTATTTGAGATTTTGATTTGGACTGATTAATAAATTTTGCAAAGATAAACAAAACCCAATTAAACTTATTGAAAAAAGGAAAAAGAAAACTAATGATACCTAAATAGTGTATCTTTCATAGTGGAACTTGAACAGTTTTTAAATGGCTTTTGGTTATGTGGCACATCCAGTTCAGAAGTAGGTAGGTACTACCTATGCTTTTTTATAAAATCATCAATAAAACTTTGTTACATTTGATGTCATTTTATGGCATTGGAGTAATAATTAACGCCTTATCCTACTTTTACCCATACGTATTTTATAAGATTTAAGATCCTAAATTGCACAAAACTTCAATTTAATTTAGAGCTCCCAAGCTACCTCAAATATTATTACTGTAATGTAGGGCTGTGGTCAAAAGGCATTGCATCCGCTGTAAAATGGCCGTACCGTACCGTATTACTATGTCGCGAACCAGTTTTCAACATGTTTAGATCCAAAAATGCTCCATACCATTAATAACCAATCCACCGTAAAGTTCTCTTCCTACAATATCTTACTGAGTGTACCTACCTATTATCTTTCTACGGGTTATCTTTATACCATAGATTACTGTATATATACTAGAGACTCTATACTCTGACCTTTTCATCCAGTCTTCAAGACTCATCAGTAAACATTACTTTTTGCTAAACATCATCGTAATGGTTAGAAAAGTTGGACAGAGTTCTTATCTAACTTGTGGCAAGTTGAGGCATTCAAGCTTGACTCTTTTTCTTCTTCAGGTTGTGGTGTTAGTTGTAACTTACATAAAAGACCTAAAAAGAAGTGACAGTGATTTTTCTTCGCACACAACACGCTTATCTGGAGGATATTAAAAATGAGAATAGCGAGTAGGTATTCTCATTTTTAATATCCTCCAGACCGATTATATCAGTCATGGCCACCAGTCTAAACGAAAGCTATAAGTACAGATTTATTGTGTACGAGTACCTGTTTGTGTAAACACCTTGCACTATTTATTTCCTCACTCTCATAGTCTAATGGGGCGGTAATTAAACACGATCGAAAAGATATCAGGTGCATGACTACAACAAACCTCAGCCATCTTTATAACTGTGTTTTTTTAGTGTATTAATGATCTAGTAAGTAGTAACCCAAGTTTTAATAATTTTAGATAAAGTTGACTAGAAGAAGGTCTAGTTCTGATTCATACTAGGAATTGATAATTTAATCTACTGCTATTTGTTCCCACACAACTTTTATCTTCATCATAATTCAGATAACAAGTAAAAGGGGTCCCAATGGTCCAAATTGATGCTTTGTTTACATTGCGGCAATAAAATAGTTACGACGTGTCGAATAATCGTCTCCAGTTTGAGTGACCATAAATTTGTATATTTTTAAAGTCACGCAGTTTGGAGTCAATAAAAATTTAACGATTGTGAGGGTGCTCCAATAAAATTGTTACGTGCTTAACGGGCTCTCTTTGTTCACTTCGGTTACATAGCCTCTTTTATGAGTTCTTCCTACAAGATTTTTTCTAAACGATTTGATTGTTAGTTAACTGCTTCCGAAGTTGTAAAAATTAATTAAGCAAGTATCATAAATAAAAGAAATGGTAAATTATTTTTATATGTGCATTCATTAATTTTTATTTTAAATATAATGGCTTAGAAAATTAAATTTAAAAAATACTCGTATAAAACAACTATAAAGCAATCTAGTGGAGGCCTATGTCCAACAGTGAACTTACCCAGAGCCATATTTGATGGGTGGATGGAAATTATAAAACTGATATACAAATTATGTAGTAGGTAGGTAGGTAGGTACCTACCTATTTTCTTTAATGATATAAGGGATTCTAATACGCATGAGTCGCGTATAATGTGAAAAATTAAATTAAAATTCTGCTCACCATTGTTATTGTACAAGCTCCTAAGTATATACCTACTAGGTACTTGAAATTAAAAGGTATTCATTTTAATAGATAGATAGATAACTCTTTATTGCATTTACCTATACAAAGTGGTTGCAATTACGGAAAACTTAACAACTACAAACGGTGGTCATATCGCTTTAAGCGATTTCTACCTGACAAACCGAACGTAAAAGGGACAATGTAATAAATTTCAACAGCTCGAATTAAAATTAAGTTTCAATTATATAAAGCTGTCATGTTTTGGCGGTGTAACTTGAGGCGATTTCGTTATGTTAACGTTACCAATAACGTTTACTGTGATCGTCAACCCATCTGCCAAGCGTCACGATTAGTAAAACAAACCTATCCACTATGGACCTATGGAGGTACCTATGTACAGCAGTAGACTATTGAAGGCTGATGATCATTAATCATTATAAAGAGTTAAAAGTTAAAGCTTAACAATATTAGGATTAATTTAAAGTATAAGTAAGTAATAAATAGAGATAAAACGTTCACGTATTCTCACGCAATTCGGTGCAGGTCATAAATAGTCGAATGTCGAGATATTCCTAACGTTCCTAAAGTAATCTATCTCGAGGCCTCGCCGCAATATCGGTTTCTGAACGATTAACAGAGGGCGTGCGTGCCCTTCGGTTTTACGACATACTTTTACGACGTCGTAAAAGTCGGTTATATAGATGCTATAATCTTTTTCCGCCAGTGGCTCCGCTTGTCGCCGATAGATGGCGCTTAAAACAAACTGGAATCACTGTCACCGGCTAAATGTTTAAGTTTTATTGTGTTTCGCTAATGTGGTGTGAAATTAATAGGCAATAATGCTTTTATGGGTGTTTGTGACGGTTTATAGGGGCATAAAGCTGTACCAGGTGAATATAGAGCGGTTATTTGTTTAAACTTGACCGCAAAGCAGGTGTTGCTCGATGTTTTATTACGGAGGTGTAGATTAATCTAATTCTTCATATTAAAATAAAAACAACACATATCAGTGCGAATTAGGAAAATATGTACAAAAATATAATAATATATAATACTGGTCTGTGTAATATAGATACTTATACAGACCAATTTAATTAATAAAGTGACGCAAAAGCAGACTATGGAATTTAGTTTATCGGTTTTGCAGCCTAGAGTCTGTTCTCAACGCGACATGCCATTTTTTCAGTAGGGAGCGCAAAATACACAAGTATCAACGATGATCTCCTATTTCTACCTTATTGAGTGATTTCTAATAAAATGTTTCCCGCTACCATGGGTTACAGGGCACTCGGAAAGTTAGGATTTTAGAACATGTTAACAATAAATTCGTAAGTTACTTTGTGTAATAAGTCTATGTTAATTTGTGTAATTAATTGTTGAAAATATTGTGTCGACTTTTTTAAATTTCCTTGTTTGGGGTTATTCATTTAGTGTTTAATGTGTTAAGCCGCATTGGCTGAAAACCAGAAGATAAAACCTGTACAATAAATAAAGAAGATGGCAGCGGCAATACTTAAAAAAATACCTAAAAAAGTTTTATACCTATTACCTAACTGTGAAAGCCAGAATTTGGAAGATATTATTTTTAACAAACAACGGAATAAAATTAATTAAATATTTACACTTATCAATGAGTTATAGAAATACTTTACTTACTTTTTTCGAATCATAAATAGTAACCAGGGCCCGAAAAAACTAAATTAAAAACTATAGGTACCTACCAATTCTTTTTTAAACTTCACATTAGGCGGGAATTTAATTCGGATGCAAAATGGAGAAACACGAACTTCGTGCGAGTAACTAATAAATATTTCTAAAATTGTTTCCTACAAAAAGTGTTTTTGAAGAACTGCAGTCTACTTTGGCCGACAATGTAGACTGTCGGCCAAAGTAGACTGCAGTTCTTTTTTTCCGTTATTCTACAGTGCATATTTATTCTACAGTGGCTGAATTTAAACCGCCTGCTATGACGAAACTCGCTTCGAGCCGCATAACAACGGCCGCTCCGCAAAAAAAAAAAGGAAAAATAAATCGAAGAAATTGTTAAGGTAGATCGACGTATGACCATACGTTATTTAGCTGAGATTCTAAAGCTTTCGTTTGGGACAATTCAGTTTATTTTAACTCATACCTATTATTTATTCTGTGCTCATACCTAAAAATTCAAAAAGGTGGCCGCGCGCTGGTTTCTTCGAATGTTAACAGACGCCCAAAAGAAAGCAAGAGTTGGCATTTCAAAGTTAAATTTAGCAATAATTAAAGAAGATCCAGATTATTTTTGCGCTTGTTTCGATGGGTAGGTACACATGAAATATGGGTACACTATTTCGACCTGTAAACGAAAAACTAAAGCAAGGTAAAGAAAAGACCGTCTTCTACGCCAGCCAAGAGATTCAAAGTTTCTGGGTCCGCTGGAAAAATAATGATAAATAAATTTTCTGGGAAGCGGAAGGTATAATAATGACATTGAGCTATTATGTAGGTATTACGTAAGTACATATTACTTCAATGAATAATGATCGACTATTTAAGGAAATGAGAGACAATAGCAGGAGATTATTACGCTTCATTAATCAAAAAACTACGCGAAGAACTAAAGAATAAACTTTGAGGTTCGAGTGCTTTTTCATCATGATAATGCTCCTGCCCATCGTCCTGATGTTGTTGGCGCTTCCATCCGAACTGCTGGGTTTCAATTGAAGCAGCACCCACTATATTCTCTGGACCTAGTTCTGTGTGATTTCCTTTTTACTCACCTGAGAAAGCACTTGCGTGGTATAAAATTCGAAGGCGACGATGAGGTGCTGTGTGATATAGACGCCTTTTTTGAGTTCCAGGTTCAAACCTTTTTTTCCAAGGGAATTAACTAACTTGCAAAACGCTATTAAAGGTGTATTACGTTGAAAAATAAAAACTAATTTCCAAAAACTTATTCATCAACCAAGTATTTCTCAAATATAATAATATAGTCTAAAACACTCCGAGATTCAAAAACAAAGAAATAGATCAATAGACAGACAAACTCTTACAACATTAGGTACTGATCAAGTGAATATTGTGAAAACCAGCGCTTTATGATATTCAAGAAAAAATTTTTTTTTCTTAAAACCTGTTATTGACCGAATTTCGGTCACAACGGCCTGACTCAACGAAGAATAGCCACTGAACATATACGACATGGTTATATAGTGCACGAGAGTCTGTGCAAACACAGATGCACTCTTTCCTGCCTCTCATACTCCTATGGGACGGCACTTCGTTCTTCAAAAATAACGGAGGGAGATTAGACGCAAGAACAATGACTTTACGAGGCACGCGAGTGAAACTCCGCTGACTTCCCGACTCTGGGGTGCCACTAAGATTTTTTTTGACAAAAAAACTCAATAACTTATATTGTTACGACTCGGGATCCAAAGGATCAGCAGTCGTGCTAACAACTACTAGACGTAAAAGAAGTGTTACGACGTCATCTAGTTTCTCATGCTCATAAATGAATAAATTTTTCTCAACTAAGATATAGCTGGTTCTATGTTTTATTGTAATGCTCATTACTTGTTACGGAAAGCTTACGTCTTTACTGTTATCGTCGTAGGAGTTCGATTCATAATGGAGATCTATCAACCTCATCGGTGTCCTTGAGGCTGAACTGCTTAAACCCAAGGTTATGTCTATAAATTTCACAGGATGCCAGCACAAAATAGATGCATGAGTGTGTTCAATGGTGAGTAACGAAAACCGCTAGCGCACTGGTACTGAGGCATTTCGTCTTAATTCTCAGGATAATAAAGCATCTGTATTTACATTCTTAATTTGAAATATAAGAATGGTCATTTTCTTACACCGCTACTGCAATGTCAATGTCGTCCTGTAGGTGTCGTAAGAGGCGACAGATGAAAACAAACCAGGAGATCTCCCCGTCGTCCCTTGCTTCTAACCCGCTTCTCCCAAGCTTGGCGACTATGTCAAATATTTCCCCTTTAAGGTAATCTATGGAAGAGGTTCATGTTTAGCAGTGGACTTTAGATAGGCTGTAATGGTAAGTGTCACACTACGGGCTACAGAATCCACTTAATATCAGATACCTACACTGTGTGCTTGTTATCGCGCTTTATTATAATAAAAGGACATTGTACGCTGAAAAAATATCTAAATATCACTGTCACATTCAACCATTGAATGAAGCGTGACTGAGAGCTGTTATAAGGTCCGAGAAAAATAAGTTAACAATAGATCATTAAAAATATTTATGACCTATTAATAATGTATTGTCCATTATTTATTGATTTTAGAAATGTCTATTTATTGTAAATGGTAAGTCCATTCTATAACTCGATGTCGTCCTATAGAACCGTCCAATGTATTGAAAAATGATTCGTTATTAAGTAACGCTGTAGTGCTTTGTAACCTGTGGAGAGATATTCTTTAATGATGCTTTCTGACATGAATTGAAAAATAATTACTCATCGGCTACAATTTTTAGAGATGAACGATTAACAAACATGCTCCGACATCAGGAGAATTAGAGTCAATTAACCGGCTCTTTGGAAAGAAGTAAGCATTTTCTTTTTTTACAAGAAATTACAGACTATAGATGCATCTACCTCGCATATCAATAATTGGACTCTCAGATTAGAGGCAAACGAAAACAATTTAATACGCATTATCAGTACCAAATACTGAATATTATTTGTGGTTAAACATAACTAGTCCGAAAAAATTGGAACATATATGTGTGTTTCAGGCTTCAACAGTGAGTATATAAACGACAATTATACAAAATATTATAACTGCGTGTATTTGAAATGCCAATCGAAACTGTCCAGCGTGGTGAATTTAGGTAGACCTTCCAAGAAAGTATTTAAAGGATATGTTGGAAGATTTCGGCAGTGTAATTTATAGACTTATTAAAAAGGAGATTGACAGAGGGTTAAATATTCATGTTTCTCGCTCAATAATGATATAAACCAATGTACAATATAAAATCTACTAAAGGCAATAAACACGTAATATATGCGAGATAAGAATATTTTCTGTTCCGTTTACAAGTTTAAACCAATATTGTTGTATATTATGTAGATTCAGTAGCAACAACGTAGGCTGTGTGTTTGATAGCGGCGCTGAAGAGCCTCGGGATTGATTCCCACTCATAACAAGTCCCACAAATTAATTTTTTTGACTCAGGATATTTTTCATTGTACAGTTAATGTGTATAAAGCCATCTCCACAATAGAGGAGAAACACTTGCTGTCGTTGTTATTTTTTTAAATAAAAAATATTTTGCTGTAATCTCCTTATGATGAAAATTAACTTTTATTGTACTTTCATAGTCACGTCTAATGGAAGAATATATTTTCCCAACAAGTAAGTTATATCCTATATAGTAAGTATATATATGTAGATCGTAGGCTATCCTCTTTATTTCTCCGGAAAACAACGTTCGTTATCATAATTAATTTATTATTATTTTTAGAGTATAATTTATAAAAGTTGTTAGGGTTCACGCGTTTAATTTTATTTATGAACTTATCTCATTATTTTCATTAAAAACTATAAATTAGCATTTTAACTTTAAACTTAACGTGCTGACCACAAATGTGCGTTGCGGAAAAGTTTTAAGTAATGCGAAGAAATTTCCGTCAGGAATCTAGTATGTGTTGGGCATAATTAAGTTGTTCCACTTTCGCAAATTGTTGGTAGCGAAAGGTTGTCCCCACGCAACCCAGAGCTGTATAAATTTAAGCAAGCGTAAACTGAAGTACTATTACAATATATTTTAACCAGGCAGTTTCACGCCTGTAATTCGCAACTTACAACTTTGCCCGTCTAGACTGAAACTATTCTGATATTACCCTCAATTACTTTAACTTAGACTCGTTTCCTTTTCTGACTTGCTGACACGTTCTACGTGCGAGAGGGATGCACGGTTCTAGTGTAAAGGGTGGGTCGTTGAAATCCAGCCGATTTTCCATGCAATTGAATAGAATACGTTACGGTGTGTTGATGTCACAATGGGGTTTTTGACGTCCCTCTTAAATAATGATATTATACTCACTTTTCAACACATTAAAGATATCAAGCTAAAATGTATAAGGGATCATACTTTTCAATCCGTAGATACCATTTTTCTAAGCAACCAGTTTTCATTTCTGTTGAAATACTTGCTCGATAAAAATCAATTTAACCGTAATTGACAGTAATACAAAATTTAATAGTAATTTAGTGTTGGTTAAATTCTGTGTAAAGTAGTTGGTAAAACGATTCTGTGGCTCAGTGGTTATAGACCGATACACAAATCGATTTTTCGGTCGATGACTTACAGTCTGTAATATATATACCGTTCAGAACACAGTAGTGCTATTAAGCGACACAAATAGTTAAGAAGGTGGTACCTATCCAGATAGATCCCAGGCAGAAAAGCATTCACTGTGGGTACTTATACCTAGCTTAAAATATTCATTTCCCACTAGCTGGACTGTGTGTTCGTTTGTCACCCTGATTTGTAAGTTTAAAGCAAATAGCTTGAATGATAATGAATTGTTTAAGGTAATGTTTCGCAGATTTACACACTAAACCTCCACGTCCAATAGCGAATTGTTTAAGGACTGATGAGGAGGCGGAGACGTTATTAAAAGTCTGCTACATACAGCACTCAAAGTACACTCTTGTAAAGAAGCAAAAACAAATGTTGTTTCCAACAAAGCCCTTACAACAAACAATTTAAAGGTTTGCATTTCTTAGCTTTGGCTGAGTCAGTTATTGTGTACATAAATAAGTCTAAAGGCAATGTTACTTACATAGACTCTAGTATTATGGCGCGTAAAGCCATGGATACTTAAAGTTTAACATTGTAGTATAAAGTAAAAGGGATTTTTTTGCGAATTTTACTGCGGTAAGTTAAAATTTATTGGTCTTATATTACATAACGTGGTTTACTGATAATAATCAAACTCTTTTAGTCCGCATTTTTTTTTCACTGGATTTCTTCATTGAAACAGAGTATAGTTTAAACTTGAGACTTATTACAAGCTACTTTTTGTAATAGGACAGAGTAGAGCTGCCCAAAAAAGCCACAGCTGTAGGTTCTTTACAACTGTGGGATAATGTAGGCTAGAATACTAAAGAACACATAATAAAATCTAACAATCTGACCACATTGCAAGATTCAAACTCGCGCACTCCGGCGTTATAGACCTCTTTTAGCCAATAGGCAATTATAAAAAAAGATGATCTTTGAATAAATTTAAAAAATACTGACACAAAATTAAAAACTAAAAACTGCGTAGTAAGATTAAAAAATAAATTAATTAAAAAAAGTTTGATAAATTATAAAAAAATAGTTAATAAAAGATAATTAAAATAATAAATTCAAAAAATAATAAAGAACAAAAAATGAAAACTAAAACCATCTAACTATATTGAAGGATTTGAACTCTTGCACTTTTGCGTAGTAGGTACCTACATACGTTCTCGGCATTGGACTACTCGTATTTATTTATTTATTTATTTATTTATTTATTTATTTGGTCTACCAACGACTGTTACATTACAGAAACTTAAATTAGTTACATTGTAATAAACTATTATGAGCTAAATGCACAATCAGTTACAGGTAAACACAGCGTGCTATTTTAACATGTGACATAAGTACCTTTTACATTGATATAAGGTTAATTTTAAACTAGTTATTACAGATAAAAGATAGGTATAATTAATCTGGGATTTTTTTTAACAAATGTACACGAAACTGGTTAAGTTTAAGAGAGAAAACATCCTTGGGATCATCAATAAACCACGTATTTAATGCGTTACACAGACGAGGAACTGGTGAATGTTTTCCTAAAACAGTCCTGCGGAATGGCGGATAAAATAGAGAAACGGGTTTCCTTGGAGCCCTGAGCGGGATCCTGAAATTAAAAAGGTTTAGGAGCTGAGGGCAGTCGATTTGATTATTAAGAATTTTATAAGTGAATATTAGGTCCAAAAGGGTTCTTCTTTTATTCAACGAGGACATTTTAAAGTGTTTGAGGTTTTCATGATAGGATAACTTTTTCTTTGAAACTTTGGAGATGTGAGATAAATGCCATAAAAAGCGTTTTTGGACCCGTTCTATTCTTAATATGTGCGTGGCATAGTGTGGCCTCCATACAACAGGGCAGTATTCAAGAAGACTGCGTACTAGTGCTTTGTACAAAATGATACGTGTCTGTAAGTTTTTGAACACTTTACTGTTTCTAATAATAAAACCCAGCATATTAGATGAGCGCCTAACAATGCTTTCAATATGTGGTACGAAAGTTAATTTGTTATCTAGGATTATTCCCAGGTCCTTAATTCTATCAACTTCTTTTAATGGTTTACCATCAATATAATATTTGGATTTAGTTTTACTATGTTTGCGTGTAAATTTAATAAAAAAGCATTTATCTATATTTAATTCCATCCCATTTGTACAGCACCAATTGTATAACCTATTTAAATCATGTTGTAACATAAGAACATCAGCTTGGGACTTAATAGTTCTGGCAATTTTCAAATCATCTGCGAATAGATAGGGCGTTGAATAAAGGAAACTATTGGGCATATCGTTGATATATACGTTAAAAAGAATTGGCCCTAAATGGGATCCTTGAGGAATTCCTGAGGTTATCTTGTGAGCTTCAGACTTATAGCCTTTAGCAACAACGAAGAAACGTCTATTCGTTAGATATGAATTAATCCAGTTGGAAAAAATTCCTGTAAAGCCATAGGCAGCAAGTTTGTCTATAAGAGGTAAGTGGGGTATTTTGTCGAAGGCCTTGCTGAAGTCTGTGTACACAACGTCTACTTCCTCCTGTTTATCTAGAGCTTCAGCAATTCCTTCGACAAATGTGACTAAGTTTGTGCAAGTGGATTTCGATTTTAAAAATCCATGCTGATGTACGCTGACGTATTGCTGAAAATGGCTTTGTATTGAGGGGCAAACAACAGATTCAAAAACTTTTGCCATTGTCGACAAAATTGAGATTGGTCGATAATTCGATACTAAGTTCTTGTCGCCAGATTTATGTATTGGAACTACTTTGGCTATCTTCCAAACGCTTGGAAAGGCACCTGTCAATAAGGAGTAATTAAAAATGTATTTTAAAGGTACAGCCAGTGTTATAGCACAGTTTTTGATAAAAATAGGTGGGATTTCATCTGGGCCTGCGCCTTTATTTGTATCGAGTGATTGTAGTTTTTTTAGTATTGACTTCCGAGATATCGAAATAGTCCCAAGGCTGAAGCTATTTTGTGCTATATAGTTGAAGTATTGAGACGATAATCTTATACTAGGCAAAATTACCAATCATATTATTGTGCAGAAAGTCAAGATTGTTGCTCTGTGCGTGAAAACAGAGAAAACAAATGTTCCCAGAAATGACATCTAGTTAGATCGATCTTTGCCCCCTTAAACTGCATATTTTATCGAAATGTTTAGGTAGGGTACGCGGTTACAAACAAATATTAATTAATAATATTTTTTATATATTTTTTTAAATAAAATAAAATTAATAAATTTTAATATTTAATATCATAATAATTTTTTTAATATGGTAAATTCACGTATTTTCGCGGTATTTTTACTAAATCTCGAAAGATGACCTGACAAGTTAATTTTATTTTTAATAATGCTTAATTAGTTAAGAAGAATTTGTTGATCAATTTTGACTTTCTTTCACAAAACTTAAATGCGAGAGCAAATTTTTCAGAAGTATTATCTTTGCACTATTAGGTATGTAAGTAGATATGTGAAAATTTGTGGAGATATATGAATTGATTGGATATATGGAGATACTTATGCGCATCCATTCTCATAATCAATATAAACATTCCATACTTATGAAATAAAATCCTATTATTACCTAATATATATATATATTTTTATAGGATCGGGTGACAAACGAGCACACAGTCCACCTGATGGTAAGTGGTTACTGTGACCCATAGACATCTACATCTATCCTCAATAAAGACTCAAGATGCAGATGCGTTGTCACCCGTGAGGACTAAGATGGAATGCCTTTTTGCCAGTAAAAAGGGTCTCCGGTTCTCTACACTCACCATACGAAACACAGCAGCGTTAAGCTGCTATTTTACGCTGGTTTTCTGTGAGAGCGTGGTCTTTCCCCGTTCGAGCCGACCCATTCGTGCTACAACCATAATATAGCTGCAGCATGGCTCTACCACGTAAATAAATAAAATTGATATTTAGCTAATCAATTTTATTTATTTTACTACTCGTCGTATTATTACAATAGTAGTACAAACAATATGTTTGTGGCTCTTTCCAAGGCAAGATATTGTGTAAAATGATATAATGTAGTTTGTGAATTATAATTCACAAATGTTTACAACTACGTACTTACCTCAGTTTGTGAAATTTATTATGAAGGAAATAGGAACCTACGCGTTATTAAAACTAACGGAAAGTGCATAGCAAGCTGCGTAAAATTCTGAACACTGTAGCTATTTTGCGTGTGTATGTGCCGCGAAATAAGGTGCCCCCGATATACCTACTATACATCGAAATAGCGTTTCATACCAAAAAATTTCGTTTCCTAATTCCAAGTATTAAAAAATTCAAGATTTTTGCATAATTTATATATAAATAAATACTTCATTGCAAAATAATCCTAAATATATCTAATATAGGTAATACTTGCTAAAATAAATCAAATTGTGTATGAAGTTAAATTTTCCTTCTAGCTTTCCCATGCAATGAATTAACAAAATACCACCTTTGACATGCTATAATTAGTAAATGAAACGTAAAAGTATACCACGGGAATAGATTTTAGTATTCATTGGCTTTTCTACCGACTTCTAAAAGGAGGAGATACTCAATTCGACTGAATGTTTTTTTTTATGTGTGTTACCTCATAACTTTTTTCTGGGTGAACCGATTTCGATGACTCTGTTTTATTTGAAAGCTGGTGGTTTACATGTCATCATCATCATCATCATTACAGCCCTTCACAAGTTCACTGCTGAACATAGGCCTCTCCCAAGGAATGCCAAAAAGCACGGTCCTGACGGACTTCCTGCATGTCTTACCAGGTCTTCACTCCATCTAGTGGGGGGACGCCCTATACTTCGTCCGCCGGTACGAGGCCGCCACTCGAAAACCTTTTTTACCCCATCGGTGGTCGGTTCTTCGAGCTATATGCATTTTACATGTAGTTCTATATAAAATTGATAAAGGTCTGACTAGTAGTTTTTGAGTTACATTTTATACGTGGTAGAGCTAGTGTTGCCCAAAATCGGTCTTGGTCTTGCAGTCTTGGTCTTGTTCTTGCATTTTTGCAAGACCAAGACCAAGAACAACACCGCCTCTTTTTAGCAAGACCAAGACCAAGACTGACCGTGCAAGATTTGCGCAAGAACAAGACTAAGCTTGCGAGACTCTTGCGTCTTGCAGTTAGGACTAAGTGTCGTTTCAGGGAGTATAGGAGTTCGGGTATAAAAATATAATGAAAAAAAATTGGAAAATTGGACTTATGCGCATTACGAAGAATACCATAAATATACATAGCGAATGAAAATATCCATTAAAAGAAAAAAGAGTGCATCCCTAGTTTTGACCATCGGCACTTTGATAGTGCGCGGCGTCATCAAAGGTCGGATACTGACCTGTCAAAGAAATTGTGCAGCTATTCGAAAGTACAAGGTCAAGATACACGTGCCGGCGGCTACTATTGATATCGCATACAATCGTCGCCGCCGCGCCACACGCAGACGCACTACATTTGACACTGTTTGATTGCCGCCACAGAGTACATGTTTCAAAGAATAAAATAAGTTTCCGGGTGCTCAGAATGGACACGAATACATTATCCTGATCTCGCAAGAAATATTGTAATTAGATAATAGGTAGGTATCATAATAATTTATTCTAGTAAGTAATTATTATAAAATTAACTATATGGATTTATAATAATTACTTATAATTATTGTTATTATTATTACCTAAAAGATAAACATTATTGCAAATGCGTGTTTTTAAAACACAAAGCGCTCGAATATGTCGTCACACATTTGATAAATATGGTTGACACCATAGCACTTTTAAAACACTTGAAATGTGTAAAAATGGATCTGGATCTTGTCTTCAAGGCTTAGTTATTAAGGAGTTGGAGGGGTACCTAGGTAAACCCAGAGCCGTCATCTCGGAAGACATTTTAGACTGTTGGAGGACGCATGAGACAAAATATCCGATTTTATCGAAGATGGCCCGTGATTTTCTTTTAATACCTGCAACTTCAGTACCTGCTGAGAGATTATTTTCTAAAGCATCATTAGTAATTAGAAAACATAGAAATAGGTTAAGTGATGAGTCAGCCAGATGGTTACTTTGTATTAATTATTTGTCAAAAGAATAAATATAAAGTAACAGTAATGTCAAAGCTGTTGTGTACATACTGTGAAGTAATTTAATTTGCATCGTATTTTTTTATTTATTTAAATAAATGATATATTGTATAACTCTTTTATTCCATTTCATATATGGTGAGGGTCCATCAATCTCTTTCTAGAGAGATAATGTTATTTAAAATACAGTGTAGTTATTGCCATTAATTTGTTTTTATATGTATGTTTAACCATGTTTTAGCACATGTAAGTTAAGTAAACGTTTATTAAGAAACTGACGCTCGTGGCCGTGGGACACAGTAGATAGGTCAGTTGGTTAGAGCATCGGCACGGATCGCTTAGGTCGTGGTTTCAAACCCCACCCGGTGTCAGTTGATTTTTCGAATTTCTCATTAAATGTTTAGACATTTATTAATATGGTTGGTCTTTACTATGCCTATGTTAATTCAAGCTCAATATGTACCTACTCTGTTTAGTTGTTTAAAGATCTAAAGTAACGTTTAATAAATAGTAATAGGCTAATAGGTCATTGCGAGACTTGCGAGACTCTTGCTGCAAGACCAAGACCAAGACCAAGACTGGGAGCGCAATACCACGACCAAGACCAAGACCAGGTGTATTGGCGCAAGACCAAGACCAAGACTTGCTAAGTCTCGTCTTGTTCTTGCATTTGGGCAACACTAGGTAGAGCCATGTTTCAGCTATATTAGTAGTATAGTTGTAGCACGAATGGGTCCGCTCAACCGGGGAAGGACCACACTCTCACAGAATACCAGCGTGAAATAGCAGCTTAACGCTGCTGTGTTTCGTATGGTGAGTGTAGAGAAACGGATACCCTTTTTACTGGAAAAGAGGCATTCCACCTTAGTCCTCACGGGTGACAACGCATCTGCATTTTGATTAGCAAACTAAAAAAAAAATAATTTAGTTGATAAAAGATTTGTGGCAAATAAATAATTTATTATTATTATTATATTACTTGACGGTTAGTGGTATTGTAGCCGTGGATTGCATATGTATAATTAATAATTACATATTACATTAATAATTACCAACATAAACGGTCTGAACTATACAGAAATTATAATTGTGCAGGCCTGTGCTATCGATATTTAAAAGCACATAATACAAATATCTGGGAGGGTACACGAAATGCTTTCAAAAGCCAAAACCTCGCAGAGTTTTCGGTAATGGCGCCTGAAATGAGCTTCGGGACCGTAAACCGGCGAAATTTGCATTATCGCGATATTAATACTAGGGCAACACAAAAACTCCACGCTTTTTGTAACGCTCGTGCAATGTATGTGGGTTACTTCCCTTCGAAGGAAACTGTGGAAAAATTACCTACGCCATTACGTTATCTTGTATTTGTGAACACAACGCTTTTTGTAAATTATATTTTTATATTGCAATTGTACTTTTACAAAAGTGGCCAGTATTCTACTTGATTAGTTGCCACAAAAAAAATAGTTACGTGTCTACTACTATACAACGTTTTTGGTTACAAGTTATGTTTAATTAAAGTATTGTTACAGATAAGTAATTAATAAAATAATCAAATTAATTTTCGCATATTAATTGCCTATTAGACGTTGCTATCATTCGAAATTTAATTAGCATCTCTTCTAATTAGCATTCAAAATGGAAGCTCACGCAGACGCTTGTATAAATACTGTGTCTATAGCGAAGTGGGGAACCGTCCGAATACGCCGTTATTTTAATACCCTTATCAAAAAACAAGGCACATTACAAAATGGCCGCCATTTTCATGAGTTTGCGCGAGGAAACGCTCGTGAGGCAGCCTGGAAAATTATAACAAAAGGCATCTACCGCTATCTTTGTAATTATAGTAAATCACCTTGCTACAGGCGAGATAAGGTTGTGCGTTTTCCGTGCTGAAAAGTCGTATAAGATACAACCAACCCACGACTTATGACGTTTTCCTATTGAAAAGATAAGTTTTCCGTAAGTTCTATTTTAAAGGGACCTATGAACAGAGAAGACAACAGAATATGAGTGTATTTTATTTTATAAAACGATGTTATTCCCGTAACAGTTACTTTGTGATATGACGTTTTACTTTTGAAGTACGAACTCGTTCGATGAACGGACCCTTACTCAGTACAATCCAACCGAAAAGTCGTCAATTTAATGGATGGATATTTTACTTCTGGATAAATAAATAGGTGTTGTATGTTTTGTCACAGCGATTGGCTTGACTATAGTTTACAAAATCACAGTCACAGACAAAATAAAGCTGTATTATAATTCTGTTCTTCGTCAATAGCTCGTAAGCAGTGGCCTCTCATACCCTGACCATCTCTTTCATAACAAGGCTTAGCAGATGGATTAATGGTCACAAATAATGAAATAATTATTAACTATCTAATCTACCTATATAAAAATCAATAACACTGTGGTTAATAAGAGGGCACTGGTATGTATCTACAAATATAATAAACATAGTACAGTGTATTTGCAAATGTGATATCAGCAACGCATATATATATATATATACTAACCAAACACTAAAACAAATGGAAGATTAGCAGTTGTTAATTCCCCATTAGGTACTAAATTTACTGACACTGTTTCTTTTAACTAACTGTGACAAAGGTAGGTACACTAACGTTTATTCGACTGATACGAGTAGATACATATAACACAAATCAAAATCCTGTGGGCTAAAAATTAATAAATTCCATTAAGTCATGCTATAATGTTGTAAAACAAATCAAATTTGTATCACAATGTCTTATTAGTTGAATCATTTGTTAAAATATATATATATATATTTTTTTTTTAAAACTTTTTCGACGCTGTTATTAGACGCGAGGTCACAGATTCTCGTCCTACACGAGGTTATATCGGACTTGCATCGACTAAAACCCCATGGTGTTCCACAATTGCCGCATATTGGCAGGGCCACGGGAACGCTTTCGCAAACATCCGCGGCCCCACCAGCGCCGGCCATGGCAGCCCCTCCTCGGAGGAGGACCTCTCTTGGCACCAGGAACACAAGGCACACTCCTCTCCATGGCCTCCCTCCTACTCCACCTGCGTTATGCCCCCCCCCCCCCCGGTAGTCACCGGAGTCCGGTACGCGGAGGCTAGGAAATTCAAGCGCTCAGTAGCACCCGCTTTCCCGACCCCAGCGGCGGATCTGGTCTCTGGCTCCGCCGCCAACCAAGTTTCGGCCGCGGTGGGTAGGGAGAGTGGCGCTTCGCAATACCGACACTTCTCTCCCCTCGCGGCCCCACCACCACTGCATCAACGGTACGGCACCGTCAGAGTCGCGGAGGATAGGTCGACCTCGGCTGCAGTGGTAGGGGCTCGCCAAGCCCACTCGGAGTGGTCACCTCTAGCCGGCCTTACACCACGGGCCAGCCTAGGGGTTCCCTTTGTTCACCGCGGGTGAACAAGTCACGGCTACTAAGTCCCCGGCCACGACAAGGCGGGAACCCGTTCGGGGGGGATGAGACACCGCCTGACCCTGTCGGTAGTATCTCAAGATGTAGTGAGTGCTAACTCGCAAGTATTTTCCGGTTAAGTTGTGAAGGCCAAGGGCCAAAAACATACACTTTTAGAAAAATAAATTGGGGTACAAAATTAAATCTTTGATTACTACGACGAAAGCGACTTGTGTGCAATATTAATTAAAAGACTATAAAATGGATTTTCTTTTTATTTCTCTCGTTAAGCGTACTTATATGCTAGAGCTAGGATAGGGATGTTGCGGTGTTGCAAGCACATTCACCAGCACACCTGAACTTCACATACATCGCACTCACACATCTACACCACTGTCCATTTTAGTTGACCCTCCTCACTCTTCTTTGTAACAGACGTAAAAGCGAGAAAATGATACTGACTTACTCCTTCAAAAGATCTATCTTATTCGGACAACGCATTTTCGAGCTCTGTTTAGATTTAGTTAAAAAGCAAGTAACTTTTTACCATTTTCCGTGGCTTTTAATCAAATTAATAAAATTTCAGAACTTCTATTTGTATCTTAAAAATTTTTTGTTTTGTATAAACTTAGCTTTATAGATACACTCTTAACAAAATCCAGATTATAAACTATTGTGTTACAATAACAGCCTTTATAAGTCTACTGCACGATATTGCCCTATCCGAGAATGCGTTAGCTACCATGTATCACTTGGAACATTAGCCCATACTCAAGAAATTCGTGTTCAGCTTTTTTATAGGGATTTCCTGCTTTCAGACGTCACAGTACAGCAGTGTACAGCAGTGTGTAACACGTATAAGTGAGATTGGCAATTGTAGAATAAAAGGTACTCCTTGACATTTTTACAATAATATAGCCTTCATTTGCCCTAGATATATCATATAGAAATAATTATCTGTAACTGTAGGTTCTTAGTAAACAAAGATAAAATTTGCCTCAAAATTTACAAACAGTACAGTTTTACAAATCAAGTACAGTTGCCCGTATAACGGCAAGCAACTGAATACACTCCTGCCGGCGGATATAAGGGAATGAGCTGGCTAGTCGTAACTTGCCCTGGGATAGTTAAATGTACGAATAACGTCCGATATTGCGCTCGCGGCTCCGACAAACGATCTGCTACGTAACACGATCCAATTAAATTGGGTCGAATTTACGAGTACACGGCTGACTACGGGAGGCGTCTTTAATTTGTTTGCTTTAAGAATAAACGACACTCTTAACTGTATCTACGGTGCTACGTATCGATATTTCACGGTTTTTAGGGCGTTGCTTAGAGTTACTATATAAGCGATGTTACAACTTAAATATATATCTATTGGTCAGTTAAGTCAGCAGATCTAATTGGTAATGGAATGAAGAGTATCACGGGTTCAATTCCCAGTGGATATCAAACACTTGGACGTATTGTGACTGTTCAGTACCTACCTCAAGCGTCTTGATTACATTTATCTATTTGCAAATTAACGAGAATATAATGTACTTATACTTCGCAGTTGACAACCTTTGTTTGTTTAGATAAAGGATAAATCATAATTTCAACAGTTAAAAATAATAATGCAGAAACATATAATTTTGCTGATTTTGTGAACAAAATTTATATATTTACAAATAACATCTTGTATATTATGCTTATTTTAATTTTTTTTATTCATCGTAGAATCCTTTAAAAAATATTATTTACTAAGCACTTGCTGAAGTATCACCCCGATGACCGCAAAAATATAGGAAAGACTAAGCTCATAAAAAAACCAGAGACAGATCAGTCTGGGTAGATTGATTTGACCACGTTAAGGCCCACCAACGTCTATGGAGCTTTAGATACTAGTATTAATATTCAATGCATTTAACATTAAATTAAAGACTTTAAGTTTAAAAGGTTGGAGGTTGATCTATGAAAAAAATACTAAAATAAGGACTATTCGGAAATACTCTAAAACTATTTATCGGTACGGTTTTATACTGTGATATTTATTTCAAATTTATCTCAGACCCCCGCTACTCGTGTATAACAAAAATTTCAGCTTTTTCTACTGTGTTTAGGCTTTCTCTCATTTTATGAAAGAGTATTGGAGCAATTCGCCTGCCGCGTTGCTCCAGTGCGTGGTGCCCACAGAACGCAATAAAGACTTTAGAAGTCCTGAAAACATTTAATTTCTCAGACATCTAGCTTTTCGCGCGATGTTTTCCTTCACCATCCAATACGTGGTAGATCAGCACTAAAATTGTTGTCAACAATATCTTTGTGTCGACGAAGCTTGAACTTTTTTTCTTTGCGCCCAGAAGCAATTGAAAGGGCTACCCTCCGGAAAGCGTGGAAAGGAGGTGAATGCTTAGCAAGGAGGTTAAGCTTACCAAAACAGCCGGCTGTCGTGGTTATGTTGGACTGACTGCGACTAACCTAACCTAACCTAAGTGCCTACCCAATAAACACCACCTGTGAGACTGGCATTGGCTTATGAGGCCTTTCTGCCGAATTGGAAGCGACCCTTTTTAGGGAAAAGGGGGCGCAGGAGGCGACGAGCTGCTGAGGGGGAGCCTATTTAACGCGAATTAAGAAGAGTCGGCCTGAGCCGCCAGGAGGTAGTTCAGGTCGGAGGAAAGCTTGTTTGGCGCGTCCGAGAGAGAGTTTCTCGGTTTTCGGTCTCGATAGCGAGAGGGGAGTGGTGCTGCATAGGAAGCCGCCTCACGAATGAAGTGATAAGAGTGAGACTCTGAAGCTTTGAAGAAGTTCTCAGAGAGTGTTTTCAGAAATTGCTGGACTGTGGGGAGCTCTAAGTCTCGATGGAGGTCTGCGTTACGTATGTACCAGGGTGCGTTCGTAGCTCGACGACAGAAAAGATTTTGAACTATTTGGAGTTCGTTAAAGATTTTGGGATTAGCGTGGGCAAATATGAGGCCCGCGTAAGTCACGACTGGTCGTATACAGACCTTATAAAGGGTTCGCTTGTTGCGGAGGGACATTTTACTGTTTCGGCCCAGCATACTCTTGAGCCTACTCAGATAGAAACGTGCGTTGCGGGTTACTCTTTGACATGGGGCCCGAAGGTGAGCCTCGTGTCAAGGGTGACACCTAAATATTTGGCAGTCGTATGCCAGGGAACTGGGGTCCTTAGCATACGGATTGGCGGAATGTTAGTGAGGCGGCGTCGTTTATGATCGAAGTGAACGTCGGAGCTCTTCTCCGGGTTCACATAGATGCGTCATTTTGGAACCAAGCTCCTAAGTTATCAACTGACTTTTGGATGTTGTTCCGTATGAAAGGTAGTGAGATACCTTTACAAAAGAGGGGTGTCGTCTGCGAAGAGAGAGAACACCTTTAGACGGGATGGGAATGTTGTTGGTGAACAGTATATATAGGAGAGGAACACCGGCTTTGATGGGGCGCTGAGAGGAGAGCGTGCCTTCGTGTCTAAAACGAAAGGTACGATCCTTGAGCTAGGAGGCCACGAGATGAACAAGACGATCAGGGAGGCCTATTCTGTAGAGTTTCTAGACAAGATCTTCATGCCAGACTCTATCAAACGCTTTTGCAATGTTGAAAAAGACCGCGATGGTCTTATGACGACGAGGATAGAAATCGCTGAGGATATATTACACAATACGGTGAACTTGTTGGGGACAAGAATGTTTCGCTCGGAAAACAAATTGGTGGGGGATGACAAGAGGATCGCCGTCTGTGGGAAACAGATGGAGCCTCATGCGAGTAAGGTTAAGAGCTAGGAGAGCATTGTGCGGCAATGCTGTCTACAAAACACTCAGCCTTTTTCCTCGTCCTCGAAGGCAATAGTACCGTCGGGACGGGAGAGAGGGGGAGTGTGGGTGATAGCGTCTATGCGGAGGGCTCTCGCCATCTGATAGTACGCTGTATGAGAGGGGAGATATTCTCCATGAGCTTACTCTTTTCGAGATCTCGAAGTTCGGAGAGGCGGAAACGGATTTCTCGTTGAAGACGATTGGCCGTACGCCTATAGTCGGGGGTGGGATAGATTGCTGCTCTCCGGAAAGCAGCTCTCTTGGCTTTAATTAGGTTGCTAATATGTAGGGAAAGACCATCATTATTAGCAACCGGGACGACCCTTTCATTCTCCTTAAGCGAGGATTTTATAAGGGTGGAGAGAGAATTGACCGCGGTGTCGATTTGTTCAGGACTGTCGAAGTCCAACGAGAGGGAGATGGGAGAGTCCTGTGAGTCCATAGCTTTAGCTAGGGACTCCTTGAAGCCCTTCCAGTTAGGGCTTTAGTTCCAGAGGAGGTTGAGGGAGGTGGCTGATGGCCAAAAATGAGGGAGACCGGTTGGTGGTCGGATCCTAGATCGTCTTGAGTCTCGATTGCCCTGAGGTTGAGGGAAACTCCTTTAACTAGCCCAAAATCTAGCACGTCGGGAGCGTGTCGGTGTTGTCGGGATAGTGAGTGACACCGAGGGGACTGTGGACGGTAAGGTCAAAAGACTGCGTGATATCGAGCAGTTTTTGCCACTCTGCGAAGCTGAAAGGCAGGTCCATTCAGTATGTTTAGAGTTAAAATCTCCAAACATAATTACTGAGTTGCCTAAAGATAAGATAGCCTCAAAATCTTTTTTGAGGGGGAGGGTTCCACTGGGGATGTAGCAGGAGGCTATGACGATAGATTGATGTCCAGTCATGGCTAGCCTGCATACCGTGGCTTCCATGTTGGTAAGCTGCGGAGTAGGGATGTGAGAGCAATGAAGTGTCTTCTTGTAGTAAATGGCAGTACCGCCGCTTTTGCGGTCAGTTCTGTCGTTACGAAGAAGAGAAAACTTAACTTACAATGAGCACAAAAGATTGTGGTGGTCAGCAAGAGCAAGGAGACGGTCCTGAGTGGACCAAGCAGCACACAGTTTGCGCGCTAGTATGGCAATCTCGCCCACGTCAATGCTCCGAATAGCAGCATACACCGTATTCAGGTCATCAACCATTGAGGGTTGTGCCTGTTGAGGGACGGAGGATATCCGCGGAGGGAGGGTCAGCCTTTTTGGGGCCCCAGGGGAAAACTGGAAGCTGTGTAGGCTTGGAGAAGCCCGGAGGGGAAAGCTTGAGCTTAGGTTGCACGCGTCTTATGAATTTAACGGTGATCGCTTAGTTCCTGGGATACCACGAGTCGGTACAAGATTTGAGTATAATACACCTTCAATAAAATTGTGGATGGGCAGTAACACCTTCGTAAAGAGCTCAAAATAATACAAAAATGCGGTTGCCAACCCGTTTGCCAAGCGCGTCAACTTTGGCAAGTACACCCCTTATTATGGAATATTTGTAGGCACCCTTACCCATTAGTCAGCACTGGACTTTTGATAGGCTGTAATGAATAAATAAAAATATATTACACCTATTTAAATGTGCGAATATGATCGATTTGAACTAGAAACCTTAGGAGTAGTACCAGACTATACATTCTATAGAAGCAAACTAAATTCGAAATTATACAAATTTAGTTGCCTTTCAGAAAAAATTTAAAACATTGGGTGAATTGAATGAAATGGAACTTTGTAAACTATATCGTGTTTAACATTTATCCACTCGGAATTTCTATTTGGCGGGGCTTACAAAACAGTTTTGATCAGGTAAGGCTAGTATCGTAATGTTCTATTGTTCGCGGCCATAGCCTTAGCGAAAGCGTAATGAAAGTCTGACTGAAGGTTTTAAATTTCTTCAACTTTAAGTCGAATTTGTTTGTAGAATATATTTTTTTAATTTTATTTGTTTCTGGCAGTCGCTTATGGCAAATCCTTTCTACAATAAAAGAGGCCCCCCCTGTCCAGCAGTCAGCCGTAAGGAACAGTAGAGGCATTTCTTCCTCACTTTTCATTGCAATTTCAACAGCTAATTTATCACATGCTCGGCAGTGAAAGAGAACAACATTCGCTGCATGTCTTGATAATTACACTTTAGAAAGAGCCCTACGTCCCCGTTCTGAGCTTAGTGGTATAGTAATTTAAAGAAACTTATTAAATCCGTATTAGAGATATCCCCAGTAAAAACAGAGTCATTGATATAGCCCGAAGAATCAGTAAACTGAAGCAGCAATTATAAAGCCGTAGAGCTCCAAGAATAGACAATTGACTTGATAGACTTATGCTGGTATGAGGAGTCTAGTGTAGTGTAGTTCCCTACCAGATGGAGTGACAACATAGTAATACATTCGGGAGGTCCATGGATGCAAGTGGCTCAGAACTGTGTTTTGTGGCGTTTTATTCCTTGGGGAAGGCCTATGTATAATAGATGGCTACCGAAGTATTGCAATGAAGAAGATAATTATGATGATTAAATATATAGAACACATATATTGACAGCTTTAACCTATCAAGTCCACTACCATATATGTAGTTCGGGGTCACTGTAATAGTACCGTTTTGTGGTATATTCTGTCTCGATTAAACCTTACAGTTTTAAAGCATAGGTTATGTAGTTCTAAAACTACTATTAAAATTTAAATCATTACCGGGGCTCTCGAGTTATATCAACATAAACATTTACAATAAAAACCTAACATAAAACCTGATATCTGTGTGAAAAGTTAAGACCTGAATGACTGGAGTGTCAAATATATCAAAATCTAGGAATTTAGTCGTGTTGTGTTACTTAAATAATAGAGCGAGCCAAAAGCATGTTAGTTTTTCTACCGACTTCAAAAAGGAGACGGTACTCAATTCGACTGTATGTTTTTTTTATGTGTCATCATCATGATCATTACAGCCTTTCATAAGTTCACTGCTGATCATAGTCCTCCCTCAAGGAATGCCACAAAGCACGGTGTTGAGCCACCTGCATCCATCGACTTCCTGTATGTCTTACCAGGTCGTCACTCCATCTCGTGGAGGGTCGCCCTACACTTCGCCTACCGGTACGAGGCTGCCACTCCAGAACCTTTCTTCCCCATCAGTTGTCGGTTCTTCGAGCTATATGGCCGGCCCACTGCCACTTCAGCTTACTAATCCGTTGGGCTATGTCGGTTACTCTGGTTCTACTGCGGATATACTCATTTCTAAGTTTATCACGCAGAGAAAACCCGAGCATAGTCCTCTCCATAGCTCGCTGAGCGACCTTGAGCTTCCTCATACGGCCAGCAGTGAAGGACCACGTCTCAGATCCGTAAGTCATCACTAGCAACACGCACTGGTTGTACAATTTCGTTTTAAGGTTTTGAGGTATGTCTGACGAGAATATGTGTCGTAGTTTCCCGAACGCTGCCCAGCAGAGTTGAATCCGTCGATTGACCTCTCGGTCGAAGTTGGACTTACCTAGTCGGACTAATTGTCCCAGGTAAACATACTCGTCAACAACTTCGAGCTTAGTGCTCCCAACAACTACCGGCATAGCTGTGACATGGACATTAAACATGATCTTTGTTTTGTCCATGTTCATCTTAAGACCTATCCGATGGGAGACACTATTGAGGTCATTGAGCATGGTGCTTAGGTCCTCCAGCGATTCTGCCATAAGGACTATATCGTCGGCAAATCGAAGGTGAGTGATGTACTCGCCATTGATGTTAATACTGTATCCTTTCCAGTCCAGTAGCTTGAAAACGTCTTCCAATGCAGCGGTGAAGAGTTTCGGGGATATAACGTCACCCTGTCTTACACCTCTCTGCAATTGGATAGGTTTCGTACTCTGGTTCTGTACTCGGATAGCCATCGTAGCTCTACTGTACAAACACTTCAGTACTTCGATATACCGACAGTCAACTTGGCACCGCTGAAGGGACTGCAGCACCGCCCAAATTTCGACGGAATCAAAGGCTTTCTCATAGTCCACATACGCCAGACATAGTGGCAAATTGTACTCTTTGGACTTCTGTACAATTTGCCGAAGGGTATGTATGTGGTCTATGGTGCTAAAGCCCTTTCGGAAACCGGCTTGTTCGGGAGGCTGGAAGTAGTCAAGTCTGCGCGCGAGACGATTCGTAATGACTCTCGAAAACAGCACGTAGACGCGGCTCAGAAGGGAAATCGGTCTGTAGTTCTTCAAGAGAGCGTTGTCACCTTTCTTGAAGAACAAGACCACTGTACTTCTGCTCCACGCCTCTGGTGTAATGCCACCATGGAGGACGGAATTAAAGAGCTTCTGAAGGACTTCAAGTACCGGTCTTCCATCCGCTTTCAGAAGCTCCGCTGTAATTCCATCCTCGCATGGGGCCTTGCCGTTTTTAAGGTGCTGGAGAGCCATTCTAATCTCGCTCAGACTGACGTCCGGGATATCTTCGGAATAGTGTCGGATAAGACTCGCTCTTGGATCGTTACTCACACTTGCGTGTGGCTCCAACGATGACGTGTACAGCTGCCCATATAACCTATCAATCTCACTCAAAATCTTAGGTGCCCCGGAAACGATGCTGCCACACTCGGTCTTCAGCTTTGACAGTTGGCTCTTCCTGGCAGACAGATCTCTGGCAAAGACTTTGGAGCCTTGGTTCCGCTCGATCGCTTCTTTAATACAAGCTGTATTGAAGTTGCGTAAGTCCCGCCGCATGCATTTGGAGATCTGTCTGTTCAGTTGCCTGTATGCTGTCAAATCTGTTGAATAATGTAGCTTCATCTCCTGTCTAACAGCCATGAGATTCAGTATGTGGTCGGAGAGTTTTTGTGTTCTTCTGCGGCGGGTCTTGCAGAACTTAGCTCCGACCGCATGGACAGTTTCCACGAGCTTATCATTCATATCGTCCACTTCATTGCAGTCTTCTAGGCACTGAAAACGGTTTTGTTATTCGAGCTGAAAGGTTTCGGTACTTTGGAACAGAGCACGAGGTGGACGGAGCGTTGACTTCATTAGACGAGACCTCTCCAACTTAACGTTTAGGTTCAGTGTGCCTCTAACCACTCGGTGGTCGCTACCAGTTTTCACCCTCGCGATCACGGAGACGTCACTGAACAGTTCTCGTCTGGTCGTCATAATGAAGTCAAATCTCATTTTTTGTGGAACCGTCGGGGCACGACCAGGTCCACTTCCTGTGGGGCCGCTTCTGGAAGAAAGAGTTCATTATAAAGAGTCCCTCTTTCTCCATGAAGTCGGCCAGCTGCTGGCCCCTTGGGTTCCGTTGCCCTATTCCAAATTTCCCTACTCACCGTTTTCTCTTGTGCCTACTTTTGCATTGAAGTTTCCCATTAACACCGTATATTGGGTTTTGGAGGAAAGCATGGCTCTAGATATATCCTCATACATTTCCTCCACCTCCTCATTGGGGTGTACCGAGGTTGGTGCGTAAACCTGTATGACCTTCAGCGAATACCGTTTGGTGATTATGAGTACAAGGTACGCAACCCTCGTCGACACACTCTCTATCTTTACAACGTTGTTAACGAGAGACTTGTGGACAATAAATCCGACACCTCCTTGGGACAGATGGTCGCCCTCCCGGTGATAGAGCAAGTTGCCGGATTCGAGGATTACCGTGTCCTCCCCCTCTCTTCGGACTTCGGATAATCCTATAATATGCCAGCGTAACTTGTCTATCTCTTCTTCCAGCTCCACGATCATCTCTTCAGTCCTCAGGTTGCGTGCGTTGTATGTCGCCAGGTCGAGTCGTCTTAGGTGACAACCGAACCTACACCGGAGATTCTTAGCACCCTCTGCCCCGCCGTTACCATGGTCGTCACCGTAGCCAGGAATAGCGGGGCCGCCGGGGACTGGGGGCCGTTTGTTTGTTACTCTCAACATAGGGGCGTATTGGCCATAGTTGCCACGCTTGGCGAGCGGGTTGGCAACCGCAGTTTTTTTATTGTAAGTTTGTTGTTATCAGGAAGATGCTGCTGCCCATCTCCTGCCTGTTTCCCTTTGTCGCCTTTTACGACACCCACGTTAAGATATGCGGTAGTGGATATTCTTAACCGCCACTACATGGCTTTTTTTATGTGTGTTACCTCATAACTTTTTACTGGTTTAACAGATTTCGTCGATTCTTTTTTATTTGAAAGATGGTGCGTCACATGTGGTCCCATATAAATATATAATAAATTGATCAAGGTCTGACCAATAGTTTTTGAGTTATTTTTAGTAATTTATATTGAAGTGGGTTGTAAAAAAATTTTAATTTTATATTATTATTTTTAAATAGTTTTTCTAGGTCACGATGGTAATCGTCCACTTCAGCCCATTTCTGCCACAAAGTATCAGTGCTATTTTCCGTTCTAAAGGATATATAGTCAGTATAATTCTCTGTGTCAAAATGTCAATATCACTGTGAGTGTGTCTGTGACTGTGTCGTCCTCGGAGGTAAAAATGCACCTTTGCCTTTGTTGTTTGATATTGACTCCAGCTGTCCACGGACTGCAATAGCCGTCTAGCAGCAGGTTCACTACATAAGTGTATTTGTCACATCAGTTTTATAAAAAAGCTCACGGACATGTGCAAGCGACTTCTAATATACATACATACATACATATAATCACGCCTCTTTCCCGTAGGGGTAGGCAGAGACCACTTCTTTCCACTTGCTGCGATCCTTACATACTTGTTTTGCTTCGTCCACTTTCATTATTCCCTTCATACATGTTCTACGGTTTAGGGTACTCTTGACCTGACCTTTTTTCAAGACGTCCCTGATTTGGTCTCGAAATGTCTCTAAACCCCTTGCAACACTTTCATTCACACTCGCCTTATACACTTTTTTCGTCAATCGTTCTTCATTCATTCTCTCGACATGGCCAAACCATCTCAGCATACCTTTCTCAATTTTTGTCACTACATCTTCTTTCAGACCACAACGTTTCCTTATCTCACTGTTTCTTATCCTGTCACTCAGTTTAACTCTTATCATACTTCTTAATGCTCTCATCTCAACTGCATTTATTCTGCTTTCATGTTTCTTCTGCCATACCCAACTTTCACTTCCGTACATGAGTGTCGGAACCAACACCCCCTCATACACAGCCAAACGAGCCTTGTTAGACACCTTCCGATTGCTCATAAAGGAGTGCAAAGCTCCATTCACCATGTTTTCTGCATTCACTCTTCTTTCGATATCTCTCTCACGCTTTCCATCTCTTGTAAACTTTGAACCCAGATATACAAACTCTTTCACCTGTTCAATTTGTTCATCTTTAATCACATTATTGCAGTCTGTCACTGCCTCATCTTTTTCAAACACCATCACTTTCGTCTTCCTTACATTCATCTTCATTCCCATTCTAACAAAAGCTACACTCATAGCAGTTACCATCTCCTGCAACTTCTCGGCAGAAGACGCAAGTAATTCTTGGTCATCAGCATAGAGAAAACATTTGACGAGTAACTCATTCATTCTCAACCCACTTTCATTCTCTTTTAAATCTGTCAAACAATTGTCCATGAACAGATTAAACAGTCACGGTGACGCTACACATCCCTGTCTAACACCTTTTTCGATATTAAACCATTCAGTGTATGCCCCGTTTATCCTTACACAAGCACTAGAATTCCTATAAAGAGGTTGCAATGCTTCAAAATGTTCACGGACAGTGCTGACCACAATTCATTCCTCACCACTCTATCATAGGCCTTTTCTAGATCTATGAACGCGCAGTAGATTTTCTTGTTTTTAGCCAAACACTTTTCGGCTATGCACCGCAAGGAAAAGACCTGATCTGTACATCCCATTCCCTTTCTAAATCCCGCTTGTGCATCCCATACTTTCTCGTCTGTTTCATTCACAACCCTTTCAATCAACACTTTCGCATACAATTTACCGACGACGCTGAGAAGGCTTATACCGCGGTAATTTATGCAGTCCTGCCGTGACCTTTTTCTCTTATACAATAGCACGATTACGGCTTTGCACCAGTCTCCCGGTACTTGCCCATTTCGCCAGCACAGATTGAAAAGGCGGTACAGCTGACTAGCCACCAGGCCCTGTCCAGTCCTAAGCATCACGACGGTAATCCTGTCATAATCTCATACTTTTCAACGCTTTCACTATTTCATCCATGCTTATCTCATTTTCATTAACATTTATATTAGTTTCCGTGGAAGGTGGCAGATGCTGTACCTGCACTTCCTCTCTTTCAAACAAACTTTCAAAATACTCTTTCCATCTCTTTAACACACATTCTTCTCCTTTTATAATGCTCCTTTTATAATGCTTCTAATATAAATGCTACATATGCATTGTGACCTATAATGACAGGTATAATAACGGTGGTAGAGCCCTGCAGCAGTTTTTTGCTGTTGCACGTATGGGCCGGCTCGAGCCGGGTTGGTACCACGACCTCACAGAATACCGGCGTGAAGTAGAGGCTCTGCTTCTGCGTTTCGTCTGGTGAGTGCAGGTGGCCGGAGGCCCAATTCCCCCCCCCCCCCCCCCATCAACATGGTAGCGGAATTAGACAATAGACTACCCCAGGAGGGTACCAGTACCCCTGGAGAATCCCTCGCTGAGCATCCACGACCATGTTATTCCAATCCTGAGCGTGGGTGCTCAGGCTGCCCCGCGTATTCTGGGGGGGGCAAAATTCCGCTCAAAAACAAAACTGCTCGGGGCAAGCTGAGCAACAATACCAAGGCGACCCCTGCCATGCTATCCGTGAATTTCTGCAACATCAGGGGACTTCACTCTAACCTAAACGCCGTCCACTACCATCTCGAGACGGCGAAGCCGGCCTTGCTCTTTTTGACCGAGACGCAGGTTTCCTCTCCGACTGATATTTCGTATCTCTCCTACCCGGGGTACAAATTGGAGCACTCCTTTGTGCCTCGGGCTGGAGTTTGCGTGTATGTTAGAGAGGACATCTGTTCTCGACGCCTCGGCAGTCTTGAAGGTTCGGACCTGTCCATCCTTTGGCTACGCGTAGACAGCGACGACCATCCGCGCGTCTACGGGTGCCTCTATAGGTCCCATAGCGGTTATGCCGAAACAGACCGACTCATCGACCACGTCCAAATGGCTACAGATTCCTTGCTACAACAGGTCCCATCCGTAGAGATCGTGATCCTTGGCGATTTTAACGCCCACCATGCCGAATGGCTCGGTTCACGTTTAACCGATCATGCGGGGAGATCTGTTTATGACTTTGCCTTGGCATATGGTCTGACACAACTGGTTACTTCGCCTACGCGGATTCCAGATGTGGAGGATCATACACCTTCCCTGTTGGACCTTCTGCTGACCTCTCATCCGGACGGATATCAGGTTTCCGTCGATGCCCCTCTCGGCTCTTCGGACCATTGTCTGATCCGGAGTATGGTGCCACTCACGCTCCCTTCGCGGTTGCGTTCTGCAGGTTGCCGCCGTGTTTGGCATTACAGGTCGGCGGATTGGGACGGAATGCGGTCTTTCTTTGCATCCTACCCATGGGGGCGGGTTTGCTTCTCGCCGGATGATCCCAGTGCTGTTGCTGACTCTGTCACTGATGTGGTGCTACAGGGAATGGAACTATTTATTCCATCATCTGTGGTACCCATCGGAGGCAGATCTCAGCCTTGGTTTGGTCGCTCCTGTAAGACTGCATTGCGCAGTAAGCAGGAGTGTTATCAAGCCTGGGCTGCGGCTTCGGTGACTCGGGATGTAAACACCAGCACACTTAAAAAGAAGTATAACTTCGCCTCCAGGTCCTTCAAAAGAGTTATTGCCAAGGCAAAGTCAGAGCACATAGGCAGAATTGGCGAGAAACTAGTTCGCCTTCCTTCGGGAACCCGTGCATTCTGGTCTCTCGCCAAGGCTGTCCAAGGGAATTTCTGTAAGCCATCACTACCATCTCTGCACAGGGAGGACGACTCACTGGCCCAAGACGCAAAAGACAAAGCCGACCTTTTAGGCTCCCTTTTTGCGTCCAACTCGACTCTTGATGACGGGGGGAAAATACCGCCGACCATCCCGCGGTGTGAGTGCTCCATGCCGGATGTGCTATTCTCACAGCGCTCAGTTCGCAAAGCACTTCTCTCCCTGGACATCCAGAAGTCGAGTGGGCCTGACGGAATCCCCCCAATTGTGCTGAGGACGTGTGCTCCGGAGTTGGCACCGGTCCTAACGCGTCTTTTCCGGTACTCCTACTCCCAAGGCGTAGTCCCGAATTCATGGAAGACAGCTTTTGTCCACCCGATCCCTAAAAAAGGCGACCGCTCAGACCCGTCCAACTATAGGCCTATCGCGATCACCTCCTTGTTCTCCAAAATAATGGAATCCATTATTAACTGCCAGCTCATCCGGTACCTTGAGGATCACCAGCTGATTAGTGACCGCCAATACGGTTTTCGTCGGGGTCGATCAGCTGGTGATCTTCTGGTCTACCTGACCCATAGATGGGCGAAGGCAGTAGAGTCCAAGGGGGAGGCGTTGGCCGTTAGTCTGGACATTGCGAAGGCCTTTGATCGGGTTTGGCACAAAGCGCTTCTTTCGAAGCTGCCTTCCTATGGGCTTCCCGAGAAATTGTGCAATTGGATCACCAGCTTTCTTGCAGATCGGAGCATCAAGGTCGTTGTAGACGGTGCATGTTCTGACTACAAGCCTATTAACGCTGGTGTTCCACAAGGCTGTGTGCTATCACCAACGCTGTTTCTTCTGCATATCAATGATATGTTGCTAACTGGTAACATCCATTGCTATGCGGATGACAGCACTGGTGATGCTCTATACACCGGCCGGGCCAATATTTCTCGGGAAAACGTCGCCGAGTACCGGAACAAACTTGTGTCTGAAGTCGAGTCTTTGCTGGACAAAGTCTCGGATTGGGGGCGACTAAATCTAGTCCAGTTTAATCCACAGAAGATACAAGTTTGTATGTTTACCGCTAAACTTGTAACTGAGAAGATACAACCCCTTTGTCGTATCTCCTCAGTTTCAAGGCACTCCCCTTCTTGCCTCAGCCAGTATCGGTATCCTCGGAGTCGACATATCGAGTGACGTGCAGTTTCGTGGTCACTTGGAAGAGAAGGCCAAATTGGCCTCTAAAAAGCTTGGCGTGCTCAGCAGAGCGGGACAGTATTTCATGCCGGCACACCGCCTGCAACTTTACAAGGCGCAGGTTCGGCCTCACATGGAATACTGTTCCCATCTCTGGGCAGGGGCTCCCCAGTGCCAGCTCCTTCCACTTGACCGCATCCAGCGCAGAGCGGCTCGAATCGTCGACGACCGAGCCCTTTCCGATCGGCTCGATTCATTGGCACTGCGAAGAGATGTTGCATCTCTTTGCATTTTCTTTCGCATCTACCATGGGGAGTGCTCTGAGGAATTGTTCGGATTAATCCCAGCCGCCAAATTTCACGAACGCACATCGCGGCAGAACTCCCGATACCATCCACACCATCTGGATGATTGGCGGTCCACCACTGTGCGATTTAGAAGATGTTTTCTTCCTCGCACAACTTCCTTGTGGAATAGTTTACCACCAGGGATTTTTCCGGACCGATACGACTTAGGGACCTTCAAGAAAAGAGCCTACTCCTTTTTAAAAGGCCGGCAACGCATCTGCAATTCCCCTGGTGTTGCGGTTGTTCATGGGCGGCGGTAGTCACTTACCATCAGGTGAGCCGCATGCTCGTTTGCCCCCTCTCCTATAAAAAAAAAAAAAAAAAAAAATGCTTCCAGACTGTTTTCATACTGGCACTCCGACTTTGAAAATCAGAAAGCAATAGCACTGATACTTCGTGGCCGAGACAATTTGGACGCCTAAGCATAAAAAGGGGCTTACTATTTAATTAGTGACATCATCCACTTACCATCAGGCGGACTGTGTCCACGCTTGTCAATCTCCTTCTATAAAAAAAAATATCGTCAGTTTTTCATGTCAATCTTTTGTACCAGATCCTTAATCATGATACTTTTCATTCAATCTTCACAGATTTTTATGTGTTTGAATATTTTTTAGTGATAATTTGTACCCCAAACTATTAACAAGAAATTTCAAATATTCTTTTGAAAAAATGTGTGAATTCCGTGCTTTAATACATTTTCACTGCACGTATATTGTCATATCCCAATGTGAGATACATTGGGATATGACAAAATGATTTTGAAATTATTCTCAAGAGTGAAAATTCTACTTTGTAGTTGATACTTGATGTCTACAATGAAATAGTCGAGGGGAAAATCGTCGTTGATGGACAGACGACCGGGTAAACATTGGAATTCTGGATTTTTACCGAGTTCAAAAAACTAGGAGGTATTCTGTATAGGTATACCTATTTGAGGCTTATTTTTCTATGTTTTTTTTACACGTAATATACCTTATTACGTGTAAAAAAAAAGCAACGTAGATGGCTAAACCGATTAAAATGATTCTTTTTTTAAGATTTATTTCAGGTGTGGATATCTTTTGAGGGTGGAAAAATAGGGGATGGTGAATTTAATGTACTTATTTAAACAACGTTTTCTAGTTCCTTTAACTTGTACTATATCTTTGAGCACACAAAAGGGTACATAAATAAACTTTTATTGAAAAGTAAAACGGAGTTTGAAAACTTAAATTCTACATAATAACTTCTGAAGTCGGAGCTTTGTTCGTATTTTTTCGCTACATGTCTTGGCACCGACTTCAGAAGCTATTATATGTATTTTTGAACTCGGTTTTACCTCTTATTAATAATTTAGAAAAGGCAAACGTGCTTGGTTGTAAGGCCAATGTAGCCAGTAAACACATTATTCATCTACGGAGAAGAATGAGTTATTTGAAAAATATTAAAAAAGGACAGGGAAATATATTCAAAAACATAACACATATTTCGTAGCATATGAATTGTGTACGACAATAACAATTTTGTTTTTCCTGTGGTAATTCGTCGCTTCGAGCGTAAAGTATGAAAGGCAGCTTGAAACGAATAGGCCATAATAATATGGTTATTATTATACCTACTATTGTCTGCCCTGTCTGCAAAACTGTGCGTTCGCGAAGCTCTTTCGGGACAGTTACACTGCTTGCTGAATGCGATATGGTGCTTTTTGGTGGTATAGTAATTGCTCGATGGATTTGCTGAAAGCAATATTATTGTACGAGTTGGTTGGAGGGTTAGCTCGCTCGCAACCTGGCTTCTATCTGCAAAATCAATGTGGCTATTAGCAGGGTTTCGCGCAGTCGCAAAACGCTACCGATCAAGTGCGATCCAACTTGAACTCGTTTTATATGGAGATTGTATTCACTTTTAAATTTGGATTAACTGTTCATTATTATTTATATGTAATTTTTAATAGAAAACTGGTATTTGTGTAGAAAATTTTATGAACAAATTAATTAATTGGTAATTGGCTTTCGATGGATGATTGGACACTGTAGATATGAACTTGATAATGAAGATATTAAAATATATACGTTCCATCAATTTATAATGGTAATTATTTAATGTATATTAAATTAGTTATCCATGTTTTTCAACGAACTTTCTAAAGGGAGTTATGTCAACTATATATTTTTTCTTTATGAAACACAATTTCATAACTAAAAAAAATAATGTTAAGGGATACTATTCTTCGAGTAAATAGAATGAAATATTAAATTTCCAGTATTTCTACTGCACGATAAACCTCCGGCACGGAAGGCTAAATTCGCTTATACGCGAGTTGGCAAAAATCGATATTGCAATCGCTAACTATTTGGAACGACGTTCTGTAGCATTTTAAATAATCCCCAAAAGACCGACTTCTAGAAGGGTGCAAAATTGGTTTTGTTTATTCAAAATTTAAAAAAAGTATTTCTTAAATGTGAAGAATTTTATTTTTTATTTTCATTGGATCTATTGCGTTATAACTTTGTCTGATGAAGTATTTGTTGTACCTAAAACTTGTACTTGTTGTATTTGTTGTTGGCTTTCACATTTTTCAGTCACAAGCAAAGCTTGAAACTCAGTTAACGAATACTGGCAAATTGATGATAACGATTAGCTTTGAACGACTTATGTATCTAATTAGAAAAGGACGCTATACATCAATTGAAAATTAGCTTTCTACTTACGTTAATAACTTTTTTTTAAATGGAATCAAAATTATTTGAACAAAATTTAACGCATTTAATTTAAGTAAAAATTATACAGTATGCGTTTAAAAGGAAAATTAAAAAGCAGGTAGCGCTTTTTTAACTTTTATGTCATTCACTCCATCCATTCTTAGTTGCCACGATTGGCAGGCGAGGCAACTATGGCAAAATCCTCCCTATCTATGAGGGAATGAATGAATAAATAAGAGGGAATATGAATGGATGGATGGATATTTTTAAAGGTGTGTATTATAAAATAGGTATATATAAAATGTATACATCTAACCATGTTATGGTGACGTAAAAGAATTCATCGTCTCATTTCGCTCCGTAGGTGTAGTAAGAGACGACTATGGGAAAGACGATCGCTTACATATATATAAAATGACCAGACCGACAATGGGGAGCAGCATCAAAGGTGCGAGATGACTGATTGCCACGTGTAGCGATTACGACAAATTCTTCCTACAAAGGACGAGGCCCAAATCCAGCGTGGAGTTTTTTGGTCTAATAAAAATATATAGGTATATATCTTTTTAAAATATAGGTATGTTGTATCTATAAGAGTCTTAATTTACATTATATCTTAATTTAATTACTTTTAGTATAATGGACATTATGTCTACTTTTAATTTAATTAAGACTGCTGGAAGACATTAAATATAAAATAATTTTAACATTAAAATATAATTTTATAACTCTTCTTTTCTAGTCTTTACAATTTTGTGTGTTAATGTTTGGTACACGTCATTTACTTACATAAATGATTAGATAATAATCAAAAATCTTTTGTTAGAATGTATATTAACAAGTTAAATAAACAAAGACTGAATATTATCTTGAAAGCAGCGATGTTCATCGTCAATTATAAGTATCTTTTACTTGTTTTCAGTATTAGTTAGCAAACTTTCTATTACGCTACTTTAGTTAAAGTAAAAAAAAATATGAAAATATAACATATCATGCATGAGATACATCGCATTGCTATAAAGTAAACCTCTATTTGTGTCATAGATGAGTTGCAACAAAAATAAATGGTTTCTCCTAAACTGAATAAATTTTTAAATCGTTGGCGGTCCTTCAAGACGTTTTGCCTAAGCCAAGCATTATATGACGTTTGCTTTACGATTCTGAAAATTATAGTCTACTCTTTAACACTAACTAATCATAGGTTATACAGCCCTCAGTTTGGTCTAACATATTTCAAAACTATAAAACTTGCAGATGATTGTGCGAAGTTGTAAAGAATAAGTTAATGTTAATAATATTGAATAAGTTAATGTTACAGTCATAAATATTTACGATAAAATAAAGTCTTTCTTGTAAGATGGTTTTAAATAAAACAACTTAAAAGATGGTTCAGAACTATCTATACAATATTAGGATCTTTTTCTATGAAATCGCTGTTTTGTATAGGAATATTTGAAAAAAAAATGCAAGAGAAATATTTAAATAATAAAAAGATTTGCCAAAACTATTGTGTCCTTGGTGTAAAAGTCTGCTGCACGAGAATCGAAGAACTCTTTAACGGCGTTCTTTACTGCTCATTCAGAATTGAAATTTGTGCTTATCAAAATGTTATCTTAGCTGCGAGAAAAGTGAAGGACTGGTGGGGCAAGGTCTAGCGAATATGGCGGATAAGGTGCAATTTCGAAGAGCAGTTCACCGATTTGTGTTGTTTAAGTGGCAGCTTCTCCAGCATCATTTACAATTCGACACAAAATTTCGTCCTTTCTAGGCCGATTTAGCAATATGATGCAAGTTGAGGCGCGGGTCTTTCCTCGTACATCACTCAGTTCGTGTGGTAACAATTTGCAAGCTTCTTTATTTTACCAATTTGCCGCAAATAATCTAATATTGCTTTAATACTTTTATCAAACGCCGACACTAGCTCAGCTTTTTTTTTCATAGAATAAGGGTGACAAGCGAGCACACAGTCCACCTGATGGTAAGTGGCTAATGTGACCCATAGACATATTATGTCTATGGGTCACATTATCACACAGCTTTTGTCCACCCGATCCCTAAAAAAGGCGACCGCTCAGACCCATCCAACTATAGGCCTATCGCGATCACCTCCTTGTTCTCCAAAATAATGGAATCCATTATTAATAGCCAGCTCATCCGGTACCTTGAGGATCACCAGCTGATTAGTGACCGCCAATACGGTTTTCGTCGGGGTCGATCAGCTGGTGATCTTCTGGTCTACCTGACCCATAGATGGGCGGAGGCAGTAGAGTCCAAGGGGGAGGCGTTGGCCGTTAGTCTGGACATTGCGAAGGCCTTCGATCGGGTTTGGCACAAAGCTCTTCATTCGAAGCTGCCTTCCTATGGGCTTCCCGAGAAATTGTGCAATTGGATCACCAGCTTCCTTGCAGATCGGAGCATCAAGGTCGTTGTAGACGGTGCATGCTCTGACTACAAGCCTATTAACGCTGGTGTTCCACAAGGCTGTGTGCTATCACCAACGCTGTTTCTTCTGCATATCAATGATATGTTGCTAACTGGTAACATTCATTGCTATGCGGATGACAGCACTGGTGATGCTCTATACACCGGCCGTGCCAATATTTCTCGGGAAAACGTCGCTGAGTACCGGAACAAACTTGTGTCTGAAGTCGAGTCTTTGCTGAACAAAGTCTCGGATTGGGGGCGACTAAATCTAGTCCAGTTTAATCCTCAGAAGACACAAGTTTGCGCGTTTACCGCTAAAAAGAACCCCTTTGTCGTATCTCCTCAGTTTCAAGGCACTCCCCTTCTTGCCTCAGCCAGTATCGGTATCCTCGGAGTCGATATATCGAGTGACGTGCAGTTTCGTGGTCACTTGGAAGGGAAGGCCAAATTGGCCTCTAAAAAGCTTGGCGTGGTCAGCAGAGCGGGACAGTATTTCATGCCGGCACACCGCCTGCAACTTTACAAGGCGCAAGTTCGGCCTCACATGGAATACTGTTCCCATCTCTGGGCTCCCCAGTGCCAGCTCCTTTCACTTGACCGCATCCAACGCAGAGCGGCTCGAATCGTCGACGACCGAGCCCTTTCCGATCGGCTCGATTCATTGGCACTGCGAAGAGATGTTGCATCCCTTTGCATTTTCTTTCGCATCTACCATGGGGAGTGCTCTGAGGAATTGTTCGGATTAATCCCAGCCGCCAAATTTCACGAACGCACATCGCGGCAGAACTCCCGATACCATCCACACCATCTGGATGATTGGCGGTCCACCACTGTGCGATTTAGAAGATGTTTTCTTCCTCGCACGACCTCCTTGTGGAATCGATTACCATCAGCGATTTTTCCGGACCGATACGACTTAGGGACCTTCAAGAAAAGAGCGTACTCCTTTTTAAAAGGCCGGCAACGCATCTGCGATTCCCCTGGTGTTGCAGTTGTTCATGGGCGGCGGTAGTCACTTACCATCAGGTGAGCCGCATGCTCGTTTGCCCCCTCTCCTATAAAAAAAAATATATATTCGAGAAATATCGATCCTTGAATGATAATCAAAATGCAGATGCGTCCTCACCCCCGAAGACTATGATAGAATGCCTCGTATCCAGTAAAAAAGGCCTCCAGTTTTCTACACTCACCATACAAAACACAGCAGCATTGAGCTGCTAATTCACGCAGGTGTTCTGTGAGAGGATGGTCCTTCGTGGAGCCGACCTATTCGTGCTACAACCATAATATAGCTGCAAAATGGCTCTACTACGTATAATGCAGTTGTAGTTTGAAACGGATCTTCTTCCGCTATCGCCTTCAGTTCTTTTTTTTTATAGGATAGGGTGACAAACGAGCACACAGTCCAACTGATAGTAAGTGGTTTCTGTGGCCCATAGACATCTACATCTATCCCGTTTGCGAATCAAAATGCAGATGCGTTGTCACCAGTGAGGACTAAGATGGAATGCCTCTTTTCCAGTAAAAAGGGTCTCCGGTTCTCTACACTCACCATACGAAACACAGCAGCATTAAGCTGCTATTTTACGCTGGTATTCTGTGAGAACGTGGTCCTTCCCCGGTCGAGCCGACCCATTCGTGCTACAACTATAGGTACTACTAATATGGCTGCAGCATGGCTCTACCACGTATAAGCTTAAAAGCGTAAAACGTTGGAAGTCGTATTCAAAAATAACATAATTTTTCTTATAGTCCACGGTTATAAACATTATGTTACAGATATTTTAATATAATATTATATAGGTTATAGATATTGCAGAAAAAATCCCGAAGAAGCAAATCAATAACTTAATTTGAAAAAGGAATGATATACTAAAAGTATTTAAATTTAGAATTCCAAGTCAAACCATAACTATTACTGTTCAAAGTGGCCATTTCAACAAAACGGCTATTTCATGGGTACCTAAAGACCATAGATTGTTCCCTTGCTAGCTGAGTAAAAAGGAATAAAATTTAAAATATATCAAAACCAATGACCTAAGTCAAACCAATCGTTAAATCTGATATTTTAATAATATTAAATAAATTCCCCCGTCTTCTCTACATTTTTCATCTAGCGAATGTGTAGTTCCTATTTATTATTTGAGGCATATGAGAATTTTTTGCCATGGTTGTCTAAAAAATCGGGTTAAAAAAATTCTACGAAAATCAACCAACATTTTCAGACTATGGACGGGATAGCTAATATCTCAGAAATTAGGAGGATTGTTAATCGCATGCCAGATTTTAACAGTGGTAGAGCCACGCGGCAGCTTTTTCTGTCGCACGGATGGGCCGGCTCGAACCGGGGTGGTACCACGACCTCACAGAAAACCAGCGTGAAGTAGAGGTTTACCTCTGCGTTTCGCTTGGTGAGTGCAGGTGGCCGGAGGCCCTTTTTACTGGAAATGAGGCATTCCATCTTAGTCCTCACGGGTGACAACGCATCTACATTTTGATTTGTAATAGAGGATAGATGTAGATGTCTATGGGCCGCAGCAACCACTTACCATCAGGTGGACTGTGTGCTCGTTTGTCACCCTTATCCTATAAAAAAAAAGATATCGTTGATATTAATATCCGCCACCTATCTGGGCTTCACATCTGTTATATTACAATATGGGTTTCAGGTATCTCCCATAGACGTCACTTGCAACACTCAAAGGATGAAATGGGGTGTTAAGTTCTCTAACAGCGCCCATAAACGGCAAGTACTTATACTTATTACATTGTAACACATATCAGAAAGAACGTACCAATGAGTGCTTGTGTATGTTGGTTACAAGGAGTTACTACACATATAACATTCGTAGTTTCTCAATTCCCAATCAAAACTTTACATACAGAAACGAAACAATTTCCTCAAACGAATAAAAACAAAACTGAAATAAAATAAAAGGATGGAGTTTTCTATCGTATCCGGAATAGTTTGCGAGCGGTTTGCAGTCGCCATGTTCAATTCAGGCGGTTTCAATTATGTATGTACTATAATGTACGGTGAGAATTAAATATAGATATTTCTAACAATGGAGTTTATGTTTATAGTTATCGCTTACACAAATGCAATGCCTGTTTTGAATCAAAAATATGTTAAAATTCTTAAACGAAAAATTTGAAATTAACCTGAAACAATAACTACAGCCTCTTCCTTTTCCTGATTCTTTCAAAAACAATGTCAGTATGTATCACATATTTTACAGTAATCTCAAATGCCACGGGAAAGACCTAAGGGAAAGAAAAAGGAAAAGATCAATCGCTTAAAGAAATGTTTAAAAAAGCTATCTGTAAGTTACAGTTTTTGATGAGTAACATATGGCAGAATATTCATTAAAAAATTGCCAAACCCAAGTCCGATAGGCTAGTTAAAAGGAGATTAGTAATAATGCTACTCTCCTTTAAGCGACAAAGTGCCACTTAACAAGTGTAAGTGGCAAGTGATGAAGTATTAATTTCGAAATGCGTCATTTGACGCGTTCCTTAAATCAATATTCCGTTGTGAAACATGAAAATAATCGACAAAGAAAGAAGAATATAACACATACAATATATTTTATTATTTTTACAAGCACATTCCAACAAGAAATTAATTCCAATAAAATAAATAAGCTAAGATTACTTAACCGATTTCAAAAGTATTCACTGTTCATAGCAATAGGGATAGACATTCGGAAAAGTATTTTACGTATTAGGGAAATTTCGGTGCAGGGAGGGAGCGTCAGACCATGAAATTGGTCCGGGCTATGGCATTGGAACAATGCATTGCCGCTTAATAGTTGACACGCAAATGGGATTTTTACTATAACAATAAATTATAGAACTTCAGTGCAATGAAACCCAAACTTTATGGAAATAAAGTTGATTAACTTTAAATTATGTTTTGTTGTAAGTCTTTTGTCTGATTGAGAAGAAACATATATACCTTATCGTGAAATATTTGGATTTTAAATAAATACCTTTCATTTTAGACGAATGAGGCAACAATATAGTTTCATTTAGACTAGAAATAAGTGATGCAAAGGATTGTAAAATATTAAGTTAACTAGACAAAGTTTATTATTGTGCAATTACCTTGATTGATGAAATATTTTCGAGTAAAATAAACTAGTGATATGTTTTAAGCAACTTGAAGATTAACTTCTATAATGTGCGTCATTTTAAATGTCTAAAATTACAAATTAATATAATGTAAACATGCGCGTATAAAAATTATATAAAGGCCCTTTGTTAGTGGCATAAGAGAATCGTCATTATTATCATTACACCCCTTCACAAGTCCTCTGCTGAACATAGGCCTCCCCCAAGAAATGCCACAAAGCATTGTCCTAAGCCAGCTGCATCCATCGACTTCTTGCATGTCTTACCAGGTCGTCACTCCATCTAGTGTATGAACGCCCTACACTTCATCTCCCAGTACGAGGCCACCACTCGAGAATCTTTTTTTCCCATCAGTTCTTCGAGCTATATGGCCGGCCCATTGCCACTTCAGTTTTCTAATCCTGTGGGCTATGTCAGTCACTCTGGTTCTACTGCGGATATCTATAAACTAAGTTTATCACTCAGAAAAATTCATCACTGGCAACACGCACTGGTTGTAGAGTCTCCTCGTTTTCAAGTTTTGAGGTATACCTCAAAACTTGAAAACATGTATAATGACGAGAAGATGTGCCGTAATTTCCCGAACGCTGCCCAGCCGAGTTGAATCTGTCGATTGACCTCTCGGTCGAAGTTGGACTTACCTAGTCGGACTATTTGTCCCAGGTAAACATACTCGTCAACAACTTCGAGCTTAGTGCTCCCAACAACTACTGACATAGGTTTGACATGGACGTTATATCAATCTTCACCCGGGGGCTTGCCGTTTTTAAGGTACTGGAGAGCCATTCTAAACTCGCTCAGACTGACGTTCGGGATATCATCGGAATAGTGTCGGATAAGACTTGCTCTTGGATCGTTACTCACACTTGCGTGTGGCTCCAACGATGATGTGTAAAGCTACCCATAGAACATGTGTTTGTGTGAACCGGTGTTCAGCTTCGACAGTTGGCTCTTTTTGACAGACAGATCTCTAGCAAATGCTTTGGAGCCCTGGTTCCACTCAATCTCTGCATGCATTTGAAGATATGTCTGTTCAGTTGCCTGTATGCTGTCAAATCTACTGAAGACTGCAGCTTCATTTCCCGTCTAACAGCCATTAGATTAATATTGTGATTGGAGAGTTTTTGTGTTCTTCTGCGCCTGGTCTTGCAAAACTTAGCTCCGACCGCATGGACAGTTTCCACGAGCTTATCATTCATATCGTCCACTACATTGCAATCTTCTAGGCAATGAAATCGGTTTTGTAGCTCGAGCTGAAAGGTTTCGGGACTTTATATTATAGCATGAGTGTATGGAGCGTTTTCCCTAGACTTCATTAGACGTGACCTCTCCAACTTATCGTTTAAGTTGTGTGCCTCTCACAATTCGGTGATCGCTGCTGGTTTTCACCCTTGCGATCACTGAGACATCACTGAACAGTTGTCGTCTGGTCGTCATAATGAAGTCAATCTCGTTTTTTGTCGAACCGTCGGGGCTCGACCAGATCCACTTCCTGTGGGGCCGCTTCTGAAAGAAAGATTTCATCATAAAGAGTCCCTCTTTCTCCATGAAGTTGCTTGCCCTTTGGGTTCCGTTGCCCTATTACAAATTTCCCTACCTTCAGCTCACCGTTCTCTTTTGTGCCTAGTTTTGCATTAAAGTCTCCCATTAACACCGTATAGTGAGTTTTGGAGGAATGCATGGCTCTAGAGATATCCTCATACATTTCCTCCACCTCCTCATCGGGATGTGCCGAGTTTGGTGCATAAACCTGTATGACCTTCAGCGAATACCGTTTGGCGGTTCTGAGTATAAGGTACGCAACCCTCGTCGACACACTCTCAATCTTTACAACGTTAATGAGAGATTTGTGGACGATAAATCTGACACCTCCTTGGGACAGATGGTCGCCCTCCCGGTGATAGAACAATTTGCTGGATTCGAGGGTTACCATGTCCTCCCAATCTCTTCGGACCTCAGATAATCATAAAATATTGCAGCGCGATTTGTCTATCTCCTCTTCCAGCTCCAGGATCTTCACGTCAGTCCTCAGGGTGGCAACCGAACCGCCAACGGAGATTCTTAGCATCCTCTGCCCCGCCGTTATCATGGTCGCCATCGTAGCTAGGAATAGCGGGGCCGCCAGGGACTGGGGGCCGCTTTTTTGTAACTTTCATGGGGATATATTGCCAGTTGTCACGCTTGACGATCGGGTTGGCAACCGCAGTTGACACCGTATTTATTCTGTGATAGCAACGCCTCTGGTACCAGCTAGTGCTTTATAAAGAATGCGCTAACTGAAATACAACTTGATAGATAGCAGTACATTTTAATACCCACTATGGTTGTAGTATGAATGGGTCGGTTCGCCTAGGGGAGGATCAATCTCTCACAGAATACCAGCGTGAAATAGCAGCATAATGCTGCTGTGTAAGAACCAGAGATAAGTTTTACTGAAAACTAGGCATTCCGTCTTAGTTCTGAGGGATGACAACGCATCTGCATTATGATTCTTAGATGTAGATGTCTATAGGCCACAGCATCCACTTACTATTAGGTGAACTGTGAACTCGTTTGATACCCTTATTCTTTAATAACCTGTAAGGTTGCGTACACCGAATACATAATTTTCGAACCGATAGAGTGACGAGATTTGACCCAGATCAGGGTAATCAAATCTAGAAATAGAGAGGGATGTTGTCCAAATAACACAATAATTTATGATTATTTTGTTGTAATTAATAATCGACAGTATCTTTCTTTGAAACTACAGTTATACATTTTTACATATAAGAGAACTTGTAGAACCAGACCATTTTAGCATTAGTATTTAAGAAACTTAACACTCCGCTACTAAATATTAAAATATTCAAAGTTATGTATCCATTCATTGATGTAAGCAGCTTTTAGAAAAGTTGTAAAACATACGAGCTATGTCGACAGTGGCTCTTGCCAACGTAAAAACCGGATTCGGAAGAAACGTCCATTTTAATTCATATTTTGACTTTTATTTTGTATTCTCATCGTTATGATTATAAGTTTCAGTCGAGGCCCTAAATTTCAGTGTTGAAAGGTACGCGAGCAAAGCGAATTGGATCTGCGCCGATACCATTTTAATATTTGCAGGGTTGACGTAAGACGCGTTAAGGATTTTCTTGTCAAAATTCAGTCAATACTTGAATTTTTGCCAAAAGTTTTTAATCACAACGATTATTTCCAAGATGGTTTTCCAATAACTATAATAATATGTCGGTAATATTTGGTACCGTAGTATTTTTTATAGAATAAGGGTGATAAAGGAACACACAGTCCACCTGATAGTAAGTAGATGTTGTAGCCCATATATATTTTTATCTATTCTTAATTAATAACAAAATGCAGATGCATTGTGACCCATAAGGACTAAGATGGAATTTCTCGTTTCCAGTTAAAAGCGTCTCACTGCAATCACCAAGCTGCTATTTTACGCTGGTATTCAGTGAGAGCTTGTTGTTTCCCCTGTCGATCTGACCCTTTCATGCTACAACCATAACATAGCTGCAACATGGCTCTACCACGTATGAATAATGTGATTGGTAGAGTCAGGTTGCAGCATATGCAAGAAAAACTGCAACATTAATTAATATATACTGATCGTACCATTAGCTATAAAATACTAGGCGGTCTACGTTGCCTACGGTTGAAAATATACAGTAGTTAATAAGTCTGACAGTCTAATATGGGATATGTAAGGTTAAATCAATTTCAACTCCCATTATTCAATTACAATTGAATTTGTTTTGGTTGTAAAAAAATAAACATTAACCACTTTTAACGGCCATTCGAATTTGCTACGATAACTCCGCGAGATATCAGGCGCCATAAAGGTAAATTCAAACGATTGGGGTACTCAAAAAAAACTATCAACAAAAACCATAACGCAAGAGTATCAGACGAAAGGTCGGAACAAAAAATTGTTTATCGATTGAAGCTCAAAACCGCATGCGACTTTCGGCCGTTTCGCATACCTTTTGCTTTAAAAGAGGAGAGGCTTGCTAAGCGATTTTCGGTTTAGCGTTGAACGGGTCCCACCTATTGTGAATTCCGTAGGTCTGAAATTTATTTGACAGCGCCAGTGTCTGTGGAGAATGGAAAATGGCGGAATGGTAGAATATATTACATTATGGATATAACTCATGGTTTGTTTTTGGCGGGGATCCGACAAACGTTATTGGTATTTAGGGGCATTTAACTATTAGGGGCAATGGCTTTTTCTTTTTTTGTTGTGAAATATGAGACAGTGAGTGCTATAAAGATGACTTGCCGACAGTAATGTTGTTAGTTACGGTGCGAATTAATATTGTTTTAAGTATGTTCTAAGGAGGTGACATGACATGTAAAAACTTTTTCCCTTAAGGGGACTCAAGTGTGGGTCCGCAAATAGAAAATAAACTCTTCGTAAGTATTATGATGTAAGAGTTATTCTCTTCGTAAGAATTTTAATTCAATGTACCTGTTACAGATATGTTATTATTATGTACAAGCATATAAACAATTAAATTTAATGCAGTGTTAAATTAAAACCGTAAATATAAGTTAATTTTATATAATAATATCTAGCAAGAAAGGAATTGAAAATGTTTCTTTTGTTAGTAATGGACTATATTTAGTATAGTATGTACCTAGTCACCTAGTCAGTAGTAATCTAACGGATTCAAATCTGGACTGGAGGAGGGCCAGTCTTCGTGCCGGATGAAGTCGATTTCACGCGCCGCCAGCCAGTCTTGTGTGCTCTTCGCTCTATGAGCTGGCGCCGAATCTTGTTGGAATACCCAGTGCCTGTTATTGAACATGGTATGAGAAACAGGTTCCACAAGGTTCGTTAGGACTGTATTTTGATACACAACTGCATTCGTTTTTACACCTTTCTCACAAAAATGCACCTCTGTTAAGCCCCAATAAGAAACTCCCAACCATACCATGAGCGAGGATGGAAAATGACCTCGTTGGACACGCGGAATACGGTTGCTCGCTTCTTCACTACTGTGTGCGTACACCTTATCATTTTTTTTGTTGTAGCTCTCTTCTATGGTAAAAACTTTTTCATCCGAAAAAAGAATTTCCCGATATTTTTTTCCCGCGTACCGCTTCAATAAAGCGCGGCATCTCTTCATTCTCAGGTCCGTTAGACGAGCATTCAAACGATGTCCTGTTTTTCTTCGATATGCCCGAAGCCCTAAGTCTTTATTTAACACCCTTTTCACTGTGGTTCTGCTTAACCCCATCTGAAGGGCCAACAGTTTCTGCTTACGTTTGGGATTTCTTTGAATTCGCGCCTTCACAGCTTTTATCACTGCTGGAGTCCTAACAGACCGAGGGCGACCACTTCTTGACCTGTCATCTACACTAGAGTCTTCATTGTATCGTTTAATGGTACGATAAACGAATCTTTTGGTTATATTCAAATTTTTTAGTATGTCAAAAATTTGAATTGGCGCGTAACCGCAACGATGCAACGCAATAACTGCAACACGGTCTTCTTTAAGCGTCCACTCCATATTTAAAAATGAGTAAAATTCTAAAAAGTATACAGTTTTATTTTCATGAACAATTCGAAATTCGAATTCAATAAACTTTTTTGTGGCCAGCATTCTAAAAGAAAAGTATTTACTGTGTGACAATACTTATGACCTGACTAGGTATATAATGATGTGCAAGTCAATGACGTTGATGTCTTTTTCATTTTTGATTTATAAGAGCTTTTACAACTTATTGTTAAAATGTAATTCTACAAAATAATGAAATGGCCGCTCCTGACAGTGGTCTTAAAATTTTTGTTTTCAATTTCTTGTTGTCGTATAATGATGAGGTCTTCTGAACCAATTTAGACGGGGAATAATTCCGAATACTGTTGGAAGCATTCAACTTTGCAGTTGTATCATGAAGTGCTATAAAATTACAGCCTATACACATTCCTCAGTTGGATATAAACTTCTTCGTTTTTCTGGAAGGATTTAAGAAAATTCTTAAAATAAGAAAGATTTAAGCTAATAAAAAAAAAATTCGTCGTGCTACTTACTCCAATGCGTGTTTATATTTAAAAGACGTACACATACATATGCAGGCACAATGCGGATTTAGACCTGGAAGAGGATGCACGGATCAAATGTTTTCTCTCCGCATGATCACGGAAAAGCTTCTGGCTGCTAACCAGAGGATTTTCTGTGCTTTTGTGGATCTTGAGAAAGCATTTGATAAGGTTGTAAGGAAGAAAATGTGGGAACTGTTGCCGGGGTATGGTGTGGATGGTCGATTGCTAAGGGCTGTGCAGTCTCTTTGCTGTGACTGTAAAGCCTGTGTGCGGGTAGGGCATGACCTGTCACCCATGTTTAGCGTCCAAACGGGCGTAAAACAGGGTTGTGTGTGTGGTACTCACTCGTCCTAAAAACCTGTACTCAATATACCTAATGCTGATGCAGAAACATCGGAGGTAGGTGATGTAGCAGTGGCACACATGAAGGACTGTTACAACGCAACCATACCTATATACATTATACAATGTCCAACACAAGCAAAATAAAAATTTGGCATATTTGCTTCAATGTATTGGGCGCATTAGCAAAAATATGTACATACTTAAAGTGAGTGAAAAAAAAGATGGACCTAAAGCACCTGACCGACTCAGTTCGCTTCATATCGTATTAGGAGTTTATTGATGTTGAATGAAAGAAATATTATAGTAATATTTTAGCTTCCGTCTTAAAATAAATTTTTCATTAATTACTTATTCAATACAGTATATTTAAAGTCCACTGCCGAGTATAGGCCTCGTCCATAGATTTCCTCGTGCCTTATTTACCAAACAGGTGGGTTGGCAACTGCATTTTTTTATTATTTTGACTTGTTGTCGGGAAGATGCTCCTGTTTCATTCAACTTCGTTGCCTCTTAGAAAACCCACGGGATGATATTGGGTATAGGATTCTCTTATGCCGCCATTACACGGTTAAAACTGTGGTTGTTATTAAATGTGTTGCTCGTATTGCAATAAAGCACAGTCAGTTCTTTAACGTACATAATTAAATATCATTTTACTCAATTCACAAACACAAAAAACAAACAAAATTTTATATTTTATACTAGCAATCCGCCCCGGCTTCGCATGGGTGATTTCTGGATCTCGACAACAGAGCTACCTACCTAGTCCAAATGTGAATCTAAACCATCTAGGGATACATCAAAGACACAATTTTTTTTTTATAAAACGGTCAAACCGTTTTTAAACTTTATTAGCAAAACTAACGGACAGTAATTTTATGTTATATATAGAGAAATGCATGTTTTATACAGCATTTATATCCTTCAAAATAAATTTTATACCAACTTTGTTTCTATAAAATTGACTTGATTTCTCGTATTGTGATAATTAAAGAAAAATTATAAGTTAAAAAACTAGGTTATATCAGATAGCAAAGAATGAAGACCCAGATGGTATTATTGAAGGTAATCATTATATTTGGAATGTCGTCAGACCGAAGTTCGACCACGGCGGTAAGTCTCAATGGAGACTAGTCATCTGTGCGGGTTAAGATTATAGCACACGAAAGTGTACGCAAGCACAAGTGCACTATTTATTTCCTGACTTTAAGTCCGATGGGAAAATTCGAGAGAGATCAGGCGAAGGACCAAAGGCTTTCCGAGGCATGGGAACGAAACAATCTCCTGACTCCAGGCACTGGGAATTTATCGACGAAAACTCGATAAATTATTTTGACCCGACCCGCGATTCGAACCCGGAACTACGTGTGCAGCAGTCGTGTATACAACCACGAGACAAACGAGGCAGTCAGTTTCTAAGAGTTTGTACTATTATACATGTGCAGTGAATTCTGTTAGTTCCCGCAATACCTTTTTATAAATAGGGAATGAAGAATCGCCAATCGAATTTCTTTAAATCGGCTGCTTGATGCTATTACTTGTGGATAGGCGCAAGCGACAGTAGCATAGGTCCGGCCATTATCTGCGGGCCGCAAACTCAAAAGATCGTGGTTTTGGGAATCCGTCATTTGACTACTGTCGTAAACCTCTCCTAACACAAGCAGTTTAAGCTTACCGGGAGTGGTTAAAAGGAATTTAAAAAAAAAGTAAAATAAGCATGTTTTGGAATACGCAGACACAGTATTTGTAGTTTGTGAATGGTGTGCATCTGTATCAATAAAAACCTAGATTATATACGTATATTAATTCTTCTTTTCTAGTGTAGTATTGTTGGGAGTAGTTGTGCACGCAATTGAGGGAGCGAGGGAGATGCTCTTCAAACTAGGTAAGGCACGTCATTTTTATCTATCACGCGAATCTCGGTTAACTGAGTAATCTTAACATAATTGTCCACTTGTTAGTAAACGGCTACCACAGCCCATAGACACTGGCAACCTATTTAAAACAAAGAATACTATAGACGTGTTGTAACCACTGGAGGCTAAGATGGAATGCCCTCAGCCTGTGCCGGAACACGCCCCAGGGCACGTACTACTGCTTGGCGGTAGTAATAAGTAAGAGCGTGGACTCTACACACAGGAACTACTAGACAGAAAAGTTCTCCTAAAAACTCGTTAACCTGAGTATTTATAAATATTCCTCAGGCGTAAGACGCTTGTCTGGTGGACTTTTTTGCTCTAAAACAATCCCAGATATGAGTGGCGGCCTGTGTTAAATATTTCCATAGGTGACAACAGTATTATCAACACAACAGTATAAACGAATTGAAAAGTCCGTTGTTATAAATGCCGCGCAAATAATGACACTACTATGTACTACTATAATAATACTATAGGGTACTAATACTACTACTATACTAAAATAATATTATTTACATTAACAGGCCTCCACATCTTAGAAGTAGTACTTTTTGTTAGAAATCATTCACAAATTGTTTCAGAAATTTAAAATGGTTAATTCGCGGCTACGCCTTAGAGAAACAAACCGCCTTTGTGCTCCATAAAATACTCTCACTTTAAAGAAAATTCTACATGATGACTATTAAAATTTATAACAAAGTTCCCTCTGATATCAGGGAGTTATCTTCTCCTCTCTTTATGAAGGCGCTAAAATCATTGCTTGTATAGTGTAATGTAAGTAACAAATGTAATGTAACAGAATATTTTGAGATAACATAATACCTATATAATTATTTAAAAATTCGTCAAATTTATATATTATATTTATATAAAATTTGGTTTAAAGTAATGAATGTACCTATTGTATGTTGTATGTATATAGATATTTCATTTTTTATTTTTAGGTATTATTTTTTTTTTTAGTTCTTTAAAGGAAGTTTTTATTTTCTTAAAAGTTCAATCTCAACTACTAATTAACATTTGGGAGGAGTAGAAATGTTTCAAATGCGAATATATCTCACTTTCGGTCTAATTTATAAATAACATTTGTTAATAAGTTAAATAACATTGTAAATAATAACAACTCTGTATCGTATTCTTATCCTGTTCTTATGCTCCTCCTGTAATAATCCTCTAGCTCTGATAATCCTCTCAATATTTTATATTTTTATTCATGTTCATTTATGTTCATTTATCGTTCCTTTAGTGCTAAAATATGTGTTTAGAAAAGAGTTCGGATGAAAGTTACATTCCGTAAAGTTTAACCTGCGAAATTTAATCAGAGGTTTATAAGAAAAGTTTTGTTTATTTTATTTTTAAGGCCTGTTTATTGTGCTTTTAATATTTATTGCTGGTCTTTGCATTATATTCTTGTTTCTTTGAAATAATACATTAAAATTTTAGAAAGCCTCGAATATAAATGCAAACATTAAACAGAACATTTCTTTTGTTGCGAAATATTTTTATTTCTAATAACTTTGTCATTAATAAAAATGTAAATCTCCTGAAAGAGAAACTCGAATACCATAAGCCACTTAAAATGTTTTCTACACACTTATTTTTTATTTTATTCCTTTTTTCCCTGGTGGGACAAACTAGACTCATTGAAATGTGTTCGTCAACTTTTCCCCACTAATCGTTTCTTGGTGGTAAAAATTACACTGTTAAAATAAACCTCGTCCACTTTTCCCCACTAAAACTCTTCAAGGTTAAATCTGAATAAAACCAACCTCAAAAGAAACGTTTAGAAAAATTTATATACTCGTACAGTGATCAAATAATCCATGATGCGGAGATGGAATTTTTAAACGGTTTTAAACAGTAGGACATTTTTTTAGAAATTTTTGTACTTTCATAATTCTCTACAACGACATTTGATTTCCTTTTTTGTTAATATGATTTTGCAATTGATATTTAAAAAAAACTATGTAAATTTGTGATTTTTAATACGTCTTATTTTTGTGTATAATTTTTGTATATCCATGGTCTTATACACTTAATTATGCTTAATCATTATAAATCTGTTATGAAAGTAATTTATTGGTTATTTCATACCCAAATGTTTTATTTTACCCATATTTTATTTAAATATTTCCAAAAAAATTAATCATCCATCTTCTTTTGATGTAAATCGTTGAAAATCTGTATTTTTAAGAGGTTTATTTATTATTCATATGTGATTAAATTTATTAAGCAAATCTTTATAATATATATAGCAGGGATTGTAGACATGATAAGGATATAGAACGATGAGTGAATGCAGGAAATAGAGTGAATGGGGCTCTACACCCTATTGTGAGAAGTCAGAATGTGTCCAAAAAGGCACGTATGGCAATTCACAATGATGTGTTAGTCCCTATTTTAATGTACGGTAGTGAAAGTTGGGTGTGGCAGAAGAAGCACCAGAGTAGAATAAATGCTGTAGAAATGCGGTCATTAAGGAGTATGTTAGGGATGAATCTGAATGACAGAGTGAGAAATTGTGTGATAAAAGAAGAGTGCGGCTTGCAAGATGATGTTGTGACCAGGATTAAGAAAGGAATGCTTCGGTGGTTTGGTCATGTAGAAAGAATGAATGAGGAAAGAGTGACAAAGCAAATTTATGTTGCAGAGGTGAACGGCAGAGTCGAGAAGGGACGCCCTAGGCGAAAGTTAATCGACCAAATTGGCGATATATTGAAAACGGGCCAAATCAAGAATACCTTTAACCGACGAGCGTGTATGCGTAGGTATATGGATGTGGTGGAAGCGAGAGAGGTGTGTCAGGATCGTGCCAAATGGAAGTCCATAGTCTCTGCCTACCCCTCTGGGTGACAGGCGTAAGTGTTTATGTTATATGTCTATTATTTACTTTGTCCGTGATTTTCGTGTTAAGTCCAAAAATGTTATAAACAATTATGTATTTCTATGCTTTTTTTTAAATAATATATTATATATTTGTTGAAAATATTTATTTAAATATTAATAATTACACAAATATTTAAAAAAATTGATAATTCGTTTTAAAAATTTTGTAAATCTGTGCTTTTATATGTTTAATTATTATAAATTTGTTATGAAAGCAATTTATTAGTTATTTTATAACCAAATGTTTCATTTTACTCCTTAGTTATTTCAATATTTGCAACAAATATTCCGTAATTTATACTTCTTGGCATGTATATCCTTGTATATTATTTGTATTTTTAAGAGGATCTGTGATTTCAGATATTATGTAAATAAATCTTATATTAACGTTGGCTGTGATTTCTGTAGGTAACTCCAAAAATGTTATAAACAATATCTAAATCTATGACTTATATTGATTACAATTAATTAATTGTGATGATTTCTTTTATTTTTTGTTTGCAAAACACTTCTAGATCTTAGAATTTGCTTATGCCAGCCCTAGTGGGGAAAATTGGACGAGGTTAATTTTAACAGTGTAATTTATCTCATCACGAAACGATTCATGGGGAAAAGTAAACGAACACATTTCAATGAGTCCAATTTGTCCCACCATTGGCACATTTGGTAGGAAAAAGTGGAATAAACCATTATTTTACAATGTTGACACTACCGTTTCTAATAGTATAGTTTATGATAATACATTAAAAATCCCTGTTAACTTTTCCATAAATTGAGAGGATTAATTTTAACAAAGAAATCCCTTCTATATACCCCACTTCTGAACGCATGCCTCTCTCATTTTAAAAAAGAGTTATAACGCTGTTAAAATCAGTCCAATTTTTTATTTCTCGGGCACAAAGATTTCCTCCTGATGTTTTGCTTCACAACCAAATACATTAATTTGTTATAGCATAAAAGTATTACACGAGCAGTTGTGATCCAAAGATATTTAGGTACGATCCTCGATCAAGAATAAAAATGCAGATGCGTTGTGACCCCTGAGGACTTAGATGGAATACCTCGTTTCCAGTAGTCTCCGATTAAAGATCTCCGATCACCATACGATACACAGCAGCATTAAGCGGCTATTTTATTATACGCTGGTAATCTACGAGAGCGTGGTGCTGAACCGGTCGTACCGAACTGTTCGTGCTACAACCATAATATTGCTCAAGGCTCCACCACGTGAAAAACCTGGAGAGTAAATAATCTAAGCTTGATTGTGCATCTTTAGTTTTTTTTTGCATGGTATACCGTCTTGCCGGCCGAACATGCTTGCTTGTGCAAAATAGAATTTGTGCCAGTAAGATTGAGCGCGTAGCCGGGCATTTATTAGAGCTATGGCTTTATTCTTAAAATTTTTAATCCCCAAATTCCATAGACAATAAAAAGAGTAAACTATAACAAAATAATTACTAGTGTTTCGTTGTAAACTTTGGTCCTTATCAGTAGCAATTTCAACTAACTCAATTATAGAGATTGCCATTTTTTCCCCAAAATAAACAGGTTCAATTCCTCAGCGGAATAACAAATATTGCTAAATATACCTACTTATAAACTAATTATTTTGTTCATGGAAATAGAATGAATAAAAAACAGTGTGATGAACTTTACAACCCAACTCTCGTAGTGTGAAAGACTATGTTTACTGTCTGATAATTAACTTTGTAAATCCGCTAAATTACATTTTAAAACTACGAGGTGAAAAATTTTACGCCACGTTAACTTAAATAATTGGGCCTTATAATGTAGTCTCGCTTAAATTTGATTATTCAAAAAAATTACGTACAAATAACTAAGATGCTTAGTTTTTGGGTTAACGTTAAAATAGCCTTAGTATTATTAACACTTTATTCTCCTGAAATGTCGAAATTAATATTACCTACAATATTGAATGCGGGTCTCATATAGGTTCCGTAATTGGAGAACTTGTGGTTTTAATAACTATTCGAACACTTCACTTAAATCGATGATCTCAGGTTGGGATCCCAGGTAGATCTTATGTGCAACGTAACAAATATTGGTATGACTAATTCTAACTTTGGATACTTATTTATTAAAACTTTTTCCTAATAAAGGTACAAACGGCGCCAACCAGCCACGGAAAGTAAGCGCATACTTACACACACAGTTTCTAGGATGTGTGCAGTGTATCAATACTCACTGGATCAGCACGGTTCTCTTCGATTTAGTTCACGTTCGAAAATAAGAAGTATGTGCTCAGCTCTGGGACATTTATAGGCTGTTACCACACCTGCGGTTTCGAGTAGCTTTATGCATATATAATAATTTAGATTAGTTATCGGAAGTAGTAGTTATGTACCAGTATCTGTTTACTACCCAACGGGAAGTTGTGATGAAGCCCCAGATAGCCAAATAGTGTATCGCATTGCCATATAGTAACAGAAGCCTTGAAGGCACTCAGATTGTAATCGGTCGGAAAAACAGACGCAGGTAAATTATTCCACTACTTTGCTGTGCACATCATAAACCACGAAGCAGGTCGTTGGTGGAATAGTATATAATTACTTTAGGGTTTATTAAAATGATGGTTTATGGGATTTAAGTAATACATTAAAATAGCCTTAATATTATTAACTCTTTATTCTCCTGAATTGTCGAAATTAATATTACAATATGTAATGCGGGTTTCATATACAATCACCCAACTATTTTGCTTATGTTAACCACGACACAGTCATATGCGCCGTGCGTTTGGTAACGTTATCGTGTCAATGGGAATCCTTATTTAAACTGATGGAAATATACATGTGAGGAAGATTTAGAAAATGTGTTAAGCAAAAACTATTTTTATTATTAATTAATTACGATTTAATTTACTTTGTAAAACCAAAGCCATAACATTATTTTGAAAAGGTACCCATGACATATCACGTACCTTAGCACGGCAAGTCTCATTACATAAATACATAACGTAAAACAAAAAAATATGAACAAAATAATAATGCGCCACATAAATTTTTCACGACTATTTACAATTACTTACTTTAAGACATTTTAATTTCTATTTTCAAAAATATAGATATACGTACATACATACATAGCTACATTTATATTAAGATAAAAATTGATCGATTATTTAGAATTAACCTAACAGAAGTCTTGTTAACATATTAAAAGTAAAATATAAAAAGAGAGTGTAAACAAAAATGATATGATATTTTTATGGAAATTAACACAAAAACAAATATCGTCACAGTATATGAGGAAATTAGTTTTATTTCAATAAATATGGAAGGATATTTAGGTATTTATTAATACCTTTTACCCTACAAAATACTAGCATTATGGCAAGACAGCATTGCAAATGGAGGGTGTATATAATATATGAAGCAAATTGCTTATTGTTCCACGAGAATTATCTGTGGTTCGCTGTGTACGAGAAAACAATAGTGGAAACTTGACATAAATCACTGGATGCGCATGCACGGCACGACTAATAGTTTAACAATTGTCCACTGTTAAAACTGAAATTTAATGTTCAAAATATATTTATAACGATGAAAACCATACCGGATTTTGCACAGTCCCCTTATGAAAAGAAAACGATAACTCATTAAAAACAATGAAAACGGAGAAATTCAAATCAATTTATAGAGTAACAACTAATTTTTCGTATACACACATAGTTTCCAACATTACACCTCAATGCAATATAGTGTGTATGTCCTGTATGTTTGAACGTCTTCAATCCAACTGATTCCCGCTAACAATAATTACGAACAATACTAAGTTAATTAAGCGTTTATAAACAAATACTTTGTCGGGTTTCAACACGCTCAATTTTCTCTACATTATTTATTACCTATGTATAATAATTTATAAAGTCTACTTACACCGATTACTTAAGTACATTTTGTTCGATTTTTATTTCTCGATTCGTAGTTAAAAATTAAGATGGGATTAATAATTTATTACTAACGACAACCTTATTCCGTAAGCATTCTAACACGACCATTATGTAGAGTTTCTTCATGAAGATATCTAATTTATTATTGCACATACCAGACGGTAGCCGATACATTCAATGTAAAGTCACATGATACCGTGAAATCATAAATTAAAATACATATAAATTTTACTTTCTGGTTTCCTTTGTTAGTTAAAACTATTAGAAAAGTAATTCAAAAATAAATGTTTTTTTTTTAGATATTGAAGATTTTAGAGATAGATCGAAGAATATATGAAACTTAATATAGATATATAATAATAAATATAAAGTTTAAATCTAGTGATGAGTTAACACCTGTAGGAGTCTAACTAATATTTATAACACGGTGTTTATATACGGTGTTAATATGCGATATTTTCAATTATAACTGGGTACTTCACATAATTTTTGCTGATACGAAGAATGCAATACTTGGATTATAATATTAATAAGAATTTTGTTATTCTTAAATCTACGCATTCGTTTTATGTTAATGATATCGCGACATTAACTTTCTATAAACGTTCAGAGGCTAGATTTTATATAATGCAAATAAGACTGTGGACAGATACCTATTGAAATGATTTATCAAAATTAATTGCATATTTCAAATTTATACACGAATTTTAATTAACTTCTCCATTTATTCTACCCTGACATTAATTTACGTATAATGGGTGACTATCAACACTAATTATTAGAATCCTAATATTTTTGTTTAGATATTACTTGTACAAAAGAATACCTTCCTCAAATAATTGATGCGGAAGATTTTTGATGCGGTAGGCGAAATATCAGCATTTTTTGATTTTAATAATATAATTTATACAATGTTAAATTATGATTTAAATTATTTTGGCACAACACGGAATTAATAGCGGATTGATATTTCGGGCGTGTGGACGTTACAAGTATCTACAAATAAAATTGAATTTATTAAAAACTTGAAAGTAGCGCCAAATGTAACGCAAATATTTAACGAATTATGCAGTCCTCATCGAACGCAAGCATGTGACACTTAATTTTAATGAATGTTCTATAGATATTATAAGCATTTGTTCAGTTTCTAATTTGTTCGAAAAATGTATTCAATTAAAGCGTTGAAATGACTAAGAAAATGGGTACAATAAGCAAATGGCAAAGTTAATTCTATCAAAGGTATACGATGTGTAACTAAGGTCTTAGGAAATACTCCATACAAAGTCGAACCTATATTACCTATGTATATTACACTTAATATGCTACTCAACGTTTAAAATTACATGTAAAATTTTATATTTAGTCACATTATTGTTTAGTATATGTATCATTTTTACGTATATAATTTTTGAACATCGGATGACTTCGGATTCTTTTGGACAACGCACCATGCATATTTGTTCAAATTACATCGTATGCGGCTTCAATCCTTTTTTGTAATATTGTTCGATTAATATTTTGTGTTATCTGGACACGGAATTTTACTCTAGAACTGCTATAAAAAATATCGCACAATTTTAATATTTACTTTTCATTCTGAAGACAGAAAGTACAAAATTAAGATTCGTTATAACGAAGACTTATCAGCGATTGTACTTCGGATACGTATTTTGTTACAAATACACGTTAAACGCTCTTATGGAATAATTATGTATCTTATATTTATATATTTGTTGATAGATAATATGATTTATTATAATTAAATTAAAATGATCAAACCGAATCAACAATTTATGAACATAACGACGGAAGGTAATCACTGATCACAAAAATAAATCAACTCTTTTGAAATTAACTGGCAATAATACAACAAACTTTACAATTATTAAAAAAAATGTGACCCTCACAACATAACTAGCCCGCCAAAAGCAGACAAATAAAATATACATCAAAATGTACATAATATAATAATATCTAATAATAAAAAAAATATAACGTAATGAATTAGAATAAGTGGTAGCAATAAATACTATGAGATTCACAGATTTAAAATCTTAACTAACAATACCGAAATTCACTCGGAATTCAAATGTAAATCTTAGGACGACACTTACGCATTTGTATATTTTAGATAAAACATTATTGCAATACATGGTGTGGTTATGGCAACAAAATAAATGCTTAAAGCACATCACCAGCCCGTCCACTAGCGAACACTGAGGCGAGTCTTCCGCACTAAAGGAACATTGATAAGAAGTCCAAAAGGCCTCCACAACGAGGCGACACTCTCATTAAATCAGCCGCAAAACATAAAACTAGTGGATACGAAATGACTAACGTTGCCCGCAGGTCCCTGTGGACGCAACACTTCTTTAATCACACTATATGATACAGTATCAGTCAAGATTTCCTAGTGTTTGAGAGAGACGGCTTACGTCGGCACCTTATTCACTTTGAGGAGGTCGTTGGAGCCCTTATCAATGGGCATCTTCATCGGATCATGATGGTGGGTCACATGATGACCGTGGTGCTGACTCTCTAGTTTCGCCTGCTTCTCCTGTTGCTGCTGTTTCATTCTGTCTTGCTCCTCTCTTTCTCTACGCGCTTGCTCGTTTATTTCTTTTACAGCGCGCAGTTCTTTCTTTAGTTTCATTCGGCGATTCTGAAACCATATTTTTATCTGTCGCTCCGTGAGACATAGAGCGTGTGCGATTTCTATCCTGCGTCGACGCGTCAAGTAGTGGTTAAAATGGAATTCCTTTTCTAGTTCTAAGGTTTGGAACCTTGTGTAGGTTTGTCGCCCTCGCCGTCGTGGACATCCATTTGGACCTGAAACCAAAAAAAAAACATAAATTTATAGGTGTTCATTTTAAAATAAATACTAGTAAAAAACAACAGTAACATAAAAACGATCACACAAATGATTGTTAGTAATTAAAGTGGATTTAATTTCTATTTTACGTTCCATATATCAATGAACGCGTTTGTTTGGATTCGCAGCGCGAGCCTCCATACAGGCTATTAAATTTCACTTTATATCATCTAAGATTTTAATGGACCATTAATATTTTATTACCGCACTAAAGTTAATTTTAAATCCATCCGCTACTGACAGTAATCTGTAAGTGGATCAAATATTGGAATGTAAAAGAATGCAATAAGGAAAACGGCGTTTACGATTAAATACATTAGTAAGAATGAACCTTTGAAACCTTTGTGCGTGCGAATGTAAAAATAAATAAGCGTTCGCACAGAGTAAAAAGTAACGGAAAGGGTTAAGGCCCGTTAATGGTCCGCATAGTAACAATAGAGTGCTTTCTAAAAAGAAATCTCTATAAAAAAATCAGGGTTGAGTAAAGAAGGGTTGCGCAACTTTCTAATGCTTTGTAAGGTATCTCTATTATCTTTGTAAAGAAAGAAGATTTCGGGGAATTTGTGAAAGTTTTTAACCCTTTACTTTAAAAAATGTTAAAATTAGGCCTTGACAATAATCTTCAAGGTATTTTTGTTTCAAATCAATACAGCATCCTATTAATGCATTAGAATGTCGTCTTGTTTCTCACATGTGTGTTAACATGTATTTTAACACGGCGCAGTCTATATAGGCAGGTAAATTCCGAGTGATACAGACACTGGATCCTGGACTGGTTTTCAAGCCAGACAATAAATAACGTAAGATAAATAGGCTTCCCGACGTGTATAAAATTGATAGCAGCCCAAGAAGCGAGCGCGGGAATGTCCATTCGTGTAGGATCGACCTAAGTTACCTGAACCTTACATTTAAATAGACAGCATTAATATGGATGTGCATAATGAAATATTAAGTAAAAAAATTACAAATAAGATTTCAGGAAATTTCGTATTATTATTTAAAATTATTAATCTATTTTCCATGTATTGTAAAAATATAAAATATAAACTTAAAATGAGAGCAATATAGAAAATGATCTTTATAATCCGAATTTAAAAAAGCATATGTATGTGTCCGCAGATAAATTTCTTTCCACTATAAAACATAATTCTTGTAACAAACAAAGCTAATTGGCGTAATAAATTGATTCCCTATCTAGATTTAATATACATAGTAAGGATTAGTACAAAAATGGCGTTATTTTTAAGTGTAATACAATATAAATAAGATTATAAAGTTTTTACAACTTTGAATATATTTAGATAATTTGCATTGTTGATTAAGTTAAATTTTAAATTATCATGTCCAAAACAAATCAATTAGTTCATACGACAGTTATATATCAGAATTTATATTGACTATAAATTTCAGTAACTGCATTTTTACGGGCGCAAATAACATTTACGATTCGTGCTTATTTCAACAAAAACTTTAAAACTGTTTAAAATGTCATAAATAGAAAATGGTATAATTATACGCGTGTGGTTAGAAGAGTACAGACATTAGCAGTGATGCGCACAAATGAGATAGAGGAAGTCATTCTAATTTTAAAAAGCAAAGATGGAACCCAAAACACAATACACGAGTCCCAATAATGCAATCAAAGAGAAAGGTCGTAAATAGTGGTTAGTGATGCTTGAAAGAGATCCTTCCGGTATACATAATAGAGACTAAATCTGTATGTGATGGGGGTTGAGATCAGTTGTTTTTGTCAATGGCAGTAGTATGTTAGCGGAGCAGGTTGGCCACCCTTCGCACTGTCGCCATGACAACGGACGTTAAGCCACCTCCCGTCAGCTGGGTTCCATTATTCTTTGTTGTATTGTAGAGACGGGGCGGTTTGTCACTGACTGATACTTTGTACCTGTAAAGAGTGTTTTTTTTTGTTGAAGTTTTTCTACACACCAACTTTATTTACGTTTTTCAATAGCTTTTGATATGTTTAACGGGTGTATTGTTTCTGTGGTTAAATTTTATTAAAATTGACATAAGTCACTTAAAAATGTATTGGCAATATTTTTTTTAATATTCTTGACTTGAAGTCGTCCACATTATAATCGGATGGAAAGACAGATGCTCGCAACTTAATCCAATCCTTTGCTGTACTCGTACCTTACCTACGCGCATGACGAACGATGCAGCAAACCGTCAAGCAAATTTATTTTTAATGTCATTTTAGAAGAAAAAGTAAAAATAATTTTAAATGGACGCTGCTTCGGGTATAATATATCTTGAAGAAGAACGGCATAGCATTAATTAGGGCCGTACATTGTGCGCCGACTTCGGGCCGACTATAAACATACAACGACAAGTCCTGCCTCTTAACTTACCTCGCTTTTTCTCCGAAATAAATCTCACGGAATGGTCATGCTTATTTATTATTTTATTTAACTTTGTATCAAACCTGCCCGCTTTTATATGAAACCAGTTCCACAGTGCTTTTGATTAATGTGCCCCCGGCGGATCGGAATATTAAAAAGGTACGATTGTGAATTATAACAGAAATACTGTCCGGTAAGACGGTAATTTATAGAGCAAGTAGGTAATATAGGTGAGCTTCTGGAGACTGGTCAAGGAGCTAGTTTTAATTGAAATAACAGAAACGCCCGGATATTTCTTGGGTAGAGTCTTTTTAGGGCAATGATTATTCGATATTTAAAAAAGAAGAAATTATTATAATATTTATACTAAATTATATCATATATATTTAAAATACACAGTTATAAATCTATCAATGTTAAATTTAAGGTTTTTTATTATTTTCTTGTTAATTAGTGTTGTAAATGTTACAGCCTAGATATATACGTTCCACTGTTGGGCACAGGCCTCCTCTCATTTCTGAGAGGGTTTTAGGGTAAGGAAATGTCCGCCTCGCTGCACCACTGCGTGTTGGCGAAATAACAAAAAAATATTCGAAATATTTTTTTGTTATCTCTCTGATACGCAGGTTTCCTCACGATGTTTTCCTTCACCGCCGAGAACAATTAAATATAACATTTAGATGAGGATTATTTTCTGTGATTACCTGATTCTAAAATGATTTATAAGCTATATCAGACAGTTTAATAACGTAAATCTCTTCTGTAAATATTAATTTATGATACACAGAAGTATTCAGCTATTCTTTACTTTTGTTTCTGTTTCGAAATTGCGTTAAATTTATCTTACCTACGGAACTCGTGGCATGAGTTAATAAATTTAATTAAGTATTTTTTACCACATGTCTACTTACTCAATTTTTCCGCAGAACATTTTAGGATAGTGCCGTCGTATCCTTTGATGAAATATTTTATCAATTTACCTCGCTTGTATCGCTAAAATGCACCGATACAGAATCCGGGATGTATCATGGTCTAATTTTTCCCAAAAACAAAGTACCTAACAATAATTCATTTTTAAGGTGAGATGAATCTTTTCACATAAAACGACTTCAACCTCACTAATAATAACTTTTTTTTGAAGTAGGTGAAAAATTGAAATTGAAATAAAAAAAAGCGTTTATTTTATGTGAGTAGATGTTAATAAATATAACAAATCCAGTATACAAATACAGTTGAAGTAAAGTTAAAGTTTCCTTCTCTTTTATATTCTAGTTTCCTTCGCTTTTATCTTCTTTTACCTACATGATATGAAGAAGTTATAATATATAACGATGAGAGAATTCGATTTTACTGTAAGTAGGCAAATAAACAAAAATTACTTACTGCGTCGAGTAGGTACCTATATATATATATATATATATATATATATATATATATATATATATATGTATGTTGGCCAAATAAGGAAATTTAACTTATATTTTGCAACAAAAAAAGAAATTTTGCCTTTTTGGCTACACATACACTTGTATTCTTCAAATACAAAACTCAAGACTAATCACGTAGGTACATCATTTCTACGGTTTGTGATTTTCAAGATCACTACATTAATGCAATCAATTTTTATTAAGGTTTCATTATCAGCTATTTTCTGCCGACTTCCAAAAAGGAGACTGAATGAAAGACTAAAAAAAAAATGACTGAATCAAATTCGTATGGTACCACACGAGAACTAAGTTCTCGTGTGGTACCATACGAATTTGATCAAGGTCAGACCAATAGTTTTTGAGTTATTCTTAAATAACTTATATTGAAGTCGGCTGTACAAATTAAACTGTTTTAAATTTTAAATTATATTATAAATAAAAGCTCACATGACCATTTCAAAGACCTTGTCATTTTTTGGTTTATTTAATTTCTCCTTATACATATTCTGTTCATAGTATATAATATTAACCACGTCGATAAATAGCTAGGTAGATAATTATATATAAAATATTCCCAAATATTATAGATAATTATTAATTATGTAATATTTGGGAATATTTTATTTAGTAGATATTTGATTTTTTTTTTAATTTCAAAGAATAACAATTTAAAAGTAGATTAAATTATTGCAAGTAAGCATCGTACAAGAACATGAAAGAAAATATTTACAATACGTTGACATGAGTTAAATTTTTCTTGTCGAATTATCTTTTGACATTATCTAAAATTAGTGAATTAACTAATTTGTTACACGAGTTGTTTTGATAAAGATTGTAAGATTTTAATCCTTGCAGCATGCAGTCAGTGCAGAAATCCAATTAAGGTACTTATTAAAGATCTTAATTCTTGACACATGAGTATTTTTTTAATTTATTTTGAGCTTTTAGATTTTGTGTCCGTTTATATGATAGTCGGGTCACAACATGTCCTACATGCAATATAAATAAGCATGTTAATAAAGCTCGATGAAGTAAATATCCGACACATTTTAAATAATATTTCACTCACCTTGCCCTTAAAGCTATCTATCCTGTATGGATCTAGCACGACTGTATGGACAGATGGCTTTTATGAAACATTTAGTTAAAAACGTTATGTAATGTACCTACTTAAAATGGACTAGCAAATTATACCTACTTTACAAAGTATAATCTATACAAATAAATAAAATTGAAGTGTCTGTTTGTAATGTCGAAATTACAGCGTTTTACTAAATGCATATGAAATTATATACGGCACTAATAACAAAATACTATTTTTAAAGTTTTTGCCTGTCTGTCAGTCTGTCTGTCCGTCTGTCTGTCTGTTTGTTCCGGCTAATCTCCGAAACGGCTGGACCGATTCGGACGGAATTTTCAATGGCAGATAACTAATGTGACAAGGAGTAACTTAGGCTACTTTTATTTTAGAAAAAGATTAAGGATTCCGCGCAAAAAAATTAAAACACCAAATAACACGCGGGTGAAGTCACGGGGAACAGCTAGTTTTATTATAAAATCGTATTTTCAGACAATAACGTATATGTTTAACAGCTCAAAATATTTTTTTTAGAAAATTGAAGTGACAAACGAACTTACACTCCTCCTGATGCTAACTGGCAAACGCAGCCAATGTACAAATGTACAGATGCGTCGTCAACTCTGAGGTCTAAAGCCGCGTCTCCACCAAAGTTTTGTTGTCAACACAACATTTGGCAACAAAACTTGTTTCGATTTTCGGCGGCAACATCAAAGGAATACGCTTGTTGCCGACATTTGTTCCCTCGGTAGAGACGCTTGTATACAGAAACATTTGTTTGCAAAACGTGTTGGCAAATATTGTGTTGACAACAAAACTTTGGTGGAGACGCGCCATAATATGGAATGTCCCAATAGTTTGTAAAAATCTACGCATCAGGAAAAGATAGATTAGAATTGGCTCTGTGTTTGTGCCTACACGACGGCACTGTATTGTGATTACAAATCGGTTATATTATTATTTAATATTTTGTAAATTTAATTATCGGCCCCAGAAGTGGGACTTTTCAGGCAGCTTTTCATTCAATCGCTTTGAAACTGTTCCAGAAAAAAAAATTAAATGGCGCATTTTAAAGAGCAATTCTATCGATTACCAAGACTTTTATAAGGGGAATCAATTAGGTTATGGAGTATTAAGCGTATATCAATTAAATCGCCGTTAAAACCTTTTAAGGGCCATGTAACCGCACGTCAGCGACACTGGAATTTATAGCGTCGTAACTCGTAAGTTATCGTAAACTTTCGTCCGTGTTCGTGACGCCATCTTAAAATAGAACTTGTAATGTCAAAAGTAAGTAGATCCTGCCGGATTGTTTTCGGCTTTGTTTGACTTCGTTATCGTATTTTAATGGAGTATAATATCTGAATGCTGAATTAACAAATATTCGTAGAATTTACAACATAAGATCACTGTAATGTAAAGTATTATCTTTAAATCATAATGCATGGTGTGAAAAGGAAATATTAGCCTGAAGTTATTTTTCTAATAGGTGTAATTAATCTCAAATTTACTCTGCGAGCTTCAGATGTTTCTCTTCATAGTGTAACCAATATAACCAAATAGATCAGTAAGCTAAAATTGTAATGGCTGTGTGTTTAGCTCGAAATACTGATAACCGATGTGAAGAAAGATAGTCCAGCCATCCGTGTAAAATTTACATGCACGTGTGTCTCATTCCTCCAGGATGGGGCATCCAGAAAGTTGAATGTAGCCGGGTCAAAACCATGCTTGATGTCAGTATTTGAGGGAGGGCTATATTAAGCAGAGAACTAGTGAGGTGCTGCAATGATGGCAACTATTTTTGCCATAATTCACTAGTTTATAAAGTATAAAATTTAAATTTGAAGCAACAGTAGTCTAATGGTTAAGGATAAGGACAGTTGAACTGAAGAGTCCAAGATACGAATATTATGCTATTCGATTACTTTCTTGAAACACTCATTGTACAATCAGAAAGCCTAATAAGAGTAAAGGTACCAGTGAAGTTAAAGGCGTTAGTAGAATTCCTCTAAAACTTAGGAGAAAAATTCACCTTACATACATTATATTTATAACATATTATTATTAGTTCTTAAATATTTACAGTTATTATAAAATTTTGGGCACCAATTAAATACAACTTTGGATTTCCCACTTTCTTTTTTTTCCAAAATAGGTAATTAAACTTTTTTTATTATACCTACAATAGTTGCCCGTTAACTATTAATGAAACACATATTGATTAGTAATATAAGTTTAAAAATATTTGTAAACTCACAGTGTTTTATTCACTTGAACATTTTTCTGCAACAGGAAAGGAGCGTAATCGCACAGTTTAGTTAAGCACAAAGCTAATATTTCAAGCGGACCCGAGACGGAAAGAGGCATTTTCGCTCGTTGTCAACGCCAGTTAAATCATCACAATGTTGTTCTGTGTCTCGTTCTACATAGGACATTGCCTTAAGACTAGGGTTGGCACCGAAGTACTACTGAGATAAATCAGAGTTTAAGTTATTGATAATAATACTGTAGAGTCGCAACTAACAAGTTGAAATTATTTAAGAGATTAGTTACGTACACATTTTGTAATTATTATAAAAATTTTCAATATTGATGATATAGATTTACCTTGAAATTTGATTTAATTACTGAAGAAATTTTTTATAAGTATTGTTACTTAAATTATACAGTAAGTATAATATTTTTATAACCACTTGTATTGAGACAGCACGAATGAGTCGGCTTCACTGTCGAAGGATACGTTCTGAAGAATTTCAGAAAGGTATGTTCTGTGATGTTAGTGCTGTTATCTAGCATTTTTAACTTTTACAGCTTCATCTGAATCAGGTAGTTGCATATAAGGAAAATGATGATGATGAAGATTTGATTCATGACTAATCATCAGATCACCTGTAGTTTATATGTTTGTGAGTTACATATCTCTGACTGCTTGACTCGTGTCGATCGATGTTCTGGTGGGAAATAAACGCCCAAGCACGAGAGTACGGTGAGTTACCCTCTGAGGAATTAGGGCATGGGACGCATCACCTGCGATCGTCCAGGTTTTTGTAAAATTTGGTGTAAAATATATTTACGCGAACACTACATTTTGAATAAAACTGCTTTTACGGATTCTACCGCGTTTAATAAACTTGTTTTTTATTAATTCTCGACGTTTCGAGTACTTTACAGCACCCATGGTCACGGGGGACTGAGGTGATTGATGTCCCGATGTCAGAGTTAACCCGGAGTACCTTTAGCTTTTTTAATTATTAATTTTGGTCCAATCTACACAGAATGAACTTACTGTGTCTTGAAGTCTTGCAGTAGTACGGTTGGGTTTAGTTTTAATTTTATTAATTACAGGATCCCAGATACCATCTGGGTAGTACCCAGCCTCCTTCTCTATTGAAATTAGAATGTTTTTTTTAAATTTCAATATATTCATAATGGCAGGAATCGATGTTCTTTCGCGAGAATTTGTGGTTTATCAAACCTAATGTAATGGCGGGGGCCGTCTAGGATATGATCACAAACTGCTACTTCCCGGAACGTTGACGTTTCACGTCAGCTATGTGTTCTTTTATACGGGTTTGGATAGATCGCTTTGTTTTCCCTATATATGAGAGACCACATTCACAATCAATCTCGTACACTCCTGCATCTTGTAAAATTTAATCAATGTGCATAATGTTGCAACAATTATAAAAATATTTTCCTATAACTTTTAACAATTTTAAAATACTGACTGGAGAGTTGTATTTATATAATGTTTCATTCCAATTTCAACATCATATATACATATAGGTGCAGGAACAGCAGTAAGCCGACCAAAACGATCTTTGATCCGCGCCTCACTGACGTCACGATGTATTCATCCCGCCTCTGAACAGCGAGGGATCGTGATAAGTCGCTACCTAACAAATTCAGATAAACGTGATAGGTATATCATGATATAACTCGAGCTGAACTTGGTAGAACAAGAAAGATGATTATTAGTAAATTGTTTTACCTAATCAATTTTATGTAGAAATTTTATCTTTAATATATATTACGTATATATTAATATATATTATCTTTAATATTTTACGTGGTAGAGCCATGCTGTAGTATAATTGTAGCACGAATGGGTCGGCTCGACCGGGGAAGAACCACACTCTCAAAAAACTACCAGCGTAAAACAGGAGCTTAACACTGCTGTGTTTCGCATGGTGAGTGTAGAGAAACGGAGACCCTTTTTACTGGAAAATAGGAATTTCATCTTAATCCTCACGGGTGACAACGCATCTGCATTTTAATTCGCAAACGAGGATAGATGTAGATGTCTATGGGCCACAGCAACCACTTACCATCAGGTGGACTGTGTGCTCGTTTGTCACCCTTATCCTATAAAAAATATTATTATTTATTTAATAAAAATGTACATTAAGGACATACGGAAAATGTACATTAAGGACATACGGGGTACAACTTATTGGTGGACATTGGTCCACAGGCCTTCAACTTTATTCATCTAGGTTTCCTCATAATGTTTTCATTTATACGATGAGCACGTGGTTTGCTACTTAAAATTGCTACTAACAATTTTATATATCTTAGCAAAGATCGAACCTACCCAAGTCACGAGCTATAACATTTACAGCGAGCGCTTAGCTCTGTGCTACCGCGGCTCAATTTTTATTTTTGATAGTTTACGGCTAACAAGCGAACACATAGCTCACCTGATGATAAGTGGACGCTGTGGTTCGTAGACGTATACATCTATCCTCGATTAATCAAAATGCAGATGCGTGGTCACCTCTGAAAACTATTATATGGAATACTTCTTTCCAGCAAAAAGGGTTCTCTACACTCACCATACGACACTTAGTGAGAGCGATTTACGCTAGTATTTAGTCCTTCTCGATCGAGCCGACCCATACGTAAAATCAAATCGACCCATACGTAAATTCATAGAAATAGTAATATTGCGAGATTAAATTTTGTACGCATTCTTTAAAACTCGACTTTCGTTAAAAATAATTAATTTTGTTTTTGTTTCGGCCGCTGCAACAATCCACCGCAATATAACTATATTTAATTTTGTGCCCAAAATCAGGCTAAAGGAACCAAACTTATTTACCTTAATACTAAAATGAATGCAACAACGTAGCAGCGTTGCAAGCGGACGGACACACGAACTAACTGCAGACAACTTGATTTAGAGCGCATGAGGTGAACGCCCTCTTCTCTACATTCTCACTCGTTAAACAATTTAAAAACAAAATAATAAGTCTCATCATCACCATCTCTCTTTCATGTATATTTCTTCCAAAAGCATTAAACAATATCATATAAATTCACATAAACATATCACATGTTAATTTGGATTAACGTATTTATTTCATTATATTACTGGAATCGTTTTATATTACCACAAATAAATTCGTGTTACTTTTAATTAAAAAAAAAAATGTAGTATTAAAATATATTTTTTAATAGACAAAAGTAGTCACTATACTGCCTTTTTTATTATCAATTTGTAAATTCAGAGTAGTACATGAGCATCTTCACGTGTAGCTTCCCTAACTAATCGCCAAGCTTGGCAGGCAGTGTGGAGATCACAGTACCAGATATCTTGTACCTTGGATGTTGTTCGTCGATATCAGAATATTTTAGAACTGGAATCAGAGCATTTTTTTAGTAACCTTTATTGTGCACAAGGAAAGTAAGAGGTCGAAGAGTTCTCTTACGCGGGCACCGCAAGCCTAAAATTATTTGGCCTGGTTGCACTTGGAGTTTAATCAGAATATAGTTTTAATATGTGTGTGCATTCCTCCAAAACCCACTATACGGTGTTAATGGGTGACTTCAACGCAAAATTAGGCACAAGAGAGACAGGTGAGTTGAAGGTAGGGAAATTTGGAATAAGGCAACGGAACTCAAGGAGCAGGTGGCTGGCCGACTTCATGGAAGGAAGAGGGACTCTTTATGATGAACTCTTTCTTCCAGAAGCGGCCCTACATAAAGTGGACCTGGTTGAGCCCCGATAGTTTGACAAAAAATGAGATTGACTTCATTATGATGACCAGACGGCAACTGTTCAATGATGTCTCAGTGATCGCGAGGGTAAAAACCGGCAGCGATCACTGAAAGATGAGAGGCACACTGAACCTAAACTTTAAGTTGGAGAGGTCTCGTCTGATGAAGTCAAGGATCCGTCCTCCTCGTGCTCTAATTCAAAGTCCCGAAACCTTTCAGCTCGAGCTACAAAACCGTTTTCAGTTCCTTGAAGATTGCAATGCAGTGGACGATATAAATGACGAGCTCGTGGAAACTGTCCATGCGATTGGAGCTAAGTTTTGCAAGACCCGCCGCAAAAGAACACAAAAACTCTCCGATCACACTATTAATCTCATGGCTGTTAGACGGGAAATGAAGCTGCAGTCTTCAGCAGATTTGACAGCGTATAGGCAATTGAACAGACAGAGCCAACTGTCGAAGCTGAAGACCTAGTGTAGCAGCGTCGTTTCCGGGACACCTGAGATTTTGAGTAAGATTGAGAGGTTCTATGGGCAGCTATACACATCATCGTCCGAGCCACACGCAAGTGTTAGTAACGATCCAAGAGCAAGTCTCATTCGACACTATTCCGATGATATTCCAGACATCAGACTAAGCGAGATTAGAATGGCTCTCCAGCACCTTAAAAATGGCAAGGCCCCAGGCGAGGATGGGATTACACCGGAGTTTCTGAGAGCGGGTGGAAAACCGGTACTTGGAGTTCTTATTCCGTCCTCCATGGTGGCACTACATCGGAGGCGTGGAGGAGCAGAAGTGCGGTGGGCTTGTTCTTCGAGAAAGGCGACAACGCTCTCTTGAAGAACAACAGACCAATTTCCCTTCTGAGCCGCGTCTACGATTACGTTTTCGAGAGTCACTACGAATCGTCTCGCATGCAGACTCGACGACATCCAGCCTCCCGAACAAGCCGGTTTCCGAAAACGCTTTAGTACCATAGACCACATACACACCCTTCGGAAAATTGTACAGAAGTCCGAGGAATACAATTTGCCACTATGTCTTGCGAATGCGGACTATGAGAAAGCCTTTGATTTTGTCGAAATTTGGGTAGTGCTGCAGTCCCCTCAGCAGTGCCAAGTTGACTGTCTGTATGTCGAAGTGCTGAAGTGTTTGTACAGTAGGGCTACGATGGCTATCTGAGTACAGAACCAGAGTACGAAACCAATCCAACTGCAGATAAGTGCAACACAGGGTGACGTTATATCCCCGAAACTCTTCACCGCTGCATTGAAAGACGTTTTCTCGCTAATGGACTGGAAAGGAACGGTATTAACATCAACAACGAGTACATCAATCACCTTAGATTTGCCGACGATATAGTCCTTATGGCAGAATCGCTGGAGGACTTATGCACTATGCGTAATGACCTCAATAGTGGCTCCTAACGTATAGGTCTTAAGATGAACATGGACCAAATAAAGATCATGTATAACGTCGATATCACACCTTTGCCGGTAGTTGTTGGGAGCACTAAGCTCGAAGTTGTTGATGAGTATGTTTACCTGGGACAAATAGTCCGACTAGGTAAGTCCAACTCCAACCCAGAGGTCAATCGGCTGGGTAGCGTTCGGGAAATTATGGCACATTTTCTCGTCAGGTATACCTCAAAACTTGAAAACGAGACTGTACAACAAGTGCGTGTTGCCAGTGATGACCTATGGAACTTAGACGTGTTTCTTCACTGTTGGCCGTATGAGGAAGCTCAAGGTCGCTCAGCGAGCTATGGAGAGGGCTATGCTCGGGGTTTCTCTGCATGATAAACTTAAAAATGAGGATATCCGCAGTAGAAACAGAATGACAAACATAGAACAACGGGTTAGTAAGCTGAAGTCGTAATGGGCCGGCCACATAGCTCGAAGAACCGACAACCGATGGGTAAAAAAGATTCTCGCGGCAGCCTCGTACCGACGGACGAAGTGTAGGGCGTCTCCACACTAGATGGAAGATGACCTGGTAAGACATGCAGGAAGTCGATAGATGCAGGTGGCTCAGGACCGTGCTTTGTGACATTCCTTGGAGTAGGCCTATGTACAGCAGTGGACTTGTGAGAGGCTGTAATGATGATGTATGTGTGTGTATTTTCTACCGACTTCAAAAAGGAGGAGGTACTCAATTCGACTGTGTGTTCTTTTTAATGTGTTACCTCATTACTTTTTTCTGGGTGAACCTATTTCGATGATTCATTTTTTATTCGAAAGCTAGTGCTTCTGATGTGGTCCCATATAATAGTTTTTGAGTTCTTCTTAATAATTTATATTGAAGCCAGTTGTACAAAATATTTAATTTTAAATTATTAGTGTTGAAGTTTACATTCTAACTATGTGACGAGAATTTCCGCAGCAGAACAAGAGTAGATACCTAAGTAATATAACTGAACAGATAAGTAGGCTGAAGTATCATTCGGCAAGCATCACGAACAACTGACGAGGAAGAAAGATACTCTAGACACCGCCAAGTACTGTCAAGCGAAGTGTTTGACCACACCCCATTAGATGAAGCATGGAACTGACAAAAATGTAGGAAATCGATGGACATAGGTGGTTTAACACCATACTCATGGTGATCTTTGGGAGGAGGAGACGATGAATCATTTTGAAGTAATTGAAAGATTATGAAAGTAGTTTTTTATGGAAGACCCATATGGAAATTTATTGTAACTTTCTGTACGTTATTGGAAAGTGAAATTAGACGGATATCGTAACTCCTGTAGATCCAAAGTATTTGCACTGTGAGATTTATCTTACAGCTTGATATCAACATCTTATACTCGATTTCTAATCCCATTTGCCGCATGCAGACGATTTATGACTACGAAAGGATCCGTAAATACCGAGTAAACCTTATATGCGGCCACTTACTGCGATAAAATAAGAAATATTGCTTTTAATTCAGTTAGCAGCCCTTCGGGAAGATGTTATTGAATTTCGGACAAGTTTTATGTAAATAATTTATAGTAAATATTGATAGCTGTAGTTTATTTTTTTTAAAAGCCTAAATTATTCAAAAAAGACATGACATGACACCATGACTTTCTGGTAGATAATACGGTGTTTTGTCAATTTGAATAATTTGAATCGGTTAATTTACGAAATGAATTGGATATCAGTTCTTTTCGTATTTCTAAAAATCGATAACTATGAAATCAAATGGGATTAATTACTTATTTATATTTTATTTATGCTTGGATCTATGATCTATCATTATAGACCTATGCGTAATGATCCGTTGGTTATTCGGTCAGTCAGTTCTACTGTCTTTGTATTCGTTACAAATTTAAATGAAACTCTTTATTAAGGTTTTTATTGCATATATTAACCGTATTACGCGTCACGAGACGGGGGGGCGGGGGTTACAAGGGACTGCATAGTTGGTTTAGTACTCAAAACATCGGGAAATTAAGTAAATATATGCGATAAAATCCGTAAAACTAGATTCATTTAAATGTGCAGTGTTCGCGTAAACATACGAAATCACTCGTTATAAATATTTACATGCAAAGAAGTCCCGAGCATAGCTCTCCATAGCTGGCTTGACTGTATGTAAAGCGACTAAATAGTGTTTACATATTGATTCCTTAATTCGTTTTACGCTTCGTGTACGTTTTCTTAACTATCGGACGAGGACAAATTTTGCCACAAATTCCCGAACACGGCCAGACTAAATTTAATTCATCGATTTTTTTTTGCGATAGAATAATTCTATACTCATTGATAAAATTTATAGTAATGTTGCTTCCATTAATTTCTACTTTTTTCTACGTACGCCTTTACATAGAATCAGTAAGGCTATTATTGCTAACTAATTTATTCTTTTTAATAGAAGCAACAGCCATATGCCTCAATAAGGATCGATTGAAATGCAGATTACTGCATATTTACTCGTACTTCAGCAATAAAACCTTATTTATTGCTTAACAGTCATTATACATTGTGCGCGTTATGCTATCTATTGAAATTGATGTCTTTATCCGAGATAAACAGGTCGAACGATACCTCACTTAACACATACTCCTCGATTTAATTAGCCTGAATGTTTCCATTATTGATGTACTCACATAACAGCCTACCCGTTGATGTGAATAATAATTAGACGTGTTCATTCAATAATGCGTTTGTCTCAACTATTTGTAAAACGTTTATATAAAAAAAAGTTGAATAAAATATACTAAATATATTTCCATAAAGTACGTCATCATTATCATCAGCCTATGTAAGCTTGAATATGAAACTTACCCTAAATCTGAAAAGACTCCGTAAAGATGTAAATGACATTTACTTCATGGAAAGTTTGCCCGTAATCATAACTCTAGGTACACGGGAGGAGTGTTACGTACATAAACTGGACATAGACGTCCAGACCCGTAACAATGATTTATAATTAGAATGCACGCGTTATCACATTGCTGCATCCAAACGCTTAGCGACTTTGCTATCGAACCGTCAGTCTGTTATACACAATATGATTATAGTGCCATATACTAGAGAAAATAAGATATTTTTGGTATTTCTCCAAGACAACTATATTATAACACTGAGTGTTGTACCCATTAGGTGATAATACATCTGGATAAAAGTGACAAGACATTATAGCAAATTTTATCTCAAGGATACGGTAAATTTTTAAATTTAAAAGTTTTACCTGTAATCAAAGATTGTTTAATATAATGTATTTTCTACCGACTTCAAAAAGGAGGAGGTACTCAATTCGACTGTGTGTTCTTTTTAATGTGTTACCTCATTACTTTTTTCTGGGTGAACCTATTTCGATGATTCATTTTTTATTCGAAAGCTAGTGCTTCTGATGTGGTCCCATATAATAGTTTTTGAGTTCTTCTTAATAATTTATATTGAAGCCAGTTGTACAAAATATTTAATTTTAAATTATTAGTGTTGAAGTTTACATTCTAACTATGTGACGAGAATTTCCGCAGCAGAACAAGAGTAGATACCTAAGTAATATAACTGAACAGATAAGTAGGCTGAAGTATCATTCGGCAAGCATCACGAACAACTGACGAGGAAGAAAGATACTCTAGACACCGCCAAGTACTGTCAAGCGAAGTGTTTGACCACACCCCATTAGATGAAGCATGGAACTGACAAAAATGTAGGAAATCGATGGACATAGGTGGTTTAACACCATACTCATGGTGATCTTTGGGAGGAGGAGACGATGAATCATTTTGAAGTAATTGAAAGATTATGAAAGTAGTTTTTTATGGAAGACCCATATGGAAATTTATTGTAACTTTCTGTACGTTATTGGAAAGTGAAATTAGACGGATATCGTAACTCCTGTAGATCCAAAGTATTTGCACTGTGAGATTTATCTTACAGCTTGATATCAACATCTTATACTCGATTTCTAATCCCATTTGCCGCATGCAGACGATTTATGACTACGAAAGGATCCGTAAATACCGAGTAAACCTTATATGCGGCCACTTACTGCGATAAAATAAGAAATATTGCTTTTAATTCAGTTAGCAGCCCTTCGGGAAGATGTTATTGAATTTCGGACAAGTTTTATGTAAATAATTTATAGTAAATATTGATAGCTGTAGTTTATTTTTTTTAAAAGCCTAAATTATTCAAAAAAGACATGACATGACACCATGACTTTCTGGTAGATAATACGGTGTTTTGTCAATTTGAATAATTTGAATCGGTTAATTTACGAAATGAATTGGATATCAGTTCTTTTCGTATTTCTAAAAATCGATAACTATGAAATCAAATGGGATTAATTACTTATTTATATTTTATTTATGCTTGGATCTATGATCTATCATTATAGACCTATGCGTAATGATCCGTTGGTTATTCGGTCAGTCAGTTCTACTGTCTTTGTATTCGTTACAAATTTAAATGAAACTCTTTATTAAGGTTTTTATTGCATATATTAACCGTATTACGCGTCACGAGACGGGGGGGGGGGGGGGGGGGGTTACAAGGGACTGCATAGTTGGTTTAGTACTCAAAACATCGGGAAATTAAGTAAATATATGCGATAAAATCCGTAAAACTAGATTCATTTAAATGTGCAGTGTTCGCGTAAACATACGAAATCACTCGTTATAAATATTTACATGCAAAGAAGTCCCGAGCATAGCTCTCCATAGCTGGCTTGACTGTATGTAAAGCGACTAAATAGTGTTTACATATTGATTCCTTAATTCGTTTTACGCTTCGTGTACGTTTTCTTAACTATCGGACGAGGACAAATTTTGCCACAAATTCCCGAACACGGCCAGACTAAATTTAATTCATCGATTTTTTTTTGCGATAGAATAATTCTATACTCATTGATAAAATTTATAGTAATGTTGCTTCCATTAATTTCTACTTTTTTCTACGTACGCCTTTACATAGAATCAGTAAGGCTATTATTGCTAACTAATTTATTCTTTTTAATAGAAGCAACAGCCATATGCCTCAATAAGGATCGATTGAAATGCAGATTACTGCATATTTACTCGTACTTCAGCAATAAAACCTTATTTATTGCTTAACAGTCATTATACATTGTGCGCGTTATGCTATCTATTGAAATTGATGTCTTTATCCGAGATAAACAGGTCGAACGATACCTCACTTAACACATACTCCTCGATTTAATTAGCCTGAATGTTTCCATTATTGATGTACTCACATAACAGCCTACCCGTTGATGTGAATAATAATTAGACGTGTTCATTCAATAATGCGTTTGTCTCAACTATTTGTAAAACGTTTATATAAAAAAAAGTTGAATAAAATATACTAAATATATTTCCATAAAGTACGTCATCATTATCATCAGCCTATGTAAGCTTGAATATGAAACTTACCCTAAATCTGAAAAGACTCCGTAAAGATGTAAATGACATTTACTTCATGGAAAGTTTGCCCGTAATCATAACTCTAGGTACACGGGAGGAGTGTTACGTACATAAACTGGACATAGACGTCCAGACCCGTAACAATGATTTATAATTAGAATGCACGCGTTATCACATTGCTGCATCCAAACGCTTAGCGACTTTGCTATCGAACCGTCAGTCTGTTATACACAATATGATTATAGTGCCATATACTAGAGAAAATAAGATATTTTTGGTATTTCTCCAAGACAACTATATTATAACACTGAGTGTTGTACCCATTAGGTGATAATACATCTGGATAAAAGTGACAAGACATTATAGCAAATTTTATCTCAAGGATACGGTAAATTTTTAAATTTAAAAGTTTTACCTGTAATCAAAGATTGTTTAATATAATGTAATGTAACACCCCTTCATCATCATCATCATCATTACAGCCCTTCACAAGTCCACTGCTGAACATAGGCCTCCCCCAAGGAATGCCACAAAGCACGGTCCTGAGCCACCTGCGTCCATCGACTTCCTGCATATCTTGCACTCGTCACTCCATCTAGTGGGGGGTCGCTCTACACTTCGTCTACCGGTACGAGGCTGCCACTCGAGAACCTTTCTTCCCCATGGGTTGTCGGTTCTTCGAGCTATATGGCCGGCCCACTGCCACTTCAGCTTACTAATCCGTTGGGCTATGTCGGTTACTCTGGTTCTACTGCGGATATCCTCATTTCTAAGTTTACCACGCAGAGACACCCCGAGCATAGCCCTCTCCATAGCTAACACCCCTTAATATAATATTTTTATTATTATTATATTTATAAGGTAGGCTATTGATTCAGAGAATACACATGCATTATAGTAAGTATCATAACGTGAATAGATAGCAATTCTTCAATTATAAAACTTACACAATGCTTAGAATAACTGTCGTTATTCGTCGTTAATACTGATAAAACGCGCAATTCCATAACTTAGTCATTTTTATGAAGCTCTTATTTAAATTTATCTCTCTGCACACACACTTCAAAGGCATATCCGATAATTACGTTTTCAACGAACGAAAAAGGACTGCGGTGAGCATAAAGGCTGTGATATCTCACAAAAAGCGTTGTAGATCACTGTCGAAGACAGTAAAGGCATTCTCGGTAGCAGGAGAACAGGTTTGCCGCACGCAGAGTTCGCACCGACTATGTACCTACGTGCATTAACTCACATTGCAAAAGAATTACATATACGAGTAGGTACATATTATAGCCGACGACTTTTGACTAGTAGCAGCTTAGACATATTAGATGTCTCACTTGTTTTTTTTTATACGATAGGGTGACAAACGAGCACACAGTCCACCTGATGGTAAGTGGTTACTGTGACCCATAGACATCTACATCTATCCTCAATAAAGACTCAAGATGCAGATGCGTTGTCACCCGTAAGGACTATCCTGGATGGAATACCTTTTTGCCAGTAAATAGGGTCTCCGGTTCTCTACACTCACCATACGAAACACAGAAGCGTTAAGCTGCTATTTTACGCTGGTTTTCTGTGAGAGCGTGGTCCTTCCCCGGTCGAGCCGACCCATTCGTGCTACAACTATACCTACTACTAATATAGCTGTAGCATGGCTCTACCACGTAACAAAAAATTAGAGAACGCTAAAAAATATTTTTAAATAGGTATAATTACATATATATAGTCATTATATAAGTAGCTGCCTACTTGCCTCGTTGGTCTGATCGAAACACGAATGCAGATCATGATGTCTTGGGTTCGAATCCCGGGTTGGACCAAAATCAGATATTGGGTTTTTCAAGAAATGCTCAGTGGCAGCCCGATGTTAGGAAGTTGGCGATGTTTCACCACGGTGCCTCGGAAAGCACGTAAAGCCGTAGGTCCTGCGCCTGATCTTTCTCCGGTCCGGTCGAATGAAAGTATAATAAATAGTGCACCTGTACTTGCGCACACACTTGCGCACTATAATCTTGTCCTGCGCAGATGGCTGGTCTCCGTTGAGAATGGCCGCCGTAACCGAAATTCGGTCGGGAGGACATTATTATTAGATATTATCATTATATAGCCAGCTAGCCCATTGCCTACACAATCACAAACCCAATATCCCACTAGTCATCTTTTACGACAGGATAGGCGAGTAAAGATCGTCTAATGGGAACCGCACACGCCTCTCTTGTATTTATGATAGATATTCTCACATTTACCGTACTAAGTAACGTAAAGTCTACATCAACGTATCTCTATATTGTGTTTAAGTAGGTTTTAGCATTTTTACCATATTAAACATTGGACATGATAAAATTGAAAATAGAAGAAAGACAAACGCGTGCAGTTTTAAATCAGACGAACTCTAACACAGTTGCCATATCCTTTTTTGTTATAAGCCTCACAAAATTCCAGTCACACTTGCACATGCACATGGCACATGCAGTAGCCACCGATACTGTTTTCAGTATACAATTACAATAAAATTTGCGTCCGACTAATAGCAGGTAAACTTTATTTTTAACAAATGAATAAATTACACTTAATTTAATAAAGATTTGAAATAATTTCGCAGTAAAACATTCATACATTATCACATTATGTTTATAACAGATACAATTCAAATTTATCTTTGTATTATAGTGTGATATCTCTTAAAAGGGAATCTCTCGCGAATTCCATACGAAACATGCCAACCATTTGCATTAATTGTTGTTTTAATTATAATAGAAATACGAATTTAATAAATAGAATGGTTATGTGTCTGCCTTTGTAAAAATTAACCTTTTGAGAATGAATCGAATCACAAGCAATGACTCATTACAATTTACAATCCTACTTGAGCTGTAAAATAAGTTTGATTTCACACAAAATTTATTATATTCCTGACAACTCTATACATGTTTTATACTGTCATAAAACACAGAACCTATGAGTTACAATATATTTAAGCCAATACGCAAATCTTTATACGAGACAACACTTTGTAGATAGTCAAGAACCAGCTCTCAATAATGTGTAATTATACAAAGCACGGGATGTATGGTTACGAGTTACGACAAAATAGGAATACGCCAAGTGCACTCAAATTAGTACTCTAAAACACACATATAGAGTTGAATTTTGTTGAGAAAAATATATAATGAATTTTCAGCAAAGATTTTCCTTTTAAGCTGCGTCCTGAAATAGGTACCTACGTACCTACGCTACACAAAATGAATGCACACGGTCTGCAGCCGACGGCTGCATTAAGATTAATTAATTTTGGTTCTTTGATGTTTTAATTAAGAACAACTATCATGTTTTTAATCAACTCTAATTTGGAATACGAAAAAAGAGAAAACAAGATATTTTAAAGTAAGGGAGAAGTTTATCTGTATCTGTATTTTTTTAAATGTAATACTCATAAAACAATATTTTCCAACCTACATTGATTTTGAATTGAAGGAGTATATTTACGTTTTTAAATAAAGCAATAAACTGACTTTCTTACACAGTTATTATTTATGTTATGCCTAGATTAAATTATTCTAAGAAGCTGGGTTACTTCGGCAATCACTGAGCTTACTCTGCTTTAATTTTTCCTCATCATTATTTATAAAGGTGGCCCACGTGTTAATGTTATAACAGGATGTTTCAAATTTCAATTTGACGCACTAAGTACGCACTTCATTTCCTATTAGATATTATTTGTGTTTCGAGATAAGCTCGTTGAGTGTAGTTATATGCTCTTACAGAGCTTTATTTTGATAATGTATTATTGTAAAGCGATCGTAAGTCGTCGGAAGAGAAGAGGGTCGTTTTATTTTCGAAAATGGCTTCATCAGTCACCGGCAACGTTTCGGGCGTCATGGAAAAAAAACAGTAACGCTGAGTATAGTGTCGCGTACGATTTCGAAATAACTAAATATTGTTGAGAAGTCTCCGAGGGATATTTCAATGACATTATTGCCTGTTAGAAGCGATGGAGTGCATTGTGGAGTTAAACCCTTAATTTCTAAAACAGTTTAAATATTTTAAAATTCTTTTGGCGTAGAATATTCATTCTTCTGTCTTCCTTTGTTTGTAAACATGCGTTAAAACACGAAATATTAATTTACATTATTAAACATTTGTAGTCAATCAACCTTGAAACTAACTGCAGGAGTTTCATAGTAAGTCTTTGTAGTTATTTTAAGGCTTTCAAATGTTTATATATTTCAGAATCATCAGCGAGAGATCAGTATTTGGCGTAAATGCGCTGTACATAGGATATTAAATTACCAAACTAACTCCTTTCTCGCTGAAGTCTCAACTCTTGGCCTCGTTGACCAAGTCTCACAGCACTTTAGTGAATGGGCTGTCAATTAAGGCGTCCGTTTGGTTTGTTATTTACTCGTAGTATCAAATCGTTTGAGTTGGAGGGAATTGAAATAGCTAATTCGGTAGTTTAAAAAAATTACAATTTTAGACCAGTGATTTTTATATGTTAGAAAATTTTAAAAGTTTAAAAAGGATAATAACTTATATCATCCTTTTTGATATTAAGAGATCTTAAAAATAAGAGATGGTATTTATTTTATCAAAAATGCATTAAATAAAATGCTTAGCACCTCCAAAATACGTTATAAAGTGGGCTAAATAGTGGAAAGTGAATCCAATAGGAAGTGACTTAAAAACCAAATTGTTTGCGCCAAGTTGTCAAATATCAACACCTCGGTTTTGTTTATAAAATATAATTATATTATATTTGCTGGCATAAAAATTTATTCAATTCACAATAAATAAAAATATAGGATAGGGTGACAAACGAGCACACAGTCCACCTCATGTTAAGAGTTTGCTGTGGCCCAAAGACATTTATACTCGTTTGCGAATCAAAATGCAGATGCGCTGCGTGAGGACTAAGATGAAATGCCGCTTTTCCAGTAAAACGGGTTACAATAATCCTTCCGTTGACCATTACTTGACTATGACGGACTGTTTCAAAAGTTTATAAGTAAAATACTTTGCGCTAGATTACCCTGTATATGAAGGAAGGAAGATAATAGGGGAATACATTTGTATGGAAAAAATGCAGCCCGTCTACGCTCTTAAACAACAGTTATTGACACTTCAATGAACAAAGATTCAGAGCCATTGTTTTAAATAAACCGCTATCTTACTTATAGGTTATTTTATCGAATTCATCACTAAATCGTAACGGATTACTCAAAAAACAATTTTTATATTTAGTTAACTTTAACATGTCTTATTATAAGCAAAATGTCAATTTATGAGTTATCATTTTTTCTATGCCAACCTACTCTAAGACGTCATCTTTAGTAAAAATTTGAGAAGCGATTAAAAATTAAATAATACTTACTTTCCTTTACTTGCTTGGAAATAAAAATTATTACTAAACCTTATGCATCAAGAAAAAATGTAAAGATGACTACATAATAAAGTTTACATACCGAATTATTAGAAGTTTTATATTGTGAGAGATTTTTAGAATCCTCGCTTCTATTTAAGAATGATAATAATAAAAAAATATTCATGTCCTTAGATGAGCTGTTAACGGTATTTAATTTGGAATTTCAAATCGAATGTAAACCACAAAATTTTAAAATAGCCATACACAATAATATAAAATTAAAACTTAAAAATAACATTATATATAATTTGGCTATAACGACTTCTGTTTTTATGGGAGATAATAGTTGAAAAAGCGCGAAGGGTATCTACTGATCCGATTGAAATGATACCTTTTTTTTAAAATAAGTATTCGAATATTCTCAGTTAGCCCATGTCACTGTTAAACAGAAAAAATATAAAGAGTAAAATAACAGCCATTATACGTTCACTGTTGGCTATCTTCTCTTATTTTGGAGCAGTGTCCGCCCGTACGTGTTGGTGGACTTTACATGTTCTCGAATAATTTTATTTTATTAAACTTGCGGGAAAGATGTTTTCCTATACCTACCACAGAGCCTCAAACCTGCCTAGCATGTAGTAATTTTTTCACGTGTGGTGATTTACCACATGCTCGATTGCACGGCTTGGTTTTTAAAATTGCAAAGACAATTTAATTTATGCTGGTAGAGATCTAACTAATTCAATAAAATTTAAGGTGAGCACTTATCTCTTGAGCTACCATGAATTACCAGATAATAATATATTCACTTTATTAACTAATAAAGTCTAGATAATTTGTTAATGGTGCAACATTTAAATAAATAAATAAAAATGAATAAACGATAACTTATCGACTTAGTCATCAGTTTATATTGTATTTTACAACTGAATCGTAAATGTATACAATAATAGGAATAATTAAGATAAAAATATACTTAGTACCGCTATCTGTTTGTAAGTTTGCAATACAAACACTTAAATAGTATTTTTGTCGAATAAACAGCTTACGTCATAATTTGCGATAAGTGAATTATATCGATTAATAGCTCGAATGTTTCAAATCGAAAAATCCATTCGATTAATTAACTAAACGGGTTTCACAGCTTATCGCCTAATTTAAAAAGACCATTTATAAAAATCTGCACACCACTTGATATCTGTTTCTGACGTTTATAGCGTTCCTATCTATTTTATAGGTTTAAAAAGAATAATGACATAAAATAAAAAAAAGTAAATGATGTTAAAAAAGTAAGTTCAAATCATGGTAGCAAGCAATATGTGCTTTTATTAAATTTATTAACCAGTAGTAAAGGTGACTATGAGAAATAACCGCTAGATGTCGGTTACCAATTATCATCTAGTATATTATACCAGATGTAAATACCCAGACCAATAATGAAGAGCAGGGTCAAAGGCGATATATCTAATACTGCGATTATCGTTCAACATTGGTAAATTCCCCCCATTATAGGAAAAGACCATGAACTGTTGTGATGAAGTAGAAGAGAAGAAGAATCAGTATAGCTTGTTATCAGTTATATGTAAAGTAATTTTAAGCAAATTCAACTTAAGCCTATCATCACATTTTACAACAAAAATGTGGCTTTAGAAAAATACCACAAAACAATATGTAAATCGTACCGTACTGCCTTGATTTAACAGTCAAAATCTATTGTGATATTGCGAGACGTACGCAATCGCTTCATTTAGACACATTGGGCGCACAATAAAAGAGCTTTTAAAAACATTGAGGCTATCTCGGCGGTCGTTCTAACGCTCATGTTACGCGCGTTGTTTTGAAAGCGCATAGACCGTTCACGATTACGTTTCCAGCGAAGTGTCGACTTCGTGTTACGTTTTATACCGTCACATGAATCTCGCGCTCGGATGTTTGGACCGAAACGGTCATTCATTAACATTTTATGACCGATACGACCGATAAAAGTGGAATAAGACGCATTCAACGGGTCATACGGTGTGATAGACGCACCGGCTCGCTGGCACATACTACAGGAAGTCAGCTTTTCGTTATTAGCCTATAGTCATTCAGATCAACGCTTTCTGATTCATTCAATGGATATTATTGCACATTTCAGATGCTTCTATGTCGATTTTGTTAGTATTACTCGCTCGGGAGCCAATATCCATCGCTAATATGGAGTATATAATTCTGATATTGTTATTCATATAATGTTTTTTGAACGGCAGTTCATTCCGCCCGAATGAAACATATTAGCAAAACATCGTAAAGAATGAAAGACGATTACATAAATTACTCGCATGAGTTGAAGAAATTAGCAATGGAGGCAAATATTATGAAGTTTAAATTGGAATCAAAGTCGCGCGGCGCTTCACCGAGGCGATGCAGCGTCATAATTGCTTCATCATCGCGTTTAAGAAACGTGAAGTTTTTTTTAGTAAAATTTATTCGCGTGCTTTGAATGTGATCCACATAATCCCTTTATTTATATATTCATAATTAATGCAAATAAAACATTTTGATACATCGTTCGTTAGTTTGTCTTGTTTTATTGTTTATCAGTAAGTTTATAATATGTCTGCAATAGTTTAATAAAAATGTGTCAATGAATTGATTACAAAAAAAGGCAGGTGAGGATGATCCGAGTAACATCTGCCAGAAAATCCAAATGTCCACAGCTTGGTCCCAATAGCAGCCACCCTATCTAGATGACATAAAGTCAAACAGATCAGGGGCGCGGAAGATCGTAAACTTTTTTAGAACGTCTCCCAACAAAACGCCAATCGTAAAAGTAATTGGAGCCCATTCATATTAATAGACATTTACGAGATCTCCTTCGTGAAATAGAGATTGTCGTCGCTCTTACGCAATTTCAGCGACTGTAGGCAATCTGTGACTACGGGATTAATTCGTTTTTGTAACTCTGTTAAGTAATTTTTATAGCAGATATGTCAAAGAGCACGTCAGGCGCAGATTTATGGCCTATGAACAATTCCTTATTGAGTACGCATTTATTAATTTTATTTTATGACTGAGTTGATTAGTTTCATGTACAAACAAAATATTATGTTACCTATTACATATATAAAACTTTAATAAGCAAAATGCTATAAAATACATTGATGGTGATGGTAAGATGTAAGCTACTTCAGTCCAAGGACACCTTCAATTAAAAAAAACAACTTTGTTGTGTAAGATAAAATATCAAACTTGTGTCTTAATTAAAAATTAATACAGGCTCTCTTACAGTTCAAGTTGAACACAACTGTGAACTTTTGCTTGCTGGTAATAGATAAGATGGTGATTCCAACTCCTTGGACTACTTGGCAAAGTTAAGCCCTACCACCTATAGAGCCATACTACAGCTATATTGGTAGTATAGTTGTAGCACGAATGGGTCGGCTCGACCGGGGAAGGACCACGCTCTCACAGAATACCAGTTTAAAATAGCAGAGTAATGTGTTTCGTTTGGTGAGTGTAGAAAACTGGAGACCGTTTTTACTGGAAAAGAGGCATTCCATCTTAGTCCTCACGGCTGACAACGCATCTGCATTTTATTCGCTAACGAGGATAGATATAGATGTCTATGGGTCACAGCAACGACTTACCATCATGTGGACTGTGTGCTCGCTTGTCACCCTTATCCTATAAAAAAAGGAACCGAATATGCCAATAAGTCTTAGTGTTAGACCCTTAACAACTTCGTCGCCACTCTACGTGAGCGGTCTTTATATTTTAAAATTTAATTTTCGGGACTTTCGGCTATTTAGCGTGCAGTGGCGGTGTAAGAATATCCACTACCCCATATCATCCTGCGGGTGTCATAAGAGGAGACAGGGGGGACAAACAAGGAGATGGGCAGCAGCGTCTTTCTAATGTCAACTAAAAATGAAAAACTGCGGTTGCCTATCCGCCTGCCAAGCGTGGCAACGTTGGCAAATATACCCCCAAATACATCAGACAATCTATGGGGAATTCCTATGTTCAGCAGTGGACTTTTAATAAGCTGTAACGGTAACAAGAACTGACTAAGACAATTTTGACGCAAACACCTAACAATAATATATAAATAATGTATACTTATCATAAATCATAATTAATTTTAATACAGTATATAATTATGTATCATAAAACGAATAAGGGAATATATTTCACATCTGTCGTACAATGCGGGTGTTCCGACGCGCCATGTTGGGGATTACACGTAAAATACGAAATGACTTATCTATCTACATAGCGCCTTTCCAACGCCAGACAAATGGTAAGGACATTAGGCAACGCAGATGTCGCCTTCGCGTCTCCTCCGGGATGCGAGCAATTTTCCAACCCTTAGCTTGATTCCATTCCCGAAAGGTTTTCCCCGGATATTATTTATTATTATATCTTTATTAACGTTTCGAACTGCTTGTTGCTACTTATATTTGCCATTCCTTTATGCTCTTGTGACATCTTTATGTATTTTATTTTATTCGAAAGTTTATAACATATGCACATAAATTTTAAATCTGTTACAATAATAACGATTTATATGAATTAAAGAAGAATTTCCTATTAAGTTGATAATTATTTACGCGAACTAGGAATCGATAAATAACTTATTTTTAATATTAATTTCATGCAATATTATTCACATGCATTTTTGTGTTGTTCCACAAAAGACATCATAACGTAAAGATTAAGTCCACTACTATTTTTCTCAAATTGATGACACTTCTCTCTCACTTTTCCTGGTTAATTTCGACTACGGTGACTAATTCTAAATAACCTGAAATTAACTGAACGAGACTTATAGTTACTACTATTTATAAAATAAAGATGATAAACGAGCACACAGTGCACCTGGATGCTGTGAACTATAGACATCTACATCGATCTTTGATTAAGACTCAAAATGCAGGTGCTTTTGTGGGATGCCTCGTATCTAGCAAAAAGGATCTTCGGTTCTCTACACTCACTATATGAAACATAGCAGCATTAAGCTACTATTTAACGCCGGTATTCTTTGAGAGCGTGGTTCTTCCCTAGTCAAGCCGACTCATTCATTCTATAGCCGTAATATAGTTGCATGATTCTACCACGTTAAAAATAGCGTAAGTATATTAAATGTTTAACTGTAGAACTTCGATGTAACATATTGATACACTTGTATCAGAAGGGCGAGAGCAATCATAGCAAATCGAAATCCGAAATCTACAATTTTTGAATTTTCACAAGTTTTGGCTTACGATAGCATCCTACAAACTCAGAGTTAGCATGAGACACTATATAATTATAGGTACATAACATTATAACATTTCTACTCAAAGCGTATTAAAAAGATTATATAGGTACGTACGAGTAAATAAAGAAATAAGTTAACAAAAGAAAAAAAACAAGCTGGATGAATCTGCATAAATTGTATATCCAATTTGAACCCTCTACCTTTGTTTATATCCGTAATATTTTAACGCCTAACGCAATATCGTAACGTAATTTAAAACGAATTAGTACCCCCTCTGAATTTCAAATTTGTATACTCTCGCGCCCCGTTCATAATGTACCTATATTTTAAAAACAAAGGGTGGTACGTGTACTATTTTATAATTTCGCTCTCTCCTTCCCCTCAACTTCTTTGTGCAAATGTTACACTGAACAAACCCTCTAATGTAAAAGTAGAGGTGCTTTCTAGTAAAAATAGTAGCTTTATCTTTTCTTATAAAGCGTTAATTTACCTTTTTTTCTTGCTTATGTTTCAAAGTAACAATTTAACACTACAAAGGTTAAAATTAATTTTAAGTTTTAAATTGATTAGTATTGCGTCCAAAATTATTAAAACAAAACAGTTATCTCTCTATAAATAAATCCCTTTGTCTGTCTTTCCATTTGTTATATAGTTTAATCAGAGATTATTCCACGTTTTACGTAGACCTGAAATTCGGTATAGTTATAAATAGTTATAGACCCAAATATAAATGTAATTGTTTTCTTCTACTTAACTTTCGTTTTTTAGAGTAAATTGGGATCTTATTTTTTTTCTTTATTTCATTATATGTGAAATCAGTCATAAGACCTATTATGTACACATCATATTGAAAGTTAATAATCCTTAATTTTGTGTTTAAAATAAGCCAAATTATCAGGATTTCAAACAGTTAGGTACTTACTATATATTAAAAATCCAATAATTCATGACTACACATATTATATAGCATTGGATTCCAGGTTTAAGAACGTATTTTTATTATGTTTTTAAAGTAAATTTCGTTAATTTACAGGTGTCGCTGTAAGTTGGCATATTACACAAAAACAAAGAGGATGGTGATTGAAAAAAATTAAAAAAAGGTAGCAATTAAAGAACCCTACATATACTTAGTAAAAACATGCCGATGATTAATTTGCCTCGAACGTATCGAGTCGATCCTCAATACATAATGCAACACCTAATCTCGAAAACGGTTGCAGATGACATTACACTCGCCCCTTCTCGCCAAAACGTGATTGACCAACATGGTTCCCGCTTTGGGGCTGCAAGCTATAATTACTTCATTTAATTTGGGGCTTAGAGTGTGTACGATATTTTATGAATAAAAGATAACTCATAGAAATATAGCCCTACATTTAAATGTAAGTTTAATAGATACCTATATTTTAGTGCTAACTTTATACGCCACATCCTACTTTCTATTACAGTAATTATTTCATGTAAAGCTCAAAAAGAGAGATAACTTTAAATTTACTAAAAAATTACTAAGTATTCTTTACATTGAACATTAATATAAATTAATTACTAAAACAACGTTGGTAGCTTATTGAATTAACTGCTTATCAAAAATATTTGTATTGCCACTCCAACAAACCAGTTCTTTCTTAAATGTAAAATATAAAAAAAATGAGAGGTGACCCTACATTTACTGATTGTCCAGTGGACAAGGCGTGGCCAAAGGCATCATGGGGTTGTATGCAAATTAATAGCGCTATGCAACGCAGGCGGCGGCCTCCGACGGCACTCGTTAGCCGCACTATTGTGCACTTATTAATTCAACTGCATAATTTATGGCGGTCCAACGTTGCATCGCCTCGGACGCATAAATTGTCTTAATTGAAACTTAATGCGGGCCAGGACGGATTTAGGTACGTGGCTCGGATGGAACTACCTACAAATAATTTCGTTTATTCACGCCAGGCAGTTAAAAATAATGGGCATTGTTAGGCGACATTTAAATTTAAGTTATGTGTTAACTGTCTAGTTCGGAAAAATCTTTATAATCAATATAGTCTTAACATAAGCTCATAGACTATCTAAGATACTAAGCCACGTTCATCATTAATTGCCTACGCCTCATGACTTATTAGGTTGTCACTTCATCTAGTCGCCTGCTGGTAACGGCGACCACTCGAGACTATTCTATCCCAACGGTTCTCAATTTTTCCGTCTCATTACTTCAGCTTATCTGTCTGTATCAAATAGATAGGCACTTTAGTTTCACGGCAGATATCATTGCTACGGATTTTATATACTAAAATTTAGCCAGTTCTAAAATATTCAATGGATAGCAACATCTATTCTAAAGTTTGTAAGCTATTTCTGTGCATTAACTTCTATTATCGCTCTTATTTTTCTTTTCTTCTTTAGTCATCTTAATGGTAAGCAATGCCTTGTACAATAACTTATCATCTTGTCCTGTTATGAGATGGTCTCCAGAACTTCGTTAGGGCTACCTGCACAGTTAAGTTAGAGAAAAAGGTTTGTAGGTATATGCAAACCTTACATCATTTTTCTAGTCATATTTGAGATGTGCCTATTGTCAGCGGCAAGCCACGAGATTACATTTTTACCTTATTAAGCAACAGGTTAATACTATATCATATATTTTAACTTATTCAGTGGCACCTGCTTATATTAATAGTAATAGCAGTCGTAAGTCAACTTTAATGATGCCACCGAAATAAGATTTCCTCATTTTTATGATTCAAAAATTAATAAATAAAATTTCTATGGTCTGCTTAAACCAGTTTGGATGAGATGATATGTATATTTTAGTTTTATTCGAATTTTGAATTACAATTAAACATTTATTATCTACAAACAGAAAAAAAATGGTACTCAATTATGCAATTTAGATGGTTATTAAATATAAATTAAATTTTTTATATTTAAGTGCAGATTTTATTCAGCTTACTAATAGATATAACCTATTTCGCATTATGACGCCTGATTTAAATATCTATCAGAATATCATATTACTACTTTAAGAAGACATTGCAAATGTGCGATTTGTATGTTCATAGAAGTAATTGAATAAATTATCTGTTAATAAATACTGGTTTTTGAAAACCTAAATAGCGTTCCATCTACAAATTTATCAGTCAAACGATCAAGTAGTTTTTAGAAGAATTTCTTTAACTATTTGATAGGCTCACTATGAATAATAGATATCGTTTGCGCAAGTCGAGCTTTATAGAATATTTATTTAGACACATTAATGAATCGTAAGATTTAATATTATTTACAGACTGATATTTTGAAAAGAATTTGTGAAGTTTCTGAAAAACTAAATTAGAAGATGAAAAATATTTTCATTTTGTTTATCGACTCTTACACATTTACTATAAATAATTTAGTCTTTGCTTTATAAAATTTATGTTTAGGTTTTGCAAGCGCTCAAAACAAAACAAAAAAACACATCTATGACACTGTAACCACTGAAATTGTAAATTAAAAATGTACACTAATATCAAATGCCGCGCATTCTGTATTAAAATGCGACATACACAAGCACCATAATAGTTAGTTTGACGCGTTTTAATTACTTCAGCCCTATTCCAGGGGTGTGATGCTCCCTTAAGTGTCGGACGGCGCAGGCTCGTACGCTAATGCGCCAGTAAACTATGAAGCTGACGCTTTACACTGTAGGTGGGTGCGTGTTAGTAATTAAGCAGGGTAGTTTCATTGATGTTCTCATTATAAGACAATTAAAGAACTAGCAATAACGGATTCAGCTTGTTTATGTTTACTGTACACTTGTGAACAAGTTTTAGTAACGAAAACGAGTTTATAATATAGAATAAGGGCGACAAACCGTCACACAGTACACTTGATGGTGAGTGGATGCTGTGGCGTAAAGACATCTATACCTACCATCGATTAAGAATGAAAATGCCAATGCATTATCACCTCTGAGGACTAATGGAATACCTCGTTTCCAATTAAAAGATTCTCCGGTACTCTACACTCACCATACGAAACACAAAGCATTAAACTGCGTTTTACGCTGGTCTTCTATGAGAGTTTTCTATGGTCCTTCCTCGGTCGAGCCGTCTCATAGCTGCTACAACAAAACGAATCAAAATGTAGATGAGTTACCACTCCGGCGGACTAAGATAAAATGCCTTGTTACTATTAATCAGGGACTCCAGTTCTCTACACGCTACGCTGGTACCCAACGGAAATCCTTCACAGACTACTGATGGCAGGTAGCATTACGAGCGCAAAATTGTCGGCTTTGCGCACACAAACTTGTCTACCTAGAGCGACAAGAAACAAATCTTTTAAATACCTTGATCATAATATGAAAGTAGACACAATCTTAAGCATACCTACGCATACAAACAACATTGAGCATAAACAACAGATATTTTCTTATTACCGTCAAAAAATGCAAATTTCTTCATATGTAAAGTTAATCTACTATAATTTGCGTCGCGATCAAATTTCGAATTCTCAACGAGCCGACATAAATTGCAATAAAGAAAATATCTAAGCGCAATTAAACCGCCCTTATAATTCAAGAATGCGCATTATATCCCCGCTTCCACCCCAAACTCTCGTTAAAGTCCAGTGATTAAATATTACCTTTCACGCATTTAGGCCGCAACTATAGTGGGCGTCAGCCATTTGGCACGAAGCAATTATAACTAAAAATTAATTCAGTCAGAAAAAGGCCGCTATGTCGTTTCACTATTACCTTATTATGATAAAAATAGTATTTCATATTGAATATTATCAGTACATCATTTCAAATTGGTTTCAAATTTAACCTTATAAGAGTTAATACAGGAGGGCTATAACAGAACTTGTATCAAATTTAGTAGTACCAACACAAGTTACTCGATCAATAACCACAAACAACAATTGACTATGCATTGCTTCAATCTTTTATGACTGGGACTTTTGCAGAAAAATTCAGTACAGGTATATGTGCAACCGATGGGGAAGAAAGGTTCTCGAGTGGCAGCCTCGTACCGGCAGGCGAAGTGTAGGGCGTCCCCCCACTAGATGGAGTGACGACCTGGTAAGATATGCAGGAAGTCGATGAATGCAGGTGGCTTAGGACCGTGCTTTGTGGCATTCTTTGGGAGAGGTTTATGTTCAGCAGTGGACTTGTGAAGGGCTGTAATGATGATGAAGATGATATGTGCAAGTATGGAATAGCAGACTCTTTAACATCATCGATATTATACAGTCCCATAAAATAAAATCAAAATGATAGAAATAGAGTCCGGGAAGAATAACTATAATATATAAATGAAAATGTTCCATTTATTTATTGTAGTTAAAACAACAAACTATTAATACATCACCATTACAACAATTCGCAAGTCCACAGTTATGCCGCAAAAACACGGTACTGTACCATCTGTATCCATCGACACTGTCTATGTCTTACCAGGTTATCATCAAATCCAGTGGGGGGCAGCCTTACCCGCTTACCGGTACGTGTCCCCCAACGGATAGGTCTTAAAATAAACATGACAAGATTAGATTATGTGTAACGTCCATGTCATTCCTTTGCCTGTAATTATTTGTAACACAATTCTTGAAGATTTTAAAAAGTATGGTTGCCTAGCGCAAAGTATCTGGTTCGGTAAGTCCAGCTTCGACTGAGAGGTCAATTGACGGATCGATTGAGCAGCGTTCGAGAGATTACGACACATATGAATGTACATACATCCAGGGCGGGTTGCCTATGAGGAGCTATGGATCTCAGAACTGCTGCAGTGCTCTCAGAACTGCTCAGAACGTCTATCGTACGTATCGTACCGAATTAAGATGTTTAAAGTATCTCTGTGTCGGTTTGTAATGTGAATAAATGTATTTATGTCTATGGAGAGGGCTCTGCTTAAAGTTTTTCCACACGATAAATTTCGTAATGAGGATGTCCATAGTAGAATCAGACTAACATACATAGCCCAACTCAAAGCTAAAGTAGTAATGGGCCGGCTATATAGCTCAAAGAACCAACAATAGATGGGAAGATAAGGTTTTTGAGTGGAAGTCTCGTACTGGTAAGCAAAATAAAGGGCGACCCCACACTAGATGCAATGATCACATCGTAGGAAAAGCAGAAAGCCGCTGGATAAAGGAGGTTCAGACGTATTTTGTGATTGGAGAAGGCATGGGCCTTGAGTATGACTCAGCAGAGTATGGACTCAGCAGTGGGCTTGTGAAGGTATAATGGATGGCTGTATGGATGGATCAGAAAATTTAAAAGGTGAATTAACAAACAGCATTTTTGTGGCTAATAATAGTAGTACAAAAAAGATGAAATTACAAATTCTTAACATTTATGATAGCCGCGTACTCGTAGAGTTCCCCTTGGGGATCAGGGTGAAATAAGCCTATTGACGTTCGGATGAGCTAGCCACGCTCGTTGTCGGTCAAAATGACCCTAAACATTTTATTTGCTAGCATCGCTATTCCCGTAACGCGGTGGAATAGCGCCGACTAATCTTGAGCGACCATTTAAGGGGTGTTTTCGCGCCCGTTTTCTAATAAATATAACTGAACATAGCTACGTATACTTTGAATACAACATTCCAGAACTTGTGTTACGCCATTGCAAACCCTACCACCGCTTCTGGTGTGAGTTACCGTACGCTATGTGAATATTTATGGCCGTAAGTTCTTCGCAATGTAACGAATCCCAATTTATTGCCAATCGATTAGCACCCTTGCGTACCCTCAGCTGCTTTATTTAATTGAAGCGTTCCCTTGATTGGATCCTTAGATCGACGCGCAATAGAGTATTCCGAAATCGTAATTACCGAGAAAGGTCTGCACAGTTACGCGAATTTATTTGCAATACTTTGAACATGTATGTTTTCTTTATTGGACTATATTAAACAAATTTTGTTAGGAGTCTTCTAAAAATATAAATCTTGTATAGGTAACGTATAAGTATTTAGTATTTACCTATGTTTGTATTCCCAGATCGACGTGTTCTTGAATGTAAATATGACACCCCATAAACTGAATGTTTTATAGGCTCCCACTACTATTCCAATTTATTCTGGACACTTATTGTCTACTTCGAGGGTGTTCGATTTTTAGGGGAGAATTTATGGCTTTTACTGTATCTTTTTTGGGTGCTAATACCAGTGTTACCTTTAAGATTGGCAGCAAAGGCAAAATATGATATTTTTTAACTTTATTTTCTGACTTTTTTACTATTATATTTTTTACTTTATGAGATATAATACTGTTTTGTTATGAAAACATGTAACACAATTCAATTGTTTTTTTTTACTTACTAAAAGTCAGTTTTTGTATACGATCTCACCTGGTGGTACACAGTGATGAAGCCCTTGATGGTAAAACGCACTCTTTTATCGTAAAAAAGGTAAAATGAGAAAATATACGATTCTATATACAAGGCTTAAGTTGCAGGTAATGTTTAAATTAAAATGAGGCGTCGAATACCACGAAAACTCGATAAATTTGCGCAGAATTTGCAATTTATCAAGTACGCACAGATCAATATCGCTCGGGAGCCGCCTTCCCGCATTGTAATCCGTTGTTTGGGACGCGATATCGAGCGAACTTACAAAATATTCTGATCTCGTAGCGATGTAACGCCCTCTGCTGCCGGCCCCCGCTATTTATACCTCTGTTATTGGCACTTCTTCAATGTCAGACGCACCCTGCGACTATCCCCTGATCCCCTTAGCCCCACAGATGCCCCCTGGTATCCCTAAAACATACATTACGCTACACCGCTCGAATACTAAGGGCGAGAATAGCTATAGCTATCACAAAATTATACCAATTGCTCGGATTTATTTTCGAATAATAATTTCGGATTTAACACCTCTATTGCCGACAAAGGGTTGATTGACCTTATGACGATGTTTCCATTGCTTTGTACGTTAAAGAAATCTAGTCGCTTAGATGAAAGCTTATGTGAACGTTAAAACAAATGGTGAATGTAAATTATGTTAATATTATTATGCCTTTTGTATTAACGTAGAACGGAATTGAAAAAAGCCGTGTGTCTGTGGCCGTGTAGTAGTATCGTAAGGTTTTAATTACTGAGCGGGTTTGCTGGTTGAGGGCACATGCGTAGTTTGTAGCTCCATTCATATATTAAACTGTTTATTTTACTGATTATCATTAGCACGAAAGCAATTGCAGAAATTAAAGTCAATAAACAGATTTTTAATACCAATAAATTATATTCACTTAAAATATTTTACATATTTATGATTAAATTAAGAAAATATCTCCAGTTCACTTTAAGTGATTATACTTTTGAAAAGAAGTAAATGTATATATATATATATATATATATATATATATATATATATCATTTTATACACGCTTTAATTATTAAAGATTTAACAGTTATAACATTTTCAGCTCGACCGGGATAGGACCATGCTCACGCTCACGAAACAGCAGAATAATGCTGCTTTGTCTACCAAAGACCCTTTTTACTGGCAACAAGATATTCCATATTAATCGTCGGGGTGACAACGCGTTTGCATTTTAGATTTCTAATTGATGATGATTGATGAAGATGTCTATGGTCCACAGCATTCACTTACCATCAGGTGGACTGTGTGATTGTTTGTGATCCTTAGTATATTAAAAAAAATAGTTTAAATACCAGTGAAATTTTGTTAACAAATGAAATTTTTTGAGATTGATTTTGGACTTTAATTAATGTAATAATAAATAAGTAAACCAAAAAAATAACCACTTTAGAACTTACTTTATGTTATAAAAGATATGCCAAAATATTTAAAAAGAAGTCATCGAATGAATATAAAAAAAAATGACGAATATCTTTTTACAAGATAATTTACTGTACTGTATCAACGCTGTATTTTAACTACTATATAAATACAGATTCTATGACGCCATGGGTGGTTAGATCAGTAATTAAACAGTTCTTGATTATAATTTACCAACGGTTTATTTCCATAAAGTCTAAGCGTTACGAGCAACGACCAGATTAATTAAATAATTCATGCATGCAGCGCCAAGACAACTCTGTAATGATATTGCAAATGTCGTTTAGATAAAGCCATTAAGTAAGCTCATTATTATTATTGACACAAAAAATGCCTACATTGTAAGGAACGCAGTCGGTTGGTTTCAAAAGGAAAACGCGTCAAAAATTCTCGGATCGTACAATTTAACAACTCTACAATAAAAACACATTTTAATTTCTCATTGGCGACGATTAAATTACATTAACGTCGTTTTAATTGTACACACACGTTATTGTCCTCATTTCATTTTTGAGAGAATGAAGGAACTAAACGCTTTTTATATGATCATTTAAATCTCTTCCATACACAGTGTAAGTGGGTGCACGTAAATTTCCGCGTCGCACGAAACTCAGTTAATTATGGCAACGTTTGTAATTACAATGGGCAAGCTTGGGGACTATAAAACAACGTAAAGCCGCATAAAAATGTTGTTTAACATTTTAATAGAAATACCGAGTAGTTTTAGGAAGTGAATATTGAAATGATTTCATTGTACACACCTTTTTATTCGCTCTTTTCGGTTAATAAATGAGCTCATACTTTTGTATTTAATGGTACTTAAGATATTTAAGTACTTTAAGGGACCGTTAGCGAGAGACTTTGATTCGCACATATTTAAGTATAAAAATACAAGGCATTGCAATTAAACATTTTACTAGAAGAGAATCTGTATCTAGTCCCGCGTTCGAATATAATGACATTGTAAGTGCATTACAGGAACCAAGATGGCGTTTACTTAAGGTATGTGTTAAAAATATTATAGACACAACGATGTCAAATGAAACATTATCTTAATAATAACAGTGTCACAAAGTGTGGATAAATGTGAGATTTTCCTTTAAAACATTTAATATCCAAGTGTATGTCATTCCATTCCGCAAATGTTGTACTCCAGGTGAAAACGTCCCCCACTAGTACATATCAAGATGCGTATCTCAGATTTACGCGTCGAGGATCGAGGTTGAACGTGATTGTATCTCTTTAGATTAATGCGCATGAGTCGCATAGAGCGCCTACCACGGCTCGTAATATAATTCCATCCCTTTATCTTGTAATTTATTCATGCTAACGACTCGTCGACATTTTTGTTTATTTATACGTTTGATTGGAGCGACTATATACTGTGAAAAAGGTATCTACCGTTTATTTCTTTAGATACAACATACTCAAAAGAGTGTTTTGTAATCTGTATAATGAGGCTACATTTGGTTGTAGCCTCTTTAGATTAGACGGAGCCATAAAAAGGTGCCTTTTACAGGTCAAACCTCGGAAAGATAATCATCTATTAGTGGTTTACGTTAATTGTATTAGAATTAATTTTAAACAACGATGATAAGTCATCGCTACAGTAAAGTGCTTAGCAATCGAGCTTTTGTTGTAATAAACAACTAAAAAGTTGCATGTACGTAGAATTGTTGCAGTTAAGTTGCAAGTGTCATAGTTCAACGTGCCTTTATTTTCTTTATAGCCCGCGCTGCAAGTTGCTTGAAAGGCCGTAAATTACCTTCGAGCCTGTCGCCCCGCTTCCTCGAACGTGTGTAAGTGCCCAACTCTGGTCAGCGAGCCAATTTGTTTTTATTGAGACTACCCTCGAGTTATGCAAACTGGTAGGAAACGCTGAGCTCGCTGTAAACAAACTCGAATACGTCCAACTATCGTTGAGCTTCAAATGAGTAACGCTTTCCTACCCAAGTACTTACAGTTGGGTTACACAGTTACTGGTGCCGGATAAAATGGTCTTTACAGCCACGTCCACCTTTAATCTTGACGCGTATGTTTTCACAAGCGCCTGCTTTCGGCCTCTGAGGCCGTGATCAGACGCGTGTAAACAATACTTAACGTTAATAGAGATATAAATTGAACACGTTTCATTTAATCCCTTTGAGAGCAATCGACACCTAATATATTATGAGATTGTCCGTTATCGGCTTGAGCACGCGTCCATATTCAAAGCGTGCGGACTTTCATACTTTGCCCTTTGTTCTGTTCTTGTCTTAACATCAGATCAAACTCCACAAACAGCGATCCTAAGCTAACATTTCTAAGATACACGTTCAACCTTGTAAATTTAGATGTTTATACGTTAGGTATCTTAGTACATTTAAATTAATGTAGCGTTGAATTTCATATAATAAACTGTCTAGAGCACGACATTACCATGAACATAATATATCTACAGTTCAGCTAGTCATAGACTAATAAAATAAAATCAAATTGACGCTTTGGCAGACGACATGTTGGTACTGAAATTAACATAACATAGTTGGCGTAAGCGGAGTAAAGTGAACAACGCTTTTAAAGTTCGTCGTACTATTATACAATGCCTCCGTTCACATTCAAATAGAGATTCAGTCACATAGCAGAGAGATTATACAAAAACATCCAAACATATTATACTATACGTTATATATATATATATATATATATATATATATATATATATATATATATACATATATATATATATATATATATATATATATATATATATATACATATATATATATATATATATCTATACGTTTTGAGTGACTTTTAAATATCAATGTTTCACCTTTGCCATTTTATACAAACAAACGAATGCATGAATTTTTTTAAATCAAGTTTAAGATTCTGAAATAATTTACTGTATCTTGCGAGATTGAGAGAAGAATATTCAGTTGATTTTTATTTTGGGTCAAAGTAACCCGCATATCAGTCCGTTTCAATATTCCCGTACTCTGGCAACTCTTTACAATTACATGTTGGCATTTATATTAGCATTGCAATGTGAAATGATAAAAGTGAATATCACAGCCAAAATTCTTAAAAATGTGTGTGATTACAAGAGATGTCATTAATAAAATATTATATCCAGTACATAGTAGGTAGAACATGCAAAATGTTCAACTAAAACTGATAAAAGTATTGAATATTAATTTTGCAGTACGAAGATACATATATGAAATGATTACCAAGGCATGTATCTTCTTACTGTACATTTCATTTAAATTTTCAAGTTCAGATAGTAAAATTGGGGTTTAAGTAGATTACTCACAACTTTGGAACAAAGCCAATTTTATCTACGTATTGTGGTGCATCAGCGGGATGAGCTTGCTTATCGGACGTTTTAAGCTTGCTGAAAAATTTATTAATATCCATTCTATACTATTGTTTAATATCAAGTAAGCAGTGCTTTAGTTAAGAAATTTGTGTGGTTTTTTAAAAAAATATAGAATAAGGTTAAGAAACGAGCACACAGTTCACCTAATAATAAGTGATATTATTCGGCATTGCCATTGCCTTGAAGACTGAGATGGAATATCTTCTTTCCAGTAAAAATGATCTCCCATTCTTTACACTTACCATAATGAAACACAGCAGCATTAAACTGCTATTTTATCCTGTATCTAATTTTGTGAGAACATAATTTCGAGCTAGCCAGCTTACGTGTTTTTAAATAGCAGTGCTTGCACTGCTGTGTTTTGTTGAGCCAGTACAATTTCAGAAAGTACCTACTATGAAGCATACAATCTTAGCACTCAAAGGTGACACTTCTTCCTTTGAAGTTAGTTGCAGGCGGTCTCCATGGACTACAGTAGCCACTTACCTACCATCGGGTATACTGTAAGTGCATTATTCACTTTAGTTTAATAAAAAAATTCAAACGTTGCACAGCGTAGCCATTTACTTTTTTCTAGAAAGTTAATGACCACGCCATGTATTTTTTAGTATATTTTTCTTTCACCGTGCGTTTTCTTTACTATTTATGAAGCGTGATACTTCCCTTTATATTGCGGTAACTCACGCTTGCCTAATATTGTCATTCACAGTGTGTTCATACTAAACGTATTATCACTTTCAATTTATGAATCAATCATATTCATTTTTCTGAGAAATGGATGCGTCACTTTATTGTTCTGTCTCTTATAGGATCTAATCCTGTCATGTAAATTCCAAGCGCATTGACCATTCAAGTCAAAAGCATTATACAGTTTACGGTTTACTGAGATTTGTAGGAAATTATGTTGGTACAAATGATTGGCTTTACAAAACAGTATGTAAATCTAGGAGCTGCTGCATTAAAATATTGATATATTCATAGGACAAGGCGACAGAAACAGCATTCTAAATAAAGGTGAATGGATAGTAGGAGCCTCCTGACAGCCGACTATGCATGTATAATCAAAATGTCGATATTGAATTACAGATACCTATTAGAATTCTAAGATTCATCATCGTCATGATTCATCATCACGATCGATATTATAATCATGATCACACTTATAATGTATGTACGACATTAAATTAGTTATCGCAACGCGAACCGATTGAACCAATCGGCGGTACATTGAAAAACTAATTTAAGGTTTTTTTGGATGTTATTGAATAGGAAACTATATTTTGTAAAAATAAATAAAACAAAATAAATAAATATCAAAGCCTAAAATCCACTAATGAACATAGGATTCCCTCATAGATTGTCCATTGAGGGAATATTTGCCATATATGCCATACTTGTCACGCTTAGCAGCTTTTTATTATTTTTGTTGTAATCGGGAAGATGCTGCTGCCCATCTCCTGTCTCATTTTCCTCTGCACCGGCACCTACAAGATGATACGGAGTGGTGGAAATTTATACGCGTAATTTTTTTTATCTTAATGATGAATTTGTTAAATGTAATCAAATTAATAAAAGAGTTAATAACTAATTGTTTTTTTTCTTCTTTTCAATAAATGCCTAAGTATATAAATTTTAATCCCAGTAATTTTTCGACTGATTTAAATATAACTTAATATCTACACAATGTTCCAAAGATCAGAAAATGTTTATAATACTGAATATAAATAAGTTTCTAGGATTTAAGATGATACCATCTTACAAAACTAAAACTATGAATTTGACTTTCGTTTTTTCCTACACTGCTGTCAGTAATCATTGAAAATGTTAAATTCGCGTTATTTGTGAAAGCAGTTCCTTCACTTTACTAAAATGCATATACGACCTGAATGTTGGTACTTGGCTCGAATTGAAATCAATAGTGCAAACGGCTTCATTTGAAACAAGGTATCAAAGTGAAAGTTACAAAATTATATTTATTTTAAAGATGTTCAGTAAGTAGGAACCATAATTTTTTAACTTATTTTAAGGCAGTGTTTAAATACAATACCACCTGGTGGTAAGTGATGAGGAAGTCCTTGATGGTAAATTGCACTGTCTTAGCATAACAAACACCTATTGATTCTTACCTTGAAGACGCCCAGATTGTATTCGGTCGGAAAGACAGACGCCGGCAAATATTCCACTCCTTTGCTGTACGCATTACATAAGATGAAGCAAACTATTTGGTTCCAATGCAAGTCCATAACAAAGGAGTGAAAACCAGCCGACAGTCTGGTTTTCTGATGGTGGAAAGAAGAGGGCGGAATTAAAGCACAAAATCACTACGTACATTCTCCGAAATGCGTCCTATAGAATACCGAGAGGCGAGGTACTATGTGCCAGTGCAAAAAGCTGACAAGATTAGTTTCATTTTCATTACGCATTTTGTAGCACCAGCCCATATGTGACAGCAGAACTCCATGCACGACCGGACTTACGCTTTATATAAGATAAGAAGCTGCTCCGGAGTCAAATACCGCCGCACCCTTGCAAAGACACCTAGTTTACTTGCTTTGGCCCTGGACCCAATGAACTGCCCACAGTTGAGTTTCGGAGAAATCCTAAACCCTAACAACTGAAGGCGGTCAGTGTACTGAAAAGGGACATTCCGAAAAATAGGAACCAGGTTGAGTAGGCTTTTTTTAGCTGTGAAAACACACACTTTTAGGTATAGCAGTGTTGAATCTCACGAGATTGGTATCGCCTCATTCGGAAATTGCCTGCAGTGGTAGATTCGCACATTCAACCATAGTCTCTTTTGGACTAGATTGGATCCCTGACACGAGCATTCGTCTGGTACGTCTGCACAACTGTGCTGTCGTCTGCATACCCCCCCCCCCCCCCCAAGTAGCACACAAGTGGTATAACAAAGCGCTACAGCAACCGCATAATAGGTATATGTAATGGATACTAATATGCTCATAAATTTCGGGAATAAGCGGATAATTAATACGCAGCAGGAAGAGAGCTGCGGAGAGAACAGACATGAGCAATCATCGACGACAACACGGCGTGATCGTTCACTTAGAAAGTCCTTCATCCAGTCAATCAGGCCAGGGGATAAGACGTAAGCTGGAGGCTTGCCTAAAACGCTAGAGAGCAAAACCCTGTCAAAGGATTTATAACTGCTTCTAGAGATCTGATACTACTGTATAAGTCACCGATTTCCCTCCTCAGGTCTTATATAGTAGATGCATCAATAGACTTACATTTAATAAAACAAAAGCTACTATAATGGTATTATATACAGGTACTATAATGGCCACTACTATCTATAACTAACTTCATACAATTATATGAAAAGGTAATTTTAACGTACCTTAATTAAACTGCGTACTTACATTGTACATATTTAGCCATTGCGTTTGCTTTAGTGCAATACCTACGTGCTGAGTGGAAATGTGTAGTTTAGACTAACGGAATAAAAAACTATATTTTGTGTTTACCGTCCGGTAATAAAACTTAACTTTTATGACGGCAGGATATGAATTAAAATTGCAAAGTGAGGGTATTTTTCCTAGGGCCGCTTACTGTGTTTTCCTGTTATGCCTTTGTTCCTTAACCTATACCTTAGTGTTTTTGGATTATTTAATGTAAACAATTTCACGTTAATCGTTTTTTATATCTGTTTAATAGCGCCATAATATTTACAAGCTATAACAAAATTAAACCTTGTTGAAACATTTTCAAAATCTACAGTTTTATGTATATTTTCATTTAAAAAAATAATCAACCTATGTTCCGTTCCGTTTCACCCATGTTTTTTCCTTTTGAATAATTAATCTGAAAAGGTTATAAAAAATAACATTATTTACAAATTCTACGTTAACATCTCTCATCTAATTTTTAAACCTATTGTACATAATCGTTACAGACGAAGAAGTATTAAAATTATTAACAAGCATAATATGCTTGTTAATAATTTTAATACTTCTTCGTACGCCTGTACTGTTATCGTTTTAATGAACAAATACGCGAAAATATATTTATGGATTTCTATTCATTAGCAGATCTAACTTTGCAAAGAGAATATATAGTGAGATTTGTTGAAAAAAAGCCCGTAGGACGCAAAACTACTGCCACAGAATCTCGTCGGAAGTTTACCAACTGCTTTTACTTACCATTAAATGATGAGAAGCAGAAGGTATGCAAGAAAATGTTCCTCAATACTTTGGGAATTTCAGAAAAGACGTTTCGCACAGCTTTGCAAAAATTAAAGAACACCGGTGTAGTAGAAAAAGACAGAAGAGGAGGAAGGCAAGAGGTCTATCATGAAAGGGATACTCAGCTGCGATCACTCATTACTGAACATATTAACAGATTTCCGCGTGTTGAGTCTCATTATTGTAGAAAAAGTAGTACAAAAGAATATCTCCACCATGATTTATCTTTGAAAAAAATATATGGTATGTTTTTAAAGGAGTATAACCAACCCGTAAGTATGACACTTTATAGAAATGTATTCAAAGGCATGAATTTATCGTTCCATAAACCAAAAAAAGACCAATGCAGTTTATGCATGACATACAGAGAAGGTACAAGCGAGGTGAAAGAGAAGCTGCAGAATAAATATGATGCACATATTATAGAAAAAGAAGAAGTACGACGAATTAAAAACGAATGCAAGAATCGAGCAATACAAAATATAACCACTTGTTGTGCTTCGTTCGATTTACAGCAAGTCATCTATTTGCCACAATCCAATGAAAGTGCTCTTTTTTATAAAAGACGTTTGGCTAATTATAATTTCACAATTTATGATTTAGCCTCCAAAGACTGTATATGCAACTTATGGAATGAGACAATCAGTAGAAGAGGTGCCTCTGAAATTTCTACTTGTGTTTATTATTTCTTAACAAATTGTGATAGAAAGAGTGTGAAAGAAGTATTCTTATTTTGCGATGGCTGCTCAGGCTAGAATAAAAATTCCGTGATGGCGGCTATGCTCTTATACTTAATAAATAATTGTGAATCTATTGAAGAAATTAGTTTACGATACTTCTGTTCGTTCCATGGGCAAAGCGAGGGCGATTCTGTCCATAGCGCGATAGCATTTGCAATGGCAAAGGCTGGGAACGTCTTTGTTCCATGCCAATTGGAGCCGATCATACGATTGGCACGCAAAAATCCATACGAAGTCAAGGTACTCAATTACAATGATTTTAAGGATTTTAAAAATCTTGCCTTAAAGTTAAGGTTACTTAAATTAAAAAACGATAACCAGACAGCCGCCCTCTTTAAATGGACAGATGTTATGGAGTTAAAAGTCTCACGAAAGTCTCAAAGTAGTCTATTTTTTAAAATGAGTCACAAGGATAAAGAATACAGATCGATATCAATAAAAAGACAAGATGTTAAATGGCTGAAGGAAGAGGTGGGACATTTAAATAAATCTCATTATGAGATATCTAAAGAAAAATATAACGATTTAATTTCTATGTGCAGGGGAGAGACCCCTTTGATAAGATGCCGGGAATATCAAACTTATTATGAAAACCTACCACATCAATAAGATATTGTTCCATTACTTAATATTACAGTCTTTCTTTATTTAATAGTGTTTTAATTTATAGTCTTTTATTTCTTTTATAGTTAAGATAGCCGGACGTAAATGTTATTTTGAAATATTTGCACATGACAAAAGGGCGTAAGTGAATTTTTTTTTCAAAAAAAAGGAAATATATCTACAAGTAACTAAAGTAAACTAATAAACTAATTTAATATCAAAAGAGGATTAGTTATCAATCCTAACGACAGTCCTGTAAACTGCGTAGTAGTTTTACATATAAAGTTACGACGGTGCATCACGGTGGACTTAATTGAAAATCGCTCTACTGTAAAATTGACTAAAATCACTTACGCCCCTTCGTCATTCGACCGACGATATAGTAACAGTCAGTCACACACAAGTTGTTCTTAGTTTAAGGTGTTTTAAAACAGCAAAAGTCTTTTAAATATTATTTTATTTACTTATAAGCGTAAGCAAAAATAACGAATAGACCGTTTTTAATTTCTGCTTACGTGCCAAACATATACGTTACGGTTATTATAAGAGCTGAGGGCGTAAATTGGATTAAGTACAAACAATAAACGCGCGTAAAGCGAACGAAACGTTGAAGATGAAGTCACTTCATGAATCATGTTTCATTGCGCGTTTTTTTTTTTACTATTTTAGGTCAGTGCTAGACTATATCCCAACTGATGCAGTCGAAGATGATATAGCTCACTAATTTAGCATAACTGAATAGACTTTTCTATTCTCTCTTGCCTTTGACGACACCTACATTATATTCCGATGGAAAAATTGCAATTTTTTCACCTCTATTGCATGCCGTAAGCGCTAAGCGCGCACGTATGTTCACTAAGGCCTAAAAATTAAGATTCCAACGTTTTATCGCATTAAATCGTATCTAGTAATCATATTATATATATAAATAATATAAAAAGCACATTGTCAGAAAGATAAATAATCGTTGAACTTATTAATATTTTTTTGCTCTCGTTACACCCAATAATCAAAAAATATCACAATAAAATAGAAATTTTACAGTCATATTAATATTACGCATTGCTGACTGTGTACCTACTAAGAAATTCGTAAGTATCTTACATATAACTATTCTATTTTAACGCGAAACTCGAGTTTGTGTGTTTAAAACATCACACGATTAAGCTTTTTCATGGCCCGATATAAAAAACTAAAAACCGTATCTACTCATTGCTTCATCTTCCTCAATGAATTTACCGTAGGAAGTGGCAAGACGATTGGATTAAATAAATCGCTGTAGCGATATAATGCTTGTCTTTGATCATGATTAACTGAAGCGAATCGAGTAATTAAAATTTCAAAGATAACATTAATAATGAAGCCGTGACGTCATATACCAACGGTGCCACATCAACATGGACCACACACAAAAAAAAAAGAGTTACTTGCAAAATTAATGTGATATTATATGTTTCTAAAATAATGCTAATCAATTTAAAGAATTGACCCCCTAATTAGATGTATGCAAATTCGTACAAATATACAGAAATCTAAATTAAAATCCTATTACTAATTTGATGTCTTAATCGCTTAAAATACCATATGCTCAAAGCATGTATTAGGCGTTACATATTGCCCATTTTCAACGCATGAGTCGAATAACAGATTACATACTCGGGCGCAAGCCGATGAACTCATTGCACATTTTTGAAATGGTGTTTAAAATAGTAGATTACGTAACATGTGAAATAGAATCAAAAGCGTCCTTGAACGACCAATGTATCCTAATGGGCAGAAACAGATGACATTGACATTTTGTTTCGGTACGCGAGTAGCGAAAGCGGATTGGACCATCTATGTTTTTCACGAGCGCAGTTGTTGTTATCGCAGTATTAAGCACGGTTACTACGTAAGAATAACAAAAAATAGAACACAATCCGAGATAAACTATGTATGGACGTGATGACGCGAAGGCCGCGTGTTGAACTCGTTCCATAGTTTTTTGTTCCACTTTACATTCTTCAACATTCGCGGTTCTATCTAATCTTACACGGACCTGACTTTCTTTGAAAATATTTTAACGTACATATATTATGAAACAAGAAGTATAACGAAGAAGAAAGTCTGTAAGCTCGATTGGACTAAAGAATTCTATTTATCATCAACAAGTTTAAGTTATTATAGTTGTATAACTAAAAATATGCATTAATAAAAATCAAAAATTATAAATACATTATATAAATAAAAGCTTAATCTTTTTATCTTACGTTAAACGATTTAAAATTTAGTTTGGCGCCAAGTCGCGCAGATAGATGTCGAGGCGTGTTTTCTATGACAGTCACGTCCACAAATCTGGCACTCTGTTTATACAACACTATGCAACGGGTTTGCCTCGTTAAATTTTTATTGCCACAAGGTCGCCACTTTATGGTCAATTCTCAGCTGTTATTGTTCGCCGGCGGAACTTTTTACACTAGCGCCAAACGCCTTATAACGGCGGAGTTACGGTTGACAGCGATTAGCTCATAATTGTTATAGAGCCATAAAACGATTTTTACAACCTCTAAAAGCATAATCTGTTTTGTTTGCTCGATTACTGAAATATATTGATGATAAAGGTGTATTAATGCGACAGTATCTGGCTGAGCGTATTGCCGCTATAAATTTGCGCATGCGACTGTTTTATTTTGCGAATATATCTAAAAAACTGTGCAAATACGACTTGAGAGTAGTTTTAGTGGCAGTGGCGCGTATAAAAAGCGTACGAGTAACGAGTCAGCTGTCTATTGCCAAATTCTATAGTCTCATGTGATAGCGTTGCTGTGTTTTGACTGCTGCGAATTTGGCTATATCGCAGTTTGCAAAATGACCGCAGGGCGTCGGGTAATAAAGCGATTTGCGAGCGTGCCAACAAAACAATGGGCCCCATTCTAAGCTTGTTTTAACAGCTTTCGACACCGTGATTTAAAACCCTTTGACTTATACCTTATTTGTAAACATCTTGTTAGCACAAAGGAACGCAATTTAAAACAAAATAAAAGAATTTGCACAACCCTATTGCCGTGAACTCTTTGTCGTCTCTTTTTGTTTTTTTTATAGAAATGCGGTGAAAGTCGAAAGCTGGACGCTATGCTTAAAAATACTTCGCTTTTTGGATTTTGTTAAATAATATGATAGTTTACTTTGAGTGTCCTTTTTTAAATATTAAAGTTAATTCACTTTGTTTTAAATGATGCCTGTAAATATATTCGTCCCTTTCGGACTTTAAGTCAACCAAGGAGATCTATCACTCAGTACCTCATTTTTATATTTTTTTAAATCTGTATGTGATATCATAAACCTGGCTACAAAAGCATAGATAATGTTGGTACTATTAAAATAGGATTACATTTATTGTGTTTGAATTAATAAGTAGGTACGTTCTAGACACACGGTCGTCATAAAAAAGCTACCGTGTAATGGGCATTATCATCATTATCATTACAGTCCATCACAAATCCACTGCTGAACTTGTGAGGCAGCTTACTCGAAAACTCCTACCTTAATAACTAAATTTCTTATTAACAGTTCTACTATTGACTTGTCCATTGTCTATAGAGAAAGTTTCTATACAATGCTACCTTAAATAAACCCTTTATTCACGTTGTACTTTTATCCTTAGAGAAAAAAGTAGAATTGATTGCCGCTATTGTATGCAGGTTTTTGTTGTTAAAGGTAAAAAGGTAGCTAAAAATTGCAAAATACATTTCAACTTTTAACATTTAGATACATTTAAGCAATTCCGACTTTTTGTGATTGCGTTTCTTTACTACTGTAATATTTTTCTTTATTGCCGTATCAGCATCGTTTGTTGAGAGGGGACAAACGAGCATACCGCTGTCCTTGTCGTAAGTAACCATCGCCATCCATAAGCATCTGCAATACGGGAAGAATCGCAGATGCCTTACCAACCTGAGCCATCTGCATTGATTTGCGTTGCATGTCATACAGGTGGTCACCCCATCTAGTAGACGACTGCCCTACACTTACCGGTACGAAGATACTCGAGAACCTTTCTTTCCCATGTGTAGTTGGCACATTGCCACTTTAGCTTACTGCTTGGTAGGGGTATGTCGGTTACTCTGGTTCTACAGCGAATATCTTCATTTCGTACTCTAAGACGCAGAGAAAATGATATCATTGTCTGGTAGATTTTAATATTAAAATTATACTATATAAAACGTGGCTAAATGTTGTACCAAAGTCTTTTACCTCATTTGTGTGATCGTTAAACATAGGCTTTATAGACTAGAATGATAATTGCACCTGACCGCAGTGTTGAAGACACGATCGGGTAGTTGACACCAAAATCATTCATCTTATATTATGACGTACTATTTTACACATCATAAATATAAGTGGAATTTGTTATTTTTAGTGTTTTTTTTTTTGTTAAATTAGCTTCTTCGTATTTTTAAATATACCTACGATTAAGACCATTATTTAACTATAAAATCTATGACGTCATCGCACTATTCTTATACCAACAACTTGTATCGAAATTGTCGATTTGACAACTACTAAAAATTATTTTATTTTATTAGTGTCAAAAACCCAATTTGTTCCTTCAGTATCTACGCTCAGTATCACTCTTACGCTACTTACTCAATACAAAGTTATTATAAAACAATGCATTCCTCGAATAATGTTTTTTTTTTATGTGACATTGCTTATCAATGACAAATTGTTAGTTTCATGATGATAGTAGTGAGGTAAAATGAATTGCAATGATCCAACCAAGCCATGGAAAATGAATAATTGCAACAAAACGTTACGGAAGGTGTGGATGAAGGCTAAATCGAACTCAACACGTGAGCTTCATATGTCTCAATAAACATAATATGCTATTTTATCAGTTCGTTCACGTTAAAACATTGTAATTTAATCATTATCTTCTAATTTTGAATTTCGAACACCGTCGTGTAGTTTCCAGGAATAAAGGAGGTTGTATGTAGAATATTTATGAGAGAAGTATTCTGATAGAATGCTACAGGGTCTTGAAAATACAATTGACGTGTGATTTTTCTGTTAATGTGATGACAAAAAATTTAAATTATACTAGACATTTTCAAAACTTGCTAACAATATAATACATCAGTTGACCTATTAACTGCTTTTATTATTTGAAATAAGTTACAAACGGAGCAAAAGGAATTAAATCCATGAAGAATTTTTTATAATAATTATTGAACTCTAACCCTATATTAATAATGAAGGTAATAACTTCAGGCTATCTTATCACTCTTAAAATGCATACAAAGTGTCTTGGAAATCATATTGTCAATAATTGAATTGCTTCTGGAATAATGCCATTGGCAGACACATTAATTGAAAATAAACTATCACTTCTATCATTAACGCTACAAAATTGTTGCAAACAATATTAATTTAAAATTGAAGGCGTACGATACAATAAATATTGCAATCTTGTCATAAGCTATCGCCATTTCGATAACTGTAGGTACTAGATTTGTTTCGAAAAGTCTAAAGTCGAGTTATAGTTAAAGATAAACAAGTCTTATTTGTTGTTTATGCTGATATCTTCACTGCATACCTGGGTGGTCCCTTTGTAATGTAAAGTCGTGTGTTAAACTAACGCGAACGAACTGTTAACTTTACGATTGAAGCTCATGTGTCAAGAGGGCTTTATATCTAGATACATAAGACTTAAAACTAAAAGAAAATAAAATTGAAACGATAAATACCATTAAACTCACCGCAGACCACGCGGTCGAAGGGGCTCATCCAATCTGGAAATGGAAAATCTATTATCAATCGTATTGAATGTTCCTTGTTTGGGCACAGTCGCATGCACAACATAGAATAAAATATACAAGCGGGCTCACTAGACATTAAATACTAAACTACGACGTTCACTATTGTAATATACAATTATTATTGTACATAAATGCAAATGTCACGTCAACTTCTATGAAAACTTTGAATTACCTTATACATTTGAAAATATACGCAAACAATTTTACCAAGCAAGCACACACTACCTATTAAGTAAATGATGAAAAATTAAGCATACAAAACAAAGAATTGCAGTTTTATTAATTCAGTGAAAAAATAAAATCCCTACGGGTAAATATTCGTGACCAATAAATTCAACAGAGGTTCAATTTAATGCCACGATACGGACGTAACGATATATGATTTTTTTTAAGATCTTAATATTATTTAAAGTCTAACTTACTTATTTATTTATTTATTCACAAATTGCGTTAAAATTCAGGTATAGGTACTCAATTGCATTCTTTAAAACTTGACAATGGAAAAAGTTAATCACACAAAAAGTATGTTATTACAAAACTTTGGTATATATTTAAAAAAAGTATAAATAATGTAGGTAATTAAAATTTAAAAAATTGTAAAATTTGTTTTACGCATGAAAAAACCCTAAAAAGCAATTCACAAAGATAATATCATTTTACAACTACGCTAGGTATGTATTTTTAAATACTGGTATTATATAAATAAATTTAAATAAAAAGAAAACTGTAAGTAAAATATGTACCTTGTATTTTTTTTTTGTATGTCACTTTTAATTACTACCAAACAATCCATTCATGTGGATGCTTTACTATAGGCAACTATATTTTTCATAATAAATTTCGAAAAAAAAATTAAAATAATCTTTTCAACACATGAAAAGGGAATGAAAGTGAACGCAAGTAAGACGAAAGTTATGGTTTTTGAAAGAGAAGAAAGTAAAACGATATGTGAAATAAGAATAGAAGGGGAGTTGGTAGAGCAAGTAGATGAGTTTGTATATCTGGGATGTGTGTTTAGCAGGGATGGTAGATATGATAAAGATATAGAACGACGAGTGAATGCAGGAAATAGAGTGAATGGGGCTCTACACTCTATTGTGAAAAGTCAGAATGTGTCCAAAAAGGCACGTATGGCAATTCACAATGCTGTGTTAGTACCTACTTTAATGTATGGTAGTGAAAGTTGGGTGTGGCAGAAGAAGCATGAGAGTAGAATAAATGCTGTAGAAATGCGGTCATTAAGGAGTATGTTAGGGATGAAGCTGAATGACAGAGTGAGAAATTGTTTAATAAGAGAAGAGTGTGGTTTGCAAGATGATGTTGTGACCAGGATTAAGAAAGGAATGCTTCGGTGGTTTGGCCATGTAGAAAGAATGAATGAGGAAAGAGTGACAAAGCAAATTTATGTTGCAGAGGTGAACGGCATAGTCGGTAAGGGTCGCCCTAGGCGAAAGTTTATCGAACAAATTGGCGATATATTAAAAATGGGCCAAATCAAGAGTACCTTTAACCGACGAGCGTGTATGCGTAGGTATATGGATGTGGAGGAAGCGAGAGAGGTGTGTCAGGATCGTGCCAAATGGAAGTCCATAATCTCTGCCTACCCCTCTGGGTGACAGGCGTGAGTGTTTATGTTATGTTATGTTTTATGTGTCCACTTAAAACGCAATTTCATTACCATTTTCAAGAAAGATATGTCACACATGCTTCAATAACAGTAATGTAGGTGACCGCAAAATAAGTAACCGAAAATATTATAACCATTAACAAGAAAGTAAGATATCGCTTTCAAAACTCTAAATGCAATTTACAATAAATATACTAGGTCAACTTGCATAATATTGTGTTAATTATGTTGAAGAATATTGTTATATATTAGATAATTATGTTTAAGGATATTTTATAGAGTCACAGACCAACGAACAATTGATGGTATGTAGATGCTGTTCTCTATAGACCTAAGGACGCCCTTGAGGACTAAGATAGAATTCTTCGTTACTAATAAAAGGGTCTCCGGTTCTTCTACACTCACCATACGAAGCACAGTTAAGCTGCTATATTACGCTATACTGTGACTTTGTCATTCTTGCTGCAATCACAATTTAGCTGTAGTGTGGCTCTTAAATTAATTAATTATAATGTATAGTTATTATTAATTATTTACATGACAATAAAATTATGTGTAAGATACTCTGGTTTATTTCGTAAATTTTCTGAAAAGCGTCAACTGAGTATTGTAATTCTACCAATAGTATGCGTATCACTGTTATGCAGTGACACTCCCTCGTTCTGATCTGCCTATATAAAATGATCAAAGATCTGAACGTGGTCGAAACATGCTGCAGTGTATTGCGGTTGAGGCATGAATAGGTCGGCTCTACCGCGAGTGGGCCACGTTTGCACAGAATAATAGTGTAAAATAATTTGCTGCTAAAATACTGCTACGTTGCTTATGGTGAATAAAGAAAACCAGACTTTTTTATAGAATAGGGTGACAGAGTTTCGATTTTTTAATCGATGCAGATGTCTAGGAATTATGCGTGTCAACAGTACTTCTATACAAAATGAGCGACGAATAATCCATTAAAGACATAATATGGACAATGATAATGATAAACGATCGAGATTTGAAAACCAATAAGTATTAATGCACAAGTGTTAACCCCAACTGGGATTCAAACTCAGGACTGGAGAAGTAACGCGGTCTCTCTGACAGTTAGAAAGAAGAAAAAAAAGTAAACCTACTTAATATGAAGAACCAATAAAAAAGAAAAGTAGGCACTTAGTAGTATTTTTACTATTCAATCTCTTTTCAATGCCTTTTAATCTTAAATAATTACAAAAATATTCAATGACGTCCTTTTAATGGTTTTGCAAATGCACATAATACAATAAATGACTGCAGATTCCTGCAGAGCCCTTCCACTTGTGAGAGTGGTACATAAAATAACTGCGTTGCACAAGCTTTGAGTGGGTAAGGACATCATATTTATCACTAATCAACATATCGTTGCTGTAAAAAATACAATTATTATATTGTAATATATATGCTGAATAATATGGTATTATAACTTTATAAAATATGTTGAATTGTTTCATATAATTTATGCTAGTCAGGTCATAATTGCTACGGAATATATATATATATATACTTATATACATTGAGTTATATGTACTACGTACTAGAGAAGCCATTCCAAACAAAAATTGTGTCCTACTCTATGTCTTCGCGCATGCGCGGGAGTAGTAGTCGCGCACGTGAGAAAACTTTAATTTAATATAAAATAAGATATTAATATAAAATAAATATAAGAATTTAATATAAAATATCTTAATTTAATCTAAACAAACATATTTCTAAATAAAATGTAATAATTATTATTTTATGGAATTCACAAATCTTCAATTTACGCAATATTTAGTTTGTACGGATTGCAGTACAGTTCAGTTGAACATAGTCAATGTTCGGAATGGCTTCTCTAGTACGTAGTACATATAACTCAATGCTTATATATATATACATATACTAGCTCGCCAGGCAGACGTTGTTCTGCCCAAAGACGTATTAAAAATATAGACAGGTTACACACTAACATTATTGTATTTTAAAGTGGCGCAGGTAGTACTATATCTACGTACAGTTATTTATTATGACACGGTGCGCTAACAAAAAGAGACAAATGATAGCTATCGTTAGAAAAAGATGAATATACATCATTAGTTGCGTATTGATTGCTGCCGAGCGCTCATTGGCGCGAGCGCGTGACATACCGATATGGAAAATGAACACACTAGCTAGCGTCAAAGTCTACACTAGCGGTTAGTGTTGAAATAATAAAATCAATCATGAACAAAACATCTATATTCAAAATATTAATGAGACGTTTTTCTAGTCTCTAACAGTTGCCGTGTAATTTGTGCACTACCTAAAAACACATGAAGGCATTTTTGTCACGAATAACTAAAGGTTTACGCCCTGTAGCGAAGGTATAGTCGCGACGCGAGAGCGTGCCCGACTGAATGCGAGTCAGGCAATTACCTGACTTTCGTATTGCCATTTTAGAGCGAGTATGACGTATCTATACTTTTAAAACATCTTAGGTTCTGGCCTTTCCAACGACCCTTCCTATAAAAATCCTTAAATTTTGAGGGTCATTTATCGGAATAAAAACTATCAGTTTTTACGTGGTAGAGCCATACTGCAGCTATATTAGTAATATAGTTGTAGCACGAATGGGGTCGGCTCGACCGGGGAAGAACCACGCTCTCACAGAATACCAGCGTCAAATAGCATTTTAACACTGCTGTGTTTCGTATGGTGAGTGTAGAGAACCGGAGACCCTTTTTACTGAAAAACAAGCATTCCATCTTAGTCCTCACGGGTGACAACGCATCTGCGTTTTGATTCGTAAATGTAGATGTCTATGAGCCACAGCAACCACTTACCATCAAGTGGACTGTGTGCTCGTTTGTCACTCGATCCGATCTCTCAAGTTGGAACAAAATTCACACTGTGTTGAGTTTGGTTTAACTTGAGAGATAGGATACTTTTTATCCCGATAAGTGACCTTTTTTTTTTTGCGAATTTAAGGATTTTTTCATAAGAAGGGTCGTCGGAAAGGGCAGAACAACGTCTGCCTGGCCAGCTAGTATATATATATATATATATATATATATATATATATATATATATATATTAGTAGTACTCCTCTATTTGTGTAGGTACTATGAACTACATAACATGTTTCACCAATTTTCGAATTGATTTATAAAGCACCCGATTAAAAAGAAAAAAATATTAATGCGATAAATTCCGTTAAATTAGTTTCACTCAATGCGATTAAATCAGATATAATGTCAAACACATAGAACAAATTTTAGCCATAACGTGCGTTATAAAACGAATAACAGATTCGGATTTCAACCAAAACAATATAACTCAGCTAATTACTAAGCCACTGAGTCATCTGAAAAAAGAAGATATCCAGACGTAAGTCGATTTAGGTATATATCGATATTTTGACTTTGAAAATGACATTTATACATTCATTATCAAATTGATAAAGTACTGCGAAATAATTATTTTGCCTTTAATTAAGGACGTAAGAACTCCGGTTATTCAGCAGCTAATTTAGAACGACTCCACTGCCGATAATATAGGAAACATAAAGTTTTGTAAACGAATGCAATCGTTAATTACCCTTAAATGCATACAAAACTCGATTATTTGTAAGCGATACATCGATATAGCGCATGAATTATTCACTGGGAATGATAACAGCAGTCCTTTGGGACTAAATTCCTAAACGTCTTATTTAAAATGCAGCAACTCTAAAGAGTTTAAGGCTCCTATCTACATCATACGTCACGCGTAGTTCATAATGTTATTATAGCATATCTTTTGATTATTTATTTTCTAAAATGCTTCTTTTGCGCGTTAAATTCAGTTAATTTGAGGGTACAGTGAAAAAAGTATCTATCTACAGGCTGAAAAGCTGTGGTAAATTTCAGAGTACGGGAGTATAAGCTATGATATTATTTTGTAAGCCAAAATAACAAATTAAGGAGACATCGGCTCATAACCGATACTAATACATTTTTACATAATGCAAAGAAACCAAACATCTAACAACAAATCGAGGTTACATGTATACTTAGATGTTTATCCAGTAGTATACAGTTTCCACTTACAATTAGGCGTATTGTGTGGTAGTTTGTCACCCTTACTTAAAAAAAAAAAACAACGACTCCTGCCAAAGTTATATAATCGACAATTTGATAGCTCTGTGACGCAGTTGGCTTAGCATTGAGTTGCATCGCTGAGGGCCGCAGGTTTGAATCCCGTGCGGAACAAGTATTTTTATGGCTTTTATAAATACTTTTTCGGAGTTTGGATGTTTGTTCTTGTGCAATTTATATAAATGTAAACTGCCCCCACGATATTGTAGAAAATCCCATATGAGGTATAGTTGGTAAAATAAATTAAAAAAAACAAACGCATTTCTAAACGAGCCGACCCATTCGTGCTGCATTTACATATGCTGCATGTACATTGTACGCTGCGCCATGACGTTATCACATGATTCGCATACTATTGATTAAGCACATGAGAAATTATTACTGGCATCGAATGTAATACTATGTTGTCACTATCTGCTAACGTATGCTTAAGGATATAAAATAATTAAGAATTATAATACGTGAGTAAGTTTTACGTTCACTAAATAAAATGTGTTAACTTGATAGTAATGTAATTTTGTCATTAAAAGTGAATGTTGTAATTCTTTGACTTGCATGACTTCATAAACCGTAAAATAATTGCGCAAATTTAGAAGATAAAGTGAGGTAAAGTGAGGTTTAATGTGTGTAAGGAATTCACTGAATACTAGGTAAAATAACAGCTCAATGCTGCAGTGTTTGGTATGTTGAGTGTAGAGAAGCGGAGACCCATTTTACTGCAAACGAGACTGGAGAGAGTCTATCGTAGTCCTCAGGAGTAACAACACATTTTGATTCTGATAAATGTAGATGTCTATGGACTACAGCATCTACTTACCATCAGGTGGACTGTGTGTTCGTTTGTCACCCCTATTCTATAAAAAAGAGTCTGCTATTATGATTGCCAGTAAGTATACTTTTGTTTGATTTTTTTTTGCCAAAATTCATTATATTTATTTATATAATTATTCTGACAACTTGGTAATAGGGGCATCCACCCTATGAACTTTAAATTAAATGTACCTACTTCTAAATGAACTCATACATGACATTAAATTTATGTATTTTAAAATTTTCAGTGCAATATCAATTTTTCTTTGATACAGTGAAAAACTGTTTATCTTTAGCATTCAGGGCAAATAAATTCTTTTGTATCCTTGATAACGTTAAAACTTAAAACCTATTTAGAACAATCAGGCTTTTTACTTAATTCGTGTATTATTAATGAAAGATCAATACGAGAAAAGTGTTGTAAGATTTGTCTACGTGTTCGTCATCATGATTATTACAGCCTATCGAAAGATCACTTCTGATGAAAGATCTCTCCCATAGATTGTAAGGCAGGCTGACAACCGCAGATTTTTTTTATTGAGTTGTTAGGTATCAGAAGATGCTTGTTTTATTTCCCTCTGCCGCCACTTGTGACACGCTCGGGTTCAGCACAATATGGGGTAGACTGGGTTTACTCACGTTGGCACATAACGACAACGTGATTCACCCCTGATAATGAGAACAAACAATTTAATGTAAAATGAAACTGACTGAAACATACATTTTTATGTGGAGATAACGTCTTCTAACTACTGTTGCTCTCTATTGTAATGCTTCACTTTTTTTATCTATTCTCATACGTAAACTACGAGAATGACCTTTTTATCATCGTATATAATATTATGATTCATTGCAGTCACAACATAAGAACATATTATTTCTAGCACAAAAGACAAAGCCAAAAATTAATTTTGTGATTAACTTCTTTTTATGGTCTTTTAATCCTTATTACAATTATCAATTGGATAAACGCAACATAGGAATGTGTTTTAGCAGAGTAATTAAAGGCAATCAATAGCATGCAGGGCATTATTGCACGGGTTCCGAGTTTCGATGCAGCGCGATTGGTCGCCGGCGGCCATATTGGCTTAGCGCATGCGTCCCACGCGCGGGCATACATATGACTGGCTGGTTGTGTACCGATTGGGTACGCGCCGCGCTATCTCCCGCCTTTGTTGATTTTGTAGTTCGATTTTAGTACAAAGTTGAAAGCATTTGAGAAGATATACATGAATAATTGAGAAGTATTGTAAAATACCGTCGATCGTTAGTACCTACTAGCAATTAATAAAATGTTTTTGTAGGTAATAGGCAATTTTATTGTTTAATTACAATTAGATAATTTAAATTGTTATCAGCTCGGAGGGCGGGGGGAGTCAAGTTGATATGTAGAGTATGGGAAAGTCTATGTACACCAGCCCCCCCCCCTCCTGGCGACGCTCTTGCCTACATACCTACCTACCTAATTATTAGGTATCCCTAGACGCAGGTGTAGGTATGCTTAAATTGTATTTAAATTCAAAAGTGCAAGCTGAACTTACTTGTACAATTTCGTATCCATCATGTGCTATCAGCCATGAGAAGTAACTAAAATTATATTATTTTGTTCATTTAGGCAACAAAATATTTTACTATGAGATACAGATGGAAGACTGTGGATGTAGTGGAATGAAACTAAAATTAAATAAATTCATTAAATCAGTAAAGTCTTTAATAATGTTTAAAGCGATAATATAATTTACAAAGCGGACATTTATGTACCGTTTATTTCAAATTATAATCTTATACATATTATAATTTTTAACATTAAAGTACTTTCATTTAATCTTGTCAATAAATTTAATCGAACAAAGAGTTGAAAATTGTAATAACGCATTCTGCTACTGGCAACACCAGTCAGCACTGACGTATCCGCCATCTTATTTTCGAACACGTGGTGTCGCAAGCACCTGCCGCCGTATTTTCGTTTCGCTATCATGCGAGACGGATACGCTGCTCTATCGCCCCGGTCATTTTTATAATCTAACATTAGCAACAAATCACGTAAATAGTCGTTTATAAAACAAAAACAAGTCGGTTATTGGCCATTCAAAATAATTTTACTGAGCTACGAGCCCGTTAAGATGGCACATCGCCTTTGATTATGAGGTTCTTTACGTGTCGTGTTATTGACGGCCGACATATGCCAGGAAGGTCGATTCGATGCCGACGCAAAAATGTTTATGATTCACTCGTTGCTATAATGTAGAGAAAATAGTTATTTTTACGAAAATCTTGTCTGTTTACCTTTTAAAGGTTCTGCTGAATTGGAAATTTTAAATTCTTACTCTAAGATCCAACTTTGACGCTGATCCTGGTTGTATCACATAAATGCATCTTCATCATCCTCATCCTCATCCCAATTACCTCATTTCAACTTTTTAAATAGCTCTAGCCCTGTGTCCGATGAAGCTGTAAGAGCTGCATAGGCTAACAGCGTAAACATCACAGAAAATAGACATAAATGCATCATTACCAGCCTCGATTACAGGCGCAGAATAGCCAGCCTCTCAGTATTCTATAGGGTGCATTTCGGAGTGTGCGCAGAAATTACATGCCTTAATTCTTCCCTCCCTTTTCCACCATCGGATAACCAGGTGGTCGGTGGGTCTTCACCCCTTTGTTGTTGATATTACATGCATTCGAACTAATCGTCTTTGGTCGCGTACACTAAAGAAGTGTAATAATCTGCCGTTGTCTATCTTTCCGTCCGATTTCAATCTGTGCGTTTTTAAGGGAAGAGGAATTGGGGTTTTGTTACGCTATGATACTGCTATTTACGATCTAGAGCTTCATCACCACTTACCACCAGGTGGGACTGTAGTCTGCCAATAGCATCATAATCATTATCAAATCATCAAAATATTCTATTAATTATATTATAATAATTATCAAACGAAACATTATGCTAAAACTGCAAAATTTTTAAATTTCCAAATCCGAATCCGAAATAAGCTTTCAATGTGACATTCATTAGTCAACAAAAAAGTAATGAATTATTTAAATAGGTATGTGTTAATTTATTAACAGAATTTCAGCTTAAACATTATAAATATTTATAGTTTAAGTTTGTAAAACATTTTGTTGCTGTGACTTTGAAGTTTAGGTTTAATGTGAAACGGAACTTATTAATTTGTTCTTATTATAATGATGATTTATGAATTTTCAAAGACTACATTTAATATTCTCAAACTAGGTAATTTGCGAATATAATGAAACACTTCTATCGTTTAATATTATACTCGATTTATTTAGTATGTCAAAAGTGGTCTAATGAGGATTTTGAAACGAAGCATTTCGTTGTCCAAAGGGCGGTACCTAATTGAATTTCCTTAATTTCTTTTATTCACAGAACTAATGATTCTTATTGTGTTAATACAAATTATAAAAGTTATAAATGTAATCGATTACGTAACTTTTTTAAATTCATCAAATACTTCAAGTTGCAGCCTATATACGTCCCACTCCTGGGCATGGACACAGCCCTCCTCTCATTTCTGAGAGGGTTTTAGGGCAAGTAAATGTCCGCCGCGCTGTCTCAATACGTGTTGCCATTTATTTAAAATATAAAGAAATGCCATACTGCCGCTCTTCGGCACTAGGTTTACTTTTTGAAGGTATTAAAAATTTGAACATGTTGAAATACAAATAAGTATATTACATTTATATGTTGATTAGTGATGTATTTTTAATAAACCGAACTGTAACTCTCAGCTTTATAATATAGGTTGGCATTATAGTTCCTTGTGAGAATCAAAAGGTGAGGTATTGTTTTGTAAAAAAAGATATATATATTTTACTACGCAAATCGATATAGTCATAAAAATAGATATAGAAAAGAATTCGTTTATTAATAAGATAATTAAATTGTAATCAAAAATAAAATTATACATATTTTTCCAGCAGCGGGTTGTATCTCTACCTATATATAAAAATCAATTGCTGTCCATTAATCTCGCTAAAACGAGAAAACGATTTTAATGTTTTTTTTCTTGTGTGCGTTTGAATGGGTCCAATGGGGATGGTTTTGATTTACTATTGGACCCTGTAGGTGGCGTTGTTGTCGAGATCAACACCAATGTGAAGCCGGGTCGGATCTCTAATTATATAATTATATTAGGTTTGTTTTTTTTCGTATATTATCTATTTTGTAGGTATTACATTTTCTGTCTAAAATGTTGCTTTTTCTGCAGAAAAATATGCACATGGAAGAATTTATATTGTATATTATAATCACATCTTGTAATATAACTAATATAAATGTAAACATGCGTCAGTGTTGGACAATTGCCATTATACTCGTAGCACCGTGCCCTCGCGCTTGTCGCACCACGCCTGAATTCTAGATGCATCTTACGATTCTGGCGTGACAATTTTGACAGACGTACTTAATATATATAAATCTTGATCGGCATTCGTAAACTAAGTCCACAGCTACGATTATTCCAACTGAAGAGTAATAAAATAGCGAAAAAGTACTTGTGCCATTGTATTCAAAGCGCACGAGCTGTTATGTACAGTAATGGGTGTCCGTTTTTGTGTACAAAGTAGACCTCACATGTAAATTATGTGCGGAATGCAGTAGATATGTCAAACAATGAACGGGTCTAGAACACACTTTATGTCCTAGGTCAGTGTTGTTTGGTGATATTTTGCGTCAAATTATAATGATGTCGATGTCACGAGCCTAAAGTTTCTAGTTAAGTAAAGATAAGAATAATTGAAAATAGGATTTAATTATAATATTATCACGAACTTGAAAAAGACCGAATCAATTTTTTTTATAATAAAATAATGTACTGCAGTTTGAACCGAACCGAATTTTACGGCAGCTAGTTACAATGAAAAGGTTACCTAGGTAATAGACATCTGCACAGGACAAGATTATAGTGGACGAGGGTATGCTAAAGCACAAGTGCATTATTTACTCCCTCACTCTCATTGTCCAATGCAACGGCGTCCCGATACGACCGGAGAGAGGTCAGGCAAAGGACTAACAGCTACATGTGTTTACCGAGGCAAGAAGGTGAAACAGTACCAACATCCTGACTCCGCGCTACTACTGAGGATTTCTTGACACAAAAACCCAATAATTGACTGTGGCGCGACCCGGGATTCAAACCTGGTAGAACATGGTTAGCAGTGTCATTTACGACTACTAGATCAACGAGGCTGTCAAGAATCCATTTTTTATAAAATGGAAATGTCAAACCAAAGTACCTACAGCCCACCTGATAGTAACTAACTGTCTTTCCATCCGATTACAATGTCTTCAAGGCTAGAGTGAATATGCATTTGCTAAGTCAGTGCGTTCACCGTCTTAGGCTACATCACCACTTACCAACAGGTGGTGTTAAGCGCTGGCTAAGAATAATAAAAAAAAACTCTAGTCCATGACAAAACGCACACAAATTTAAGTAAAGGGTCTACAGTAGGTGCGTTGTCACCTCTGGGGGCTATAATGGCAGCGTGTAATTTGAGAGCAGCGCACGCACTGTTGTTTGGCGGCAGAAATAGTAAGGAAGGTGGCACATATCCTGTCGGACTCCTAGATAGAAAATTAGTTTGGTACCTAGTAATCCTAGTAAATGTTACATTCTGGATAATATGCTTGTTTTATTGGGGGCCATAGAAGCTTAGGGTACGCGCTACTTGAATTGGTGAGTAAGTTTTATCCGCGCTAGCTGTATTGAAATGTTTAATCAAAATATTAAGCGTTATTTACCACGTGCTCAGCGTTGAAGGAAAATACATAAAACAATAAATAAATATAGATAGAAAACAAGTATGACAGAAAAATTTAATGGCACGTAATGTTTATGTATGTACCTGCCTTGAAGTATTTTATATATAAAATGGCTTCTAAAAGTGACGGCAGAATTTTCTTTGTACACAAGGGGTATTTTATGAAGAAAAAATCCCAATTTACATAATTGTCCAGTAGTGGAACGCAAATAGGTATATAAGCAGTTAAGAGAAATAAAAAAAAAGACATTGGAAATAATCATCATAATGTACGTATATAAAAGTCTTGAGAGTTTCCATATCATATCATATTCGCGTGAACATGTGATACAGTATGGAGCTTTATGAATTGTTGTAACTAAATATTAGATTATAACAATTCCATAGAAATATTCCAAGTTTTATAAGTCGTATAAACAAGGAAATTAGAATAAAATCTGATACTTAGAGGCTACATTACTCGTAATATAACAACGATATCAAAACGGTGAAAGTATGTACAATTTACGTCGTTCATAACTATTCGAGTTGGAGAAACTGTTACCATTTCGCGTAACATATTTATTCCCTCCGGGACGTGTCCTTTGTAGTAATGTACTTCAATTATTATTGCTAAACTCGATTAAATAATACTGTTATTTATATTTTTATAAAAAATAAATCCATTAATGACTGACATTAATGGCGTCTACCTAATTTATGAACGATAATATTAACACGTCTTACAAGCTCATGTTCGAACAATAAACATTTTATTATATTTATTTTAAATAGAATATAAATTTACGTATACTTTATAAAAGATATTTATGTCGTGCTGTGTGATGTAAATCGTCACCTACTAAATAATCTCAAAATATTTCAGAGAAAACGCTTACACCACGAGCTGGAAAATGCTCGCACTATAGACCATACAGACCATAAAAAGAAGTTTACACGGAAGTAAAATTTTGCTGGAAAATAGTTAGACTTAGTTCGTTAATTTTGATGATTTCAATGACATAAAATGTCACTTGTTTATCCTTATTTCTTTTTTTCTTATCATATTTTCACAAATATGATTTAATAAAATTCTTGATGCCTTTTATAAGTCATTCCTAAAACTTATAAGAGGTATCAAGATAAAAAAAGATGTAAAAGGTATACATTTTAAGAAAAGTATAAGAAGAAGTATAAGATACGAGTATAAAAGATATGAAGGTGTAGATGTAATAAAGACCACGGATAATTACGTTAGCTTAATTTATTATGTGGGTCCCTAAATAGTAGATATATGAAAATAAATAAATACAAGTTAATATAAGTATAATAAAGTTCTATTAAAGTTAATGCCAAGCAATTCATTTAATGCCTATGAAATTGTTATGACAATAGCACCCAAAGCTCTGTCATCTTTTTAATAATGTACGAAATCAAATTAATATAACATAAAAAATATGAAATGGATTTATATTGGCAATTTGATTTAACTGTATGTTTATATATAAAGGAAAAGTCTATATAAATTATAAAAAAAAACTACAAAAAATTATTTCGTAAATAAAATAATTCCCCCAATTGAAAATATAGATTAGGTACGTTGTAAAGTAACCGATTGTCCCTTTTATTTATTAAAAACGTCTAATAAGCGTTATATATTACATATCTATATTACCTTTCATATAAAACTTTCATTTTATGTTTTATATGCGTGTAATAGCATATGTAGTAGGTAATTTTAAATATCCCGTTCATACCTTGGTACTAATTGATATAAATTCATTAAACAATTACGTTATTGTTAATAAAGTTAAAAACTTCAATTAATACAGAATAGAATAGAATCACTTTGATTTCATTTAGATTACATGTACCTACCTACCTAACCTATTGAAAGTATTTTTTTATTTTTACCACTGGCTCGGAAAAAACCTTTGTCCTGGGAAGAACCAGCAAGAAACCCAGCGGGGATTTCTTATTACAGCACAATTTACGAGTACAATATAATTTTTATACGATTGTCTAAATATCTAATACGTTTTAATTGTTTAGAAATTAATTAAACCTGTTAACAATTATTATTATTATTATTGCTTAATTTATAATTGAACATCTTAAATCACTTGTCGGTGCACTCACGATTTCATTACTATTATTATATCTGAGGTCATATAAAAACGATAAGTTTTGTAAAAACATTCTCGTTTTTATATTATGATCTTACAATGAGTGAGAACCCGACTTACGTTGATTTGTTTGTGATAATATCCATAAATGATTATAACCATTAGTTGTAAAATTGTAGACAGTTTATTCATACATTTTCAAGCTTTTAAATTTATGTATGTGTGTGTCATGTATTTTCTTTTTTGTCGTTGCATTGCTTTAATTAGCTATACCTTCACGCCTGTTTGTTTTATAAGCTCATTACTATACTTATTTGTACTTTTGAAATGTTTTAAAAGTTTATTTCCCGTATCGGCCGTTGCTACTTGGGCGGAAGAAGCTCATTTCGAAAAGGTAGTAGATTAAAATAATGAAGTTTGAGAAACGAAATATAAAATTTTATCCGACGCGACGCAAACAAAGATTTTCTTTCATTTCGGTAGCAGCGTCAGTTTAAGAAATCGCGAAATAGTTCAGTTATATTTTTTACCGCCGTCGCGTCGGCATGACATACATATCTCGGCCATCTCTTGTTTAACGACTTCACCTGTATGAAAAGAATCGGGCAGGCTACAATTATATTCTTATCTGCTATGTTTTTAATTAAGAATATAAGTAATAAAACAGGCAGTTAAAGCATAATTAGCCACACGTCGACCGAATAATTTTTGTGTTACAACCGGCATCCATTAAACATGAAAATGACTATAAAATTAATAGCTAATGCCAGTTTTATTGCATTTATATTTAACTTTACTTCAATATAGACTGATTTATAACATATTATAAGAGTACCTATAAATAAATAAATATATGTAAATTAATTCCAATTGGTTTTTTTGCGTATTATTGCTCAACTTAACGATTTGATCTATAATGATAGATAAAAATTAATTACTATATTATATAACGTGTATATAAGTAAATACTTATGCTTATTAAGATTAACTTGGGAAACGTTGGAATAGTTGTAATTTTTTTATCAGAAACGGTAATCTTTATTTTATGATTATTTATATTACTTATAATAAAATTATTAGATACAAGTATGTAGTTGTAAATTGCATTTAGTAATTAAGGTACATGTAATTAGGTCTACCTACAAAATCAACTAAGTATATATTATCTAATATAGCTACTAATAATTAATAGCTTATTACATACAACTATCGCGTAATGTAAATAAAAAAATAAAAGCATATCAACCTACTTCTACAGAAATTTATGACATAAAAACTAATGTAGGTATTTAATTGTCTGCAGGAAATAGAAAGAAGCATGCAATGAGATGATCTATTTACCAGTAATAGACATCCACGGGTAGCGCGGTATGTCGGGCAATGGCTGGGCTGAGGGCTGGGCACAGGTTGCTCCCATCGCGTCAACGGAAGCGGCTGAAGCTGCCGAAGCAGCTGACGCCGCCGCCTGGTGGTAGAACTGAGCTGCGGCTGCCATGCTCGCCGAAGCAGCTGAAACCGCCGCGCCACCATTGTGCTGACCCAGGGCGTAGTTCATCATAGGGTCCGCGCCCACCGCAGCCGGATACCGGCAGCTCTTGTCATCGGCCCCGACACCCGCCGAGAACGGCACCGAGCCTCCGAACTGCTGATGGTGTGACACGTACGGGTACATCCTCGCCGGTGCGCCCGGTGACGCCGACGACGACGACGACGACCGCTGCGGGCTCCCGGCCCCTGGTGAGCCAGCGCCCAGCGCCGCCGCTCCCAAGCCTCCTGACAACGACGATGACAGCGACGTCGACAACGACGACGACAGAGATGACGACAGAGAGGCCTCTATAGGCGATGCCCCCGCACCCGCGAATAAGTTCTGGTGATGGAACTGCTGGTGGTACTTTGGGAGCATGCTATCGATGATGAACTTGGAACTCATCGCTCGGCGGCGACGCGGCGCGCGACGTACGCCTCGCGGGAGGATGCGTTTATCGCCGGCGATTCGGATCGATTCGCGCGCGTGCACCTCTACTATGGCCGCGGATCGTTTATGACCCGCGTATGAGGCTCTACGACTCTGAATTCCCCGTCGCGGCAAGCGTTTACCGCTGCCGCGCGCTCCGAGCGAGACGACAAATCAAAGACCTCACGTGGGACTGTGATGGAAGAATCGAAACGCGTCAAGTCAAAAAACTCTCCGTCTCGTTAATTTCTACCTGCGTGGCTTGTATTAGAAAGAGATAAAAGCTATTCGCTAACGAGTTTCCCGCCGGCCATTGTTGGTAATGGCGGCCGCCCCCCGCACCTCCGAGCCCACGGGCGCTACGCCAATAGTACTCCGCTGCAGACATTCGCCACCAATCACAAACCATTCCAGCACTTCTAGCTGTCAAAGTGAACGGCTTTAAGCGAAACGGCGCCAATAATTTTTCCAATATTTTCTTTTGGTTCAAAATTTTTTAAGTTTTTTGTATGAAAACATTTTAAAGGGCATGTTCTTTGGTTAAAATAGGAGCTCGATGAATTTCTTGCCGCCTTTTACGGATTTGCATTTAATTTAATATATATATTCGGAATTTATACATAATACATATATTATGATATCATAATGAAATAAAATATATAAATAAAATTAAGGTGTTAAAATATTTTATTGTAAAGCTAAAATTATTTAGAGATATGAGAATAAACTTATTTTGTTTGGTGACAATATTTGAAAGCAAATATCGTTATTTTTATAATAAACAACGTATCAATAAAAATTAAGATATAATATTTTCTTCATATTTAATTTACCTAGTTACGAGTATTTGTCTGCACAAAATGCGGATATTTAATTTTATAAAGTTTCAAGTTAGATTTAAACTGCATTACGAATAATGTTTTCCCAATAAGCTCTAATACTTGTTTTGGTTCTCCATTACTAAATACATACATTTTATAAGCTGACGTGGAGAAAGCACCTGTAAAATATCTGCAGGCGAACAAGCAAGTGAAAAAATCGAAAAATATTTTGATCTATTTCAAATTCTTGTCTTATTTTGTAGATTCTATTAAAAATAAGGCATCCAAATATTTGTCGAGTAATTCTTATAAGAAACTTTTAAATCATGTACCAATTGTACTCTTAAGAGAGAATTGCACTTAGTTGTTTTATGCCAGCCACGTGGTTGAGCCGGTATCGCTTGTCCTTCTCCAACTTATATGCTTTCTCTTTCACACATTTCATTCATACGCGCGGGTCGTAACCGCAAAAAGCACGTGCGCAATAACAAACTTTACGATCATTTAAATAAAACCGTTTATTGCGTGAGAAGTTTATTTATTTACAGCGGTTTCGATTGTTAGCCACGTTTAGTGCATGGTTTTTATGGGCTCAAGTTGCCTTTTCAGCTTTATCAGGTCGCTAGTACGACGGTGAGGCAGTAGAACATTGCATAAGTATAGGTTTTATGTTGTTATTGTGATGTTTATGCCACAAATGTATAGGGAGCAATGATATGGCCAGTTAGGGTCATTTGTTTTACGATAGGTGCAATTTTTTATATCTTTTTAATTGTTTCGAATTATAAATATTGAAGTTAACGACTATTTACGTCCTTATCTACGGTTTATTATGTAGGAATATGATTTTTATTGCTTTATCACTAAGTAATGGTTGTGGCCATTAAAGTTAACCTTTAACTTTTTTCAGCTATGTAGAACAATAAAACTTTTTAGATAGTATAAACTTTGATTTATTGAGTTCTGTTAGAGCACGAAACTATACGTATGACTTTACTTTTGTCGATCAATGTTTAGTTTGATGTAGAGTTAGTGTATGATTTCTACGATAGAGCCGTATAAAAAATAAAAAATTCTTAATAATTTTTATGTAAGTAAATTACATTAATTCTTCCTGGCTTTACTAATTTCGGATGGTAAAATATTACAGTTATTGTAGAGAAGTTAAATATATAACAAATAGGTAGGTACTAGAGATGTTAAATATCATTAGGTATGCTCTCAATACTTTGTTATACCTACTATAGATATATTTATAAGTGCAGGTAGTTAACTATACTAGTATTTGAATATGCTATGATGAGGCTGTGAAATTTACTCTATCAATGAGCCTACGATCACTTGGTCATCGATATGCCCTCATCGAAAGAACACATCGTCCACTACATTGCTTCGCTGCTGTTAAGCGACTTCTCTTATGCCGTTTCATTATTCTCTTGCACGTAAATGAAGGCCACGTAAAAGTTATCACGGTGTTTAATAAAATTGTCTAATTTTTAAGTAGGTATGACCTAGTCAGCCAACACGCATAGATCCCTATGTACACACCTCTCAAAAATGAGAGGAGGTGTATCCATCAGTGGTAAGTAGGGGCTGTTATTTTTTTAAGAACCTACGACCTAAAAATATTAAGATAATCAAGGAATTTTTTATGCTCTCCTCACTGAGCTATCATGACATTAAATTCCATTTTAACTAAATAATAATTTCTTATTCGGTATTACAAATAAATAAACAATTAAGATACTTAATATTAATTTAACCAACTGAGATAAAATAAACCTACAAAATAAATAAAATAAATTGGGTATATTATTTATATAAAGTGGAAATATTTGTAATATTATAAATCTAATTCGCAATCTTGTTTTTTTAATTGTGCAAAGCACCTAGGCGGGTCTAATAAAAACAGTATCACTGCGACCTGTAAGATCTATTGTGATCGCTGCTATGGCTAAGTATAGTTTACCGCTAAGCCTAGTTAGCCTATATCTTCAATGAATTGAAGGAGTTGCTTAGCTGTGAACAATCACGCTTTTTCTGGCCTACGTACGTAGTTTCCCAGATGAGTGTTACGTTTGCGCATTAAGAGTCTACAAGCAGTTAGCACGCGCAGATATGTCTTTTCCGTTAAGAAACAGAATCAGCACATTCGTTGAGTTACTAAGTCCATTATGGACATGTGCTTTTTTTAGACAAGCGTCCAGTCAGGGCTCTTGCCAGAATACGCGGTTTATTCTTACTTAATCCTAGGGGTTCTGAAATCGTAATCTTGCTCATTTTTACAGGAAAAGAGGTATTCCAAGAGGTGCTCGTTTGTCACCCTATCCTATAAAAAGAATTGTTTCATTTTCCTTTTTTTCTTCTTAGTAGTACCTAATAGTTACCTCTTACAGCATTAAAAGAACGAAATAGGATTATGGATTCTTATACGCCTTTCTATTCCTATATCTCTCACGGCTATTGGTTATTATATCCCATTTATTCATATTTGACAAAGTAAGTATGATAGATGTATTTATATAGGTATTTATATATTTAATTTTTAATACAACGCTTCAATATGCATTTTAATAATTTTCCAAATAGAAGTGGCTTGGAAGACTACCCGATGGTCAGGGCTCTTGCAACTCATAGACACCTCCAACTTCAAACAAAGAAAGCCAAAGACGTGGTGTTACCCTTGATGACTAACACTGTATGCAATTATACTGACTCTCTTACTCTTCATACAAAACAGCACTGCTGCTTTAAGGGACAAATAGACATAATATCAATTCAAAGAGACTGCTATGCTACTAAAAGTGTGATCGCATATTATAGATCATTAACATCAGAGAAGACCATTTCGGCAAAAGAAAGATAATTGAATTCAAAGTGTATTTTCAGGCCACGTGATGATGTAATATGTAGATCTGTCCTAAGATGCCTACAATGAATTTAGAAATTTTGTAAAGAAAACTACAGGTGCACGACTGAGAACACCCTCAAACAGACTGTGATTCACTTAAAAATCTGTAATAATCGCAATTGTTTCAAACAATTGAAAGTTGTCATGAGCTCAGATCGTGATTAAAATCAAATAGGAGAGTATCTTTAACAGCCTAATAGGATTTCTTTGGTAATAAGCATGGATACGAGGTCCATTTGGTCTTAAATTATCCTATTAAGATAACCGTTTGATCTTTAAAAAATTCTGTTGCATATTAATATTTCTGACTGAAATAACGGTGGTTTATTATATTTTTAGGGTAACCTATATACCTTTATACCGCATAATTAACGGTTAAAATAATTTCAAGTGTCCTTCATTCAGCCAGTCAATAAAGCTAATGCGATCTAATAAAATAATAAATGTAGTTTTTTAATGAATTGTAAAACAAAATTTCATCACTATAACTGAATTTACAAAAGTAATATCGTATTACTATACTACTTTGTTCGAAAGTTTTGTACGCCGCAATAAGGTATTCTTATGTCTAAGTGTAGATATATATTATGTTTGAGTAAAGATAGCCTGTGAACGTTTGTAAGATACCGAAGTTTTAAAAATATATAGTGAAAACTACTTTAATAAAACTATATAGTAAATTCTGACGGTCTTTTCCAAAACGTGGTTTATTGATAGTATCAAGCAGAGGCTATCTCGTAGTCTAGCTAAAACTAAAAAACGGCTTGACCAATTTTAATGAAATATTTTGTGTGAGCCGGTAGGTAGCGCTGTTGTCGAGATCCAGAAATCACCCGTGTGAAGCCGGGGCAGATCGTTAATGATTGATAATTCAAACCATTCTATAAAAATCGTTAAAGTTCATTATTTAGTCACTTTGATTCATTACTTGCCAATAAGAATCCATACTAGAAATATCGCTTTAAAGGGATAATGAACAAGATGAACCGGTATGAGAGTTTTAAGTGTTTTAACATCTCAATAACATTAAAAACTTTAAAGGCAAAGCAATCCATACTTTGCTCGTATATATAAAGTTTACGACACAATGTAGTGGTTCGCGTGTACCGCCATATAATCGCATAACACGTAAAATGTAGCCAAATGCGAGTGCAGGCTTTTGAGTAAAGGGACTGGGGTACCATCACACCCTGTTTTATAGGGGATCGATGGTGGATAGCCATCGGGCGAGCCGCAAAGTCTCAGGTGGGTGGGGCGTACGTCCATCGTAAAAGTTCTCGACTCCTGAGAAAATTTACAACTATCGGCCCGCGAGATTTAACGACCAGTTTATAGATCCGACGGTTTTCAATTCGATATAAACTTGTTCGGTCGCAGTGACGCCCATCTGGACGTTCTATTTGACAGCTATTGCGCCTTTGGCAATCGCCGTCTAGCTCTGTTACGATTTGTTTACATTATTTTACACATTTAGTGTGACAGTGCAATGTCATTTTGTAAATTTCAAAATCGTTTTTTGTATCTGTAGGAGGACAGGGGATTTTACAGTGAAAATACGATACTGTCAACGACAATGTTTATTTCTATAATTTTCCAACAAGAAACTTCTTGCTTATATTTTAAAGTTCTTTATTAATTGAGCTAATTCGTAAAAATATTAACAATGAGTAGGTAAACTAAAATTTATTTACTTACCCAAAAGTCAGCATCAAAACCTGGAACAAATAATACTCATCAGTACTTAGTAATACAAAATCTTACTCGTGTTCCGGTAGAACGTGGTGTATATATACCTACTCATAAAAATCCATTACACCAATTTGATTAGTATTAATTTTTTCAAGCGATTAGTTAGAAAAAGAGAAAACACCATCAAGATCTTGTCATACTAAACCTAAAATACATACACGAATCCGCAGCGGGAAGCAGAGAAACCTCTAATATGGGGATTGCCGATTTAGCTATCAATCATTCTTTGCGAAGAGCTAAGAGATAATATTAATTACAAAATACATAGTAAGATTGAAAAACATTTAAATTATATGTTCTATTATCTTTCATTATTTCCAACAATTTAAAAAGGTCTTACAAGACAGTTGGAAATTATTGAATAAGATTTTAGAGTAAAACAAATCAGGAATGCTTCCGATTTTTAGCATTTATTGTACTAACTTTATCCAGCATGCGCTGTTTAATGGTTGCAATGCCTTTTTTGTGACAAGCTTTCGCGGGCGCTCGCACAGCAAGCCACCATAGATTCGTAATAATCGAAAGAACGGTGTCGGAAACTATAAACCACAATCAAATAAATTAATTTTCTAACACCATGGAAGGCGATTAGTTTATAGTATTTTAAATTTCATAATTTCAATATGCCTTCATTGGTAGGCGAAACGAACCCAGACTTACTATATACTAGTTGGTAGGTACGATATTTATTAAGCCATTCCAACAGCGTTCAAGGCGGAGGGTAAGTAGAAAATTTTAATTTCACGTCTAGAGGCGGTCGGGGGCGCGGAAATTTGTGTGGCATAATAAGTGAGATTGTTGCGAAATTTGCTACAAGAAAAAGAAAGAGGGCTCACAACGCACTAGCGTGGTAGTAAACATGGACCTACCGGGAATATACCTATATTAGAAATTTTCATTAATGAATATATTTTCTGTTTTACGCATGATATGGTGATGTACGTTGTACGACGGGAGGATATCAAATCTCCCAAGTAGTTCAAATAAGTTGCTGCAGTTTTGGAATATGGCAAGACTTATGTCTAGCACACTTTTTTGTTATTTGCTTTTTTCAATATACGAAGTCACATGAACTTGTGTAAATCTCACTTGAACACCCCCCCCCCCCCCCTTTCCCACTTAGGTACACATAAACGACTTTTAATTTATACGAACCTAAATATTTTATAATAATATTGTGGTTAACTAATTCAATAGTAACTTTAAATAAATAAACTGATTAGAATACTAACTTGACTTTTTTTACCGGATAAGGGTAACGAGCACACAATCCACCTGATGGTAAGTGCTGTGGCCCATAGACATGTACATCTGTACTCGATTAAGAATCAAAATGCAGATGCGTTGTCACCTGTGAATACTAAGATGGAATACCTCGTTTCCAATAAAAAGGGTCTCCGGTTCTTTAGACTCACCATACGAAACACAGCAGCGTTAAGCTGCTATTTTACGCTGGTATTCTGTGAGAGCGTAGTCCTTCCGCGATCGAGCCGACCCATTCGTGGTACAACTATGCCAGTAATATAGCTGAAGCATGGCTCTACCAAGTATATGTTGCAACTAAATGTGTTTAATTAAAAATAGAAATCTCACACTGAAGTACTAAGTACTAAGTACTGCATAATCTTGGTAACTTATAAGTAGCAACTTATTAATTAATTCATTACAGGTCATCAAAACACAATGCTGAACATAGGACTCCTCATGGGCCTCATCATGGATTAGCTTATAGGGTTAGCCACGGTTTTTATTATTTTCCGAAAAAAAAAACCATATAACTTATGTTCACGCTCTATTCATTACTCGCTATTTGCCTTCCTGTATATGATTGATTGTCAAATTAATGGTTGAAACTAATTATGCACATTCGATACTTTTCTAATCGCTCACCGCACACTTTTTTGTGTAAGAATGTCCACATAACACTAACGGTGGTCGGTGGGCGCACGTGTAAGTGGCAGCTTCAATATTTATGTGCAATTTTTCGAGCTCCGCCCGCCCCGCCGCCCCGACCCGAAGTGCCCTCGATAAAGGATGCAGCACTCGATCTTCCTCGTTCAAGTATGCAAAAATTACCTATAAATGGGTATTGTTATGAATATAGGTACGTTGCAATTATTAATAATCTATCTGCTAATCTTTCTAAAGACTGTGACAGCTTTTATGAAATTTGTTACCTTGTTACAATGAATGTGATCTGAACTTTATTACTGTACGGTTTGAGAAAATATGTTTATTATTTATTTTTTTACTTTGAACTTTCGATCCAATAAAATACGAGAATTTTTTTTTTAAGATGCGCCAGCAAAATTAAATTGATTACTTATCTTTTTTCTAGTTCCCCTAGCCTAAGATGGAAAATAGAAACACATAAATGAGGCGGTAGTCATAGTTACCATTAGGAGAGCCGGGTGCTAGTAAGCCATCTCTTCTATGAAAATATCGCCTATCGTCTACTAATACGTCGTTTGCAACGCGCAGCCAAACCAGACAATACAAACTTACTCACTCCTCCACCAGAAGCCTTGCACCCGAGTTTTTCAAGCGTAAAAGAACAGCATAATGAGCTGTGGTTTTTATAGTGACTGCCGACAACTAGAAAATCTTTTTCCTAGTAACACAGATGAAAACGATACGTATATTGATTCTAAATCAAAGGTCGACGTAAGAGTCTGTGGGTCACCACATTCACTTGCAACCTAGGAGTAGTAGCGGATTAAAAGGTTCCACCACCACTTTTTGTCCCGTGGGTGTAGTAGCTAGCGACTATACGAGAGCTATACATATATACATATATATATATATATATATATATATATATATATATACATACATATATATATATATATATATATATATATATATATATAGACTATATAAAAATACCATCGGCGGCAATTAAATAAACAATTACCATTTTATGTGCTCATTTCTATATCCTGGGCGGTTAAGGGTAACATCGTGAGAAAACCTGCAAGTTAGAGGAACTAAAGAAAAATATTTCGAAGACGTTTGAAGTTCACCAACACGCGATGACGCAGCGTGTCAGATATTTCCTTGCACTAAAACACTCTCAGAAGGTTTAAGCCTAGCTGTGACTACTAGTTACTTGCTACAATGAAAGAGGTAATTCAGCAGTAGACTATTACAGGGCGCTGAAGAAGGAAAGTAGTGTTCACAGCTCTGTAATCAACGTTTTCATTTGTTTTCCGAAATTTAGTGTCTCTGACACTAATCACAACGAACGAACAACGGTGTCACTGACACCGCGACATATTCAACATGGAACTAATCATATAGAGGGGCTAAAACGATTAGGTGACTAAGCATTACCGTGTACCGTGTAAAAATCGAACTCGCGACCGCTAGCATTGCACAATGCTATTATCAATCGAGCCGTGGTATAAGTTCAAATGAAAGAGGCTCGCCGTAAATTACATTGGGTACGCAAGTACCGATGACATTGTTAATTGCAATTTTAAATGCTGATTTACCACCTGCTCGGCGGTGAACAAATCATCGTGAGGAAACCTGTACGTTAAATTGCTAAATTACCCACTCACAGAGAGCCATGCTGCAACTACTTTATAGTTGTAGCATGAATGGGTCGGTTTGACCGGGGAAGTACCACGCTCTTACAGACATAGCGTAAAATAGCAGCTAAATGCTACTATTTTTCGTATGGTGAGTGTGGAACCAAAGACCCCTTTTCACCGGAAACGAAAAGGGGTCTTCGGTTTTTAATTTTTAATCGAAGATAGATGTGGATTTTTATAGGCCAAAGCATTCACATACCATCAGGTATAAGGTGTGTGCGTTTGTCGCCTTAATTCTATATAAAAAAATATTTTCTATAAAATTTCTAAGAAATGTATTTTATATTATTGAGTAAGGTATGAAGATATTAAACCTTCGCCGGCGATGTGTACCCGAAATATTGCGAAAGCGTGTGCTGGTTACCGATTAGAAGGTTATTGATCCTAAGTGTACACAATTGAGCCCCTGTATCGTATAAATAGGCAAGGAACGATGTTGCTTGTATAAGAAACTTCAATAGAAATCTAGTCTGATTTTAGGGTCTAAGTATTTTCAAATTTAAGATAATCGTCTTTAAGTTTTTATTACCTACGTAAAAAATTCTATGGTAGCTAAGGGGCTATATGCTTGCCTTAGTTTCTTTCACTGTTCACGAGTAACTCGGGTTCAAAGCCCGTCGACCTTGTAGAAATTGTTAATTGCAATTTTAAGTGCTCATTAATACCACGTAGTAGTACCTGGCGGTGAAGGAAAGTATCGTGCGGAAATCTGCACGTGTGTGTAGTAAATATATTTCAAAATCATTTAAAAAAAATATATTTCAAGGACATTTGAGGTCCGCCAACAAGCACTAAAACACTCTCAGAAATAACGTGGTAGAGCCATGCTGCAGCTATATTAATAGTATAGTTGTAACACGAATGGATCGGCTCGACCAGGGAAGGACCACGCTCTCACAGAATAACAGCGTAAAATAGCGGCTTAATGCTGCTGTGTTTCGTATGGCGAGTGTAGAAAACCGGAGACCCTTTTACTGGAAAAAAGGCATTCTATCTTAGTCCTCACGGCTAACAACGCATCTGCATTTTAATTTGCAAACGAATATAGATTTAGATGTCTATGGGCCACAGCGACCACTTACGATCAGGTGAACTGTGTGCTCGTTTGACACCCTTATTATATAAAAAAATAAAGGAGGCATGTTACTAGCTTTCATCAGGACTATGAGTTCCGTGAGTAAGAGTTTCCATTGCAAACGAATAAGATGAAATGCCCCACAATATGTAATTACGCTGGCTCTCTATTCCCTTTAGAGCAACACGTAGCAGTGAATGTACTGCGACTTTGCGGCAGACAAAGGTAAGCGGTACCAACACAAATCGACTCTAAGCCAGATAATTTAAAATTAAAAATATTGTACAACCGACTTCAATATAAATTATTAAGAACTAGCTGTTCCCCGCGACTTCGCCCGCGTGCAATTTAGGGTTTTAATTTTGTTGCGCGGAACCCTAATTATTTTTCGAAAATATAAGTAGCCTAAAATACTCCTTATAACATGAGCTATCTACCAGTGAAAGTCCTCAAAATCGGTCAAGCCGTTTCGGAGATTAGCCGGAACAAACAGACAGGCAGACAAAAATTTTAAAAATTGTATTTTTGTTATAGGTACCGTGTATACTTTTATATGGAATTAGTAAAAAGCTGTTATTTTGATATTACAAACAGACACTTTAATTTGATTTATTTGTATAGAAAATTAAAAACTATTGGTCAGACTTTGATCAAATTTATATGGAACCACATAAAAAGCACCAGCTTTCAAATAAAAAAACTATCATCGAAATCGGTTCACCTAGAAAAACGTTAACACACATAAAAAAAAGAAAAACATACAGTCGAATTGAGTACCTCCTCCTTTTTGAGGTGCACTTAACAAATTACTAATACGAGTAGTAACAAGAAATGTCCCTCCAGACTGAATTATGGTCACGGCGGTATATCTTAATGAAGACTAGCTAGGTGTCTATGCAGGATAAGATTATAGTGCATGAGTATGTGCGCAAGCACTCTCACTCTCATATCCTGGTGGGATGGCAATCTGACACGACCAGAACTGCTTGCTGGACGTGCTTTCCAAAACCCGGGAGTGAAACACCACCAACTTTCTGACTTTGGGCTGCTACTGACAATTTCTTGATAGAAAAACCGAATAACTAATTTTGGTCTGGCACGAAGTTCGAACCTGGAACCACGTTTAGCAGTAGCCCTTACGTCAACTAGACCAACGAGCCAGCCGAAAGTATTTTAATGTTATTATACAATTTTTTTTTAATTAATAAATACATATGCATGAATAATTTGTGATACTATCAACCGACATAATTATTCTATAAAATCAAGGGTAAAAAAAACAAAACAAAGGTAGTTGTATAATACCTACTATAACTATCATATCTCAATCTACACTGCGACTGCTCAAGTAATATTATTCAAATAAAAACAATTTCAATTTGTTCCCAAATTGAAACAGAGAGCAGGCGGCGTGTTATTACATTTTGGGCGGAGGTTAGCGGCGGTAGAGCGTGTAAAGTGCCGATAGAGTTCCCTCCCAGCCCTCTCATTGCCTATAACACAAGCTTCGGGCTTTCCTCAAAAGCCTCCGAGAATGCCTCAAATTTAGCGACTTTTCGCTCCCAATACTTTCACGCAACATTTAGACGTACACGACATAGTGTCATTTCTCTGTCCGCTTTTGTAAAGAAATATAGTTATTGATCGCTATGTCCCCGACTCTATAGAGCAGTTTATGTGGAGGGTTAGTCGATACAAATTACTTTATATTGTCAGTAGGTACTACAAGTGTTAAAGAATATGACTGGCGAACAAAACGAATATATTCATTTATATAAATTCTACACCATATTAGTTTATATGTGTTCCACTGGTTAAGTTCAGGGATCAGCGTCCTTGACAGTTAAGTGTGAGAGTCCAGGTTACGAATTTAAATAAAGGCCAATTCATGTTAAAAAAAAGTATTTGTTACAACCTATATACGTCCAATAGCTGGATACAGGTCTCCTTTCATTTCTGAGAGGGTTTTAGGGCAAGGAAATATCCGCCGCGCTGCCCCAATGCGTGTTGGCGAACTTCACGTGTCTTCGAAATATTTTTTTCTTAGTTATCGGACATGTAGGCTTCATTACGATGCCTTAGGTACTTCACCGCCGAGCACGTGGTAAATCAGCATTTACATTTTAGCAGCATTACAATTAACAATTTCATTGGTGCCACCAGGGATCGAACTCGGGTTGCTCGCGTACTGTGAAATTTACAGCGAGCGCTAAGCCCCCTGAACTACCACGCCTCTTTTTTTACGACTGAGAAATTATCGATTTTTGGGTCCCCGGTTCTCAATTTTCATCACCTATTCTATACTTCCATATCTTATCGCATAAGCGTAACAAAGGAACTTCAAAATATTTTTGGGATCATTGTGATTATACATATAATAATAAGAAAAACTGCGTTTGCCAACCCGCTCGCCAAGCGTTACAACTATGGCAATATACCCCCCCCCCCCATGAGAAATGACACTAATAAATGACCCCCAGTCCCCGGCGGCCCCGCTATTCCTGGCTACGGTGGTGACCATGGTAACGGCGGGGCAGGGGGTGCTATGAATCTCCGGTGTAGGTTCAGTTGCCACCTACGACGACTCGACCTGGCAATTTGTAACGCACGCACCCTGAGGACTGACGAGAAGATCCTGAAGCTGGAAGAAGAGATAGACAAATTATGCTGCAATATTATAGGATTATCTGAGGTTCAAAGAGAGGGGGAGGACATGGTAACCCTCGAATCCAGCAACTTGTTCTATCACCGGGAGGGCAACCATCTGTCCCAAGGAGGTGTCGCATTTATCGTCTACAAGTCTCTCGTTAACAAAATTGTAAAGATTGGGAGTATGTGGACAAGGGTTGCGTACCTTATACTCAGAATCACCAAACGGTATTCGCTGAAGGTCATACAGATTTACGCACCAAACTCGGCACATCCCGATGAGGAGATGGAGGAAATGTATAAGGATATATCTAAAGCCATGCATTCCTCCAAAACCCACTATACGGTGTTAATGGGAGTTAAATGGAAATTCGAAATAGGGCAACGGAATCCAAGGGGTTTCAAGTGGGTTTCAAGGGGGTCAAGTTTTCAGTGCCTTGAAGATTACAATACAGTGGATGATATAAATAACAAGCTCGTGGAAACTGTCCACATACAAAAACTCTCCGATCACACTCTTAATCTTATGGCTATTAGACGGGAAATGAAGCTGCTCTTCAGTAGATATGATAGCATACAGACAATTGAACAGACAGATCTCCAAATGCATGCGACGGGACTTACGCAACTTTAATACTGCTCGTATTCAAACAGTGATCGAGCGGAACCAGGGCTCCAAAGTCTTTGCTAGAGATCTGTCTGCCAGAAAGTGCCAACTGTCAAAGCTTAAGACCGAATGTGGCAGCATCGTTTCCGAGACACTGAGATTTTGAGTGAGATTGAGACGTTCTATGGGCAGCTGTACACGTCATCGTTGGAGTCACACGCAAGTGTGAGTAACGATCAAAGAGCATGTCTTATCCGACACTATTCCGATGATATCCCGGACGTCAGTTTGAGCGAGATTAGAATGGCCCTCCAGCACCTTAAAAACGGGAAGTCCCCGGGCGAGTATGGAATTACAGCAGGCTTCTGAAAGCTTTTGGAAAAAACGGTACTTAAAGTCATTCAGAAGCTCTTTAATTCCATACTTCATGGAGGCACTACTCCGGAGGCGTGGAGCAGAAATTTGGTGGTCTTGTTCTTTAAGTAAGGCGGCAACGCTCTCTTAAAGAACTACAGACCGATTTTACCTTCTGAGCTCATTACGAATCGTCTTGCATGCAGACTCGACGACTTCCAGCGTCCCGAACAAGCCGGTTTCCGAAAAGGCTTAAGCACCATAGACCACATACATACCCTTCGGTAAATTGTGTGTTGCAAAAAAGATCGAAGAGTACAATCTGCCACTTTGTCTTGCGTATGTGGACTATGAGAAAGCCTTTGATTTCGTCGAAATTTGGGCGGTGCTGCAGTCCCTCCAGCAGTGCTAAGTGGACTGTCGGTATATCAAAATGCTGAAGTGCTTGTACAGTTGGGCCACGATGGCTATCCGAGTATAGAACCAGAGTACGAAACGAGGTGTAACGTAAAACAGGGTAACGTAATATCCCCGAAACTCTTCACCGCTGCATTGGAAGACGATTTCAAGCTACTGGACTGGAAAGGATACGGTATTAACGTCAATGGCGAGTACATCACTCACCTTCGTTTTGCCGATGATATATCCTTATGGCAGAATCGCTGGAGGACCTAAGCACTATGCTTAATGACCTCAATAGTGTTTCCCAACGGAGAGGTCTTAAAATGAATATGGACAAAACAAAAATCATGTTTAATGTGCATGTCACACTTGTGCCGGTTGTTCTTGGGAGCACTAAGCTCGAAGTTGTTGACGAATATGTTTACCTAGGACAAATAGTCCGACTAGTCTGAGAGGTCAATTGACGGATTCAACTCGGCTGGGCAGCGTTCGGGAGATTACGACACATATTCTTGCTAGACATACCTCAAAACCTCAAAACTAGATGGTTCAACCAGTGCGTGTTGCCAGTGATGACCTATGGATCTGAGACGTGGTCCTTCATTGCTGGTCATATGAGGAAGCTCAAAGTCGCTCAGCAAGCTATGGAGAGAGCTTTACTCGGCGTTTCTCTGCATGATAGACTTAGAAACGACGATATCCGCAGTAGAACTAGAGTAACCGACATAGGCCAAAGAATTCGTATGCTGAAGTAGCAATGGGCCGGTCATATAGCTCGAAGAACCGACGACCGATGTGGAAGAAAGTTTCTCGAGTGGCAGCCTCGTACCGGCAGGCGAAGTGTAGGGTGTCCCCTCGCTAGATCGAGTGACGACCTGGTAAGACATGTAGGAAGTCAATGGATGCAGCTGGCTCAGGACCGTGCTTTGTGGCATTCCTTGGGGGAGACCTATGTTCATCAGTGGACTTGTGAACGGCTGTAATGATGATGATGATAAATGATTCAATCGCCACGGAGTTCTAAAGTTAAATACCTCACAGCGTGAAATACAGGTGAATTAACACTTAGAACCGGAATATAGCAGCAAGCATGAGGCGGTGGTGTGGAGTCCTATCGTCCAGGAAAATTGATTAGACAACATATAAATGTTTCACAGCCTATCGTAGATCTGCTGGACATAGGCCTCCATTTACGTTACCGTTACCGTTACAGCCTATTCCAATCAAATAGGAACATAGGCCATAGGCCTCCCCCATAGATTGCCTCATAGGGTGATATTTGCCAAGTGCAAGCCAAAATTTGCCAAGCCTAAAGTCGCTGTAAATTTCACAATACGCGAGCGACCCGGGTTCGATCTCCGCCCTCACATTGTTCATTTCTAATTTAAGTGCTGATTTACCACGTGCTCGGCGGTGAAGGAAAACATCGTGAGGAAATCTGCATGTCTGAGAAAAAATTATTTCTAAGACATTGGTGCAGCGCGGCGGAAGCTTCCTTGCCCTAAAACCCTTTCAGATGTGAGAGGAGGCCTGTGCCCAGCAGTGGGACGTACGTGATCATTAGTTTAATCATAATTAATAATTAATTTATTATAAGTAATGTGAATACACTAAAGCCCTAAAGAGTTATTACGATTACACAAAACCTTCATGAAAATACTAAATAATTTGACCCTTTACTGTTTGATTCATGTTCATACCTATGTATCTATAAATTTGTTCGCACTGGACCCAAATGAAGTCCATTTATTTTACAGCGTAGACCTTTCTTTTTTGGTACGAATTGAACATTTCTGGAGATACGAGTTACGTTATGCTGTTTTCGAGCGCCCGTAAATAAGTCTAACTAAGTGGAAAGAAAATTATCCTGAGAATGTGAAATATCATGTTGAATATTTTTTATTAATATTTATAACAAAAATAAAATACATATAAATAATAATACTAACAAATAATGAATAACAATGTTAAGTAAAATTTTTAATTCTACGTCGATGAAATGAAAATTAAAGAAACATCTTTTTTATAAGGGATGCTGCGAAAAGGACCAGAGCCATCTGTGTCATAATCATGATACTATATCATCTCTTGATCCTAGACTGTACATTTCTTAAAATCGCTGTAGTGAACGAAACGATTTTACTTAAATTATGTTATTTACAAAATGGGCAAAATGATAATTAATTGACTTATTTTTATCTTGAAAATGTTTGTCTATACTAATAAAAAAGTAAGCTGTTCTCTGTAAATAAAGACATTTTGAAACGATTATAGCGCCATCTCTGGGGTGGTTAACAAACTTCTCCGTCAGTGTATTCACGTAACGGTGCACTGCGTTTGTAAGTGCATGCTGCGCCCTCATGCTAGTTGCGTTTTATCGGAAAAAGTTTACTAGAAAAAAAAAGCAATGCGATTGTGCCGTGCAGTAGCGGCGTAAGTGAATTTACTACCCTATGACATCTCGTGGCTGTCATAAGAGGTGACAGAGGTAAATGACACAGGAGATGAGATTTTCACGTGGTAGAGCCATGCTGCAGCTATATTATTGGTATAGTTGCAGCACGAATGGGTCGGCTCGACCGGGAAAGGACCACGCTCTCACAGAATACCAGCGTAAAATAGCAGCTTAATGCTGCTGTGTTTCGTATGGTGAGTGTAGAGAACCGGAGACCCTTTTTACTGGAAATGAGGCACTACATCTTAGTCCTCATGGGTGACAACGCATCTGCATTTTGATTCGTAATGGAGGATAGATGTAGATGTCTATGGGCCACAGCATCCTTACCACTTACCATCAGGTGGACTCTGTGCTCGTTTGTCACCCATATCCCATAAAAAAAGATGGGCAGCAGCATCTCCTTGATGAGAACTGAAAATAATAAAAAACTGCGGTTGCCAACTGCTCTGCCAAGCGTGGCAGCTATGGCAAAAATCCTCCATATAAGGTAGTTTATGGAGGAAGCCTATGTTTAGCAGTGGACTTTGATAGGCTGAAATAAAAGAATGGTATGATTTGTAACTACGGTTATATTCCCGCCGAAGTTATATTTAAATAGTTTTTACAGCACTTAAATAACATTCCATGTCTTAAATAAAGCCTATATAATAAAGCAAGATCAATTTTTAAAGTTCATAATGCTTGTTTAGTCTCTCGCAATATTCATGCTGTGCGTAGTTTGGCCTATTTTGTAATCACTTTTTAATTGAATAGAATGGCAATGGAAAATACCCAGTCCGGAACACGGTCAAAAGTGTGAGTTATTTGTGGCATTTTCATCAAAGCCGCAAGCAAAAAGTGGCCATTACTAGAAATATCCCTGATATAGGGGCAATATAATTCCAGTAATAGACTTTTTATGGATTTATGATGAAGATGAGAATCTGTAAACAAAACGCAAGAAAAAAAATATAGAAGTCTATTGATTTTTTAAGACTCTTTATACATGCCATTGTTTCATAGAACTTAGCTATATGTTTTTTTTTGATAGTATACTATAATGATAATTACCTATTGACTGCTTTGTTGGTCTAGAGACCGTAAATGTCGTTCAAATCCCGGGATGAGCCAAAGAAAATGGATTTTTCTGTCAAGAAAATCTCAGTAGCAGCTCAAAGACAAAACACTAGAAGCCGGTGGTGTCGGATTGCCGTCCCATCGGACTATGAGAGTGAGGGAATAAAGAGTGTACCTGTGCTAGCCCATACAGAATAGAATAGAATGATTATTATTCAATATTGATTATTACATAATACTTATTGAAAGTCATTTTTTTATTTACCACTGGTTCGGAAAATACCTCTGTCCTTGAAAGAACCAGCAAGAAACTCAGCGGGACTTTTTTTTAAACATAATTTCACTTAACAATAATTTTGTTTATATAATTTTAAATGAATTTTCATAGAACCAGCATGGTGGCGATTACCTTATTCCCAGAGGTTATTTTCATTCATGTATTCCTTGATATTATAATAACCCTTTTTGTACAGTTTTTCTTTAATAAAACTTTTAAACTTGTTTATTGACAAACTTTGAACATGTTCTGGGATTTTGTTGTAAAAGCATATACATTGCCCCATAAATGAATTACTAATTCTGTAGAGTCTAATAATTGGCACTACAAGCCTATGTTTGTTCCTAGTGTTTAAGGTATGCACATTCTTATTCTTATTAAAGCTATTTATGTTTTTATGTACATACATTACATTTTCATAAATATATTGCGATGCCAAAGTTAATATGTTTATTTATTTAAATTTTCCTCTGAGGGTTTACACTCGGTCAATATAGGTAATCCTGTTCTGCGCAGATGGCTATTTTCGTTGAGACGGGCCGATGTGACCGAAATTCAGTCTGGTGGTTATTATTGTTTTACCATCATCTATCGAAAGCCATTAGATTTTTCTGACATTTTCCATAATTGCCTCTTACAGAACTTAGGTAATATGATGATGGATTTTTTTACACCATCACCGTAAGACAAATTGCCGTACTGCAATTTGTTGCAATGATCAGTTTATGTTAAAATATTTTAAAGCATAGTAATGTTCGACCCTTGCGTCTTCGGCGCTGAGGGTCACGGTTTTAATTCCAACTATGTAAATAATTGGTATGGCCTACAAAAAGTCTGACCTGTACTATTGATGTATTTAAAGGCCTAGACGATACTTATATCGTCTTATCTTAATAAATTTTGATAAATTCTTAGTGGGGCAAAAAATTTATTTATTAATAAATAAATTGTTTTAGGATCGATGTCTTTTGTTTTTGTTTTTATTTGGCTTTTTTGTAATCATAATCATTTATCCTCCTTTCGCAAAATATCCTAAGTTGTTATGAGAATAAGGATGAGGTAGTGGTTGAAGTAAGTTACTGAAAAAAAATTATGATCAAAAAATAGGAAATATGGCCCTTTTTTGCGAGGATTCTAGTCTGAATCCAAGCTAGCAACAGACAAGCTGCTAATTCTTCTTCTAAGGCTTGAAATAACGAGTATTTTCTGTGATTTCTATTTAGTTTGAAACATATCGCTTTTATGGAACCGGAGTTTCACATATGACTTCAGGGAGGATTCTGGCTTCAAGAATAATAATAATAGAATAACTCCAGCAATTCTACATCTTTCTCTGGGAACAATGTGTCAAGATTTTGTGTACTAATTCAAAGGGCGCTTAATAGTCAGATACTGAAGTAAGTATTTATTGTTTATTTTTATCTAATTGATTCTGGTATTCTGGTAACTAGGTAGTTAACGGCGAGCTGTGAAATTTATGGCGAGCGCGTAGCCCCTAAGCCGTGGTAACTCAGGTGCTAAGCGCTCGCTGTAAATTTCACAATACGCAAGCAACCCGGGTTCAAACCCCGCCGGCACCAATGAAATTTGTTAATTGCAATTTTATGTGCTGATTTCCTAAGTGCTCGAAAAACATCGTGCGGAAACCTGCGTGTCAGAAAAATAGACAAAAAATATTTTGAAAACATGTGAAGTTCGCCAAAACGCAATGACACGCGCGGCGGACACTTCCTGCCCTAAAACCCTCTTGGAAATGAGAGGAGACCTGCGCCTAGCTGTTGGACGTATATAGGCTGTAACTTTACAGTAGGTATTGATATCTAATCGACCAAAATAAATAAATAAATTATCAAATAAAATATAAAAATTGTTTTTCTAAAAGAAGTCAAGGAATCCTTTGAATAAACACTTTTTGAAAGGATTTGCTTAGAAATGTAATAAACTGATAATGTAGGTATCTTTGTAAAGTGTTAAGATATGAAAATTTTATACCGCTTAGGGGGATGAAAATGGATCATTGAATGAGAGGAGGTCTTATGTAACATCAATGGAGACGTCAGCTTTCGTATGGATATTAATGCACGCTAGCGTTGTTTATTGAACATTAAACTTTCCGGTATGAAAAAACACTCTTAAGTGTATTAGGGAAAGTGACAAACTTTGTGAGATCGTTATGCGTGAGATTTATTGTTTGAAGTTATTGCATTATGTTGCTATTACCAACGTCATTGAGTGTTCCACCCATCCATACATTATAGACTATCAAACTTCCACTTCTGAATATAACCTTCCCCTACAGATTGCCTAATGGTTGCCAAACTCAGCCAGCGAATTGACAACCCCAGTATTTTATTATCTTGAGTTGTTGTCAGGAAGATGCTGCTACCTATCTCCTATTTTATTTCCACCTGACGTCTGTTATGATATCCACGAGGGATATGGCTTACGCCGTCACTACACGTCAATCTAGTTTCATTATAGAACACTTTCAAGGCTGACATAATAATAGAATTTTTAAGTGAACTCACGCCGTCAGGATGGTTTTCGGTCCACCACCGTGCGATTTTCCAGTAGTTTTCTGACTCATACGGCTGTCTCGTACAATCTGCTATTAACAGTGATCTGGACTGATATGACTGTGGGCGCCTTCAAGAAAAGATTCCGACCCTAAAGGCTAACATCGCAACTGCTATACCTCTGATAATGTGGTTGTCCACAGGTGGTTTCTCACTATCAGATGAGCCACATGCTCGTTTGTCCCTTATTCTATTGTCTGCAAAAATTTCTTAACTTCTGATAGATGGAGAATAACCCATCACGTAAGTTCCCATAGTTGCTGTTAGGTAGCAATATAACCATTTTGTGTATGTACATAGCGTCATAGCGTCACGCCAGTTATTCTCGGGGTAGGCAGTACTCGGCCACATTTAGCAAAATAATATGGGTTGGCTTGGTTGGCCACCCACAGTGAACAAAGAAGAACCCATTTGGCTAGCCCAAGGTGGCCGCTCCGAGTGGGCTCTCCAAGCCCGCTCCGGATATGTTTTGAGGGACTGTTGGGGGAGAGGTGATCTTTAATCCTTTCCGTCGCAGCCGACTTGGAGTTGCGGGACAAGAGGAGTATTGGAATGACGATGCGCCACATGCTCTATCCCCCGCAATTTAGGTGGGGCCACACCATTGTTGTGATGGTGGTCGGGCAGCGGCGTCAGAGGACTTTCGGGTATTGCGAGGTGTCACTCTCCCTCCCTACTAACCAAGGTTCGGTCGCTGAGGCACAAACCACATCCGCCGCCAGCGGAGAGGAGCATCTGTCGTAAGCACTAGTCTTTCTGACCCCAGGGTGAGTGAGGATGGCTGGTGTTTACGAGTTTGACTTTCCTGGTCCCATGGTCTTCGCGTTTCGGACTGGGGGGGGGGGGGCTGCCCCAATGGGCAGTTGGATTTAGAGATCGCGAAGGAAGGTGCCTCTAATATTTTGGCTCGCAGGAGTTGTCTTCTTCCGATGAGGCGCTGTCATTTGGTAGCCATCGGTGACACCGCGGATATGTGCGAAAGCGTTCCCGTGGCCCTGCCAATATGCGCCGAAGGTAGAACACCATGGGGTATTAGTCGGTGCGAGTCCGACATTACCCGTCATTGCCCCTGCGTAGCGGGTATGCGTAGGCATTTCCCCATGTAAAAAAGGCTTATCGCCTTCATGATAAGGCAACATCCCATTGTTGGTTATTAGATGCATGCTTTATCGTTTAAGTTCGACATAAAAATTGAACCCACAAGTTTCACGTGATCACAAGACGTCGGGCACAACAATCATCAATCCATGTACCAAGCGTGAAATAAATGCTCTCCAATGGGGAAGGCCAATGTCCAATAGTGGACTTTTACGGAGCGATACAAAAATAAAAAAGGATTCATATTGAAACCTTAGTTTTTGGGTTGGGGCCATAATATCTAAACAACTGCACAAAGTAAAGAAAGTATTTTATATATAAAAAAGTTACGTGTCACATTGTGTGTCCGCGATGAACTCCGAAAGCACTCAACCGATTTTAATTAAATTTTGTAAATGTGTATTGATTGCTTCAACTTGAGAGATTTTTAATTCCAAATTTTTTATTGCGAACTAGCTGTTCCCCGCGACTTCGCCCGCGTGTTATTTGGGGTTTTAATTTTTTTGCGCGGAACCCTAATAATTTTCTAAAATAAAAGTAGCCTAAGTTATTTCTTGTGGCATCAGCTATCTGCCAGTGAAAATCCCGTCAAAATCGGTCCAGCCGTTTCGGAGATTAGCCGGAACAAACAGACAGACAGACGGACAGACAGACAGACAAAAATTTTAAAAATTGTATTTTTGTTATTAGTACCGTATATACATTTAGTAAAAACCTGTAATATTGACATTACAAATAGACACATCAATTTTATTTATTTGTATAGATTTAAAGATTTCTAAAAGGACAACGGGTCGTCGGAAAGGGCAGAACAAAGTCTGCATGGCCAACTAGTAATATATAAATTGTGTACTAGAACTAACGTCATCGCTCCCAGATATCCTTCGTTGTTGTCAGATAATCTGAGCCTTAATTCGTATTAGCTGGATCAACGTTAAACTTAAACGAAAAAAGTGTATCCAGAGCTGTTTTTCGCACCTACCCCCGCCCATATACTTTGACGCGGGGCGTGAAGCCACCACATCGAGCAAAGGCTACGCCGCTCATATCGCACATTTTCTAAATAATGAATCCATCCGCACGTTCTCCGTTGATTTACAACCGCACACAAAACCGCTATAAGACTCCGTAATGACACCTACCGCAGCCACTTTATTTTTGGACCTTATACAATTTTTTTTCACACGCGACTATTTAGAATTTTTATCACGTAAATTTCCTGCTCGAAAGGGAAACCCCTATTGTCATTCTCAGCACACCGGCTGTTTCCTCGCAAACACGTGTTCGGTGTTTATATATATATTATAGTATATAAATGCTGAAGTTATTTCAGTCACGCAATTTCGGTTCGGTGAGTTTTGAATTTTCGGTGTCGGCAGAGGTAGGAGCGAAGCGATTTGAAGCCAACAATGGCTCAATTAAAAGCAATTTATTGCGTATTGACACGAACTAATGTCTATAATTAGCGGATTTATGACCGTATATGTGTTTACCTCAGGGGCCCATTATTGGCAAAACACTGTTTAAATTGTATTAATACTTACTACGTGGCTCAATTTAAACCGCGTTAAGTGATTTACTAATTTTACCGATAAATTTAAACTTTGGTTCAGGGCGGCGTGAGAAAATCAAAAAACTATTTCGCCACGGCTATTGTAACAGTCAATTTGACATACGTATTTTGAAAAGTCGGCGATAAAAATTTATATTACAAAAACATATGGGAAGGTACTAGTATCCTAAAATATCCTAGTTTTGTAATCAATGCATCAATTCGTTTGTGTCACACAAATGTACTTACAAGTTTTAATTAAGATTACTTATATTAAATTTTAATATTTTACAATTTAGTATATAAAAAATATTAACGAACCATCTCAACTGGTAAAGAAAATTTTTATTTTATTTTTAAATTAAAGTGATAAACAAATATACAGTCCACCTGATGGTATGTGGCTATTGTAGCCCATGGACACCTGCAACTAAGTTCAAACAAAGGATGCTTTGTTTTCAAAGAACTAAAATAGCATGCCTTAGCCTGTAATTACACTGGGTCTCTATATCCTGCAGACCTGAACACAGTAGTGCACGCACTGCTGTCGGCGGCAGAAAGCGGTAGGAGAGTGGTACCTACACAGACGGACAAAACAGTGAGCCTAAGAGCGTTCGACAGGGCATGCGTTCGTCTTATAAGACCACACATGCTCTTCTATTACTGGGTTCTAAGTGTTGACGTTCAAAATGTATGGCAAGAGTTTCGACACTTTCCACCGAGGCCTCAGACCAAACAATTCTGTGTTCCATGCCTCAGACTAAAGCCAGAGCTTTCGGCGGGGATTCGGTACACATTTTTAGTGTCTTTTTTGCCATAATTTAAAACAAGAGAGTCTGTTTGTTATGCGCACCGAACGCTCCGCCCCGCTTCACGCCGATACTGAATTTCTGCATGCGTCATTTACTGCAAACCAACCTGTCAACCGTATAGACTTACATTGATATGTTGTAGTTGCTACGTAAATACCAGTTAAAATTAAGGTTCCGTGTTTTTGTCTCTATTCACGTTTTGACCATATTTATTATTTAGCTAACATCTAAAATAAAATGTGATAGAAAACATAGCATAACCTCCTCCCAAATGTGAGAAGTAGGTACCTTTTTCTTTAATTAAGCGTTATTCTACAGTGAGTGCGTATGTGACCTGGACCGTCATCACTTCTGCTTACCAATCCAGTAATACGAAGTTGAAGGCACCAGAGTCAATGACATATCCTTTGACTCTCGTACTTTATTATTTGTTTTCTCTTTGCTTCGCTCTAAACTACAAAATTATCTTAACCGATTTAAAATTAAATGTTCGACACTATGAAATCATGAATATTAAGTGAAAAAAATTAGTTATAAAGAGGTTTATTAACATAAACGAAGTGTAAGATGGTGTGTATAGATAAAATTAAGTTCTGATAAAAATATTTTATGGAAAACATCGCGCTTTATTAAATCTAAATATCGTTGAACTGACTTCATCTACCGTTATTTATATATAAGCGTGAATAATTCTCGTCTCATAATTTATAGTTCATAATTTTAAGTTATATTCATCTGGTATATGCCAACAAACTGACTGATTAGTATTATTCGAAAACTAGACTTGCACTTCTCTTTTATAAACGAAATACCTACTAAATTGCTATAGTTCAGCTAGGATGCTAGGTACCTAGTTGGAAAGTTAAGAAAAGTGCCAGCCTGTCTGTTTTTCGCCTACAACTTTTTTACGCCACATGCATACCAACATTTTATTATATTAAATCCGATCATTAGTGATCAATAAGTGAGCAAGAGTACAAGCACGAGTTACGTAACACTATCACAAGTCCACTGCTGAACATAGGCCTCCCCCAAGGAATGCCACAAAGTTACGTAACATTTTACACTATTTCTCATATAGCATGAAATTATAGAATAAAGCATAAAATGTGCTATATTTAACTCTATTAAGTGTATCATTTTAATATCTCATACCGTTCAATCAATCTATCAATCTTCTTCATCTATTCATATAAATTAAATTGAAGTCCCGTTTGTTATATCGACATAAGTATTGAGCTAAAGGGGGTTATTTGTAATTTACAAACATGATTAACCATTTGTAAAGATTTAGTTTGTCTGCATGTCTGTCCGAGCTTATCTTCGAAATGCACCTTCATGAACAGAATGAGAGGAATTCTAGAAGTGATCTAAGCTATATTTTATTCGAAGAACTTGGGTTTTTTGGGCCATATAGCTCGATGAACCGACAACCGATGGGGAAAAAAGGTTCTCGAGTGGCGGCCTCGTACCGGCTGACGAAGTGTAGGGCGTCCCCCCACTAAATGGAGTGACGACCTGATAAGATATGCAGGAAGTCGACGGATGCAGGTGGCTCAGGACCGTGCTTTGTGGCATTCTTTGGGGGAGGCCTATGTTCAGCAGTGAACTTGTGAAGGGCTGTAATAATGATGATGATGATAAATATTACCTACGTTTATCTTTGTAACAATTAACACATAATAAATAATAGTTATTCGTAGGTACTTAAAGGAATATTTTTGAAACTGCAAAATGTGATTTTTAATTTTATATTCGTATATCTTAACAATCAGTGTATAGTAACACATATTTTATAATGCACTATTGCACGATTACATATTAAGATTAAGTAAGGCTTTAATAGAAAATTTAGGTTTCTTAGCTTAGGATTGAATTAAAAATATAGCTATAAAACTACCGTCATTATCGTTTTGTTGACATTCGTTATTTACCGGCAAAACTGAAATCGATTAAATATCGTTTCTTCTCCGGTTTTAGCACAACTGACATGAATAATCAATAATCCTTTAATGACATTGCAATATATCTTTTATGTATTAAATTTAATTAAATGCAACTGTGGTTAATACCTATATAAAGAATATCCCAGCGGCTCGAAGAGTCGTTACTTCAAGAATTTATAATTAAACGCGTATCTTTCGATAAGGAAACCTATTTTAGTGCATGTAAAGGGAATAGATTATATTTTTACTCGTTGTGAATATCTAGTCTATACACTAGAAAATTAGGTTCCTTTTTCTTTGATACGTAGCCAAAGAAAATAATTTTAGTTTTTTTTTTTCGTTAATATATTCTTATCGAGGTCACATCACCGGATGTGGTCAACGCATAGCAATTTGTAAGAGTAATTCTAAGGTCGACAAACGTTGTAATTATTGCTGTCATTAACTTTAAATTGTTTAAAAAAAATATTGGTTAGTATAAGCACAACAGGTTTGAAGGTCCTTCTTACAAAGTGCTGGTATGGGCGAGAGATAGTGTTTTTAATGCAAATAGTATATACGTGGTAGAGTCTACTATATTATACTATCTATATTACTGGTATAGTTGTAGCAAAAATGGATCAGCGCAACCGGGGAAGGACCACGCTCTCACAGAATACAAGCGTATCACACATAGCAGCTTAACATTGCTGTGTTTCGTATGGTGAGTGTAGAGAACCGAAGACCCTTTTTACTGGCATCGAGGCTTTCCATGTTAGTCCTCGCAGGTGACAACGCATCTGCATTTTGATTCGTAACTGAGGATAGATGTAGATGACTATGGGTCACAGCAAACACTTGTGCACTGTGTGCAAGTATTTAATTTGAAAAATTCAAAGTTACGGAGACTAGAGTCATCATCGTTACCATCATTACAGCCTTTCACAAGTCCTTTGCTAAACATAGACTTTCCTCAAGATATACCACACCTTCCAGCATATAAATATGTACCTATATAGGTATATGCAAGTTTTTAAACTAGTTCAGCAATGAATGCTATTTTAATGTTTTACGATTAAAACTTCTTGTGCAGTATAAATAGGCATATTCTTAACTGATATAATAAAATTTATAGGAAACAAAGTTTATTATTTTTAGATTAATAGTACTGATCCTTCGGACTATGTCTAATGTACTAACTTATTTTCTTAGCCGTTCGCAGTACTGGTGGACTATTTAACTACCGTCTTTTGCATAAATGTAAATTATACTTAAAACTAAACGTAAGCAGTTTAAAAATCAAATTGTTAGTAATTATTTGTTGCATCGCTAGGGTAAAAGTAACACTAGGTGTAAAGTGTGTATAAAGTAAATAATAATTTTCTCCGCGAAGTACTGTATGTTGTAACTACAAACAAAGTTGGTAAAAGATACCCGAGGTACCAGGTACGTGTACGTGTTCATAAATTTCCTGAAAGAAATCAAGCCTGAGAAACTTTATTTAATTAATGTTCCTTGATATTTTCTTTTTGATTTAAACCTAAATATTTTACCACGCTAAATAATAAAGGTATTCACACACTACATCTATCAAAAATATATTTTATACAACCCTATATTTAAAAAGTAGATAAAGAAGTAATAACAGTTTTTTTAATTATTATTATCGCTTGTAAATTATGATGTTCTACAAGTTTTTGATACCATATCATAAATTATACGGCACTAGTAAAATCTTAATAATCACAATTTTTCTACCGGTTCACTATTTCGTCTTTTTGAACTGGTAGTAGATTTTAACTTTTATTGAGCCTAAAATAAGCCTAAGCTGAAATAAGCCTAAACTGAAATATTTTTCAATAGCGTGATGGCGTTACAGAATCAATTACCCCTTTTTGTCCTGCGAATCTCGTAAAACCATTGATATATTAAAAGGAAAAGCCTCCCTTTTAATATATTTAATATAGAATATTTTATATGATCTACCGATAGATGGCGGTATAAACATCTCGTATACCTACTAACTTAAATACACGAGGTGTTTATTAATAAATATTTATAAAGTTTTGAATGAAAATTAAAGGCGACTACAAAGAAATAAAAAAAAAATTATGTGGAGCATACTAGCTTCAGAAGTCGAGGCTAAGACTTTAGAAGCTTTTATGAGAAAATTATTTTGTTATCTTCAGTTATTTGATGTCGGCATTTAATATTTATTGAAACTGACCCTATTGAGTGGACTAAGAAATGTCACAAACTAAGCAGCCCAAGTCTCTTTTTTCCATCCTTAGGGGCGGATGTTTGTCTTTAATTTTGTATGATATCATCCCTGAAGTACAACCTATTTAAAGAAAAAATTATCATAAATCGGTTCACAATAATTAATAAAAATTTCCTGTAACATACGTACAAAGAAAGAACATACAATCGCTTTATAAACCTCTTTGTGTTTTGTCAGTCAAAAGAATATCAGCATCAATGTTGTGAGACATTTGGTTCTATGATGGTAAAAAAGAATGCCGTGGATTGATGAAAACCCACTAACAACTAATTCAATCGGAATAAGTAGCTTTATGCAAAAAGCATAAAGAAACTAGTAGTTTTCTTTACAATCAATTTAAATATAATTAACCTTGCAGAATTGCTTGGCAGTGGCCTCATGCATTTTTACGATCGTTACAACTTGCCATATAATTATTAATAGATAAATTATTACCAACAATGTTAGAAGTAATCCATAGCTATATAGCTGTATAAACCACTTATTCATAGGAACAAACGCTTTGTCATAATGTTAATTAATCAAAACACGATATTCAAACTTTTTATATGAAAAGGGGCAAACAGGCTTATGACTCACTTGATGGTGCGTGACCACTGCTCCCATAGACCCTGTTTTAAACAGATACTTTATAAAAATGACCATGTAGTAGCGGTGTAAGAATATCCACTACCTAATGACGTCCCGTGGGTTTCATAAGAGGCAACATAAAAAACATACCAGGGGAATCGACAGCAGTCTTTCTAATAACTAAGCAACTAAGTTGGCTAATGTGGCAACTATGGCAAGCCTTCCCCTTATAAGGTAATCTATATATTATATATTATAATTTATCTATATACTGCAGTGGGCTTTGAGAGACTGTAATGAATTAATGAATGAATTTCATAATTATTGGTCATGTGCTTTCCCCAAGTTGATATCATTGGTCGATGACTAAGCGTGACTAAGCATGCCCTCTTTCCGACATTCTCAAGATTCATATGTTTCACAGAGCAATTGCCTTTTCTTAGAAACGTGAGGTTAGTTGATAATAATCGACTTCGACAAAAACAGAAAATTGTAAGTATAAGGTCGGGGAAAAAGTTTCTTCGTATTTTATATACAAATTAAAGACATTTTTTATTCAAAGTTAAATTACATTTAATTATAATATATATGTGCCATTTTGTTCGATAACTTGTTACCATCTTGTGACATAACCCCTTTGCTATAAAAATCTTGGGATTTTTGATTAAAAAAAATAGGACAAGTAGTTTTGACAGTCCTTTTTTGATGTTAGCTTAACAGTAGCCAAAAAATTCTGAAGAGACCGAAATAGGTGAAAATCTGAGAGTGCAAGGTCAGGACTGTGTATGTATGTATGGTGGATGTATTAAAACTTCCCAACCAAGCTCTCTAAATTTTGTTGAGTGGTGTGTTAAAGATGTTTTTGGTCTGGTGTTATCATGGTAAAAGACCACTCCTTTTCTGTTGATCAATTCCGACCATTTTTTCTCAATTGTTGATGATGACTTTGCCCAGCGGTGAAAGCTCACGATAAACGGTGCCCTTCCAATCCCACTATACATACACACAGTATCACATCATTGGGTATTAATCCGGGTTTCGCTACAGTCTGTGAAACTTGACTATCCTTTGACTATGATTTTTTTCGCACGTTCTCGTCGTAGATATCTACTTTTCATCTCCAGTCAACAATCTTTACAAAGATGGTTCGATTTCATTAAGTTTCAATAGTGAATCGCAAATGAGTGCGCGATTTACTAGGTTTCTTTCAGTGAGCTCATGTGGTACCCAAATATCAAGCTATTTTGTATAGCCAGACTTTTTCAAATGGGCCAAAACCATTTTATGATCAATACTCAATTCTTCGGCTATGTTGGAACTACTAACATGTTGATCTTGCTTCACTTTTTCAAAAATTACATTGACTTTGTCCGTATGAGAGCGACTAGACTGAGCTGCATCTTTGAGATCAAAATTTCCGGAGTGAAAACGCTTAACCAACTTTGTGCTACTCTTACTGACACTGCATTAGGTTTATAAATGTAACAAATTTTTCGAATTTTCGAGAAGAGTCGAATTTTGTCCTTTTTTGTAATAAAACTTCAGAACGTATCTAATTTTTTCATCAGATTCACTCATTTTGGCGGACAGAAAAATAATTGAAAAATAGCGGGAAAGTGTTTTTTACTTTTTTCTTAATGGCCTATATGTATTGATATTAAAACCTACAATACAAACACACAAATACATAAATATACAAAAAGTATAACCAAAGAGATTATTCTTGAATTTTATACAAACAAAATACGAAGACTCTTTTTCCTTGACCTATTATTATAAATTTTCATACGCAAGCCAACATAAAAACTATCATATCATATATTTTGTTAAATACTTTAAAATGAAAATTACCGGTAATTTTTTTTTTTATAGGATAAGGTTGAAAAACGAGCACACAGCCCACCCGATGGCAAGTGATTGCTGCGGCCCATAGACATCTACATCTGTCCTCGATTACGAATCAAAGTGCAGATGCGTTGTCATCCGCGAGGACTAAGATGGAATGCCTCATATCCAGTAAAAAGGGTCTCCGGTTCTCTACACTCACCATACGAAACACAGCAGCATTAAGCTGCTATTTTACGCTGGTATTCTGTAAAATGTTGAAATCAAAAAATATATAATATGAAATATGTAGTTATTAATTTAATATAACATATTAGCATCGCTAAAAGTTAAAGCAGTTTCTACCTAATGTTATATTAGTTATAACAGTTGAAGTGAGTAGCTACCCTAAATCATACTGTTTGTCACCCCTCTGATTGCGCGCAGGGTTGACAAGGGTTGGCCCATAGCTTTGCAAATAATGGTAGTCCCAACAGATGGTGCTACTGTATTTTGCACTATACAATCTAGTTCTGCTTTTGACGTACAGATGGAGTCTCCGTTTTATTTATACATATTATGCAATGACTGATAAAAAATCCGTGTAAACAATGAGCAACATTTAAAAATCAAATAACAAAATCTTATATACCTAGACCAAAACTGAAAACTAATATTATTACAATGAAATCGTAATTAAATATTGTTAGTCTATAGTAAACCTGGTAGGTTAGGAGAATCCGAATCGACGAAGAGAATCTGAAACTGCGGTTGTCAACTGTGGCTCTACCAATCGTGGCAACTGTGGCTCTATACGTATGAGGCAATCTATGGGAGAGGCCTGCGTTCAGCAGTTGAATATTGATCGGTTATAATGGATGAATAAATTAATTAAAAATGTAATATAATGTAATTTTTATAAAAATATGTTTGCTGTAAAATCAATAAATTTAACCTTTGAACCTTTTAGCTCAGCTTTTACAATACGTACGATACCTAATTAGTGTTCCGTGTCATCAGCCCTCCCCTGAACCCTACGTTTATTAGATTGTTCATAGCGATTAGCAGACAATAATTTTTTGTAATTTTTCCGAAACTCGAAAATGTTTCTAAACAAAAGGATTCAATTTTTTTTTATTTAAGTAGATACCTCACTCGTAATATTCATAACTTTTCTTTTAGATATCTCTTAACAATACTTTCGGAAATATGACGGGGACAGCAATTAAACAACAGTACAGGAGATAATGTTACAAAAAAAGTAAACATGCTACAAGCTTTTTGGTCGGTCGCATTTTATAGGTATGCCAGATCACAATCATCGATGTGAAACACTTTAAGGGACAGGGAACAACCTCTACAATAGACAGACAGACCAGACATCGAGGTAATTTTATTCTATTCACTGAATTTAACATGGTATACTAGAAAAACGAAAACCCTTATTCAAATTTGAATGTATTCCTACGAGTTAGTATTTTATATAATTTATTAACACTGACCGTTAATCTCGACCTGAGCTGAAACCGGGATACAAGGGAGATGTATCAATTTGTGAAAAAGTACCAAACCGTGTGCACGCATCCTACTCGCAGACGAATTAAATTGTAGAGATCGAGTAATGATGAAAAATGTAACGAATTCAAAATGTAGTTACGAGCCTTCTAGTATTCCTGAAAGTTTTTTGGAGCAGTTAGCAACGTTACCATAGAGCATTGGCGGAGTTCACGTATCCTTCACGTATGAACGTGGTAGAGTCATGCTGCAGCTATATTAGTAGTATAGTTGTAGCACGAATGGGTCGGCTCGACCGGGGAAGGACCACGCTCTCACAGAATACTAGCGTCAAATAGTAGCTTAACACTGCTGTGTTTCGTATGGTGAGTGTAGAGAACCGGAGACCCTTTTTACTGGAAAAAAGGCATTCCATCTTAGTCCTCACGGGTGACAACGCATCTGCATTTTGATTCTTTATTGAGGATAAATGTAGATGTCTATGGGTCACAGCAACCACTCACCATCAGGTGGACTGTGTGCTCGTTTGTCACCTATAAAAAATCCTATAAAATAATTCCTCTAAATATTTTATTTCTGAGTCATATAGGTCATCCCACGACGTTGATCTTTACCGCCAATCAAGTGGGAAGGGGGCATCATCAAACACAAAAATAAAACTAAAATTTGTCTACGAAATAATCTGCAATTAAATAACCATGCCTTTTCTTTTTTATAGAAAGGTGACGCAGTCCACTTGATGATATTATATTGATTCTGTAATCCATAAATATCTATCATTCATTTATGTTTTATTTATTGTTCCAGCTTACAGCTAAGGTAACGATGGGCGGACCTAATGTCTGTCGGCATTCTTTGCCAGTGAGGCCGTAGCGTGGTGACCTATTGTGGCAGGTGTATACTTACTGTAAACTAAATACACATAATACAAACTATAAAAATATTAATAAAAATACATATATAAACAATTTTACATATACATACAAAAATATACATAAATATATATACATATATATGTACACATATATACATACGTACTATATTATGCATATAACATAACATGACATCATTCTTATCATGAAACAATGTCTTATTTCAAAAGGTGTTCACTAGTTCATCTCTTGAACGAGCATTTATTTACTTGGTGCTTCTCGTATGTCTTCGGGTAAGGTACCTATTCCAAAGTAGAGTAGTCTTAACAGTGAGAGATTTCCTGGAGAATCCAGTGAAATGCTTTGGAACACTGATTCTATGATTAGGCGAGGACCGTAGAACTCTGTCAAGAGTTGGAAATTGAAATCTTTCCTTAAGATATAAAGGAGAAGCTGGGTTGTTTAACATAGAAAAGAGAACAAGTAGAATTCTAGAATTGCGCCTCTGTTTGATTGTGAGCCATTTAAGGCGATTGCGATAGAAACGTGGTCATAGTACTTTCAAAGCCCGTACCTATATACGTATATAATACAATTATTAAGGAGGCGCTCTAGCTTGTTGAAAAGATATTGGTCCAATACTGGGTAACAAATAACAAGCATGATCTTTGTGTTGACGGGTAGAAAATTCTTTATACGGTAGAGAGACCATAAGGTGGCAAAGACTGCGACTGATTTCAATGACATGTGTATCCCATTTCAATGTACTCTCTAGATTTTTCAGAGTTGAAAATGGTATCAAGTTGTCATTGTAATAAACTGAAAGGATATTTGAGAGACTTATTTTAGACAGCATTTTCGAACTATTCACAAATATAGCTTGACAGTTTTTTGGGTTGACAGAGACACCAAAGTGCTTCGATCATTCAGAAACAGCTGTTATGTTTTTATTTAATTCGCAATAGCGTTATGGAGTTCATCGACAGTAGCCTGCATGTAGATTTGAAGATCGTCAGCAAACAGATGGTTCGAGCAGTGGAAATTAGAAGTGATGAAGTTTATAAAAACTGATAAAATTATAGGAGGAAGTATTCCGCCCTGCGGAACGCCAGTTTTAAGATGAGTCCACATTAAGAACTTTAACCCTAAATGAACCGACTGCTGACGCCCGCGAAGATATGTATGTATTTACACCTGCCACAAAGTCTCATCACTCAACGGGTTGATTGACAGAGAATGCTGTTAGGCATTAAGTCCGCCCTTTGTTACCCTAGTTATTAAGGTGTCAACAAATATTTTTTTATAGAATAAGGATGACAAACGATATTTTACGCTGGTATCCTGTGAGAGCATGGTCCTTCCCCGGTCGAGCCGACCCATTCTTGCTACAACTATACTATTAATATAGCTGCAGCATGGCTCTACCACGTAAATTTAAATAAATAAAAAAATAAATAAGATAAGCAGCAAACCACTAAAATGCTGATGATATAAATCTGAAAGATTGGTTAGTAGGATGTCGTGGTCAACTGTGTTAAAAGCATTAAAAAGTCAACAAGCACTAAAACAGTAACTTTCTTGTTTTCCATACTATGTCTGATATCTTCGGGAACTTTAAGTAATGCTGTAGTGACCAGGGTGAAAACCAGACTGATAATTACTCAGTAGGTTATGTTTAGATATAAAATTGGACATTAGCTTGTAAATGCAGGCTTCCAAAATTTTAGACAGAAAGGGCAAGATAGATTGGGACGTAGATTACTAGCTAACGTAGGATAAGGTTACTTCGAAAGAGGTAGGATAAAAGCCTTTTTCCAGAGAGTTGGATGCTGTCCAAAGTTAAGTAAAAAATTAATATTGTGCGTGACAGCAGGGAGAATGTATTCTAGTATATTGACTATCATGATTTTATTTACTTACATCATCACAGACTAAAGCCTTGAAGTTAACTGAAAGAATAGCTTTTTTATCAACATTCTGGCTCACAGGCGAGAATTGGAACATAGGAATTTGTGGGGACTGCAAAGAAGTTCATTCTGTTTGAGCTTGATCCTTCCCATGCCAATCCAATCTATTCGTGCTGAATTTTTACTTTACTACTTTTCGATCAAACGATAAAATTTAAATAATTTTGGGCTCTATTGATGAATTAAAAATCTTATTATTTTTGACACTCATTTCAAACACAAATAAACAAACATTTACGCGATGAAACAAAGCGAAGACGTTTTACTATCGCAATAAACGTTAAAATTATTGGCATACGAACACAATAAATACTCACTCGTTAACTCAGGTACCGTAATGCTCGCTTGTACAAATTACCGTTGCACAAACAATGTCCGACCATGCATTCAGTGTCTAGCGTTAAAGATTCCTCTTACGTGATCACTGCGAAAGGGTTGACAAAACAAAATGCACATTGTCTATATTCGTTCCAACACTATTGACGCTATGGTTAATTGTGAAACAAAACAAAGTTATAGCGTGATTGAACCAATTCGATACTTGCGGTAATTTTTTTTTTAATGTCACACAATACAAATAAGATAAAGACTGTCTCATAATAAAAGTATTATAATCGTTAAATAAAAAAAAGCTATAGGTAAATCAATTTTAACTTTACTGGCTTATAAATATGACACGTAGTAATTGCTCTTTATTTTATTTTATAGAATTTAATAGAAAATTGTAATTATGTATCGATGAGATACCTATGTTATCAACTAGGCATACAAAGTACAAATAGGTATGTCATAATTTTTCATTTCATTTCATCATTTTTCATTACAGCCCTTCACAAGTCCACTGCTGAACATAGGCCTCCCCCAAAGAATGCCACAAAGCACGGTCCTGAGCCACCTGCATCCATCGACTTCCTGCAAATCTTACCAGGTCGTCACTCCATCTAGTGGGGGGACGCCCTACACTTCGCCTGCCGGTACGAGGCTGCCACTCGAGAACCTTTCTTCCCCATCGGTTGTCGGTTCTTCGAGCTATATGGCCGGCCCATTGCCACTTCAGCTTACTAATCCGTTGGGCTATGTCGGTCACTCTGGTTCTACTGCGGATATCCTCATTTCTGAGTTTATCACGCAGAGAAACTCCGAGCATAGCCCTCTCCATAGCTCGCTGAGCGACCTTGAGCTTCCTCATCCGGCCAGCAGTGAAGGACCACGTCTCAGTTCCGTATGTCATCACTGGCAAGACGCACTGGGTGTACAGTCTCGTTTTCAAGTTTTGAGGTATACCTGACGAGAAGATGTGCCGTAATTTCCCGAACGCTGCCCAACCGAGTTGAATCCGTCGATTGACCTCTCGGTCGAAGTTGGACTTACCTAGTCGGACTATTTGTCCCAGGTAAACATACTCGTCAACAACTTCGAGCTTAGTGTTCCCAACAACTACCGGCATAGGTGTGACATGGACATTAAACATGATCTTTGTTTTGTCCATGTTCATCTTAAGACCTATCCGTTGGGAAACACTATTGAGGTCATTGAGCATAGTGCTTAGGTCCTCCAGCGATTCTGCCATAAGGACTATATCGTCGGCAAATCGAAGGTGAGTGATGTACTCGCCATTGATGTTGATACCGTATCCTTTCCAGTCCAGAAGCTTGAAAACATCTTCCAATGCAGCGGTGAAGAGTTTCGGGGATATGACGTCACCCTGTCTTACACCTCTCTGCAATTGGATAGGTTTCGTACTCTGGTTCTGTACTCGGATAGCCATCGTAGCCCTACTGTACAAGCACTTCAACACTTCGATATACCGACAGTCAACTTGGCATCGCTGAAGGGACTGCAGCACCGCCCAAATTTCGACGGAATCAAAGGCTTTCTCATAGTCCACATACGCCAGACATAGTGGCAAATTGTACTCCTCGGACTTCTGTACAATTTGCCGAAGGGTATGTATGTGGTCTATGGTGCTAAAGCCTTTTCGGAAACCGGCTTGTTCGGGAGGCTGGAAGTCGTCAAGTCTGCGCGCGAGACGATTCGTAATGACTCTCGAAAACAGCACGTAGACGCGGCTCAGAAGGGAAATCGGTCTGTAGTTCTTCAAGAGAGCGTTGTCGCCTTTCTTGAAGAACAAGACCACCGCACTTCTGCTCCATGCCTCCGGTGTAATGCCACCATGGAGGACGGAATTAAAGAGCTTCTGAAGGACTTCAAGTACCGGTTTTCCACCCGCTTTCAGAAGCTCCGCTGTAATTCCATCCTGGCCTGGGGCCTTGCCGTTTTTAAGGTGCTGGAGAGCCATTCTAATCTCGTTCAGACTGACGTCCGGGATATCATCGGAATAATGTCGGATAAGACTCGCTCTTGGATCGTTACTCACACTTGCGTGTGGCTCCAACGATGACGTGTACAGCTGCCCATAGAACCTCTCAATCTCACTCAAAATCTCAGGTGCCCCGGAAACGATGCTGCCACATTCGGTCTTCAGCTTTGACAGTTGGCTCTTTCTGGCAGACAGATCTCTGGCAAAGACTTTGGAGCCATGGTTCCGCTCGATCGCTTCTTCAATACGAGCTGTATTGAAGTTGCGTAAGTCCCGCCGCATGCATTTGGAGATCTGTCTGTTCAGTTGCCTGTATGCTGTCAAATCTGTTGAAGAATGTAGCTTCATCTCCCGTCTGACAGCCATGAGATTAAGAGTGTGATCGGAGAGTTTTTGTGTTCTTCTGCGGCGGGTCTTGCAGAACTTAGCTCCGACCGCATGGACAGTTTCCACGAGCTTGTCATTCAAATCGTCCACTTCATTGCAGTCTTCTAGGCACTGAAAACGGTTTTGCAACTCGAGCTGAAAGGTTTCGGGACTTTGGATTAGAGCACGAGGGGGACGGAGCGTTGACTTCATTAGACGAGACCTCTCCAACTTAACGTTTAGGTTCAGTGTGCCTCTAACCATTCGGTGATCGCTGCCGGTTTTCACCCTCGCGATCACTGAGACATCACTGAACAGTTGTCGTCTGGTCGTCATAATGAAGTCAATCTCATTTTTTGTCGAACCGTCGGGGCTCGACCAGGTCCACTTCCTGTGGGGCCGCTTCTGGAAGAAAGAGTTCATCATAAAGAGTCCCTCTTTCTCCATGAAGTCGGCCAACTGCTGGCCCCTTGGGTTCCGTTGCCCTATTCCAAATTTCCCCACTTTCAGCTCACCGTTCTCTCTTGTGCCTAGTTTTGCATTGAAGTCTCCCATTAACACCGTATATTGGGTTTTGGAGGAATGCATGGCTCTAGAGATATCCTCATACATTTCCTCCACCTCCTGATCGGGGTGTGCCGAGGTTGGTGCGTAAACCTGTATGACCTTCAGCGAATACCGTTTGGTGATTCTGAGTATAAGGTACGCAACCCTCGTCGACACACTCTCAATCTTTACAACGTTGTTAACGAGAGACTTGTGGACGATAAATCCGACACCTCCTTGGGACAGATGGTCGCCCTCCCGGTGATAGAGCAAGTTGCCGGATTCGAGGATTACCGTGTCCTCCCCCTCTCTTCGGACTTCGGATAATCCTATAATATTCCAGCGTAACTTGTCTATCTCTTCTTCCAGCTCCACAATCTTCTCGTCAGTCCTCAGGGTGCGTGCGTTGTATGTTGCCAGGTCGAGTCGTTGTAGGTGGCAACCGAACCTCCACCGGAGATTCTTAGCACCCCCTGCCCCGCCGTTACCATGGTCGCCACCGTAGCCAGGAATAGCGGGGCCGCCGGGGACTGGGGGCCGTCTCTTCGTTACTTTCATTATGGGGGGTATATTGCCATAGTTGCCACGCTTGGCGAGCGGGTTGGCAACCGCAGTTTTTTATTGTATTTTGTCGTTACCAGGAAGATGCTGCTGCCCATCTCCTGCCTGTTTCCCTTTGTCGCCTTTTACGACACCCACGGGAAGATATGGGGTAGTGGATATTCTTAACCGCCACTACACGGCTGTCATAATTTTAGCTGCATTTAATTTTATGGCATTTAGAGCGGCTTATATTATATTATGTAATCTTTTTTTAGATATTAAATTTGCTTTCATGGAATATGGTCGTGTGAGTACAGTAAGTTTTCAACTTTTTTTTTGTAATAACATTCATGAGTTCGTAACAAGTACCTATTGTTAGACCTAAACGAAAAAAGGTGATTTCCAAGTACATTTAAGTTTATCACACTTTTTTTTTTATATATTTGAATACAGATAACATAATAATGAAAACTAATTTAATTTAGTTTCATGTGTATATTTTATAAATACTCTCCTCAGTAAAGTGGAGTTAATTTTCGAATAATTAAAGAAGAAAGTTATCAGGGGACAAAGGTAAATGATATAAGACATAATAAGCAGAATTTTCCCGATAACAACTGGAAATAATAAAACAACTGCTGTTTATAACTGAGCGTGGCAACTATGACCAATAAATATGTAATATATCTACAAATATAGGCTATAATGACGGTGATGGTGAAAACAAAAAATAACTTTTTAATAATGTAATAAAACAAATTTCTTAAAAAAAATATCAAAATTCAAAATCGAATCATAAGTACTTAACCGATTCCGGCGTCAATATTAAGAAAAGTGCGGTTAGACTATACGCAACTAAGGTATACAATGCAAGAAAATTGCACAACGGAAAGCCATAAAGCCATTACTCGATTACCCAACCCTTTGACGTGTAATAAATACTGCTGTCATTGCTTTTACGATTCCAATGCAATTTTAACTGTATGTTAAAGTAATACGATTTAAATGGCGATTCAAGTTTCACAAAGGTGCTTTACCCTTGTGAAATTTTTACTGTAAAGGTAATTACTAAAGAAAGGATTTAACTGAAGGCAATAATCACAGGTAATGGGGGACGAAAACGCAAAATTCTCTCAGTGTTCATTTAGTTGCAAAAGCGAGTGTTTTGGGTGGATAATTTTGTGAAATTAATAATATCTGTGAATTTAATGAATCTTTCATAAATTTGCTTATCACGTCAGCCATTTATTCAGCAGGAGTGTAGGTACAGTGCGCATGTAAATTTTGTGCAGAAGTCACAAACATATAGGCGTGTCTTCGAATAACAGAAGGGTTATTAAGAGACTATAAAATGACAGCAATTACCATTCTGATAATACAAAGTGCAGGTACGTTATGCAATAAAATAAAATTATTTATGGCAGTGTGAATTAATTTTGTCCTCTCGCACATTACTTTATTTATTGCATATTGCATGAACTCTCGAAGTTTGTTAATTGTTTGACTTAGGTTATTTTGTAATATCGTAGGTATGATAATATCCATCATCCCATGAGTGCGTGGCCTAAAGGTCAGATTAACCGACTACAATAGTGCTAGTCTGGGTTTCAATCCCGGCCGAAGCTAACATTTGTGCCGAATGTTTGCTCCATCCAAGATTCTCTTCCGAATTTTAACATAGAACTTCACTAGATGGTAAGTGGACGCTGTGGCCCATAGATATCTACACTTATCCGCTCTAAAGTGGTGAACGTGTGTTCATAGGATATAGGTTTGCTGCTACCATCACTGGCTTGGATTTTATGTCTGACATAAACCAGATAGTTACGCCGATCATATACCGGAAGCTATAAGTTTCTTCAAGCTTTTCTTATGGTTGCCTTTTACGACACCCACGGAATATGATGGAAATCTCTTATGCCAGCACCACAAGGCTGAACATGTGTAGCAACACAAAACGTCGATCGCCAAGTTTGAATGTGTGTGTTTTGAAACTGTCCCTGTGATGCTCATATGTCCTTTTCGTTAATATGGTTGTAATTGTTTAGTAAGACTAGTTTCTCAGTCTGTTGTATGCTATTTGTACAATATTCCAACTTACGCAGATGATCAATGATATTATATATAAAAAATTGCAGATGATCGATTCAGAATATATTAGGAAATTATTGTATTTAAAATGTGCGTACACGTGGTCCATAAGCTGTTTTATGTGACAGTTTAAGACGTCAAAACCTCAAAGATGACTATATTGATATCTAAGTGCCATATTAAATTCACTTTGTTTGTAATCTAGTGTCGTTTTACAGAAATATGATATAAAATACAGTTGTATTTTTCATAAGCTGTTTATAGATGCTGTTAGCTGAAATAAATGATTTTTTTTTATAGGCGAGGGGCACGTGATGCGGCTCACCTGTTGGTAAGAAACTACCGGCCTACATGAACAACTGCAAAGGAATCGCAGGTGCGTTGCCGGCCTTTTAAAAAGGAGTAGGCTTTTTTCTTGAAGATAGGTTCTAAAATTTGACAAAATTTGCACTACCAGACATAACATCTGGATGCTTGTCGGTCCACCATTGTAAGATTTACCAGAAGTTATCTTCCTCGCATGACGAAAGTGCTTGCTTAAAAAGCCTTTTTTTTAAGCTGGCAACGTCTGACGACTGCCTTGTTAGTGTAGTGGTCCAAAATGTGATTGCTGATTATGTAGTCCCCGGTTTTCAGGCCGTTCCTGTGCCTGATCTCTCTCTTGTCGTGTTTGATTACCGTTCCATGGGACTATCAGGGTTAGATATTAGATTTTAAGATACTCTCACTATTCCCTCAGCAAAATGCTTGCGCACACATTCGTATACAATAATCTTATCTTACGCAGATGGTTAATCTCCGTTGAGACTGATCGCCGTGATCGGAATTCACTTTAGAGGACATTACGTTACCCAAGGTACAGATTCTACAACCTCCGGCACCTTTATACGGCTTATCGAAAACAAACTGCACAAGATGTTGAACGTCGAATATTCGAAATACATCCGACTACACACAACATCCATTTAATGTGGCGCTTAGATATCAATAAAAGCATTTCTGAGGTTTCAACGCCGTAAACTGCCCCATAAAGCTGTTTATAGGCCATACGTACACACATTAAAGAGATAGGTACAACAATAAATCATTATAAATATACGTTATTAACAAAACCCACTGCAAGGGTTCGGGAGTAAATAATTTTGAGACATTTACGACCTTGAACTGTCGTCTGCGAATTTTATTGAAGTATTAAATCACGTTGCAATCGAACATGATTTACGTTTCCTTTCTGTTTTCTATAGTATCATTGATTTTATCAAAATGTTGGATTTAATAAATCATTTGGACGTCATGTTTCTCTTCGTTCCTCAAAAATCATACAAAACTGTTATTAGTTTTAGATCTCAAAAAACCATGATTAAAAGCTTGTTTTTAATCGAGTTCAAAAACGAGAAGGTTTTATATTTCGTGAATATGTTTTTATGATAATGGTAATCCCTTTTTCCGAAACCGCTTCACCGATTTTAATGATTCTTCTTTTATTTATTTACATACTTTTATATGCGTACAAGGATGATCTCGTATAATTTTGGAAACATTTCTCTCGTAAGAGGGGGGGAAAATAAGGGATAAAGATTATAATGAAACGATTTAGGCGATATTCTAGTTGATACCTTGAACTTGTTATATATTTTTTTCTCTTTTTTTAAACGTTATCCTCATAATTTCTTCTGTATTATGGAAGCAGTTTACAAACATAATTTAATACTAAACCACTACGCCACGAGGCCGTCAAATATACCTTAGTCTTCTGAAAAGGGTAAGATAATAAACTTAAAAAAAAACCGATTTTAAAAAACAAAAAATAATAAAATAATTTCCACATAATACCCATACTGCAACTACATTAGTAGTATAGTTGTAGCACGTAAGAATGCCAGCGTAAAATTGCAGCGTAACGCTGCTGTGTTTCGAGACCATTTTTACTGGAAACGAGGCATTCCTTCCAAGTCCTAACTGATTTGTAATTGAGGAGAGATGTAGGTAGATGTCGATAGGTCACAGTAACTTACCATCAAATGGACTGTGTCCTCGTTTATCACCCATATCCTATAAAAAAACCTTCTGTAACCGTATAGAAGATGTGTAAGAATATCCGCTACTAGGTGTCGTAAGAGGTGACAGCCCTCTGTCTAAAATAGGAGATGGGCAGCAGCATCTTCCTGATAAAAAGTCAAAATAATAATAAACTGCGGTAGCCAATCCGCGTAGCAAGCGGCGCTACTATGGCAAAATCCCACAATGAGGCAAACTATGGGGGAGGCCTATGTTCAGCAATAGACTTTTACAGGCTGTAATGGATGCATGAATAGCTTTAGGCTTTAATCTTCGTTATACTATGTCGTAGCACTTACTTTAGAAGCTATTAATGTGTGGAAATTACATTATTAATTTTTGTTTTAGTAGTCGGTTTTACTGTTTAAAAGTGCAATTATTACAATCTGAGGTTGAGTTCCACTACAGAAATTAAGCCCTCTTCTTATTAAAAGGTAAATAGAAATCTTAACGATTGTATGTATAACGTACGTCGGGTACCGATATCAATCGATATCAACCGATATCGATATCAATCATTGTGCCAAGTGTGACTACTGAGACAAATTATTCCCACAACATAGAGTAGTCCATGTCCAGCACTGAACTTATATAACCTGATGAGGATAAAGAACAGATGACAACTCTGTTAGGACCTCATGATTTCACATATGCTCGAAATGAATACTTTTCGAGCGTATAGCATTATTACTCAATTGTGAAGGTTTGTTCGCTTCGCTATATTATCACAAGAAATTGCAATTAACGATTACTGTTTTTTTTTAAAAAGCAATCCCGGTATTGGGATTTGGGAACGAAGTCAGAACGCTTGCATTACCCAAATCGTGCAGTATTAAAATTTTAGCGGCAAATTGCCGCTGAGCAGACACGGAATAGATATCGTAGAAAATATTAGTTTTAATGAAACTTTGTAGAATCACATATTTAAGTAGTCACGGAGGTATAGCCGAGATTGTAATAGTGCGATGCCGTGTGGTTGTACAATAAGTGCGGTGCTAGTGGGCGAATATTTCTATCTGGTGCCATTAACTGTTTGGTGAACGCATTACGTGCTATTTCCTCCCCTAATGTAGGTGAGTCTTGTAGTATTTGATGTAACTGACTTTGAATATTACTATTTTTTTTTCATATTATATATACGTATACATTGACTGTCGCACTAAAATCACTAAATTTGTGTGTGAATCGTATGAGTATAAATTTTTGAACATGAATAGATTCACGCAGCGTCCCTCCCCACAAACGGGTTCCTGCCTTGTCGTGGCGGGGAGCTTAGTAGCCGTGACTTGGTCATCCGCGGTAAACGAGGTCACTTCGGTTGTGTCTAGGTGGAGTCGCGGAGGAAGAGGAGTGTTGGGTATGACTCTGACGGGGACGCACTGTTGATGCGGTGGTGGTGGGGCTGCGGGGGGAAAGTAGTGTCGGTATTGCGAGGCGCCGCTCTCCCTACCCTCCGCAGCCGAATCTTGGTTGGCGGTACAGCCATACACCAGATTCACCGCTGTGGTCGGGAAGGCTAGTGCTTCGGAGTGCTCGTTTTTCCTGGCCCCATGGCCTTCGCGCATCGGACAAGGGGGCGTCCGTTACACAGGTGTAGTTGGAGGTCGCGAAGGAAGGGCGCGCCATGTGTTCTGGTGGCCATGCTTGAGAAGAAGATAGGGGAAGAGTAGTCTCCTCTCTTGAGGAGTGGCCGTTATGGGGCGGCTGGCGCTGGTGGGGCCACAAATGCGTGAGAAAGCGTTCCCATGACCCTGCCTTGCATTTCTCTATGTAAAACAAAAAAAAAACAAAAAAGAACAACGCTGCACGTGTATAATGGCTGCAGCACAAATGGGTTGGTTCGACCAAGTAATACCATAAACAATCGTATATGGTGTATGGCAAGGATAATAACTCATCCCTAGAAACCAAAGGAAGTAGGCATTCCATCTTAATCCGTGGAGGAGGCTTTTGAGCCTTTTTTATTCTTAATGTATGACGATTAAGGTGTCTATGGATCACAAAACCCACTTACTATCATGTAGACTATGTGCTCATTTGTCACTTGGAAACCACGGTTTGGCAGTGGGCTCGTGATGGTTTATAGTGATAATGACAGTGATAGAAGGGCCTGATAGTCACTGCTCTAGCGCTTTGATCCCTTGTCCGCAGCATTGTTCTGAAGTAGCATAAAGAGCGCCGAAAGTGCTTTACGGCCATAACCTTCACAAATATCGTGACTAGGTCTCAACATAGCTCAGTCTAAGCTCTAGAAACTTCTTTCACATATATATAAGTTTTTCTAGATCATATTAGATATCAATAGCTCAGCGCGGCAACACATCTTTGGCCTGCAAAACTTCCCAAGCAATTTTTTTACGTGGTAGAGTAACGCTGCAGCTATATTATGGTTGTAGAATGAATGGGTCGATTCAACCAGGGAAGGACCACGCTCTCACAGAATACCAACGTAAAATAGTAGCTTAATGCTGCGGTGTTTCGTATGGTAAGTAGATATAAGGTACTGGAGAGCCTTTGTACTGGAAACGAGGCATTCCATCTTAATCCTCAGGGGTAACAACGCATCTGCATTTTGATACTTAATCGAGGATAAATGAGGATGTCTACGGGCCACACCATCTACTTGCAGGTGGACTGAGGTCGTTTGTCACCCTTATGCTATAAAAAAAGCATTTATGCTTCATAAAATTTAATTACAAATGTTTGTTAAATTATAATTATATTTAATATGTTTGTATCGTTATTATGTAATATTAATATAAAAAGTAATATTAAGATAAAAAGAAGACATTTTAATAGAATTTATGACCTTTTAAATATATTATACATTTTTATAGATATAATTCTTTAAGGTTTAAAGGAATTACTTTAAGGTCATAGATAAATTATTTCATTCTTATTTTTATTTTATTTCTTTCTTTAAAACAAAAAGAACGTAATTTATTATAATATATAAGATAAGAAAGTTATATATAAAAGTGGTTATTATCAGAAAAAATAGGAAAATACTTGTTCTGCTTCTATCTATATATATATATGTATACATATATATATATATATATATATGTATACATATATATATATATATATATATATATATCTGTATAATATAAATAAAATGTTAAACATAGTTGAACACATTACCCTGAACTTGACAAAATAACGGGAAATCATTTACATAAATAATTATTAATTATCAACACGATCAGCTTAAAACTTCATTATTTGTTTATCGGTGTCTCATAAACACCTATGGGCACAATTTCTTTAAATAAAATTTAAATAATGATTAGTCGCTGGCTAATAAAGAACAAGAATAAATTAAATATTATACGATAATCACCATGTAATGACGGCTTAAGAGAATCCACTACCCCATATCGTTACGTGGGTGTCGTTAGAGGCGACAGAGAGAAACTGAAACAGAAGATCGGCAACACCATCTTATAGAGAAGATCTATATTCGGCAGTGATATTTTGATAGGCTGTAAATAATATGCGGAGTTAAGTCTTAATATAATATATTATTCCAGGAATTTTTAGATAGAAAATGTATAATCCACTTACAAAATTTTTGGTACAAAGGCGATTTTAATGGCAACTCTCTGTCAACTTACCCTTGGTAAAGTGATGAGAGCTATCCTGCATTTGTAAATATGAATACATTCCTACATAGCAGAGGGCTATGCTCGAAGTTTCACTGCGCAGTCGTCTTCGTAACCGCAGTAGAACTAGAGAAACCGATAAACTCCAACGGATCAGTAAGTTAAAGTGACAATAGGCCGGCCATATTGCTCGAAGAACCACAACAAAGAAGACAGTGAAGGTTCTCTTCTCAAGAAAGGAAAATGTATGTATACATATAGTATACAGGTAGTATACAGGTGCTTAAGAGTAAAGTAGGCATAAAATGGAAATATTTTTCCTGTATACCTCCGACAATAAAGAAATAAACGAACTTTGTAACAAAGCATTAGGACTATATTTTTATTTTCATACATATTTTTAATAAACGTGTACAGTAAGGGTACTAACAATAGCCTGAAGATTTATGTAATCATAAAATAGAAATATTATTAAATTATCTTTTTAAAGTATAATGTAATACAGTTATCCTGTATACCTCCGATAATAAGGGAATAAACGAACTTGGGAACAAAGCAGAAGCTAATAAGTGAACCCGTTCACGGCAGACTCGTAGGTATTGAAACAACAAAACTTCCACTAGTGCGCCCGACCTCCCGCACGAGGGTCGGAGACGGTGGAAACCAATTTAAAGTTGCCGACCGGCTGGTTAAAAAGCAAAAGTTCCTTCACAACTTTACCCGTTTTCTCCAAGCCGTTTATGTGTACTTATTTTACACAATCTCTTTACGAGGACGGCCATTTTGAATATTAGATACAATCGTACAGTGTAATCGTATTTATCTCTTTATTTTCCCTAATTATTGTTGACATTCAAAAGACATATTTACACATAAACTAAGTACTTTATCTTAATTAAATTTAGGCAATTGTGTCAGATTTGTGTAGTGAGTCAGATTTTGCTTACATGGGACTAAGATCCTATGATGCGCTTGTTTTCAGGCACTCCTTTCTCCCTGAGATGTTACATGTTACATGAAACGTAATGCAGGTTGACAGACGATGACGATTTCAATTCTTGTTCGATTAAATAAGAATGTTGCACATTTAGTTTAGTGGGCTCTATTTAATTTTTTTTTATTTTAATTAGTTATTTCTGACGAAAACGAACTACAGTTAACGAAAAAAATTTCGAAGTTTAAAATATTTAGAAAAGAAACCGATTTTAAACAAGAAGATACATATAACTATATACAATTAAAGGGAATCCAGAAGTGTAAAAGATATTTGAGCATGTCTTAAATACATTTCCAGGTAATTTATAAAGAAGTTTCTAAAATTGTAAGTTAGTTTGAAAACAAAATTCTACAGGAGTTTTTCCAACCCTCGTGAAATCAAATGGAAAAAGTATGGCCGTTTTGACATTGAAAATTCACATAAAAATGTTTGTACAGGGTGGTCCGCAGGAAATTAAATTGTACACAAAGCTTCAATTTGTACATAATAATAATTTTTTTAATAATATTATAATGTTTTGAATATTTACCTTCTTTATAACCCTTATTTGTATAAAAGGAATATAGGCTACGTCTATCCTATGTCCAATGTTACGTTGATGCGATAAAATTTGAAAAGCCCTAGAATCCAGTCGCTGAGATAGGGAACGTTATTTATTTGCATCTACATTGGCTAACGTGGGATTTCGATCACACGATGCCGTCATCATCATCATTAAAACAGCCCTGAAGTCCACTTTTTAACATTGACCTTTCCTAAAGTATTCGGCAAAGCACGGTCCTGAGTTATCTGCATCCATGGAGGGATAATTGTCTATAAATCTGTAGAAATAAATTGTGTGTTCACGATTCACAGAAAAATTACTGGACAGATTTTCATGAAATTTTGTAAGTAGACAGTAAATAACCATGTATAACCACATATGCAACTTTTTATCCGCTTACGGAAGAGTAAAAAAATGGTTGTATTTCCTTTTTGTTTTAGTTTATTATCATTATGGCTGCTGAAGGTTCTATTAGTCCTAAAGAGGATATATCTATACGTATAATAGATCTATAGAAAAGTGTATTTGAAAATAAACTCATCGCGCCACCAACTAGAAAGGGCAGAATATTGTCTGCCTGGCTAGCTAGTATATCATATATTATGTTGTGTGTTGATGTGTTACATACTTAAACTACATAAACGGTATTTGACAGTACAAATATTATATATTTTTTTGGGTTTTTATAATTATTTATTTTTAGTTAAATTTTTAAACGCGTTTTTTAAAACTAATATAATTAATTGATAGAATTCATTAAGCTGCATACGTTTATCGGTCGTTTGCTTGGCAATATTTTTAAAAAGTTTTTTTAGCAGCCAAGCATTTCTTTAACTACTTATAAGGTTTTATTATGGTACATCCTGCGCAATTTAATATAATATGTCGATACCACTGTTGGTCACTATGGTAATATATAGACCAAGTCCACATTATCATTCCCAAGTTATTCAGAACACAAACCGAAACTACTTAAACGCATTGTGACTGTAGAAATCTGGAAAACTACTCTCTTACGTGATAGTGAATAGCATTCCTAATCATTGGGCCTTGATTAAATTTGTAATTAACATTCGCCTGTTTCGACCCTTAATTAGCTAAGCAAACTTTCTCGCGGTCATTCTCTCCGCGTACCCACTATTCTAGTTACTCCGTGTTTGAAATTGGAACGAACATAATGGCATCACGCCCACGTTATAAAGTTAAATCTCTACATATAATTTATGTCATTAGCTGAATTAATTTATTTGAATGCAATTACTAGTTAGTTACATTCGATCTTTACATAAATTAGAGGTCACAGATCTTCCAATTTTTTTATTTTATAACTCGATTGTGACAGACTGGGTAGCTACGATCACTTGGTTAGAAGTGTCGAGTGATGAGTTTGAGTCTCGGATTATTTAGTTTTGCTGAATTTTGCGATTCCAATTTTCCCATAGATCGAAATAAATATTCATTAAAATATAATTTTTATATAAGTAGTTATATTCATATAAGTGTACTTTAGTATGCATACAAGAATACCACTGCAGCAAAACTACCGAAGCAAGCGATGCGCAGACGCGATATGCTCTCGGCAAAGTTTCAATTACGCTCGCTGTAATTAAGTGTCGGCATAGACGTCTGCGAAGTTCTCTCCTATCAAACTGCTTCACTTTTATCGCTTATGGGATCGAATTAATTTTTGTAGACGCTACGCGGAGACTCAGGATTTTTGCCGTGTCTCAGTTTCAATTTGGTAAGGAATTTTAATGGAACGTCTGGCAAAATTCCCTCGTAGGAAAAAAATGTCAAGCTATTGAAAAATATTTCACAATTCTCTGCCCTTTCGGTAGTTCTAAAAATTATAAAAATATTATAAGAGTTTTATTATCATCTTTGATATTGTGAATCACTAATTTTATTAATAAAAAAGTATTACAAGTCTATATAGGTACACTTAAATATTACATTTGGTACCTCTTTATCTTCAAAATAAAGTGCAATAGACAATAATTTAGAGATAAAAAATATTACAATAAAAAAATATTGCAAGAGGTACCAAACCTCTTTATCTTCAAAATAAAGTGCAATAGACAATTATTTAGGTATAAAGTAACTCTAGAATAGTCAAAATAGTGCTTACAATGAAATCAGATACTGACAGGTCCACCGTCACATAGGAGGAAATCTCAACTCACAAAATAATCTTTTTTATTTGTATTATTTACTTAGAGATAATTTTTTGTACAGTTTTGTTTTTATCAGTTAAATTGTTACGACGTAATATTTATGTTTAATATAAAACTCCCCAATTCTTAATCCGCTTAAAGTGCAATTTCAAGCGATCATGAAAAGTATTAAACATTTATTTTGCTATTGGCACATTAGGCGTGAGACATTAAGCGTACCTAAGAAACACCAAAAATACTTAAAAACATTAGCGCGACTCGAAAGCAAAGTTTAATTAAGTAAAGCGCCCATTATTACCCTCATTAAGTGTAAGGCGAAATGGATTTTTGACAGGCGCAATTTCCATACACTGTGCCCTTAATTTCCTCTGTAAAATCGACCGCTTTAATAATTATTTAATTACAGTACTTATAGTACGTATAAAGACTTTGTTTAATTCGTTATTATGTATATTAAAGTGCATTTAAGACAAAAATACAGTACAGTTAAAAAGATTACAATTTAATTTAATTTATAGTTTAATTTATTTTCTAATAGTTATTGGAAAATAAATTATATTTATATATAATAATTATTATACTAATACCTTTGCGAAAGTGTATTTTTGGTTGTATTGCAAATAAATCGATGAAAATGTTTTCCAATATATTTTTTGCCTAAAATATATGTAACTATGTATAAAATGAGTAGGTACCTAGTTATGAAACATTTTTATTAATCTTAAGCATTTCGTCATAGTAGCGGTTGTCGTTTGAAGTGCAGACCGTTTCGAATTTTATAACTTAATACTTAGATACTTTTACGTTTTCATTGTTCACACCTAACCAATTAAGTTATTAATGATTGATAACCATTATAAGCAATTGTCGATTCGGCAGGCTACAAATGCGTGCCCCACGGCCGGACATAAATTGGTTTTTTATCACTCTTTAGGTGCGCAATAGTTTTGGGTTGGATAATTTTAAACGTAGCCGACATAAGGCAAGTTTCCCCTTATTTAGTTTCGCGCCTAAGTTTGGAGTTGAACGGCGGGTCGAGTTGGTGCTGGGCGCCATATTGCCCTGACAGCTATTAAAATATGATCGCAAGTAGCTGCTTTGTTTTCAACTGAATCAACTATATACAAACATAAGGCGATTGCTCATGCTAATATTTAAGCCATCTTTGTATATTATATATAATATAGTGATCGCGAATGGGATCATGAGTCCTTCGCTGCCGCTTTTATATATAGGGGAGGACTAATAGGATTATCAGGAATTCGAATAAGTTATGGTTATACGAGCGAAATACAATATAAGACGAACCTCATCGAAATAAATAGATACATTTGTACGAATTCAAGGTGTAATTTTCTGAAATAACAAAAAATACTGTTGTTTAAATACGGGAGTATTCAATAACGCTATCAAGTACCTTTTAAACTCCTCAGCTAGCTTTTACTAGAATTCACCTGATAAGCGGCAAGCAACTTGGTAAACTCAAAACCGATATTCTTGCACTGATTAATAATTCCCCATTTTATTTGAGTGTGTTATAAAAATCGGTCTGCAATTTTCTGCAAGTCGAATTAAGCGAAAACAGACATATAATACAGGAATTCTAATTCTATGTTTAATAATTTAGCATGTTCGAACTCCCATATAGAAAACATTTTCTAAATTACGAGTATATATATATTCTTATTTATAAGTAATTCACTAAGTGTGGTGATTGTGTAGAAAATTCCTCACTGATTCATCACAAAACAAAGTTTTGACACTGTTTGTCAATCAAAGTTAATAATTTATCGTTCACTTCAGACATTTGCAAAGTAATTTTTATCAGTTACTAGCTGGTACACGGCGTGTTACTGCTGCAGAAGAACTAATTGTGGAAATATTGTTTTAAATTTGGAAGAGCTGTATTGTTCAATTAGGAATGATAATACATTAATTGAAGTTGAATGATATATAACTTTCAAATAAAGTTGTTGTTGCAATACGCGCGCCACCTACTGTAAATTAATTGTACCTTACCTTATAACCTTCGCGCAAGTGCAAGCAATAATTTGATAAACGGTATAGCAGCGCATAAAATACGAGCCAAAAAATTTAATTTTTAAATATTAGATGTACGACAATGTACAATTCATAAGTATTTTATTAACCTTCACTCATTATCAATATAAGAGTAAATAAGCTCTTACCTATGTGAGACATACCTTCCTTCTTTCTCATCAGTGATAGTCCACTGCAGTACATGTCTTTCTCGCATAGTAGAGAGAATTTGCTGTGTTGGGTAGATGTGTTAAAGATCTTAATACTACTTTGTCTTGCACTTTGTCATGGGTCTGGCTAGGTCTTAAAGTGAAAATTAAAGGCTACTCACCAGAATATGCTTTGCAGAAAACTTGTTACCCTTTTTATTCGTGCCAATATATGCTTCGCTAATCACTTAAATCACCTGCTATTCTTTATATCGTCTATATAAAGAATAGCAGGTGATTTAATTTAAGCGATTGAATTCGTAATTATTTATTTAACTTCACTACCTATTACAACTGCGTATTTACTACTGACTTACGTAACGCTACAGAATTTAAAGAGATTGTTGAACGTAATACTGGCTTTTTTAAACGGGTGACAAAAATAATTTCTGAAAAAGTTATTGTCTCAATGTTAGTATGACGCTTGTTAAATTTATGGGGCAATAAGGAAGTGTCAATTCAACGTATATTTTGACGAAAGGGTTGAATGGTTCATTGTGCAAGAATCTTTGTTTCTTTTTTAAGGGTTTTGTGAAGTCCAAGATAACTCCCGTCATTGTTGTACGGGCCTATTGTTTCTCTTGTACTGGTTTATTACTTGTTTTTATAATTTTTGAAGTGTCGTTTGTCAAAAGTTTATACTTTTAGATGAACATTCAAAAATCGTTTCCTGCACGCCCTATTCATTCTGTTTTATCATCACATAGATAAAAACAATAGATATAAAACTTTGATTAAAGTTTAAGTCCAAGAGTAATTTTAACTTGTTTAGTATTAAAAATGCTATCGGCTTCAAGAGACTCATTCAAGACTATCACGAACATTTTTATATGCTACCTTTATTGCAAAAAAGGATATATGCGAAATTTCTTTTTCGATGAAAGTTGTCTCATTTTAAAATAGTAGTAGATTAAAAAGAATGACGTTTGATGAACGAAATTTTGATTTCTTACGTAAAATTACCTATGTATAAGCTATCGCTACCGACTAGTATACAGTTATCTGTGATCGCTACCTATAATTTAAATTTTAATTATACTATAAAATAGCTTGCATACTGATATTTGATTATTTATTTAATTAAGCTTTAACGTTAACACTATGTACAATGTTGCGAACTATAGGCCAAAAAGCATTCTCTACCTGTCTACCTCCAGGGTAAGCAGAGACGATAATGTATGCAAAGTGCAAACATCTAGAATGTTTACAAAGAGCTATGTCCAATTATATAACTATAACTAAATACATCCATTTTTCAATTTCTGTTACTCGTATACGGAAGCTGATTTTTTAGTAGACAAACTAATTGCACCCAATCTTGCCACGACATGGTTAGGTAATAGTTAATAGCTATTTAGTCAAAGAAAACGTATAGCTTTCGGTTTCTTACGTTATAATATTACCACGAAATGAAAAACGAAATAGTATAGTAGAAAAAAATTTGTAAGTAGAAAAATAATACAAAATAAAAAGTTTAAAAATCTTTCAAACTGTTTACATTTAAAACGGCTCGCAACGTGATGTGATCAACATGAATAATTCATCTGGTAAATAAATCGTAAACCTTTTACACATAAATCAAAATTGGATCCACAAATAATGTAATGCACATAAAGAAATTACGATAACTTCTATATGAATATAATATGAAAATGAGTGTATTACGTGCGGCCACTTCGCATCGAACCCACGTCCATTTGCGGAGGGGCATTGCGATTGCATCCGCATCGCAGAGGCGTATGCATTGTCTGTAATCATTGTAGGTGCATGACAGTACAACTGGGCCGTATATCAGTCCATTAGGTATGATTGTGGACGCCGTCTGCATTGATTAAGGAAGGTCGCTTGATATACTTCTCGCCTTTGACGCCAGATGCTGTGCTTGAGTTTCTTTTTACACGCTACAATTGAATGCAGTGCGATAACGCTTCTATAATTAGTTTTCAAGGATTCTGTGTTTCGATATAATATTCTGTTATGCAGAGCAATGATGTGCACAACATTAAAAATTGCATGTTTCTTTTAATTACATCGCAATTTAAACAGAGATAAATAACCCAATAAAATAATAAACAAAACATATATTGAGATTAAATAAATAATAATTTTGAAAGTACACAATATTTATCTACAACAGAGAAAGTTACGAGTGTGTTTGCAATTTTCTTAAATCCTATGGGATGGAATTGAATGAAACTTAAAAGTGTTAGTTGAGCTTTTTTATTCAAAGTTAAGGCAATGGGTTTCAACGTTCTATATAATATTATTCTCAAAAACTGTTAAATAAAACAAAATGTCGTAAACTTTTTAAAGAGATTTGATTTTACGATCTATTTTTTATTTCTTAATTTTTTTTATTTATCTACTCTTTACTCTTTAATCTCTCTCTACTCTTCAGAGAACCGGAGACCCTTTTTACTGGAAAAGAGGCATTCCATCTTAGTCCTCACGGGGACAACCCATCTGCATTTTGATTCGCAAACGAGGATAGATGTAGATGTCTATGGGCCACAGCAACCACTTACTATCGGGTGGACTGTGTGCTCGTTTGTCATCCTATCCTATAAAATAAAATAAAAAAAATAAAATATTTATCTACTCATTATAGCCGTTCAAAGGTATTCTGCTTAACATAGGCCTCCCCCATAGATTTTCTTATAAGGGGATATTTGCGATAGTTGCCATGCTTGGCAGGAGGGGTTGGCTGTTGCAGTTTTATTACTTTTAGAGTTGTTATCAGGAAGAGATTGACAACCACGGGATGATATAAGGAAGTAGATTATTTTACGCCGCCACTATATTTTGACATTTTCTACAATAAATGCATATGCATAGTTTTCGGATCGTCGTAATTTTGTTAACTTATAATCTTCAAAAAAGACCTTACTGTAATTCTTTCAATTTTATTTCTTTTAACCCTCAACGATTGTATTCATGCACAACATGTCGTCCGCTGTACATTATTTACAATAATTGATAGTTCCCGCACATTCCGATACTGCTGTGGCGCCATTTAAAGTCAACTGATCGGTGCGTCAGTACGTACAACTGAATGTACGTGAGATATTTTATTTATACGTTTTATATAGTTTTTCCCACAATAAACTTAAAAACCCAATGTGAGTTTAAAGCTGACCGTATTAATTTAAAAAATATACATGGAACAAGCATACTCACTTAAGTAAGTCGGGTAATTTGATTGGCTTACAATTGTACCAAGATAATAGTATTGTATCGTATGAGATGAACGACACAAACTGAACACCTAAGGATTTTTGTAAATATTTTAGTATCAAAACATACATATAATGTACAGTACAAAATTTTATTAGAATTAATCATAAGAGAAACGAATCCTGAAGTAATCCTGAAATCGGAGATTAGACAATCTCAAGAACCATTGAAAAATAACACGGGAACAGACCTGAAAACTACTAAGTACTATAAGGTAGGTTTTGCATAGATGTTCTTCTGGCTAGATGCCACCCTCTTATCTATTTCTCCCCCAATTAGCACTGCACAGCACGTAAAGACACATAGCACATAAAGGTCCTCAGAGGTGATAACGCAACTGAGTTGGTTGCAGGTGTTTATGAGCAGCAGTGGCCACTTACTGTCAGCTTTCCATCAATACATAAACAGTCAACTGATAGATATGGACCTCTCTTAAAGTTGGGAAGTGCTCGCTAGTAGAAATGAAGGTTGCTATACCAGACACCTCTCACCTTTTATGCTAATTATTGTCCTACTGTTTTTTTCATCAAATATAATACTAGGTAGTAAAAGATACCATCGTCTATCTCATACCACAAGAAATGCCGGGAAATCCCTCGCCTTATAACAATTATGGAATTTCTTAGAGTGATGATCGTCTGTGTCACCACACAGGGAAATAACGCAGTTATTTCTAAAGAAAGAATGACGTCTTATAAAAGGACTACGAAACGTACGTGGCAACTAACTACAAGTATAATAATGATAATTTCCTGTTTCTTATTCAACCATACAAATTAGCCAAGTGCGAGTTTGGTTCTGGTGTGCATATCGTATCAATAGGTGATAGCACCGAAGCGGACATTATATTTTTTAACTATGTTGTAATATAATAATATTATACCTTGTGTAATAAAATTTTGCCATCAAATAAAAATAGGTCCATAAATTGTAACCCGACATTTTTATGTCTATTTAGTAAAAAGCTGTTATTTTGACATTACAAACAGACACTTCAATTTTATTTATTTGTATAGATGACAACCAACTATTGATTGTCAATAACTCTCCTTAAAACGTTGAACAAAACAAAATAAAATAGTGCCTAAAGTTTAAATGCATTTATAATTTTAATAAGAATTATTATATATACTATTATAGAACAGTTTTTATAATATTAAATTGGGGGAAAATGGCAGGTAGGCTACTTTGAAGCCTAATCTTATGTGAAGTAAGTTTAGTTGCTAAAAGCAGCTTTTGGAACCTCCTAATCATTTATAGAATATATAGCACTTTACTGAAAAATGACTCAAAAATAAACTGCAGCTCTCGAATATAAGCAAGCATTAAAGACAAAAACTCAAAGAAATTTTAAAAGAGGTACATTACCAGGTAAATTACAGATAAATTACCTCTATAGACTAAAAGGAAGACCTCATAACTTGTAATTTATTTGGGTCTCCATACACTTGAAACCGCAACAGAATACTACGGCTTGCCTGCTGAAGTACTCCTAGACGCAAAAGGGGCCTATTACTAATTTATTTATAACGTATGCAATTAGGTTTTTTCAATAGAATAAGGGTGACAAACGAGCACACAGTTCATCTGATGGTAAGTGGATGTTGTGACATCTACAGTTATATTTCATCGCTTCATTTTTCAGATATAAATATTCACCAGGTAGTCCCCTTAACCTACAGGTGACTCTATGCACGCTTAAAAAGACATTCATTTGACTAAACTGAAGTTAACTGTGAACCGATTTACCCCTACCACCGCCGACTCGCGGACGGGGTGAGTCGCCATTCTGAGCTCATTCCTTTTTCGTGCACGGTGACGACAGCACGCGTCTCCGAATAAGTTTTTACTTTATTCTTGCCTTTAGTATTTATAATTAAAATCATAATGCCAAAACGAAGTGCGGAAGGAAAAATCGAGCGTTACGAACGCAAAATTAGAAAATTACGTGAACGCGATATCGGACGACATCGCCGAATACGCGTCATATCATCCGATTCTTCCAATAGTGAAGGTAAGCATATAAACTTTTTTATTATTACGATTCATCATGAGTCAAGATTACGTAACTTTTAGGTTTCGTTAACACGTGTTGTTTTTTACACGCTACCAGCTTTCATCAGAACAGGCCGTGAGCCTCGTTTGTTGAAAAAATAACCTTCATCAGGACAGGCCGTGAGCCTCGTTCGTTGAAACAAAATGCTTCATCAGGGCAGGCCGTGAGCCTCGTTTGTTGAAGTAATTCACTTTTCTAACCCTAAAAATATTCGTTTTAGGTGTTGAAGATGCCGACCAACCTGAGTTAAGCCTTAAAAATAATGCGAAGGATCTCGGGAACTCTTCAGGACAGTGTCCCACACCATCCATCAGAGAGCCTGAGCCCATGCCGGAGCCCGAGCTTACGCCAGAACCTGAGCTCGCAGTGGAGCCAGTGTCTAGACCAGAGACCAGGACAGAGAAACCATTAGAGCCACTGGCTTTGGAGGCAACCTCGTTGGAACAAAACCCGAACGATGAATCAGCCGAACCAGAATTGGACCCTGAACTTTTAGAAGCCCTCGGTGAATCCACCAGCGATACCCCAGAGTTTGGAGAAAGAATTCACGAGAGTTTAGCCAAATTGTGGCTTCCTCTACTCGTCAAAGGCTTGCCAAAAGATAAAAAAGAAAAAATTTTGAAGGAGTACTTAATCCCGGACAACTGTAGGTTGCTGCAAGCGCCTAAATTAAACGCAGAGATATCAGCAGCAGTTATAGACTCTGTAAGAAACAGGGATAAGATCCTGGTAGTTCACCAACAACAACTAGGGTCGGGGATAACAGCCATTAACAGAGCGCTTAATACTCTCTTAAGTGGGGATGACAAGAAGAATGCTATCCAACATCTTAGCAATGCCTGCCGTATACTATCGGATTTGCATGCGGTAAATACGAATAGCCGCATAAAGCTCATTACACCAAACCTGGATAAGAACTTCCTCCACATAGTTCAAGATGCCGTAAGAGACGAAACTTTGTTCGGTAACAAACTTGCAGAAAAGATCAAGGCAGCCAGGGCAATTGAACGACAGGGTCTCCAAATAAAAAAGACTAATCCGAAACCTACTTACTAATTCCGATTCATGCTGAACATAGAAAGTATTTAAGATTTCAATTTAAGAGAAACACTCAGACCACGACCTACGAGTTCACGTCAATGCCCTATGGACTGTCCGTGGCTCCTAGGGTATTTACCAAGATTATGAAAGAAGCCGTAACTCATTTGAGAAGTGCGGGTTTTAATTCAGTAGTTTATCTAGATGATATTCTCTGCATCGGCAATACTTATGACGATTGCAGATCTAACGTAAATGAAACTTTGAAACTATTGCAATGTCTAGGTTTCATCATAAATTTCGATAAAAGTTCGCTCCAACCTAAGCAAATTTGTAAATTCTTAGGTTTTATCTTTAACACTGAGAATCTAACCGTTTCTCTCCCAGATAATAAACGTAACAGTATTACACAATTGGTTCAGAAGTTTACTTATCTACCTACATGCACTATTCAAGAATTTGCTCAATTAATTGGTAATCTAACTGCGGCGTGCCCTGCTGTCCAATACGGTTGGTTGTACACCAAGCTATTGGAACGTCAAAAATATCTCGCGTTATTAGAAAATCAGAATTATGAGAGTAAAATCAATTTACCTAGTATTATCCTTGAGGATCTTATTTGGTGGACTAATAACATTCAAAAAACATCACATCCAATGCGAAACGCCGCCTATAAAATTGAAATTTACACAGATGCTTCACGAACTGGCTGGGGCGCAGTTCGCGATGAAGAACGCGCTCACGGAGGGTGGTCAGTTAGTGAACGTAATTACCATATAAATTATTTGGAACTATTGGCAATCTTTCTCGGACTCAAAAGCTTGGCATCTAAAGAAACCAATTGCGCGATACTGTTACGGGTAGATAACACTACAGCCATCAGTTATGTAAATCGCATGGGCGGAATACAATTCCCCCATTTAAACCAGATCGCTCGGCAAATTTGGCAATGGTGCGAAAAGCGTAAAATTTGGATCTACGCGTCATACGTCAATACTAAAGAAAACTGGGCTGACGCTGAATCTAGAATTATAAATCCTGACACCGAATGGGAACTCCACTTTACCAGCTTTCAAACCATTGTATCACATTTCGGCCAACCAAATATCGACTTATTCGCTTCCCGCACCAACGCCAAATGCACAAACTTTGTTTCTTGGAGACCGGATCCAGATGCAATGGCTGTAGACGCTTTTACTATAAGCTGGAGCGGATGTTATTTTTACGCATTTCCCCCATTTTCCATAATATTAAATTGTTTAAGGAAAATAATGGATGACAGGGCACACGGAATACTTGTTTTTCCTTATTGGCCTTCACAGCCCTGGTTCTCCTTATTACAAGGGTTATTAGCATCCAACATTCTGTTCTTGGGCCCTTATAAGAATCTTTTACGGTCACATTCTAGGGAACACCATCCTTTACACGCGAGCCTTACCTTGGGTGTCGCGAGGCTCTCCAGCAAGCTTTCTCCCGAAGATGCCCACCAGAGACCCTCAACCTCATGCTAGCATCACTCTCCGATAGTACGGTAAAACAATATAATGTTACCTATAAGGCGTGGTGGCGATTTTGTGATAATAGAAATATTAATCCGTTCCAACCATCTGTATCTCCTTTTTTATCCTTTTTAACTGACCAGTTTAATGGCGGTTGTACATATGGAAGTCTGAATTCTCATAGATCGGCACTGTCATTACTTCTCGGCAACAATATTGGTTCAGACGAACGTGTAAGTCGATTGCTAAAAGGAGCTTATAAATTAAGGCCAAACGTTCCCAAATATACACAGACCTGGGACCCTCAACGTGTTTTAAATCACGTTGCAGAGTGGCATCCCAATACAAACTTGAACCTGGAAAAAATTACTAAGAAATTAGCAATTTTGTTAGCCCTCTGTACAGCACATAGAGTACAAACCCTATCATTAATTAAATTGGAAAATATATCATTTTCTCACAATAACGCAAAGATCATAATTACTGATATAATAAAGGCTTCCGCCCCAGGCCGAGAACAACCTGTACTCCTGATTCCATTTTTCTTAGAAAATGTGAATATTTGCCCAGCTACCGTTTTAAAAGATTATATTTCTGTCACAGAAAGTAAAAGAACAGAAAACAGAGGTAAACTGTTCCTCACTCACAAGCCACCACACAGACCAGCCACGACACAATCAATCAGTCGATGGATTAAACAAGTGCTATCGGAGAGTGGAGTGGATGTATCAAAGTTTGGCGCACACAGCACTCGCCACGCCTCTACCTCAGCTGCGGGCCGTGCGGGTCTCAGCGTTGATGCCATCCGTAAAGCTGCCGGATGGACTCCTACATCAAATACTTTTGCGCGATTCTACAATAGAACCCTTGTTGATGAGGGGAAATTTGCAAGATCTGTTTGCTTTACGTCGAATTTTTAGGTTAAGACTGTATCGGCACTCATAAATACAAAAACTAATTGTTCCAATTATCGTGATTATATAACGTTTCATGTACGATTAATAACTAATAAATATATTCTAAGAAATATATATTATTTTATTACAAGGAAAAACTTTCTGCTCTAAAATTCTACCTGGTGAATATTTATATCTGAAAAATGAAGCGATGAAATATAATATAAGATCAAACGAACTTCTCAAGTGAAGTTCGATCATTATTATATGAATCGCTTCATTTGAAGATATAATCTATTACCCACCCTCCCATAGCAGTGATTTGCTAGCCCTATTACGGAAAGTTTTTCTCTACGCTCTAAAAATAATGAGCTCAGAATGGCGACTCACCCCGTCCGCGAGTCGGCGGTGGTAGGGGTAAATCGGTTCACAGTTAACTTCAGTTTAGTCAAATGAATGTCTTTTTAAGCGTGCATAGAGTCACCTGTAGGTTAAGGGGACTACCTGGTGAATATTTATATCTTCAAATGAAGCGATTCATATAATAATGATCGAACTTCACTTGAGAAGTTCGTTTGATCTTATATTATTCTCGATTAAGAATCAAAATACAAATGCGTTTTTACCCTTGTTTCCATTAAAAAGGGTCTCCGGTTCTCTACACTCACTATACGAAACATAGCGGAATTAAGCTGCTATTTTACGCTGGTATTCAGTGAGATGTGGTCTTACCTCGGTCGAACCAACCCATTCGCGCTACAAGCATAATAGCTGCAGCGTGGCTCTACCACGTAGGTATGAATATAGCTAATGTAGGTACTACTAACTGGTACTTCAAATATTTTTCTGTAAATATTTTTGAACGAAATAAAAATAAAAATATTTAACGAAAACACTATCAGTCTGAAAACAAAACTGCGATGCTTATTTGACGCAAAAGTTTCCGGACGGCCATATAAACGAAGTAGAGTAGCAAAAATTGAATTTTCAGCGCTTCTGTGAGTCCAGATGTTACACAAAAGTACAAACAAAAATAAACCAAAAAAATACATTGTATTTTATAAAAGGAAACAAATATAAAATGGATATAAATCGTAAATCGTACGTGCTTAAAATAAACTTTAATATATCTTATATACTTTTAAATACTGATAATAACCATAAAAAATTTGAAATATCATTTATTATTATACAAAATGACTGTTTCTTTTTGTTAAACGCTTTGTTTTGAAAATAAAATATCTTAAATAAAATTTTGTAATAATAAAATAATATGTTACATATCCTCATATTAATTTATTAAAAGATAATTAAGCGCTTGATGGAATATAAATAGGATAGTTTCTTAAAATAAGGTAGGCTAATGTATAAGATACACCATTTGATTTTTATATATTATTTACTGAGTCAATCCAAATCACTTTGAGGTAGCCACACGGAGCAGCTTATCCTCGGAACGGAAGACCCGCTCATCGCACGGGGATCCGACTGTCATTGTAATGCAAATGTGTTCGCTGTCTGCCTTACAATTACCCCTACGGTCAAGCGGGAGCCGACCGATGACCGAACATTACAACCCTCCCCTTTAAAACGATATCGACCCCACGGTGACCCTCGGTCCGCAATTTTCACCTTTATTAGACCGATGTAACTGTGCTTATCCTGTGCATCGGAATTTGCAAGTTAAAGATATTATATTACATGCAGATATGTTTATGAGAGCTGCTAATGCGGTGGAGTAGTGTGAACTAATGGTGTAGCAATTGTGTGGACAGCCATTAAGAGTATTGCGTGGTGTTACGCCGAACGTTAAGAGACATGAATAAATTCTACTGACTTAGTTGATAATCACGTATATTTCACTGCGTATAATTTAAACGATACAAGTGTTGACCAACCTATGACACAAATAGGTATGTATTCTCACACCATACATAACGGTATATCGTCATTCAGCGTAGATAAATAACGTTAGCTAGTTATTAAGAATAATCGTGAATTAAGGAAAAAAAACGATGTCACATTAATATGCATAAGATAACAAAAAAAAACTACATTTTTTTTTAATTTAAGGAATACATAGATAGAAAAGTAATAAAATTTCACAAATAGGTAGAGTGCGAGAAATTTCACATCGTCTTAATCTCTAAAAATATTCAAAACATCTGATCCAACATGCGAACCGTTTATTTATGTGATACCTAAAATAATAAAAGGTACACGACATGTAATAAAACAGTGCATGACAGATAATAAAATAACCGCTGCGTATTAAAATTTATAGAACTGGTTGAAAATTTAGAGCACATCACGAATATGAGCCGTACCGATTACAATATATGAATACGGTCAGTTTAATGACCGCTGAAAACCAGTCTTTAATGCGTTGACTTTCTTTTGAACGCGTTTCGCAAACATGTGAATCTCTTTGTTATGTTATTTTATGAATCTGATTCTATGTACTAAGCACATCCATCTCCCATATTCTGATATATATAGTTAGACATGTATATAATGATACCTTTAATATGTAAAATAAATGGTTAGGATAACTTGTCAGCATCGGTTTTTAAGTTTGAATATAATATAATCTCCTAAGAGAAGAGACTATTGACATATCATTAATTAGTAAGTTCTTACTAACCAAGACTTCATCGCCACTTGAGGATCAGTTTAAATAGCTTATTACTTAAAAAAATGTCCTGTTTTTATGCTAAGATTTCTTTCATGAAGAGGATTATCTTTTAGATTCGCGGAAGATGCCGAAAACTGTTACAGCAGAGAGCAAGTTTGAGAAATCAAATTGTAGCTTCTACACGTTGTGTACTCATGCGTGCAACCTGTATCTAATTATATACTGGCTTTGCTAATCTTTAAAAAAAAGTACGACAGTGGGTTCACTGCAGCTTGTAGACAAAAGTACATAAGAGGGTGGTATCAATACAAACTACAAGGTAGAAAGGAACCCTACCACCTGGTGCTTCAAGTTCTTTACAAATTTCTTATCCTGTATCTAAGAACATATGAAGTTGTTTGGATACCGTTGGAACAGGACAGCGCAATACCATCCATTTTGTATGTAGAACATTTCAATATTCTCCCACAATGTTATATCCTGCGTTGTTATCAACATACATCACTACTAAGTTTTTAATAAAGCCTAATATAAATCATTATAAAGTTAAGTTCAGACTACGCTATAATAATTAGAATATAGCAAATATTACTTATGTAGCACAACAATATCGCTTAGCATTCGTTGTATTGTAACGTTTACACTCTGCTGTACTAGGAGTAAGTATACCTATCTATAGTAATTGATTGCTTACTTATGAAACAATGTGATATACTATCGGGTGTATTCATAATCATTTTTAAACAGTTCATTAGTTAAAAAGTGTTTTGTCACTTTCTAGCAACAAGTATCTCGCAAATGTCAGAATGAGACAAAACACTTTTTAACTAATGAACTGTTTAAAAATGATTATGAATACACCCGTAAGTATATAGTAGAATAGTACAGGGTTGTTTGAACTGAAATTTGACTTATTATTTATATAGCGCATTGAAAAACTCTGTTTTTATCGATATTGGTGATTTTTTTTAAATTTTACAGCTAAATGTTATCGGCATTGTTACTTAAAAGTTGGCTATAGACGTAAAAAATACGTAAATCAAAATTGATTTACTTGGCAGCTCCAAGTCGAGCGGATGGCCGTACGGACTGACTTTAAGATACTTGGCTGTAGTCGTTCTACTGAAAGGAAAAGAGACCCTCTGTAATTTTATAGCTTCCTTTGTAGGTAAATGAGGCATAAAGTTTCTAGTCAAAGGCAACCGTGCAAAGTAACAACTTCTATAGTACACAGTGTATGTACCATTTATATAGAGGTACGTTTATAAAATGGAAATGAAACTAAAACAAAACAACGAGGTGTTCAGACCAGACTATCCCCTGGGCACGTCGGGAATGTTCTCCGCTTCCTCGCAATTTCACAAAATGCTACACACTACACCATTGTCTACCCATGTACAATACACGACCAGTTAAAACAGACCATCTCGACTCCCTGCACGCTATTATTTGAAGGGCACCGGGAGGATGGAACGTTTTTGACGAGGGATCTAGTTAAAATGGTGCTGCTTAAGACGGAAATAACAAAACAGACAAGAAACTAAATTAGAATACACGCTGACTAGCGACACTTTAAATATATTCTTAACATTATTAACATTTAGTTATTAGGCATAAAATACAATTCAAAAATATCAATAAGTTTAGTATTGATTTAAATAATTATTTTAAGCCAATATACCACCATCCGACGATAAATACTTAATTCAGAATTAAATAGCTGCTATTTTCGTAAGCCATCACGAAGTTTAAGAGGTATAAATAAACTTTGCCAACAGTTTTTATAGTTTACATTGAAAAAAAAAGGCCACTAAAACATAATTGGGGTGTAATAATTAAGTAAACAGATATCTATATTGATTTTAGTGTCTGCACTACGCACCAATATTTATATTTTCAGATAAGAAAAATCCAATTTAACTTGCTTACATAACTCATTTAAATATAATAGACCAAGGTTTGAGGCCTTCCGTGCCTTCTACTTCTCATGCTTGAAATGATAAAAATACGCTTAGTTCAAGGAAACCTTGAGGATCAACATAAAGTGGATGTTATATCTCTAGGCAGCAAACTGCGGGCGGTGTAATTCAAGCGCGCCATATCGATTTATTTTATCCAAAACTACCGCAATTATGACATTAATTCAGATAATAAAAGTAATAGAATTTTCATATAGAACGTTACAAAAGAATAACTTTATTTGACGCCGGTACCGCGTGAACGTAAACGTCGGTCAGACGAAGTTTCTTTTTAGTTTTGTACACACGTTCGTATATTATAATGGAGATTGGGGTCGAGTAAGGTGTGGGAAGAGCGCCGAATCAGGCGATCCCGCACGGAAGATCGAGCACAGATAAATTGTATGGAACGCAAGCGATTCCGAGTCGCTTATTCGAACGCTCACAATGGCTTCACGTCTATAGATTATAACTCCAAACCAGTTATGTAGATACTAAAGCAATAAGTTCAATATTTAAAGATAAGGATATTCTACACTTGATGGGTGATTATTTTTGTAGTTTAATTTGCAATCGAGTACCGGATTATCATAGTAAATTTCGTTAGGGTGCCATTCCCGTTGCAAAACCGGCCATAAGAACACGCGCGAATCCATTCATAATTTACCAATATTTATTTCGCGCTTAACTAAAGTTTTAACGACGGGAACCATCGAATAGTAGTAATATTCAGTTACATAAAGGATTAATAATAATTTAATGTGAATCAAACGCACCATAATATAGTTATTAAAACAACAGTACAACTCAAAAGATAGCTTAATTATGGATAGGCAATTATTTTTTTATTTTTATTGACAATCAACCAGCTTAGACATGGCTACCAGGCTCGTCAAGTTTAACAAGAGGTAAACAAGAAAACAAACGATAGCTTTGTTTGATCGACAAGGTCGTACAAAAGTGAAATATCAACAAATTTAACAAAAACATTTCCCATTTGTAGGTCTAAAATGGAATAACTAAACCAATAACTTATCTTTTACGCTGGTTTTCCACCGTCTCAAGTAAATTTACGCCATTGTTTTTTTGCTTAAAAATGTTTTTCTTGATATACATTATGGTTTTATGAAAGCGCTAAGAAGAGCGTTAATTCGACGTCGTTATTTTCTATATTCAATATCAGAGGCGATCCCCAGCGAGCTGAGACGGAGATAAGGGGGCCATTAGCTCAGTAGGTATAGGGAAAGGGCTGAATTTGTGGCCGACAAGGGGTCATTAACTGACAATCTCTTTAAATCACTTGTGGAACCTCCCTGCGGACTTGGCACGGCTTATTACGTAGGGTGAGCTCGGAACGCTTTGAAGGTATTAAGAAATTTGAGCGTGTTTAAATATACCTGACGCACCTTGAATATATAGCTATTACGTCCTTACACTAAAAAAGTAAAATTGCTTTGATTTACAAAGAGCTTGCCACTAACAAGCATAGGTTTACTAATTTTAGTTTGCCCACGTCAAAATATATGAATTGTTTCGGCCTAGGTATATTTCAATCGCTAATTGTCAGTTTGACACTATTTTCTAATAAGTACCACACAGGAAATTGAACGGATTAGGTAGAAATTTTATGGTCAGTTTCATTATTAACTTTGAGGCATTTCATCTTACATCGTAACCGTAGCGTTCCTATTTTAAAGTGGCCGTAGACATCCATAGTGTACCATCAGCTGGACTGTTAACTCGTTTGTCACGACAGTTTTAGTTTTATAAAAAAGAACTGTGAGAGTGAGGAAATAGAGAGTGCTTGTGCCCGGACCGGAACACAGCAGTACAAGCACTTCTATTTGACGGCAGAAATGGGTAAGAGGATGGTACCTACCCAGACGGAACTCTATCGTACGTTCCAAAAAATGACAATCCGACACGACTGACGAAAAATCAAGCGTAGAACACCCTCTCTGCCTTTACGTACTTTCGGAAGCAGGGGGGTAAAATACCGCCAACTTCCTGACTTTTTGCTGAGAATTTCTTGACTTTTGTCAAAAACCCAATTACTGATTTTAACCCGAACCCGGGACCAGAATTCGAATAAATATTACCATACCACTGTCGTTTAACACAGTCGTTGTCGTTGTCATTTGTCGTTTGGCAGAACCTCGATCCGTCGTTGACTTACAGGGTGAACCGCTTGCAGATAAAATGGCGTTTTAATAAAATAGTATATTATTCTCCTCCGTACCGTTAGGTTTTAAGGAGGTGAGACATTAATAAACCAAAATAAATTAATTAACAACAACTGATTCGAAATACCCATGGTATCTAATAAATTTGATATATTTAATTTAATAAAATTTGACAATATTCAAAATCTATACGTAGGGCATTAACAACAAATTAATGAATGAAGATAGTAGATAATATAAGTTTATTTATAAATTTGTTCCCTATGTAAAACAGATAAAGGAATCATAAATATTTTCCCCAACCTCGAAAATTGCAACGTTGGGCCATAGAAAAATATTGCAAATATATACGTACCTATAAATTGTACATAATTGCGTAATGTTGCGTACCAGCGCGCATTTTATGAGGAAAAACTGGTCCCCCATAGCCTATACGTACCTCATGTTTTTATATTCTATTTTCCTCGGTAAACTACGCAGATGGGTTCAAATTTAGAACGATCTTGTGTTAATTTGGATGAAAGAATTAATAATTGATACTAACGGTAATTTACTTTATTAAAATTTATGTTTCTTAAATAGGAATATGGTTTTAATGCAAATTTAATTACTATTGCTGTATCCATCTATCACCCTATAAAGTCAATATCTAGACGTAGATCTCTTTCATAACAAGGACCTTGCGACAATCACCACACTTAGCTGTCGATGTAGTTATTGATCGCTGCTGCTGGTTTTTTTTTCTTATTATATAATATATATATATATATATATATATATATATATATATATATATATAACTGAGTGGGACGTATTATTTAAGACGCATTTACATCTAGAAAGTTATCTTATAATAATTTATTTGTTCAACATTTTAGTCCACCGATTTGATTAGCGAGCCCGTTTATCCTTCACTCGCGCGAATACTAATTGTCTACTTTAGATTTTTAACTACCAACGAGTATCCGAATTCCGTTGATCGGTCCCGGCCCCTCAGTTCCGGTCGCCAACCTCCGGCTCTTTTTTTAAATCCTCGATTTAAAACAGTCCAGTGTAACAAAGGAGCCCCTATAGTATAACCTGATTTAAAATTCCAAAGAAAATACCATAAAGCGAACATCATCAAGGCTCGCATTAAACTGGATGCTTCTCCAGCAGCAGGTAGGAGAGAGCTAATTATGTATTCTTTCCTCGCTTCGAGCGTCCTTAATCCGCCCTCTTTGTCCCACCACCCCTTTTCCATCCTCTTTACCGTGCCCCAACTAGGTGGAAAGTTTTAAATAAGCGAACCGTCACTTTAAATTAAAAATATGAAAACAATGCAATTCAGATTCCCTAGAGTTTGTACGTTTTAAAAAATCTGGTCACGTTTTTAATCAAAATTGTTTTTACCCAAACATTGCAATGCTTTTGCAATTTACTCAATACAATATCGATACCTTATCGCTATATCTAGGGAAATCTATAGCGATTTTTTTTCAGTAATAGTTACATTTTAGTGTTTAATTTGTATTGGTTCAATTAAATTTGGATTAAATATTAGATTAAAAAAAAATCAAAGACCTTTTAAACAAGATAAATCGCTCGCCACAAGCAAATGGGGCGGTGATTTTCTTAAGTACCTGTCGGAATGGGGAGCTGGAGCACTCCGAAACTGTTTATGGCGTTACGGTTACGTGCGTGAAATACAGACAATGCAATAGCAAATAAAACTAACAAGAAGTAATACACCACGACCATCATACACAAACAACACCAAGATTATCTAATTTTTCTATGTAGGTACTATAATAACTGAAAACAAGGGTGTTGCCGCAGGACTCAATAACGGAGCCCACAGTACTGAGAAGAAAATTGCTCGGGAAAAATTTGCATTTTTATTGAAATTTCCACTCTCGGCCGCAGATAAAACTATGTCTCTAAATACTTACCTTAAGCTTTGTACAAGCATGTTTGTGCGGCTGTGTTGGCGCTTGTGTTTATGTTGCGCCGTGTGGGAGAGTGCGGTGTTAGTTTTAACTCTTCCCAAATTTATCGATGTAGCAATTAATATAAATTAGTGTGTTCTTTTAGGTATGTTCGCTTAACTAGTTTCAGATACGATCTTCTTCGATTTCACTACGAATTGCAATCGAATTTATCTTCGCAATAAATCTTAAATACTAATTTTGATTTAATAAGAAATTCAATTTTATAGATATATTACTGAAAAGTGTAAATAATAATGAATTTTGCATTTGGGCCTTATTGTCGATAAATTTCAAAAGCCCATCTCTAGCTCTCGTAGCACGGATGGCAGACGATCGCTATACAAATGTATTTATGTAGCAGTTGACTTTAGGGAAGGGATCATAATAGGAAATTTTCCCGGGCATGTATGCGTGCAGTATCCGATACCCTTTTTTACTTGTATTGTTTTTATTTTCCAAACTTAATGAAAGAACTTGTCTCGCCCATATCGCGATTTCAATTCTTCTCGTGTTTTGTTCAGATGTGCTCCGATATTTTATCTAATTTATATCCTTAAGCGAGGTAATGAGATTACCTTATCTTCGATAAATGCGAATCCAGTTTTAAAAGGCGACGAAATTGTACTCGATAACTGAAAAGGCTGCATTTGAAATAGTGGTCAATTTGGTGTCTTTTTAGGTGGTCATTTTTGACAGAATAATAATTTTCCACCCTTCTCTAAATTAATATTGAAACGTAGGTACTTATACTAGAACATATAATGGTAACGAATATTTTCTGTATATTCAACAGAGAACCTAAATAATCAGAACCGAAAAAACGATTCGGTATTTTATTAATCCGTGTAAACGTCAACTTTACGACTACTCATATTGGATAACTGTACCTCAATAAAATCAGAGCCTATACAAAATTTATGTTTAAGAAACTGGGACACGAAAAATGAACTTTTTGTTCATCAGCTGTAAATGTCCCCGCAAATTGACCATAAATTTCTGCTCTATTAAAATTTATTGTCCTCAAACGTTTAATGATACATTACGTAACCCGGCAACCCTTTCAGTCATAAAACAATGCAGCGTTACGAATCATGCAAAAAACCTCTCAGCGCTGTAGCGCCTTAAATTATGGTATATAATCGCATAGCAAGATCAACTTGATTTTACGACGCGGGGGGGCAGTGTTTTACGATCTCTTATCGAATCAAATTTTTTAGAGCTTACAGGGGAACGTGTAATTTTTATATAGACACCAATTTATATTAAAAAAAACGTCGCCATATAATCGATTTCGGTTTTAATTAGTCGAAACATGATTGTATTTTAAAGTTACTATATATATGGTTACAGTTATTGATTACAAATATTGGAGCAACTACATCAATTAAGAAACAAAGAGCAAAAAGTAAAGTAAAGGTGAAAATAATTTAAGGGATAATTTATTAAACCTAAGTCTATGTGTGATAAGTTTACAATGTAACAGCAAATTCGAGCCCTCGGCCTGAGCCGCTCAGACGCTTGAATATATCTTTCTCTTTATACGAGATAAAGCAAACACCGCTTGGAGAAGATAAAGAGAAGAAATCGACCGCAACTATATAAAGGTTTGCGGCGATAAAAATACCATGTTTATTTGCACGTCTTACATCAGTTTGCGAGCGGAACGAAACGGTCTTACGGTGTCAAGGACTGAAAAGCGAAAATAATCCCTCCACGACAATACATATGATCGATATTAAATCATCAATCGCCTTTCAACAAATCGTTCCTAAGCGTCGCTCAGTTAAACTTACATACCGTCGTATAAGTAAATTCGGTACCCTATCTCCAGCATTTTTTTACCTAAAATATGATTTAAAATTTAGATACCACTGTGTATAATTGATTTTGTGCTAGAAATGAGTTAGCAAAGCAGGTGGCACTCATTATTTCTAAATGTTAAAAGGATTGAAAGCACAATTTGTAAAGATCTATTTATACCCAAACGTATCACCGGCTGCTTTTGTTTATTATTTGTAACCGTTTTTAATACAACAATTAAGGTACATATTTTTTTGTGTTGGTTAGTTTACTCAGGCTAATGGAGGCCTATTTCTGGTGGTTCAAGCTTTAATAATTGTTTATGGTTGCTTACATAAAAGTTGAGGTAGTGTTTCGAATCCCAATAACATTCGAGTAGAAATCGATTTCGTTTTTTATTTAAATCTTGCCTTAAAATTACACTTTCATATATTAGGTACGTACGCGTTTTAGTTGTATATTGAAACTGTATTCACGAGTTGCTATTTTTCCTTTCAGGTGTATTGTGTGGGTTGGAAGGAGACGCATATAAGCAGGCGAGGCGGGTCCACACCTTCGCATATTTCAGCGGCGCTACGGCAACAGTCCAGGCAGTTGAAGTTTTCTATTAATTGCCATTTTTATTGCTTTTCAATGGCGTAAATATTATATTCGGCTTTCAACTCACATTCTCAGTGTCGTTTTCGAAGTTTTCGAATTTTTTATCTGTAGAACCACGTAAGTGCATTTAGCATATAAATAGCGACAGTTTCACGATGCATTAAAAGCTTAAATTATAAAGGCAACACTGAAGTACCTTATTGATTCATGTATTTACAACATTACAGACTTCATCTTGCAATAATTCCCAGTCATTTATTTTTATTAAAAGAATAAAAGCCATAGAAACTTTTATAAAGGCAATTGAATAGGATGCGAAATGTATGCTAATGTCGCAATCGGGTGGATATAATTGCCTGAACTTCCTCTTGTAGGGACACTCATTCATATATATTATAGCCGTTATTTTCAATTTATCAGGGTTCATAAGAAATTCCAATAAAGAACGCCATGAAAAATTCAATAGGTCGACGGCCAAAGAGTCGCGGGGACGAAAGTGAAAAAAAAAAAACGAAAACAATAACGTAGATTTAATCAGTATGCCGAATGCGACGTGGCTGTCCGCAGCTGGGATATTTGGCAGGCGGACAACTCCCATATACGTACGTACACACTTTAAATCCATCGCTGCATCAATGTCATCGCACGCTCAACTTAAAATACGCAGTGCTTCTAATTAATTAAATTACGCAAGTGATCGACGAAAATATGGTTATGTGTTCGAAGTATTCCTGTAAAATACGCGTCCAGTATTTCACTTATGACCGCTCAAAAGCTCTAATCAATTTATTTCAACAGACGCTTTTGACGACGCAAATTGCAGCATTTCCATCGAATTTCTGACAGAAGCAATAGTGGCAACCTAAAATAAATTTAGCGAACAATTCATACAACAATGCAATGCTACCAACAAAATAATCACTAGAATAAGGTGTATTGTACATTGACTCTATTCGCATAAATAACCTCATTACATTCCGTTCAAGTGACAACTCGGTCAAATACCTGCGTTTTAAATCAGGCACAATGTGTGTGTGAACGTTTTGCTAGCAAAACATGAGCGCATTTGTAGCTGTTAATAAATTATTTTCGCAATATTCGTATCATTCGTACCTTGATGCGCATATCAATTTCGGATGCATTCCTATTTGAATGCGACCATAAGCGAATCTAAAGTAGGTGACCTAAATATACGATACACAATTTAAATAGATGATAGGTAAAGGTGTTCTCGTGTATTTACGCAGGTTGTAAATATAATTTATAAATATCTATATTAAAAAATAAATAAAACTAATAACTTATTTATCATGCACTCTTACTCCCCGTGGTATCGTGCCAAGAACGCTGGCTGCGTTTCCTCGTTTAATAGCTATTTAGCCTTTGAACGAGAAAAGAACCAGCCTTCTTATCATTAGCAGCAAAAACAGTCGCGGATAGAGTTCCTTTAGGAACTTTACCGCACGTGGACCCCACGGACCGATAGTCTCTACAGCAAATGGCACAAATATGTATTCATCTCTCAGAGACTCATATTTGCACCACTTACTCAGTTCAGCTGCCCCTGATGCCGCACCGGCTCTAAACGAGATACCCCTGAGATGAGAGACCGCCAAAATGTCTACACATGTAGCATCCCAATCTAGAGCTTTACCTCTCTCTCCTAAGGGACCATTGTCATACCGTCAGGTCCCCTGCGATTGTCTCTAAATATTTCACAATCTAAAACCGAGGGAACATTAAAGAAACAAGAACTCTTCGGATGACATCGTTCAGAAAAACGTGCTATGAAAACCTACCAGCACTTTCCTTACACGGGAGTCCGTGGAGCTCAAACACGTCGACGCTGCCACCACAGGGGCACTGATGGGTTTGAAAAATCGGCGCTCCTATTTGGAATCCTGCGGCTATGCGCAAACTTTCCCCATCAAGCAATGTGCCGAGATTACTTGATGGTAAAAATTGTTACCAGTGACTAGATTCCTTAGTTGAAACTTAGTAGTAGGAGGCGTGCTTGATCTTGGTAACTATGGAAATTATGAAACAAATCTTTCTTTACGCTCTGTACCAACGTAATATCCCACTGTTTTTGTTGGTTAATTTCCAGTGGAACGTTCTCACCGGAACAGAGCGTTCGCCATGCCTGCCCTGCCTCCGCAGAAAAGCACAGGTCTACTTTATTATTTAAAATTATGTTACATAAGTCACTGACACTCTGCACGGAAGCAAGGAAAGCAGGCAATTCAACTCTAGAAAATTTCTCACACCAATACTACCAAATGTTATAGATAAGTTAGCTTCAGTCCAGGCTGTTGTAATTAAAGTTAAATTAAGAATTTTTTCTGTAGCTCTTTTAAGATTATTATCAATTGCTTTTAAAATATCTGAACATTTCCAGACTGGACTCGAGCGGAGTAAGTATGTAAATCTAGGCAAGGAGACAATATTTTGAAATAGTAAGAGCAATGTGGGGCTTTAAGATGTATGCAATTTATCAACATGGTTTAAAAACTGACCAAATTTTGTTTTTATAACAGGTTTAATACTATCGAAAAACAACGGGGCACCTAGCTGGTATAGCGATTCCGTACTGACAGTTTTTATTCCTGGAGAAATATGATTGAAATTTTGAATTAAAGTGTCTCTATTAGAACTACATAAATTATTAGAAAAAATATTTCACATTTATTGCTATTACGTTCACGAGCAATATTTTTAAAATTTCGATAAATATAAATAAAATCAATGAGAACGTCATCTGCTTTAACTCCTAGTGTACCGTCGTCCAGGTACCAGACATTCAGCTTGGATTTCAAATTTGAAATAATAGGTTGAATTCCCAAACTAAAAAGTGGTGGACCTAGTGGGTTACCCTGCTGAACACCGACTATATATTGCTCATCACGTCACATTAAGAACAACTTTTTAATTCTTGGACCGTATTCATCAAGAAAATATAGGGGGTGGGAAACTTTCTGAATTTCGTGTTGCCATCACTACAAAAGTCTCTGTCCAACGTTGTATAGAAGCGCTTTATTAGTGTAGAGTCAGCGTTCCTTGCGACCTAGAAAAAAAATCCACTGAGAAAAAATCATTATTACTTGTGATATTTTTGGTTAAAGTTGGTTGCAGGTATTCTTGAGATGCAGTAGCCACTCGTCATCAAGGATACCGTTAAATCTCTGGAAATTCTAAAAACAATTCTTCATTCTATTTGAATTTAACGTTTTTGGATAAACTATCTGTCACAAATCGATTTGCACATTGCCTTTCACCTCCATCCGTAATTTAGTGCTGGATAAATATTCTTATGGAAAGTTACAGAGGGAGAAAGAATTATACATTGCTACAGTTGCGCGGTTACCAATGTTTGAAAAATGTGATGGCGAATTTAATTGTACTACCATTTAATCGTGTAAGCCGTTCTCATTTAGACTTTGGCCTCCTCGTAATTGATTCACCATAATTACCTCGCTTATTAGTTACCCTGGTTGTCTCACGACTTGGGTTGTTGGTCCTTTATATACCCACAAGCTGATGACGGGGCATGGCTCCTATCCTATAAGGTAGGACTCCTTTTTGCTTAGGCGGCCGTCTGGTGGTGGTGATACCAGCTTTGGATACCAAGTAAATACGTAAGTACAGAAGAAATTCTGCCATCACGAGCCAGTGCTTGTTTCGATCTGAAGAAAATAAAGAGCCAGTATTATTAGTCTGTAATAGGCAATTCATCTTAAACCTCAGAGGTGACAATATCTGTAATCTGTAGCCTTATTTGTTTGAAGTTCTCTGCAGGTGTCCATCGGCTGCTAGATGTAGCCACTTACTTTCAGGTGGATTGTTAATTAGTTTGTCCCTGCAGTTTTATACAAAGAATAGTTGCTATTCCATACGAGATGATGATGAGTTCTTTGACTCCGAAAACAACAGCATCAATAAATTTTTCATATTTAACATTTCGTCGAGAATTTCGTTAATAACGACATTTCAGTTAATTGATAATTCACTCCAATCGTGACGAAATGAATTCATTCACCATTCATTGAATAAAAGTTCCTATATACTCACTCATACAGTATTTTTTGTGCAGCTCCGTCAATTTAGAATATCCTTACTTCTTAATATTCAATTTAATTTAATCTAGTCACATGCTTTTTAAAAAAATCAGCATATTTTCGGAGGCTGACACTAAAATGCTGATGAAATTGTCCAACCAAATTATCCGTAATAAGATTATATTCTAACGGTTAATTTATTCGGGCGTCATTTAGATTGAGAAAACAAAGCACATATTACATTTAAAAGTCAATGCAAAAGCACATTCAATTACGAACAAAGTGTATTTTAACATTATTTTTCTCGAAGTAGCAGACGTCAGGCCGCCTCCCACTCCAACGAAAAAACGATCGCTTCTGAAGTTATTACGCCGATAACATTTTTTTTTTTTATTGGAAAATACATTACATTTCTGAACGTTAAGATAGTATATTTAATTAAATTATTGTTTATCGCTAATAATAATCGGTTATTTAAATATACTTGTCGATATCATTAATAGGGTAGTACAAACTCATGCCTATATAAATAATCTTTGTGAACTACCAACATGATTTCAACATGAGAATAGCATTAAATAACTTCAAAGCTTTTAGTAATCAAGTAAATATTTGATGTTTTTTAAAGAATTAAAATATAAATTAAAACATAAAACCGACCAATTGTTAAACAACACAAAGAGTACATTATTTATTTATTTTATTAATTTATTGCATTCCCTATTACTAAAAACAAAACAAAGTGTGGACTTAATGCCTTCAGGTATTCTCTACAAGTCAACCCATGGACTGGAGAAAAAATTAAGCAAAAATGGATAACTTCAACCTATATGGAACACGTAGTACTTTGTAAATGGTAATATCTACTATCCAAATACAATGTAAATAATGTTATGGTAACATTATCGGATAGATATCCTAATACATATGATCTTATTTATGTAGAGCTTCAATATCATCTCAATTTAAATCGTAAGAAATTGCACAATACATAGTTCTAGATGATAATCGCTGGAGTCATCGCTGCATGCGTCACGTCGATAGCACTCAAGGCTAGACGCCAAGTAAGCAACCTACATATCTACACGTTCGTCGACCCCACAAGGACGGAATCCGTCATCGGTCGGGTCAAGGCCGCGACAACTCATGTCATACAAACGTCACAGTATCTGCATCTGTGATCGTCTACATTGATACAGACGAAGTGAGGTTGCATTTAGGTACGTGCGACTTTGGACCATACCCCCTCGTTTTAAGAGGCTTCGAAAGATGAAATGTGTAAAAATAGTCGGTGCAATGACCTCAATTCACGGGAGCACTGTTTGTTCTACCATCGTTAGATTACGCTTTCGTTGGTTGATTTTAGATGTTGATAAATTCGTTGGGTTTTAGAATTTTCATTTATAAATTGGTACCATTTATGTCTTAAGCAACTGATGTAAAATTATACATTTTTAATTATTAACTAATACAACACAAACTATTAAAATTTCACATTTTTGAAAAATTTTAACCGGTCTATAAGTCATAACTAAGTTAAAATTATATTAATTAGTTTTATCAAGGACCTACTTAAAAGCAGATGCCTCTCCTAAATCAAACTATCCAATTAATAAGTAAATCACAAGATGCATACGGCAATAATTCATCTATACTTTTTATGTATGTGGGTAAACTATACGAATATAACATATATTATCTAGCAGGTAGTAGGTATACACAAGATATCTGTGTGAACAAGAAAAGAAATCGATGGCGGCGATCATAAATTTGCGATTTTAAATAAAAATTAATAATATACGTTACTAATCTGTGAGCCAATCACATAAAAAAGCGACATAACAGATGCGTGTAACCCTCGTCCCTTCCAACATTTTTATAATAATAAATTGTAGAGAGAAAAGATATGAAATTATAGACGGCACTTCAAAGTGAAATACAGTTGTTAAGTCACAAGGTGGTCTTTAATTATTTAAGATAGAAATATGATAGAACTTCATTAGGCAAGACCGAGTAATTTTGTTCGTAATAAATTATATCCAGTGCTTCTTTGTGTTCGTGCGATTGACATTATAATAACACATTCGCTGGTGCGTATTAAATAATTTCGTTTCGTGAATTAAAAAAACATATATAGGGAAGGTATTATTTATCTGCAGTTTCTTGCTTATAATTAATGTAGAATAAAAGCGCAAGAGAAACCTCATTTTTTTGCGTCAAAAAAGTTTGGGTGAGATATAAGCACATATATACCTACACCTAATCGTAAATAGATGCTGTATCCCATCCTTTATCTATTTTACGTTTAAAAATGAAAATAATGACCGTTGTTACCCCTACGGGCTAATACAAAATGCCTAGTTATTAGTATAAAGGGTCTCCGGATCTCCGGTTTACTTACTATTCGAAGCAACATCTCCGGTATCCCACAGCTGGGGCAAAGGTCTTCTCTCCTCTCTGAGAGGGTTTCAAGATTATTATAACAGAGTCCGCTTATTATGTACCTACCTAAAGTTCAATCATTTTGTATATAACGTGATTAATGGAATGCAAAAGAGCATTGAACATTGTATGAAGAGGTTTTAGGGCAAAGAAATATCCGCCACCCCGCCCGAACGTAAGACCTAACATTTCTTCGAAATATTTAACGCTTGCTCTTGACAGCAGTTAATATCTTTTTTATGTAATATTTATACCAAATAATAAGTATGCAACATTAGATAATTTGTAAGAACATAGCTTTTGTTTAGTTCTAACAACCTTCTTAAGCACACTATTTATGTGCATATGTCAGTAAGTATTTAGAGACGAGGTAGTTCAAGGGCTGGTATTTTTCATTTTTCATCAAATAATAACATGAATATACCCCTTGTGAAATAAAAAAAAGTACGTCTTATCGCTAAAAATTAATGACTCAGCGGCTCTAGGGCATAGTCGATGAGTAAACAGATAAAGGAAAGAAATTGTTGAAATATTATTTTTAGTTTCACGGTTAAATGTGTTCATTGTTTTATCAGAGATTATAAACTGCTTTTACAATGCATTATATGAACTCTAAATGGATCTCACAAAGATGTTTTATAGGTCCTATAAAACATCTCATAATTAAATACAATAACACGTAACCCTCGGAAATCGATAAGCTATTTGAAATATTGCAGAGTTTTACGAGTAATCTCGCTTATTACCTACCTATATATATCTCATTTGAAAATTTTGATTCCTGTAATCATGCAAGTAATTTACATGCCTCTTATATTTTATAAACAAGCTAATACGTAAGTACTTGTGTTGTAAGATTATGATATTTTTGAAAAAAAATTAGGGATAAATAGATGAACATAAAAAATACTTCTTGTTGTAAAAAAAAGTAAAACTTAGGTTTACGTATTAGATTTAAAATTTTAGACATCGATAGCAACTTCCAACTCGTTATCTATCACGGTGCATTTTAAATGCTTCCCTCGCTCGACAAGGGTGCATTCAAAGTTTCAAGCGTTCTAAACCGATAATTTTTGACTCAAGAATGCGGGCCGACTAGCTTTGACACATAAACTAAGTTACAATATTCAATTTTCTACTAAGGTATACTCTATTGCGCTATGTTAGAATGCATAATAGTTTGAATAAATGGAAGCACCACTTTGTAAATGTGTAGTAATGGTGGACCGTCATGGCGCTCTTGACGTCATTCAGCCAATGAGCGCAAGGAGCGACGCGACGGTAGCGCCACAAGATGGCCGCCGTCGGGCAGTTGCCGCCGCCTTCTCCGTTTAGGCCTAATATCATCTAGGTTTTTCCCTTTTAATAAAGAAATGCGTTTTGTTTAGTAATAAAATTCTTTTATCTGTTAAATAGTTATTTTATCCGTGACTTTTATTTTATTTCAATAAATAATTTGTGATAATCTTGAGTGTTTACCTACGGGAATTTTCATATTTTAGCGGCTGTTTGGTAAGCTATTAAAGTTTATTTTATTTTTCTATTTTAACTAGTCTCTTGTTATTTATTTTTAAAAACGTTAAAAATACAGATATTTAAATTTTAGTCTATCTAATGCAGTCTTATTGGTACTTTCTAAATTTTATTTAGTTTCTAATAAGATATCTACTATATTATGTCCTTAAATATATTCAAGCATAACAATGACTTTGTAAGTATGATCGCAACTGTTGCTTTAATTTATTTTATAGTAGTATTTTTGTATATAATCCATAAGCTCAAATTAATAAAATAAATTACAGGTACTACCTATATAAAAATGTTATCTTTAATGAATCACAGTGTTTTTTTAAATGATGTTTCTTTTTAATTCGTCTTTTTTCTTCTCAAAAAAAATCACCTTGCTGGCTACCTAAGCAAAAAATAGAATATATTATTTGCTATTACGTACCTAAACATATTTAATAATAATAATAATCAAATGCATGATGTGTTCTCGATTGTGTATTGAAAAAAATGTTCTTTATTTTTTTACAAATAGTGTGAAGGTTAAGATAACGTTAATATTTATAATTTCTCGTTAATACTACTCTTAATAATAGCAGATGCACTCTTATTATAAGGATAATAGTATAAATACATAAATAACACACCATTTTTATTAAAATGTATAATAGTACCTACATATTTATAACATATCTTATGAAGAGCATGTATTATGAGGTATATAATAATTGATAGGTACTAATAGGTACAGAAAGCATCCAACTGAAGGAAAGTATAAATTTTTTAAATTTATATTATGACGAAAGAAGATGTAATGAATAGGTAACCTGATATAGTTCTAAAATAAAATATAAAATAGACTTAATTGCGTCAATATCTAAATCTTGGTCGGTATGTAGTTATTAGTTCAACTTAAAAATTAAAATAGAGTGAGAGGATACCTATCGCAAAGAATTGTAAAAAAAAACTATTGTACTTTTAAAACCTATTAATTTCTTCAGAATGATTTAGATGTCATCTAGGGCTTCATCACCACGTACCACCAGGTGGCATTGTAGTCAAACATTGGCTTATAATAATTAAAAATAGTCGCTTTAGCTTAAAAACGTCTACATCCGTCACAAAATGGGTAGAGATCTGAGTATTTACAGGGTGATGAAAAGTATTTCCTCTATGTATAGGTAATAATACAAAGAAAAATAAGATATATAATTGGAAGATACAAACAGGTTTAAATACTTATTCTTAAGTACCAAAGTAATAATAAGCACAGTAGAAGTTGCCGCTTTCCTTTTACACTTAAATTCGTTAAGAATTGTGTAGATATCAAACTAAATATTTATTCTTACCATAATATGCAAGTATATTGCGTAGGTATTCATTCAATACGCAAAAGTAGCGAAATACTAACTTTATTTTAGTACGTCTCAAACAAAATAATTTAAATACATATTATGGACAATCGTTATCATGAGTGTAGCGTCGCGCTTGGAACGTGCTGAGAGGAACCAACTTGTTTTAGCCAGCTTGGTTAACTGGCCTCCTCCAGGTGTGCTGACTCCAAAAACGTTTTGCACGTGGTAGAGCCATGTTGCAGCTATATTATTACTATAGTTATATCACGAATGGGTCGGCTCGATCGGGGAAAGACCACGCTCTAACAGAATACCGGCGTAAAATAGCAATTTAACACTGCTGTGTTTCGAATGGTGAGTGTAGAGAACCGGAGGCACTTTTTACTGGAACTTTCCATCTTAGTGCTCACGGGTGACAATGCATCTGCATTTTGATTCGCAAACGAGGATAGATGTAGATGGCTATGGGCCACTGCAACCTCTTAACATTAGGTGGACTGTGTGCTCGTTTGTCACCCTATCCTATAAAATAAAAACTAAAAAAAATGGAACTTATTACGTCCTATTTATGTCGATATATTATGTAGAACTGTTTTATGAAATTAAAAATAAAACTATAATATCTACAAACAGTTTGTTTCGTAAATATGATTTGAATGTATTGAGACCATTATTTTATACAATTTACACATACTATATCTATAAATATCTAATCAGAAAGGGTTTAGATTTACAAATACAATAAAACAATGTGTAAAACTTCAGCTTTATTCATATTTTTTTGTAAATATAAATAAACGTAATTCATTGTAATGTGTATTGAATACCTGTAATGAATATTATTCATTTATTACGTTTAGTATAGTAAATACTTTGCATCGGGTAATATTATATACTTAAGTTAATAACTTCTTGTATTAGTTTTCATTATTAAATTGAATAAAGTTTTCATAGATTTCAATAACATTAAGATTCTATTCTTTTATGTCGAGTTCCTAATAAAATACAACACAAGAAATTCTGTCAAATTAATAAGTTTAAAACTATGTTAAAAATATTTTATTTGAGTACGGAGAGCATGCTAGATTTTTAGTTGAGCTGTCTAGTAATACAAATGCTAATCTTTTTGCCAGGCGTGGGCATTATTGCAAATCCTTATAAATTGTTGCTTACAGGCTTTTATACGTGGTAGAGCCATGCAGCTATATTATGGTTGTAGCACGAAGGGGTCGCCTCGACCGGGGTAGGACCACGCTCTCACAGAATACCAGCGTAAAATAACAGCTTAATGCTGCTGTGTTTCGTATGGTGAGTGTAGAGAACCGGAGACCCTTTTGAATGGAAAGAGGCATTCTATCTTAGTTCTCACGGCATTGCAACGCATCTGCATTTTAATTCGTAATCGAGGATAGATGTAGATGTCTATGGGCCGAAGTTGCCACTTACCATTAGGTGGGCTGTGTGGGTACTCGTTTATCACGCTTATCATATTAAAAAAAGGTGACAATATATGCTTATGACGGCCGTGTATTGTAGTAGTCAGATAGCCTAGGTACCTACCTACTACCATCGCAGGTTTTAAGGTTTGAAATTAAGGCGGAGCCAATAATTGTGAAAAATAATCATCGGATGTAAGGTCATTAACAGGTAATTTTCTAGTTTTTGGTACAGTATCCGAACGTATGTCTCTTATATTATATAACAACAACATAACATAGTGGTTTATAATTGTAAACAGAGGTTAGGTCCAACTTATTAAGTAATAATAATACTTGTGCCACGTGGCCCCGCTCCTCCTTACTGTACTACATATATTAAATTGTATAATAAATATAAGTATGTATATCACGGATCTTATTGCATAGATTAGGGCGAATGAGCGATAATATTGTGAAAACATCATCATCGAATACCACCATTTTATTCTACCTATATAACATAGGTATGCGATGCGGTATTATACAATTTATAAATAAAAACGTACATTCGAGTCGCAAAATACAAACATGATCAATTCAATTCTTAAGAGATTATTTTGTTGCAAGTGGTCGATATCGATGCCTGTAGTACCTACGTACACTCTGATAGAGTTATTGCCCAAGCTCCGGTAATTAAATAGCGTAAATTTATCGCCCGACGAGCGCCGCCTGCGCCAATAACAAAGTTCAGATCAAAGGCATCCCTTTCGAAGTACAGCGAAATTTTCTTATGCAGCTAGGTATAACGTTAGACCTAACTCCATATTGGACATCCTAATGGTACATAATTTATATTCTTCGTGTCAGGCAAAATAAAAATTCATTTGGGAGTAATTTATATTTATATATATTTTTTAATAAAACACAACTGTAGATAGGTACATATATACAGTGTTATTTTGCAATAAGCGGTGAAATTTGCATGGAAGGTTCAGGATAAGAAATATAGACAAATGGTGAAGACAAAATAATTTTAAAAAAATCTCAAAAATTCTGTCCTTTTTTATATTTTAAATTCAAAAAGCGTGGTAATGCATTATTTTAACTGATTTTACTGCGCACGATCACATTCGTAAGGGTCGATCGGTAGGCAAAAACCTTGTTACTGATACATTCAATTTAATTTGGGATAATTTCAAATAAAAGTAGAATAATATGCCTTATATGCCTTATTTACTCGTATTTTTAAACACTGTAATAACGGTATATTACTTATGGATTTGAACTGAAGTTAAAATTTGGCTAGTCTTTGAAAAATAACCTTGTATTTACAACATAGGTATATACCTACTTACTACATTACAAGCCGTCAATTAAAGTATTCTGATTCTGAGGCATTATAGTTATATTTAAACGTAGTGGTTATATTCTCTTTGGTTATATACAAATGTTAACTTTTTAATTTTACGTGTAATATTTCAGTTCGTACTTAGGATAGTACTTAAAAGATTTTATATTATTTTCTTGTTATCCAACTATGTGATTTTGTAAGATATACTACCTACGTGGCAGTGCTACTTTCCTACTTAGTTATACATCTGGGCAGGTACCAACCAACCTCTTAAGTATTTGCTTGCACTTACAAAGCATTCCAACTTAGTTCACACAAGTGACATCTCTAGCATCGCATCTTTAGCATAGACCATAGAGTAGGGAGTTAGAAACTCATCTTCTTTGTTTGTGGTCGGTTTCAGGTGTCTGTAATTCCGTTCGTTACTGCAATTTAATAAAAAATATACGGAGAACACATACTTAATGCAGTACTTAAATAAAAATTTAATTTTGTGTTGTAAAATACATTAAAACCTACTGAATTCCGTGCATAATTAGAAATATATAGACTATAACAACTGTTACAACAATATAAATTACAATGTACAATAAATTAAACTTATCTGTCCATGAAATATAGATAAGAATCATAATATTCTAGGTTTTCCGTGTTCAAGTCGTTTAAAGTATCCAATGTTTTCAGCTTGCTTAACAACTTACTAACATAGATTACAGGTATGAAGATCGGATAATTTTACGGTGTAATTACAAGGATTCTTTGAGAGACCGGAAAAGAAGATTTTTTAATCTGACGTAATATTTAGTATAAGAAAATATTATAAGTATATATACCGCTATACAAGTGATATTCATTTTTGTACTTTCATATCGAATTTGGCATATATACGATAACCTATTTTTTATCTATATTCATACCCTATTTACCATTTCAAATAACGCAACTAAAATGCGAAATCCCAGATAGTAGCTCTTGAGTAGGTACTTTTTATTTTTAAAAACTGTAGGTGATAATCTGCACATCGGAATTCTCCCACATCGGTTTCAGCATGTTCTTGCCCATTTTATTTATAAAGAAAATCAAATAAAATACATATTAAGTGTTTGTTATTTAACCATTAAATTAAAAAAAGTTATACATAACCTTATATTTATTTTCACTAAAATTTAATGTATACCTTCAAATATTTAAATTTTAATTTAGTAGCCATGCTGCATCTATATTAGTAGTATAGTTGTATCACGAATGTGTCGGCTCGACCGGGGAAGGACCACGCTCTACCTCTACCACCAGCGTAAAATAGCATCTCAATGCTGTTGTGTTTCTTATGGTTAGTGTAGAGACCCTTTTTAATGGAAAAGAGGCAATCCATCCTAGTCCTCACAGGTGACAATGCTTTATTGAGGATCTGCATCTGCATTTTGATTCTCTATTGAGGATAGATGTAAATGTCTATGGATCACAGCAACCACTTACCATCAGGTGGAAAGTGTGCTCGTTTGTCACACTATACTATAAAAAAATATGTCTTCTAAAAAGTTACATTAAAAACTTCATTCCCTATTTTGGCACCCTTAGGGATGGAATATTTTCTCTTAATGTATAGTAGACGACATCTGAATCTATTAAAAAAAGAATCAACTAAACCGGCTTATAATTTCCGTTGATTTTGCGTGCATACATACAAAAAAAAACGCAGTCAAATTGTAAACGTCCTCCTTTTTCTGATGTCGGTTAAATTTGTTGATATTGTACTTATTATAACCGATGTAAAGCTTACAGCACAGACTAGGTATGCTTACAACGGTTAATAGACTTCTTATCTACTTTATTATGCTTTAATTTTTTTTAATAAAATCTTTCTTCTAACAGGAAAAAATAGAAAACCTGCCTACGTGTGCTTAAAAATACGTTTATTTTCTACTTGAAGTGTTTTTTGGTTAGAATGGGAATATAATCTTTATAACTGTCGTCAATATTTCACAGTATTATTTATTTTGTGGTCTCTTTTGATAGAAGGTGGCCGCTCAGGCCCATGCAATGCAGTAAACTTTGTATTCGTATCATAGCTTATTTATTATCACTATTACGTATCTAACTAAAATTGGTAGGTACCTTAAGTTTAAAAATAACCCCTCATTTTTGAGGTCAGAATAGGAACCTGATGAAGAGTTGTAGGTTAAGATTCGAAATATCGACCGAGGCAGATACTAGTACAAAAATAAAATTTAATAATTTAATTAACTAATATAACTATCTCAGATTCGCTGTGTGTGAGTGTGTGCTTTTCAAATGTTTAAATAAATGAAAAAAATTACACATTTTGAAATTTCAAATTAAGTCAATAGAAAACCATTAAAAAATTTGAAAATAGTACACATTAGTAACACATACATTTTTGAAGCTCCACAGAGACACAGCTACGGTTCAGTACGGAGCAGTAGTCAAGAGTCAAGAGTGTTATTATAACGTATTTAACTTCAATTATAATTAATATCAAGTTTATTAGTTGTCGCGTTATTATCAACTCTATCTAAAGTGGTTTGTGGGAATCGAAGAATTGAGTTGCAGAACCGTGTCACCAGACTTCACTCATACACAAGCAAATCTGTTCTATGCAGTTCATACTTACACATACATTCACAATGCAATCACGTCTATTCAAACGCACACCAACTGACAATCACACACACAAGTACGCGGGCATATCATAATTGCATGTGTGTATCATTGTTAAGCACGAATTTGCAAATAAATCATCATTTTTTTGTTACAGAACAATGCTGGGGGCTCGCGGCGCTCAGTCAGTTCCACCCTAATTTTTTGTGGCGTCCTCCCCACCTTGACGCGCCCGCTGTTTTGTCGTCCGTTCGTTGAATTGTCTGACGGCCCTTTAATGTAGAGTTGTAGAGACAGTGTTATGTTGTACCTACTTGGTAAGGGATTGCGATGGTAAAGTTAATTTCAGAATGTTTTTGGAGGTGCATTCATTGAATTGTTTTCGTTTAAAAACGTTAAGCCTACCCTAACTAGAAACTTTTCATGTATCATTTTACATATTTTATATGATTACATCCAAATATGGAATAATTATTAGTAAACCGGAACAATATTCAGTATCAGCTGTACACCCGCGGTCCGTATAACCCAAGCAAAATGATTAGGTTGCAAGAGCCTCGTCTGTCAATTAGAAGGGAAGGTATACAATGTGCAATTAAGGTTAGGAAAATAATTTTATGGTCTAAAGCATTTCGGGACATTTTTAAATTTCGGTTCATTTTCGGATATCATGATCGTCATCATTATTCCCCTTCAGCATTTCCCAAGTCTACTGTGAACATAGGTGTGCTACAAAACACCGACCAGGGCAACCTATTTTTGTTTATATTTATAAGAAAATAAAGTAATCGTGACTGTCCCTTATTAAAAATTAAAAAAGGAATTGTTTTAGCTTCTTTGTCCTTAGTAAGATTCATGTGTCATTGGAATTATTGTATCGCATCTTCGAAACGGCAAAGTGTCGATGACCGTTTAATTGACTGGGCACTGAAACATCTACAGTCTACCCTTGTGCTCTACCTCATGCATGAAGTCCTAAGCCTGAGTTATCGAGCACTTTATATACACACATATACGTAGAAACCTAGATTACATTGATTTAATTATTATAACATTTAAGTTTAACACCTTTTACTGTAATGAATGTCATCTACAACGATAAAAGAGAAGAAATCTAAGCTCACAATAATTCTAACATAATTATAAAATTAAAGGTAAATATATAATTTTAGTATGTTTTTTTCTCGTACATGCACGTCATGTCACACCGTTTTTCTATAGCGCAAAGCACGTACATATTTTAAGGCGAGCGATTACCCCCAGAAGTACCAGGGCTGCTTTTATTTTAGTACACTTTTTTCATTTGGAAGTATTTTGAATTTGAAACCCACCACATAGATTAAGCATACTCGTAAGAGATTTTAGATAAAACGAATCACTGTTAAATAATTATAGCATTTTATCAGTATTAAAACTGTCTTTACTAAATTGTTAATTCAAAACTGCATATAAAGTAAATAGTTAACTGTTGCAAAAATGAAGAATAATGACTCTACAAATGGAGGACGGGCATTCGGTTAACGACACTGAGCTGTATCCGCGTTGAATAAAACAACATTAGGTTGGTGACGCAGCACCTGTGTCCTCGTCGCTTGTTAACAATTTGTTAAACTTAATTTACTTCGCTTTTCGTATCTTTTTTTATATAACAAAATACTATCTTCACAAATAGTTAATTTAGATTAAGGCTTAGATCACCCTTCCCATCATCACACCTGGCAGGTTACGTTTTATAGAATACGGGTGACAAAATAGCACACATTCCACCTGATGGTAAGTGGCTAAGAAGAAGCTGCGGCCCATAGACATCTTCATTTCTTCTCGATTAAGAATCAAAATGCAGATGCATTATTACCCTTGAGAACTAAGATGTGGAATGCCTCATTTTCAGCAAAAAGGATCTATGGTACTCTACACTCACCATACGAAACACAGCAGCATTAAGCTGCTTTTTTACGCTGGTAACTGGTATTCTGTGAGAACGTGGTCTTTACTCGTTCAAGCTGACCCATTCGTGCTACAGCCATAACATAGCTGCAGCGTGGCTCTACCACGTACCATAAATGGATTGGATATCACAGTAATAGATTCTCGCCCCTTTGTCACCTTTAGTATCTTATCTGGCGTATTTTACAAAATGTTTATGACCGCCATCTATTTATGAGGACTTTATCGTCTCTCGCATTAACGCCTCTCTCGACACTGTGACCAACCTTAGCCAAAAATAAGGTTTTAGATGGAAAAGTGTGTGTAGTACAAAAACAATATTCCATTAATCATCGTGACATAGTTGGCACATTCTTTTTGTCCAGACCAACGAGAAACAATAAATAATGTAAAATGCAATGCAGCTTAAACTAAAAACAAACTGAATCTAAAACTCCGTGTACTAAAGTCCGAATAATAATTAAAATGACTATTTTTTATTTATTTATTTATTTATTCTTTTTTACATCTACCTTATAATAAGGGATATAAAGGGCGGACTTAATGCCTTGTGGGATTCTCTACCAGTCAACCCTGGATGATTTGAGAAGCTGTGGTAGGTGCAACACCACTCATTAAGTAATAAATAAGTAAACTATCTACTATGAAACCTATCAAGTAATGTTATCGGCAATAGTTTAATAATTATGATATCTGTTTCATTTGTCAAGAATACGTAAGCACATGTTAAGAAATACGAGCAAATGCAGATTAAGGTGCTGCTAGATTGGCCCCTGGGCCAACCCAAGGCTAAACATTTGTTTACAAATTATTCGGACAATCGAATACACCTAAGCTCAAACAACTGCAATTGGCTGCACCTAGTTGTAGTCGGCTATTGTACATAAATGCCAGTATTATAGGCACTAGTATATTAAAGTGCTGTTGTGTATATTTAAACTTTATATTAATATTTACATGGTTTAGCATTTACTATGAATGGCTGCAACATTTCTATTCAAAAAGTAATCTAAATCTTATACCCAATTGATAGTAATTTTTGTAATTTCATTTCAGGCTAGGCTTCTGTTTCTAACATGTACCACATTTTTAGCCAATTATACTGCTAATTAAGAAGCAGCGTATCTGTCTAATCTATAATTCAATTTGAAGGGTATGTAGATCTGGTATAACAATAGGCTATGGGATATTCCATTCTATTCCTCGGGGGCGACAGTCCAACTAGGGCTTTCATTGTTTAAAGTTGGTTGTAGGATGTCCATGGCTGCAGTACTAGCTATGTATTGATAGGTGGACCTTTAACTCATTTATTTCCTAAATATTATAAAATATATTCTTCATAGTATAGCAAGTAAATATGACTTTAATTTCGAATTTTTTTTTTCAATTTATTTAGTTCTTTATTTTAGTAGTTATTTAGTTCACTGTTCTCAGTATTTTGTCAAAAGATATTCACGTCTATAACCTTGTACCTAAGGTATACATACACATATAACTGAAACAGGAGATGGGTAGCAGCTATTTTCCTGATAACAATTCAAAATAATAAAAATCAGTGGTGGCAACAAGCAACTAGCACTGGACTTTGATAGGCTGTAATGATTGTACACTTTTTTTAAATAAGGGTGACAAACGAGCACATAGTGTATGCTGTGGCCCATAGACATTTATATCTTTTCTCGATTAAGAATCAAAATACAGATGCGTTGTTAACCCTGAGGAGTAAGATGGAATGTTTAGATCAAAAATGCTATCCGGTTCTCTATTCTTACTCGTATACCATCCGAAACCTGTGAGCGTAGTCCTTCCCCGGTCGAACCGACCCATATGTGATACAACCATAATAAAGGTGCAGCGTGGCTCTACCACAAATAAACTAACACACATATAAGTAAAGCTAACATCATCTAGATATCATCCCATTCCCGAGAATATAAGCCGGCTACAAACTGGGAAATGTAGCTACGTGTTAAGTAACGAGACCTGAGATACAATCTACGCTAAGTAAAGTGAAACAGGTGGCATGAGAGCGGCAATATCGACATCCCAGTAACGTGTTAACGCAAATGTAAATAAGATTCTACACAAGTTCGCCTTAAGAAGCGTAGAAAAGGGCGTCCTAAGCAAACTATCAAAAAACATTACGGGGTGCAAATAACAACGATCATGGCGTATGTAATGAAAATCTTGCATCGGGATTAGTCCGGTGGTTTTGCGCGCGCCGGCAGCGCGAGGGCGGCGGGCAATCGATGGCGGGCCGGGAGCGCGCCCCGACGCCAGACGCACAGACGCCCCGAGACGCCGCGCCGGAACACACGTCCTCGCACCAACCGCCCACCAATGTTTACTTCGCCGCGCTCGAACAGCTGAGCGGTAAGTCACGTGCTTTATATATGTGCCGGCGAAACGCCGCGGACCAGCCGAATTCCGCGTCTATGCACCGTACCGACGATTCGCTCATAAATCACCCACCCTTGCGCTCTTTCTATTATTCCCTGCATAGGCACGAATTCTTCGGTTATCTTTAGTGTCGACTCTTTTGAAATTTATCCTTTGTATTGTAAAGCGTCGCGGACAAAAGCCACTGCGGACGATCGGCTCACCTCGCTGGGAAGGCTGTAAAAGTCGCTCGTTTCGCTACCGGTTCGCAGTTTTGCGAATATAATTTTTGCACACCAATCCTGTCTTTTTGCACGTCTGCAGTGCTGTTATTGGTGTAGAGTTAACAAAAGAGCATTGTTTAGGCGCAGTTTTAAAAACGCTTTAAAATTTCTTAATGATTTTCTTGTATTTATTCACGATCGCGTGTAATGTTTTTCCTATATTAGTATGGGCGGTGGGGATACCTTATATTTTATCAGTGTACCCTTCTCGCTTTGAAGGCCCAGGCGTGTTGTAAATCTGATGCTTTATTTTATAGATGGTGATTCCGGAGAGACGACGCAGGGACGGAGCTCTAGCTTATCACGTTTAGCTTTTAAGATATTGTCGGTAATGTGAAAGGGGATAAACGTGTGAAATTTATAACATTTTTGTAAAAGTGTGATAAAACATATCCTATCCACATTAAATGATTTTTTTTCAACAGGTACGTAATTACAATCTATTCCAGGTGGCAGGCGAATCTTCTTGAAGAGAGAATTGAAGATTACGCGTCGCCTTCTGTACGTATACTGAATGTATCCTGAGTGCTTCATTCTTTCCGGTATACCTTCAGTATACGTAACAGAAGATGACACTTTTCTGCGGCCGCCGTGAAGACATCTTCTTAAGACTTCTTGTACACGCTCTGCTCTGTATTGCCTATTAATATGTGTTTGATTTGATATTAATTATATGAAAGTTTAATGTAAATTATCTCATTTATATTTTTCATTACAGGTTCCAATTTAGATAAGCTTTTCATAGTTGTACTTATATTTATTAGTTTTAGTTATCAAATTTCGATGTCTAGTTTTATATTAGTTTAATGAATGTCCTATGTACATATTATTTAACTATCTAACAATCATTTTACCGTTTATTTAAATTTGTTTAGAAATTAAGACACAAGATTAGTTCCAAAATTTAAAACCAAATGTACGAATAATCTTGTTTACAATAATTATGTTTAGATATGTGATATTCATTCCATAGATTAAGCTATTAAATTATACTTAAAAATAATAACATTGTATGCAAATTTTTAATATATCTAAGTCTATAAGAAATTATTTTAATAGCTTTCTGTCACAAAATATATAATAAAAAAATAAAAGTGTCATTTAAAATTAATAAACGAATGATTTACAACCAATAAGTAATTGTTTTATTACAGACTAAGTATTGCAAATTAAAATTTACCTAAACATTTGCAACATAATCCCTTACCATTACACAATTAATCAATATTTCAGCAAAGTTTTCCTCAATTTAAACACACAATTTGCTTAACACCTAATTAAAGTTTACACTTATCACACACTAATTATTCAAGCTTTAACAAACTGGTTTGCAAACAAAAGGGCAAAAGAACGATGTTTAACGTAACGCCTTTGTCTTAGTAGAAGCACTTACTTTACAATTAGTAATACTGCATTTTCCTTTAACATTTGCATTTTAACTTTATTATGTAGGTATACTTACATGCCTAGAATAAGGAAATTTATAACAATCCAAGAAATAAAGCGCAGAACTCTTTAATTGTAGGTATACAAAGTATTAATTATAGTCAGTGCTATTAGTAGGTTTTTGGTAAAAGCCATACATTTTTGATGAACAATTATAATTACATAAGAGTGATATATTTATTTCCGCAACTTATGCAAAATTAAAAATTAGAGTAAAATCAAATACCTATATAAAAAGGACTTAATATAATGTACCTACGACTTATTTAAAGTTTCACGATGTTGTAAAATTTCTAATTAATCATTGATAAAAGATGTATGTGTAGGTCTCTGCTGACGTAGCCTCTTTATTTTGAATATTTTTTTCTTAAAATTACATTAAAAATTTTACCTTTTGTTACCTTTTCATCAGGCAGTAGAATAAAAATTAAATATGTACCCAGATAGTAGAATAAATATTATATAAGTAATATAAGTACCATTAGGTTGCACAAAAGAGCATGTGGCTGGCTCGCCCTGGCGCCAACAGCGCTTCCTGAATCGGCCGATATTTTTTTACGATTGCTATTGCTTGTCTGTCATGTAAAACAAGTTTGTCAATCGTCAAGGTTGAAATGAATACAATCAGTCAATCCTTAGTTAGGGTTCACGAGTTTCCCAATAACGTCTTAAAAAGAAGATCGGAATGTTGGAAGGAAAAACGTTAGTAATTCAGTAAAACCTTTATTAGAAATAATCCATAATAAATAGGTAATATAAATAGTAAGTAGGTACCTACTTAGTTATTGGTGAATTATTTAATATTAGCTATTATAGTAAAAAATAATTTTTTTTTAATTTTACGGTTATTTTCATTGTCTGCGATGTAAAAAATAATTTTCCTAAGGATATTTATGGTAAAAAAAAATGCTATTAAATGGCTGATAATGGGATAGGACTTACAAAATGAATGTAGAAATATCTATTGTTATAAGCGCCATCTGTGAAAATATTGTTGAACTTTTATGAAGCTGAACAGTTCGAAAAATGGTTGAGTTGAGTGGTGGGAAATTTCTAAATTAAAAAAATCATGCATACTAAATTATAATAGATAATATCTATTCAGCAATTTATAATGTTATATATTATATAAGATTATAAATTGCTGAACTAATTGCTTATTTGACACTCGACATTCCGAAACCTAAGTAGGTACAAAATTATTATATTTTAAATTGGCATGTAGGTACCTACTTTCTGGAAATCAAAGGAATTATTTTGTAGAGAATTTAAATTTGTTTAAAGAAAACTACTGTGAAAATCGATGTCGTTTCACGTTTTAATTTATTAATGGAGATAATTCATATATTGAGATAATTTGGAGAAATATAAGTAAAATATTCAATTTTACTTGTTTTAAAAAATATACTGACCTATTCAGCAATTTAGTCACAAGGACTAGAAACTGACAATTAAAAAAAAGATACGTGCACGCAGGGATACAATAGAACCATTGTTTTAAAGGTGAAAGTCTTCAAAAAGGTTTCCGGGTTCGAGGTGTCCAGGAAGAATTGGAATTGTAACAAAAAAGAGAAAGTTAGGTGAGCTCAAAAAGTGTACTTTTATGCGAAGGACCAATGGGAGAGCTAAAAAATAACTTTCTAATTTCTATTTGAAATCGGAGCACCATTTCCTTATTCATTAGCTCTGTAGCGTTTGAGGGTGACTTGTCGATGAAGATATTTAAAACTGAATTAATAGATTATAACTGACATATTTATAATTAATACGAACACATAACTTCTAATGGGTGACTTTACGTTCATTTAAAAAGTCTACAAGTGTCTCGAAGACAACGATAAGTTATAGTTATAATTGTTTTGAACTTGCAACATTGTCCAAAGAATTTAGTTATAAAAGGAAGCTTTATACGTAAGTGTTTTATTTTTTACATGTTATTATTAAAAGATATCAGAGTAAAGGTTGAAATATTTTCATATCCATCACAGTAATTAATATTTATGCATATAAATCTAGCTTCCCAAAGATCCTATTTTTTTAGTAAACTGCTTTTTATATTAGCATTGTAAGTTTTAAAAAAAATCTCATATGACGAACCCTTTCCAACTAGACTTATCTCAGTTAAACGTTATAGATTGTTTCTGCTGTCTGTACGTCGCTGGCAATCAGCCATCGTTGTCCGAGCTAAACGAGCGATCACTCGAATCCGTATCCAGCATCTGTTTAGTTAAAGAGCAAGCGAGATAAACATAAGGCTCATTGTGCGGCTGCGAGGGCCCAGTATCGAGCGGCCCGTTGTCATGGCAACAGACAATGGTTTTTGGGTGCATAATATTTTAGGCTGCGTCGGGGCACGGGCCGGGGCGGGGGGACACGGAGCCCAAGATCGGCCATCTTTAAATATATATTTCCAGTTCTGTGGAACTCCTTTGGTTCCAGATAAATTTTGGTGCACTTTAGTTAAGACATTCTAAAGAAGGTTAAGAAGTTAGTTTCGCCGGTCAACTAGGATGATTTAAAATAATCGTTAAGCTTTAAAAATCCTAACATCGTACATAATCCATATATCGTAACACATGTTCGAAAAACTTAATCCATCGTAAGTGATGGATTAAATTTTTTCGATGCATTATAAATTATAATATGCCCAAAGACACAAATTACGATTAAGTATTAATTTTCTTGGGCGTACTTATAAGATAAGCTTTATCTTCATTTTTACCATGTATAAGTAGGTACAAAGTTCCTTCGGGGGGTGACGTCCGAAGAGGGTTCACTCGTAAAACCTCCGATTAATGTCTATCCTCCGACCTCTTGGCTCGATTAAGCGATATTCCACAACCTACCTGCCCTTCAAATATTTCAGGCGACTTCGCGGGAGTTTTTAATAAAGAGCTCGACTCACTGAGCCGATCTCGTCTTTACTTATAATTTAAGCTGGCACGCGCAATGACCCTGTTATCTGATAATAATTATAATCATATTTTCGCGTTCGGTAAGACAAGGCATATAATTTTTATTGATTAAATTGCTCTATCTGATTTAACCGAAGCGAATCATTAAATTGTTTAATCACCTATTGTGTATCTATGCACGTAACTATAAATAAAATTGAATTATATGTCTGTAATAACGAAATAACTGCCTTTTAATGATATGAGGAGGTTATTTTCATTCTATTAAGACATGATTAACAATTTTAAAAAAATATGTCTGTCTGTCTGGGCTAATTTCCGGAATGGCTGAACCGACAGCAATTCCACGAGAGATCTCGGCTCTTTTCTTTTGAAAAATAGAAAAATATATAAAATAAATGGTATTTGATGATTAGGTATCTTAAATCTAAATAACTCCACATTAATAAATACAGGCGAAGCCGGGGCGGATTGCTAGTCTATCATAAACATGGCCATACACAGGTAAATAATTACATATTAATTATATCTTTATTCTTTTTTATTCGGATATATCGCGGTATTCATTTAAGTAGAGTATAACTTCAAAGACATCGTAAAAAGAATCATGTGTTACTTATACACTAGTTTCAGGGAAAGTTATTTATTTTACTTAAAAAATAATATTCTAAAACAAAATAAAAGCAAAAAAATATAAAAATAAATATTGAATACCTACGCGTATAATTCAAACTGATGTCACACATAACATTCGAATATAGCGCTTCGCAAGGACATGTTGACATTGAAATTAAGCGGCGTTCCTACTTTGAAGTATAACAACAACCAAAAACATAAACATTTACCAAAATATGCGTTATATATTCCAATTATACAAACGAAATTGAGCACCATAGTTTAACATTATATTGAAAAATACACTTTTAAACTTTGTCCAAATTGTTAGTCCAAATACGTGTTTTATCTTTTAGCAGTTTCGTTGTTAAATAGTAACGTGAAACGGATGTGGCAGATGACACACAAGACATTTGAAATTTAACACGTTGCCTAGTCAACCCTTCTATCGACACGCCGTAACATTTGTTCAGAGCAATTTAAACATGTAACAGAACACATTTAGGCGTATCTCGTAGATAGCAACTCGTAAAATAATAGCTCCAGTGGTGGGGAAAATGCACGGCCCTTGCACCGAGGCTTGATTATATTTAAACGAAACTTGAACTTATTATATAAAATTAAAGAATATACCTATACCTATGTACGTTCGCCGTTACAACTTACAATACGCGAGCAACGCGGATACGACTCCTGCCAATGAAATTGTTGATCGCAAATTTGAGTACTGATTTACCACGTGCTAATGCTACTAGTAGCTTCACTCGACGGTGAAGGAAAACATAGTGAGGAAATCTACATCTCTGAGTCATGCGAACAAAACGCATTGAGGTAAATTTTTCCTTCCCCGAAAACCCCACGAAGGCTGGTTACTCTACTTTTACTTCTACTTTGTAATACCTAATCAACCAATAACAATAAAAAACTTGCATCTCTAAAAGAATTTTAAACGTTTTAATTTTTAATAATAATTTTTTTAATTGTTTTCGATATTATCTAGCGTGTCGTCATTTCGTGAAATTTGTGATGGAAAATAGTGAGTAGGAATAATTCTTCGACGCCGCAAATGGTAGGTCCAATTTTGAGATTCCAAGACATAGCAAGTATCTATTTATACAGTCTACTAATATTTTTTTTTTCGAATTTAGGTATTAGTCTGTACAAAATTAATGAACATAACGCCTCTATAACACAGGAGAAATTCCTAGTGTATGAGTAACTTTTTTTAAGTATGCAGTGTGAACTACACGTTCGTTAATATTTTTTTTTAAATTAAAGAATTGAATTAATATAATATATAATACTTGTCTTTGTTACAAAAAATATTTCATCTCATAGGAATCTTGCATTTCAATAGGTATCATTCACTAACTATCAACCGTCAAGTGTGCGTCGGCACTAATCTGTCTAGACGAGGTTTTCGGTTCGATATTCGGTCAAAGGCCCGGACAAAAGGTCATATAGAAATTGAATACGAAAAGACTGGCTTTCGTCGCTGCAGCCGGATTATTTTCTATTTCTTTAGTAAAGCAAAATGAGTTGACAAACGGCCTAAGCGAAGTCGCGCTTACATTAGGAGTATGACGAAATGGATTGCGTCGAGACAGAGATTTGTAAAATAAACGATAAGATCTTAGAAAACAACTCCATCAAGTGCGTGAAGAATACAACAGTTTGAAAATAAATTACTTTATTGAAAATTTATTCATACAACAATCGTATGTGAAGTCGTATCGATTAAATATGAAATGGATCACGTTGATATTCCAAGACCAATACAATAGACATTGTGTTTAACCAATCCCATACTTCAATAGCAAAATATATCTTTACTTGACTTTTAAATGTTACACAACCGCGACACGTTGCGTACATTTATATATAAATATATCATATCTCTATATTTAGACTCCGAAGCTTTTACAATTTGTGCTTTGTCTTTCGTGAATACAGGAAAAATCCCTGTAGGCGTAATTTATTCAGAGTGGGGAGTGACAGTTCCGTGTACGACCCCATCTTGGGAAATATGTTCGAGATAATATCATTGTAACGGATCAGTTGAACACACCTGATGCCTGCCATTCTTTCATTCCAAAGAGGGTTTGCATTTCTTTTTCTATAATTTCCAAAGATTATCTAAATTAAATAGCATTGAAAGTCGATTATTAAAATGCAGTAAATGTATAAAGCTGTATGAAATAGTTATTTTCATTGCATATATTATTAATTTTAATTAATTTAATAAATGTTTTAAAAGAGTATTTAACAGTAAAGACTCGTCTTTAGGGTTTCAGTACATATGAAAAACAATAAAACAGAAAAAAAAAACAATTTTATTTAACTTCAAATACGAGAAACTTAAGTGATTTAATTATTTTAAGCCACAAACACAACTTGAATTTTTTCCTTGCACTTACATTTAGACAAATTTGATTAAGTAATTTCAAGTCAGTTTCATAAGATGTTCTAAGATAGCAAAGTAATCGACCGCGGTAGGTTTAATGAAGAAAGTTTTACCTATCCAATTGCTTCTAGTTGAGGAGAGTTTGGTTAAGCAAGAAGCGGGTTCTACTCACCATCCCTTATTTCTGTCATATTTTTAAAAGGCTGCTTGCTTCGTAACCTTTATCCAACTTAACATAAAAAAAAATTGGTTTCTTGACCTTCATATCTAGAGTTTCTGTCTTAATTAACGCAAACGTAATTAATAGTGAGTTTCATAACTTATCTAAATTTTCTTATTTTTTATCTTGTTGTCATTTAAACATCAGAGCGAAGGTGTTAGCAAAACTCTTCACTTTTTCGAGGCGACCTAAAGTAAGTGATTTTCTGATTGCAAAAAAATATATTTATGATATATTTAATATTAAAAATAATCCATGAATATGGATCTTACATATCAAAATAAAAATATATAAGATTTCGTTTCTGAAAATTATGTAATATTGTTGATTTTAACCTTACAACTTCAGTCATTCAAATCATATTGTTTTCCCCTTTTGATGTATTATTATTTATCGTCCCAGGTCGGAATTCTACCAGATTTAAGATAACCTCTTCTGTGTTCCGATGATATGAGATATCTAGTTTTAAAACGTTGTAATTATGCACGCTACGACTACACGCCTTTTTTGGCTTTTTTTTTTAAATCCTTTTCAGGCTTCTAAATTTTGCACACGGTCATGCCATTGGACTTTAAGTTTAGGGCAAAATATTTTATAAAGATGTAATATTTTGTATACCTAATAATATTTATATGTGTTACCACATCCTTAAATAAATTATCAATTGTAAATTAGCGTCTGTGTTCAGAGCCATTAGGTAATTAGCAATTAGAGTTTTCGTCTGCAAACAACAATCGTGGGTACTGCGCACTCAACCCTAAATCTACAGAGGAATGGCCCGTAATTATGTTAATCTCAAAGTAAAGTTATGCCTCCGCACTTGTAAGGGACTCGGCCCGACCCCTGCCTATGAAACGTTCCGAACATTTTCTCGCATAAAATAATATACACTTGTTCGTGTTATATAACAGTACACTATTATTTCGTAATGTGTATGTAATATTTTGTTCATTTGTTGCGCGTAAACGAGTCGTTATAACTGTAAATGGATCATTCAACTATGTTTATGTGACGTCATTACTTCTATTTATGAGTTTTGATCTTGATAGAACATTCAAGTGTATAATAGTGATGCTGATGTTACTACTTCTTCTAGAAGTGATATACTTCTTCTATTTATGAAATTAGCTCTTATTACTAAAGAAATTTATACACAACACAATGTAAGTAGTGATTGCAACCCATGGGCGACTGCTTGGCATAGCTGTCAGCTGGTCATGCTACTAATTTGCGGGTCCTCGATTCGAATCCAAGTTGGAGTCAACATTCATGCAAAAACAAAATTGTTAGTTTCGTACGATATGTTGTAACCGCGTCTCTGACGTTATAACTGAGCGAATCTCCGATCTTAAAGCTTAACTGTTTCATAGGTAGATTCGGACGATTGAAAGCCGGTGTGACTTCTTAGTGCACTATGACTTACACAGTTAACAGTTTCCAAAAGTAGTCTGTAGTTGTCGGTATGATTGAAATCGAATAGAGAAACATCATCAACCTCAGTGAGCCCATAAACACCAACCAACATTAAACAAAGAAAGCCATATATGAGTTGTCACTTCTAGAGGACTTAGATGGAATACATACAATATGTATTTATACTGGCCTTCTCACCCATGTAACTGGAATGCACAACCGAAGCACCGATGCTTGCCGTCAGAAATAGGTAAGATGTTCCAATCTAGATCAACATCTCAGCAAAAAAGAGTCCTAAAGTTTAAATCCATTGCAAAGAGTTGGTATCGTTCGTAAGCTCCTTTTTAGCTCTTAATAAAACATGACTAATTAAATATTAATATTTTCTTTTAACTGTTCAAAATAACTATTCCTTCGGTTTTATCTATCTCACTTACATTAATGAAATCATAGATAAGAAGTATTATTCCTCTTTTGATAAAAAAGAACTATTCATATTAATAGTAGATATAGGTAAGCATTTTACCTTAACACGACAAGTTGATGGAAATTTTAATGACATTTACGAGTACATTAAATAATGGTAAAATAATTATTTACTTAGTTATATTAATGTTTAATGGTTGCAATAAAATCGTTATTAAATTTTAAAATGAAATCAGTAAAATCAGCCATGCTGCAGCTATATTAGTAGATAGTATATTTGTAGCACGAATGGGTCGGCTCGACCAGGGAAGGACCACGCTCTCACAGAATACCAGTGTAAAATAGTAGTTTAACGTTGCTGTGTTTCGTATGGTGAGTGTAGAGAACCGGAGACCCTTTTTACTGGAAACGAGGCATTCCATCTTAGTCCTCACGGGTGGCAACGCATCTGCATTTTGATTCGCAAAGGAGGATAAATGTAGATGTCTATGGGCCACAGCAACCACTTACCATCGGGTGGACTGTGTGCTCGTTTGTCAACCTATATATATATACCAATAAAAAAAAAGTTTAAATCGAAGTTTGACCCACACGAATAACTGATCATTTTATATACGTTCAGTCTCCCTATAAACATCTATTAATTATTAAAAAAAAAACACGGACGGCCCATATAATATCAATCCAAACACTTTATATGCCCTAAAAAGGCGTCTAATTACGTGATACGACCGTTTTAATGTCCGTGGGAATATTGATAAGCTACCATCATTTCACTACGTGACAAAATTCGATAAGTGATCGGTTGTGTTTAAAGATCAAAGAAAGTTCGATGTATGGTTCGTTGAGAATGCTATAATATCATCTGTTTATATTGCCTCCATAACCATCGAACGTAATGCGTTTAACATGTAGATAGACGTAAGGTCTGAAATTTTGCTTCGGTCTGAATAAAGGGGCGCGCACCGAATATGTAACTGAGTACGGTTGGAAAAGTAGTCGCGGTTGTAAGATAACGCCGAGTTAGGTACGATTAAAAATAATTTATCAGCGGACTTGAGCAGTGCGAATAAAATTTCAGTTAATTACCTCCGCTATCTCAAACGCGAATAAAACGTGAACTTCACCTTAATGGCCGTACGGCGGCTCAATATGGTAATATTGAAATGTCTATATTAATTAAGTAAATATTTATTTCAAATATATCGTACAACTGAGTGTCTTTATTTTTCTTCTTTCTGTTTTAAAGGCTTTTAGGAAAGTTCAAATATTGTGTAGATTATGTATAGCGTGTTATACGTATAAATATAAATAAAATGGAAGTGTCTGTCTGTAATTTCGTAATAACTGCCTCTTATGAAGCTGAGAGGGTTATTTGCATGCAATTAAGACATAAACAACCATTTTTAATCTTTTTGTCTGTCTGTCCAGGTTAATATTCGAAATGGCTGAAGTGAAACAATTGTAATGAAACTTCACGTTTATGTAGATCGAGAGCAATGCCGGGAATAATCTAGGGTAGGTAGGTACCTATATTTAATCCAAAAAATACTTGCACAATTTTTTTTAAAACTACTTTTTTATATTTTATAGTGATTATCTTAAATTTAAATAATGGCATTATTAGATCCCAACCAGGCGATGCCAGAGCAAATCACTAGTTATATGTAGGCATATAATTTATTCCCCGTCGCGTACCTACTGGCGGCATACCTCTTTTAATCATATTTTATAATTAACTTGGTAATGAATTTAAAACAAATGTCTTATTAAAAACACATCTAAATATTCTTAAGGTTACTGACTTTAAAAATTTGAGTTACTGCAATTTTTAAGATAAAAAATATTTAAGATGTAGCTATTCTTATATATCTTATCGATGCAAGTAAAATATTAGTATAAATACATTAATTTCATAAAACAGAAACTTTAACGATTTCCTATTTGCATTTACCTACTAGATACATTTTAACTTCAAGGATTATGTTCTTAATTCAAATAGTAGCCATTTCAATGTGCAAGTCGCTAGTGCACTATCGGCCTCACGTGGGTTGCATAACGAATGAAGCCAGACGCAGACGGTAGAATTGGCTTTGCAGCAGGCGTAGCATCCGTTGCTGTCATCGCGCTGCCTGCTTAGCGTCACGCATCGCACATTCCCTGGGAATGTCTTCTATCATCGCTACAAACAATTTGCAAAATGTATTATTTAAAGCAATTATATTGGTCTATGATAGACTCATAGATTCATTTATTTATTTACTATATCTTTATTATTCACCTTATTATTGTAGTAAAGAATATCTAGGGCGAATTCAATGCCTTATGGCATTCTCTACCAGTAAACCTTGATGATTTATGAAACTTTGTCAGGTGCAAACAATTTACTTAATAAAATCAGTAATACAGATATGACTATATGAGCCGTTCAGTTAAAAATTTGTTAGAGTTTATTTTTACATATTATAAGCCGATGCTTGCTACTATTTCTTCTGTTGATAGGTACCTAAGTGTTGATGTGGTCCAATCTTTGATGTGGCCGATGATAATAAAGGTGGCTTAGCTTAACAAAAACCTTGTTTACTTTTGCCTTGTTTTATGACGCATGGCAATTATTAGGAAATTAAATTTAACATATTCTTAATTCTATATCATAGTCGGAATCATCATAATCACCATGATTTTGACACAAACCTTCAAAATAATGTCAAATGATTATATCGAAAAATATAAACCAATATCAGTTACCGTATCAGTCTTGGCACGCTACCGCGGGGAGTAGGACTATATGATAATTAAGTTTCTAGTTTTAGTTTTTTTTTTATTATCATAGTTTTTAATATTGTAGATAAAATTAAGTATTATGTAAAATTGTAAATATATCAGTTAAACTTCACTATAATATTCTTATGTCAATTTCATATCTCTATCATCATCATCATCATCATTACAGCCATTTACAAGTCCACTGCTGAACATAGGCCTTTCCCAAGGAATGCCACAAAGCACGGTGTTGAGCCACCTGCATCCATCGACTTCCTGCATGTCTTACACTCGTCACTCCATCTAGTGGGGAGACGCCCTACACTTCGTCGGCCGGTACGAGGCCGCCACTCGAGAACCTTTTTCCCCCATCGGTTGTCGGTTCTTCGAACTATATGGCCAGCCCATTGCCACTTCAGCTTACTAATCCTTTGGGCTATGTCGGTTACTCTGGTTCTACTGCGGATATCCTCATTTCTAAGTTTATCACGCAGAGAAATCCCCGAGCATAGCCCTCTCCATAGCTCGCTGAGTGACCTTGAGCTTCCTCATGAGGCTAGCAGTGAACCACCACGTTTCAGTTCCATAGGTCATCGCTGGCAAACCACACTGGTTGTACAGTCTCGTTTTCAACCTGCACGTGTGCACGTTTACCTGACGAGAAGATGTGCCGTAATTTTCCGAACGCTGCCCAGCCGAGTAAAATGCGTCGAATGACCTCTCGGTCGAAGTTGGACTTACCTAGTCGGACTATTTGTCCCAGGTAAACATACTCGTCAATAACTTCGAGCTTAGTGTACCCAACAGCTACCGGCATAGGTGTGACATGGACATTAAACATGATCTTAGTTTTGTCCATGTTCAGCTTAAGACCTATCCGTTGGGAAACACTATTGAGGTCATTGAGCATAGTGCTTAGGTCCTCCAGCGATTCTGCCATAAGGACTATATCGTCGGCAAATCGAAGGTGAGTGATGTACTCGCCATTGATGTTGATACCGTATCCTTTCCAGTCCAGAAGCTTGAAAACGTCTTCCAATGCAGCGGTGAAGAGTTTCGGGGAAATAACATCACACGTGTGTACACCTCTCTGCAGTTGGATAGGTTTCGTACTCTGGTTCTGTAGATACTCAGATTGCCATCGTAACCCTACTGTACAAACACTTCAGCACTTCGATATACCGACAGTCAACTTGGCGCCGCTGAAGGGACTGCAGCACCGTCGAAATTTCGACGGAATCTTAGGCTTTCTCATAGTCCACATACGCCAGACATAGTTGCAAATTGTACTCCTTGGACTTCTGTACAACTTGCCGAAGGGTACGTATGTGGCTTATGGTGCTAAAGCCTTTTCAGAAACCGGCTTGTTCGGGAGGCTGGAAGTCGTCGAGTCTGCGTGCGAGGCGATTCATAATGATTCTCGAAAACAGCACGTAGACGCGGCTCAGAAGGGAAATCTATCTGTAGGTCTTCAAGAGAGCATTATCTCTATATACCTATATAAAAATCAATTGCTGTTCGTTTGTCTCTCAAAAACTCGAACTGGTTTAAACACATTTCAATCACCCGTGCAAAACCGGGACGGATCGCTAGTATTCATTTTAGTTAGTAAAATTAATTCTTAATTTGTAATAGTACTAAATATATCTAATATTCAACTAAATTATTCATCCAGTATATTATGATATTGATGTAAAGAAAAACAAATTCTTGAAATGAACGATTACAGCACGTAGTGCGTATTGCGACTGCTCATAGTGCGCAGTGCTTTGCTAATGCTATATTTCTCAATATCGTACTGTAGGCAAATAACTACTTAACATAGCTCTATTATAAATGAAGGGGTTTGCCGAAATTTTCACTCTTATTCATCTGTTTGGCGATTGTAACGCCAGAAACTAGAACGTTCTAAATCTCGAAATTAAAACGGTGTTTACTAAAAGAAAGTCACAAGACGATGGTGATTTCAATATCCGTTGTTTCTAGTTACTTCCATCAGTTGTTTCAGGCATTTCTCATAATATTCTTTAAACGCCAAACATCAGCTTTTAAATATTATGCTTGTTATTAGATACGGTGTAGTGGATTACCTTACGTCGTCACTATATTATGCCTATTTGATTTGCAATAATTATTTATTATATCTAAATCAGTCAATTCTCTAACATTGTATTATAAATAATAACTCGTACATTATATTGCACAGGTACCGAAATAATAATATTTGGCTAAGCTAACCTCCATGTTAGTTTGTCTCCCGTACAAAGGATAACGATGGGTAACACAGATAAGAGCTATAGTCGCGTACCTAACCTCTTCCCACACGCCAAATTTGTTACATTTTCGTGTAGAGCCCTAATGTAGCAGGTTGATGGCGCCGACGCCGCCTAAAGGCGTTTCTGTTACAGATAAAATCAAGGATTTGGAAACAACATAAATAGACAATATACTTTTAAAAGTACAGCATTTCGCCAGAAGCAGTTGATTTATTTTATATATGTGTTACGGCTAAAAGCCAAAATGCGGATACCGGATACACCTAGGTTTAGCCGGGTACAACTAGATGCAGCCGATTTTAATTGGTTAAACTTAGGTATATATTTAAAACACGGGTATTTATCTTATTTATAAGTTGTTAAATAGCCGTTACATTGGGATGGCCTGGACACTCAAGCCACACCATAATTTACTGTCGCTGATATTATACGTAAGTTTTTTATTTGTTTTAGACAAATATAAAAGTACTAAACTTATAGGTATGTATCCGCACTTCAGCTTTTACTCGTAACATATATACTCGGCGTTTCTCTGCTTAATATACTTAAAATTAGGAAATCTGAAGTGGCAATGGGCCAGCCTTCGAAAAACCTACAAACGATGAGGAAGAAAAGTTCTTGAGTGGCAGCCTCATACCGGTAGACGAAGTGTACGGCGGCTCCCCAATAGAGGGAGTGATGACCTGGTAAGCCATGTTCAGCAGTGGACTTGTGAATGGTTGTAATGATGATTATGATGATGCTATATACAAGTAAGGGTAAAATTCAAGCACACAATTTATCTGGATAGTGAATTCTGTGGCCCATAGACACCTTTAGCTTTGTTTGATAAAGAATTAAAATGCAGATGGGTTGTTAGTCGTGAGGACCAAAATGAAATGCCTCGCATCCAGTAAAAAGGATCTCCGGTTCTCTACACTCAACATATGAAACACAGCAGCATTAAGCTGCTGTTTTACGATTCTGTGCGACTGCGATCATTCTACGGTCAACCCGGCCCATTAGTAGGTAGGTATTGCAGCCATAATTTAGCTGCAGCGAGGCTTTATCACTTCAAGTTGTACGCATTATTAATGAATATTTAAAAAAAAATTAAAATAAAAACTGCTTTATGTATTTTTTTGTATCACTTAACAGCTAAATATCAAGAGGACTGAGTAATGATGATACCTACATCTTGCCACAATTAAAAAACAATCAAGAGATGTTTTCCATAAAGGATTTTAATTTAAAGTTATTTTTTTGATAAAAAGCTAAGTAGGTATTTTATAGAATTGAGTATAAAACAAAACATCCTAATAACTATAGAGATGTTTAAATATGTGATCTAAAAACAATTTTTAGAACTGTATCATCAGTTTTCATGGCCAGCCTTAAACCAATTACGAGCAACAATTATACAAAACAGTAGTGATGTACCTCTGATAGCAACATTATTGATGAAAAGATAACACACATAAAGGTTCTGTATTAAGCACGCTACACACTGACCTCATATTGTGTGACTGTTTTCTTGTGTTGATACTTACGAGTTGATACGAATCTACGATTGCGGTCAATAAGTTCGATTTTAAAACGATGTACAGCGTGATTTTCATTCCCTTTGGTTTCATTTGATGCATTCTTAATAAGTAATTTGGTTAGTAAAAATTCTTTAAATTGAAAAAGTACATAGAACAGAATCAGGATTTTTTATTTGCGTAAGAACATGGTATATAAAGGTGGTACATGTTAAAAAGGGTGCACATGTCTCGCTATTACAAATACTTAGCATGTAAAATTTATATTATTATTTTTCAATTAGAAACATAAAAATAATATCACAAAGTTTAAGTCTCATTACAATAAATTACATTGAATTAAAGATAAATTAAAATATGTCATATAAAATTCATAGTAAGTAGGTATTATATATTTTTCTGTGAATGAGCCACTTAATTAATTTTGATTTAAATTGATTAATATTTAAATTTTTGATGTCATTAGTTATTATATTATATATCGTTAAATACATTTTAGGCAACTTTTATGGTATTTAGCTGACCTTGAGACTTGGAATAACGTCTAACACAAGTATATTAGGATTTCGCTTCAATCTTGTGTTCATGTCACTTGCTTTCATAAACCAATTGATATTTCTCTTCACGCATAATTCAAAAATATATAGTGCGGCAGCGGAAGTATGTTTAGATTTGCAAAAGCTGTTCTACAGGATATGCCAGGCGATATTCCAGAGATAGCTCGAACACACTTTTTTTGAGCTATTACCTAACGCCTTTTGTATACCTACATATTTGTGCTATTTCCCCACATTATCATCCCGTAGCGCAAAATGGAAGCAAAATAATACGAGAGCACTTGTTCGATGTATGCTCATAGTATCTACATCCATCTGTGTATTAACTAAATAAAAATAAAATAAAAATTGTTTATTTCAGATAATTTAAAATCCATATGTGTGTTAGTAGTAGTACAAAAATAATAATAACAAGGGTTAGTAAAACAGGGTTTGCTTAAGTCGAGGGAAAAATGTAATACTCTGTGCCGAGACAGACCATCATGAGGGTGGATAGGGCCCAGTGATCAGTCTCTGCACAAGATATTTCCACAGCGGTGATGTATACCTGTCCGCAACGGTCCTCAGAGTGCTGTTGTGGCTGGCTCGTACCCTGCTAATAATGGATGCGGTTTTTTTGCGTATATTGGAATTCAACCCATCTGTTTGGTATGCCGCAAACATCCCTGATGCACTACAAAAACGAGGCAGTCCCAACAGCATCCTGAATATATTATTATATTGGATGCGCAGGGCTTCCAGCGCTCTTTTGGTGTATATGACCCACAGGCTCCCCGTGTATACGCTCTGGCAGTAGGTATGCTTTAAAAAGCGTAACCTTAACTTGTTTTGTACAAAGTAAAAACCTGCGAGCCAAATTGAAATCCTATTAAATTTATTATAGTTTATATATATTAAAGTTAAAGGTGTAGTATTAAAGTAGCCTTTCATATGACTAAATGTAGGTACCTACATACATATATCTCGTATTCTTTTAACAAATTTGTGTGGGTCGAAAGTAAAATCATTTACTTTAATTGTTTATGTTTTTTTACCCAATTTCAAAAAACGGAAAGGTTATATATATTCAAAGTGTATGTTTTTTTACTTATATTCATCAATATGTTCACCGGCTGAATCGATTTAAATGTTTTTTTTTTAAATAAATAGTTTATTATTCAGAGATATAAAATTTAATCCCTAAATAGGGGATGAAGCTTTTAATAAGTATACCTTTTTACACACACTCAAAATGGTAAAATAATTAAACATTCAAACGTAAAAATGTTTTATAAAACTAAAATATAAAATAATATTTTTCTAATGTCTTATGAAGTCGGGGCTTTACTCGTACTCGTACTTCTGCATTTCACTAGGTATATCTTAGCAACGACAGAAGAACCTACTATGTGGTTTTCATTTTTAATTTTTGAAGTCCTTTTTATATTTTAGGTATTAAATGTTCAATTATTATCTGATTATATTTTACAACGTAGGTTTCACCTTACGTTAAATAATTTTTATGTGCTATATTTTACAGATATATTCTGTAGGTGACTTTAATAATAGAACTGTTTACCCAAGCGATGAAAATTATTTACTATCTGCATTATTTTCTAACACGCATAAAAATTAACTCTTTGTTTAGTTAACACAAGTTTATTATGAAAATTCCTTGAAGCCGCTTGAATAAGTAAAAAAAAAAATCATGCTCACATACAATTCTACTAACCCAAATAAAAAGGGAAACTCTTTTTAACTTATCCAAAGCGGTGTAAGAATTTTCCCCGCCGATCTTTCCGTTAGCGCTGAACTCGCAGTAAATTCATACTTAAACACAGAAGTCCAATATTCGGTTACGGTTGGAATGAGACCGTCATATTTTTGAATAAAAGAAAAACTTCCACAAGCATTTCGCTAAAAATGTTATCTAGTATTAAAAATACACACATATATTAGGTATATATTAAAAAATAGGTACTATTTTATTATACATTATGCCAAGTTAATAATTAAACATCACGAACTTTATCCCGGTTTATTTTTTGGGCCGTTAATTATAAGCCAAAGTAACGGGAATTTTACAAGAATATTGAGGTCATTGGCGACGGCACCACTCACGTAATTTTAAGAGGAAATTTACTATGGTCGGCCTTAATATTTGAGGGAACCTGAGTGTCTAGGGAACTAAAATATTTCTTTCTATGGAATCTTCGCTGAAAATAAAACTACTTGTTTCATTTTATCGAAATAGGAGGATGTCTGTACTCCTTAATTTACTCATTTGCCGTAAAATTATAAAATAAAATACTAATGTGAGCATCATATATCGTATTAGTGCGGTATAAAAATAATGAACCTGATTTAAGTTGACAGGGGCAGTGTACCTACCGTGACCTTGAAAAATCGACAATAAAAATTCCAACATGTCATCAGAAGACAGACGTGATAAAAATCATACACCTATTTATAGTTTTTTTTATTTGTAGATTTCGCATTAAATACAACACTTCAAATTGAAATTGTAATGTAATATAAAAGAATGTGTCTACTTGTTATCATCATCTCTGCAGGCCAACATAAACTGCCGCTTCTAATATTATCTTAATTTTAGATATAAATAATATCGAAATATAACAAATTTTCAAGGAAAATGTAATGTTCAATAATGTTCCTTACGAGTCTCAAAATAATATAAAATGGAAGTATTTGTAGGCCGTAAATAAATATTTGACGAATTAAAAATACTCGCAGGCAAAGTCAAGGCCCGTTGATTCCGCTCAATAGTTGTCCTTCACGGCCGCAAATATTTCATATAATGAATAGTGAACATTCAAGTCTTTAAAATAAAGTCACATTTAGACTGAAGTGTGTGATTCGTTAGGTTTTTTTGTAAATAGAACGCTGATGAGCGGGCCCACCACAGCACGGCCTGATGACAGCGCGACCGCATGAATCTCGACGTCGAATAATCGCTACACGTTTTATTGGTCGTAATTGTTGTCATAAAATGGTCACAAAAGTTTTATTTTTATGGTTGACACGAGAGGCGTGATTATCATCCTATAGTAGGTGCCCATTAGTAGTGGAGCATATACTACAATTATGGTGGGAATTTGGATTTATTGTCTTTTAATTGTTTCGGAGGCGGTTTGTATGTGGCCTTCGTGCTTTCTGCTTGTTAAACTATAAAAAATAATTTATGTTCGTTGAATGGTAATTTTATATCTGTAAGTTTAACAAAAATATGTTTTAAATTTAGCTCTCTGTATTTACTGTATCGCAAATCATTGATATTTTGACTTTGATACCAGCAAATTGAGCCGTAGCAATTCAATGGATAAACGTTAGCCTTAAAATTACACAGTATGCGAGCATTCCGAAATTAATTCCCGCCGACACCACTGAAATTGTAAATTGCATTTTTAAGTGGTGACTTACCACGTGCTCATAGCCAAAGGAAAACATCGTGATCGCCAACAAGAAATTCTATTTAGTGACAAGTCCACCAACAGGCATAATATCAGCACGGTGTAGGTACTCTTCCTTATCAAAAATACCTTTTGAAAATGAAATGAGGCATTTGCTGTATAAGTATAGGCTGTTGCTTTACTTTACCCAACAAATTGATTACCATTTAAAAAAAGCCTAACTAAAAAGATCCACTTGGGTGTATTAAAAATTAGTTTCATTTCTGATCGTACATCTAGAAGAATTTAAAGCTTATAACAATTAACATGCAAGTTAATATAAAAGTAAACATATTAGGAAATCATCTCACACTCGCTATCAACATAATCTTGCCAGTGTACTTTAACATTCAACGTTGCTAAATCCGTGTAATACGTGGAACGGATGAAGCGAATATATTAAAATATCTAATTACGGCCGTAGGGAACCGTTTTAGCGAGACGGTCTCATCTGTAGAAGGCCTAACATTGTTGCGTTTCAACGGAACGCACTTAGTACAGAATGAAACACCTCTAATCAAAATTCTATTATAATCCTTCCGCGTGCTTCCCGGAATACGAGTCCTGAGTTCACTATCAATTCACTGACTACGAATGATGTTCAATAGTTTCCCACAAGGCGACGTGTGCGTGGGCATCCATTCGGCATTTATTGGTACACATGGTAAGGGTACGTTCGTGGTAGGCGTAGTTCGTCCGTCTTCGGGCGCCGACTGACTCACACGCTACGATTGTTCAACACTAAATGTCGATGGAATCGGTAACTCAAGTATTTTATGACTGACTTCGATAATATACGGGGCGTTGCGTAATTCCTCCTTTAGCTTCGCCCTAAGAGAACGTAAACACAAATTATGTATGTTGATGCTTTTAAATATGCCCTACATTTCAAATATACGCACGTTTTAAGTTATACATTGTATCTATATATGTGTACTTACAATAGCAGCGAGGCGGGCAGACGACCTTCAGAAAAGTCACCTTTTATCTCTCAGATCGGGACACATTGACCTGTGCATTACGTGTCTCATAAGATCAATCTGACTGATTTTAGGGCACTAATTTAAAACACACGTCGTATAAGTATTAATATTTGAATAAGGTCACTGCTATGATACAATGATAGAAATATTAAAGTAACAGATTAAAAAAAAAACTAGATATAATACTTATATGATTTATGAAGGTTACCGTGTAAAAGATTTTGCCATAACCATAAATATTTCTAGCCGTTAAATCCAGTCTTACTGCGGACGACTTGACACTTTTTTACACTATAAACAATTCTCAACGCTCGTTAAAAAGAAAGATGAGCTCTAACTGCTCCTGTTTATGGTCAGTAAAATCGTCAGCGCAGCACGCGGCTTGAAGAATTGCCGCCTGGTGAGCGTGCCATCAATTGCTTGAATGGCCACAATTAACCTTTACATTCCTAAAACAAAAATGTAGATTTATTTTATACACATTTAAATATTCTTATATAATATTTCTCTTTCTTTGGGAAGCATACTATTCCTTTAATGGATTATATTTTATTAATATGTTAATTAGGCCTATTGTAAGTTATTCGCCTATAGTGGCAGAGCAAGATAATCTAATATACCAGTGTGTTTCGTGGGTATTATATGAATAGAGCAGAACAGAATTAAATATTTTGTATTTAATATAGGTAACAAGAAAACCAAATACTTACTTTTACCAAATACTTACACACAACACAAAATGTGTTAATGTGGAATATTAGTAAGATCTCTTACCTTAGATAGATTCATACGTGGTAGAGCCATGTTGCAACTATATTAGTAGTATAGTTGTAGCACGAATGGGTCGGCTCGACCGGGGAAGGACCACGCTCTCACAGAATACCAGTGTAAAATAGTAGTTTAACGTTGCTGTGTTTCGTATGGGAGTGTAGAGAACCGGAGACCCTTTTTACTGGAAAAGAGGCATTCCATCTTAGTTCTCACGGGTGACAATGCATCTGCATTTTGATGCAAACGAGGATAAATGTAGATGTCTATGGGCCACAGCAACCACTTACCATCAGGTGGAATGTGTGCTCGTTTATCACACTATCCTATAAAAAAAGGAGTCTTAAAACCTTTGTGTTGATACTAGATGTAATACTAAGAACAGAGACGGCGAAACACTTCAAAGGTACGAGAGATACTGGTAGGTACTGATACAGTTGCCATTTTGATTGCCAAACTTTATATTACATTTATATTACGGTACATTTCCTACAATAGACAGACCCTTGTCCAGTTAAGATCTGTAAGGGCTAATAACAAGAAGAAAAATATTTTTTATATCTACGTAATGTTTCTCTATAACATTTTCATACGTACTGGTTTTGAACGAACAATATAATATGCATGTATCAAAACATTTTCCATAAAAGTACAATACAATATTCATGCATAAGCAATATAAAACAGATTGTCAACATTGTACAAACAACCGTATTACTTGATACATTTATTTTACGTATAAAAATATGGATACATTATTTTAGGATTTAGAAATGCAACGCCATGAAAAATCTATTAGCGACTTTTATTGTCCTATCGTTTCGTGAGTTTTGCAGCACTCATGATCATAAGTGGGGAAAGGGTTGGTATTATAATTCCACAAATTATTTATAATTTTTTTAATATAATTATAATTATGTTTCTTCTGTCGGTGCGTAAAAGTAGGACATGGACCTCTTATTGAAGAAAGGATTTTTGTATTAGCCTTCATCATCACGCTTAGCAGGTAGAATGATATGTTAGATTGATATAATTTTTAATTAAACGTTTACCTAATTATTAAATTGTAAAATGATATTTTTTACTTTTGAGAATGAAATTATTCAACCTTTAATTTGCCGTTTATTTCATGAACTAATTCATGTAAAGATTTTATATTGCCATAATACCTAGGTAGTTAATATAAACTTCGTTTTTATGTAAGAAAAAAAAATGTAGTTAACCCAAAAGGAACATATTACTCACTGTGTTTATATTTATATAACAATTCCGCATACAAAATATATGTTATATAGGGTTTAAATAACATAATTTGTTAGCTAAAAGTCCGAAAATACAAAACAAACTAACATTATTAGTCATGAGCTCCAATTGCCTAGTTTGCTTTCCCAGCCTCCATATGATGCGAGCGTCTAAATGTTCTATTTATAAGAATACCTACTTATTTTATTGGTGAATGAAACGAGGACTGACACGAAAAAGCGCAGGTAGGGAGTTAGATAGCTCAGCTATAAATAGGTAAACAGCGTAAATAGAAACGGTTGTATCGGCTTCGGCCTCACTTCTAATCGATAATCCATCCCTACGTGCCATTCGAAACAAATCCAAGAACTTACAACGAGAAATCGGCGTTGAGTCAGTATAGTAGAGACTATGTTCCCTTGAAGCCTGTCTCATAATGTTGGCCCAAGATCCGACACAGAAGCACATGTAGTGTAGAAATTGCGTGTACGTGAATACGACTAGTTAAAAGTTAAATACCAACATGTCGGATGTTCTTCAATCAAACTAATGGAAATGGCAAGATAGAAGGGCAATTTGTAATTTCTTACGCCTCTTCAGTAGACATCTATATGGAAAGAATTATTTAAATTGTGTCTGTATAATAATTTAAAAAAAACATTAAAAATAGTATTCAGTCAATTATTTTATTGATTTAAAAATCATTAAGAAACTTACTACAATATGTACAGTAAGTTTAATGTAAGTGTACTGAAACTTAAAATATAGTAGGTATCTACTTATTACATGAATTATCGATAAATTAATTAATTAATAATAGATTAATAATTTTCAATATTATTATGTTTAATATTTTTACGTAATTTACATTAGCACTTTATTAAATAAATAAAAAGTAGATCGGCTCATTCTAAAAAAAAACATTCAGTTATTTTAGTCACTCTAAATCATAATAATCATACAACGTCTTAAATTGTATTTTTGATTATATAAAGCTTAACAGCTTTCAGATATGATGTTAAGATAACCAAGATAAGATATAAAATATAAAATGTAGATACAAAATTCTAGTCTTTAAAAAAATTCATAAAATGACAAAAACTTCTTGAACTGTAATTCAATTAGGTGTTATGACAAACAAAAACAAAAATACTCGAAAATATAAGTCGTATTTATTTCGAAATTGTATTAGAAAAAAATTGTTTTCTTCAGCTGTACCTTCACGCCAGCGAAGAGGGGATATTACGAGCGAACTTTGCGCGATCCAAGAGCGGGGTCTGATATAAAATCTCAAAACTTTTATCTTTTACTCTGATAACGTGATCAACGTAGAAATTTACTACACTACCTATCTCTACCGTTTCGTTTTTTATAACTGAGAAAAACCCCTATTTTGTTATTGAAACAACTGGAAAGATATAAGTAATAGAAGTAATGAAATAACTTATAATAACTTTAACACAATTATTAATTTTAATGATTATAATGCTGTTAATTATGCTGCTGTCCGTACAAGGAAGCTCAAGGTCGCTCGGCGAGCTATTTAGAGGCCTATGCTCGAGGTATCTCTGCGTGATAGACTTAAAAATGAGGATATCCGCAGTAGAACCAGAGTAACCGACATAGGTCAATGGATTAGTAAGCTGAAGTGCCATTACGCCGGCCAAATAGCTCAAAGAACCGACAACCGATGAAGAAGAAAGGTTCTCAAGTGGCAACCTCGTATCGATAGGTGAAATAGGTAAAACATGCAGGAAGTCAATGGATGTAGGTGGCTCTAGACCGTGATTTGTGGTATTCTTTGGGGGATGCCTATGTTGATCAGCGGACTTGTGAAGGGCTGCAATGGTGATGATGATAAATGATTATAATATTAAATATACAACGCGCTCGCTCTGTTACAAAATCGTCTATATTTCGATAATAAGCAGACTTAAAAATATACGAACGGAAATTACAATTCTTTTACGATCCAATTTTATAGCATTTTTATGTTTTTCCAATTGCCTTCGGTTGACAATTTGAATCGTGTAAATTCTAGCGAAATATGTGTGTAAGACTCCGAAGCTATTAAAATGCAAATGGAAAGTTAATTTACTATACATTACTGCGCCTATATGTGGTCCCAGCGCAGCGTGCGCGACTCCTTCCACCGCCAGCCTTGTTTATATACCGTTCCAACCGGATTTCAATCGTAAATCATCCTTTACATTTTAATATCAAAACTCTTACATTACGTCATAAAATATTTTACAATTACCAGACAACTTATACCGTAATTTATGACTTATACACTGCATCCTCGTTTGAAGGGCGACTATTAATAAAAAAGTTAAGCTACTTATTAAATTGCAAAATAGGTATATAAAGATCAAAAAGCAGCGTACAGATTAGGTAATTGCACGATTTATTTTGGCGATCAAAGTACAATATTATACTGGAAGTGCACGATTCAGGCAAAATTAAATCATTAGAAACACCTGCGCTCAACACTGGAGCTTCCTAACTTAATTAGTTCGGAACCGACCCAGAATTAGCTCACCCGTGCATGTACTCATATTATATCTTAAGCGCGAGGAAATGTATTTTAAAATTTATAAACAAAGGAAATAAAATTTCATAGCACACTTGAAGCGTTCGTTGCTCTAATATTTCATACGAGACCTGGTTAATTCCTCCGGGGACGTAATTCATTACGGGTGCGTATAATCAAACGATTGGTTACACGTGTCGACGTGGCTTTGCCTTTATATTTATTACACCCTACATTTTTCCGACCCCGGAGTTTTTCTTAAAAATATTTATCCAATATATACAATCGGTGCCGCCTCATCATTTATGAAAAATCGTTTCTCCTTAGAGTCATCTATAAAAAGCTCATTCCAAATTAAAATTAAGGCCTAGCGTAACTAAAGAAAAGAAACATATATATTCTAAGCGATTTTCGTGGGAAAAGGGTCTTTACTGCGTAAGGGAACGGTGGTTTATCGCCTGAATACAGATGGAGTTACGTCTAATTTTGGTGGGACGGTTGTCAAAATAACTGGTCGCTTTTCAAGATCCATTTGTGTGGTGGGCTACACAAGCATTGAATTATCGAAGTTAAAAGAACAACAAAACACGTCGATATTTCAGCGGCGTTAGATAGAGCGTTAATAGGCGTATAAAACGCGTAGGCCGAGTTGCGTAATGGAATTTATTGGGATTATTATTCCACTTCGGAAGACGATTGAAATTAGTAAAAATTATTGCACTTTTTTTATGTAAATTGCAAAAACGATAAAAATCATCCAACGTGGTTGAGGCACGCTACAGCTACTATATTATTTTCGGTTGTAGCACGAATGGATTGGCTCGATCTGGGAGCACTACCCTCTCACAGAATACCAGCGTAAAATATAGCAGGTTAACGCTGTTGTGTTTCGTATGAAGACCTTTTTTACTAGAAACAAGGCTGTCTTAGTCCTCGGAATTTCATTTTCATTTAAGCTAATCTTGTATATTTTGGGTCTTGGTATAATTATTATAGTAAAGCCATGTATTGGCAGGCTTCTGCACGTATTGTGTTCCGTGTTAATAAAGGTGGCAAGATACGATACAATCAGAATTTCGTGCGATCTTTTTAGGAATTGTATACGGTGAAACAAATTGTAACAGGTACCTTTAAAATATTTTAGTCGAACATTTTAAAGTACATGAAAACACATAAAATATAACAGTGGTGTATTATATCTCATTGTAAATACAAATCTCTAAAACAGTATTTTAAATTACAAACTCATTTAAATGTTAAATGGTAATTATCATATTGTTTTTATTTTTTCCTAAACTTATTTTGAAATTAAAAGAAAAATAATTACAAATTATTAAATGAAATATGTTGTAGCGGTTTGTTCTATTAACTACAATATGTAGCTTGTGTTTTTCATTGAGACAATATGCTAATAGGTATAATATGTGTTATATTAATTTGAATTTAAATTTGAAAATAAACTTAAAAATCTTTTTTATGGTGTAATAACAATTTTCCGAAAGAATAAATTAATGTAGTAAACATAACTTTAATCCTCGTAGATCACGATAATAAAATCTATGATTCAAAGTAATTTTAAGGAAGATAGTAAGTGCAATATATATATTTTAATATTAACTAGAATTCGATCGAGGCGTATCCCTTCATTAGCTTTTTTTAAGACATGGGTTTATCAAATCCAAGCGTCAACTTTAAAAGTGCGTACAGTATATTCGCTACTCTGATGCAAAAAATATATAAGCTTAAATTGAGAAGCAGGGCCCGCCTTATCTTTATATCATATTGTAAGTATTTTATGTCATTCATAGTATGGTTAGGCGTGTAATTACCATATTATATACATAATATTATATAAATGCAAAAGTATTTATCGGGTAGATGTGTATAACTAATATATAAACAACTCCAATCGGACCAGTCCATTAACATCGAGCGTTATGGAGGCCGTATTTCAGGCCAAGACCGCAACGATAACCCCAAGTTCCATTAAAAGAAACCATAAAATTACATTATTATGTGTTAATAATTTCAAGAGAAAGAACGCCTTCTCGACTTAGCCCCTTGACAAATTAAAAATCAGTTTCCATCCTTTTCGATAAATCTTTTTTATTTGTGCCTCGTGGAATTAATGATCGGTAAATCAAAGAAGCAAAATTAAGAATCTGCCATATTTAGTGTACAAGTTTCATCGACAGCTTATTCATGTTGATATTGCAAAGGTCATTTCGTCATACTACTCGTATGTTTTGGAAATAACAGTTCGAATTTTGCTTATATTGCGTTGACACGACGTTTTTTAACGTAATAACATCTTTAAACTTTTGATGTGTTGACCCGCTTATAACTTATTTAATTAGTACTTGTCAAACATTTTTATTTTGTTTGCTTAATTATAAATTAAGTAAACAGAAGTAATGTACGGTTAACGCAGTTAATGTGTCGATTTCAAATTTACCTATGTATTCATTAATTCATTGATTACAGCCCTTCGAAAATGTAATGCTGAACAGAAGTCATCTTTACAGAGGGATTTTACCATAGTTACCAGGAAGATGCTGCTGCCCATCTTATGTTAATTCACCTCTGTCGCGTCGTACGACACCCACGGGATGATTTGGGGTAGTGTATATTCTTTTACGCAGTTACCATAAGGCTCAAATTTACCTTAATGTAAGATTAAAACGTTTTTGAAATTCCAATTGCTCAAGTTGTTCTAGAATTTAATTTTAACTAGATTTTTATCCATATTAAACGAATTTTAAATAAGTTTATCAATTTTGCGGTTAAATATTTATTTTATTTTATTTATTTTATATTTATTGGCTAAATCAATATTTTAGTTTTTAATAAACACCTGTTTAAAATTACTTTCATGAACAAAAAGTTATTTAAAAAAAACTTTAGTAATGTATGAATGCCGTATTATAAAGACCAAAATGATACTTTTTTATCAGAAAATATTGATGTGTAAGATATTGAATAAATAATATTTATCTTATTTATATAGATATAAATATTATTTATTATAGCATTGCTGGATTGGTAACGATGATGTTGTAGATAGGTATATTATAATGTGGGTATTCTTCCTTTATTTATGTATTTATCTAAAATCGTTAAAACCACAACAGTATTTTCTTTTGTGTACGTGCATTTTTTAAATATAAAAAACAATGTTTTTTTGTTATCAAAATCGTTGTGTAATAAATCTGATAGTAACATTGTGAAGACTAAAATAGGCTGTGCAAAATGAGCCAAAATTATCAGGATTTATAATTCAAAAATTCTATTAGCATATTCAATTGTTATGAACAATGTCATAATTAAAGTGGGTGAGCTAATGGCACGAAACACTAACTTTGCAACTGTATAGCTTGTACTTGATTAATTGTTTAATAAAATGTTATAGTAAGGTAGGTATACCTACTTACTCAGTAAAATATTACCATAGGTAATAAATACGTAATGTATAATCAAAACATTATACAAACTTCGCCAACTCGCCTTTGTTTATCAATTAACAATGCTTTTCATTACTGGCTTATTTAACCGACGCATGTAGTGACGTCACAATCCGTAACCTGGATAATATTCGAGTTAGGCGGTATAAAAGCGGCACACCACTCGCGGAACCGCGCCTGTACCTCTCCCCGATGTCTCGTAAAATTAAATTGTAACTACTCTTTTATATTATCAGACTCTCTAAGATCAAACTAGTCCCGGGCGAAAACAACCCACGTGAGGGCTGTAAGCATGGATTTAAACAACATAAGATTACGTCTTGACACCCCATTAACGTACGAAGAGATACAAGGATGCGAACATTCCAGTCCGCTTTCGGAAATCGCTCTGATAAAAAGTAAGTCGAGTTAGGTTAAATATCTGCCGTTCGTTTTATCAGATCGATTAAAAATACGTTTTATATGCTATTAATAATTTAAATAAGTTGTTTAAAATTAAAACATGGTAGGTATGCTGCATTAAGCAGGTTTTAAGTTCGAAAAATAACGACATATTTGCCTTAAAAAAATTTATTTACATATCTTTACGAAGTTATGTGTATTAATGCAACGAGTGCTGATTTCTGAACGTTGATATCTAAAAGATGCATTTACGGGCATTTTCGTTTGATAAACGGGCGGTTTCTTGCGATTGGAGTTAAATTAATGCCTGGAATGTGAAGAATCGAGTGCGAAACGAGACGACATCCGTTGGAGAAAATCGAGACACGTTTTATCTCATACCTACAGCAGCGAATTGAGTAATTGGGGGCGTTGTCGCCTAAAACTTGGCATTCTTACGGATTTTTTTAAATAGCTCATTAGCTACCTACTTTGACTCAGTATTTCGGCTTAGAAATATCATTTTCGCGAAAGCGTCACGATGTTTTCTTACCTAACGCGGCCGGTAAGTTATTCCCGCATCGGCCCATGTTTGCTCGCCAATCAAATGCTATATTTTATGACCACAGACCGACAATAATTTACCACAACGAGCGCCGGCTCTCCGTTAATGAGACAGTATAGTTTCAGTGTCAAATACTACGCGGTTCATCACATAAGTCACAATTTTAATCACACTGACCATATTATATCTAGCGTATAGTGAACTTTTCATTTACCTATATTTTTACTGCTCTATCGCGCAGTGACTAAGCATTTGGCAAGCATGTATTTATATAACATATGATAACTGTTCTGTATTTGAGTGTTTGCTCAAACGCAATTTAAGTTACGTACCTAAAACGCTTCATACATATAAGAATATCAAAACTTTTTCAATGGATATCTGCTATTGCTGCTGTTACTCATAAATTAATTATTAATCATGACAACGCATCTATATTTAGATTTTTAACCGAGAACAGATGTACTTAGATGTCTATGGATCACAGCATCCACTTACCATAAGCTAGACTGTGTGCTCGTTTGTCACCCTTATTCTATGAATAACAAATAAAAAAACAATTACATTATGTTGTTGAACTAAAATAATAACATAAATATGCAAATTTTTATTTAATTAGGTGTAGGCACCTAATTAAATAAAACACAATAAAAACACAAAACAATAAAAATAATAGCGTGTTTAACGGCGGTTTCTGACGAGCTTTCGTGTAATTTATCAAATTAGCATGTAGGAGGCCGCTACTGTTTCTGTGTAATCGACTTAGTGATTTTGCATGGGCTATTGGACCACAAAGAACATCACGAAATATAATTGTTATTTTTAAGAAAACTAGCATAACGGTTTACTCCGCTCAAACTTAAGTTGATCACACCATAATGCTAATGCTACTACTAGTAGTAAAAAACCGTTGTTTTTTTTTTTATAGGAGGGGGGCAAATGAGCATGCGGCTCACCTGATGGTAAGTGACTACCACCGCCCATGAACAACTGCAACACTAGGGAGGGAATTGCAGATGCGTTGCCGGCCTTTTAAAGAGAAGTACGCTCTTTTCTTGAAGGTCCCTAGGTCGTATCGGTCCGGAAAATTCGCTGATGGTAATCGATTCCACAAGGAAGTCGTGCGAGGAAGAAAACATCTTCTAAATCGCACAGTGGTGGACCGCCAATCATCCAGATAGTGTGGATGGTATCGGGAGTTCTGCCGCGATGTGCGTTCGTGAAATTACAGTTTTATTATGATAAAATTTGTCAATTGCTACAGTTTAAAAATTATGTCCATTAAATATTGTGTCGTCATTTTAAATTTTGTTACGTACCAACGTTTGCTCCTTTCAAAATCGGCCAAGTTAAAGTGAGCTTTTTTCTATTTGTGGTTTTTATAAAATCACCAAGCATCCATTATAGGTATCTATTAAAATAGAAAGCCTATAAAGTCCACTTTTGAACAAAAGCCTCCCCCATAAATTGCCACATATGGGGGGTTTTAATGTAGATGCCAAACTTGGCAGGCGGGTTGGGAAATGCAAATTTTTTATTGTTTTCATTTGTTACCAAGAAGATGCTGCCTATCATATTTAAGTTTCCTTCTTACGGCAATCACGGGATAGTGTAGTAAATATTCTTACACCGCCACCGCACGGTATTATAAAATCTAATTAAACTATATTGAGAGATTAAGAGCCGTAGTAGCTCAGATGGTTAGCGCTCGCTGTAAGCTTCACAGTACTCGAGCAACCCGGGTTCGATCCCCGCCGGCATCAATGAAATTGTTAATTGCAATTTTAAGTGCTGATTTACCACGTGCTCGGCGGTGAAGGAAAACATCGTGAGGAAACCTGCATGTCCGAGTAATAAGAATAAAAAATATTTCGAAGACGATATGTGAAGTTCGCCAACACGCATTGGGGCATATATTGCAAATATTATTCATAACATTGCTATGATTGTTGTACTTACTTATTTTCTTAGAAATCCTTGAATGTAACGTATCAATAAAATTACAACTCATAATACAAAATGATCTTCTAAATAATAAAATGAACTTCCAATAGACATACCAAAAATGTTCCGAATAACACAATTCATGAACCGAGTATTATCATCCGCTACTTATAATTTAAGGTCTATACGTAGCTGTGTACATACGAGTAGGCCTAAATCAATTGAAACCTGTTGGGTTATTGCATTGTAATCGAAAACGATGCTTGCGGCCATTCGAGATACGTTGGAGCACATTCGAAATTACTTAGATGATGTAGTAATCGTTTTGTTCGAGCTTAGCAATTGCTTCTATAACTTGATATTGTCTGCCTACACTGATGCGACATGGGGATAGCTTTATCTGTGAAAGTATGTATCTACTGTGCTTATTGGAAATATTACGAATTTGTACTTGACTTTACTATTTTTCCTTAGTACTTATACGTTATATATCCGATACTATATAATGTAAAATACACGTTAAGTTATAATTAATTATATTTAATGCACGAACGGACACCGATACTATGATACGCTGTTATTCTCAATAGGATGGAAACCTTATTAAAATTCGGAACATAAACCAACTTCGCATATTTTTGCAAATCATTAGATATTTATTTACGGTGAAAATACCGACGTCCTAATATCTAATCCGTGGCACATTTTAAATTACCGTTAGTATCGTATCCAATATTTATAAAGACCTTTAAATGTGTTTTTGGAAAACCTTTCTACTTAATGCATATGCGCGTGCCAAGCGTGGCAACTATGGAAATATATCTTCTCCTATGAAGCAGTATTTTTTTATATAGGGTAGGGTGACAAACGAGCACACAGTCCACCTGATGGTAAGTGGTTCCTGCGGCCCAGAGACATCTACATTTATCCTCAATAAAGAATCAAATGCAGATGCGTCGTCACCCGTGAGGACTAAGATGGAATGTCTCTTTTCCAGTAAAATGGGTCTCCGGTTCTCTACACTCACCATACGAAACACAGCAGTGTCAAGCTGCTATTTTACCAGGTATTCAAAGTCGCGTACGCAAGTCTATGAGGAACTGTATAGGCTGTAATGAAAAGGATAATAAATGTTACAATTAATCATTAAAATAATTTTATTTACTTACTGAATTAGTTAGTGTGTTGAGAAAATTGACGCAAAATTAAATGGCACAGAAGTAGTGATAGATATCTTATGTGAATACTATATTGAATGTATTTGTATTCAATTCAGTCTTCTATCATAACATGATTCTTTAAATAAAGATGCCATCATTATTTATAGAATCATGTTGTTTATTAATAGCTTTATATATGATAGCATTAAGTCAAGATGGTTTTATTGTGTAAGAGGTTATAGCAGATATAACATGTAATTTATTTTATTCAAAAACATAATTACTATTTTAAAATATAATACACATTGAAAATTGTTCGAAACCTGAAATTTGAGTTTCAGTAAAAAAATAGTATTATAAATTTAGTAGCGAAGAAAAATGCCACTATTCTTATCGAGTAAAGAATAATTCGAATATGTTTATCGATGTATTGTTGATATAAAAGTATTGTATAAAAGAAACATCGATAAAAAGCAGTAAGAGCGACTTCCAAGTACTTTTAGAAGAAAATAAATGCATAGAAAAATTCTTTCTTGTTATAGGAAAGACGAGAGAGGGCTCGGGTCTGCGTCGCGTCTGCCTACATATTTTATAAACCCCGGGTGCCGCAACAGAGACTCATGCCCCGAGACGAATCTGCTGATATGACGAGAATGCCCTAGCATAATAAAACACACCACAAATAGTACTTTTATATCTATTATTAAAATATCGTACACACTAGAAAGTGAACTAAAATTACGTGTACTTTCTGGGATGAGAGTGATGATGACATCAATAAAAACACTTTTTTTTATAGGATAGGGTGACAAACGAGCACACAGTCCACCTGATGGTAAGTGGTTACTGTGACCCATAGACATCTACATCTATCCTCAATAAAGACTCAAGATACAGATGCGTTGTCACCCGTGAGGACAAAGATGGAATGCCTCTTTGACAGTAAAAAGGGTCTCTGGTTCTCTACACTCACCATACGAAACACACCAGTGTTAAGCTGCTATTTTACGCTGGTTTCCTGTGAGAGCGTGGTCCTTCCCCGGTCGAGCCGACACATTCGTGCTACAATTATACTACTAATATAGCTGCGGCATGGCTCTACCACGTAAAAACTACTACTACTACAACTTGCTATTGCACAGACATAGTTTATTAAAAGTGACGACTTAGACATAGTATATATATTCTTCGTATTAGGTACTGAAATACTCACTTGTTTAAAAAAACTAGTCCAGCTCGATATAATACACAGTCAGAAATACCAAAGGAAAAATTTTAAAACCAATATTGGCAAAGTGTTCTCTACAAAAAATACACTCGCTACAATTAGAACCGGCGCTTACAAGAACACTTATTAAAAGTCATTTATACTTTTACCAATGGTTCGGAAAAAACCTCTAGACAAAAATTTAGAGCTGTTCACTTAGTAGTTTCAATATAGGCTGTTAATAAAACAAAATATTTGATAAATAACTATATATTTTAATTATTCTTAACATTATTTTTTATGTATATCTATATATTTTATTGATTAACGCTTGTGTCACTATATTTTTATTTAATATATCTTTTTTTTTCTTCATATTTATTATAAATAACTGTGTTGTGTTATTACGATAATATAATTAGAAACCTATATTAACCCTTTCGTTGTCCCGTGCACTACATATAGATCATTGCTATTGTCTTACGTATTTATGTAATCTTGAATCAAACATTTCTTTTGTTGTTACAATAGTTCTATTGAATAGGAACATCGAGAACTTAGTGCAACATTCTTTGGTTTGTTATCGTCGGATATATCCGAGCGTTACTATGTCATTTTGCGTGGCATAGTCCGTACTTTACGGCGTATCAGTCGGTGCGGTATTCCCAAACTGCACTTCAGAGCTCCCGACCGCTACCTACAATATACAACGTACTATATATATCGTCTAGGTACATGTACATAGCGGTCGTGTTTCAAATATAAACACTATGATGAAATGGTTTTTAAAATTATTTCCTTCTTTCCATTTGACTTAATATAATTTTTAAGTTATTGAATACTTACTGGCATTACATAATTTGATAAAAAGTGAGACTCTTCTTCTCTAGTTTGGTAATTAAATGAAAAAAAATTATGCCTACGAATTGATTGTAACCCTATCTATCAGTAATTACTAAATCTTTCAGACTTTAGTTAACTCTTATATACCCAGGATATTGATGAATTCTCTCAATCCGGAGCGTGATGACTCTCTCAAATCGCGATCACACTGCAAAATTTATTATTTTATTAACTTAAAAATATACATTTCATTGTCATAAAATGAGATCCTGTAGAAATTCTTGAAAAAATAAAAATTATTCCTTTGCTCTTGAGACTCGAATGTGCTACACTTTTACTTGATAAATAGGGTCGTTTGGCAACTGAGCCAAATGGCCCTTCAATTGCACTCGCGTCACTTTATCATAATTTTCTCTTTCATTTCAGAGCTGCTTCGGAATGCGGGCGCATGTTGTGGAAGATATTTTTTAAATTAAGCAGAATTAATAATATCCAGCCTATAAGGAGTTCAAAGCAACAATGTTAATTTTGGAAAAAAATATTAATAAACTTTTTGAAAATAATATTTTGTTTTTTATTAAACTAGACACAAAAATCAGGACTCGTCATGTTTTTTTATGTGTTTGTTATAGCTTTGTATTAAGCGTAACACACTTGGAACAAGCTTAATACACGGAGTATCAACATTTTTTAAAAGAAAATAGGTGCGCGTGTTTCAACATAATACCCACAGTATTATGATCAGCACTGGACTTGCGACAAGTAGTAATGAAGATGGTGTTTAGAAGTTAAACTGAGTCACGGATGTTGGTTTAAATCCCAGTCAGAATAATTATTTGCATTTTTATGAAACTATAAAACAATACCTACTTATTGGTTTTTATATATTAGTAGATAGTACTAGTGATGATAATAATCAATTACTTCGTGAATTAGCAGTCCACCTGATGATAAGTGCTTACTGCAGCACATGAGCACCTTTTTTTTATAGAATCAGGGTGACAAAAGAGCACACAGTCCACCTGATGGTAAGTGGTTGCTGTGGCCCATAGAAATCTACATCTATCTTCGTTTGCGAATTAAAATGCAGATGTGTTGTCACAGCAGCATTTAGTTGCTATTATACGCTGGTATTCTGTGACCACCTGCACCTGCAACCAACTTTTTACAAACAAGGCTACAAATACGGGTGTCTTTACATCTGTGCACTAAGATGAAATGTTTCACTCCCACTCGCTACAATAAGGGCTGGCGCTTTCATCAGAATATTTTTTAATCAATAGGAATACAAAGAAGATAATTACAAGTATGGGTACTTATTGAAAGTCTAATTTTTTTACCACAGGTTCGGAAAATATGTCTGTCATGTGAAGAACCAGCAAGAAAACCAACGAGACTATTTTTATAAACAATAATTTACAATATAGATACATAATATACTGTACAATTAAATATGAAAACATTTAGAAACTAATAAGTGGTCCAATTTAAAATTGGGCCAGCTATTTAAATTATTTCATAAATGTGGCCTACATTTTAATGCCTGTTACATTTTAATGAAACTTTTAAGCGCCACACACGCCCCGCAGAAACCTCAGTCTCATCCTACATCCGGTAGAAAGTAATGTGCGTAATTACGCAGATTACTTTCTAAAGGGTGCGTCATTATAAATTTGTACGTCTTAAATTTGTACCTAGGTAATTGACACGTCCAAATTTTTAAAAATGCTGGAAATAAAAACGAAGGTAAACACTAGATATGATTTTTTTTCCTTTGTGTACCTATGTTAAATATTAGAGAATGAACTTTAGATTACATTGATAATAATAGGAAACTAGTCTTTTTTATTTTTTCCTTTTTTGGCCTTAGTTCTTAGTCATAGTTGCCTGGTGGCCATTGCTTAATAGACTAGTTATATCACTGTAGGTATCGGTCCGCTGAAGGCACCTTTTTTAAATTATGTTACTTTGGCTTTTGGTAATGACGTTAAGGGTGCACAGCACACACATAATATGTGTTGTACCTAAGTAGATACATTAAAAGTTATTGAGTGTACAGTAAAGTTCAAAAACTCTCCCAAAGAAATAAGTACCTAGTCATTTATAACAAAAACCGTTATCTGGAAATGCTATTGATAATGATATTAAAAGTACTTATTAATTGAATTCCACAAGAAATTATTTACTGGCTACTGTTACTACTATGTCCTAGGTAATTTATAAATAAAGATATACGGACGTGGAGCTAAGTGCTCCAATCATAGCAACCTTCTTACTGTACTACTGGCTGTCTTGTCTTTATAAGCGAAACGCAGCTGTGTGGGTGTTCTAGGTAAGAATTTAGTACTAACCGATAATTCTAGGCAGAAAAGACCATTTCAGAGAAGCTTTGTGAAATGCTGCAGATAAAATAAAATTCCTAAAATTAAAATTAAATAACAGATTATTTCATAAAAACAACCTTTAGGGGGAATGTAATTTATGCACAGAGTAATTAATACACACGTAAGTAGGTAGGTATACATTGCTAAATATACTATGCCCGAAATTCCAAAGAAAGAAGTAAAACCTCACAGTCTGGTTTTAATCACAAATAATAATTATTTAAAATAAAATAATATTAAAATAAACTTCAAAATCATATTAAAACTTTACTGGGGTCGTAGGTTACCTACATATAGTTGGCCCAACATTCCGGAGTCCTGATTACTTAAAAAAATAAACGTTCAACGAAATAGTTTTCGTTGAATCTGTCATAAAAAAAATAAAAAGGCACCTTACCTTTTTAGAGAAATATAAAACACATTATTAATACTTATTACTTCAGTTGTATCCTTTTCACGGTTATTACAACATCACGTGATAATACCTACTTACTTTTTCAATGATGTTCGACGTTCGAAAGTCGCTAAAATCAGAGTTTAAATTGCTTCCTTTACGATTATTACGTAATGTTGTTATATCTTATGAAAACAAAATTGGGGCCGCGAAACGTTCACTCAGATCACGGAAGACGGCATATCGTTATAGAATATACTCTATTTCTCAATAAATAAGAGCTATTTTTTCTGGTTGAATATTTTAACTAGATGTAATTTAAACAAGACGCTACATAAAACTGTGGTTTTAGAACAGAACAATATTTGGAATTTCGTGAATAGTGTATAATATATTATATATCTAGTTATTAAAACCTACCACAATAGCATTACTACGTATCTCACCGTGTTTAACGCATCTTTCGAGAAAGACAACCTTAGTGTCGTTTTATTTGATACCTTCCATCATTATAATCTCTACTTACCTTATATATCACATGAGTAAAGAATTACCCATGTGCTTACAGCTGATTAGCGGACGTAGGTTAGCCGCGCTAAGTTTTGCCATATCCAACATGGCAGCCGTAGGTAGATACTGGCTATGGTAGGTATCTACTCCTAGGGACATCAAGATTTTGGTGTTGTAAACTTATCTATTAACCAGTCATTGGCCTAAACAGATAAGTAGATAATAGTACGAACAGAAAGATATTAAAATAGTATCTACTTAGTTGATGATATTTCACACAGATAAGACGTAGACAGGCAAATAGATTTTAACTTCTTATACCTAATTAGATATCATTAGATCACTAATCGCTCACAATAAATTATTGAAATACTTATAATAAATTCGAAAAAATATTTTTATATTGTAAAATAGGACTTTGCTTTAAATTAATTATTCAGTAGATTGTATGATTAATATAGAATGAATATTATATTTTCTATATTTATATAAAAATGCAATCTGGGAAATAAGCATGAGTCACAGAGCCATCTGTCGTATAAGGCGTGTACTACGTGCTTAACAACGCCATCTGTGTAGGAAATTCTGCAACAGCATCATCGATTCTGGTAAATATCGTGGCACTCCTCTTTCATATAAAAAATGAAAGAGATAGGTGCATACTATTACAGTGTTCTAAATAAACCCTTTAGCACAATGAATGTTGCTGATTGGTGAGAATAAGAAAGGAGGAATAAGTTTTCCAGTTTACACCAATGGGAGTTCGGAGGTGTGTGCGTAGAGTTCGGCCATGTTAGTTCAGGAGGGGCTTGGTGCGAAACCTCCTTTGTATTCCTGGCATATGCTATCATTTGAGTTATAGCTCATGGCAGTACGGCTCGTGTATTTTAAGAATACTGCTGAGTTTTGTTTTACTATAATATTTTCTGCTGAGATATATTCCCGAACTACTTGCAAAGGAAAGAGTTATTTATGACCTGCGTAATATGTTTTCCCATGTGCCCATGAAGAATGTATAAAAATGAGCTTATGAATGAGATTCCTGAAATTTGGTATCTTGTACGTTAAAAAAAAACAGAAAAGCGGCTTACATTTTATGTTAATGATATGTAAAAAACTAAATTGTAGGTAACAAATTACACTAAAAATTGTAGGTAACAATAGGTGTCGTAGGTATTAGAGAAATATTGGTGTAATAAAAAATAACAAGTAGGAATGGGTGGAAACTTGTTGCTTGATTCTACCTATCTACCTTAATGCTCATTTTTTTTCGTTATCGACTTAGCTGTTTACAATGTTTTGTATGGTGAGTTTAGAGAACCGGAGACCCTTTTTACACGAAGGCATTTCATCTTAGTCCTCACGGGTGACAACGCATCTGCAATTTGATTTTGAATCGAGGATAGATGTAGATGTCTATAGAACACAGCATCCACTTACCTTTACCTACCCTTGTTCCAAATTTAAAAAAAAACTTATTAAATACTGCTAAATGGCTTCTTCTAAAAGCTTGCCATATTGCCTCGTTTGGATTATTGCAACGGACATAGAAAATTAAATCTGCTGAAGGCCATGACATCTTTTCTGACATCTTCTTTAGTTGACTTTTACGACATAGTAGTTGTACGAAATCATCAGGACACAAGATACCATAACGTAATATATTCTCTATAGAGATGTACGTCAAAATAATGTAGGTACTTTTCCTCAGTATAATCCTATAATATAAAAGTAGAGTATTAAGAAGCACGTAAATTAGCTTCTCCAGATCACGGGAATTTTGTATTCAATAGATCAAAGTCTGTTGGTAGACTTGAAAAGTTTTGATTTCTCTTAGCATGTAAGCTTCACCACGATATTTTATACCCAGCACGTAAATCTGAGTAGGTAGGTACAAGCAGTACTTAATCAAATTAACGCTGCCATAATTATTTTATTGCAATGCAGAATAACCGTACAAAGTCCGAAGAAGTCGTTAACGAAACGAATGAATGAATAATATGATTGGCATACAATATGGGCCATTGAGAAAATTTTACGAAGTGGCGTACACAACAGGTGCCCGAGTTTACGGGCGACACGTGCCAACGCGTCGTAAAACTGTGAGAAGTTCGAACCGTTAATAGAGCGGAATCCTCAGTGGACACCATTTTATTGCATTCTAAAAGCCATCAATATTTCTGTTCAAAAACGTTTAAAAAAATTCTGATCCATTATCCAGAGGGTGCCTCGTATAAATTAAATTAATATATTTCCATACATTTTTATTCGATGTTTAAACAACCTTTTAAAAATATAAATAAATATTAGATATCTATTTAATTACTATAATTAATTATGTTAATAATGTATTAACATTCGACGCTGATTATTGTGATGTGTTTACATGAATAAAGATATTAGATTTGATTAAATTACCTTTTTAATAAAGTTATAATGACAAATGAAATTATAGTCTACCGGGTTACTTACTGCGGTCCGTGGACACTTCAAATAAAGAAATAAGGCTACAGATGCTTTGTCACCTCTCAGATCTATGAAAATAAAATAGAATGTCTTACAGCCAGTAATTATTATACTGAGTTTTCATGCCCTTCACACCGGAACACAGCTTGCACGGACTGTAGTTTGGCTGTAGAATAATTAAAAATTAAAAATTTTGTAAGTACCTAGTACCAACTTCAATATAAATTATTAAGAATAACTCGAAAACTATTAGCCAGACCTTGATCAAACTTATATGGGACCACATGTGAAGTACCAGCTTTCAAATAAAAAAAGAATCATCGAAATCGTTTCAGCCAGAAAAAAGTTATAAGGTTTACCGTGAGGTTAAAGTCAGTAGAAAATGGAACACGGTGTTACGTACCAGGACCGTCTACTATGCAGAAAATAAGTCTGTAATGTCTCCTACTAAAATCCTTACAACATCAACCAAAAACATATTTTTCAAATTAAGTTAAATTAATTTTGTTATGGTGAAGCATTTTGTATACAGTTTTAAATTAAACTACCGTACCAAAGCTATGCGAAAACAAAGAAAAATTGCAAGAAAACAATAACAATAGCCATTTACCAAATCTGTGTAAAAGTCAATGTAACAGTTGAAATTTATTATTTTTGCTTGTTTTTCTACTCAAAATGTATACAGTAAGATAAAGTACACAGATCATTTATTTTGACGCGAATAAAAAATAACCGCAAGATTGAATTCTCTTGGAATATTTTTGTCTTATAAATTTAAAATTCCTTTAACAAAATTTTCAGTAAAATAGCATACCTACCTATAAATCTTTCTTTTAGCTTAAGATAGGTAAAGTGGAACACAAACTTTGCAAATAAAATAATGAATTTTCACAAGCCAGCTTAAGGCAAATTGTTAGTGTAACATGAGTAGGTATTATGCTGGAGATCGCCTTATTTCTAGAGGACTGATTAATTCTTAATACGTTTTATCTACATGTTTACTTCGATCGCTCGGTCTCTGAGCGATCACGGCTCGTACGCGAGCTACCCAGGTTCGATCTCCGTCGGCACAAATAAAATTGTTAATAACAATTTTAAGTGATGATTTACCACGTGCTGGACTAAGTGCTCCATAACCCTCTTAGAAAGTAGAGGAGGCCTGCACCTAACAGAGGGCCGTATAAAATCCTTACTCGTGAGGTCATTGAAATGAAAAAAAAAAATCAATAAAGAAGGGCTGTAGATATACGAATTAGTATCAACTTCATCTTGGGATCATAGGGATAGAATCTGATCAAGAGTTCAAGACACTGTAAGCTTATTCTACGTAGTGTGGCCCAAAAACTAATATTTGTAGCATGCTAACCGCATGCTCGTTTGCCCCCTCTCCTATAAAAAAAAAAAAAAAAAAAAAAAAAATTTAAATGCTGAAGGCAGCCCGGGTCAATTCTAACATCAGGAATGATGGATTTATATCTTCACTGTGCTTTAAGGCAGTTAACAATATTATCTACAGCTTAACATAAAGCTTTGTACCTACCTAAGGAATGATTGCTTAATTTAAAACAATTCTTAAACAATTAATTGCCGCTTCATTAACTGATTTGTTGGTATTGTGTAGGTATCTACTATTCAGCTGACGACATTTACTACTACTTACGTCTGTAAGTAACGCAACCATACCATTACCATAATGGTGATCCAGAGCCATCTCGCTCTGTTCTGTTATATTATTCGAGCTGACTTATGTTTAAAACAAACACATAAATGATATTTTTCCAGTAAGATATGTACATACTTGGTTCCTTCTCTCATTTTTAAGATGTTTCGGCGCAAAAAAATCTATTATTATAGCATAATGTTGCTTGACTTCATATAGGTAATATTTTTAAAATCTCATACAAGTTTACTTCCTAGCAAAGGTTCTTTTACTGCCTGGCATGTAGTAAATCAGCACTTGAATATGGAAAAAGTGCCCAATTTTCAGCATTGTTAGATATCCGTGCGACGTCACACAATTTAGGTAAATATACCTATTTTACGATTTCCTTAACATTCGAAATGAATTTGTGAATAACTTAAAGATAAAAATACACACATACAAGATACAGTATGAAAATAGACATATTTAAATGTTGTCAAAATTATGCTTAAAAGGGGTAATGCAATAGATTACATTTAGGCGAACAGTACCAGTTGGTTCTCAGATAGATGGCGTGATGATCTACACACGATTCGAAGAAACTAAAAACGTAAGGTGTGAGAAGGAGAGAAAGGTACATGTCGAAGTTCATGAAAATTTTATCGTCATTAATGTTGCTAAAGTAAAAAAGTAAAAGTAAATTTGATCAAGGTCTGACCAATAGTTTTTGAGTTATTCTTAATAATTTGTATTGAAGTCGGTTGTACAAAATGTTTAATTTTATAAGTATTATTTATAGTAGGTGCCTATCGTCTTATTCATCATCATGTTGGTAAACGATAAAGACCATCGACCGTTTTGGAACGTAAGTAAATAAGCTTACGTTCGAAATCGAATTGTGTGAATCGATATACCGTGAAAGAATAGTTATGGGAACTGCGAACGTCTCGTAAAAAGCGGGCAATCGTTTTAATCGACAGGTTAAGCGCTCGTAAGCGCTGCACTACCTATCTACCGGTCAATTTCCTTCGCAGTTAGCTGTTGTTACAAGTTTGATTAGTTACGATCTGTTGATTTGTTGTGGTTAGCAATAATTGGCGCACAGTTAAGGATTACTTTTATATTGCTACAATACATACCTACTTAGGTACACTATAATATGTAAATACATATTTCCAGTTTTGATTTATAAAGTAAATCAGATTTTTGTAGGTAAGTAAATCACATGTGTTAGAGCTATGCTGTAACTTTATTATCGTTGTGGAATTGTGGTACGAATGGGTTGGTCGACCGCGGAAGGACCACGCTCTCACATTATATATCAGCGTAAAGTGGCAGTTAAATGCTGCTGTGTTTCGTTTAGTAAGTGTAGAGAACCGGAGACCACTCTTATTGGAAACTGGGTAATATAACTTAGTTCTCAGGAGTGACAACGCATCTGCATTTTGATTTTTAAGCGAAGATAGATGTCTATGGACCACAGCATCCATTATCATCAGGTGAACTGTGTGCTTGATTGTCACACTTAATTGTTAAAAAAATAAAATTAAAGTTGTTAAAATTATTCGATGATTCGTACCTGTTATCCATTTTTAAGTGTTGCCTCTGTCATCCATATTCTTTATGCATCTGAAAAAATACAAACATATTTTTAATGTTAAATAATCTAATTTAAGTTTAGTTTTCATTAAAATTTTGTTATAGTATTCAATGGTATTCAAAGGGAGTGAAAAATAATACAGGTTTTCTTTTATTAAAAGAAAAGGGTAGTCGGGTGGATGCCCATATTACCAGCCTTTTAGTGCCAATTCCAACTTTAAAAATTCCTGCTATTTTAATCAGGGCACAATATTTTTAAACATTTGTTTTAATCTATAGGTTATTCATCTAAAAATATAAGAACATTTATTTACAATCGTGGTTTTTTTTCTATAGGATAGGGTGACAAACGAGCACACAATCCACCTGATGGTAAGTGGTTACTGTGACCCATAGACATCTACATCTATCCTCAATAAACACTCAAGATGCAGATGCGTTGTCACCCATGAGGACTAAGATGGAATGCCTCGTTTCCAGTAAAAAAGGGTCTCCAGTTCTCTACACTCACCATACGAAACACAGCAGCGTTAAGCTGCTATTTTACGCTGGTATTCTGTGAGAGCGTGGTCCTTCCCCGGTCGAGCCGACCCATTCGTGCTACAACTATACTACTAATATAGCTGCAGCATGGCTCTACCACGTAAAGAACAATTAAAAAAAAATGGTATTTCAAGAACAATTTTAAAAACGACGATAAGCAAAAAATGGCGTTATGGCTCAAATGCCAGCCACCCTGTACCGAATGTCGTCCTTTTGTGTACTTAATGCCAGCATAGCATAGGGTTGTGCCTTTTGAGTTTTTGGTAAGTACCTACCTATTGTAGGTAACTTTTAATTTTGAATCTGCATGTGACAAGCATGGGATATTACTAAAGCAGACGAAAACATTATTTTATTTTAACGTTTTACTACTTAACTTACTGTGTTTTAGTTTAAAGCAGTTCAATAAATTAAAGCAAATTATGATAAAATGTTATGTAGTATATCGATTTCTAATAATTTAATCATACAAGTTTTCAAATCATCATCGTCATTATAACCTTACACAAGTCCACTACGGAACATCCTCCTCCATAGACTGCCGCAAAGCCTGGTCCTAAATCACTTTACTTCTCATGAGTTTTTCATTTGTTCTAAGTTGTAATTACTATTACTAAGTTATAGTTTTTGCTTATCTACACAAATAAATAAAATTGAAGTGTCTGTTTGTAATGTCAAAATAACAGCTTTTTGAAAGTATATATGGTACCTATAACTAAAACACAATTTTTAAAATTTTTGTCTGCCTGTCTGTTTATTCCGGCTAATCTCCGAAACGGCTGGACTGATTTCAACGGGACTTTAACTGAACGATAGCTAATGTTATAAGGAGTATCTTAGGCTACTTATATTTTATAAAAAGAATTAAGGTTCCGCGCAACACAAATAAAACCCTAAATTACACGCGGTTGAAGTCGCGGGGAACATATATATACTATATTTATTGCTTGTTTTTTCTTCTTTCTCAAAAAATAATTGAATACATAAGCTGTTCTTAATATAGGTACCTACACCGAATGTCAGATAGAAAAGCTAGTACATCTTTTGCTAAACTTTAAAATCTAAAACCAATTTTAAAACAGAGGAATTGATCATAGTATTTATTCCAGTTTATGACAGCCCTGATTTATATTACGTGGCTGAAATTAGGTACTTCTTATTAGGTACGTCAAAGCAAATAACAGCCGGGCGGCTGACATTATGCACTCCATACATTTCGTATATCTAATTACAGCCCCATTAATTTGTACTAAAAGAAAATAAATAACTCGTAAATTTTAACAAAAATACCTGCATGTCTATAGTCATATTCATACTAGCATAAAGCCTATATATGAGATAATGTAAAGTAAGCATAATTTTATCCGTATCATTATTTATTTGTCAAAAAATTAGGAAAATGAGCGTTTTTCGTTGCGTACGTGTTTTGATTTTTAATTTAACACTGTTAGTTTTAAAACTATGAGTTAATATTTGAAATATATCTACTTTCCTCTAGTTACGAAGAATTTTTTAGGTGACAATATTTGTAGTTAAGACTAATAGAAATCTTATTTACGAAGTAAAGAGGCGAAAAGGCTGGAATTAGGGGCATGGCTGGCATTAGGGGCATCCACCCTATTAAATGCATTATAAATTAAAAAGAACTAAATATGAATAACATGTTCTTTTTTTTGCACTCAATACAATACGTTATATTGGTAATAATATATTTTATTATAAGTATAAACGTTTGAAGAAGCTGTTAACTGAGTTGACATTTCCGTTAGGAGCTAAAAAGCGATAGCTTAATCGCGTGCACAAGACATCTCATCACCTGAGCTCGATCCGTCACAGCCACCGTAAAACCCGTCTGCCTCTAGTCTACTGCTTTTACGATCCAATGCCTATAAAAATAACCGTCATGGCATAAAAATGCGCACACACGCTATTATTATAAACGATAACGCGTTTACGACGAGTGAATATTTACGTTTTTTTTTTACTTCAAACATTTTATTGCCTGTTGTGCAACTTAATAGCGCACTTGAACTTGGCGGGCTAGTGACACCGTCTGATCTGAATTGAGTTTTATTGTTTTGCTCAATGGACGGACGGTTTTACGATCGTGTCGTAATATTTGACGCGTCTTTGTTAATTCATGGCGTGTGCGTACGCGACTTTACGCGGCGCACTACGACTTTCATTTTCGAATTACATTTTCTTTGTTAATGCGATATCTTAGTCATGTAAAGGTCATGTAAATGATTTTGCTTTCATTGATGTTTCCATTATCCACTTGCGATCTTAAGCATGATGAAATAAAGTTTCAGGGACTATTGTGTTCACCTCTGAGACTTATCTCTATTTAATATCATCGTTCCCTCGGGAGCTTTCAAACTTGATACAGGGTAAGCATGCCCCGCTAGAGAAATGCTTCTCCGTCCCGGCAATGGGAATTTGCATACATATTTTTCAAGAAAGGTAACCTTTTCGGCAGAAACAAATAATAGGTGGAATACATCTGGGTCCGCATTAAGGGACATATTTTATTCCCAACGCCCTTTGGTAAATATTTTTGTTATTATCATTTACCTCCGGAAACATTGTTCGTGTTTTAAAAGTTTGTTTGTTTGTCATTGAAAAGTTTGTACTTACTACCTATTTATTTTTGAAGGTAAAAGCATTTTACTGTTATTGATAATTTTCAATTACGTTTCGGTTACAATGATATGTGATGTATGTCTCCTTAAATTATACTTAAAAGACAGTAGTAGGCGATATAAAAAAATTTATTTCCAATTTTCCTCGTAAAATAACTCGGCCTCAACCCACACTAACAGAAATAAATGTTACAGATAAGTGCGTCCTTCTTTCACTTTATTGGCGCTTCCTTATTCAGTTTCGATGGAATTTAAATTCTTAATCAACCCGCGATACATAAAATGCGATGTTAACACCGTTATAACATTAAGAATCTACCCCAAAAGCCTTTAATGCTTGAATAAAACCAACTACGTTATGTGACAGACCGCCACATGACTTCACTTGAGTTTCCAATTCGAGCGCCGATGGCGCCTCTGTAAAAATTCACATTTATTATTTTTAAACCGAATCGATATTATAGGTAGGTACGAGTACTATCTGCAGAGATGGGGTGCTGAGATTGCAAGTGTCAAGTGGTTGTGTGACGACAGCATACAAATTACGAAATTTTTTATTATATAGGTAGTTGCCAGTGATGGTCGCCAAAACCCCATTTAGAACATTTTATCTTAAATGCATCTACATAAAGAACATTGTTAATTAAGAGTCCAGAGATTTGATGGTGTTTTTTTATGTTTATTATGATATGGTTACAGTTATAATAATGGCTGATTACGCTTAATTGGGAAAATATGTTTAGTAAATCACATTCAATGGTAAACCGAATAGTAGCGATGGAAGAATATTGACTGTTCCATTAAGTCCGGTGGGTGCTGCGTTTTTGCAACAACAAATAGAAAAAAAATCTGTGTTTGCCTACCCACCCACGAAGCGTGGCAACTATGACGTTTATCCTCATTATGACGCAATATATGCGGAAGCCTAAGTTTAGCCTAAGCCGCGTCTCCACCAAAGTTTTGTTGCCAACACAACAGTTGGTAGCAAAACTTGTTTCCATTTTTGACGGCAACATCAAAGAAATATGCTTGTTGATAACATTTGTTCCCAAGGTGGAGACGATTGTTGGAAACTGTTGGAAACATAACTATTGTTAACATTTTTGGTGGATGGAAAGGCTTTAGGCTGTAAGGAATTAATGAATAATATGACATTCAATAATAATTTTTAATATGTAGAATATAGTATGATAAACAGAAAAAATAGCAAATTATGAATACTTAAAGAGGAACATTTAATACTTTATTATAGTAAAGTATTAAATAAACCCTCTCAGAAATGAGAGGAGGCCTTTGCCGAGCAGTGGGACGTATATAGGTTGTAACTTTAACTTTTTTTAATCTTCATTTTCGTATGTACTAAATATATAGTTATTATTTTTAACATAATATTAGTCCTTATAATGCACCTATCACATTTCGCACCACGCCTCGGGTTGATATAACTAAAAGTTTAAAATCCGCCCTTAATATAGGTAAATCTACGCTTAAGTGTTAAATATAGATGACTTAGCTAGCAATACTTATTAACAGTGTTATAAATAAAATATCAATGCCACTGGTGCACTGACGTCGTGGTGTATATACACTTATATAACCATGATTATGTAACCTTGTATGGTGGTTATATAATCGTGATGGGTTTTATTCTAGTTTCGTGAGCGTATAGGCTTACCTACTTTAGAAAAATGCGTATAAAATCTTGGGATATCCGACATGTTCTTCCAATTCGGGTAAGCTTAAATATATAATGCTGACTATAATATCCAAATAGGTAAAACGACATAAAATCACCTTTTTTAAATTGCCACTTATATTCTCTATTGTTTGTAATATATTACAATTTAATTGACATTAATATTAGCTTTTATAAATTTTAATGATAGTTAATATTTTAATGTAAGTTATCAAACTGTACCTGACTCTATCACCTGCTTAACCGTGGTTACCTTTAAGTATGGTAGCACGTGTCTTTTTTTCTTATTGCTTACTAAAAAGGTCTGTCATGAAAAACTTTATGTTAACACTAAATAACATAAAAATTGAAGTGACAAACGAACTCACAGTCTACCTGATGGTAAACGGCTACTGCATTGCATGGTCACCTGCAAACAACTTCAAATAAAAATGGCTACAGTTGCATTGTCACCTCCGTAGACTGAGATAGTAGATATTAGACATTATAAGACGTGGAGTAAGATATACAGCTTGTAGTTAGGGTGTCATCACATCATTCGATCGATCGATGGTGGAATGGATTAGTCGACGTCAACTAAGCTACTTGATTATTCGAGAACCCGTCCCGCTCCACCGACCGCTCTCTATAATTGTCCTCCTCTGAATACATTTTGAAAGACCGACGATTGTCGATCGATGATTGATGATTGAACAACGTTTTGTCGACCAGTATCCGTCGATTAACTAAAGCTACCCCACCAATCGATCGACATCGATCGACGTTGATAAATGGCATCGATCGACGATCGATCGATATATTGGCTTTCTATACCTTTCAGACAAGAACACAGCAGTGTACGTACTTCTATTTGACGACAAAAATGGGTAAGAAGAAGCAGAAAAGAAGTCATATCATCTAATTGTTGTATTGGCTCTGAAGATTTTAAATATATAAAAACAAAACTGAAATAATTTGACTCCCCAAATATTAATTATGAACCTTACCACATTATCTGATGCATAGCAATATATTGAAACGGACTCTATATACAATATCAAACTCTCTTCTATGACGGTTACAAAAGGTTTTATACTATGTAGTCAAGATCATTTTAATGATATTAACTTTGAAACAGCACTTACATTATGTTGCTGTTCTTTCTTTAAAGCAAAACTGCCGATACAGCAACCCGTTCCTTTTAAAGAAAGTTTTATTTGCTAGAGAGGTAAGATATTCTAAATTCGGGAAATATTTGCGGTACCTTATAAGTCAGTGTTTAAAAGTAGATAATTATATAGTTTTTTTTAAGTTTAGTACAATAAATTTCACGAAATTTTATAAAATTATTACTTTTAGGTCTGAAATAAAGAAAGAAGGAAAAAAGGAAAGAAAAAAAAATACTTTAATTAATAGAATCAAGCGTTACTTTGCGGAAATAGATAATGAAAATGGTTTATTTATAAACACAACACAATATGTATGTAAATTAAAATATAATTTTTTTTAAATATAGAGTTAGTATGAATACGCATCTAATTATTTTTTTTATATTTAAGGGTGACAAATGAGCACACAGACCACCACACGGTACCTAAGTGGAAGTTGTGGCCCATGGACCATCTCTATCTATCCTCGATTAAGGATCAAAATGCAAGTTACCCTTGAAGACTGAGATGGAATACCTCGCTTCCAGTAAAAGTGTGCAAAGATGTATATTAAAATAAATTTTGTTTTTTACCGATTTAAAAAAGGTGGAGGTAGGTACTCAATTTGGCTGTTTGTTCTTTTTATGTATGTTATCTCATAACTTTTTTTAGATGAACCGATTTCGATGATTCTTTTTTATTTGAAATTTGGTGCTATTCATGTGGTCCCATATAAATTTGAGGTCTGACCACTAGTTTTTGAGTTATCCTTAATAATTTATATTGAAGTCGGTTGTACAAAATGGTTAATTTTACCACCTGATTCTAACTAAGCTCGGCAGTGATGCCATAACTGTTGTTGTTCGGTCAGTGCCTGATTCACGCGCAGCTGTCAGAAATTTGAATATATTACATAAAAATACAATGAGAACATAAAAAACGAAGCAAATTTCCTTTAAAAATAAAACGTATGTAAACTTTTCTAGCACCTCACAACTAAATAGAGTTTCACCTCGTCTCATTAAGCTAGCGAGATACCTCTGTTGAAAGCTTTTTCCTATAACATGCCCGGGGTAATAACATAATGACCCCTGCCTCGGGAGAAATGCGCTGGGGTAAACAAGACATATACTTAAATAGACTTGTTTGTTAACAATTTTCGTTGCGTTGCTTGATATACTTGCCTGTAATTATTAGACTAAATGTTTATTTTTTAAAAAAGCGTTAGTATAGCCATGTAGTATCCTTAAATTATCATTCCGTAGGTATCGTATGATGAAACAGAAGGAAACTAAAGTAGGGGATGAGCAGCGTCTTCATAATAACTTAATAATAATAAAAAAGACTACGGTTGCCAATACGTCTGCCTAACATGGCAGCATTGGCAAATATTCCACCTGAGGCAATCTTTGAGAAAGCCCAAGTTCAGAAGAAAATTAGATAAATCTATCTATACATAAAAATCAATTGCTGTCCGTTAGTCTCGCTAAAACTCAGAAACGGCTCGACCGAATTTTATGAATTTTTTGTTTGTTTGAATTGGTTCCTAGATGGTTTCCATTCACATTTGGACCCGGTTGGTGGCGCTTGTTGTCGAAATCCAGAAATCACTCGTGCGAAGTCGATCACTAATTTGAGATGAAAACTCAAATGAATCAATAAATGAAAATAGCATTTGTTCCACAAACCACACTGGCCTTAATGGTTAGGGCTGATCTATGTATCCTGAACTTTGATTCTTAGAATCGAATTTATGTCGAAACTCATATTAGTTGAACACGCAAATTAATGGTTTCGGATCTGGATGGTAGATACTGTTATTGTTTCTGTGACTTTCAGAGTGCAAGTCACAGATTCCAATTATACCTAATGAAATTGGCTAGCCTTTATTAAAACATAATGGGATTTGTGTTTGGGCATCATACCGTCATATCTAAAGCAACTTAGAATTAAATTAAGGTAATCCTTTAATAAAAATTATAATTAAAAATGGCAACCATTACTACAATATTTCTAGTTCTGAGCTTTAAAGTTCTAAAGTTTTAAAAATTCAAATCTCGAACTTATCGGGAAATTAGTTTGAAATCAATTACTAAATTTGTACTGAACAGACAAACAAGCAGACAGAAAATAAAACTAAATAAATAAAAACAAGTGTCAGTAAGGCGTAGAGAACAGCCAAAAAGTCTATTTTTAATACGAAGCACGAAAAAGAAGATCATGTAAGTATAAATGTAATTCTCTAATTTTGCCATAACTATACCGTAGGATAAAAATCTATTGCAACCATATTTTTCTTTTACTAAATAAATATTTTATCTTTGATAGGTATAGAATCAGCTATTTATAGAAACTTGTTTTAACCACTAGCTGCTGCAACTTGAAATAAAAATAAAGTTAATCTTCCATTCAATAGTTTATGCCTCAAGTCAAATCCCAGTTGAGATAAGACACTTAAAAAGCATGGATAGGCGCCGCTGAAAACAAAGGAGTCTTGTGCGTTAAAATAGAGTGAAATAGCGACTCGTTAATATCGGTCGCGCTTCTATATTAAACCATAGATGATCCGCCGACTGCTGGCTACGAGCCAGTTATTACGTAGCACGGCCACTACGACTGCGAAGTTAGTCAAATTTTCTATTTTTATTTTACCTATTGTACAATCTGTGGTCCAGTCAGGCCAGTGCGCCAATGAAATGAGAAGAATAGGCCGTTGCGGAACAGCGGCAAGAATGTCATATGCTACTTTAATTTTTTACTATAAATTATCAAACAATTTTGTTTGAGAATGTCTACCTCTGAATTATATACCTAATAGAATATTTTTAATATTAAAATTTTTACGTTGACCAACATATTCTTCAATTAGTATTAAGTCAATTTCCAACACAAATATTCATGTTGAGCTAATTTTTGGGATTTTTTTGTTTAGATTGATAAAACAATAACTTAAAAAATAAAATAATAACAGACCCTCATACCTCATACCTCATACCTCAGGTTATACTAATTGAAATTAGAAATTATATCTACTTTCGTAAGTTAGCTAGCTATGTTCACAGTTTTTGTATCCGTACTGGGCTTTTATATAATAAGTAGCGAAAGATTTGTATCAGCGTACATTATTATAATTTATTCTGTTCATTATAATAAAAATTATGTAACAGGTCGTTTTTAATTAACTCAACTTAAGCACACGAAAATATTAGAATCTATTTTTTTTTAATTTATGTTCGGAAGAACAAAAATACGATATCATTCAATAAAATAATATTGAAATCTTATAAACTTATTTACTAAGATCCGAGTAATAAAATAAAAAATATAATTTAGCAGAATGACATCATTTAGTAAAATAATTTTTAAGATCCTTAAATTTAATGGTTTTCCGCATAGCAATGCTTGATTCCATTTAATAATTAAAAAAAATAGCAAAATATATTAAAATTAGTTAAACATACATAGCAGTTATGTAATGATTAAAGATAAAATGCAAAAGTAAATAATTTTTCGACTTACTTAAAAAAAACACATAGTTAATATTATATAAGTAAATTTAATGATCAATAATGTAGCATCAGTTAGGTACTCTTGTTTCTCTGCGGTCATCCTTGTTATATACAGAAACGAAAGGCATAGCCTTCTCCATAGCTCTCTGAATGGATGTGAGCTTCGTCATACGGCCAGCAGCAAAGTATTACGTTCAAGAGTAATTAAAATAGCCAACCGGATTAGTTGTCTGAAGTCCAGCTATATAGTTTGAAGAACTGCCAACCGATTTAGAAGAAAGGGACCCGTGTAGCAGCCTGGTAGGTACTCCCAAGCGCAATGTTGGGCAATCCCTCAGATGATAAATCATGTAGTAAGTCGATGGATGCACGTGACTATGGAACGTATTTATGGAGGAGGTCAGCAGTAGACTAATGATGGGCTGAAATGATGATGATTATAAGTAGTGGCGTATAATTTCACACATTGGTTATAAAAAGGATTTTATTTAATTAGGTATCTACAACTATGAAGCCGCGTATCCACCAAAAATATTGACAACAGTTATGTTTCAGACTGTTTACAACTGTTTCCAACAAGCGTCTCCAACGAGGGAACAAATGTTTGCAACAAGCGTATTCCTTTGCTGTTGCCGCCAAAAATGGAAACACGGTTCCCGAATTTGTTTCAAGTTTTGTTTCCAACTGTTGTGTTGGCAACAAAACTTTGGTGGAGACGCGGCTTGAGATGCACCAATGCAAGATCGTATACAAGACACAACAACCTTGAGCACGTTTAATACCTACAGGTAAACCACGCCTCATATCATGAATACAAGTTAGTACCTACCTATTCCAAAACATGACTAAGTTTTAACAAGACTTGCAACCGCTTTTAATTTGTTTTTATCTGGATATGTTTTTGATTATCTTCGTCGTGATTATCTTATTTTACACAGCATCCTTACCAGCCTTTGGTCATAAACATTAGTATTACATCTAGCACTGGTGGTAACTATGCCTAAGTACTTCTTTGTCTGTTCGTACACTCAGCATTAAAATATATGGGTATGCTATGCTGTGCAGTTGAAATATTCCGAAAGCGTTTGGAAGTTGACCATATGGATTGAATATATTCCATCCATATGGTCTTAACAACGTTACTACTAGACAACGAACTGAAGCATAAATCTCCTAAGAAGTTTACACAAGTAATGTTTTCTTACAAAATTACAATATAATACTACCACGCGATTTAAGCTACACATAATATTTAAACTTGAATAAAGGCTAATTTTTGAATCATCAGTTAAAGGAAGAAATATACAACTTACACAAATTAAAAAATTAAGTTGTTGCAGTTGAATATACATTTTGCATTAAATTTCGCTTAATAAACTTGCAATGTTTATTTACGCAAAAGTTTTGTTAATACAAATATAAAATACCAAACTCATTAGGTAATCGCAACATATTCTAAATATCTGTATAAATATCCCTCCAGGCGACCCATAAATATGACGTCTTTTGGTAGAATTTATTCGACATATTGGCCGTTTTCCAATTTGGCACTCTCCTTCGATCAAAGATTGCCGGCTCCGATGACCTAAGTAGAAAGAGGCTTCGCCTATTTGTAATAACATGTCTGTTACACTATTACTCTAATATTTATGGCACTCGCTTACGTGTCTTGTCATTGTCATAAGATCAATTCTTGATTTTATGCTATCAGAATTTCTAAATACATTTGAACAATGACTTGTTTTTTTGTCTTCTTTGAAATTTGCTTTTCATATTTCCCATAGAAAAGGAAAATATAAAGATTTCTATATACTAATATTGTTTTTAATAAGTATAATATTATTAACCTAATTATTGATTTCTTATATTTACGCGAACACTACACATTTTTAAATAAAACTAATTTTACGGATTTTATCGCGTATATTAATCTATTTTTATATTCCCGACGTATCCGAAACGTCGGGTATATAAAAATAGATTAATATACGCGATAAAATCCGTAAAATTAGTTTTATTTAAAAATACCTAATTATTGTCAGCCGTGGTAGCTTAGTGGCAATAGTCCTACGCGAGCAACCCGGATTCAATCCATTAACATTGTATATTATAATTTTTAAATTTTAATTTACCACGTGCTCGGTGGTGAAGGAAAACATCGTGAGGAAACCTGCATGTCTGAGCAATAAGAAAAGCATTTCGAAGACACGTGAAGTTCACCAACAGAGATGAGATGAGGCCTGTGCCTAAGAATTTGTCTAATTATTACGCACTATTAATTAATGCAATGCAAACAAACAAAATATAAGGCCAGGAAATATTAAAAAAAAAACCTATGTATTACGGACGGAATGTTGTTTCATTGTATAGATAGATAAGAATCACCAAATTAAATACTATCACGACATTAATTCAAAGGTACTAATTGTGTTTTTGTGGCGCTATGTAGGTGTTGTAACGATCGTGTAGGCCACAAATATCGTTGAACGACAGGCAGCAATGGATTCTCACCGAAATTAGGGAAAAGTTGTGTTCACAAGGCCCCATGACGGGAGTATTACAGTCTGTTGAAATGGAAATGTTAATTGGACATGATTTTTTTTTACAGTGCTGAAATTTCTTATAATTTTTATTTATTAACAAGGACGAGCATCATTTTAGTTTTAGGAAGTTTTAGGAATAAATGGTTTGAGGATGTATGGTTACCTGAATGTAACAATATAAAACACCCTTGTTACGATATAATACGTTATATTTTTTTTAAATCTTAGCCAATAATTACAAATAAAAGATTAAAGAGAAATCTCAATTCAATAAAGTTTTTCTGAATAATTATAAATGTCGTTAAGATATACATTTCATACATTTTTTAATACTTCTAGCGATTCGCCTCGATTTCGCACGGGAGATTTCTGAATTTCGACAACATAAGGTCCCACTATAATTCAATGTATACCTAGAATATAGTTCTTGTATATTTTAATAATTTACAAAATTAATAAAAATAAAATAGTTATGATAGCCATAACTTTATTATAGGGCTACTACTACCTAGGAGTATGTCTTGGTAGGTGACATCCTCTTACCTATTTTCGACACAAAGAAGCAAAGTAACAACTGCTTTGTTCAGGTCTAACTCGTAATTATAAAAACATGCTTTGAGATATTGTATTTTTGTCAGTGGTGAAAATGCACCTGTAGACTTATTTGCTTGAAGTTGGTTGCAGGTAATCGTAGAGTTTCAGTAGCTAGTTACCAGTAGGTGAACTATGGGCTTGTTCGTTTATTTTTATAGAATAAGGATGACAAACCATCACACAGTCCACTTGATAGTAAGAAAATGCTGTAACCCACAACATCTAAATCTATCGTCGATTGAGAATCAAAATGCAGCTGCGTTGTCACCTTTGAGGACTAAAATGCAATGCCCCGTTTCCAGTAAAAATGGTCTCGGATTCTCTACACTCACCATACGAAACAGCATTATAATAGCTGCAGCTTGACTCTACTATATATATATATAGTATAGAGTTAATTCTCCGTTAAAAAATTGTTAAAATTCGCTCATAACAGAGACATCGAAATATTGATTGGTCGATATTATGATTTCTACTTTCTGTAAAAGTTTGAAAATTGAAATTGGAAATATATGCTATGAAAACAAAGATTAAATGCACTAGAAACCGTTTTATGTAACGTATTTTTAACCGTAGAAGTTAATTTCTTGCAAGCAAGTAATTCGAGGTTCAGTTTGTTCGACATCGAAGAGTTTCAGACAAATAACGAAGAGGGCTGCAAAGTTAATTAAGGCGTCGTTATAGCTATGTAGATTTATGCACACAGAAAGCAGTTCTAAAGTTACTGATTTTTAGAAACTTATTTGTTTTTATAAAGCAATGATACATTTTGTTTTAGAAGTTTTTATATTGAAATTTGGGTTTTTTGATATGTAGGTACCATGAATTTCCCGCCATCAGTCGGCCTTACCTACAGTATTTGTTTTTTTTTGTTTTATACAAATTTGTGTCTAATGATATGCGTGAGCCGTGACAATTTTTGCTCAGGCGTTTTTTTTTTACTACACGGTACTCAAGCAACCCGGGCTTCGATCCACGCCGGCAGCAATGCAATTGTTTATTTTTCTTCGATGTTGAGGAAAAACTTTGTGAAACTTTTAAGGAAATCCTAGGAATCAAATATTTCGAAGACATATGAAGACTGCCTCGCATTGAAGCAAAGCGCTCCGAGCCATGACTCAGGCTAGTTGTAGGAGTCAGAAGGCTACCAGCACTAACATTACAGAAAATAGATTGCAGGTAGATTGCAAGATGAGGGACTAATTCCTCCATAAAACCCTCTAATAAACGTAAGTATAAAAGCTATAACTTTATGAGACTAATATATTTAATTGTAATTAATAACGTGTTGTCAACTGTGCGACTTACAATGTTAATGTTTGGCAAACATTTATATATTTTATTAGGTATACAATCGTATATATATATATATATATATATATATATATATATATATAATATATATATATATATATATATATATATATATATATATATATATATATATATGCCAAAATTATGATTAGATCCAAGAATTTCTTAGTAGAAGTTTGAAAGCGGGTACAAAATAAAGCACAAACAGTTTAATAATGCAAACGTTGCGAATTTTTACAAAGGATTTTCTTGTAAGAAATTACTGGACGTTTTTAAAGTAAAATACTTCTAAAAAGTACACTATATTTAAAAACAAATCAAATAATTTTTTTTTAAATTTATACTATGACTGGCATGTCGCTTTCTTTGCTAAGAATGCTGAGATATGAGTAGTTTCCTTTTCTGCCTAAAACATCTGAGTTGGTACTACCCTCTTTCTTATGTCGACTACTGCTTTGTTGTCAAGAATAATTACAAGCTGTGATTGTGTATTACATAGATGATATATTTTATATGAATCTTAAGGATTGACAACGCATCTATGGCCTACTTTGTGAAGAAAGAAAATCAATTAGAATTTTATTAGTCTGTCAATATTTTAACAATTTTAGTTTAACATATTTATGAATTAATGGCAAAAAATGTTTTTATATGTTAGGAACTATTAAAAAAATTAAAATAACATAACTCTACAATGTCCGCCGCAACATCCCTCCCATCGACTTTCACAAATAAACATGAATTTTGGAGCAGAAAAAAGTTTGGATAAAAAAACTAGTTTTTGCTACGTGGCTCCACACGTTCCGAGAACGACTAGAACAAATGCCTATCACATGCTATGAGTTTAAACAGAGCACTAAAAAGTAATGCATTCATCCAAACAAAAGTCGCGCACTACTCCATTGTTTATTTTCGGTATATCAAAAAACACCTCGTCTCGACAACAATGTCTTGCTTTTGTTGCATTTTTATAAAGAAATTGAGAGTGTATTGTACAATTACAGGGTTTTACTTTTTGTTGGTGTTTTAGTGGCCTCATAAAAAAATGGAGCATAAACAAAAAACAAACTACAAACCCTTCCGCATTGCTGCAATTGTGGGTTGACAAGGTAAGTATCAGTTCGAAATTACAGGTGACATAGTGAAGGTGGTAAATTCTTATGGTGATTATGTTCATCTATTGTCTATTGCGTGATTTTAATAGCTTTCTTTTATAAGCAATCATTGATTTATTGCAGTCGCCGAAGACAACACAATGAGGTTTGTACTGTGAAATTATTACGGAGTTTTTACCTCATGAATTAGTTCCATTTCTGATGTCTTCGAAGAAAGCTCGTCTCATTACTTGTAATGTCAAAGTTGTCTGCGGTACTCAAAACTTTTTAAATTTAAATTTTGCTCAACTTCAAAAAGATAGCTAAAGTATTCGATAATCGCAATGGAATTAAGTAAATGAAGAGAATATTATAGTATTTTATACAGAAGATGCTGAATTTATAACAAATTTTTACGAGAAAAAAATGTATTTAAAAGTTACTTATGTAATAATTTATGTAAGTACAATTAGGTGGACTTCTCGCGAAACAGCGATTTCTTCCAGGCAAATCTTGATGAAGATAATTTTCATTTAAATATATATAATTGTTCATAAATAATAGATAAACAAATATTTATTAATAGTATTGTAGAATAATATAGTTTATATGAATATCACATAAAATAATCGCAAATACTCATATATTTATTCTTGTGATAAATTGACAAATCGAGGTCCATAGTATGTGCCTATCTCTAGGTTTATGTATGTATGAATGAATAAATTGTGTTTATGTTTTACACAATATATTTATTCGAACTTCTAAAAGAAATCATTCACGAACTATTCTAATAAAAGACGCGGCAACGGAGATACATCGGCACAGCCCAATAAACAAATAACATCAGCGATAATATACACGATGCGGGAAAAAGTGTACCGATATAAGAACTGTACGTGACATAGTGTTAGAAACACAGACGATCGCTGAAAACAACATGTAATTTCATATCGACGCGTGATATACTCACATCACGCCCCGGCGTTTGTTCTGTGCTGTGTATTTGACAAAGCGTAACAATATTTGTGGAACGTGACAACCGACGTGACAATTGTCACATATCTAGGCGTTACACGTTGCCCCGAACTACAATTTCAGTTAAATACATGTGTTCCTCCCTTGTTATTCTTTCTTTCTGTTGCAATAAAGCGTTGATTACGTCTTAGCACGAGGCAGTTGTCGGGAGTCGAAATTGTGACACTAGGGTACAGATAACCCGTAATGACGACGTAATGTGGCGTCGATACGTCAACAAAATAAGAAATAATATTTAGTTTAAGACTTTCATTTCAGTTCAATCACAACTATCCTCTTGTGTTGTTCATATTACCATATCTATCATAGCGAATGAATTTTGACTACTTAATATGAAAAAATATGTAAATGGATCCTTCGGAAATTGGACGAGCTTTCAACATTTACCTACCGATATACGAGATCGACGATTCTTAGGTCTTAAGTGGTTCACAGTTTCCTTTTGTATTGGAAATTTGAATGTTCTAGCTAAGGTATTGAGTTGGATTTTCTACAAAACTGATGAGTGTGTTAAGATGTTTTCCTTATAAATAGTTTGATTGAAAAATGACGGTATTTATGGGTTTGGTATTTACATCATCCTTTAAGAGGTGCTCGCTAAAATTCTCCAATCCAATCTTGTAGCGGATTTATAATAATGTGCATAGTATTAGATATCAAAGTGAGATAATAATAGCTGCTTATAAATAGAAACTTACTACTATTTTGCAGTTCCCATTGCATAAAGTATGAAAAGTGTGAATTTCGATATGCAGTAATATACGTACTTGCGACTTACCATAATATATAACATAAAATTATTTTTTATTTAAAATTATAAAATCTATTTAGATTTTTTTAATGTGTAGAAATAATTTTAGTAAGGTTGAAATTTCAAACATTGGTCTATATATTTTTAATACCTATACCTAATAGACAAACTAGCTATCAGTCTAACTGAGGGTAGGTAGCAAAGACGTGGTGTGCATTACGTTGTTACAGATGTGTTTTCCCCTCTGAGGACTAAGAAAAAATTCCACATATCCTGTAACCGAAACTCACCGAATATACTACTGTTCGACGGCAGAAATTGTCAAGAGGGTGTTTCTATCTCAGATGGACTCGCAGCCAGAGAAGAACCTCGAGAACGACGAGAAAGAACGGTTACTAGGTGGTGGAAATCTCTCTATTTGTATTGTAGATAAAAATAATATTTAGGCAGTTGTTAGAGAATCGGAAGATTTAAAAAGAAAAATACGCGCGAATGAAAAATAACTTAGGTTTATGTAACCTATAATATAAAATTTAACGCCATCATCATCATCTGTAGAACTCTTTCCCTTGTATGGGTATGAGACCCATGTCGCGATGCTTGACAATGAAATGTTTTTAAATATAGTTTCGTATACTTTGATGCTGACCTCGAAAATCTGAATATTTAAGACCTGATATTTAGGAAACCGAAAATTACAAAATATCTTCTCGTCCGGTATATGTTAGTATGATCAACCAATGCACGTTGTTAGTAAGGTGGTCATCTACTGCCGGTTGTATGAAAAATCTCAAAGTCACTTAACAACGTTCTACTACGGAGGGGCTATGCTCGGAGTTTCTCTACCCAGTAAAATACAAGCCGAGAATAGCCGAATAAGAAATTTAAATGTTAGATATATGTGGTAGCCAATTAGGTAGAGTGATAATCGGAAGAACCATTCACTAAATCGATGGATGCATATGGCCGTGCTTTATACTCAGCTGGACTTGTGATGGGTTGCGATGATGATTTAGATGATGATGATACACAGTATGGTTTTATACCATCCATTGCGAACCGAACGCAAGTCATCCTGCCATAATATTACAATACGAAGCGATATGAATTCTTTTACTCCACTAAGAAACATAATTGTACTTCTAAATTTATAAATTGTTATAAAGCTATAGAGTAAAAAAAATCATAATTCATTTGGTAATTTTACGTGTTGTTGTTTTTAAAAAGTGTTTAAGTATTGAAAATGTAGATAGGTACATACTTAAGTTAAATTATTATAATATAAAATTAGGATTAACACTTATTCTAAAGGCTATTATAATATCACAAATATAAAATCCAAGAACCCCGTTTGGACCTGAACCCGATTTTCAAAGATCTGAAATAATTATGTCGCTTAGCTATTGAAAAAAGAAATAACATCAATAACGCGCTAAATCGTTAGTATTGTAAGTTATTCATTGTCACCCACTAGTAGTAGTACAGCATTCAATATCCGACTACAATTTTCATATCAACTTTTCTTTCTCCAAAATCTTGACCAATTTAAATTGTTTTTTTGTCATAACTGAACTTGTAATACCGAACGGTAAAATGGATGATCATCTAATATTTTCGATTTAGAGGCTAATAATTGGCACAATTATTGTAGGTATTATTAGATCCTCTAAAAGAAAATATAATGGAAAATAAATGCTTATACATAGGTAACGCAAAATTAAATTTATTAACATTTATATAAGTAAATTATGATGATTGATATAAGAATAAGTTATTTATTTAACGTTAAAATTTTTCTTTGTTTTAGTAATTGGTGTAACTTTACATTGATGAGGAAATATTTTTATGAAATTCCTGCGTACTTCTACACTACTACACTTTAAGCTGAACTATGTATATCGTAAAGTTATGTTAAAGAAGAATTTGATTAATTTAAACGTCTCTTTTTAATTCATTTTGTAAAAAATTACATTACTTTCAAATAATCGGAATTCATTTCAGAAATATGACGGTGAATTATTTTCTCATTTTGTAAAACTAATTAAGTTGCCGTGTTATGTGACCAATGTAATATACTTTTTAAATTATAATAATTTATCATTAGAAACTCATAGTTCCACGAAAATACCTATGTTTAAAATTAACAAAGCTTAAAGGTATAAAAGGATACCTACCTAATACTGGATAAGCCTTGCATGTAGGCGGTTTGCTTTCAAGCCTCTCCGCCATAAAATGCATGATGAATGACGACAAGCCCTCGCATGTTGCCAGTACCGTTGTGTCCCCACTCTGAAGGGCTGGGCTGTCGCGACCACATTATAATGATACGCCTCCCGTCCCGCACACATCAGAAATATAGGCCCAAAAAAGTAGTAGTATGAACATTGAAAGCTCATGTTGAATTGAACAACTGTGAACAAATATCGGAATGGGGTTCGGTGCACTCGGCACCATGTTTAAAATTCGAACGCTAATGGAACACGATTTGAAAATGGCCGATATTGTTTGGTTAGACTATTTGAATTTTTAACCTCTGACGTTAACATTACTCAAGCAGAGTACGTCGTCACTTAATTCACTTTTTAATATATAAAAGAATAACCTGTGTTAAAAGCATTATGTAGATAGAATAGACAGCGTGAAATATAAATCACTAGATATTATCACACTTAATATTATACCTAATCTAAAGTGAATTTATTTGATTATAGAGAAATCAATCGATATAATGTATCAATCCTTAAAGTGAAACTAAATATTTTCATAGCTTGTTTACCTGCGCTTATCCTTTTAATTTCAAACATCACAATTATTACTTAAGAAAATTATAAGACCATTTTGAGTGTTCGCATTTCTGAATGTATGTTTTTGGTTTTGATGATATTTGATAATGACAGCTCATAATGTAATTCCATAAGATTCACCAAATTATTTTGCATTTAAATGCATTTCGAAATAAAATTCTGCTAAGAAATCCCAGCGTGAAGCAAAAATGATTCGAGGTCAATCTCGCAAGCACGTTGCGGGACCACCGGCTTGACACATGGACATACGAAAGACTATTTTATGTTGGGATAAGAGACTTCTGCGTGCAAATAAATTTGCGATTTTTATATTACGTATCGAATTAACGAAACGGTTATGGTCACATACCTACGAGAGCTTGATCGTCTTGTTTTTAAATGTAAATTATTTCGCTTTAAAAGTTTCTGACACTTTAAGCATACAGTTGCATAGTTAGTAAATTAAATGGAATTATTGATCAGTGTAATATTCTTGGCTGATTTGTAGAGACATTAAATACCTTTTCAACCCTCAGTTGAAGGTGCTTGCAATAAAGAATTAAAAATAAATCATAAAACGTCCGCTTCTTTATACTTAGGTATATACATATATACCTGCTATATATCCATCCATTGATCGTTGGATTTTAATATATAGATAGTTATATAACAATAAATTTGTTATAATTACATGAGTAACACTAATTAATATGACGTCAGCTTAAAATAATCCAAAATCGATATAAACTTATTCCCTATTTTCTCCTTGGATGACCTAGAGCTAATATTTATAAGTAAACGATATATTATATTATTTTCTTCCATCTTAAAAAAATAGAAAGCTTCATAAATTACTAAAACTGTACAGTTAACAGTTATACCGCCGTAAGACATTCAGCAAACGACGACTGTTTTTATATTATTCTTGAAAATAAATAAAAATCTGTCAGGAGAAAACAGAGGACAGTAGGAAAATGCGAAATGATGATTTCGTCAATTTTTAATAGGTAAAAGTCGGTCTTGTGCAGCGGTGGTTTCTCTTTGTTGCCCAACTCCGTTTTTCGGGCGCAGTGCGACGGCATAAGATTGTTAAAAACCTATATTCTTCAAATTTCTTACAACCAGAGTACATACAAATATATTATGTATGTAATAAAGTATAATGTATTAAATATATCTCATTATATATTTAAGATTATTGCAAAACAAGTTCTATATGCTTCAATAATTAGTTTTAAATGAAATAAACTAATATGCAATATATTTCATCCATGAGTAAGTAATAAAGTAGGTATTAAATTTAACCACTTTTCATTAATTTACCGTACCATGTTCAGTCGTGTAAAATAACAATAGTCTTATTATTTAAATTTTTTGAAAGTGTTTTCTAGTTATCAACACCTTGGGGCACGTTTACATGACAATGAATGCTTCTTTTGTTCTTTTTTCATTCAGTTACCGATTTGATTAGCTCGAGATAGACTTAATCTCGACCGCCAGTTTCGAGTCTCGAGAGGCCTAATTAATTTAAAGAACAGAACAACATTCAAGCACCCAAATACAACACGGCTACATTTACTAATTTATTCTTATTGCTAAAACACTTCTAATGCCTAAGGAATAAAGTTGCGTATGTCTTGAGCGGCAGCAATAAACTGTTTGTCAGGTTGTTGTATGCAGACGTAGTTGTAGACCAGATGCCCCCAACGAGTTGTCGAGCCGTTCCTTATTCAAATCTTATGGAGTTGAAATTATTGTTGGATAATTATTTCGTTAATGCTCCTCAGAATGTAGCAGGCGTGCAATATCGCGGCTGTAGCAGAAATTGGATTTCAAAACGCAATTAATGAAATTTATATCGTGTTGATTAGAGTTATATTGCATAATATTTCTTCTTATATAATTAATTTAGCTACAGTAAGAAAGATTAAATATAATATAGAAATTATCCCATTTACTTTAAACATTTTTATTTATAAACAATCTGTTTAGTTCTTTATTTTATAATAAATATTATTTTTTAACTTTTAATAGAGTTTGCTGTTAGGTACATTTTTTATGGAATAAAGGGTGACAAACTAGCACACAGTCCACCTGATAGTAAGTGGATGCTGTGGCCCATAGAAATATACACTTATTCTTGATTACGAATTAAAATGCAGATGCGTTATCACCCCTGAGGACTAAAATGGAATGCCTAGTTTCCAGCAAAAAGGGACTCCGGTTCTACACTTACCATACAAAACACAGTAGTAATATTAAGCTGCTATTTTACACCGGTATTTTATGAGCGCTACCCCGGTCGAGCCAACCCATTCATGCTACAACCATAATATAGCCACAGCGTGGCTCTACCACGTAAGAATATAATAACTCACACATTAAATAAAAGTTCATTTAAATCCTTAGTAGGTTCTGTTCCGGATAAGAAATGCCATTATAAAACATCGTAGTAGTAGTTCAAATAAGAGTAGATAGGTACCTACATACCTATATCTTTCGACTAACTTTTGCATTGAAACACACCTAACACAAAGTTTACAAATTGGTTAGTTATTTTAATAGCATTACGAGTGTCCTTGTTTTTTTTTTATAGAATAAAGGTAACAAACGAGCACACAGTCTACCTGACGATAAGTGAACGCTGTGATCCATAGACATTTACATCTATCCTCGATTACGAATCAAAATGCAGATGCGTTGTCACCCGTGACGACTAAGATGGAATGCCTCGTTTCTAGTAAAAAGGGTCTCCGGTTCTCTACACTCACCATACGAAACACAGCAGCACTAAGCTGCTATTTAACGCTGGTATTCCGTAAGGCGTGGCGGGTTTTTATGTAAAAAAATAATTATAGAAATAACCCAAACGAAAAAAGGAACATTAACTTGCATTTTTAAAGCTCCTTTTAAATTAATTAAAATACGATGCAAAATATAAGCAAACAATATTGCTTACATTTTATTACATATATATGCATCCTAGTTTAATAAATTGTGTTGTATAAAAGAAACATCTGCATCGAGAATATTTCTTTTATGACCATTCAGAGCAAAAATGTCATATAATATCTTTTTCTATCAAGAACGTATCACGTACTTATTTTAGAATTACAAAAACAAAATTTTGAGGTGATCCCAAGTGCAGTGAACTCATTTAGATTAAGGCCCGTCTTGATTTTAAAAAGCTAAAATGCATTGTTTTTCACCTTTGCCTCTAAGTTACATGTTATTGTCTGCCACATTCGTGATAAGAGATACTTTCCGTACAAGTAAAGCAGTCTAAATGGTTTTACTTAAAACTGCTAGACATCGCGGGGCAAGTTAGAGCAAATTATCTACTGTAAATAACCACACAAATGTAGCCCAAGTTACAAGAGTCTGTATTATATTTAAGGAGAAATTTCTTATATCTAATTTATAAGCAACAGAAGTTAAAACATAAAGGCCTGTCGAGTTATTACAAACAGTGTGGCCACGGCGTGTGAGAATATTAGATTATCTCTCCCTTCCAGTGGGTGCCGTATGCATATGACCTAGTTATCGGACCATATTTAGATTACACTATTCCCATTGCACTGATACACTTCTATTAACATCAATAATATAATATAAAGTATATATTTCCTTTACTAAAACATCACTAGATTAGTACTTTACACTACATTAGTACTTTACTTTAGGATATTAGACTTAATATAATAGTTAGTTTGTTTCCATTCCATTTTTATTCGTTAGCTTATATTTGTAGGTATATATTAAATTAACAAATAAATTAAATACTGTTGATCATCAATGCCAATGCAGCCAAATTAAAAATTAAATAACCTATGTCGTTTAATTAAATTTTTATTTGTCGAAGATAATAATCTAAATATTACAAAAATGTATCTTTTTATCAGCTTATTATATTTAATAGCAAACGTTTTCATTATCTTGATTTAAATAAAACAATACGCATCCGATGTCTAAATCCGCGTTCTTGTAATACCTAGAACTATACAGAAACGCTGCAACCACTCAGACTAGCTAAGTGATCCCAACTAGGGTTAATGTTAATTCCTAGAAAGGATCCGCAGTCAAGGCAACGTGGCATGCAGTCTCGATGCACTGTACTAAGCTTTAAGTATAGGAATATCTATCACATGAATGAAACCAAGTCGAAAATTTCTTCTTATGTTTCTCGCTGATTAAAAAAGAAACATCAAGACTTTTGATAAAGATTTTTTTAATTTTAATCTTTTGAGATGCCCGGTAATTATACTACAAGACAACAAATTTACGAGCTTAATTTAATTAAGTTAAATACTTATCTTATTTCTATACATAAAAATCAATTGCTGTCCGTTAGTCTCGCTAAAACTCGAAACTGGCTCGATCATGAAATTTTTTGTGCGTGATTGAGTGGGTCCCTGAACTCGGTAGGTGAAGCTGTTGTCGAGATACTGAAATCACCAAGCTGCTGCTGCTGGGTGATTTCTGGAAGCCGGTGCAGATCGCTAGTCTATAAATAAAAATCAAATTTGTCTTATCTAAATTGCATATAGGCCATAGTAAAGTTTCCAACACGCTTAATGCGCACTATGGGTATATGAATGTAATGCAATTTCGAAATTCACTTTTGGCCACTTCTAGAATAATCTAAAACTTCGCAGATATACCCGTATAAAGGAAAGCCGATGAAAATACAATTATATCTACTCTAGGCCATAGTTAGTAGCTAGTAGTTAGTTTTTGCTAGGATCATCACACCACGTGATCAAGGCTTAAGTTTTCCTTAAAGTCCTATATTATTGTAGACTAGTGACCCGCTCCAGCCTGGCTGGATAGAATTTATTAATGTAGCATTATTTAGATTAAAGATAACAAAGGTAAATGTTTCGTTTTTTCATAAAAACAATCCCAATTTTTTGGATAAAATATAGCTTAGATACCTCCTCGCGTTCCTTTCTTTCTGTTCGTAAAGGACACACAGAGAGACGAAATTTTTAAAATGACAGACAGTTATCTGGTAATAAAGAGAAACACTTCAATTTTATATATATATGTATATCGTTTGCTTCCAAATGTGTTTGAGAGGTGAGAGATAGAAGTGTGAATATCTTCTATCTATCTCACTTCTATCTCTCACCTCTCAATTTGGCAGGTACAATTATTATAACGTGTGGATGTACGGCATCGTTAATAGAAAATATACGTAATCATATTACAAGTAAATAAGAAAAAACATTAAACCCTTGTTATATTTTTTGATATATTATATGATATAGTTATTAAAATGGCGGCAGATCTCCTTTTCTATATAGGAGCCCTCGAAGCTATTTTTCGCTAAACCGCGTAGTACATTGAATGTTGTGACGTTAAGGGAGTTATTACAGATTGTGAGGCATTCCTTGTTCTTATAAGCCAATTACTAGTAAGTGAAATATCACTCTAACATTGTAGGTACACGTAAAACAGTAGAGATTTATTTTTATTTTAAGCCCATATTATCATCACAGAACTTAAATTTACCCGTTTTATTATAAAACTAGCTGTTCTCCGCAACTTCGCCTGCGTGTAATTTAGGGTTTTAATTATATTGCGCGAAATCCTAATTCTTTTTCTAAAATATAAGTAGCCTAAGTTACTCCTTATAACATCAGCTATCTGCCAGTGAATGTCCCGTCGAAATCAGTCCAGCCATTTTGGAGATTAGCCGGAACAAAAAGACAGACAGACAAACAAAATTTTTAAAATTGTATTTTTATTATTAGTACCGTATATAATTTCATATGCATTTAGTAAATAGCTGTTATTTTGACATTACAGACACTTCAATTTTATTTATTTGTATAGATATAGATGTAAAGATGTATGTCAAGACTGAAATATAAACAAAGTTCAGAAGAAAAAGCTTTTTTATAGAATAAGGATTATTTATGAAAAACTAGCTAATGGTAAGCAGGTATTGTAAAGCATTTTTCCTCGATTAAGGATCAAAATGCAGATGCATTGTTACCCCTGAGGACTAGGATAGAATGCCTCATATCTAATAAAAAGGGTTGCTGGTTCTCTGCTCTCATCATACGAAACATAACAGTTTAATATTTTACGCTTGTATTCAGTGAGAGCTTGGTCTGTCCCCAGTCAAGCCAACCTTTTTATGCTATAACTATAATATAGATACTGCATGGCTCTACCACATATAAAACGGTGTAAAATGGTCTAAAGCGTTTGGTACTCCTGTCGCGAATCTGGTGATTATTACAGCGGAATAGCCCAGTGTCCAACAATGTACTTTCAAGAACTGTTAAAGATGAAAAAATTATATTTGAATCAAAAAATAAATTTGTAATAAGACAGGTTATTGGACTTTGCATTAAATTGGATGCCGCCAATCGCATACTAGAATCACTTCAAGTTAAAGCACTGTTCGAACGAAGACGCCATGCAATTTTCGACTACCGAACTTTACAAATTAAGCAATTCCTATGCAGAACTAAACTCGATGCAACGTGGTAAATTTTGGTAACGAGGCAACCCTGCACCCCGACTTTAGAAATAATCCCACCCCAGAGTATGCAGGGCTGACAAATAAGCGTTTGTTCTGTCTCAAGGCACTTCTACAACTCGGGACAAAGTTAATTTAAAAACAACGGACATTATGTTTTTTGTTGTTTGTATTTTAGCTTCAATGATTTTGTGTTACGATGAAATAAAAATTTTGTTGATTCGGATACATTACGACTTGTTTATAATACATAAGTTATTAAACGAAATTTCAAATTAACCTTAATTAATTTGGATCTTCTCTGTAGTGAGGTAAAATTTGTTCAAATGTTCGATTGTACAGTTAGTACGCGAAAGGTCTTCAACGACGTTATTAATATTATTCATTAAGTTCTTGAGTCCTTTCGGACTAGACTAAGTATTTAATTTTAAGGTAGTCCTTCATTTTAGCTTGGAGTCAGTGTCAAACAAACATTTCTACATATTCCTCTGAGGTGTCAACACATTTTTGGCCTGAGCTTCATATTAGGAAAATAATCGTTGATGCGTCCGTTAGTAATCGCGTAACTTCGGAGCAACTTGACCGATTGAGGTCATATTCTCACAATATATTTTTGTCATTTAAGCAAGTGGTAGTGCCGTGCTGCAGCCATCTTATGCTTGCAGCACGAAAGAGTCGGCTCAACCGGGGAAGGTCCACGCTCTTACAGAATACCAGCGTAAAATAAGCTTAATGTTTGTGTATTTCGTTTGGCAAGTGTATTGAACCGGAGACCCTTTTTACTTATTACGAGGCATTCGATCTTAGTCCTCAGGGGTGACAACGCATCTGTATTTAGATTCTTAATTGAGGATAAAAGTTGATGTCGATGGGTCACAGCATCCACTTACCATCAGGTGGGCTGTGTGCTCGCTTGTCACCCATAGTCTATACAAAAAAATTAATTATAATAATAATAATAAATTTATTTATTGAATAAAACCATATTGACACTACAAAGTTGAAGCTCTGACTCCCGAACTAGCAATAGCTGTGTGTCGGGATTCAGTTCCTTCCCATATCCACAAAGTTACAATTACAAAATGGCTTATCCGCTTATCACAAATTGATATCAATACAATGGTCTATGGCTAATGGCTATCCTAGGATCGGGTGGAAGTGTAGTCAAGGTCTATAAATTTAATTTGCAGAGAAGGTTCAGAATAAATAATGTAGGCCAATGTTGAAGAAAAAATAATTAATAAAAAATTATCTCAAATATTCTGTCTTTTTATCTTATAAATTCAAAATGCGTGGTAATGTATTATTTCAACTAATTTTACTACGCACACACATTCGTAAGGGTCGATCGGTAGGCAAAAACGTTGTTGTCCATATATCACATTCAATTTGGGATAATTTCAAATAAAAGTAGGAGTCTTATTTACTCGTATTTTCAAAAACTGCAATAACGTTATATCATTATTTATATATTTGAACTTAAGTTTAAAATTTCGCTACTCTTTGAATAATAACCCTGTATATATGATAACATGACTCATATTCACAAATTATTGCTAGTATAAAGCCAAAGAAAATCAAAAAATATGGACCCTGTTGGTATATATATATATATAAAAGTCAATCTAGTTGATGTGTATTATAAACTAGTCTGTAGTAAATTTAGAATTTAACTCATTGTTCTACCTACTAAGAAGAGCAAAACAAAGTCTACCCTTATAAAAAAAAAATCTTCAAAATGTATTATTAAAGTAAAAAATATACTTAAATGGTTAATAGTTTTAATTATAAATAAATGTAATAAAAGAAATATTGTAATTTAATATTATATTTTATATATTATTAATATTAATGTCAGCAAGAAGTGTATTGAAGTGTCTGCACTCTACACAGACGACGCAATAGCTCTTTATCAATTAATGTAAAAGTTCAAGAGTTCAATAGATACAGGAATGACGCGACAAAAAATAAATTTCAATCTTAATCAATACCACAGACCATAATGAAAACATGAGCAATATAAGAACAATTGTTCTCTTTCAGCATAATTATGTGTGTATAATTTCCAATACATATTTTATTAGATATCATTCCGTTACCATTAGTCTTTTCCCATTATATTGATTCAAAGGTGGAATATTTGCCATATTTCCATGCTTGGTAGTAGTTCCTTATTATTATTATTATAACAGCCATACGTTCCTTAGGGAAGGCCAATGTTCAGCAGTGGACGTGTGATGGGTTGTTATGATAGTGATGATGATAATGATATTTCTTTAATCATTAATTTCATCCAGATCCAATGATATTTTTGTTAATGATTACTCGTATGTATAAAAATTGTTGTTTCTCATTTTTATGTTAAATAGCATTTTATCAAGGAAATGTAAGGTTTTCTGTGAATTCTTGAACGACGTAAAATATTTTGTTAAATAACAATGCATGTTGTTTTTTTATTTAGCATGTGAAACAAAAATACGAGATAATATAGTTTACTTAATTTTGTTATAGAGTTGCAAAGAATACCTTGAATTTTTAAATCGTCATATATAAAATTCCGGCTCTATGTGTCTGTTTGTAATTTTTCTCCTCGTAAATGGCTTGACCTATTTTGATAAAATTTTGAGATGGTTGGTTCTCGGCTATAGTAAGGTGGCGCTGTTATCAAGATCCAAAAATTATCCGCGCGAAACCGGGGCGGATCATTAGTGGCATCGTAAATTTTCTGAAAAGATACCATGCATGTTTTCTTTTTCTTTTTTCTTTAAAGCAGCTTAACAGTTTTCGTACATAAATTGCATAAGGACAAACATCTAGACATTTGTTCCATGCGAGATACGAACCCGCGGCCCTTATCACTCAGCGCTAAGCCACTGCGACATGGACCCGCTACGCATACCCGCCATGCACATATCGTTCTCTCAATAATAATACATTTTCAAAATGCTCTAATTATTTTTGTAACTGTACAGTGGGTTGAAACATTATTTCGATGTGCGTGTATTTCACAGATTATGTCATTGTATGAGCGAAGGCTTACACCGACGGACAACATTCTCTTAGCGTTTAATATCGCGTGTCTAATTAGAGGTAAAAATTAAGTTGTTTTAATTAAAAGGGCAGTTTACAAGTTTTAAATTCCATTTGGAGGTTATTTTAGGGTAAGCATGCATTTTTTAAATGAGCAACCATCGGACATTTTTGTTGAGGAAATAATTATATATACCTAATAAAAACTCCACTAATAAAACTTACGATGAAAATGTTAATGAATTTCAAAGTTTTATTTTTATACGAATAAATAATGTACTTCTTTCATAAAGTACGATGTTCTCTGCTATTACTAAGAAACTTTATATAAGGATTTTTTTTTATATATGAGGGAAAGGAAACGAGCATGCAGTTCACCTGATGGTAAGTGTCTACCGCCGCCCATGAACAACTGCCTTTATTTTTTTAATTACTTATCTTACTTTAATCTAAGTTGACATGCTTAGTTGGCAGTTTTCTGTATTTAGCCTTAACCTCAAAAAAGGAGGTTTACAATGCGAATGTATGTTTTTCTTTTTTTTTGTATGTTACGCGATATCTTCGTCAATTGTGGACTGATTTTGCTCATTTTAATTATTATTTAACATGTTGTACTTAAAGGATGGTCCCGTTTAAATTTGAAGATAAAATAGAGAATGAAGTTGTTAATGGAACTATATAGATGACATTGAGATTGCAATATTGCTTAGTCCACAAAGTAAAAGCCGACCTGAAGCGACTAAAAAAATCTTTAAATTATTTTTCTATACGATATGTACACTGCTGCCCATCAACTAGTTTGTATTCCTTTGTCGCCGCCAGTGACCCCTATCGTCCCGGGGGTGTCGTAAGTTCACGATAAATTTATTGATAAGTCCAAATAAACTTTAATTTATTAAAATAACTATTAAAAATAAGAGGCTAGTGTTTCTGGGCACTTTAAAGGTAAAAATAAAGAGGAACAAAAAGAATACGTTTTATCTCTACATAGTATAAAACAAAGTCGCTTTCTGCCGCAGCGGATTTTGATTCGGTTTACATCAATAGACATAATGATTTAAGAGGAAGGTTTATACGTATAATACATGCATATTATACGTTATATAGTTCTTCTGTCCGTGTGTATGTAACTGAACTCCTCCTAAACGGCTGGACCGATTTTGATGAAATGTTGTGTATGTGATTAAGTTGATTAGAGAATGGTTTAGATTTACAATTGGTCTCGGTGGGTGGCGTCATTATCGAGATCCAGAAATCAACCGTGCGAAGCCGGGCCGGATCGCTAGTAACGGTATAAAAACAAATTTACTTTAATCATTCATCATCATCATCATACAGCCCTTCACAAGTCCACAGCTGAATATACGCCTCACCCAAGGAATGCCACAAAGCACGGTCCTGAGCCACCTACACTTCGCCTACCGGTACGAGGCTGCCACACAAAAGCCTTTTTTCCCCATCGGTTATTGCTTTTTGGTTTTTTTTTAAAACCTTACCCTCACACTAGGATTATCTCCTATGTCGTGGAGGCAGTTTAAATTTTAAATTGTACGAGGACAAACATCCAGACCCGGAACAATTATTTGTAGACCATACAAAAGCTTGTTCCGTGCGGGATGCGAACCCGCGGCCCCCAGTGCAACAACTCATTGCTAAGCCACTGCGCCACGGAGCCGTCGAACGGTTGTCGGTTTTTCGAGCTATATGGCCGGCCCACTGCTAATTCAGCTTACTAATCCTTTGGGATATGTCGGTTACTCTTGTTCTACTGCGGATATCGTCATTTCTAAGTTTATCACGCAGAGAAACTCCGAGCATAGCCCTCTCCATAGCTCGCTGAGCGACCTTGAGTGTCCTCATACGGCCAGCAGAGAAAGACTACGTCCCAGAAGTCATCACTGGCAACAGGCACTGGTTGTATAATATCGTTTTCAGGTTTTGAGATATACGGTATACTGACGAGAAGATGTATCGATTGACCTCTCGGTCGAAGTTGGACTTACCTAGTCGGACTATTTGTCCTAGGAAAACATACTCCTCAACAACTTCGAGCTTAGTGCTGCCAACAACTACCGGCATAGGTGTGACGTGGACGTTAAACATGATCTTTGTTATGTCTATGTTCATCTTAAGACCTATTAGTTGGGAGACACTATTGAGGTCATTGAGCATAGTGCTTAGGTCCTCCAGCGATTATGCCATAAGAACTGTGTGGTTGGAAAATCGAAGGTGAGTAATGTACTCCCCATTGATGTTAATACCGTATCCTTTCTAGTCCAGTAGCTTGAAAACGTCTTCCAATGCAGCGGTGAAGAGTTTCGGGGATATAACGTCACTCTGTCTTACACCTCTCTGCAGTTGGATAGGCTTAGTACCTACTCTGGTTCTGTACTCGGATAGCCATTGTGGCCTTACTGTACCAACACTTCAGCACTTCGATATACCGACAGTCCACTTGACACCGTTGAAGGAACAGAAGCACCGCCCAAATTTCAACGGAATCAAAGGCTTTTTCATAGTCCACATTCGCAAGGCAAAGTGGCAGATTGTACACTTCTGTCTTCTGTACAATTTGCCGAATGGTGTATATGTGGTCTATGGTCCTAAAGGTTTTTCGGAAACCGGCTGTTCGGGAGGCTGGAAGTCGTCGAGTCTGCGTGCGAGACGATTCGTAATGACTCTCCAAAACAGCACGTAGACGCGGCTCAGAGAGAAATTGGTCCGTAGTTCTTCAAGAGAGCGTTGTCGCCTTTCTTGAAGAACAAGACCACCGCACTTGTGCTTCACGCCTATGGAGTAGTCCCACCATGGAGGATGAAATTAAAGAGCTTCTGAAGGACTTTAAGTACCGGTTTTCCACCCGCTTTCAGAAGCTCCGCTGTATATTTTCCATCCTCACCTGGAGCCTTGCCGTTTTGAAGGTGCTGGAGAACCATTCTAATCTCGCTCAGACCGACGTCCGAGATTTCATCTGAACAGTGTCGTATAAGACTTGCTCTTGCATCTTTACTTATACTTGCGTGTGGCTCCAATAATGACGTGTACAACTGCCCATAGATCCTCTCAATCTCACTCAAAATCTTAGGTGTCCGGGAAATGATGCTGCGACACTCGGTCTTCAGTTTTGACAGTTGGCTCTTTCTGGCAAACAGATCTCTTTTAAATACAGACTAGAAATTTAAATACAGACTTATATTTAATTGAAAAGTTAGTATTAGTGTAGGTAGGTATAAAACTACAAATCTAACAAGTACAGCGAAACGAAAATGGTCCTATTCTAATATAAAACAAAAATCTTATAAGAGACTGAACTTGTTCAAATATAGGTTTTAGTTATATTTTACTAGTAGGTCTTTTATGCTAATTTGTCTATTTTAACAATTTACTTGTAACAGTAGGTAATAACAACCTAATGGAGTCACAATTTGAGTTTGATGTCTAATTTAAAACATACGGAAATATAAAAGCAACATAACGCCTTCCGTCATTTTGCCGACACCCCTATTTTGTTTCGTTATTTAGACATTGGGGTCCAATTCATTCAGAGATTTGTGTGTTCCGAGATGTGGTTGAGGAAACAGCACTTTTATATAAATTATAATTTGAATTAAGATCTTGGCAATTTTAATGACATTACAAGTACTAGTTTCAGTATACACCGATGCATCTAGAATTCGACAGCAAGAGTGCAAATACAGCTTCAAAAACATACTTCATTCATGCAGTAACATGATTTTCTGTTTAAAAAGCGCACATCTAGCTTCAAGGATATATGTTTGATTTGAATCCTTAAATTATTAAATAAAACTTTTAATGTTATACGTGTGGATAAAATAATAAGTTTTTCGCATAGTTATACATTTATATATCATACACATTTACTCAATATATTACAATAAGAGAGACATAGGAGGGTAATGTTACATAAAATACAACACAAACAATTGATATTAAAACATAAATACTTCTAATTAACATAACAAATAAATTAAAGGAAAAAAGTCTTATACAAAATTATACGGTATGTAAGGATTTAAGTAAAAAATATGTCAATTTATTAATAAATTATTAACTTATGTATATTTGTATGCTATATACTAGGTAGCAAGCAAGTCAGTTATAAAAAATACCTAAAAACAAGGCGATTATATCATACGCCAGAGATCTAGCGTAAATTGCCGATGCATGATTTGCTTTTCCGTAATTCCACAAAATTTATATTTTGTACTTTATGTCTTTGTATTAAGAGTGAGTTGTTTTGATCCTTTCTAAATTTCCTCACTTCTTTTTGTTATGATGTATAAACCACGGCGGACAACTTTACAACCAATACAAATGTTTATGTATTAGTTGCGTATAAATATTATTCTAACGTTTATTAATAAAAGATTTCCTTTCAGTTACTTAGATACAATAATAAAATAAAGTAATAAAGTGTATTAATAAAATAAAATAATAATACGTATTTTGTTACTTAGATACAACAATAAAATAAAGTAATAAAGCGATGTATGGTTAAGGGAGTGCGAACCAAAAAGTTCTTTGGTTCGAATCTACCATTCGAATATAGTCTTCAACTAGCCCCAGCACACACATTAGGTACTTGGTAAAGTTTACGGGAGTATTATTAGTGTTATAAGTATAATGCTAATATTATTTGAAAAAAAAAAAACGGATCAGGAAGCTGATTTAGCAATGGACCGAACAAAAAGCTCGAAGAGTCGAGAACCCATGAGGACGAAAAGTTCTCGAGTAACCGTTTTGTACCGGTAAGTGAATAATGTTATGGTGATCCCATCGTATAGCACGATTTTTATAGGATATTATGCAGATTGTTGGATACAGATGGTTCAGAGCCGTGTTTTGTAAGTGGCCTTTTTTCAGCATTGGACTTGTGAAAGGACATAATGTTGATAATGATCTGAAAAAATAATTATCATTATGAGATGATAACTTAATGCGTCAAGTTCACATGTGACACCGACTTCTAAATAATGTAGAGCTGTCAACTAAAAAGAAGTTATTAGGTACATTAGTGCCACAACATTTACCAACCCGTTATTTTTCTACCCATACAAAATTTAGCGTTTTTGTGATTATATTGAAAGTAATTGTATAATACCTATATATTAAATTTTTATTTAAAAAAAGATACACTATGTTTCTTGCTCTTTCTGCGTTGATCAACCCAAAAATTTATATTGCGGACTCTGCGGGGTTTATTTCACCTGATTATCGACGGTGGTGTGCCTTTCTTATGGTAGTAGTGTTGGGAGTAGTGGTGTTGGGATTAGTAGTGACGGAGATAGTGCAAGCAATTGAGAGACGATTCAAACTAGGTAAGACACATCATTTTATTTTATTATACGGATATTAGCCAAATAATTTTCGACATTTATAAATAAATTAAAATGAAATGCGAAAATATTTGTAAAAATTGTTTTAGGTATTCATGTTGCAGTTCTCGTAAATATATAATAAATTATTAATAATCAGGTTGTTTTAAATAATCAGAATGACGTACACTAATTTTTCCTACTCCTACCATTCTAGACGAGACGAATCAAAGTAGGTATATTAATTTTCAAGACCTATTACGAGAAATGTTATATAAAGTTACAGCCTATATACGTCCCACTGCTGGGCACAAGCCTCCTCTTATTTCTGAGAGGGTTTTAGGGCAAGGAAATGTCCGCCGCGCTGCCCCAATGCGTGTTGGCGAACTTCACATGTCTTCCAGATATATTCTTTTTAAATTCTCAGACATGCAGGTTTCCTCACGATGTTTTCCATCACCGCCGAGCACGTGGTAAATCTAAAAATTATATTGTGTGATTTACAACAAATTATTTATTTTTATTTAATATCCTATCTCCTATTGTAGGAGAAAGGATTTGTCTTAACATAATCGTGACCTTAATTGTGATCTTGGTGAGCGGAACGATCTTAGTAACAAACGAGATAGTAGGCATCAACATTTTTGACGCTGCGTATTTTACACCTGGCGTAGTCGAGATTGTTATATCTCCATCTACCGGAAGTTATGAGATATTTTTGTGGCGTATCCCAAAGCGACCCCCACGAGACAAAATTAATCTCAGACATTAAAATAAATAGGAAACTGATTAGGTAAATGTTTTTTATAAGAAACTTGAAAATCTGAATATTTGTTGAAACCTTAAAATAAACAGATGATAAATTTAAGTAGGTACCTATAGGTATTTAATCCATACGAATTTGTCTCAAATAAAAAAATAAGAAGTAAAGATTTTTTTTAATTTTATATTGAACATTACCTACTAACGATAATAATTACTTTCATATGCATTGCTAATAAAATGTAATTAATTGAAGCGCAATATGTAACTAGGTATGAAAGTAGAGAGTTCAATGCAGCATACTGCATTGGTTTTTAGTTTATATTATATTTAATGAAATACTTCATATATTTCATTAAATATAATAGTAGATATAAAGTATATCATATAAGAACATACAATTACATCTCAGCTAACTAAATAATCTTTCTTCTATATAGTAAGAAATGCGATGTCGCCTACACCCCCTGGACCGATTTCTTCTTACGCCATCAAATTCTTATTCCCCAAGAGTACGACGAACAGTTATCGACCAAACATTGTAAGTAATATTTACCAACAATAGTTTAAAAGTTGTAACACGCATGCGTCATTGTATCTGTATGCGTGACTATAAATAGGGCGTCTAAACGTCCGCCCGTTCATGGTTACGCAACACCTTTTCATCTAGAAACATCTTCGAATTCCATACATCTTTTGATTTCCAAAATGACGCACAGGAGAAAATCAGAATGTTTTCAGATATGGAATTGTACCGCACTTTCAAATATTTCTCACCGTGTATAGGTTTAAATAATGTATCTATTATTTTAGTATTGTTAACCGTAACGCATAAGACCATTGAAGAATGATGTCTTATCCGTTATTATTAGTAGATATACCTACGTAATACATAATAGCTCAATGGACAAGACATAATGATAGATACAAAATGTAGCACAATGATTAGAATTTTCAGATTAATAGAAAACGTTAAGTATAAATGTATATATATATATATATATATATATATATATATATATATATATATATATATAGTATAAAATATGTAACTACTCGTACATATTAGGTATATTGCAGGAGTAAAAGTTATAAATAAATACACACATAAAGGTATTTTTATTAATTTATTTCTATTAATACAAAACTAAGGGATCATATTGAATAAGAACAAATTTTACTTAATAGTCTGACCAAATATTTTTGCCATAAGGTACTACAAGACAGTGAACAAGTCCTATCGCTGACTTGTTTAGGAGTCTCACGTGAATGTGAACGGAAAACATTATTCAAATTTATTCAAACTATTCTTGTCCGACACTGTACTCATTTACAATTCGAGTTTTTCTTTTGTTTTAAGAGAACGATGCTTAGTAGGGATGTTTAATGAATAACAAATTAAAATAGGTAAATGTGAAAGAAAATTGACAATCTGTTGGCGGGAAAATAAGGACGCTATTAGACGAAGCCTAACGCCATCTATCCAAAATCCTCGGAGGCTTTTCCTTGTTGACCGAATGCTGCGGGACGTAGCAAATTTTTTTTATGGTAGGAAAAGCATTTTGCTTTATCGTTTCTGTTTGAAGACTATGGTGATTAATATAATATTTGCATTAAAATTAAAGAATACCATAACAAACATACAAAAATGTAATAATATTTGAAGAAATATAGGAGTCGAACTAGAATTTATTTTGAATTTAATATTTTTTATATACAAACTAATTGTATTTATAATCCTTAACATCAGCATTTTCGGAATAGAAATAATTCACACTTAAATTTACAATCATTACGTATCAATGTAGGTAAAACTGGGTAAAACAATAGCTTTTTTACATCATTACTCATAAAAATAAAAATAAAGGATTAATTAAACACGTACCAATATAAAAGGAACTTATCGTAAAGATAAAATTCTTTCAATAATTACATGGCGCATCGTGAACTATTCACGATTATATCAACAAAAATTTTAAAGAATTGATAAAACAAAAATATTTTTATAAGTAATAAAACCATTGAACGTCCCGCAGCATTCGAGAACAAAACCTGTTCACTGAGTAAAGCCTTTTTAAGGAAGGCTGCCCTTATTTCTATCCGTCTCTCTTGTGAATAGGTTGAAAGGGACCGTTGAAATGAGACAGCTTTATATTGCGTAAGCATCCTAAAGGTACGTGGGGTCACGTATCAATTTCAGAGACTAGTTATTTATTTTCTTACATGTATTGACTATTCTTTACATCCTGTCACTTAATTAATTTATTAAATTTGATAATGTATATATGACACTATTATTTAGGTAACATACTTTGTGCCTTTAATTTTCTTCTAGTTTGTAAAGCATCGTCACAAAAGTTATTATCAATGATATAACATTAAAGATCCGTAATTAATAAAACCAGTAAACGTAATTATAACCAATTACGAAAGTTGGTAGCAAGCTATAAAAACATACAAAATGAACCGGACGGTTAATTGATCGGGCTACACGATGTTTTTAATAAAGTAATTAATTGAGTTTAAAAAGGGGCCCACAAGAATTTTAAGCTGAATTTTTTAAGTTAACAAACTTTGGATTTAATTAAATTTCCCCACAAATTTGGCATCAAACGGCGTTTACCATGCCTTCATATTTCTCTTAGCAAGGTTTAGAAAAAATTCAAATGTTTATGGAGCACCAATACCTATGTATAATATAGTACCTAACTATTGTTATTTTTCTATAAAAATGAATTAGAGACTTAGGGCTAAAGGGGGATGTCTTATAAGGCATTCCACCTTTCTATACTCTTCAGATCGGACCACATCTGTATACGCCAATTTTAATTCATGTTATATCATAGTCCTCAGTCCTTAATTGAAGATAGATGTCGATGTCAATGGGCCACAGCATCTACTTACCATCAGATAGACTGTGTGTTCATTTGTCACCCTTATTTTATTTTAAAAAAAAACGCATATTTAAATGCGGCAACTATGGCAAATATCCCGCCTATGAGGCAATCTATGAGGAGAACTGTAGGTACCTGTTGTATGTTCAAAATATATTAATTACGTTTAGTATAGTAGATATAATTTAAGGTAATTTAATATTGCTTTCGTAGGCAATCGATAATTTTTTTTAATATTTCGAGAACACGTAATGTCTGCCAACACGCACTGAAGCAGCACCGCAGACTATTTGCTCCATTACTCTTTCAAATATAAGAAGGGGCCTGTGCCCAGTAGTGCAGGCGGTACGAATACGTAAAGAGAGTGATATTTAAAAAGACGGATTCCTTGGCCGGAAAGGTAGGATTCCATTACCACCTAGCATTATTGAAGCGCTACTTGGATTGAATTATATTTGATAATGATGATGATGTAATGATTTTCTTTTGACTAAAATTCGACCACAGCGTTAACTTTCCAATAATCATTTAATAGTTTCTGATCATGCGCAACCACAAGAGAAATCAAAGTGGCACACGTGTAAGCACACTCACTGTCCCTTACTCTTCAGTGACCGATGTTAGAAGTAGGTAATAGCTACAGCGTATTATGACTTCACCTAAGATGCTCACGTTTAAATAGAATACCTGCGTGAAATAGCAGTGACGAGTAATGTGAATCTAATATACTCTTAACTAGCAACGACTCATTCCATCTTGTTCCTCAGTGGTGACAATGCCTCTGCATTTTGATTCTCAACTAAATATTGATGTAGCACCACGGCATCTACTTACAACGAACTGTGAATGTGTACTCCTTTATCATTCATATTTCAATTAAAGATAAAAGACTCGAGGTAGCTAAAGATTTAGTAACTATGTGATATGGAAACATTCACAACACTACTTATACAGGTTTGAATTCGAACCCAGGACCTAGGTTCTATTAAATCATGAAATTAATATGGTCATCATAAAAAAGTATGATCACTCTAATTCGCAATGTTATAAAAAAGATGTTCCAGAGATGATGACTTTCTCTTTGTCGAAAAACGCGAACACTGTCGGAGCCTATAACAACTGCGCAAGAGATATTTATAGCGTATCGTGTAACGCGCTGATACAACGATAATCAGTGATCGTCTACGAATAACGTAGTGGATTCCACAATGTGGAGTATCTGTACTGAAATATAAATATGACATTTTAATTTATGATTTCGGAACCTATATTGTCCTCCCTATCGTTCGTTCATGCGGCACATAGCGATCAAAATTGCAATTATTAACTACACTGGATATGCCATAGTGCTTCAAGAATCAAGAGTACCTTATCGCTAAATGCCGAGGCACTAACTCGGAAATAGTAGGTAGATGTTGTTCACAATCGTAAAAGGACAGTAGGATTAGAAAGGAAGTAGGAAAAAATCCCTTTGAAATATTAAAACTTGATGCACCTACTTTGATTCGGATCCTTGACACTATAGACAATTTGTTTTCACTTTCTTAAATAAAAGTCTATCAAAAGTCTAAAACGAAGCATAGATGATTCTAGGTTATAGGTTGTCTATAAAAATATGGATATTTGCCATAATTGCCACGCTTGGTAGGCGGGTTGACAGTCGCACTTTGTTATTATATATTTAGAATTGTAAGATCAGGAAGATGCTGCTACCCGTCTCCTTTTTATCTTCCTCTGTCTCCACTTATGACACCTACAGGATACCACACTGGGTAAACTGTATAACTGCTGTATACCTGTGTACTGACTACAACGCAAATATAGGATAAGAGTGACAAATAAGCACACAGTCCACCTGACGGTAAGTGGTTGCTGTGTCCCATAGAAATCTACATCTATCCTCGATTACGAATCAAAATGCAGATGCGTTGTCACCCGTGGAGACTAATATGAAATGCTTATTTTCCAGTAAAAAGGGTCTCCGGTTCTCTACACTCACCATACGAAACACAGCAGCATTGAGCTGCTATTTTACGCTGGTATTCTGTGAGAACGTGGTCTTTCCCCGTTCAAGCCGACTCATTCTTGCTACAACTAAACAATTAATATAGCTGCGGCATGTCTCTACTCGTACCACGTATTCTCAATTTTTTTTTTAACCTGAAACACTACTTTTTGTCTGTATTACGTAATATTATTTATATAATATTATCTTCACCTTTTTAAATTTTATCTTCACGAGCATCTATTTTTAAGCCATTAACAAACAGAGAGCCATTTGATCTCATTAGAGGCTATTTTATCTTTCCCTTGCCTCTGTAGATTTAAACAAAATTACTTTATAAATAGCAGCGTAACTATTTCTTATAAAGAAAAAAGAATAAATCAAAGCAGTTCGTCCCGGCACTACTTTGAGATAATTTCGAAATATTTAAAGTGAAAGCAATTAATTTATTTTGACATTTGTCTACTGCACAGCTAATTATGAAACGCATACTGTGAAATTATTATTACTATAAATATTTATAATGTAGTTTTACATATTTCTTGTTTACAAAACTATAAAATACCTATGTTGCTTTATAAATTTAAATGTAACTGCCTATTAAATTATCTTTCTGTCGATACCTATTTGCTTGTTTTTTTTTTATAGAATTAGGGTGACAAGCGAGCACATAGACTTATTAATGGTAACTGAATACTGTGGTCCATATACATAAATGTAGCTACCTATATCTATCCTCGCTTAAGAATCAAAATACAGATGCGTTGTCACTAAGCTTGCCAACCGTCTCGGATTTTCCGGGACGTCCCGCTTCTGTGTCAATTATGGACCGTCCCGCCGTAACCCCTTGCGGGACGGCTTTTGTCCCGGAAATCAGTGATTATATGATATTAGTATCTACTCGTACCAACTACACCTTAGCCGTAGTTTTGATACCACTTTCAAATGCATCAGCAGAGAAAGTGTTTTCTCTCTGTGGAAATGCATGGACAGACAGCAGAAATAAGCTGTTTGTTGACCACGTCAAGGCTGAACTACAAATTAACATTAATTTTGATCAAAAATGCAGTGAGTTTTATAACCAATGTGGTTTTTTTTTCTAACCAATTTGTGTGTTTGGTCCCGCGTAATATAGGTACCCAAGTCCCGGATGTCGAGCTGGGTAATCCCGGATATGCCTTTTTTGGAGTTGACAAGCCTAGTTGTTACCCCTGAGGGCTAAGATAGAATGCCTCCTAGCCTTTAAAAAGGTTCTCCGGTTCTCTACACTCACCATACGAAACACAGCAGCATTGAGCTGCTATTTTAGGCTGGTATTCTGTGAGAGCGTGGTCTTGTACCTCTTGGATAAATTGAAACCCCTATATTACCTTCGTTGGTACATGTCAGTTTATTCTCTGTAACTAATACGTTATACGTGGTAAGTGGTTCAACCATGTAACAGCGACCACGCTGAAGTTATAGCTACTATGATTGTAGTAATTACTAAAGGGCCCTGGACCGGGGCAGCTTAATGCGTCTGTGTTTCGTATGGTGACTGTAGAACCGGAGATCCTTTTAACTGGAAACGAGGTATTACATCTTATTCCTCAGGGTGACAACGCGTCTGCATTTTGATCCACTTACCTAGATACCATCGTTAATACTTTGTGCTCTTTAGTCAACTTTATTCTATAAAAAACATTATCTTAACTTAAATAGTAGGTATTCCACTGTTTTGTTTTATGGCATGATTTGATTTATAATATTTTCTAAAGTTTTTCGAATACTACATATAAACATCATCCAGTATCTACCTATATTAAAAACAAAACCGTTAAAATGCAGGTACAGATTATAAATTTACTTATTTTTTTTAAGTTGTCTAATTTTTGAATTGCTTAGTGAACAGAAGTAAATTAAGAAATGTTTATTTAAATAAGTCATTATGTTTCTAAAGTTTTATATGATACTAGCGATCCGCCCCGGCTTCGCACGGTTGATTTCTGGGTCTCGACAACAGCGCCACCTACTGGATCCACATGTGAATCTTAACCATCTTGGGACCCATTCAAACACAAACAAAATATTTCATCAAAATCGGTCGAGCCGTTCTTGAGTTTTAGCGAGACTAACGGACAGCAATAATTTGTTTTTATATATAGAGATGTAGGTACCTACCTATTATAATAAAAAAAGATCTTGTTTGTCTCCAGTAATAATTATTATCGGCGTACATTTATAATGATATAATATTATGAACAACTCAATATTTCATTGTCATCTTTGGTATAAAATGACAATGTACATAATATTGAGTTGTTCATATAAGAATCTCATGTTTATTTTTCGACCTTCAAGAGTTCAAACAGTTTGACTGAAGGCCAATAATTGCCACCTGCTTCAACGCGACGCCAGCGACAATTTTCTAGTTTAATATGTCTCTCCCGCTCTTACTCGAAAGTGAGAGCAGTTCGGATGAATCTTTCCTCCATCCCCTCGTGTAGTCTACGCCAAATGTCAATGAACTAACTGCGATACAAGAAACGCGTCCGGCGATACGTGCAAATAAATTAAATAATATTATCATTTTACTTAGATTAGAGTCTAGTACTGTTATAATTAGACCATAAAAACGAATATAATATCTAAGTCGCTATTCCTGCCATTATAAATAAGATAGAACGTATAATATTTTACGCAAGATAAGAAATTGTTTATTACTTATTAGGAAGTTTAATTTTAACTTACATTATTATCCTGTACAATAATTTCATGGTATGAATGTGTCTAGTAAGTTTTTCTTTTTTGATTTTCACAATTTTATTAAAATTTTATTAATTTATCTATTACAGTAAGTAGGTATGCTTAGTCTATCTACTATTTATCACACAATGCATTAAAAACCAATAAAATCACAAAACAACAAAGCATTGTGCGTCCAGTTGAATGTTTCGTAATCCAGCTGAGCACTCGCGTGCAGTTTCTTTTAACTATTATTTATTCTGTGGTTCAGCTACGAGAGAGTGACCGGCATTCAAATGACAACTGACACTAGATGACGCTACGTGGGACAAATAAAGGAGATCAGAAAAATCTTCTTTATTTTTTAATTTTGAGCGCTTTAAACGAGTAGTACTAGGTACTTAGCACGTTAATGCTGTTTGATTTATCATAAAGTTTTTTAACTGCCTTAAGTGCTATGTTTGCCGGTCCAGATACATTTTAATTACTATTTTAACATATTGTGCATTAATTAAGATTTACATCACAAATTAGGTAAAGCTATTATTAAGATAGTCAGGTTAACATGTTTCAATATTGATGTGTTCAAATTTTAAAATTATTTTAAAAAATACAGTTTAGTTAGGTGCTTATGCATTATTTCTTTCAAAAAAATATGTAAGCGTCGTACAAAATGATGCAAATCCTGTGCTCTTTAATTTAAATTATCTATTAAGCACTTAGCACAATTCGTTCGCTTTAAGGTAGGTATACCTACTGTAATTATACAAACATAGTTATGAATTTTGTTATTTAAATTAATACACTACCTAATGCAAATACGCTAAAAATTAATTAAAATAAACATTCAAACATTAAATTAATATGGAAAGTAAAACCACTTAAAACAAGACCTATCCGCATAGTGATAAAGGTGAGTTTTTAGAGAAACAAAAAATAAGTTTATAATGATGGTGATTAACCTTGAAATATAATTAGATAATGGCTTTGATCATAAATTATTCAAATCAAGTTCAATCTCACTTTGCGCAATGGAAGTCTGATAAAGATATCTATTTTTGACAACGATTAAAACGAATATAGACGTAAGTGAAAATTGAAAGTTATATTTTATGCTTTTTAGTTTTTAATATAATCTTATAATAATAGTCAAGTTGGATCGAATCATAACTACATATTGAATATAAAATAATATAAATGTAATTTTATCTAAAGATCAATTAACATCAGATAGCTACATAATGTCGCAGAATTATATGTACGGTGTGAACTGTAATACAGTACGAATCAAAATTTATTCATACAATTATGTTATTTATTTTCATTTTTCATCATAATGAACAGCGATAGCTCAGTGGCTAGCCCATACTACTACTATTATAGCCTTTACAAAAAACAGGCCTCCCCTATTGATAACCTCATAGGGCCCGGGGGGGGGGGGGTATTTGCCATAGTTGCCACAGTTAGTGTTAATTCTTAACCCTCCCCTGCCGGGAATGGTATATGCAATCGCGGTAAACTTCTGAGGTCGTGTCTGGGAAATATTTTATTGTATGTGCTATCCGTTAATAGGCACTGAAGCAGCATATCTAACTAACGTATGCTACATGGTATGCTAACTAACTAAACTAATAAACCCTATCAGAAATCAGAGAAGGTCTGTACGCACGTGCGTGTGTGCGTGGATTTAGTTTTATAAAACTATTTTCTTGACATTATTTAAATAAAATTTTATGCTTAAAGCCTTAAATTTCTATTTAAAAAATAATTTTATAGATTTTATAGCGTTAAGTTTACCTATCAAAAAAGATCCGAACCTTTAAAATTTCCCATCACCCAAATACATAATCCTTTCTTTTTTTAAATTTTCTAATTATAAATCATTAATAAAATTTTCAAAAATCATTAAACAATGTTTTATTATTTCTATTTCAAAACCTATTTTTGAAGTGAAAACTTCTTTAGCCTTGTTGTGCGATTTTTGCTAGGGAAAAACTTATGGTTTCGCGTCACCGAAGACCTCGACATGATCATGTCACGAGCAGCCATACTAGCGACGCGTAGTATAGCGGCCTGTGTACATGTATACGCATATACACCGTTGAGTTTTCACTTCTGTTGGCAGTCCTCATGGCTGCTTCTGTTTTTTTTTAAACATTATACCTATTAGAGCATTATACCAGCCGTGCCAGGAATACTAACGTAAAATATATATAGACATCTATTCACTTATCAACAGTTTATGAGCACATGTCACCCTTTTTCTATAAAAAAATATCGCTTTTGATTTATTTTCCATGCTATGCTAAATAACGAAATAATATTTACCTATTTTAATTTCTCGATTTAAAATCACAAAATTATTTTATGAAAATAAACCAGAAAATTGTTCATTTAAACTTAATACACTTCACATTTTATTATCAAATTCATTTTAAACTACGTATTAAGTCAACAAAATTTATATTGATCCTCATGTCATCTCAAAATACCGGCAGTTCCTACCATACCTCAAATTTGTTAAATGTTCTCAAACTCAACCAGAATGGTTTTACACATTTTTATGTATTTTCATGTGTCATCAGAGTGTAAAAATATTTTCTTACATTATACATATTTATAGAACTTATTACAAAATATAATATTCACAATATTATGTTGTAGATTTTATATATCTGATATTATTAACACTTAAAAAATTCACTTGCTACTCTCTTCACTACGGGCGTCGGGAATAAGTTCTCAGAAATTCGACTAGATGTCGGTACGAGTAACTTTTCGCTAAGAAACTTTTGCAGAATGTTGTTGAGCTACGAGGCGTGCACACTCACACATAAGCAGAAGCTCCTGTACGATATTTAATGTAGAGACGTACGCACACATACAAATGTACGTTCGAACACGCTGTAGTAAATAAGTATGCTTTCTTGTGATGTGATGTGAGAATCGTTACAAAACTGCGTATACAACACATACAAAAGTATTTCTGTTTATAAAGTAATGCGATAGATGGCGTATGGAGCTACTTCTGGGAGGATCTCATAAAAATTAATTCTTTCATAGTAATTTTGCACGTGTACCTTATTACTATTATAGATATTATCAATATTTTAGACAATTATTTTTAGTTATCTAAATAATTTAGGTTGTGTATATTATATTATCTGCTTGTTGTGTCAAATGGCAAGTTGATATTGTGAAAAGAGAGCGATTCACCACCATATCCTTTTTTTATAGATAAGGGTGACAAACGAGCACACAGTCCACCTGATGGTAAGTGGATGCTGTGGCCCACAGACATCTACATTTCTCCTCGATTAAGAATCAAAATTCAGATGCGTTGTCACCCCTGAGAACTAAGATGGGGTGCCACGTTTCCAGTAAAAATATCTCCGATTCTCTCTACTCACCATGCAAATCAAAGCAGCATAAAGCTACTATTTTATGTTAGTATTCTGTGGAGCGTAGTTCTTCCCCGGTTGAACCGAACCATTCGTGCTACTACTCTACCATGTATAAAATTAAATAATGTTCATACTTATTGTGTAATTTAACTTAAATAATTCGAATAAAAATCTATGTCCGCAATATAAATACTAAAAAAAATTGAAGGTCGACGAAACTCAATAATAAGAAACAGTATCGATGGCACCCACTTTCCAAAGTTAAAAAAATAAAAAGCGGCCATTTTGAGCCTGCATATCGATTGGCAGGAAAAAATCTATTGTGGACGATCAGCATTCCCTATTGGCCCAGTTTTTATACGAGGGGACACAATGATGTCAGCATTCCCTCTTTTTTGTCACAAGGCCCCTTTTTAATATAAGCTCTACCACTTTAATTGAGCAGATGAAACGATACTGTACAGTTATCGTAATCTTTCTACACATGCATTTTTGAGTAACAAATATACATTTTTATTTCATATATTACTAGTTATAGTGAAGTGCTGCTTACTCGGTAAGTTTTATTAATGCCCAAATTTATAATCCAATTTCCATGTTTATCCTAAGTAATATAAGTACCTACTTATTGTAATCAAACGTGAGTACCTAATATTTATTCAAAATTGAATTCTTTACATTGCTACTTTATACCAAATGTCATTGAATAGTTAACTTATGAGCAGTAAATAAACACATCATTAAAAAAAATTATAAAAAAAAATTAATTGGCTCTACATTTAATACAAATTTATTTTAATGTTTTGTTTTACTTACAATATAATATAAATACTTGCATTTTAATATTTAGAAGTAAATTGATACATTTATTTGTTTTAGTTATCCATAAATTAAGTAACACATTCTTTAGTAAATTATTCCTTCATTGTTCTGTTTTTGTTCTCTTGTTTTAAACGTTACCCCCGTAGGCTGTTTTTCTGCATTGTGGGTCAGTTTACATACATAAATTTCACAAGGACAAACATCCAGACCCAGAAAAATTACTTGTAGGTCATACAAATACATGTCCCGTGCGGGATTCAAACCCGCGGCCCTATGGGCCACAACTCATTGCTAAGCCACTACGCCTCGGATTATTCATTCATTACTACTGCTGAATCTATTTCAGTTTTCTTCCATCGTCTCTATCGACATCAACGGGTACCAAGTATATTCTTCTACGCCACCAATACACGGCAAAGTAAATTATTTATGTCATCGTGATTTACACACCTATTATTTATAAAAAATAGTTGTTTTTTAGTAATTCACATGGTTGAATTAGTTATGAAATCTTTCGTAAATATATAATATGATTTTTTAATTATAGGTATTCTTGCACCAAATATTTCTTTAAAAACCGAAGTAGATACTAATAATGTAGTAAGGTATTTAACAAAACAACTTAAAAAGGTACTCTCATAAACGTAGAGTTTTAGCTCTAACGCAAACACTCTAGATAATTGTGAGTAACACGTTGTTTTTATTATTTAGTTACAAGTATACGTGTCTCAATCGCTGGTCGTAGAACGCGAGTCTCTCGATCCGACGTCAGCTGCATTGCCCGACGTCTAGCCGTTGTTCGTGTACGTCGGCCTTAGTTTTTTGTTTGAAGATCGATCTTTATATATATTGAGATAATATATTTCAAAATACACTATCACTTTCAAATTATAATAGTTTCTAAAATAGATAATTCAAAACGTTTTAATTATTAATAATTTAATACGTCTTCCACGGAAGGATTTGGTAGGTACATGTTTTTGAAATAGGTTTTTTTTATAGGATAAGGGTGACAAACGAGCACACAGTCCACCTAATGGTAAGTGGTTGCTGTGGCCCATAGACATCTACATCTATCTTCGATTAAGAATCAAAATGTAGATGCGTTGTCACCCGTGAGAACTAAGATGGTATGCCTCGTTTCCAGTAAAAAGGGTCTCCGGTTCTCTACACTCACCATACGAAACACAGCAGTGTTGAGCTGCTATTTGACGTTGGTATCCTGTGAGAGTGTGGTCCTTCCCCGGTCGAGCCGACCCATTCGTGCTACAACCAAAATATAGCTGCAGCATGGCTCTACCACGTATAAGGTACCTTTTTCTTTTCTTTTCTTCTTGCTCTTTTTCTTTTTTTATGAATAACATGTGATACTATACATATCATCACTTGTTACTGGTAAAATATACATTTCAATGTTGATTTACCAAGCTCACTCTAAATTCTCAAAACCTGCTCAAAGTTGTAAGTACATATTCCTGAAAACGCCTATAACCAGCTATAAATAAAGAGAGGCTTTGAAACAAGTAAAATAATAAGAGAAGTCTATCGGAAGCCATATTTTAGAATGAAATGAAATTAACAAAATTGACAACTTTTTGCGTTTTGGTTTATCAATCCAATCAGCACTTCTAAGAGATCTTGACCCTTGTACACCGCACGATACAAACTCATATATTTTCAACAAACGTGCGCGAATGCTAATAAAATTCTTCTGTAAATTTACTATCGGAATCTCTCGTTTTCCTGCATGTTCCTATTAGGTAAAAGCGTTGATTTGAAAACCGATACTTACAGCAAGGCGAGGTGTATTATTTGGGAAAATATTCGTTTTAGCCTTAGCGTAATTAGGTTATATGGACGCTAAAAGTTTTTGTATAATGAAATTTTAAGACAACAACTACACTAAATTCTATGCAGTTGCTTTGTTCGTTGCTTTTGACTAAATAATTAAGTTAAATAAAGATAGGAAAAGATGGAATAGGAAATAGTGTACCTACACGATTCATATTATATTGATAGCGGAACGTTTATATAGTCAAACGTTTAGCGATTATTACTTCTTAACTAGCTGCTCCCCGCGACTTCGCCCGAGTGTAATTTAGGTTTTTAATTATGTTGCGCGGAACCCCAATTCTTTTTGTAAAATACAAGTAGCCTAAGTTACTCATTATAACATCAGATATCTTTAAGTAGCCAGTGAAAGTCCCGTCGAAATCGGCCAGCCGTTTCGGAGATTAGACAGAACAAACAGACAGACAGACAAAAATTTTAATAATTGTGTTTTTGTTATAAGTACCTACCGTATATACGTTTAAATGCATTTACTAAAAAGCTGTTATATATTTTGACATTACAAACAGACACTTCAACTTTATTTATTTGCATACATAAGAGCCGCGGTAGCAGTAACTGGGAGCTCTCCTTTAAATTTTATAGTTCGCAAATACCTGCCAAATTAACAAATGCCACTCAGCAAGCATTTGTTAATAGCAATTCCAAGTACCTACTGATTTACCACCAAAGCTGGATTGAAGCAAAAACTGTGAAACAACTTGCACAATAAAATATAATAAAATAATTCGACAATTTCTAATAGCTATAAATTATTTAAAAAAAAAACTAATAATAAGAATTCATTGCAGAAAAATTGTGTAATGTAGGTACCGTATGCCGTGTAGCGACGGCGTAAAAGCGACCCCCTAGGATCTCGTGAGAGTCTTAAGAGACGACAGAAAGACGAAGAAGAAAACTATGAGGAACCTGTGAGGCCTATGTTAAGCAGTGGACTTTAGATTGGCTGTAATGTAATAATAATAAGAGATATAGGTATAGTATATATATAATAGGCATTGTATACAGAAGTACAAAGCGTTTAAAATATTAAATCATTTGACGCCGAGGCCCTTATTCACAATAAAGACACGTATCAACATAACATAACATAACATAAACACTCACGCCTGTCACCCAGAGGGGTAGGCAGAGATTATGAACTTCCATTTGGCACGATCCTGACACACCTCTCTCGCTTCCTCCACATCCATATACCTACGCATACACGCTCGTCGGTTAAAGGTACTCTTGATTTGGCCCATTTTTAAAATATCGCCAATTTGGTCGATAAACTTTCGCATAGGGCGACCCTTCCCGACTATGCCGTTCACCTCTGCAACATAAATTTGCTTTGTCACTCTTTCTTCATTCATTCTTTCTACATGGCCAAACCACCGAAGCATTCCTTTCTTAATCCTGGTCACAACATCATCTTGCAAACCACACTCTTCTCTTATTAAACAATTTCTCACTCTGTCATTCAGCTTTTTCCCTAACATATCTACTCCTTAATGACCGCATTTCTACAGCATTTATTCTACTCTCATGCTTCTTCTGCCACACCCAACTTTCACTACCATACATTAAAGTAGGTACTAACACAGCATTGTGAATTGTCATACGTGCCTTTGTGGACACATTCTGACTATTCACAATAGAGTGTAGAGCCCCATTCACTCTATTTCCTGCATTCACTCGTCGTTCTATATCCTTATCATATCTACCATCCCTGCTAAACACACATCCCAAATATACAAACTCATCTATATTAAAATATGTCATCGTAAGATTAAGCGTCGGATATAATACCATAAACTGTGACGTAAAGCACCACAAACTGTGACATAAACTTGCATTAATACCAACAAAAAGCGAGCACACGGTACTAACGAATTAAAGAACCGGTTGGAAGTGACGTTATTTCAGTTCGCTTTACCAGGGATATTGTCTAAGTAACATCATCTTTACCTTAACTCCATATCATTTTATAAGGCAGAAAGTAAGTAAACAAGCTAGACAATTTTCATATTATTATAGTTGTGACAGATTATATTCCTCCCCCGAAACGGGCGGATAAGATCTCATAGCCCGCGTGAGGCATCGTACTATAGACATTTATTACATAGCGAAGCTTATACACAGCGCGTAGTGGATTTCGGCCTAAAAGCCACAGTGACTGTTTAGTTTAGTGCGGTATGTTTATCGAAGGTGGGAACGCATGTATGGCCTACTGCACTTACCAGATTATGCTTGAAAGATATTCGTCCGTTTAGCGGTCAAAATGAGTAGACTTACACTATATTTAAAAAGAAGTTTTGGATGAATATGATATGAGTTTCGATTCTCGTGAAATGCGTATATAGCTTTGAATTTGGGAGCCACTGTTGCAGAATCAACAATTGGATCCTCAGCACATTATTTTAATTACATTATTAGTAAAATATAATACCTGTTTTATCTTAATTTGATATATTACATATACATTACGGTTTATTGAGGTAATTAAATATTGAAAGACATGCAGTATACCACATATATATGTTTTATCCCTTATTCTAAATCTTATCAAAGTAAAGTTTACAAAGGGTTGACTAATGCCTATTGTCTACAATATGTATTAAATTTTATCTAAATTTTAATAGAAATATACTTAAATATAACCTTACAATACCCACGTAAGTAATACAACTAATGAAAATTCGCCTAGTACTACGAAATGTGGTTGCATCAAGCTGCTTTTAAGTATTCTAACGTTAACAAAGTTACGAGGAGGCAGGAATTTGAGGGGCTGTGACACCGTTCACAAGATATGACGTCACAAATATTGTTTTAATCCATCGTGAGTTTGCATAAAACTCTGAGTTATTAACGAATGTCTACGATTTTAGAAGATATACAGAATATGGACGCGTCAAATATTTTTCAATATATTAAAACCAGAAAATCTCTTAAAATTTTTCACGCAGTAGAGCCAGGCTGCAGCTATTTTATAATTGTAGCACGAATGGGTGGGCTCGATCGGGGAAGTATCACGTTCTCACAGAATAACAGTGTGTAATAGCAGCTTAATGTAGCTATGTTTCGTAGGGTGATTGTAGAGAACCGGAGACCCTTTTCACTAGGAACGAGGAATGTCATCTTAGTCCTCAGGGGTAACAACGCATTATAAACTATTTTATTTTAAATTGACGATAGATGTAGATATCTATGGGCCACAGAAAACAATACTTTCAGATGAACTGTGTGCTCGTTTGTCACACTTATACTATAAAAGAAAATTATTTCATATTAGCTTGGCTTATGGACGTAAAAAAACAAACAAAGTTTGAGTAAGCATTGTACACGTAAGTTTCGATTTAAAGCAAAAATTAACCGGTGTCAAATTATTTGTTCTTAAAAAGCAGTTTACATTTTGGAATTCATGCAAATCAACATGAGATATGCATTCACTCCAGCAACTTGATTTCGGATTTGTTAATTATAGTCTGTAACATGTGTTGTATATAATATAATTGCGTGCATTACCGAGGAAATCTGGTTTAAGAATGATCGTTAAATATTTCAGTGTCGACCTTAGAAATAATCACAGACTAATTATACAGAATAAAACACAGAATAATTAATTTTAAAACCAAATTTATATGAAAACAAGTAATAATAAATGCATAAAATTTTCTTATGTTCGTTAGCTCTACAAAAAAACAAACGATACGAATAAACCTTTCCATATAATTAACAAACATCACCAAATACAGGCGAGTCAATTAGCTAATGGGGTGGAAAAAAATAAAGCCTCCCACGTGAGTAATCACGCTTTACCGAATTCACGGTACGAATGAAACCTCTATGTACGGTAATCAACTCGGAGGCGCGAGACAGATCAAAGGATCGCTGGAGGTCTTATGGTAAGAGCTTCGGATTATTTGCCTCTACGATTAACGTGGGCTTAGTAGCGTAAGGTTTCGTTTGGTGCATGTAATTATTTTCTTAAGTATGTACGAAGGATTTTCTTAGTATTTCTATATGAAGCTGAATGAGTATATTAAATGTCTTCAACATACCAAAAATGTATCTGCTAATATTAGACGACCTAACTATCCAACAAGCCTAGTGCCATGGATATCAGAATATTATCCTACGTACGTACCTAGGACGTAAGAATACTAGCCTTCGGACAGAACCGACACCCCGTTAAGACAGATATAAAATAAGATGGAGATGAGACGGCTCCATGACGCAGTGGCTTAGCAATGAGTTGCAACGCTGGGGGCCGCGGGTTCAAATCCCGCACGGAACAAGTATTTATATGACCTACAAATAATTGTTCCGGGTCCGGATGTTTGTCCTTGTGAAATTTATATAAGTAAACTGGCCCCACGATATAGGAGAAAATCCTAGTGTGGAAGTAATGATTTTAAAAGAAAAAAAAAGATCTACGGCGATCATCGATTTTTCTGTCTAGTAGTCTTCTTCTTCTACTCTTTCATCAGTCTGTAAAAGTCCACTGCTGGACATGGACTTTTCCATTGTAGACGGATTTGCATTCAAAATCCCAGTAGCAGATGTCATGCCCTTTTGCCGCTGCTGCCTACCGCTGGTCTAAATAATTGACGTCTGTCGCAAGCAAGATGGCAGTGCCGCCATTTATCGAAAGCTGTAAGTCATGTGAAGTATAAGGATTTTTAAAAGCATAGATGTAAGGGCCAGAGTATCCACTTATTCTCAATCGATCCGTGTGCTCGTTTATTACGGCTTCCATTATGTAACATCATTGAGTAGTATAATAATCAAATATATTACGTGTAAAAGTAATAGTTAATTGCATAGCCAACTTAGCATTAAAGTTTTCTTTCATAATTTTTTATCATCATATAGGAATTTCTTATCATTTTAAATTTACGAGTTTGTTCACTAAACAATAGAAAAGGAAATTATTTTGTAATAGTTTAGAAAATAATTTCCTTTTCTAATCTTAAACGTTTTTACGTTACTTTACATAATATAACTAAGGTTCAGCATACGGTGTAGGTAAGTGCGCATGCACTTAATACATTAAAGAAATTCTCGTGAATAATTTCATTTAAACAGCGTACCTACCCGACGTTCTTTTGTATAAACTAGAAAATGCAAATTTTGTACTTTTACTTTTACTATGAAATAAGACAGAAAACATCTAATTTGGGAACTAATTTGTTCTTGTATTTTGTTTTGTAGGTGCTCTATGCTATATATTTTTAGTATTAAGTAATGGAAACGACTAATAACTTGCCCCGGTTTCGCACAGGTGCGATTCACCAGTTTCATAAAAATAAGTAAAATAATTTAAATTAAGCGCGATAAATTCCTTAAAATAAATTTTATTCGAACACCAACATTTCTCAGCTAACATAAAATATGCTAATAAAAACGTGGCCCTTCACTGCTGGCCGTATGAGGAAGCTCAAGGTCGCTCAGCGAGCTATGGAGAGGGCTATGCTCGGAGTTTCTCTGCGTGATAAACTTAGGAATGAGGATATCCGCAGTAGAACCAGAATAACCGACATAGCCCAACGAATTAGTAAGCTGAAGTGGCAGTGGGCCGGCCATATAGCTCGAAGAACCGACAACCGATGGGGAAGAAAGGTTCTCGAGTGGCAGCCTCGTACCGGTAGGCGAAGTGTAGGGCGTCCCCCACGAGACGGAGTGACGACCTGGTAAGACATGCAGGAAGTCGATGGATGCAGGTGGCTCAGGACCGTGCTTTGTGGCATTCTTTGGGGGAGGCCTATGTTCAGCAGTGGACTTGTGAAGGGCTGTAATGAATGAATGAAAAATAAAATATGCAAATATGTTTCGAATGCTGAAATTATAAATAATCTTAGGTACTTTAAGCAAGAATTCCAGAAAAAAGCTCCAAGTTTATTGGACAAAATATACCCTAGACTGGAGAAATTACTCCTGGAATTGGTCTCTATCTGATCGTCAAGTTTCACTACAATCGGTTCAACTCGGACAGACAGACAGACACATTTTTTAGTTGCTCCCGCAACACACATACACACTAGGATTTTCTTCCATAACATGGAGGCGTTTTACATAGGTAGGTACATATGGTCAAATATCAAAACCCGAGTGCCGAGGCCTAGTGCTTACTAATCGATTTGTCTCTTATTAGGTAACTTCTCCCTTCCATAATAAAGTGTTTCAAAATGTAATTATTTACTTTACTTAATAATCCATCAATAATTTGCTTTAAGTTATTACTCTAGTACTTTTCATCCTAATATTCAAGTAGATAATTTGAAAAGCAGAATAATAACAATAAAAAGCCTTGCATCGTCTAGAGGTGAACAAATAAACACAACCAGTTGATCTGATAGTATAGCAAGCTTGTAGTCGGTGTACTTAGGACATGTACATCCTAATCTGCCGTTCCGAAACCTTTGTATTGCCTCTTCTTGAGGACTGGTATTTCCAAAATCTTGGAAGTCTCTAACGTGTAACCTATCCCCAAAAATGTATTAGGTAGGTACTGGTCTTGTCAATTATGAACCCATATTAATTACTTTTTTTATACGATAGGGTGACAAACGAGCACACAGTCCACCTGAAGTAAGTAGTAGTAAGTAGTTGCTGTGGCCCATAGACATCTACATTTATCTTCGTTTGCGAATCAAAATGCAGATGCGTTGTCAACCGTGAGGACTAGAATGGAACACCTCTTTTCCAGTAAAAAGGGTCTCCGGTTCTCTACACTCACCATATGAAACACAGCACTGTTAAGCTGCTATTTTACGCTGGTATTCTGTGAGAGCGTGGTCCTTCCCCGGTCGAGCTGACCCATACGTGCTACAACTATACTACTAATATAGCTGCAGCACTCTACGTACTCGTACACTATAAAATTAGCAGAACCATGGTACGTGAGCGATCCACCATCATGTGAACATCATATGAGGGATTTTCATCCTTACTTACCGACATAAAATCAAATTCAACGATTGCTAACTAAGTTGCATAATATATATTCTTATTTTTATGCAAAAAAGCCGCTCGTATAGTTCCGGGAAACTTCAAGTGGACATAAATAAAGGGCGCAATATTTGGCGGTCTCATCTCGACGGGCGGTGGGCACATTTCGTTCAATTTTACATAGGCCAAGTAACAAGCGACTCAAAAACTTATGACTCTTCGAAAACGGTCCAGTTTTGTTCAAATTATCCCTAAAGAACATATTTACACATCAAAATAAGATAATGAACTCTCCGTTTATAAAAGCAAAAGTTATTTTGGGTTGACAAGTCAGTGCCCGGGGAGATATTTGAACTGAATTTTCTTTGCAAAACTGTACTGTCACAGCATTAGTTTTTGAAACAACTTGGATTAAATAAATACTTTGCAGCGTCATTTGTTGGGCACGGCCAATCGAATTAGTTTTTAACGGCAGTGTTTTACAAGAGCTCGATGTACCACAGTTTTATAATTACAAATTCTTTGATCATTAATAAATAAACAACAGAAAGTATATTTTATACATTTTTAACCTTTATTTTCTAGAAACAAGTGAATAAAATATATCATATCAGTTTGAAATTTCAATTGTCGTGTTTTAAACAGTTTCTAATTGTATGCTTATTTATCAAAATCTTGCGTTCGAACTTGTGCGTAGTACACAAGGATTTAAATTAAAAAAATATAAAAGCGTGATGCACTTAGGTTTTTATAAATGGAACCAACTTTCTATTTTTGTTAATTAATTTTGAAGAAATGACTAACAACCACATATTCAATTTATATTATTTGACAACTTTTTATACCGTACCTATGTAACTATGCAGGTATAAGATTTTTCTTGGATGTCAACAGCATCTCCTTTCCATATTCCGTCAGCATTTTCTTTTTATGCGACATAGCCATTGACTTTCAATTTCTGAGAGTTGGTTATCCCGGCGCTGAATGGGAAAATAACCGAATCATTTGGGAATAGAAATCCACCTTTACGCCTTAATCCAGCTCGAGAGATTTCCCCTTGTCCATTCCATTCCTTACCTACATTGCTATATGGATCACGTAAAATGAAAGGACACGATGCTTTTCTCCTGACTCCATTTGTCGGCCCGAGAGACTTATTACAATGTGTACATGACATCCAAGGAATATTTGTTCAAATATAATCAGGGACGCGAGTTTCGTCCAAACAACTATCTTATTTTTATTCAATGTTATGCGAATAAATATTCGGGTCCGCGCCGATCCGACAGAACGCAAATGTTTGACTTCATATTGGATGGCCTCGAATATTTCAACGCAGGATATATCTAATAAGAAAAATATAATGTGTTTACAAATAGGCCTCAAATTTTGGAACTATGCATGAATAGGGAAAACTCCAAAATATATTCTATATTTGTTTTTTGATTAAAACTAAATGCTAATTTACTTATTATTCAGTAGTGAAGAAATGCTTGCCATTAGAAATGTCAAATTAAAGTACGCAAATTTTGTTCAGATTGTAGTCAAGTGAAACAAAAAAACTTGTGTTATATCGTCCTCCGACTACGTCGTCCTACGACACCCAAGGGACGATCCCTTGGGTGTCGTAGGAGGCGAAAGAGGGAAACAAACCATCTTCTTACCATTACAGCCTATAAAATTACCTCATGAACATAGGTCTCCGACACGGCTATTGCCAACCCGCGTATCAGTTTGGCAACTATTATAATCCAATGAATAGGGGAAGCCTATGATCAGCAGTAGAGTTGTAAAAGGCAGTTACGGCACAGAAAATACAGATATAAATTTAAAAACGAAGTTTTAAATATTAAAAATATTTATTTTAATTCATGAAATATACATGTTACGAAAAAGCACTCAACTCGTTTTAATGCTGAAATCTGGCTGAGGTTGTAAAATTATTAAAAAAAAAAAACAACGCTCGCTACACTAACAAAATTTTTAAATCCAATGAAACATTCTACCTCCATCTAGTGCGTCCCTCCGTACTGGATGACGGTTTTTCTCTCTCATATGTCTGTAAACAAGGTAAACGGTACCCGGCGGCCATCGGAGCCTCAATAATATAAAACATGCGCCCATATCACCTCCACGTATATTTGTAACATCCACCTTCCCACCCACCTTCGATATACGCACGTCTCTATGCCTCCGCGTATAGAATAGTGCGCATTGGATACCTGTCGTTTCAGATAAGACGGGAAAAGCTTGCCTTACTCTCAAAACACATCCCGATGTAACAGATAAGAAAATATACGAAACCTATTTGGATTTATGTTTATGTTAAAATATTTCGATTAATTTTGACTTGTAATAAAGATTGTATAGCTTAATTTTGTTAATATTATGTTTGATTGTGTATTTCAGTTTATCAAATTATATTAAAATAAACAATCATCATCATCAATATTGTTGAAATAAATCAAAATATTATAATAAAAAATAGTCCCGATATTAAATACCTAAGGCTTTCATTAATATCAAAAATGTGATAGAGATCCCCAAAAAAGAGCATACAAAAAACTATTATGATTATTATCATTATAGGTACAAGTGGTTAAATTAAAAATTTTGTAGAACCAACTTCTGTATAAACTATTAAGGATAACTCAAAAACGACTGGTCTGACCTTGATCAAATTTATATGGGACTACATGAGAAGCACCAGCTTGAAATAAGAAAAAGAATCATCAAAATCGGTTCACGTAGAAAAAAGTTATGTACCTACATAGTACAAAATAAAAATACAGTCGAATTGAATACCTCCTCCTTGTTGAAGTCGGTAGAAAATATATTGAACAAGATATAAGCAAAACAAACGCGATAGAATTGGAAACATCGTGGAATTGTTAAGAAGAGTGGAGGTCACGTATCTGTCCGATGGCCTCTCCGACCAATGACGCCCCACGTGAACTGGAATAACCAACCTACGTATAGATTATGCATCACAAACGGTCTCATTTTATCAGCTCAAACTAGTTTTTTTTTCTTCCAAAAGATGATCCACAAGTTTCATTATATAATCAAGAGTAAAATTATATAATATGGAACAATATAATATAAAATTATAGGTATATTTGCTTTTTCCCTGGTAATATTTTTTTTTACAAAATTTTAATTTTGTCACACATATAGCTTGTAATATTTTTAAATGTCCATAAAAACTTTTCGTTTTTCTGAACTCTGTTAAAAACAAGTAGGTAACGCCTTTTTTTATTGTCAGCGGGGCATTACGTCTTATTCATGAGGGGTAATAATGCATCTGCATTTTAATTCTTAGGTAATCGAGAATAAACCAAGATGTGGGCCACTGCATCCATTTACCATCATTGATGCCGTTTCTTGTAGCAAAAAAGCGTGAAAATATTTTTGTCTCCGCTAAATTTTCATATGAAAATTCTCATAAGTATAAAAGATATATTGAAATCTTTCAAGTAAATTTTCTTTTCGTCTTTATTACCACTACCCTTGATAACTTTGAACTTTTTTAAGCTTTGAACGAACCGATTTGGCCGAATAATTCTAGACTAAATCAGACCACGTAATAGTTTTTTTGTTTATTATAGATAGAGATAGTTATAACGGATATAATATTAAGTTTAACTAAATGGAAAATTATTTTTGTTGTCAAAATAATATTAGGTTAAGAAGACGAACCTCACATATACTACTTTCTTATATTTTAAAGTTGTATTATTGAACGGAGTCTAAATTTACATAGACATTATATAACTAGAGATTAGATTAGAGGGATTGGTACCTAATTTAAAATGTTTAACCTATAGGTTTATAATTATAACCATTTTTAATTGTATGACTAAATAACATTGAAATTTCGTAATTAGAACCGTTCGACTACATACCAAGATGTAATATCGAGTTTTAAATTTACAACGCCTGTTAATTTATATTCCATTAGTTCTATAAGATACGTTCTCCAATCTTTGGTGTAGATCACCTAAAACTTAGCTGATCTAACGCCAATTACTATACAAGTTCATAAAATAATCTCTTAGATTCCATATTAATTTTACGTTCGTCTGAAACTAATTGTGTAAATGCTATTTCGATGTAGGTACTTACGCTAAAAGCTCATTAGTTAGATATCTTATTCTTAATATCAAATAAATGAAAGTTATTAACTAATATTTGGTGTATCAGATGGTACTATGATCGATATCTTGTGATTTTGTGGTTTGTTATAGGTATATAATTATATTGTAAAAGAGCCGTGGTAGCTTAGGGCGCTAAGCGCTCGCTATAAATTTCACAGAACGCGAGCAACCCGGGTTCAATCCCCGTCGGCATCAATGAAATTGTTAATTGCAATTTTAAATACTGATTTAACACGTGCTCGGCGGTGAAGGAAAACTCAAGTGAAGATCGCCAACACGCATTGCGATCTTCATTGCGCGGCGGACACTTCCTTGCCCTAAAAGCCTCTCAGAAAGGAGGCCTGTGCCCAGCAGTGGGACGTATATAGTCTTTTACCTTACTTTTATATTGTAAATATTTTAGTTCACTACTGATACTGAAAACTTTATCTGTTGTTTTTGCTTGTATTTATGTATTTATTTATGTAATATGAATGCTTAGAGTTGATATACTACATTTATTTACTATATAGAATAAATATTTGACGTAAATTCTCAATAACTACTACTATACGAGTATATTAACGCTCACAGATGAGAGGATTTTTGTGCCCTGCTGACGGGACGTATATAAGTTTAAAGTTTATTTTACTTTATTATTTATACCATATAATATCATATCCGTGTTGTATTTTCGCAGATATCGAGCAGGACAAAATTTGCAGCGTTCGACCCCGTCTCGATCTAACCAAACTCGCAAGAACCGAGGGTTAACGTCAACGGGCCCGTACTGTTCCCAAAACAAACATAAAGAAGGATCGACGTGCATTATGCTCTATTTCGAAGTTCGCAACGGGTAAAGTTTAAAGAAGAGAACTTTGAAAAGTTGTTATCTAAAGCTGTTTCGCGTTGTTCTTTCTCTTAATATTGTTGTTTGAATCTTTTGTGTTCTTATAATTTAGCTCTATAAAAATGCTAACCTACTAAAAATACCAACTTAAATATACAAAAAATATTGATACAGGTTAAAATACAATGGTTGTCTTTTGTTCGATCTTATGAGTGAAAGGTTTGGAAGAATTATATCGAAATGTGACTGCTCTATGTAGTGTGGTCGTAATCGAAACGAGAGCACAGAAACAACCTCATAGTCTTCGATAGATGTCATTGTGCCATTTCATATATGCAAAATGTATAATATTCAAACCGGCGACAGCGTCAAACGTGCAAGACATCTGGCACTGCGATCGCAAGCCCATCTGTCAAGCGAAGCGATTTTGGCAAAACACCGATTCTTCGAAGGAGGTAAATATTTGAAACGATTTCAAAATTAAACGTGTCTGTAAATCATATCAATCACAAAGGTTGTTCAATAAATAGAAAGTTACGTCACTAGGAAATCGTACAGCTCTTATTCGAGTACACAGGTAAGCCGCCATTGTTCTTCCCCCTTACGTCATTGACATGCAAATGAGGCGAGCCGTGCTACAACGAACGGACGGTTATTTATCTCCGATTGGCTGCGTTAATACCACATTGGCAGACCAATTTCCAATTTCGTTCTCCCGTGCTTACATTAAATACGAGCGGACCCCAGCCCAGTGATAGAGGTTATTCCAATTTTAAAGGCTCCGACACCGAATCGATCGGTTTAAATTTTTGCAATGCGAGTGAGTGACCCGCGCCGATTGCAAAATGCAAATTAATTAACTTTTTTAAGGTATGCAGGGTTTTGAAGACGTAAATATTTTACATAAAAATAATTTTATTAATATATTATAAAATATTATATTTAAAAAGAGTTCACTAACATAATTTAAACAAACATTTAATAAATTCTGTACTAATTTCTAGTCTTACACAACATCCATTGCTTGCTGATTGAAGCCAAATAAAAAATTTAGTAAATATTACATTATTTCAATTAAGTTTAAATTTAATTTAGTTCCACTCTTTTCCGTTTTCTGATTCAGACAACGAACAAACTCTTGTATTATTTACAAGGAGACATGTCATATAATAAATATTTACTTTAATAGCAAACCTATAAAAACACTCTTTTAATTATTTAAAAAAAAAATTAAATTTTAAGTGTTGAGTTATAAGTAGGTACGAATATATTATTTAAAAAAAAAACCGGTACCCTACGTTTGGGCTATAAATAAATAAAGGGTACGTAACACATGAATAATAAGATACATAGAAAAGGTATATAATTTATTGAACTCAAATCAACACAGATCTCACTCATTTTTTAACACAAGCAATGAAACAAAACCGCTATAATGCCTACGCGTTCGCCCGTATCCATTCAATCCTAAGGCGTCTTAGTTCTAGATATCAAGTTCGGCCAAAACCGGTTCGCATTACCATATTAGAAATATCGTGCGGCTCTTGCGTGTTTTGTTTTTTTTCTCCGAGCTTTAGGCTTTAGCCGCAAATCGATAGTGTCTTCGAGGGTCGTAATATAATATACCGAGATCCTTACACTCAAATGCTTTTCTTTATATGAGTTTTGGATTTTCAACTTATTTTTGTTCTTTTATTTTTTTCCATATCATGTGTTCAGAGTTAAAAGAATTGAATTTAATCGCAAAGCTGGCTAGCGGGATTAGTGGTAAAGCAATAGACGCACTAAACACTAGGATATACTTCTGGCTGATTTTCAATCCCGTCAACAACTAGGTACCGATTAATTGGAAATTATCAACTGCGAAGAAAAGATAATAGTGCCACAAGTGTACGTGCAAGTGCAGAGGCACTAAATCAACTTACCCAGACCAAATACCATGGAATGTTTTTTGTTCAATATATATTAGACGTTTTTAACTATTTAAAGACATTTATTTATAATTGGAAGAATCAGTAAGTAACTCAGGGGGATTTTTTAATAATAATTTACTGTGTATGTGATTAACAACAATTAATAGAATAAGTCAGCGCAATAAGATCTCTACGCAATAAGATCAGCTAGGAAATAAATATAAAAAATTGGATAAAGCAGGTTATAAAATGGTTATTTCATTAATATTCTATTCTAATAATAAATAATTCTTAGCGTTTCCCTCATTTTCATTCCCATAATTAAGGCGTTCTGAACAGCGTATATTTATAGCGTGTACGGGTACAGGATACAAATCCGAACGACGAGTCCAAAATTACTATTTTTCGTAAGTCACGTCTCAGGCTTATCTAGCTTTGGGTTTGATAATAATAAATGATACTACAAAGTATCAGCCGCTGGGAATACAGATTGCTGGATCGGTCATTGCGTAATAATACTACAGCGGAGGCGTTAGAAAAATAAATATTATATCGATAATTTGTAGCTATATACCTACAAATAAAGCTAACAAACGTATGCAGCTGATGGTGATCTATCCTCGATTATCACTAAGATGGTAGTAGTCCCCTAGTATATGTATATGACAGTTACAAAGTGAAAAGGTCTCCGGTTCACTTAATTAATATACGAACCACTATTAAGAGGAAATGTAGACCGAGAGACTTTTGAAAATTAGGTATTTGAAGAAACTATCGGCGTCCGATAAGAACAACTGCAGATCCAACTGAATAGCCTAAGTAAAAAGGCATAATTCGAGGTTTGGCTCTCTACCATTTCCTCGTCCATTATTGGACAAATTTAAAAGATATTTCATAAACTGAATAAGAAGGATATACATGTGTCCCTATGTTTTTCTTTTTTCCGTATTAGTTATCATATTTGAACACTAGGCCTCTGTTGGCAGCGGTCTAAATAGGCAACTTTGAGCATTTAGTAAGGGTTAGTGCCTATAAAGGTAATGTATCATCAAAAAAGAAAACAAAGGGTCATAGAAGAGGTTGATCATTATTTTACTGTAAAAACTCATTGCTATAAGGTCAAACATCTGAAAGAAATTAGGCGACAGCCTTTGTATGGAGAAAAGACCGCCCGCATTTCCTCTTAATATATTGGTCTATTACTAGATACTAAAGTAAATATTAAATATTGGTCTAAAATGTTATGTTTTTTAATTTTAATTTACTCATCAAAATCATTAAAATAATAAAATGGTATCGTAGTATTAAAATGATTACAAACTAAAACTGGTTTTTATATTCACAATGCACGCTCAGATCTACAAAGAAAAATAGGCGAAGATGCGAAACCATGCTCAACTTCTGCATGCACTCACGCACATATCATTCTTCTTTCTTTCAACATTAACGTCCCGTAAAAGTTCAGTACTGGATGCACACATATGCACCTAAAACCATGTTGTTGGTTGCAAATGTTTTTAGATGCATATTCGTACGTGAGTGCTCGCAAGTGGTTTTTGCTTCATTTAAAATCTCTTTGTTGTTTGGTATATTCTCAGATTCACTCACTCAACACGTCAACCAAGTAAAACGAAATAGCTATATATTTACAGAGAACAAAATTATTTATTAATATTTAATACTACTAACGTAATAAAAAAATAGTTATAAAGCCACGTTGCAGAGTAATTATTATACTTGCAGCTCGATTGGTTCCTCACGAATAGGGAAGGACGTTTGCATGCTGATATATAGCGGATATAGACACTTATTTTATAATCAGAAATCCTTTCTACTGGTAACAATGTATTTCATATTAGTGGATATGATAATAAAACTGCATTGTGACTCTTAATCAAGGATATATCTAGGCGTCTACTGGCCATAGCATCCACTTATACCTTAGCAGCGGGTGGGCTTGTGCTCGTTTGTCACCTTTACGAACGTACCTTCATATATAAAATAAAATAAAATAGGTTTTGATTTTGATGTAAGCGATCCATTGATTTACTAAGTTGTGGATATATCAGCATATGTCATATTCTGGATCGAAAGTAATATGTGCACCATATTATATAATATATAGGTAGGTACCTATTACTTATTTAAGGGATTGGGCTGGATCGGTATCTAATGTACCTTCTCTGTTATACAGGTTTTACTCGCTTGGTTTAAGCATTTCTTATCTAAGAGGGCGTTTCACTTGGTTGCTTTTACTCATTTACTTATTTGTATATGTTTATATTATATGTATATGTTGCAGCCAAATAGCTTAATTAGCCTTTCAATTAACAGTCTAGCCATTTTAATAAACGACGCCGTTCAACTACCGGTCTAAGTGATATTTAGACGATGCGTCTAATGCAACATTGTACATATCTCATAATATCATCGACAGTAGGTAGTTTAAGGTGCGACTGGGGTGGCCCATGGGCCACCGCCGTACGTTGATATAGTATGGCACATAGCGCATAATTAGACACAGACTAGCTACGGTCTCGTTAAATAAAATTAATAAGGTGACCATGCTATGTAATGTCAAGGGTGTTAGTTAGCCTAATCAAGCTAGATGCCTTATTTAATTAATTATTATTTGCATTCTCTATTCCTAATATTTATTTACGAGTTTCTGCATATATTAATCATAATAGCTGTTTTTAATCAAAAATCACTAGTATCTAATATTAAAGTTGGAAAAACTTACTTTACCTATATCTGCAAATTATATTTTAATTATTAATTAAATATATAGGTAAAATTAATGTTTCCATCTTTAATTTTTCAAATTTCAATTTAAAAATTTACGCAAAGTAACGCCTGATTCAATTAATTGTCTCATACCCATAACATCTTGGTAACCAATAAATATTTGACAATTGCGTGGCTTACGTGGTTTGAAGTCGTAACACAACCATAATTTTAGCGAAAACAATTATTCCGTTGTTTGTAAGACCCTATATGTTGTGACACACATAGGCATTACTTCGCAAGTTAGCATAGAATATCATTACGACATATCAAAGGTCACATCTAGATAGTTCTATGAAATGGTTCAAGAAATACGGAGCGTCCTCAAGTCAATATCAATAAATGGGAAGTTGGGAAATTGGATGTGTTTCGGTTCATCGCGGCCCACACCGTATGTAATAAGATAGTAATGATCTTCGTGGCACTCGTAAAAATATGCCGGATGGCTCCTGGCCTACGACTAAATATTTATCAAGAATTGTCATCGCTATTAATTTAAATAACAATCTTAGAATTAGGCGTTACATAATTTGCGGAAATAAACAATATATATATATACATATATAAAACACAAAAATGTTTCTACCTATGTCCGTTATAGACTTTGTAACCATCCAACCAATGTGCCCCAAACCGGTTTCATTAGAAAGGCAAGAATACGAAGAAGATTTTAGACCACTAACACAATACATTAGGCAAATAAACAAAATCCTTGTTTTTCAACAAACAAAATGTATTTCAATTTTATCGTAGTATCATACACCGGGTATCCGCTAGTAAATTATGTTAAAGATGTAAAAATTAATTAACGAAGATTTACGTGAATTATAGAGTGTGTATTAGCTAGTTTATAGAGCACCTCCCTCTACTATGACTGCCACCACTAAGCTTTTTTGGCTTTAGTGATGGCAGTGACAATTGTGGGCTTGAAAACAAACACCACCGTTAATAATTAATATGACACTTATTTCGCCACTAAGCGAGGCATCATCAGGAAAAATAAACTACGATGGCGAATTTCTTATAAACTTCTAAAATTTCGCGATTTAAATTGTATTTTATTATGTCTATATCTAATTCAGTGCTTTTAATAATAGTTATTTTTATAACAGTGATATGTTTGCCTACAAGGCTTATTTCTGCTTTAACTTATTCTTAAGTGAAGGTTATCAGTGACCCCTGATTTGTAAAATTTTGCACTAGTGCTTGCAAAAACTGAGGTGCGTTACTTATTTAGATAACTTTTATTTTTTGTGCTCCCTTTCTTGTCTAAATAATTAAATTATTACGAATTAACAGGATACCTACCAATGTAACTATTTTGAAACGTTTTTGTCAACAAAATGCGTTCTTTCTTGATACTCACCTCGTTCATTGCTTTCAGGTATCCCATATCCTGTAACAAAAAAAATCTTGATTATGCATAAATAAAATAATTTGTAATCGTAAATTATTTATAGCGCGTTGCATCAGCATTTGAGGATTGATTTGACATTGACACAGGGCGCATGCGTATTACCCTAATTTGGTGCAGGAGACATGCTGTCAGAGATAGAAGTATAGAGAATAAACTGATAAGAGCGAGACAGATAGATTATGCAAGGGCCGTTTAATAAATACCGTGCGGTAACATGGCCGTCGCAATGGTGCAACTGCATGAAACTTGTAGAGTGCAAGCAAATAAAATAACAAAAAAAATTGTCTGTTTATCCGATTTATTGTATATTATTTTTATTCTATTTAATTAAAGCAGACTTTTAAATAAACACTACGTCTATATTTTGATGTTATAAATTTAAAGATCAATACAGAGATTTTAACTTAGGTATTTTATCTATAATATAAAAATGAATCGCTGAATGTGTTGCTAAGCGCAAATCTCGAGAGCAGCTGAACCGATTTCGCAAATTCTTCTTTTATAAAGTACGAAGATGGTTCTAACGGAGAGAAAAGATTTAAAAAATTGCCTGAAAAAGTCTAAAAACAACACTTTTCTATATTTAAGTGATAGTGGAGGGGTTCCAGGAAAGTAATTGAGTGACGTTAGTATGGTATAAATAATATATCGTATCGTATCGTATAAATATGTCCCGAATAGCAGAATAAGTATTAAAAAAAAATTAAAGAATCGACTGTAAGGCGGTACGAAGTTCGTCGAGTCAGCTAATTTTAAATAAATCTTTATTACTTTTCGAACATTATTACAAATAACTTTAAATAAAAATAAATCGGTTAAGTAGGTAGAAACTATACGTGCATAATTATTATTCCATGACATAAGCCCTTACCTTAAAAAATATATATAAAATTTTCTTTAATAACCATTTACCACGCTAGTCAATATTTCAGTTTTGATACGAACTGGAAACAGTAATTTTCCTGAATATCATTTGCATATTCTAACTCAAAACACCCCGCAATTAAAAATTCAATTCGGTTAACTCATGTTTGGGTAACAATAATATAGATATAGGTAGGTAAGGAGTAAGTTAGTAATATTATTAATTATATTAATATTAATTAATAATTGTTGAGAGCTATCAATAATTGAACAAAATAGAAAGACAGACATTGATGAGATTGCATAAGAGTTCCATGTTCAAGAACACTAGAAATATAATAGGTAGGTATACATCTTCAGTTAAAACAATGCAGTGCAGTACGTATTTGAAAAAAAAAACATATATTCCAATTTAAAATTAATTTATATCAAGCAATTCTGCTCGCAAAATTCCTTTCAGCTTTTCGAATTTACAATTTAGCGTTTTAAATTTATCGCAATTATGATTCGAGATAAAACCATAAAAATTTCATTTTAACAACAGCCAATAAGGGGTTCCAATTTTAAACAAAGATGATACAGAGGAATTCCAGCCGAAGGCTCGACTGCTAATCACTTCAATTTGGCGTAAGCGAAGTAAATAAAAGTTTAAACAGATTAAACTCCGTAACGAGGGCAAGCGGGGCCGGGGGCGGGGAGTAAGGGCAGGGGAGATGTAATTATCTTGTCCTATTTCCTCTTCTAATTTCACGTAAGGCTTGCCATTTAAAAGGCTCGGACTAAAGGTAATGATGCTTAAAAATAGTTGCCTAGAGAAAATAAAAAAGTTTTTTACTGTAAGACAAAAGAAAATTATAAACAATAAGCGTTGATTTATGAAAAATTAAGAAATATTGTGAGCCGTGTTTAATCAATCCCGGGTCCATGTAGATAGGAAACATCTTTTCAGCGGAGGAAAAATAAGTTAATTTGGTAAGATAAACTCTGAAGACGCAATATATCCAAGACAAAAGCCGCACAAACAACTTTCTTGTTTTCAGCTCGTTGAAAATATTTTGTTCAGAAAATATAAACGAATAATATTACATACTTACTTGACAATAATTAAAATAAATTATATTGTGGATTTATTGACACCTCATCACATAAGAGGGCGGGAATTTTTTTATTATTTTTAATTAAAATGTTTACAGAAAATAATATGCACGCCTCGTATTTAAAATTAAAAATAATATATAACCTATATTTTTTTTAATTTTAAGTTTTATTAAAATTTTTGTTTTCTTTATTCATGTCATAAGTTTGTGAATGTTTTTTTTTTAATAATATGTACCAAAAAAACAGAAAAAAGAAAATAAGAATAATATGAGAACGAGCCTAAAAATGTTATTATTCATTTTACGTAACGAAGTAAAGGTTAACGACCTTTTAGAGGAGTTTTAACTTTAAACACTTGACGAAAGTAATCTGGCATCCTTTGAAATTATGCGCGGATTTCGATAATTATGTAAATATACCTGTACAAAAAGCAATTCGGCATCAAATGGTACGATCCCGTTGTCGTTCGCGATCTAATTTGAAGATATTATGATTTAAAAGAACAAGTGTTGTTAAATTAGCATAGGAATCGTCCCAACCCGAATTTTATGAAAGGCCTTTAGTAAACATATCGCGTTGCTCCGCATCCATCAGCTCGATGTATTTTGCTTGGATTTTCTGCGATCATAAAAGCAAAGGACTTATTAAGATCAGAAAATTTATACGTATAGCCGGGAACGTTGCGTTTTGCGTTGAATATATTGAGTCACAAAGAAACAGTACGTTAACGAAAGTCACATCGATAATGCATGAAAATTTAGCTGTATGAAATACGAGTACATTTTAATTTTATATGTGATATTAATGTTATTTAGTATACGAAAAAAATGGCTGCTTTCATGAGATTTACGAGCGAGGGGCCATCATTATCATTACGTATGACTAATACAAGCGCAACTTTATTGGATTACGTTCAAGATAAACAACGCTATGAGGAAAAAGCGAGACATAACAAACATGTTAATGGAATCAATTTCTCTGTTTCAGAGTTCCATTGGCATCGCTGACTCGAAGATCTTCGGTTCGCCGCACTCTATTTACAAGTTTTTCTAATTTACATGCTGATATTGGATTCATTCGTGACTTGCATTTTATATACTGGCCTATAAGCGGTAGTTTTAGATAGGACTGTCTAAATACAAATAACAAAATAGATTTAAGTAATATTTCAGACAATACGACGTCATATAATACATTTATAATATTCAATGTCGAGAAACGTTAGTATGATAATATTTTAGGTAACATCAGCAGCAGCTGTAAATGAAACCTAAAACTTTATCACACTAACCAATCACAAATAGTTTCGCACAGTTGCCTAGGTGGTTTATTATCGCGCTGCTTTAAGGGATGCAGACGGAACAAAGGAGCTTTTATCTAAATAGCTCCGGTGAAGTTTCTTATATTTGCATTCACCTGCAGGCAAGGTATAAACGTCGGGTTTATCTTATAAAGACTGGGGGCAATTACTGCGGTAGAATATGGCGGAGGTTTGCTTACAAATTCCACTTTTGTTTTTTGTATTGTTGTATGTGCATAAAAAGTAAAATAGGTAACAGTTTTTTGTATGTAAAACATTTTACGTACTTTAAGATTGAAAATGTCCTCGGGAAATGTGAAGTTAAGACGTGCAGTGTGTGATAGAAAAGCTCCTGATCATTACCTTCTGCACAATATAAAGGAAGTCTGTAAACTGGGATGTCTCAGTGTAGAATTACTGCCTAGAGCTTTATTGACACTCAAGAGAACCAGAAACTCAGTGACAAGCGTGTGAGTACGAGACGTATGGCGTTTGTGGCTTAAAGTTACAGCCTATATACATACGTCCCATAGCTGGGCATATCCTTTTCTAATTTCTGATAGAGTTTTAGGGCAAGTATATGTTCGTCGCGCTGGCCCACCGCGTGTTGGTGAATTTCATATTATGCTAATTAACCGTGTAGTGGTGGTGTAAGAATATCCATTAGGTCCAGTGGGTATGGTAAGAAGTAACAGATGGGGAATGAAACATATTCCTGACTAGCTGTTCCCCGCGACTACGCCCACGTGTTTTTTGGGATTTTAATTGTTTTGCGCGGAACTCTTATTCTTTTTTCTAAAATAAAAGTAGCCTAAGTTACTCCTTGTGACATCATCTATCTGCCAGTGAAAATCCCGTCAAAATCGGTCCAGCCGTTTTGGAGATTAGCCAGAACAAACAGACAAACAGACGGACAGTCAGACAGACAAAAACTTTAAAAATTATATTTTTGTTATTAGTAACGTATTATACTTTCATATACATTTAGTAAAACGCTGTAATTTTGACTAATGTCAAACAGACACTTCAATTTTATTTATTTGTATGTATAGGTAGATAACTACTCAAAATAATAAAACACTGTAGTTGCCAACCCGTATGCCAATCGTATGTACCGGTATGCTATACCTATATATGCTTGTTATGCACGCCAACGCCCCGCCCCGCCACACGCTCGACACAGTTTGCTGGTTAAGTTTACATTATGTGCTTTTGTGTAACGGTCTTCTGAGTGGCGGTCTCTCAAAATATATCTAAGTATGCTACATTCGCCACTATGTCGCACGCTCCGCTGAACGCTCTCCAAGTGTTTTTTTTTTTGTATAAAACTTTAGGACCAACACAAGGATTTTAGTCTTCAGGGACAATGCATCTGCAGCCTTCTTTGTATAAAGTTGACTGCAGGTGTTCATGAACAGCAATAGCCACTTACCATCAGATGGACTTTAAATTCGTTTGTCACTTCAGTTTTATAAAAAGAACGCTTCCCTCCCAGTCCTTAGGCTTAGTGGAACATTTTTGTACCTATACAATTTTTTTTTTATATTAATATGCCGAAGTTTTACGTGATAGTGCAACGCTGCAGCTCTTATAGCTTCAGCACGAATAGGTTCACATAACCTGGTTAGGACGCTGTCACAGAATAGCAGCGGGAAACTGCAGAATATTACTGCTGTTTCGTATAGCGTGGTAGAGCACTGGAGACCCTTATTTAATAGGCATTCCATCTTAGTCTTTGGGGGTAATAATGCATCTACATTTTTAACCTTAAACGATTGTAGATGTAGAGGTTTAAGGAGCACGGGATCCAGTCACCATCAGATGAACTGTGTGCTCATTTGTCACCCTTATTGAATAAAAAGTTCGGCATATTATATTTGATAGGTATTTGGGACTTTGATACGACGTATTAGCGCTGTTATTGTTTCGATAGTGAGTAGGTAGGTACGAACCGGTACAAAGCCGTTTTCGGTATATATTTCAAACAACTCATGGTATTAAGATAAGCTGTAGACAGTTGCTATAATGTGAAACGTGTCTTCGCAACTATTCACTATTCATGATATTGCTGAAAAGCATTTATAACTGAGTAACAACAATTATTTACAGATATTCATATATTCACTATTGTTAAAAGAATACCAACAGAGATTTTGTATCTGTTTCGAAGATGTTTTTTTTTAATGCCAAACAGTCGACTTTCATTTTTAACAAAAAGCAATACGTTTTAAGATTTCACTTTTAATAAAAAACGCGAGGTATTGATTGACGGCGCCAGGTAAACATTGCTTCTGTATCTGACGTACGTTTGTCAATAGACAATTGGTTTCGTTTTTTATGTATAGCTCACGTTTATCATTTATTACTGGCAGCTTCCGTAAGTCAAGACCATTAAACATTATCTTGTTTATGGCGGTTATAAAAACAGTCATTGATAATTCGAATACAAATTTCGAATAAAAATACAAAACAGGTAATGTTAAATTTTATTATTTAAAAACGTAGTGTGTATAACACATCAAAATGCCAGTACTATTACTGCGTGGCGGACCCTCCTTCAAAATCCCACATGGAACTGGTCTAAATTTGCATAAACTCTTTTTGTGGATTTTCACGTCATATCTAGTTCTATGTACCTACACAACCTAACATATCTAACTTACACCAGGGTAGGACCAAAATTATATAAATAAGAAATAATAAATCAATATAAAAAAATAAGAAAATCACAAAACCTTATTATAAAATAATTAATATTTTATATTTGGAGAGAAAAACCATCTCCACCATATTTCATCCATTTATCCATTACAGTCTATAAAAGTCCACTGCTGAGCATAGGCCTCCACTAAATATTTCCTCCTAGGAATGATTTTGAATAGTTGCCACGCCTGGCCGCCTGCCAACCTTGGTGGGCAACCGCAGTTACTTATAATTTTGATTTGTTATCAGGAAGACGCTGATTCCCATCTCCTGTATCAATTGCCTTAAGACACCATATTTACCAAATCCTTTTGCCATTGGTCTGTGTGATAGCAAAGCAATATCTGCCTTGTAAAGCCTGAATGATCACTTCAATTGTCGGCATTATTATACTTTTTTATTTGAACCTTGAAACTATTATAAGTATCTACTATTAGTAAGTATCTAAGAGTCCAGAAATAAAGTTGTTAGATGTTGTTGTTGTTATTTCTTTTCAAATTAGACCTTTTCTACTTTAACATTAGCGTAACACGTGTGCATATTTGAATACTATCACATATGATTATAATAGTTTATAAATACTCGTACATTATTTAACATCTATAGTTGTTCTTGTTGCCAAATTAATGAGTTTTGTTGTAATTTTATGTTGATTGAGGATACTTTATTTTTAATGAATTTCAGTTCTGGCCATAATAATCTAATTAAGATTTAAAAAAGAAATAGTGTTGAATGTTTTTAAATAAATTGCATCGAAGTTATTGCAATAGTTGTATTTATTACATCAAGAAAATACCAAATTTAATCGAAAACGTTGTAATTATTAATTTTAAAATTAAAATTTTTATTTAGCGCCAAAACAATGGTTGAATGTTATCTTGTAATCAAGAGTAAGCATTTCAGAGTACAGCTAGACATTAAATCTGGCGTATTATAAAAATTGACGTGGATTTGTCTCGTCAGACATCCAAAATTACAGAGTTCACTTACTAAAGTAACTCCACTTACAATGCTCTTATGCATCTTGTAAATTAAAATTTGCTATCTGCGTTAGAAAAGATAAATTTTGAATTACTGTCTTTTGAATAATTATGAAAGTGAATATCACATTACACTAAAAAAACTTTGTGTGTAAAATTTTGCTTTAAATGTAAAGCAACTAGTCAACTGCGCAAGATAAGATTATATTGCGCTAGTGTATACGCACCGGTGCACTCTATATTCCTTCACTCGTATAGTCCGATGAGACGGTAATCCGCTTCGACCGGAGAGAGATTAGGTTCAAGGTTTTACGTGCTCTTCGAGGCAAAAGAGTGAAACACCGCCAACTTCCTGACATGAGAGTTATGACAGAAAAACTCAATAATGGATTTTTTTTTACCCGACCCGGTATTCGAACCCGGATGATCTGCAGCCGTATTTACATTCCTAAACGAATGAGTCAGTCGTATGGGACACACTGTATAATTCAGTGTCTGAAAATAATCAAGATACATGATACATAAAAGTTTGTTTTAATGGATTCTTACTTATACATACATATGTATAGTAATAAAGATCATGTGTTTACGGCGCCGAATGCTACTACTAATAATTTCTAATTGTTTTGGATCATTCTATTTATGTTACGATTTTTTAAGAATTTGTCTCTATTAAGCAAGCTTTAAATAGTTTATTTGAAATAAAATAATATTTTATATAAACAAACAAAGTGTTAAGTTAGTTAAGTTCCGTCTAAGCTTAGTAATATGAATAAAATTAATACAAGACAGTAAATAAATATTACGTATCATTTTACTTCGAGTTAATTTTTCTCCCAGCCCGAGCGCTGCCGTGTGTGGCCGCTATCAAGTAGAATTGAGGTCAGAGATCGCTATTTTGACTCAACAAGATTATAAATAGGTATACTGAATCATTCAACATTGCTTACTTAACTCCTTCAGGAAACAGTATATTATTTGCAATAGACAATGATATTGGAACTACAAAGTACTTTGAAAGCAAACTATTAAAAAGTTCAAAGTTCGTAAAACCATTTTTAAAATTATCTATTAAATAAAAAAGAAATAAATTATGAATGAAATCTAGGACTGACATTTTTAATATTTATTGACTGTTCATAGTCCTGCACCTTACTGATACAACGCTAAGCGAAAGTTTTATATAATAAATTTACAAAATTGTGATATCCTCATGTACCACAGGAATAAACACTGGCTTACAGGTGTAAGTAGGTGCTTATAGGTTCTGTCTAAGCTCCATATTAATGTAGTAGCACTGCAAACGTAGCAACATTGTTGTGACACTTGTTTATGTCGACGGAGTTGAGCTTCAGTGATATTGCATGAGGCAAATCGGTTTAACTAAATTAAGGAATTTATTGATGCGTTCACTTAGCGACGTTACTACATGCTGCTACATTCGACGACATTTTGGCAACAGTCCTTTAGAATTAGCGAATTTTATTCGATCATTTCCAAACATTCCTGTAACATACATTATGTAAAAATGAAATAAATATGACTCTTCTTCAATGATGTTGAAATGAGCATTCCTCTCCACACTTCCTTCCTTCTAGGTGTCTTCACACTTTAATTCTTCTATCATCTGACTATTTGCGAGCAAAATTAACTCGCACTATTCAATGACATGTGGCAAAAAGAGAGAAAAAAAAGACCTCATCAGGCAATTTTGAATTTACTCCGGCCGATTTCAGTCATTTTCTCACAGTTTTTGTGCTCACTGTAATCCCTCGAACTTCTTGGAGTTTTGTTCTTACCTCAGAGAAGTGAGCTGCGCTGGTGACGATGAACCGTTCATCTCTGGCCACAGTTGTCAGTTAGTCAATCAAGTCTCTGTCCTACGAGTCTCGTATACTGTTCGGTCTGTTACCTCTTGACAACTCGGTGTACCATTAATTTTGATACTCGTAATATTTCTACCACATATTTGTAGGTGCGCCCAGTTTCATTTAAAGTAACAGCCCTAGCAACTTGAGTGGCGTTTAGATCTGGCATTCTCAGTTTATTTGCAGTAAATATTCAAGGCAAAAATTTAAATAAAACCTAAATTTAAATTCAAATTCATAAGTTGGTAAATTTTTTCGCAGTAATTAAAACGCAATAATTTCATAAAAACAAAAAAACAATCGAAAAAAAAACCATTCCACAACTTTCTTCTTTTTAATAACATGGCTAGTACGTACGTGTGTATTACCTACAACAGGAGAAATTAAACCATTTTTTTGCGTTACTCTATACTTGTCCATGAGTATATTACAAATATAATACCTATGTTATAATAGTAAGTAGCCACGATAGGCAGCGTCAAAGTCGGAAATTTTCCAAATAGAATCTTATGTTTGACAGCGATAAAGTAAAACAAACAACGCTTGGTAATATAGAGAGCGTCTCGTACAGTTTTTGCACAAATTGGATACTTGGCTTATATATCTCATAATATTGTTCTTCCGAATCGCGCCTGTCCATATTTCTACAATATGCCAAATTGACAATATGGTGACGTGCTTACGTGCTGGCGTAACTTCGCAACGTATGCTGGCGCAAGTGTTGCTAGAGTTCCATTATTACTATCGTTAATAGATTAATATCAGTTGACACAGTAATATAAGAGCGAGTACATACATAAGGCAAATGACGGTATAACACCTACTTTATAGCTTTTATTCTTTTTTTTATTGAGAAGGAAATCTTCAAAAAGACACTGTCACGGTGTTGTAAGACCGGTCGTGTGGGATTTTTACCCACTAAAACCTCTTCTCCCGCAAAATAGCTTTGTAGCGATCACCTCATTCCTAGGGGTTATTATCATCCACAAATTCCTTAGTATTATAATAATCCTTTTATACAAATTTAGTTTAATAAAGTTTTTGAAATTTGTGCAAGTCTGGGATTTTATTGTAAACGCGTATACCTACATCGCCCCAAGAATGAATTATTGAATCAGTGGAGTCGAGTAACTGTTATTACAGAATGAATATTACTTATTTTTGTATAACTACTTTCATTTTGTGTACGTTCATTAGATTTTCATAAATGTATTGACAGGCCAAAGTTAATTATTTCCTTAAAAACATTCTGATCGAAGTATATAAAATAAAATAGAATAGAATAGAATAGAATAATTTTTATTCAATATAGATCACATGTGTAATTCTAATTGAAAGTCAATTTTTACTTTACCGCTGGTTCGAAAAAAACCTCTGTCCTGGGAAGAACCAGCAAGAAACCCAGCGGGACTTTTTTTTAAAAGCAAATTTTACATTAATGGTTGTACAAACTATATAAGTACAAAATTTATTTTAGAAACAGCTTGGAAGTGACCACCTCATTCCCAGGGGTTATTATCAACCATGTATTCATTTATACTATAATAACTCTTTTTATAGGTACATTTTCAACATAACAAAACATTTAAACTTGGTAATAGAGAGAGCCTGTACACTTTCCGGGACCTTGTTGTGATAGTATATACATTGCCCCAAGAATGAATTACTGACTCTATGGACTTATGGAATGAATTGTCTTATAATTTAACAGCTTAATCATATAATTTTACAGCTGTTATCATGTATAAAATGCAATATAGCTAAAAATGTATGATTCGTGTTAGTGATTTGAATTCTAATTTATAAAATAAATAATGCGGTATTTAAAATAAAGCAGTCAAACGCAGTTATCTTTCAATGTTGATTTCGTCTTTGCAGAGTAAGAGATTCAGTATTACAGGCTGAAACCACGCTATTCATCTTAGTTGTCAGTGGTGACAACACATTATGTGGCTTTTTTTGTTTAAAGTTGGTTGCAGGTGTTTAACTATTAGATCGTTTATATCTCTAATATGATATTAAAAAAAAGTAAGTGTCTATTCATACGGCAATCGGCCGATTTATCTTTTATTATTCATACGATTATCGTACGAATAATTATTTTTAAGCATACAATTATTGTATGATTAGCAACAACCTAAAACAAAAACGAAAATAGTATGTGCTATTTTTTTTTATAGGATAGTGTGACAAACGAGCATACAGTCCACCTGATGGTAAGTGGTTGCTGTGACCCATTGACCTTTACATTTATGCTCAATAAAGAATCAAAGTGCAGATGCGTCGTCACCCGTGAGGACTAAGATGAAATGCCTCTTTTCCAGTAAAATGGGACTCCGGTTCTCTCCACTCACCATACGAAACACGGCAGTGTTAAGTTGCCATTTTACGCTGGTATTCGGTGAGAGCGTGGTCCTTCCTCGGTCGAGCGGACCCATTCGTACTACAACTATACTACTAATATAGCTGCAGCATGGCTCTAACACGTATAATCTGTGTATAAGCGAGTATTTGACTAGAAAAACAAATTCCAACTAGTTAATTTGAATTATTATAATAGAGTTTGACTGATTGATGACGCACCTTAATTACTTCACCAAATGTAAAAATGACGTTCCTAAGCTTTTCACACTGCGTAGCGGCACGTAGACGTGTAAATTGATTGGCTCTGATATATCGATACCTCTTAAGAACATACTTGGTCTTAAGTGCCTCGTTGTGGAGAAGGAGCGTTAATTTATAGGTTTGAAAATAAGTGTGTCGAAATGTCGCGTGGAATTATAAGTAGAAAGAAAATAGAAAAAACTCTATGATACAAAGTTCAAGAGCTTTGAAGGTTTCTGTTAACCGAACACATACGTCTTCAAGCGACTATTTATTGAAAATGAAATAAAATACATATTTATTTAGTGACATTTATGATGACAAATAAAATAACGGATTTTTTATAACATATGAGAATAAATAATAAATAGATTTTTCTTTAGTTTCAAATAAAGGTTTATATTTCTTTGTGTTGAGCTGAAGGAATTATTTCAGATTTCAACATTGGATGTAGTCGAGACGGTGAAATTGGCTCGTCTTAAATAACAAACGGACGTGCCCTGCAATTGTAAGAAATTATTTTAAGTTTGGCGCATGCAACGTATTTTCGCTGCCAAAAGAATTGCTTTTGAATGCAGATTAATATGTATGTAAGACCACAATGTGTCTTCTAATGAAATCAAAGCTGTAAAAATTGTTGATTAAATAAATCCATTAAAACTCGTTTTTTTTCCCTAAATACACACTTACATAAATCTTTAATATATTTTAACCGATTTCAAAATAGAAGTAGGAATATTAATTTGACTGTATGTTTTCCTTTTTATTAGGTCCTTACATATGAAATTAGCGTTTTGTCGTACTGACTGATCAAAGTGATCTGAAATATCTCCTCTTTGGTCAAGAATTCCAAATTCAAATTTATGAATTCATTTAGCTAGTATATTTGAGTTTTGAAAACAATCATTCATTTGTTTTTTCCTCATTATTTTTTTTCTTTGGCGTCGCTTAATGGAAAACATCGCACAATGGAAAACATTAAATATCGGTATATTTACGAGTACGAGTTCTACCGTGGCACCAGTGCTGCACAAATTGCTCGAAGGATTAATCACGTGTACGGCGCTGGTGTTACAAAAGAAAGCACGGTATGTTTTTGGTTTCAACGTTTTCGTTCTGGAAATTTTGACCTTCAGAACCAACCCCGTGGACGGCCGGAGACAAATTAAAGGCTATTGTGGAAGCGGATCTATCACAAAGCACTTCGGAAATAGCTGCAGGCTTTGGAGTTAGTGATAAAACTGTATTAATCCACTTGAAGCAAATCGGGAAAGTAAAAAAAAATTAACGATGTGTACCTCATGAATTAAGTGAATCGAACTTGCAAACACGCGTCTGCTGCTGTGTTACTTTGCTCAACCGACACAATAATGAAGGGATTTTAAATCGAATAATTACTTGTGATGAAAAGTGGTTACTGTATGGTAATCGGGAGCGCTCGTCGCAATGGCTGAACCCTGGAGAAACAGCCAAATCCTGCCCTAAACGAAAATTGACTCAGAAAAAGTTACTTGTGAGTGTTTGGTGGACTAGCACCGGTGTCGTTCACTACAGCTTTCTAAAATCTGGCCAAACGATTACGGCAAATATCTATTGTCAGCAAATGCAAACCATCAAGTAAGAACTAGCTGCTAAACAACCGATATTGGTCAATCGCTCTAGGCCACTGCTGCTTCACGACAACGCAAGACCACACACTGCACAACAAACAACTACTAAGTTAGATGAATTACAATTGGAATGTCTGCGACATCCACCGTACTCCCCGGACCTTGCTCCAACAGATTACCATTTTTTCCGGAATTTGGACAACTTCTTATAAGGAAAAAAATTCAACTCCGATACGGCAGTCTAAACCGCCTTTTTTATAGGATAGGGTGACAAACGAGCACACAGTCCACCTGATGGTAAGTGGTTGCTGTGGCCCATAGACATATACATTTATCCTCGTTTGCGAATCGTAATGCAGGTGCGTTGTCACCCATGAGGACTAAGATAGAATGCCTCTTTTCCAGTAAAAAGGGTCTCCGGTTCTCTACACTCACCATAGACAACACAGCAGCATGAAGCTGCTATTTGACGCTGGTATTCTGTGAGAGCGTGGTCCTTCCCCTGCCGAGCCGACCCGTTCGTGCTACAACTATAATACTAACATAGCTGCAGCATGGCTCTACCACGTAAAAAAAGAGTTCAAAGAGTTTATTGATTCTCGCCCCCATGTTTTTTTTAGTAAAGGGATCATTGTACTACCTATGAGATGGCAAAAGTGCCTCGTAACAACGGTGCATACTTTGATTAATTAAATATATTTTACAAAAAGAAATGGCTATATATTCCTTCCTTACAAAACGCCAATTTCATATGTAAGGACTTATTAAGCAGTGCTACACTCCCACCTGCAATTCGCAATATCTTAACACAGCAAAAGCCTATTCTATGTAACATCCTATTACATGATATCAGTCACTTATAGCAAGACAGACATAACATAAAAATCGGCATTTTACAGTAGAGCAATTTTAAACTATGAACTTCATGTATTTTAAAAATAAAGCAGTATCAATTGGTGAACTATATATATATGTATTGTGTTGATTATGTTGAGTATATATGATTGTGTTGATTAATGTTCTTTAAAACGAAATGATAAAATTATGTTTTAAATGTACTGTGTTCTCATGATTAATAAAAAAGCCATTCGGGAATTACTTATGTCGTTATTGCAGAAAAAGCTTGCCCAGTAACTTTTTTTCCATTATATGTCTTTCTTACAGAAAAAAATAAACAAATAATAGATTATTTATATTAAATTAGGACCATATTGCAGAAAAGATCGAAACAATATAATGAAATAAAACATATTCTTAAATTTTTCAAATTTGACCAAGGACTAAGCTATATTTACTTACCGAATCTGATGGTATACATTCGAATTTTCGATTAATTTTTGGGAGCAAAAAGGGAAGCTGATAAAATGGGATTGTGACACGAAACATGTGCATATACTTGTCAGATATTTTTTCAAATAATTTAATAATATAAAAGTATCAATGTACACTTTATCTTATGGGTTTTCACGTACAAGCTTGTTCGATATGTTTACGTTCATTCGAGCAAATTCAAACGTGTGAACCAGTGGCCAAAAGGCTTAATTGCGTACTTAAAAGCATAACGAAGATCGCATAAGACTCAAATCGACATAATTTTTGCTCGATATTTGAAACGACGTGTTGCCGCTGCGTACCTAGTAGTAAGTATTTAAGACAACGCACTTGCGCACGTATAATTTTTAAACTAAAAAATTCCTTAAACTTAATTTTAACTCAAAAAGGGAAAATTACAATAATTAACATACAGTATTTTGATATATTAAAATTGGTACGAATGTTAGCAACACCATTAAATAAAAAAAATGTAAAAAAGTCCCCCAATAAAAATTGTAAATGGTGCAATTATCTATAAATAAAATTCTTACACTTTTTTCCCTCTTCATCACCACCTCTGAGATATAGCGATTCAAAAAGTTGAAAAAGTTGTATTCTTCATAAATGCACACGTTTCCACGATACCTATGAGATCGTGTAGGTACTTGGCGCGGTTTTTTTAACGTAGTTTCCTTGATGGGCCTATTTAATTAAAAAATATTACATGAAATAAGAAACCGTAATGTTGGAAATGATGAAAGTGGTATAAATTATGAGTAACTGGGGAAAATTATTAGTCTGATTGATGATTATCTAATGTAGCTTGAAGGGTAATGTCTTCTTTTTCTTTTTCTTCATGTTGGACACATGTGAATTGTTCTAAGAGCGATGCATCAGATGTCTCCTCGCTGATATCATAAGAATTCTCCTCTAATGGCAGAATCTCTGAATCTGTTCTGTCTGAATTTGTTCCAATGTAATGTCAATTTACTTCCAGATCCAGTCTTCTGGGTCCAGTTTATTACCAAGCCACACTTGAACTTGATAATTCACCCTAATTAGATATATCACGGCTCAGTGATGTATATAAAAGCAAAGGACATCAATGTTATAAAGAATACAACTTGTTCAACTTTTTGAATCGCTATATCTCAGAAATGGTGATTCTTAGGGAAAAAAGTGTAGTAAAAAATTAAAAATAATTATACGATCTACAATTTTCGTTTGACCTTTTTTTATGATAAAACTTACAGTTTAGTTGAAAAATTAAAAAAAATACCTTGACCTTGAATATAGAACAAGGGGGACAAACGAGCACACAGTCACCTGATGGAAAATTGATGCTGTGGCCCATAGACATCTACCTAAATTTCTCCCCAATTAAGAATGAAAATGCAGATGCATTGTCATCTCTGAGGACTAAGTTGGAATGCCTTGTTTCCAGTAAATAGGGTCTCCAGTTCTCTACACTTACCATACGAAACACAGCAGTGTTAAGCTTCTATTTACGCTGGTGTTCTGTGAGAGCGTGGTCCTTCCCCGGTCGAGCTGACACATTCGTGCTACAACCATAGTAGGTACAGCTAAAGCATGGCTCTATTACGTTTACAGTCCCTTAACTATAGGCTGAGTGCTGTGACCAGCTATGACCGTTAGGTACCGTTACATCCTATCAAAAGTCCACTGCTGAATATAGGCTTCCCCCACACCTAGATTGTCTCATATAAAATGTGTCTTTGCCGTAGTTGCCACGCTTGGTAGGCGGGTTGGCAATCAATTTATTTTAAGTAGTTACTACGAAGGCACTGCTACTCATTTCGTAGATTGTTTCCCTCTGCCGCTATAGATAATATGGATACTCTCTCGTGACACTTAATGGTGACACGTGACACGTGATGCGTAAGTGATAAATACACCTATACAGGAATATACGCATTACGTTTATATACAACGATAAATATTTAAAATTATAAAGCAACAACATATATTTTTAAAATTATAAAGCATTTAAATTTTTAATAAACGAATAATATGCTCACAATATTTCATTAACCGGTGAAGAGTTGATGGCAATACCGAAATACAAAATAAGTCGTGCCACTGAATACATCATGCAAGTAAACATATAGATACTAGCTTGATTAGCCGTTCAATTAACAGCCTGGACATTAGGTCATTGGACTAAACATTAGTTACCTACATGGCATGGTCACCCTATTAATTTCATGCGACGAGACGGTCGCTGGTCTGTACCTAATTAGCACTATGTGCTATAATATATAAATGTACGCGGCTCTAGGGTCGGTCAACTGCACCTTAACCTACTGTTGCTGATATTACATGATACCTATAATATGCAATGTTTTATTACACGCCTCGTCTGTATATAATTTTCGGCGCCGTTTAGTAAAAAGACTGTTTAAGCTAACTGAAAGGCAGTTGGTTCCCACAACACCACAATTCCCAAATGACGGCTCCGTGGTGCAGTGGCCTAGCAATGAGTTGCAACGCTGGGGGCCGCGGATTCGAATCCCGCACGGAACAAGTATTTTTATGGCCTACAAATATATAATTGTTACGGGTCTGGATGTTCGTCCTTTTACAATTTATGATTGAAAACTGCTCCTACGATACAGGAGAAAATCCTAGTGTGGAGGTAGGTACCGTTTTTAAATAGCCATTCGTAATTTTATATATTTTTTTATTTTAAACAAAAAATACCTAATAAATTACGAATGGCTATAAGTTTCTTATCTTTAAGAAGTCCTAATTTACCGAACGTAGGTAAAGTTTCGAATATAACTCGTTTTTATAGGTATGAGTACCTACTTACCTACACTTCGTATATTATTATAAAAAGGAGCATAATAATTTAGGACAGCACTTTCAAAGAAACAGTCCCAACTACATTTTATGTAACAAAATATGTGTAAAAACAGGTAAGTAATCTAAACTAATCAATATTTTTATAACAATGAAGTGCGAATTTTTTTCCTAAATGATATCAAACCTAATCCTCTCCATCCTGTTTACTGTTCCGAAGCTCTTCAGAGCAGGGCAAAGTCGCGGTACCATATATTGCAGCGCCAGCCTTAAATTTGAAATTGGAACGAATAGAATAGCCCGTTAATGACTCAAGTTAGATGAGAGGGGTGACGAGGTTCACTCTCTATAGCTACTTCACGCCGAGCGGATGTAAAACTTTGACTCCCAACACTCCGGTTACGGTCGTTTTTAAATAATGGAAGAAAAATTGAGGTTGGATTTTTATAAGATAACGTGCCATAGCTATTAGTTATATATTTCACGAGGAAGTTGAATTATTATTTAATAAAAATAATTTTGAAAAAATTTAAATTCAATTTTCTACATGAGAAAGGCCTCTAAATGGACAAAAAAAAGTCTAAAGTTATTTTAAATCTTAAGGAGCTACAGCTCACAGAGTTTGGTCCGATTCAAAAAATATTAGGTTTTTATGGTAAGTTACAAATAGTAATGAGACAGCTTTATAGATTATGCGTAAGCTCAGTTTTTAGGAATTCTAGTTTAAGCAACAAGGAAAAAGTACAATTTATTTATTTTTATTTATTTATTTATTTCAGGCAGGGCCCGTATGTATTATTATATTGTATGTACTCATAGAAAGCATCTGCGAAAAGTTGAGGGAGTTCATCGGCAGGAAGCTCGCTAAAATTTAAATGCTACATCTCAGACTACTACGAGAGCGGCCAAAATTCCATCCCCTAAATTCAATTAGCCAGGAACACACAATTATTGTCAATCGCAACTTTAAGTGCTGATTTAAAACGTAAAGTTCGTAAACGTAAATCGGAAGTCGTGTGAAGTTCACACCCACAATCATTAGGACAGCGCGATGGTTTTTTTGCTCCAGAACCCTTTTACAAATGCGAACAGGCTTGCCGCCCAACAGTGAAACATATTAACTTTACTTTTGTCTTAGTCGTTTAAATGGCACAAAAATATCATTGGATGATAATTTTTAGATAAAGACTCAGTAAATCATATTGACTCACCGTGTCATTATTTATACAGAATATATTAAAATGAATAAGCGCCACGAAAACGGCTCAGATCACTGACTTTATAGATGCCATCTTGAAAAGTCTACTTTTTCGCAATGCACCTCACATGTCGCTCCCGAGTCTTCTTAGCTATCAATTATGCACGGCTGCATGCATGAGAAATCGCGAGATTATACGGTTGCAGCGAGTGTGTGCCTAGACATGGGTGTGAGGTATTTACCGCTTCTTGTCGGATTTGAAATACATTAGGCAGCCATTGTTCGGAAATACATCGTAAGATTTCTAAAGTGTTAACTACTTTTACATATTTTTTTTTTTCATTTTACACATTTTAGTCTTTTATTGATTATCAAAGTTTTTAATAATTTTACCTGAAGTGAAAGATATAACGTAGCAATAGGTAAATTTATTAACAAAATATTTTAACACAGTGGCGCCAGTACACAAGAATATTAAATGTGTAAACCAAGATACGAACCTTCGGTTTAACGCCACCCTGCGGTGAACGGCTGAAGCTTTTCAATTGCTGTTTTTACGACTATGACTCGTCAAAGTGTGCGTACTAGATTTGTTACACACTCACGCATAAAACACGTTCCGCATTGTGCGTGTGGTGGTGCGTTTTATGTGTTCCATGTACAACAACTTTAGCATTGTCGTTCGTTGTCTGCTCGTTAGATAGATGGCATTGGGTGTTTCTTATGTACGCTATGGACCTTTACCATATAAAAAAATTCAATTAAGCACTCACCAGGTATAACAGCACACATTTTACTTCTCGTGTTTTTGTTACACATGTATTTATTAAACAACCGATCGCGTCAAGTTGGCATTCGAAGCGAGGCACGTTATATAAATACGTATGCGAGAACGAATTTAGACACAGCCACTGTTCAGTTTTAATTAAATAAAAAAACAACGAGAAGACGTGTTGGCCAGCGCGTTGTACTTTCATAACTGTGATAAATAGCATGGAATTTCGTTGCACATAGGGAAAAACTTGTCGCTTAGAAATGTAGAGCGAAACTGCTTCTACCATTGTTTAGTTTGCCGATTTATACGGCTCGGTTACACTTGTGCCTTTTATTGAAGCATTACCGATAAAAAGGGTCATAATAGGTTTTATAGGCAGATTTTAATGGCTTTATGCTGCTCACACAGGTTAACACTATATCAGAAGCAAAGTAAGCACTACCGGTACTGCGTGTCCACATATACGTACCTACCTATTATGATAATCTTAAAACGTAAAGAAAAATAATTAGTAATGCCCGTGTCAAAACGGTCAAGTTTCACCTGCCAGTACTCTATTTAATAGCTTTTATTAATTCAATGTCTTTTTAATCAGCAAAGCTGCATTAGAAAATAATAAGGCAAACTCTTTTATTAAGCACAAATTTGCATTTTTAATTAATAACGAGTTTCTTTTGTTTTTTAATTTGTACAGCATCTGGTCACTATGCCATTGGATTTTGACTTAATTTGAAAAATTTGAAAATAAATTTACTTGATGAAACTATAAAAAGTGTTTTTCATTAATCAAGACCAGATTTCATTTTACAAAGCCATCAACTCTATCGATAGGATGCTTTATCTCGATAATTTTGTCGCAGAATTTTCAATCGAGATCTTTTGATTAGCAATTCCCCGGCAACAATGGGCGGGTGTTATCGGCGGTGTTATCGAGTTTAATATGCGTGGAAAGTCGCATTCGTTATCAGGAGGCAAAGAGACGTGTTCCAGTTTGTTATCGCTGAGGTTTGCCGCGCAGAAATTGTTATTGTGTTCGGTATATGGTCTGTTGAGATTACCGCAGCTAACTATTTTAAAAAACAATTCAGCACAGAACGGCTAAAACACACTTGTTAGAAGTCCCATTTATTATGAAGTAGGTACCTGCCTATATTAAGGAATTATTTAGTAGAAATTTCAGAAGATGCATTGATAACTATATTATAAAATTGTTTAGGTGCGTATCTCGTGAGTTAACCTTATGTTGGTGTACTTATGTAACATATTTTTATTATAATATATGTATAATTGGTTTAAAAAACTGAAGTGCAACACTTGCAGCGTCTGAAGCCAACTTTACACAAAGATAGAAATGCGTTGTCATCTCTGAGGACAAAAATGCTATAAATACAAAAACAATATTACAATGTGCTCGTAATATTTATTATATATTTATAATGATGTAGAATTATTGATTCCGTTACAAAGGTAACGCAGTAGAACTATATTTAAAAGCTTAGGCTTCGAATACATCAGTCGAGATAGGCTTAGAACACACCGCTATGCTAGCTATAATTGCCTGTTTGCTTTTTATACTGCTCATTCCGGAATACAACAATGCATACCCTGATATATGTCGGCAGAAATTGGTAGGAGGGTGGTAACTACTTAAACTTAACGGGCACCTAGGCTGGAAAGAAGTCCAACCATATACCTAATAAAAGTATCCAAATTTTTTAAAATATTACAATGTTAGAGTTCCAATCGAGCTACCACTTCACGCAATAAAAGTAACTAGACATAGGTACTTACACTTATATATAGTGCAACCCATGGACACTGAAGCTAGATTCCAACAAAGAATCTCACTTAGAACACCGCGTGAAATAGGTGAGTGACGAAAACCGGATTCCTTTCCCGGAATCTTTAGTAGTGACGAGGCATTTCAAGTTAGTCCTCACGTGCACGCTTAGATATTTACGGTCCACATCCACTTACCATCGGGTGGAGTGAGTGCTCGTTCATTACCCTTACTTAATTAAAAAAAAAAAAACTTACCCAGGTCGACTCCGATGCAAAAATGTACATCCTACTAGCTAACATCATTTATGATTTCAACAAAAAAAAAATTCCCATGTCACTGTCAGAACATCCTTCGTGTTCCTGTCTAAAAATAAGACAGGTAGGTACAATAAGCAAGTAGAGATAAATAAATGCTAGTGTACTTGCTGAAATCGAAGTATTGCTCGCGAAATGTTAAGTTGTGTTCAAATTTTGATTCGTAAACGAGGATATATGGGCCATAGCAACCACTTACCATCAGGTGGACTGTGTACTCGCTTGTCACCCTTATTCTGTAACAAAATTCAGTCGGACAGTATCATTCATTCATTCATTCATTCACATATTCATTACAGTTTATCAAAATCCACTGCTAAACTAACATATGCCCCTCCAACAGAGAGCCTTTTTAGGAAATTTTATTTTGCAGTTTGCAGAGTTGGCAACCACGTGAATGATATTGGTTAGTGGATTCTCTTACTCTTTCGCTGCGATTACGTAAAATCCTACAAAAAATGACCAAAATAACATTAAAAATATTAGATTTTATAATTCTCATAACAACAACTCTCGTATTCATATAATCTTTTTTTAAATTTGTTCTGCAAAAACAGCGTAGCAAAAATCTGATCCTTTGAATACCTAATTATCACAAATAATTTATGTAATAGAAGTCGTTACCCTTTGGAAATAGATAAAGTTAGTAAAAGAAAATTAAACATGTAATATATAAATATTATATATTGAGAGAGAATATTTAATTATATAACTATTAACATTTGTAATTAAGACGTAATGTATGAGACCGGATGATTTAATTACGCTTCATGGCTAATTAACATTCAAATTTAAAAAAAATATCTACAAGGCACATTTTGAAAAAAAAATTACCAAATTACGTATTATTTTATAAATAATAGGTATTAATTACTAAGGCCAAACTTATGTACTATTTTCGACCTTAGTTTTTAGTTGATTAATGCAGGGACTACTTAGGCAGCGAGAAATAAAAATTAAACGAAAAATATTGTAAAACTTTAATAAGATTATACCTTGATTATACTTATACATACAATATCAATCATCACATAATAATGTGAATTCTATTCGAAGTAAGTAACGTAGGTACATAAGGTAATACCTATATCGATTGTTAGGCATCTAGAGTCATCGGTGGTGGTGAACTAGTTCTATAAAACTATTGCAATTGTCTTCACCGGTCTGATCCTTTTTCCAAATTTTAAAGCATAAACTTATATGGAAAGGGAATCAGTAACAGTAATTTTTTAAGTGGTAGAGCCATGCTACAGCTATATTAGTAGTATAGTTGTAGTACGAATGGGTCAGCTCGACCGGAGAAGGACCACGCTCTCACAGAAAACTAGCGTAAAATAGCAGCTTAACGCTGCTGTGTTTCGTATGGTGAGTGTAGAGAACCAGAGACCCTTTTTACTGGCAAAGAGGCATTCCATCTTAGTCCTCACGGGTGACAACGCATCTGCATCTTGAGTCTTCTTTGAGGATATATGTAGATGTCTATGGGTCACAGTAACCACTTACCATCAGGTGAACTGTGTGCTCGTTTGTCACCCGATCCTATAAAAAAATATACATAAATATCGATGACATCCATTCACTTTTCACCGAAACACAAAACTGACGATGGCCAATCTAACATAGGTGATCATTAAACATCCCTAACACACGTCAATTGATAGATACTCAAAATGTTTTTTATATGCAGTTGTGGAGTAGGTATTTAAAGCTGCCAAAGAAGAAGAGGAAAATTAAATTCACGCTCTATAAAAAAGCATATCGCTACGTCGCGCGACGTATCGGCAGCGGGCAGATGAGATGAGCAAAAGAAATAAAACTGATCTATATTTTCTGCTACATTTGGGAAAAATATCACTTCTGGAAACGTTCTTTTTAATACCTTTATATGATTCCTAATTTTAAATTTCAAACAACTCCAATTTGATTATTTTAAGAAAATAGGTATTATTCAACCACGCCAAAAATAATACGGATAAATACTCTTTTATAACAACGTAATAGGATAGTCCATTTTTTGACATCTTTAATTCATTCTACCAAAAGTTTTAACTCTAAATATTGAAAATACAAATATATAATATTTTTATTTTCAATAGTTAGAGGCCTAGTTACATCATAATAAAATATAAAAGTAAAAAAAAAGTTACAGCTTAGGTATATACGTTCTACTCCTGTGTAGACTATCTCTCTATTCTGGAGAGGGTTTCAAGGTAAAGAAATGTCCGCCGCACTGCCCCAATGCATGTTGGTGGACTTCATATCTCATCGAAATATATTTTTTTATGATTTTTTCAATGAAATATATTTAGATTTTTAATATCATTTCTTGTTTATTTACTACAAATGCATAAAAATAAGAATACCGTTAACTAAGTCCCTAAAATTACCAAAATACGTACTCAAAGAGCATACATAACCTACTTATATGCGTCTTGAGTCCCAAGACGACGACCTCCACACCTCAGCTGATCGCCTCGCCGTTAAACCTTTACAGCCGATGACGTCACGTCTTTTTTCACCATATGATTTACAGCCCGACCATAAACCCTCCACAATAACTGTACAGATTGTTTAACAGTTAACCGCAATGTTTAAACCCTTTCTAGGTATCGTCTGGTATTGAAAAGTTTTTTCTGAGACTTTTTGCTCCAGTTTAGTTCAAACTCCTTTGAAGCTCGTAGAAGTCGTTAATATTATGCAATTATGTAAAAAATAAACCAATTGACTTTTCCGTCCGTAGACGTCGATATGTGAACAATACAGGTTTTGTTAGACTAAACACATTTTGCAATTGATTTTCTGCGACGGCCATTGTCTGGCGTGCAATGTGCGGCCTTAACTAAAATGTTGACCATAAAATGCAAAATACATATTTTTGTGTTGCTCGCTCTTACAAAGATTACTTTTAAAACATGTTGCAAGTAATGTTATTTCATGCTTAGATTATTTCAATAGAAAACAATAAAAATAAATTAGTTTGGAATCAGTCCGATAAAATAAAGTTTTAAGCACTACCTATACATTAAATATATTCTTAAAGTTATTCATTTACTACATAGGAATATTTACGTAACATTAACTATAAATATATAAATATAAATAATTTTATTGTACAAAAATGCGGTCAATCAATATTATATACCTAATGTTTTTTTTTACATTTACACGAATAACTAATTGTCCTCAGTTTTACATATTTCATTGAATAAATTTATTTACTCAATATGTAGTGTTTATTCTTCTAAATAAAAAGTAAAAATAAGTAAATATAAAGTTAAATTAAACGCGATAAAATTTACTACTTTAACTTTAAGCGCATTGCGCATGCGATTAATTAAACAAAATGAATTAATTTTAAAATTACCTATGAGTTCATCTATTTCAAACAAAATTACTTTATTACAATGATCATTATCAACATTAAATTAGACTTGTTACAACTAGGATAGAATAATTCACAAACACTATTAAATTTTATTTCGAGAAAGAACTCTCCCTGAGGATAAGATTTTCCCAAATAATTGGCTATAAAACACCGTAATTGGACGGATATAACGCGAAAAGGATGACAATATCTAGGTAATAATTTTCAATTTTAGGAGCGCTAAACTATCACTTTAACGGCGTTACCTCATAATAATGTGTATGTTCTTACTCTAATAACGTAACTGAACGTTGATTTTTAGGCTGAATTTTAGGTTAAGAAATGTTATTTTTGGTTACATATGCATAATCAGTTCAGAAATAGCTAGTTTAGATTGTGGCTACAGCAGTGTTATGTACCTAAGGGTGTTATTTTAGTCAATAATGTACCTACATTCATTGGTCTTATTTTTGGTTAATAAATGTTGTTGCTCATATGCATTGGATTAAAAATTATAATATGTTAAATAAGCCACTAAACAAACACCGTCAGTGCTAGAATATAGCCATACCTATAGTTTAACTAAAGTTTAATAGTTATACTATAAACATTGCCCGAACTATAACTGTATGCAAAGAACTAATGTAAAAAACGCTATTAAAATTATTTAAAAAATCGTATGCATCGGCAATACAAAAACGAAATTATTTTGTTTTATACCCATACTATGAACTTCTTCCTTATTTTGTTTTAAATGAGAGTGATTTAGAGTGAGTGAGAGAGAGTGACAAAATGAAGTAATAATCTACCCGTCGGTAAGCGGGGTTAAAGGAGTCCTTGAACACCTGAAACCATCTCCAAACAAAGAGAGCCTCGATGCGATATTACACTGTCCTAAGTATATCTTCCACATTTTTCTGTTGATGAAAATATATGCTACCATTTTAGCGGCCCCACGGTTTGTATCCTACAGCGTTGTTGCGTCAGAATAGATCGCCAAGACTTCCTGTATTGTTTTCCATTACAGTCGGCGCCCTTCGGCGTCGGCTCGGAGATATTTTTTTTAATGCTCGAAATATATGCATGGAGTAGTCGGTGTACATAAATCACGAACTCGTTACGATTTACGAGCTCGCTCCGGCGCACCGATTGGAGCTTAATTTTAGGGTCCCACTACGTGACGGGCTTAGCGGAAATTGATCGCGTAAAGTAATAAGAGTGTATGTAGGTATATAATATTAGATAGCATTTAGGATATAGTTATAGTATAAATTACAAAAATTTTATAAAACTTATATAATGCTTTTAGATAATGTATTTTTCGTAACACTTTTTACATTCAAATGTTAAAGAAATATATATGTAATCATCGCTTAAATGATACTTATTCATATACCTATTAACATAATTAATGGGGATATAATATGTCACCTATCTTATCCGCTTCTGTAACAAAACCTCGACCTAATCGCTTTCAAGGGCCTTAAGCGGCCATGACCCGACGTAGTCGGTCGGGGATAACAGCGAAATGGATACGCATGCATCGAGCACATAGCGTAAGGCCCTAACGATGGTTTGTTCAACTTTGTACCGAGATTATTCAGATTGGTTCGCCGAGACAAGTGCATATAGAGACGAGTTAAGTTAACAAGTCGTATCCGCTCCACTCAAGCGAATGAAATTTAATCAAGTTGACAGTCGCTTGGCGAGACATTGTGTTATATTTCTTTAGTAATACTCTATCTTAATGTAAAGTAATATATAAACGTATTATACATTTATTGACGTAGAATTAAAGTATACAACATTTGTAACCATAATGAAATGACTAAAATTTCAAATTTAAATTGTCATACAGTTCCGCTACCCGCGGTATAGTGCCAAGAACGCTGGATGCGTTCCTGCTGCTGCTACTGATGCATTTGGGCGAGAAAAGTACCAGCCTTCTTATCGCCAGCGCCAACGACAAGTCACTGACAGTTATATACTCGTAAATACGGATATATAAAAACAAAATTTTTTTGAAACATACTCTGCGTTTTGTGCAGGTGTAGTAAAAATAATGTAATAACAGTAACAATTATGTTACGTAAACATTACTAGTATATTACTAGATATCTTTGGGTTAAGTTTATCTTTGTACGTGGTAGAGCCATGCTGCAGCTATCTTAGTTGTATAGTTGTAGCACGAATGGGTCGGCTCGACCGGGGAAGGACCACGCTCTCACAGAATACCAGCGTAAAATAGCAGCTTAACGCTGCTGTGTTTCGTATGGTGAGTGTAGAGAACCAGAGACCCTTTTTACTAGAAGCAAAGCATTCCATCTTAGTCCTTGCGGGTGACAACGCATCTGAATCTTGATTCGTAATCGAGGATAGAGCCACAGCAACCACTTACCATCAGGTGGACTGTATGCTCGCTTGTCACCTTTATTCTATAAAAAAAGCTTATAAACGCTCATAATTAACGGCATTACCTACTTATGGTAGCTTATTAAATATTATTATTTAACACAAATTTTGAAAACAGATTTTTTGAAATGTTTGATATTGGGTTTGTGATAGTGCAGATTAGCTACTTAATATATAGACTAGCTGCTTCTTTCACAATTTTCCGTCTTTAGCCATATTTTTTGTGGCTAAGCGTGGTCCTTTGCTTGTTGCTCTTTGGTCTCCGTCTCCTTGTGTAAGGAGTAGGTACAGGTATGATTGCGTTTGCCTGTAAGCGATAATGCCGCCAGTTATATATTTATATAACGTACCTGTATAGTTTTTTTTATAATGTAACTAGCGATCCACCCCGGCTTCACGCGGGTGTATTCAGAATCTCGACAATAGTGCCATCTACCGGGTACAATTGTAAAAGTAAACAATCCATTGAGCAACTTAAATTCACACAAAAATCTTTCGTCAAAATCGGTCAAGCCATTTTCGAGTTTTAGCGAGAACAACGGACAGCAATTGATTTTTATAAATAGAGATCATTTAATTTTAAAATTTATTATTTTTCACGTAACATATACAAACAAAAATCACATTAAAGTTCCGTAGTCCGTGATAGTTGAAAACTGTATTACAGGCCAGTGAATAAACTCTTTGTAAAAATCGTGGACAGGTGATGAACACTTCTGTACTCTAAAACATTTAATCATAAAATAGAATAAGTATTTGACAATATTCAAACGTGGAACATAATATTATGTAAGCCTATACTTATAATATCAATTATTTTTTTCATATTGATAAACTTATTCTGTCGTTGAGTTATTGTTTCTTTTATTTATTGAATATTTAAAGACCTGCAAAAATTTAATTTTGGTGGTTACCTATAAACATTTACATTTTATCTATCTTTCAACAAAAGCGCTCAAATCGGCACTTATATCTCCAATAAAATATTTTTCGAAATTAGCCTTTAAGGTAATTTAACACAAGGTTGATTTTAGATTAAATGCATTGAAGGCCTAGGGTAGAGTAATGGTATCATTTGGTCGCGCGAGGTGTAACATGGAATATGTGCGCAGAGGCGTGTACACGAAGTGTCAGAATATTGACATCGCGTTTTCTAGGGCAGCGTACACTGCGACCCACGTGCTCTATTTTAGCACGTTTTTGTAGCTATCGATAGAGTCTCTAATCAGAAAATGGTTATTTATGTCAAATGACTATTAAATGCAATTATCGATTTAATTTTGATGAATCTCTGACACTGAGAGAACAGGTTCTCACCTAGTTTCAAAGCCAGGTATCTATTTTGTGACACTTTCGGTTTGCGAGTTATGGGGGTGATCCCCCACTCCCATAGTCCTATGGATATAGAGAGTGCACCTGTGCTTGCGCATACACTCCAGCACTATAATCCTGTCCTGCGCAGGTGACTAGTATTAGTGCCGTTGAGTGGTCGCCGTGGCCGAAGTTCGGGCTGGAGGACATTATTATTATTATTAAACCAGCACTTAAAATTGCTATAAACAATTTCATTGGTGCTGACGGGGATCGTAATCGGGTTGCTCGCGTACTGTGGAATTTATAGCGAGCGCTTAGCGAATGAACTACCACGGTTCTTGAAATATACTTGTAAAAATAAACTTCACGTAAATTGTAATAAAAAATTATGTTATTAAAATATTTAAATGCATAATAGAATTGACAAAAAAGTAAATTGATACTTCTAAGTCTTCTTCTTGTAATTCCTTTCTAAAATAGCAACAGCTGAATGTAGGTAGGCCTTTTCTTAAATGTGAAATAATGCATACTTTAAATGCTTTCCGCATGCTCGATGAAGAAAGAAACATTGGAAGAAAACCTGCACGTCTAAGAAGTGAGGAAAAACATCGAGGATATGTGATTCCTTCAATAATTATGTAATGACTTTAGATTTTAGTTATAAAATATAACATTAAGGTCGTTTTATTATAAATACGAATATGTTATTATTATTATATAAAAATAGTCTTTAGAAAAGGACAACAGCCTCAGTCATTTACACAATCGATCTGCAATACTTATTATATGGATAATAATGTTGTTGTCTGGAAAAAGAATTCAACACACTCATGAATATTTTCATTCAAATCATAGTAAAGAGACCGAGACTGCAATAAAAAGCAAGGTCTGTAGTCATCACTTAGTAGTCTGTGGTTGTCATAGATACGGATATTTTATTTATAAAGCCACGTTTGAGAAAATCATGTAAAATAATGCAACAGTCCTGGCTATATTCAATTATAGATAGATATTAATATATTGTGCTACGATTGTCCTTTTATCAACTTTGTTGTGGTTCGTGGTTATATTTAAACAGTCATTAAACAGATTATATCAAAATTCCAAAGAATTCCAAAAGATTATTTCAAAGCGTACAACATAATGCAACAGAATTAAAAATAATAATTGCTAAAGCTTATTGAACTTATACTTCCTTCGGGGCGTTTGGGAAAATGATGAGAGTGAATTTTTACGATGCGCGCACACTAACACCTAAAACGACACCATGAAGTAGTTACGATGCGCACGCACACTGACATCTAAAAGCGACAACTTCAATGGGTAATTGTATCTCAAGTTTTTTTGTTTTGTCACGCTAAAGAAGTATAACTTCCTACGTGCGTATAAATTGCCACATAGGACGAAATTAGTGTAAAATGTGCCATAGTTGCCACGCTTAGTAGGCAACGGCCTGCCAACCGCAGATTTTATTATTATTATTGTGTATTTGTTATATAGAAAGGATTCGTAATCTTTAAAGATGAAACTATGATGTTATATAATGTGATGCTCTCAAGTCTTCAATTTTTTTTTCGTTATAATATACCTATTTTCACAACTAGTGGGACGCGGCAAGTGAAGACTGTGTAAGCACCTCCGAAGGAGGCGGAGTTATAGCCGAAATAAGAATTTTTTATTTTTGGTTTTTGGCTATTTTGACCCCCTAAGAGTGTAATGAGAACTTTTTGCCCCTATACAACCATGACACCCATGACATCCTGTACATGATAGGCTATTCAAACTGACAAGGCCTAAAGTTCGAGTCATCCCTCAACTCATTTCTAGTCTTTACTTCCATAATGATCCAAATACATTTCTACCGGATTGTTATATTTAAAATCGGTTTATGTTTATGTATGATAACTGTTTTTTTTAAACGTTTTAATTAGTAGTATGCAATATAGCCAATCCGAAACATATCTAGTCAATGTTAAAAACTATACACACACAACACATGCTGAGCCAACCCCTTTTCGGCACAATGCGACCTTTTTTATATATATCAATATGTGCTTTTACTTTCATGTGTATGAACTGCCTGTGCTGAATAAATGTTTTTTTCTATTCTATTCTATTCTATTCTATATCTAATACTAATACTAATGTAATAATAAATGTGTCGTAATAAATTTACTAGACACTTTTTGATCTGCTTTGTAGGATTTAAATTCATGTATATAATAATGATGACTAATATATAGCAGAATAATGTATTTAAACTTTAACACAGCCAGGGAGACGGTGTACGCATCGGTTAGTATCAGAAGACGGCTTTTACATATCGGTAGTCCCTCTATCACGTCGTAGTTCGTACCGCCATCCAAACGTCCGTCCATTAACCGCTATAGCCGGTCAAACGAGCGATCGGCTAATGAAGCTCGGTGAATTCAGCCAGGGCTCTCATTACACCCGGGTCCAAAGTATCGCAAGAGTCCAAGGCATGCGATTAAACCTTACTTATACACGGATCATAAAGTCTGTCTCGTTGTAAAACGACCTTCTCTTGGAAATTTCTACGATGTTAAAAATAAAATGTGTTTGTTTTTTTTTATATCAAGATTATATAATCATTTTTACAACATTTTTGTATAAAGTTTCATGTAAGTAATAACTCTACAAACGCAACCTAACTAAACAAAACTTATATAAGTTTTTACACAAGTGACGTTTATTAGATCGACATAGTTTATTAAATTACAATATAGATCGTCAATTTGTTGACATTGATATAGGTACTTATAATTTGTTATCCATATTTAATAAGCAAAACTTTACAAAAATAGATGTTTCCGCTATTATATATTTAAATAAAACAATTTATATGGCCACCTTTACACAGAACCAATTGTAAGTTCCGTTAATAGATATTTGTATTAAATTATTATGCTAGGGAATATTTTGTTGGAGATAAGCTAAAAATATATATTATTATTAGGTACTACGTAAGACAGGTCTTAAAATCGATAGATACCGAAAATATTTTAGTGCCAGAAAATATCTACGAACCGATCAATAAATTTTTATAGAGACCTTGTAAGAATTTGTTTTTCCTTTCCAGTGAAATATAAGGGAAGGAATAAACTTTGTTTGGGAGCAACCTTTTTTACTATCCAAGTTTTGTATACTTTATTAAGGAACAAAAACAGGGCGCGTAATACACATAATGTGGTAAACTTTTCTGAACAAAAACAAAGCTACATAAAGATGTACTCGTGCATCATTTGTCTAAGTATTTACGTTATATGTTGTACCGATATACAAATACATATATAATGATTTTGTATTCTAAAATATAATGACTTGCATTTTACGCTCAATCATCGTCACTAATGGATTATACATCGATAAAACATGGGTATCACCCATGAACTGTATGCATTATCGACTCACCACATGCCTTGTCACGACATTGTCATACGTCACCTTTCCCAGTCCAAAGAACAATAACTAAAGCATGCATGCTTCTGAGACCTAGTCACTACACCACATACGAGTACTCGTATGTCTAATTATATCTCTGCATTGCGCCTGCTGCTACAGGGCTGTCATCGGTTTGTTACAAATATTGGAATATCTATTAATATGACTTATTTTTTATATAATTTATATATATCCAAAAATTGATACAGATGAGTAAAAGTTAGGTATATATAGGGCTAAGGGGTGTAACAATATACTCGAAATATTAAAAAAAAGACTAACGCTAAATTTAAGAGTTTTTTGTAGTAAATATTATACGTGCAGTATAGTATACTGTTAATATACTAAGTAGTTTTGTACGTGACGCACAAATGGGTCGACTCGACCGGGAAAGAACCACGCTCTCACAGAATACCAGCGTAAAATAGCAGCTTAACGCTGCTGAGTTCCGTATGGTGAGTGTAGAGAACCGCAGACTTTTCTTACTGGAAACAAGGTATTCCATCTTAGTCCTCACGGGTGACAACGCGTCTGCATTTTGGTTAGTAATCGAGGATAGATGTAGATGTCTATGGGCCACAGCAACTACTTACCATCAGGTAGACTGTGCGCTCGTTTCTTGCTCTTACCCTAATAAAAGGAGTATATATTATCGTATAATTTTTTCTTTATCGAGGCCATCCGAGGAGAGGTGATAAGCTCCTCTATGTATCCCTACGTAGAGGAGCATATCACTTCGATTGTGTGCTTTTTAATGTAAGTATATCCTATGTAGCACGACATCTAGGTTAGTTAAAAGATTTTGTTAATTTTTTCTTGTTGAAATGATTATTTATTTATGTAAAAACTTAAATGTAATACTTGAAGGTAAAGGGTACATATTGTGGACTTAATGCCATGTGACATTCTCTGCCAGTCAACCCTGGGTACCAAAGACAATTATAGGCAGGTGCGATACATAGTACATGAATAAAGTGTACATATATTAAAAATTATAATATATTTATAGTACCTACATACATACACAACATATATTTAAATATACATACATATAACATATATATACAATAATACAATGTGTATACATGCTTATAAACTTTATAAACAAATATCCGTGTTAATATGTAAAGAAATAAATATTTGAAGAAAAAAATAATGTCAGTTAGCAAGTGCCCTCAGGTAATGTTGTCGTAGAAGTAATTTAAAGGAGTTTTTATTTGTTGCATTCTTAATATCATTTGGGAGTGTGCTCCAAAGATGTATGTGCTTGTATCGTAAAAGAGGACCTGAAAAAATTTGACTTATGCTGTGGAAATCTTATCCTCCGACGGTTTGATTGTCGTGGTGTTCGATTGTCAATCGAACGAAGAAAATGAAAGTTATCCTTACTATAAGAAGGCGACCTTCGAGCATTTAAAATTTAATAAAGTACAAGTAAAATTCTAGAGCATCGCCTTTGACGTATAGGTAGCCATTTAAGCTTTGAACGATAATAAGATAACGCCGTCTATAGGAAACCATAGATTTCTCATTCATTTCCCATAGTCACCTCTTACTTTCCCCTGGACACGGAATGTAATTATGGATTTTCATACGTGGTAGAGCCATGCTGCACCTATATTAATAGTATAGTTGTAGCACGAATGGGTCGGCTCGACCGGGGAAGGACCACGCTCTCACAGAATACCAGCGTAAAATAGCAACTTAATGCTGCTGTGTTTCGTATGGTGAGTGTAGAGAAACGGAGACCCTTTTTACTGGAAAAGAGTCATTCTATCTTAGTCCTCACGGCTGGCAACGCATCTGCATTTCAATTCACAATCGAGGATAGATGTAGATGTGTATGAGCTACAGCAGCCACTTACCATCAGCTGGACTGTGTGCTCGTTTGTCACCCTAATTCTATAAAAAAAATAGATTGTATTCACGACGCCACCACATGGCCCATTTACCGTACTTTGCTTAAGTGTAGAATATTAGATAAATAAATATGAAATTAATATTAATACATAAGACATTCCATTATTACTCTCACTGTTACTACTCATCATTAGTACTCATGTGTCTCTTCCATCGTAGGAATGATTAGCCGTCATCGCCACGTTTTGCAAGCGGATCAGCGTTCCCAGCATCGGATGTCCTTCAACTCGGACTCTGCTTGTGTTTGTGTATGATGAGTGTAGGAAACCTTTTTACTGGAAACGACACATTCCATCGTAGTGCTCAGAGAGTGCTTGATTCTTCATCGAGATAGATGTTTGTTTGTTTGTTTTTCTTTTGTTTTTAAAAGAACGTTACCCCCTCCTCTACTCTAGGATTTTCTCCTGTATCGTGGAGGCAGTTTACAAACACAAATTGCACAAGAACAGACATCCAGACCCGGAACAATTATTTATAGGCCATAAAAATACTTGTTCCGTGCGGGATTCGAACCCACGGCCCCCAGCGCAACAACTCATTGCTAAGCCACTGCGCCACGGAGCAGTGTACCCAGATGTCAATGGGCTGTAGAATTCATTAACCATATGGTGGACTTTGTGCTTGTTTCTCATCCTTATTCTATAAACAAATCTGAGACAGGATACCACTTTCTATCGGAAGCCATGAGGTTTCTCTTGAGTTTCAATTGGTCGTCTCTTACGACACCCACGGAGAGAAACGAAATCGGCGGATTTTCACGCCACCAAAACACCGCAGAAATGAGATGTTTGTATATTATAATGATACAAACAATACCGTGATCAATTATTGATTATTTAATGTATTAAATTTACATCATATATATAATTAATTTTAAAAGTAAAACATTTATGTTAAAATCCCTTTTTAAAGCACCTATTCTACAATTCAAACATAACATAAGCTAGATATATTTTGTTCACATCGGTCAATTAGCAGGTCTTACGGAAAGCAAACACGTCGTAAATTAGGCCTTGCACAAACAGAGTTAACGAGTGCGGACAAACAGACTAGTATGAAGAGCCCTTGTAGCCAATAAGGGTTGTGATCGTACTCGTGTACCGATTGTTTGTGGATGGGGCGTTATTTCATGTATTTGCTTTGTAGGTGATTCAGCGAGAAAGAGATTCGTCCGAGTATTAACTTTGTTGATTAATAAAGTTGCATAAAGAATCTTGTAAAATAAAAATACAGTTAAACCACATCCAAATGTAGTAATGTAAATAAGTGTTTCAAATGAAAATAAAATAACACTACAAATACAAAATTTTGCAGCGAACCGCGCAAGGCAGCTGGCAGCAACTCAATGCGTAAAGCCGACATTCGGGCATAGTAATTCGTTTAGGCTAGGCCCTAGACTCTAGAGAGATACCTATGTCCAGCAATGGACTCCCGCTAAACATATGGGTAGATAATAATGAAAATAGAATTAGAAGGGATCTTAGGTTTTACTAAAATTAATTAAGTAATTAATTTATATAATTTAGGGGCAAACAAAATTTAAGGACGATAATATATTTTAATACAGTTTTTATTACACTTTACATATCTGTAGCAAACAATCTCCATGCATTCACTTATCAAATACTTTTAAACTTTCTAGACGCATTGTGTTTGTTAGAAGACGAACGTTGAAATAACATGTACTTAGACTAAGAAATTCGTTGTCAACTTAAGCAAGAACTGTAAGAATACTGCATTGCTTACAGGAATATAGAGTAATGAGGGAGGTATGGGAGTTCATTTTACACTGGATATACATTTGTACCTTTTTAAGAATATCAGTTGGACAAACACGCAGGTTGTGGTGGGATGAGTGTGGGAGGGGGGATTGAGATTGTGTTTACTGCGCTCCAGGGAGAAAGAGGAGGAATGAAATTGGCGGATGTTTCAGCGATGTGTCACACATGGGCAGGAACGTAAGCCCGACTTGCAATGAAAGTTTTGCGAGGCATTTTTTCATTTTTGACACGTGCGGGATAAAGTGAAACATCGTAATTTGCTGACGTATATACAGACTTATAACATAAAGTCGGGATATATTTTATGCAGAGACTTTTTATTATTCCTCGGATATCAAAAAAAAATCAATTATACTTTTTATTTCTAGTCAATATTGTATTATTGTACAATAACATGAATGATAAATAGCTAATTGGGTTTTGCTAACTATTCTATGGTGGTTATGCGACATTTATGCTATAACTATGGGAGATTCGGCTATAGAAAAGAGCATAAAATTCAAGCTAATTTGGTACGACGCATAAAGCACAATCAATATTTATTAATTATAATTATTATTTTTTTATTTATTTACAATAGTCATGGCTTTTTTTTTAACAAATACAAAATTGATATTTATTTTATTTTGGACAACAAACATAACACAACATTTTGAAAAAATAAAAATTTATTTATAATAATTATACTCAAGGTACCTCTACCTATATTTTATGTCATCTCATGCTTTATTATTTCAGAATCTGGTGGCAAGTTTGTCATAAAATGTAAACATTAATTGAACATGTAAACATTTGAAGCTCGCTACAATGTTGTTGTTTTCACGGAGAAATTTCCCGAAACATTTTACCTACATGTTTGTCGCTTGCGAGCGGAATGCTCTCGATCTAACTTCATGTATTTAGAAAGTGAAATTCGTGTGATAACTTTATAAAAAATATACAAAATATCTACATACAACAGAGATATGTTTTAAAGTGAGTTTGTGTAAAAAAACATACCTAATTGGTCATAAACGCGAACCTAAAAGTTTCACAAAAATTCTGAAATATCTTTTTAGGTGGGCTGGATTTGAAAATGTTTGGCTAGATTTTTAAAAATTAACTTTTACACATGCACATTTTTTATAATACTAACTTTTAAATATGTTACAAGAAATATTTTTAGGTTATCTTCAAATCAAATTTATGTACGTACTATCGAATAGTTTTTGATACTTAGGAACTACAAAATGAATATCGAACGCACCAATATATGTAGATTTCTGACTCAAACATATAAACTATCGGACATATTTCAAAATAACCTCTCACAAAACCGTTCGACAACCAAATTGAATGCTCGAACGTCGCTTCATTTCCTTTTTGTTGCGTAGACAGCGTTCATTTACATAAATTTACCTATTGTTATTCCTTGGGTCGACTGCCATCTTCGCCGAGACGACAAGATCTCTGAAACTTATTCCTATAGAGGAGGAAATTTGATTCGTCGATACGACAGAGTAGGCCGTATCGGAAATGACTTGAATAACAGACCTATTTTGTTCCTTTTGTTTTCTTTAACATTTCGTAGGAAACGATGAAATAAATAACAAACCCTGTAGAATATTGATGAACACTCAAGCTTCAGTACAGTGTTTCGGTAAAGAGTTGAGCGATCTTAGTATCATTTGACTCTTTATTTTATACATAATATTTACCTATATTTGTTCCGTTTCGGTTTTTTTTTTTTAGATTTAGGTACATTAAAATATGATATTTATAACGAAATTAATAAGAAATAATTTTACTTTTCCATCATAAGGCAAAAAAATTGGGTTGACAGTTGCAATACCACAGATATCTCGCACCTTTGACACTTATGCCTATCGCCGATTCGAATTTTTGAAATCTGACTGACATACGAGATAAGTTATGTCCCCATTTATCTGAAGTAAATCTGAAGCTACAACCTACCTCCTCCATAATTTTTCGTTTGAATTTCTACAATATCCATGGGACGTAATGACAAACGATATATGTTTTCATTCTCTACGACTATTCCATTTGAAATAAAAAAAAAACTTCGTACGTTTCAAATTATATTTTCTTATCCCTGTTTCTAACTTTTTAATATGTGTTCTTAAACACAAGAAAACTATTGTCTGTATTTGAATTCGGATGCGCAAAACGAATTAAAACACAGTGGCTCTGAACAAAAGTATTTCGGACGAACCATCGACGAGTTAATGAAAGGCATTTGTATGTAGCGGACTTGAGCAAGTTTCCTCTGGGGCCCGATAATGGTGCGCGTTACGTATTGTCACGGCAAGCGCGTCCCCGTTGCTTAGTGTTTAATTAAAATAATAAACATCTAAGATATAAATATATTCTATAAAAATATAGAAGTATAATTTTAACTACAAATAATTTAAAGTATAACTAGGGACTTGCTTTCATAAATATAGTTTTTACTTGAACTTTTACTTCTAAGGACTAAGATGAAATGCGTCGTTATCATTCAAATGGGTCTCCGGTTCGTATTATTCAAACACAGATAATTATGCTGCTTTTCCAATACAAATCATAAGTTATGAAAAATGGTCCAAAATTATTCTTGAAAAGATCTACATCGAACCGAAAGGATTAGAAAAGTCTGTTAAAAAGAAAAATTTAAATATCTTGAAGTCTTGCAGTGGTATGGCTGTGTGCTACCATTGACTTGGGATTCAGTAGACAATTAAACTAAATTTAAATGAAGCATAGGAAATATACTTAAATTGTTGCTTATAGTACATATAGGAGTTTGCAATATTTTTATATTATTCAAACATTTCAATAAATAATGGAAATAGAAACAGTAATTTCCTTCAAAACACTTAATAGGCGCCGCGAGGCTTTCATTCCAGCAGCGTTTGCTCGGAGAGGTGGCCATTTGGCTCGTGTTCTCTCAGATACTTCTCCGCCTCCGTTTCGAATAAACTGAACAGTTTTCAGCAAGAGCTTGGAGCCGTATTTTAGCCGTGCATCGTAAAGCGAAGGCTTTAGACACCCATTACTGCGCAACTCATAGTCATAATCTCTAAATTCAATTTAGACATCCCAAATAAATTTGCCTTGTTAGTTTTAATATTTAAATACACGTATATATAACATATTTTAATTATGATATTATGTATAATTTATTAGCGTCCTATTTAAAAGTTGTAATGGATCCGATATTTGAAAGTTCCAATTTCAACTTGTTGTGAGGTCCATAGAATCCGATTTTACGGTTTTTAAAAGCATTTCTGTGTGTAAGTTCGTAAATTAGTATGTTTGTACTTTACTACTTCTTTCAAAACCAATGTCAATCGATACTTAATTGTATAATGATTAACTTTCATATTTCATTAAAACTGATACCTATTCTGTATGTTTATTAAAAAAAATTATAACTTTGTATTATTTTTGGAAAAGATGTTGATAGGTTGATTTAAGGTAAACTGAATCGCAGCACAACCATTTTTAGTATACGTATGTTTAATGTAATATACGAATATTATGACTTGTGTGTAGATACAACGCGTACATTTACTTTATCATTTAAAAACAATACAGTCACAAGTAAAACTAGGCTAAATATACAAAACATCTGAGCGAAATAAAACATATCGCTTGAATATGAATGAGCAATAAAAGGAAGCCTATAAATTATTATTATGTCATTATTCATCATGCTAAAGTTCGTTCCGGAAAAGAACACCCGAAGTAGTTGCCATTTTTATCTCGGTCGGTAGCTTTGGTTTTCTTTCTCCCTATTTACCAACCTATCAACGTATAAGGCGCGATGAGAAAAATAATTATGATACTGCTTGTTTCTTATACTGATTATTATAAACCTATATATTATACTACTCTGCCAATGGCTACCTATAAAATTCGCGCACCTGATAAAACCATAAGTCCGGTAGCGCAGCGTGTACATTAATACAGGCAGCTTTTATGTCACCGACTCATTAATACTACATTGTATGTAAAGCTGCTTAAACACGCGACTGAATATTTTAATACGGCAAACGTATTAATTACTGAACGAAACTTTTAAGTTTACCTTGCAGTCAATGGCTTAAACAGTTTTGTTAATCGTTTAATTAAAATTCATTAAAAACTTAATTTCATTGATTATCATATCAATATTGTTTTATAGGTTAGGGTGACAAACGAGCACACAGTCCACCTGATGGTAAGTGTTTGCTGTGGCCCATAGACATCTACATCTATACACCATTACGAATCAAAATGCAGATGCGTTGTCAGTCACCCGTGAGGACTAAAATGGAATGCCTCTTTTCCAGTAAAAAGTGTTTCCGGTTCTTTACACTCACCATACGAAACACAGCAGTGTTAATCTGCTATTTTACGCTTCTGTGAAAGCGTGAGCCTTCTCCGGTCGAGCCGACCCATTTGTTCTAAAACTATTCTACTATTATAGCTGCAGCATGGCTCTACCACTTATGATATGTAAAATATGTAAAATAAAATGTAAAAGTCGACTTTAAACTTATTTATGTTAAATATTGCTGTTTTAAAAGAAAAATGATGACTTAGAGAAAATAAATTCTTTTAAAACATCTCAGTTATGTTACGTGCACGTTGATATATTTTCCAAGAGCAAATCTCTCAACTTTTGGACTCAAAGCGCTGCGAATAGAGGCGTAAAACAAGAAACAACCATTCATTTGAGGTTGTTCAAGTTACTTCAACTTATGAATAAAGAGAGGTCGTCTACGGGAAAAATAAGGGAGCTATTCAAAGGAGACAAAAAAAACTTTTTACGTAAAAAAATAAAGACGACTAAGCGGCGGATTATCGTTCTACGCTGACAAGAGTTTTGCGGACCCCGAGAACGTAAAACCTAATTGTAATTTAATCTACGATTTGCGACCCAGTTGGATGAACAAGTGTTAGATTATTGCTAAAGGGGGAACGTTAAATGTTGTTCCTGGCTCGTCTTTAGGTTTCTACGTGTCAGGTGTTTTTTGGTTAGATTTATATTCACCTAGGTATTCATACAGGTGTGTACAGCTCGTCACAGCTAAGTGATATAATAGCACCTTTAAATGTCGTATACAACAATGGTGATTATATATTTCTAACATATATTTTATATGTTAGAAAAACTGTCGGTCTTTGTGTAGAATTCGAGCCGAATTAATTTTTAGGTAGGTACGATAATTAAGTAATTTCCTCTACAATAATCTGTTCTCACGGAAACCACCCGGGTTCGAACGGATGACTTTATAATTATTTTCCACATATGGGTGAGACGGTGATTCGTTCCGGGCATTAGCGATTCCCGGGGTTTGGGGCCAATATCGAGGCGAGTAGCGAGATATTTGCCCTGGCGTGAAATTGTGAAATAACCGAGAAGCGTTGAGGTGCCTTTTGTTTTATATACTCGTATTAATTTATAATTCGTGCATTTTAATTTTCGCTTTTTTATATAATTTAATACTTGCTTAAATTTTATTTGTTACCGTTTTATACTTACCTTAAAAATATTTTTTTATAACTTAAACCATGTTTTTCTAATTTGCTTGGCTTTTTGTAAGGTTGTAAGTATGCCAGCGTATTGGCTGAAACGACGAGATAATGCATTCACTTAGTCCAAGTAGACGCTAATAACTTGAAAATTTTGTTTTGAAGATAAAACAAAATGTCTTATTATATAGCATAATAAACCTTTTATTACTATATTTAACTTTCATTTTTACGCTAAGCAAAGAAAATAATATAATTAATATTTTCTTTTAAATTATTATTTTATACCTACAAGTATTAAAATTTTTGAAATTTTTAAACAAATGCGTAGGTACATAATATCCATTTATACAGGTACAAGCTTAAGTTTATCATATACGTTGTATGATAAGCACAGTGGCTTAATGTCATTATGAACCAGTATCGACATCAAACCTGTTTGTTTTTAGTTGTCGAAACTATTTTGCATAAAAATTACTTACAAAATGGTGATACCAAATTAGGTAATCAGTAAATGGGCGTCATTGAAAGAATCGAGATATTTGCATTCCAAGTGCCACTAATTAATTGCTCAAACCGGTTTGAATACCTACCTATGTACTGTACTGTACTGTGGAACATTTTAGAATAAAGAAATATATTATTTTCGTGTTATTGACACTTGTTACACGAAATGTTATTTTTATGTAAGCATAATTGATTATGCTTACATAAAAGATGATTATGCTTACATGAGAGATATTTATGGTAGGATTTCCTTTTCGCCTGGTTAGACACTACACTCTTACCTATTTCTCTGCCAGTCAGCAGTGTGTTCAATGATGTGCCAGTCTGAAGTCAATAGAGAGCTACTATATTATTACAAGCGGTGAGATATTTCATCTTAGTCTTCAGTGGTGACAATGAAACTGTAGCTGAACCCTAATCATATAAAAGAACATTTCTTGTAGCTATTTACCATCAAGTGAACTGTGACTGTACGCTTTTTTTTATTTTTTTTTTGAGGTGACAATTTTATAAAAAAAAATATTATAGAATCAAACCTAGAAAACAGTAGTTACTAGATGCCATTCCTATTTAGACAAATCTAAACACTAATAATGTTATGTGACACGAAAAAAAAAAGAAACAAATGGAAAAGTGCAAGCTTGTACAGTTGTTCCTTCTTCAACCCCAAGAAACAATAAATTAAGGAATATTTTTGTATTCAAGCATTCAAAAGCGAGGGAAGAAAAGGAAAAAAGCTAAACTTTTAAAATAAACCTTTTCATTCATGCATTTATCTGTAGTTAAAGTTACAACCTATATACGTCCCACTGCTGGGCACAGGCCTCCCCTCATTTCTGAGAGGGTTTTAGAGCAAGGAAATATCCGCCGCGCTGCCGCAGTGCGTGATGGCGTACTTCACATGTCTTCGAATTTTTTTTCTTATTTCTCAGAGATGCAGGTTTCCTCACGATTTTTTCCTTCACCGCCGAGCACGTAGTAAATCAGCACTTAAAATTGCAATTAACAATTTCGTTGGTGTCGGTGGGGATCGAACCCGGGTTGCGCGCGTACTGTGAAATTTACAGCGAGCGCTAACCATCTGAACTACCACGGCTCCACCTGTAGTAATGACATCCTATCAAAAATCCACTTCTGAATTCTAATACTATCAAAAACCCTTCACCACAGACTGCCTCTAGGGGTAAAATTTGCTATAGGTTAGCTTGCATTAGAAATTAGTTGGGTTGCATTAGAAAGATACTGCTGGCAATCTCCTGTCTAATTTTATTATGTCACCTCTTACTACACTACACAGACCGGATGATATTATATGAAACGGATCGCGAAGCATATGTGCAGTCTGCGTACTCTCAGTGGAAACCGTGGATTAACTAGCGCAGTTCGTTAATAAACTTTACAGTCAATAAAGAAGTTCCATTTAACTTCTTTCTGGAAACCGTTAACAGAGCAAACGTAGAGTTACGTGTTATGAGCTTGTAGTTTTCTAATTAATGGTGTTCCTATCAACACCAGTCAACGCCAGTTACTGTCTACGTAGGACTTTCTATGAATCTATCCTGGGCAGGCGGGCTGGTAAACGCAGAGCCGATACCCACGGTGAACAATTTTAAATGTTTTGTCCTTAGGCGTTAAGCACTGGGCTGCGCCTCGTGTGTGTGATGTAAGCATATTCCCCTAAATGTAACAAATAAAAAATATATTTCAATATAATTTTTTTATTTAATTATAAACTTCTACCTACGCTAAATAAAACACCTGATAAATTTTTTATGTAATGGGCTTATTTTTCAATCGTTAAATCAAAATTATCCATCATTAAGCTTAAAGTAATGCTAGCAATCATTAAACAAACCCAACTTTTTTTTTTTTTTTTATTTTTTTTTTTTTTTTTTTATAGGAGAGGGGGCAAACGAGCATGCGGCTCACCTGATGGTAAGTGACTACCGCCGCCCATGAACAACCGCAACACCAGGAGAATTGCAGATGCGTTGCCGGCCTTTTAAAAAGGAGTAGGCTCTTTTCTTGAAGGTCCCTAAGTCGTATCGGTCCGGAAAAATCGCTGGTGGTAAACTATTCCACAAGGAAGTTGTGCGAGGAAGAAAACATCTTCTAAATCGCACAGTGGTGGACCGCCAATCATCCAGATGGTGTGGATGGTATCGGGAGTTCTGCCGCGATGTGCGTTCGTGAAATTTGGCGGCTGGGATTAATCCGAACAATTCCTCAGAGCACTCCCCATGGTAAATGCGAAAGAAAATGCTAAGAGATGCAACATCTCTTCGCAGTGCCAATGAGTCGAGCCGATCGGAAAGGACTCGGTCGTCGACGATTCGAGCCGCTCTGCGCTGGATGCGGTCAAATGGAAGAAGCTGGCACTGGGGAGCCCCAGCCCAGAGATGGGAACAGTATTCCATGTGAGGCCGAACCTGCGCCTTGTAAAGTTGCAGGCGTTGAGCCGGCATGAAATACTGTCCCGCTCTGCTGAGCACGCCAAGCTTTTTAGAGGCCAATTTGGCCTTCTCTTCCAAGTGACCACGAAACTGCAAGCTACTCGATATGTCGACGCCAAGGATTCCGATACTGGCTGAGGCAACAAGGGGAGTACCTTGAAACTGAGGAGATACGACAAAGGGGTTCTTTTTAGCGGTAAACGCGCAAACTTGTGTCTTCTGAGGATTAAACTGGACTAGATTTAGTCGCCCCCAATCCGAGACTTTGTCCAGCAAAGACTCGACTTCAGACACAAGTTTGTTCCGGTACTCGGTGACGTTTTCCCGAGAAATATTGGCACGGCCGGTGTATAGAGCATCACCAGTGCTGTCATCTGCATAGCAATGAATGCTACCAGCTTGCAACATATCATTGATATGCAGAAGAAACAGCGTTGGTGATAGCACGCAGCCTTGTGGAACACCAGCGTTAATAGGCTTGTAGTCGGAGCATGCACCGTCTACAACGACCTTGATGCTCCGATCTGCAAGAAAGCTGGTGATCCAATTGCATAATTTCTCGGGAAGCCCATAGGAAGGGAGCTTCGAAAGAAGCGCTTTGTGCCAAACCCGATCGAAGGCCTTCGCAATGTCCAAACTAACGGCCAATGCCTCCCCCTTGGACTCTACTGCCAACGCCCATCTATGAGTTAAGTAGACCAGAAGATCACCAGCTGATCGACCCCGACGAAAACCGTACTGGCGGTCACTAATCAGCTGGTGATCCTCAAGGTACCGCATGAGGTGGCAGTTTACAACGGATTCCATTATTTTGGAGAACAAGGGGGTGATGGCGATAGGCCTGTAGTTGGACGGATCTGAGCGGTCGCCTTTTTTAGGGATCGGGTGGACAAAAGCTGTCTTCCATGATTTCGGGACTACGCCTAGGGAGTAGGAGTACCGGAAAAGACGCGTTAGAACCGGTGCCAACTCCGGAGCACACGTCCTCAGCACAATTGGGGGGATTCCGTCAGGCCCACTCGACTTGTGGATGTCAAGGGAGAGGAGTGCTCTGCGAACCGAGCGCTGTGAGAATCGCACATCCGGCATGGAGCACTCACACCGCGGGATGGTCGGCGGTGTGTTCCCCCCGTCATCAACAGTCGAGTTGGACGCAAAAAGGGAGCCTAAAAGGTCGGCCTTCTCTTTTGCGTCGTGGGCCAGTGAGTCGTCCTCCCTGTGCAGAGATGGTAGTGATGGCTTACAGAAATTCCCTTGGACAGCCTTGGCGAGAGACCAGAATGCACGGGTTCCCGAAGGAAGGCGAACTAGTTTCTCGCCAATTCTGCCTATGTGCTCTGACTTTGCCTTGGCAATAACTCTTTTGAAGGACCTGGAGGCGAAGTTATACTTCTTTTTGAGTGTGACAACTGTGAAAAAGTTTACTCAAAAGAGAAAAAATTACACTTTCGGTATAACTACTTACCCTCCTTAGGTTTACCCTATTTACCCTCCTCGGTTAATTGTTATACCTGAATTAATAAACCAATGAAACGATTGAACTATTTTATTCACACTATTGTAATTAAAAAATTGTCTATGTTGTTTTTCATTCTTTATAGTATACCTAAAGTAAAATGTAAAGTTACAGCCGTAACACTTCCCACTGTTGAGTGTAAGCTTCCTCTCATTCTTGAGACAGCGAAGAAGCAATTAGTACCTACGCCAGCCTGCTCCAACGAGCGTATTGGTGGCTTCACATGTACTCAAATCCTTCAGACATGGTTTTCTCAATACGTTTTCTGCCACCGAATACGGGATAAATCAGCACTTAAAAATTGCAATTAATAATTTCGATGATACCCGAAATCGAACCTTAAGGTAAATCTAATACTTTACATTTGTTTTAAAAAATTACAACCCCACTTGTAGGCTTATAACGTAAAATATTTGATTTGTTTATTGTCTGACTTCTGCATAAAAATATTGAAGTCATTTAGTATACGACATTTCTATCTAGAACCTTTGAATATTACTTCAAGGATAATCGTAATTAGCAACTGTAAAACTAATCCCTTTTAATATTTACCAAAGTCTCCATTACAACAGAGTCGTTCATAAGAGAGAGATGAGCTTATCAAGTTTCAATATCTTTATTTGTGTTAGAAAAGGACGGTGCTCTTAGCTAGACTAATCTCGATGAAACAATGTTGCGTCTTAATCCACAGCAATTTCTGCTGGAAAGGTTTCATTCAATATTTGCGTGACTGACAGGATTTTAACTCCAAAATTGAAGTGGGGAAGGGTTATAATCGTCTGTTGTCAGATAGAGGTCTCATTTTGTTATTCAAAAGCTAAGTATGAGTCGCTACTTACAATGTAACGGCCTGTGGCACTTTAAATGTCCCTATTTACATTCGCCAAAAATAATTTGTAGAAATTAATAATGTAAGTACCTAATAACTGCACCGTGTCAACCTACCGCAGTGTCGATACAACATTATTAAGTAGTAAGTAGTTATAAATTTTGAAGCATTAAACTTAAAATGATACTCGGTGCACCTTTATACTTACATGCACAGATAGTAAAACCTAATTAAGTATTCGCGGTTATAAATCGCTTCTGATATTTTGAATATTTGATAATAAATTTTACCTACTACCTACTTTTCCTATAAGAATTTCGTTTAAAACTCAGAACAGGTTTAGTAAGCGTTAGGTACTTGAACCAATTACAAGTAAAAACGTATACAGGTTTTGAGAACTAGAAGATACATGAGTACATTTACCAGTCAGTTAGTAAAGATAAGCAATCATTGAAAGAACTCGAATTACTGGAATGTTTCTTTAAAAAATTATCTCTAAGATAAAAATATTATGAATTCAATTTAAACGCATGTCAACTAAATATAAAAAACTAAATACAATACTCGAACATTTATAATATACTACCACCACAATTCTTTAAACTGTGCTTCTTTAATCTCCAAAGCCATCTACAAAAATTATTCTTATACTAACTTAATATAGCAATATTTATTTTATAAAATTAATTATATTTTATGTATAATTAAATATTTATAATGAATAAAATAATAATATTTCGGAATTTCGCTAAAGCGTTTAACAAATAAATCATCTGGCATAGGGATCGCGCCGCCCCTTCCCGGGCGGCTTCCAAAATGGCCGCTACTCAACTGTGGGACTGTCCTTCATATTTTTTGCAGACCTACTACCATTTTGTTACCTCAACCTTATAAGCTACGCATAAGGGGATAATATTTTTAGTATTAAATTCACATCAACATTATTATGACATCATTTACATTTAAAAAAAAGCGAGTGACTTATTTGTCACTATTTTTTTTATGCTTGGATAAATCATGAGTATGATACTTTATCCAAGGTTTCATGACTAAGGTTTTGAAGTCATTTTTTTTTACAATGCCATATATATTTTTCGTTAATAAGTTCAGTACAAACTGTATACCTACACGTACCTATATGTATAAAAAGTTGTTAATAATAAAACAATGCTTGAGTTCGGTAAATATCATATTTTGAAAATCAGACGCATCAACTACAAAAAAAAGTCAATTTTCTTTTCTCACTACATCGCTGATTTATAAAGGTAATTCACCTTTGATCCGCGTTCAGAAGTTCATCTCAGTACGCCTGCGGTACTTTAATAACTCTTTAATCTCTCCAAAGGATAATATTTGACTTGGCTTCGTAGGTACAAGTTGCCTCGCTACATCTTCATGATATTAGGTTAAGTTCGCTCGAAAAGGATTAAGGGAGCTCTTAATTCAACGCTCCGGGGCGAAATAAATTTAACGTTTTGAGGAGCTTACAAGGAAAAACTTGTGACGTACGGACGGTTAAGCCCTGTTGGAATCTCTCACGAGATCTTAAGTACATCTTATGGATAAGATATGTCAGTGTATTTTCAGCGAAAATACGACTCGATAAAATAAATCTGTTGAGCTTTCGATACGCTGTGATTCAGCGATGTGAAATTTTGCACCTAAAATGTATTACTTGTGCACTGTGTACTCGTATAGTAATCAAGTGTAAGATACTGTGTCGTTTAATTCGGTTAATTCTGCAACAAGAACTAAATGCTTGTAAATAAGTTGTCTCCATGTTGGATGTTGGTACATTTTACAGCAATTGGCTTTGTACTGTTCAGTAAATTGAAACATTCATACGTAGCGGGAATTAAATACGCAAATGAAAATTCTGTTTATATTACAAGTAATGTAATATATCATATGCTCGAGAATTTTGTAGCTCGTATAGAGGGTAATTGGAGTGAATTTCTAAATATTTTATTTTCCGCTTCAATTTTATTTTATTTCGGTGAGCGGAGCGCCTCTAGCTGAAGGGAAGGTAATTGTAGGCTGCGCTGCGAAGGGTTCACTTCAGGGAATAATTGCACGAATACAGACGCTCTGGGAGAGCTTAATGGAAGGTTATGTCGACGCTCCGTTGTTTTACTGGGTCTGCGAGTTATGCTTAGGTAATACTGGACGGAGGACGGAAATTATCTCGGGAACGAGTTTCGTAAAAGCGGCGATGGGAACTAATGAGGCGATGGGTCCCCCAACTTGCTTTCTGAATGTTGCAAAGGGTATAACTTTAATTTTGTTTACGAGTCGACGATTAATATAAATGGTTACGATGGACGTTTAACCGAGTTATTCTGCTGGGAACCTATTCGTTTTAAATTAAGTACTACGTTTAATTATTATTACGATTATAATACGTATTAATGCTGTTAGTTTTATATTCATGTTAAAAGTTACAGCTTATACGCGTCCTACTGCTTGGTAAAACGCATGTGAATAATATTTCCATTTGAGGCACTTCATTGAATGCCATCGCTTGTAATTACATCCTTCTGTAATTGATATCTATATTGTTCATCAAAAACAAATCTATGTCAAAATGAACTGAAGAGTAGTAATTGTTGTAATTTTAACTGAACAACACGTTTTTTAGGAATTTCTTAAACTACTATGTATAAAAAATTATGTAATTACTTAAATTCACAAAAACAATCTAAACTTACCAATCCAATATCGCTGTTCATTTGCAGGGGAGCTCAACCGTTGGAACACTTCACATAACTGAACAATTTAAAAATAATGAAAAGCTCGGACAAGTGTCCCGGGGCGTACTCTTTTAAAAAATGCACTGCACTCGTGTTTTACTGCAGTGCAGGTTGGTCGAATACTTCTCAGCCCAGGATAACAGTCTCGTAAAAGGGTGGCACCGACCTAGCATCAGTTGGCGATCACAAGGACGAATAAACGTCTGCAAAAGTGACTAGAATAAACGCTAGCAAGTACTAAGTAAAGAGAGCTGTAAACCGTACACTTTCTTAGATAAAGCAAAAGAATTCTGTTTAAGTGTACCTAAATAAAAAAGTTAAAAATTTATCTTTAAATTCAGTTTTATTTCCATTTAGATATTATTACAAATTTTGTTTTATTAAAAACTAGCGATGCACCCCGGCTTCACACGGGTGATTTCAGGATCTTGTCAACAGGTCTATCTAACTCGTTCAATTGTGAATCTAAACCATTCAGGTACCTGTTCAAACACACGCAAAAAGTTAATCATTAGAATCCAGTATCGAGTTTCAGCGAGGCAGCAAGACAGCAATTGATTTTTAGGCATAGAGATTATTAAAATTTGAATAAAAGTTACAAATTAATTTTTTTTATTTGTTCAAATGATAAATGTAGGTATAAATATTCTTTTCTTAAATGAATTCATACTAATATTATAAACGTGAAAGTTTGTGAGCATGTATAGATATTATTAATGAAACTTTACAATTGTATAGCTCATACATCAGAATAACACATAAGCTAAAATTAATAAACATATTGTGTAAATTGGCCAAAATATAACGATAAATGTTAAGTAAGTCGGAAAAAAAAACACGACGTCTGTCTGAGCACACATCACGCAAAAACCTGTGAACCGATTTTGATGGGATTCACTGACAGATAACTGATATTAAAAAAGAGTAACTTGGGCTATTTTTATTTTAGGGTTCCGCGCAAAATAATTCCAAGCGGCCGAAGTCGCGGGGAACAGCTAGTAATTTATAATTCCTTACGCAATACTCGTCAAACTAATTTAATTTCAAATTTTCAGTTTTAAAGAAAGGCTGGCCAAAGTTTGCGATCTCATAACAAGGGTCATGACTGTCTGGACGTTGCAATTTGAACGCAGGTAGCACCGTAGGGTGCAAAGCTAGTTAGTTCAATTATAAAGTAATAGGTATCTGGCACAACATTAACCATCTAACATAGTATTGCCAGTGATATTAGCAAACATATAACATAAAGTAAGCAACGTTATATCTAATTGCAATATTTTATCTTTATCGAATGAAGAATGAAGGTTGTATAAATTCTTCTACACCGTAAACCTATAGTTCTTGTAGGAAAGTAAACAGTGATTGTAAATACGAGAATATTCCGTAACCTCTATTACATAATATGCTTCTATCGCACCGTACCGTATCGTACGAACGTATTATTTTATTAATATATGGAAATAAGATCATTGCAGTCAAGTCCTTAACGCAAATTGACTTCTTTATAAAACGGAAGTCAAAGCAATCATTGAAATGTGCCATTTACATTGTAAAATCTTTAGCAATTTGTCTGGGGTATTTCCTGTTCTTTTTTTAAATATTAATTATATTATCAAATATATTCTAATGGGATTATTAGTTTGTTTTATCTCTTTTAATGCAATTTAATCTTATAAAGGATATTAACTTAAAAGGAACTTTATTAAATTCCATATTTTTATATTATAGAATATATCTTATACTAAGTATTTTTTATATCAAGCATTTACATCACGTATTATTAAAATTATCAATAGCTTTGAGATGCTGATTCTGAGATTGAACCCCAATACACATAGGTAACGTAAGACAAGTGTGCATGCTAAACGTATCTACAGAAATAAAAGCAAAGACACACCGTGAATATAAAGTACCCGTATATGTTACTATACAGAACCTTGAATATGTAGGTATTGTTTACAGGAAAATTAAAAAAAATATGCAGACACATGATGGCAGTCTAAAATGCAACTGCATACGACGCCAAGATATGGCCACCATCTCATTTCACATTACGATTATATAATGCAAATTGAACTGTAAATTGGGTGCACTCATTCGCCAACGTTATTTTCGCATAATCAACTCGGAAAGCGCTTTCGATGCAAATACACACCGCTTCCTTCACAAATGAATTTGTAGAAATGTCGCCATCATTGGAAGTTATGGACGTAGTAAATTTTTAAATTTGGATGTAGTGCAATACTTCTTTTGTTTCGCGTGAGTTAACGTGATCATTTAATTCAATACCTACCCTAATTACCTGCCGACTACCTACTAAACCTAACTTTAATTGCAAACAAGACAAATATACTAAACACTACTGCTGGATATAGGTATATCTATGCAATAGGTTGCCATAGTAGCCACGCTTGGCAGGCAAGTTGGCAACTGCAATTCTTATTATTTTAAAGTTATGTATATGTGAAGCTGTATGCTTCAATGGAAGACAAAATTTCCTAGACAATTTTTCAAAGTAGTAATATAAGGTACGTGAGGGTGATATGGTCACCTTAAGGCCTTAAGCTTTGCTGTCCTATAAAACCAAAACTGACAGGAGAACAAAGCCAAAAACACAAAGTCGTATATTATAACTAATACATTAAGGAAAAAATAGCAAACAAGCTTTGGCAATAACATATATCTATGTATATTCATTTATTTAGTATATATATATATATATATATATATATTTAATACACATATGGCAATAATTAGGAAAACTCCGAAAACTCAATTTATAAAAAACTATCTACACTACACATCACAATCGATTAAAATTATCACTATATTGTCAACTGTCAAAATGGCGTCGATAAAGCAGCGCCCTTTTAACCATTTATTATTTTTAATTGACTGTTAATAAGCTATCGTATCACAGAGCCACCTATGCAAACAAGGCTGTAGTTTTTGGGTTTTAAGAAAGTGACCATATTAACCGGATGACCATATTACCCTCACGTACTATATTTCTTAAGCATTGTATTTATTTAATAAAGATATTTTGATTGTTGCACGATTTGAAAATAAAATTAAGCTATTCATTTTTACTTAGCTATTCATTGTATAAAAACACTTCCCCATGTTTATAAATAACCAATAGTTATATCACTAGCTTTTTAATATACAAATGTATATTCGATAACAACAAGTCTACCGATTAACACAACACATTCTATTAAAGTGGAAGAATATTTTAGACTAGTAAGGGATAACATATTTTAAAACTAATATAAATATCATTTAACCACAAGCAATGATGAACGACGAAATATAGACGTATGTATTTGTCCCTAAAATCATCAGTATCATAATACATTAATAATTATTTACTATAATAAGATCTTTTCCATTTCTATCTTTTATTTGATATAAAGCTCATACACATGATATGGAATAAGCAGAAAAGCTCGCAGGCGTCGACATCCAATGATATACGCTGAGCAAACGCGTGCCGACTCACAACTATATTGGTTTGTTGGTTTACGTGTGGTACAAGTGTTACGCAACATGCATTAAAATAAATGAGATGGGGGTTTGTACAAGACTGCATTTCAGTCTTTGATATCATCATCATCATCATCATTAGCTCGTCGTTTTAAAACGCTAAACGCTTTTGATTAAAACCATGCTTGACAATCAATTACATACACATGTGTAATAATTATGTATACCTACTTATGTAACGCGCGTTAGAGCAGGGAATTTAGCGTTCATGACATACACGCTCTTATATTACGTGGTCTTGGGTAGCGAATGCTCAAATGCTTTTTTATTGAATAAGGATAACAAGCGAGCACACAGTCCACCCGATGATAAGTGATTGTTGTGGCCCAGAGACATCTACATCTATCCTCAATTAGGAATCAAAATGCCAAATGCATTTCGTGAGGTCTAAGATGGAATGCCTATTTTCCAGTTAAAAGGGTTTCTTTCCGGTTCCCTACACTCACCATACAAAACACAGCAGCATTAAGCTGCTTCTTTACGCTGGTATTCTGTAAGAGTGTGGTCCTTCCCTGGTCGAGCTGACCCATTGCTACAACTGCAATATAGTTGTAGCATGGCTCTACCACGTATAAAAAATAAATATCAGACGAACGCGCTACTTATACGCCGCGCGCCTCGTCGATCGTCCATTATGGATTGATCCCTTACGCTGCATCATACAGTTCATGAAAATTATAAAATCAACTATATCAGAATAAAATTAGTATTACTTTTGTTACGTTAGCATATAGTGATATTGATCACAAGAAACTTTATAAAAAACACTACATAAATGTTGTTAACACATATATGCTGCTTTAATTAATTTACAAATGATAATTGTAATTTTTTGTTTTAAAAAAATAAGTAATGAACAGCGTTTCCGCATTCAGTTTATAATATGTACCCTTTCATTTCGATCGTACGACTACCTACCTTCTCATACGTGGAACTTTTACGTAAGCTCGTCTGCTTTACGCTCGAAAGAAATTTATTTCGAACTCCTTAACAAGGGTCGATACGTTTCTGTAATGATAAAAATAATAAGAATTCCCGATGACTTTCCTATCCAGCTAAAGAACGTCGTAAAATATGACAAAATATTATGTCTGATTTTTGAAGAAAGACCAAATCCTCAAAGTTTCGTAATAAAATTGACTTCGTGGCTATTTACAGTCATTTTTTTTTTAGTTACGAACAAGAAGAATGAACAAGTATTGTAACGATATAAAAAATATTTTACTAAAAATCGATATAAGAAAGTGTGCCCGAACTTAATCCCTCGTTTCCCGTTCCACCTCCGATCCACGACATAAAGAGATTTAATAAGTGAGTTTTGCAAACAACAAAAACATAACTCCTGTCGTTCCCTTTGCTCCTCTTAGGCTAAAGTATTCAACATGGAGCAAAGCAAAACAAAAACTAATTAGTGATTAACTCATCTAACGAAATATTACGGTTGTAGCACGATTATATCAACATGATCAGAGAATAACCACGCCATACAAACCATACACATAGTATATGCCTGCATAATGTTTCATATGATATGCCAGCATTCTGTTTCGTATGATGAGTGACGGCGTACGAAGCGTTTCATCACACTCATGAGGGATGTTTACGCATTATCATTTTTCTTCTTAATCAAATTGATAAATGTGGCTATGACTGAAATATAGGTGGACATTTTTGACTCTTACTTGTATTAAAAAGGCCTTTCGACATCTATTGGAGATAAGCAGAATCTTTTGGCAATTATTATTAAATATACGATGAGATGATGAATTCTCCTACGGCACCACACGGTGAAACAGCTCTCAGCATATTTTTTTTAAATTTGATATAAATAAGAAAACGAAATCTAAAACCTTTTTGATTTTTATCATCATTTAAGCCTTTCACAAGTCTTCTGCTGAACTACTCTCCCAAGGAATGTCACAAAACACTATCCTGAAGCACCTGGAACTATCGATTTCTTGTACCTTATATGACTTATTGTACCGTGTAGTGGCGGTGTAAGAATATCCACTACGCCATATCATCCTGTGGGTGTCTTAAGAGGTGACAGAGTAAACCTGATTTTTTTTTAAATAAACCATTATGCCAAGCGTGGCAACTATGGCAAAATTCTCAAAGGCAAAACTCTATGAGGCAATCTATGGGAGAGGTCTATATCCCGCGATGGAATTTTATAGGCTGTTACGATATAGTGACTTATTGATATTTTCAAATATTAATAAATAATATTATATACGAGAACCTAACACATCAAAATGTCTCCTGATTCGAAGGTTTACATTATTAAAATTTTTGTTGATTAATCTATTATTAATGTAATGTATAAATAATGTCTATTATGAATCTATTATTAATGTATTAATGTCCAAATGTCAATCTCACTTGTACTTCTGGTCTAGGTTCTGGCGATTGACTGATGGTGGAAAACCCATCCATAAAACCTGAACTCAAAAACCACATAAGTATGGGAAACAGCATCACCAGTTAGAGGTTGGCAGCTATGTTAACGCCAGGCCAGGTAAGGTTAAAATGGCTCTTAATCATAAGCATTAAACCTTTAAATAATTTCTCGCCCATAAAATATTTGTAAGCCGGCTAAGAAAACTAAGAGCTGCGTGCAGTAGGTATCAGTGGAATAAGTTCTTGCTCTGCGGACTGCGTCGCCGACACCAATCTAAATAATTGACGGGGTCCGATGTCCATTACATTCTGCAAGTTCTTGCTTGGAACAGAAATGGTATGGAGTCCTATTCTACGTTGTGTATTTATTTATTTAAGTTTTAGTTACGTATTTAACAAATTGGTTTAAAATCTAATTATTTAAAATTAAATAATTAGAATGAACTTGCTAATCAGTATTCTAAAATAAATTACGATTATGAAAGAAATATCAAACTGTAGACAACTCAAGGGCTATTGAAAGAGTACTATAATAAAGCTAATGAATGTATATTTTTTGATAATCTTAATTTTTTATTACAAAATAAATAATCCCTCAGTATTGCTATTAAAATCCGCTTATTACATTAATATTTAGAATTTAAGTAAAATTTAATTATGTGCTTGGAAAGTATGCGTTAAAATTTAGGTAAAAGCTAAAATTGAACTCGACTCTATTACCACTCTATTTTGTTTGGCAGTAAAGGGTGGAAGTAAAAAGTAAAATGATGGAAAAAAGTATTATTAGTCTCTTACCGAAATGGAATTGGAACATTCTACGAAAAAACTTTCAGAGAAAATTCGCTTGCATCTCACTACGCTTTACTTAGCTGTGGGCAACCATCATACTTTCTCCGCGTTTACGTACACCATTTAAGACAATTTCAGGGAATGGAATAAAATATTATTTCTCGCCGAGTATTATACTATGTTTTCTTCGTTTTATTTTCCTTGGAATTCTTCATTAGAAACATAAGTAAGCGGATGTGTGTGCGGTGGTCCAAACACATGTTAACATAAGCCCTTGAATATCGATACAAAATATTCCAACGGTTTAATTTCATAATATCGAGAAGGAGTAACAAATTAGTTGTTTTATTTTTGAAGGAAAAGGTGCTCATCTTTTGTATTGAAAACTTTTTGGATTAATAAATACAATTCAGATGTCTGCTCAACTTGTTTCGAATTAGGCCGTTGATAATTCGATGGATCGCCAAAACTATTCAGAAAATCGAACTGTCAAACGTCGGTTTTATGAAGATCTTATACACTTTATATTATCTTTGACGATGCCGCCGAAACGGGAAAGGTAAGGATGAAATAATCCTACTGGCGTTGGATGGGCAGGCTTCATTGTAAAGCTATCCTGAGGGAAAAGTTACGACCGCGACAGGTGTGATGCCGAATTAACTTCTTATATAAAGTCGCTTTTTATACAACACCGACAGGTTAATGAGAGCGGGGGATCTCCGTAATGAAACAACGAAATAGAGGTCGGTGCCTCATTCAACTCCCGGATTAATTAAGAACTTTTCGTACACTAGTGATTTCGTTCCTAATCTACCTAACTTTTTTACGGACTGTTATCCAAGACTATAACCAACTTGCACATACTCGTTCGTAGCTCGTATGAAATCGTTCGTTCGCATACCTGCAACAAAAAAAAAACAAGATTAAATATTTTATGAGAAAAACTGGATGCGTTGAACTCATTTAGAAAACACACCGAAAACTAATTCGATTGTGCGTATCATTTACGTCAGTCCCGTTAAATGGTCATCGGACGTTGAACTTGTGTTCCCAACTAGTTCAATAAAAACTCATAAGTAATGTGACAGAATTTATGGAGAGAAAAATGATAAGGACACTGATGCAGTTTGCAGCCGCCTTTATGACGGCCGATGTTTTATTCAAGCAAAGAATACGTTTTGCAGCTTCACGCAACCAAATGAACGGGAGCGTATTGTCTCAAATTAACTATTTGAGTAATTGCCAGATGGTGTTATAATTTATTACCATTTATGTGAGATGGAGGTATTATACCATCTCGTGTATACCAGTCGTTAAATATTCAGTCACAGGCAAAGTCGCTGTGCCGTATACTGGCGGTTCACTACCCCATAATGTCCCGTGGGTGTCGTAAGAGGTGACAAAGGTAAAAAAGCAAGAGATGGGCAGCAGGGGCTTTCTTTATAACAACTGAAAAATTAAAAAAACTGCGGTTGCCAACCCGCCTGCCAAGCGTGGCAACTGTATCAAATATGTATATGATTCGATCTACGTAGACGCCTATTTCCAGCCGTGGACTGTTTATAAGCTGTAACGGACACTGGGAGCAGGGTCAAAGGTAGAAGAAATCTGGTGCTGCGATCTACATATGGTCGTGTTACAACACGATCTGTAAAATGCCCGTGACATGGATATCACATTGAACATTTGTATCTAAGACATCTGGTAAATAGTGTCTAAGAGGAACATATTATCTGTTTCCTTTTTTCAAAACTTTCGCAAAACATAAAAGCGTCAGTAGCCTAATGGCAGGGCGCGGACCGCGAATTCGAAAGGTCGTGGATTCGAATCCGCCATTCGACTACTGTCGTGAACCACTTCTAACACAAGCATTTTAAGCTTACCAGAAATGGTTAAAAGAAATATTAGCAATGTTTAATAGCATTACTAGTAAAAAAAAAATCACCGTCATAGAAATAATTCATATTTTTATCTCTATATTATGCTAATAAAGAACAAAAGTTTCCATATTTATAATTGGATTAGACGTCGAAGATTTTATATAATTTTTTAAATATATATAGAGGTCTCACTTTTAGTAGGTAGCAACGGTAGATTATGACGTTAATAAAAGCTTTAAGCAAAGCTAAATTGAATAAAATATTTATGACTTTGAAAATTTACAACGGGCAATTTTCCCGAAACTCCACGTCAAAGCGCGTATTTTGCATGTGCACAGGAAAGAATATGATTTCGAGAAAATATTTTAATAAAGAAAATATGCAAAGGAGATAAGCGTTCGACTTAAAATTCCATAGAACGCGGGAAAACAGAGTTTGATGCGCGTCCCAATCCACTGAAATTGTGAATTGCAAATTTAAGTATTGAGTGAAACATAGAGAAAATGGAGAAAAATGTTAGTTATATAATATAAATGAGAAATTTTTGTATCTTTACAAAATCGGTCACCCAGGTACTTACTTATTTTTGACAGCAAAAGAAATGTATGAAAACAATTAAAAATTGTAAATATAGCTATAAGTTTATTTAAAAAAAAACTCCATTTATTCTACGAAGGAAGTTCAGGTTGTCTAGACTCAGCATCACTCTCAATTCATTTCTCTCGCTAATGTCGCGCGTATTATTGTTTTTCAAATGATCGACGTACAATTTATGGCCACAATTTGTTGTTTACGCGGGCATATCGAATTTTCAGTGGCCTATATGTTTGTGTTTCAACAGTACGTCGTAAAAATTAATTGAACCGCGCGGTTGTCATCGTTATGATAGAATTACAATCCATCGAGGCGCCAGATGCACGCCGCTTTATTGTGTACCTACTCGCAAATTGAAACCTCTCACCGCACGGACGAATATTGGAAAGTTATTGTTTTTATATTATATAATGAAAAAGTAAATTTTTTTCTTAGAAATACATATACATTACTGACAAAGTATATATTTGTTATAGCTGTCACGCCTGACAATTTTTGTGGCGTTCCTTGCGAGGTTTTGTTGAGCAGTGGACTTATAAAGGGCTGTAATGATGATGATGATGACAATGACTAATAATTAAATTTTTGACATTTTGGCCGCTTATTATATATAAGAATTATATTTTTTATGAAACTGTAGTAGCGAGCAAACTTATCGTCCACCTGACAGTATCTACCTAAGTGGCTACTGTAGCACAAGGATACCGTGTAGTGGCGGTGTAAAAATATCCACTACTCCATATCATCCCGTGTGTGTCGTAAGAGTGTGTAATGTGTATTTTCAATTACCTACACTCATTAAGTGTTTAATATATAATACCTCTATGATAATGTCTTTATGCTAACAATATACTTACATTTTAATTACTTAAACATCTGTAACGTTAAACGACAACTCATTTTTCAAATGTTAATTTCCAAGGCAATTATAACAACGTTAAAATCCCAGTAACATACCACGCGAAGTTCAAAAGCTTGAAATGTAAAATGTTAAAGAAAATTAGTAGATTAACTAAAATAATTATAATTTTTATTAGTCCTTGAAAATTGCTCCAGGGTGTGAAATAACCCATGTGTAAAACGAAGTCAAGTGCCCAATTTATAAGTAATGTCCTCCAGACCTAGTTATTGAAAGAAACACCCAATAACTGATTTTGACCCGGGATTCGAACCCGGGACCTCACGATCAGCAACCGCGTTCGTGACCACTAGACCAACAAGGCTAATTTATAAGTAGACAGTTTCCAGCCAGGAAGATCGTACTTAATTTGCATTAGAGTATATATAATGTCACTTTTTCACAAATTAACGAAATCCTTCGTTCTTAAAAATACATAAGTACGTTTACTTTGTTTCTTTAATTATTATGTATAAGTAAATCTTTAACCAAAAGCCATTAAATATATCACCTTTAAATAAACATTAAAAACTTAATTCATTCCAAAGTTCTGGTATAAAACGAATGGGAGTTGTTATAAAACATCTCATCTATTGATTATAACATAATTGTTGCGTAGGAAGTAATGAAAAACGTAATTTATGTAAACAAGGGTGTAGCCACATTTTGAGCGAGTCTGAACATTGAACTGTAAATGTGTGGCTCATTTTTTGAAGTAATACTTCTTTAACGGAGTTAAAATTTTAGCAACGGAAGATACGCACGTAAAATCATAAAGTGTAACAGAAGTACTACAATATTCGCAATTTATTATCACTAAGATCTTTAAGTAATTACTTTGTTTGTAAATTTTAACAAATTACAAAAACAGATTGAGTAAATTTCTTATACATCTATGTAGTTCACTTCAACCTTTTTGATTTTGATTCTTGTTTTGATTTTTCGATTAATAATAACACTATCTTCTTTACAGCTCATCTTAATTCCACTGCTAAACATAGGCCTTACCAGACCTTGCCACATAGAATGTGTATTTGCCATAGTTGCCACGCTTGACAGGCGGGTTTATTAGAGGTTTTTGACTATTTCTTTCTTTTCTTTCGTTTTTATTACTTACTGTAAATTACACAATACGTGAGCAACCCGTGTTCGATTCCCACCGGTACCAATGAAAGCTAATTGCAATTTTAAGTGCAGGGTTGCCACGTGCTCGGCGGTGAAGGAAAACATGTTGAAGGAAACCTGCATGTCTGAAAAATAAGAAATTAAATTTCGAAGAGATCTGAAGTTCGCCAACATGCATTGGGGCAGTGCGGCGGACATTTCCTTGCCCTAAAACCCTCTCAGAAATGACAGGAAGCCTGTGGCCAACAGTGGAACGTATATAGGCTGTATATTTTATCAGGAAGATGCTGCTGATCTCCTACTTCAGTTTCCCTCTTTCGCCTCCTACTTTAACCACGGGATAACATGGGGTAATAGATTCTTTAACGCTGCCACTAACTGGCAAATGTGTATACGATGTAAAGATGTTAAAAATCAATTATCTAATATCCGCATTGTAAAATAAAATGATGTGTCTTACCTAGTTTTAAACGCACCTCTCGCTTCTCACTTAGCAGTAAGCCACCGAGGATTCTATTTCGCTTGAGGATGCTTTTTTTATAGGATAGGGTGACAAACGAGCACACAGTCCACCTGATGGTAAGTGGTTGCTGTGGCCCATAGACATCTACATCTATCCTCGTTTGCGAATCAAAATGCAGATGCTTAGTCACCCGTGAGGACTAAGATGGAATGCCTCACTTCCAGTAAAAAGGGTCTCCGGTTCTCTACACTCACCATACGAAACACAGTAGAGTTATGCTGCTATTTTACGCTGGTATACTGTGAGAGCGTGGTCCTTCTCCGGTCGAGCCGACCCATTCGTGCTACAACTATACTACTAATATAGCTGCAGCATGGCTCTACCACGTTGATGATGCTGGATATAATTGACGGTGGTGTGACTTTCCTAGTTGGGAGCAGTGATGCTGGGATTAGTAGAGACAGGGATAATGCACACAAATGAGGGAGGGTGGGAGGTGCTCTTCAAATTAAGTACGACACATCATTTTAACGCGGATCTTGTCTAATAAATTTTTAACTTAATCTTTAATATGTATTTGTATGTATTTTCGTAAAGTAACACCTGATTCTATTAATTTTAAACGATGTGTAATAATAAATGAAGGAATATAGAACGAAAGAAAATAATGTAGTGAAATTCATTCAGATTTCTTATAACTGTTTTCTTCGTCACCAAGATAATTACAGTTCACAGGTGTAAAATGAATTAAATGAACTCGCGATATTATGATGATGTTAACCTTGGCAATTTAGTCATAGTTAGAGATAAACGTACATCTATATAGATGTATAAAATATAATATTCATAATTCTCTTCTTACTTATCCAATTAAACACTTATATAAGTAATACAGGGTGAGAGGAGAACAGTTTACCTATTTATAAGACCACGACGTCAAGTCACTCTAGGCTGATGATTTGTTATCACCGATCTGGTCGTTTTACATCTAGAAGGTGTTAATATAGGTACCTATACAAATCCTATGACTGAGAAGTTTATGTCGCTATATATCATTTCTTAAGCCATCGATGGTGTGATAATCTTACAAAGCCACATAGCAAATTTTTATATACTTTATTGAATAACTACTTATATATTAAAATTAATATATAAAAACTAACCATCTAACAAATAACAACAATTTTATTATTTTTTCAAATCAACGTCAACTAATGTTTCGCTTACACTCTGAACATAGAATTTTAAAATAATAAATAAATAATAAACCAATTTAAATGTACCTTACTCGTCAACTTCCTTCTAATTTTAAACAAATACCGACGGATTTATGCCTAACATCCAGTATCCACTTAAATTTCGTTACGAATATATCAAAACCAATATCTACTACTTGATACTCAAAAAATACTCAGCCAAAATAAATACGTGCTTAAGAGAATTTTCTAATTTAAATTCTTGAAGCACTTATTTTATGTAGGTACATATATGCAGGACGAAACGCTTCCAGTGGAACCACACCTATTCAATAATTGTGACTTAAAGCATTCAATTTAATCGTACCGCTGCTTTTTTCTATTTTTAGAGTCGTTATAGCAAACGAAATATTTGTCTCTCATTTAAATAATCGAAGAGTATATTTTTAACTTCGATTCGAGACAGAACACGCGTCCGTCCGCCTCATTGCAACAAAGCATGTATTGATTGGACGAACCCGAAACGGTAGGTACCACGAAACTCGGAGTTCTATTTTGGACTCCACATACCGATTGAATAGCAAATATTAAGACCTCCTTCAACCGATTTAATTTCTTATTATTAAAAAAAATCTTTCCTATCGTTGAGATGCTAGTTTGTAATAAAAATTAGTTAATTTATTTGTAATTTATAAAGATTTTTTATATTTTAATATAATTATTTCTCTTCAGTTACCATAACAGCAACATTGATCGAAGTTGATACAAAACTGACAATGCTCAATGGGATGTTTTTATCCTTCTTCTTGTTCTTCCTTTGGAAATGGTTTTACTTGCCTAAGCGTAGTCGATATATATATATATATATATATATATACGTTAACAAATATCGTAATTAAACCGTTTTTGCTAAATTTTACCTTACAAAAACAATCCCCAATTTTTGAGGAAACACTGAGAAATGGTATTATATTATAAAAGTTTAAATTATCAGTAATTATTATAAATTTTAAATTAATTATATACTCAAAAATCTAAATTAAATATTTAAAATTAAAAGCTTTCACAATATTTTTTTTAAATAAATACTAGGTTCATTACCGTTACAGCCTATTAAAGTCTACTGCTGAACATAGGCCTCCCCATAGATTTTCGCATAGGAGGAATATTTGCCATAGTTCCTACGCTTGGCAAGCGGGTTGGCAACCGCAGTTTATTTATTTTTGTCGTTATTAGGAATACGCTGCCGCCCATCTCCTGATTTGTTTCCTACTATCGCTTCTTACGACACCCACGGGATAATATGGGATAGTGTATATTCTTACACCGCCACTATACGGTTAAAATCTCATCACTGTCTTATATTTTTAAACATTCCAAAAATAAACAGTACATCTGGAATGTAACATGTAGGTAACATCCAGCCAAGTTCAAATTGCTAATTTAAATAAAATCCCACTTCGCATAAGCAACTGTGTAATATACATTCATATTGTTGTTGTTTATTCCCACCCGACGCTTGGGGATTTAGTTCCTTGAAATAGAATGTTTGGAAATTTTAATATTATTCAATATTTTATCTTATTTGTGCGTCTTCTCAGTGAAACAACAATATCTGTCCCGCGACGTATCTAAATAATGTTCTCATCGAGACATTGTAAGCATCACAATTTTACGCACCGCTGGAACCGGGTATTGGTGAATTTACATTTTACTTTTTTTAAATTCACTTTTAAAATTGAAACATTTCAGAAGACGTTTTTAACGACTTAACCATTGACTTGAAATTATTTGCTATTTTAAAATTCAGCCGATTGGTTGGTAAGAAGTATTAACTAAAGGTACAGCCTATGGAAGAAAGGTTTTCGAATGGCAGCCGAAGTGTGGATCGCCCCCTCACCCCCCACTAGATGGAGTGATGAACTGGCAAGACATGTAGGAAGTCGATGGATGTAGGTGACTCTGGACCGTGATTTGTGGCATTCCCTGGGGGACGCTTCCTATGTTCTTATGCCTTGTGAGGGCCAGTAATGATGATGATGTCAGCCTATGACGTCCCATTGCTGAACACAGGTCTCAGAGAGCAATTACTGTGCCGTATTGACATTCACATGCTGGCGAAATAGGTACTTTCTCTCACAGAAATTTCTCAACAAAAACCAATTTTGATGCTCGGCATAATCCTAAGGGACACCATGGTTGTCGTAAGAGGTGACAGAGGGAAATTGAAACAGGTGATATGGGCAGCAGCATCATAATAAAAACTCAAAATAAAGAAACGGCGTTTACCAGCCCGCCTACCCTGCTTGGGAACTATATGGAACTCCCCCCCCCCCCCTTATGTTCGTAGTGGGAAACATAACGCAATAGCTTTTTTAGTTTCACAGCGGGGATTGAACTTGGGATCTTTGCGTACTTTAGCGCTTAGTCTACTAGAGGCGCGCGACAATGACGCGGATGAAATGGTTTGGTATTTCTTAAATATTTTTATTTTATTTTATTTTTATTTATTCTTTATTGCATTCCTTAAAGCAAAAAGTACAAAGGGCAGACTTAATGAATTGAGACATCCTCTACCAGTTAACCCATGTCAACCCAGTGGTGAGAATTTAACGGAGGTGCAGCAATATAAAATAAAAACAAAATAAAATGGCAATTACCTACGTAATACATATTATATACACATTATTATTTATATTTAGAGAAGTAATAATATACATTATTATTATTTCTTCTCGTAAGAAGGAAAAGGGAAATGAAAGTAGTATGGCTTCCGATAGATAACCATCCCGTTGACGTCAGACTTAAAATACCTAGAGCGGTGATGGGCAGTGGCTTCTAATGTGCGAGACGTCTGGAACTGCTATGGAAAATCCACTTATCAAGCGCCAAGCTTAAGGTAAATCCTTTCTAAGAACGAGAGAGGTCCATGTCCAGAATTTTTTTTTTTAAATGCTGATAGAGAACAAGATAATTTGTTAGCTCGTGTTAGGGAAGAAATATACCTACCACATACCGTTCGAAAAACAACGTAAATACTAGTAAAATTGGATATCTAATATATAAAAATTAATTTTTGTTTATTCGTATTTTATGCGCTGCCATACCGTTCATCATATTGCGGTAAAACTTTGTTAACTTATTGTTTGCACATGCGCGAATGTTATAGACATTACATAGTAGGTACAATTAACTTACAGTAGGTGGCGTGCTTATCGTACCTATTGAAAATTTTTTTTTGAAAGTTATAGGTATATCATTCAACTTCAATGAATGTATATCACCCCTAATTAAAGAATATAACTCTTCCAAATTCAAAATGATATTTCCGCAATTATTTTTCTGCGGCTGCAACGCGCCGGGTACCAGCTAGAATATACTATATTAAAAAGGATCTAATATAGATAGGTATATTTTCTTATCTCGAAGAATTACTGGAGTAGGTTCAGAACCAATATTATGGCGGAAGCGGAATAGCTACCGGCAGACTGTTCGCCATAACAATAATGCGGAAACGAAGCTGGGCGAGCTGCCAGAGTCTTATCGATCCAGCAGACTGACAGAACCAGAAAAACTAGATCCCCGAAATCATCTATCCACTCCCCCACTCACCTACTGTTTAGATAAAGAGAGGGGTACGACATGTCAACGATATTTGGTCCCGCAGATATACAAGTAGGTCAGAGGGAAAATTTTCAAACACTACTCCCAGCGAATGTGGAGTTTTTCTTTAAATAAACCGGAAAATTATTTCCGGGTCAATGCAAATAAGGTTATTTATCTTGTGAAATACGACAAAGGCTGTACAAAAAACTTACATACACAAATATTTGAAAAAATACGTTACTTCTTTTTAAATCTAAAATTAAATCTAATATTGAACTATAAAAAAAAAGTAAGAAAAATCAGAGAACGAGCACAAACGGAAAGATCTTTATTGAATCATAAATAACAATTAAGCAAAATGTGGTCTAATGATTCAGTAACATCACCATTATATAATATTTATTAAAACAGGTGTATATCAACACACATATTATTAGATCCTTGTAATAATATAAGGATCTAATAATATAAAACACACAATTTTTAATATCTAATAATCTGTAAATTTTCCTCTTAAACAAACAATTTGAAGAGGTAGAATTCACGTAATAAATCAACAAAGTCCTCAAGCCTCAAGTGTCGAGATTTATTAGTATTTTTCAAAGTATTTCTTCATTAAAGCGTCAAGTTTCCGAGATAAGTCTAAGCTGTACACAAAGCGTATCATTTTATGCCGTCCATCGAATGAGGACCGCTGTAACGCCTTTACATTTTGCTTCTCAAGCAACATTTTCGTCCTTTTGAGGGGGGCAGGAGGTATCAGAAAATGTTGGTAGAAGCTTTAAGACATTGTGAGAGGGACGCGGACGCCGTGAGTCGGACGATTAAACGCTCTTTAGATAAAATATGTAGAGGTCATATCGACGTTGGGCCTAACTCTACAAGAATTGAAGGCACTTGAACGATTTTGGACGTGGGTAAACGTGTTTTTGTTCAAGTTTGTTTTAAGTTAAGTAAGAATGTTTATGTTTAGAGCCTTGTGTAGCTAAATTTGTTGGCTGACTGAAGAGGACTGAATGCGCAAACGAAAATAAATAATCCACACGATGACTTAGTAATAATAAGAATAAAGGTTATTTCTACCTGTAAACATGCGTGTACAAAACGTACTTGTATGGTGTTGGCAGAAATAATATTAGAGTTTCGACAGGTTTTTGCCTTTTACGGCGTATATATATAGAAAGTTAAAAGGAACTCTTTATACCTACGATAATTAATTATTTTTTTGTTGTGGAATTTGAATCTAATTTTTATATTGGCAACATTTACAATATTAAAATATACAATATTACAAACCATAATAAAAAAAAAACTAAAACTAGAAACGATAGATAATTAATAATAAGATAGATATACCTAATAGAATATTTTTATTAAATAAATAGATATAATAAGATAGATTCATCAGAAATTTATATAAAAAAGAAATTATTTGATAAAATATTTAGAAAAATAATCCTAAAGTAATTAATACTTATGTCTATGAATTCAAGTATTATATAGATAATGGAAAAAAAAATCACATAACTTTTTGCGTTTTCAGCTGTCTGATATTTTTGTCCTAAACACAAGTTTCGTGTTACTGACATATTACAAGCTTTACAACGATTCAGAAAAACTTCCCGCTGGTTAGACAATTGTTTTCATTAATGTAAGAATTTCGCTTACAAACTGCCGACAGCACGTTTTTTACGTTATACTTGGGCACGTCTTACACGCATAAATTGGGTTTTATTCAAATAAAAATTTGATTGTGTAAAAGTTTTTCTTAACTCACTTTAGTTACCTTGTCTTTTCTTTTATTTAGTTAAAAAAAATTTCAGTCTCCCAGAATAATCGTTACTGCAATTTGTGGTGCAATTTTTACGAAGAATTTAATATAATAAAGCAAAGTAGGTACTACAAGAAAAGAATATATATATATATATATATATATATATATATATATATATATATATATATATATATATATATATATATATATAACACTCATATGAAAACTGACAAGTTTTTTTAAGACGAGCATTTAAAATAAAAACATTATTGGAACAAACTTATTTCTCCGGAAATGATAAACCAAATAACATGAATATATTATAGGTATACTAGCTCGCCAGGCAGACGTTGTTCTACCCATACCGACGACCCTCTGTCCTATTAAAAAAATCCTTAAATTCGCAATAAAAAATTTTGAGGGTCATTTATCCGGATAAAAACTATCCTATCTTTCAAATTGGACTAAAATGCATACAGTGTGCCAAATTTCATTGAAATCAGTTCAGTAGTTTAGGAGTCCATCGTGGACAAACAACGTGACACGTAATTTTTATATATAAAGATTATGACTAAATATTTTATATAAAAAGTAAGTCTACGTAATAGTAAAATTTAAAAACTTTAAAATGAAAATGTGTCCTTGATTTTAAAGAAATGCTTTTAAGTTACAAAGAAAGTAAAAACAAAAAGAAAGAAATTTCCTCGTTAAATAAAATTCACTTGACACAATTTTTTACTGTAATATAAGTAGCACATACCTACTACCTTATTGCACACATAAAATTAAATCCTACCTACTACCACATTTTAAGAAGTAAATTAAATCAATTCAATAATCAGAAACTCATATTCATACTTTCAATCTACTCAAAAAAGACTAGTAAACGAATATTAGATTTTTTGATTTCATTCATTTTGTAAATGTTAACAATACTTAATTTTCGGTAGTGTTCATAAATAAATTTTATTTATTCAGTGCGTTTAAATTAGGTTTTCGTAATGCGTAATTAGAGATTTTAGATGAAAACTACGTAGGCATTCGTACAGTTTCAGTACCCGACGGCACGCGATATCGCGTGTGTGTGGGATACCGCCCCATTCGCTCTACCTTCGTTTTCTATCCTAGAAACAGAACTACATGTAACATGGTTACAGATGTACGTGCAATACCAATATAGACTACGATATCTACGAATGTAAAAGTTAGAAATTAACTTTAGGTACAATAACGTTTTAGTACCTACTTTCGTCTAATTTATACTTGGGTTAACAAGTTTCAGTAGGTAGCTAGATATATACCCATTTTAAGATAAGATTTTTTTTTATAAAATAAGGGTGACAAACGAGCACACAGTCCACCTGATGGTAAGTGGTTGCTGTGGCCCATAGACATCTACATCTATCCTCAATAAAGACTCAAGATGCAGATGCGTTGTCACCCGTGAGGACTAAGATGGACTGCCTCTTTTTCAGTAAAATGGGTCTCCGGTCCTCTACACTCACCATACGAAACACAGCAGCATTAAGCTGCTATTTTACGCTGATTTTAATTAGTGCTGAATATTAACTTAGTTATAGATAATTTAAGTTTTGAATAATGAATGAATGAATGAATGAAAATACTTTATTGTACACCACAAACTAATAAACAAATTACATAACAATAGACAGGTTAAATGTACAATTTTAATTTACAAATAATCTTATATAACCAAATGTATCTAGGTTATATTGCGTGAAAGATAGTAAGTTAATGACAGATATGAAAATAATAATTATCAATTGACTGTGTAAACTCCAAGGTATAAATTAATGTGATATAGGCAATGTATTGTGTTACTCCAATCTTTATGTGTGACTGAAGTAATTTAAAATGCTATGAGTACCTACTCTACACTCCAGTTTTATACCTAATCATTTTATTTATTGTATTAATATAGCTCCTATTTTTTAAAATATATGTATAGGTATGTAGGTCTTTGTGAAAAATATATCTTAGGTATACAATATATTTAATAGGATTGAAACTAACATTATATTGATAAAGGCATTCTAATATACAAATATCAAATACAAAATTTGAATTATTTAGACGGTCATATTTTAATCTTCCTCTAATGACATAATATCAATAATTAAAAACTTTTAATGCTAACTGTCCAATGACCTTCCATAATTGTTTTGACATAAATTTACAGTTTATTCAACCTTTATACCAACCAATTGTATCTAAATCACACTTAATCAATATTCAGAATCGGTCTCGCCACTTAACTATTCGTATGCTGTAATGCATGCCTGAATTAAATTAAGATTGGGCTAGGATATCAACCACTAATTTTAATAGGTATGGATACCTACCGCGGCTTCCAAGTTTTTTAATCGTAACTATCATGTGCTAAAGTCGTATTATAATTTTTCAATATTATATTTATAAGCCTACAAAATTGCGAATATTATAATGTTCATATTGATATTATTTTTCATTAATAGTCCTTCAATCCTAATTCATTATTAAATTGCAATACCCACGGAGGTATTTTAACCAGACAAGATGATAATGTCTATGTCAGATATAAGAGTATGTTGAACTATTAATAAAAATGAAATATTTTATTGATCGGTGTTAAGACATGGTGTACGGAAGACCCGGAACCACCTCGAAACTACATTTATTAAAAACATTAAAATTGGTACATATTTGACGAAGTTATCGCGTAACACATACAAAAATAAAAATTACAGTGTAATTGAGAAGCTTATCCTTTTTGTAGTCATCTAAAAAGTGTTGCCATGTATGTGCTGTGTGTTTACATTTCTCGTAAATACTTATAAACTGAAAATAAGAACGTATTTTGAGTCATCTACATTCGTAGGTTGCATCTCTTACCAGGTTGTCACTCCATTTAATGGGGGGGCCGTCCCACACTTTGCTTACTGGTGCCGAAGCTGCCTCTCGAGAATGCCTGTCTTCCAATTGATTTAAATTGGAAAAGAATTGACCACTTTAGCGTTACTCAGGTTCTACTGCGGATGTTCTCGTTACGAAGTCTATCATACAGATAAACTTTACGCTCATCAAGTTACGGAAAGAGCATAGCCCTTTCCGTAACTTGATGAGCGACGTTAAGCTCTCTTCTATGGTCATTCATAATTCTATATATTTGTCTGTGTGTTTACTGTTTGACAATATTTATTTTAAAAAACCACTTGCAATAATTGCTTACTTCGCTCTTATGACGAATTACGTACCTACATCATAGCGACTATATTATCAAATTCAGTCGATGCGCACCTAATCCGGATGTGGAAAATAATTGTTTTCTACGGACATTTTTAATTTATTCACGATAATATCGCCCTATGTGATTTGAATGTAACGTACGAGTATCTATATTCACTTGCGTAAATGTTTCGAAAAGAGCTTGACGAATTCTTGCTACGACATACCTTGAAGGACTTCGATGACCATTGTTCGTATTAAATTTAAACATTAATTTACGTTATATTTGTTTACGTGGTAGAGCCATACTGCAGCTACCAGTAGGTATATAGTTGTAGCACGAATGAGTTGGCTCGACCGGGAAAGGGGCACGCTCTCACAGAATGCCAGCATAAAATAACAGCTTAATGCTGCTGTGTTTCGTATGTTGAGTCTAGACAACCGGAGTTCCTTTTTACTGGAAACGAGGCATTCCAACTTAATCCTCACGGGTGACTACGCATCTGTATTTTGATTCTTAATCGAGGATTAAAGTAGATGTCTATGGGCTACAGCATCCACTTACCATCGGGTGGATTGTGTGCTCGTTTGTCACTCTTATCCTGTAAAAAAATTATATTTTTTTTCTAAAGGAGTGTAATGTAGAATACGAAAACTTTTCCCCAACTAATATCACTCTCCTATTATACTCATAGAATGACGAATGAGGATCTAGCAATCAACCAATGACGGATAATGGGGAACAGCATTCCCAAAGCGAAGATGTCAGCTGTGCAATTACTAACCCACCTTTTCAGCGTAAATATTGGCAAATCTTACAAATAATGCTTGCTAGCTGGCAAATTCTCGGGACATGCCCAGCAGTCGGCTAGAAAAGATTATTGACAGGCTGGACCAAACATTGTAGGTATCCTTTTTTAAAAAAAAAAAACGTTACTCCCCCACTAGGATTTTATTCTGTATCGTGGAAGCGCTTTACAAATATACATTGTAAAACGGTAAACATCCAGACCAGGAATAATTATTTGCAGGCTATACAAATACCTACTGCCCTCTGCGCCGCAACTCAAAGCTAAGCTACTGCGCCACGGAGCCGTTTATGAAACCTTATATCAAGTTCACATAGTAATTTTCTTCTAAATAGTAGTTTATTTCAATAATACTGTAACTTACCATGTTCGTGACATGCAATAACTTAAAGCTGTACGTTGTATGTAAATTGTTTAGTATGTATATAACATGTTTGGAGTTTCGCGTATATGTCACCTTTATACGCGATTTATTAAATAATAAATATATTATCATCTACACTTAAATTTTATCACAAACTTTCAATTACAGGTCGAATATGACCACACTCGTTAAGTTAAAAATCCAAACTAAACAGAATTTTGCATCAGTGTCTTGAATACCTTCATAAAACATTAGTAAAACCCAATGTGACATAACCATTGTTAATTTATATTACCCTATAAACGACTTGTCCCCATGGCATTGTACCTTAACCCTTTCAGAGTCGAAGGCGCAGTTTTTACGCGAGCTTTTTGCTCTAGTTTTTTTGCGAGACCGCAGTTACAAAATACTGTAACGGTCAACGAATTGCGACGCCGTAGTACCAAAGACACTTTGTAAATTGTTAACGGTTCGCATTGAATATTTTTACTTATTACTCTCTCGAGTTAAAACACAACGGTATTCTTTTTCTGGCACGCACTCAATAGTATTATATCGACATGCCATAATTCAAATAATGATACCTATCTAATGTTGTGTCCTATTTTGTTAGTAAAATTCCATAATTATTTTATATCTTAATATAGGTAATCTTAATATTTTGTCTTGCATCGTCGATAAATTAAATTTTAATAAATTGTTAGTTTTTGACCACGTCTTATTATACCTAAATGTATGTAAATTTCGCATTTTGACACGTAATTTAAATTATTTATGAAAAAAAAAACTAAAAATAATCTTAAGATTTGATTTTTAATGATTTATAATTTAAAACAAACATTTATTGCCATTACAAGATCATTGGAAGGATTCGCATAAATAATGAAAATGTAACTAAGTCCTCATTATTGTTCCATCCCACACCATCATGGTAGACGCAGAATTCCAATATAGGTAGGTATACGTCAATGCACATAGGTAGTACAAATTATAGGTAGGTATTGGAAGCGGGGATGGAACTTTCAATGTGTGCGTTACATCAAACATCAAAGTGCGTCCATTCAATACGAGATGGCGCTGTTATTCATATTACCATAAATATTTCAAGCATAATAACAACTTTTGAAGGTTTAAACTAGTTCAAAACAAAGTTAACAATATTTAAAAAAAAATTTAAAACAATAAAATTAGCAATTAGGATTTTAAAACTAGCAAGTAATTGAAATTTCGAAACAGCGCTACGTGGGGTTTAACGGGAAACTCCGGAACTAACAGACGTTTCTCTTTAACTGCAAGGGCATAAGTTGATTTTGCCAAGAGTACTATTTTATACCGTATTGCATTAAGATAAAACTGATATTAGCACAAATATTTTATTGTTTACAGCGTATGTATTCCTTTCCACAAATCTTGTATCCATTGTTATATTTTGTTTACATTGGCCCTCAAGAAGAAAGTAAAACTGGAAAAATATAATTCATCATCACTTTTATTTTACAATGAATTACTTTTTAAAACAGTACCTACCATAGTTACCATAACATAACATAAACACTCACGCCTGTCACCCAGAGGGGTAGGCAGAGATTATGGACTTCCATTTGGCACGATCCTGACACACCTCTCTCGCTTCCTCCACATCCATATACCTACGCATACACGCTCGTCGGTTAAAGGTACTCTTGATTTGGCCCATTTTTAATGTATCGCCAATTTGGTCGATAAACTTTCGCCTAGGGCGACCCTTCCCGACTATGCCGTTCACCTCTGCAACATAAATTTGCTTTGTCACTCTTTCCTCATTCATTCTTTCTACATGGCCAAACCACCGAAGCATTCCTTTCTTAATCCTGGTCACAACATCATCTTGCAAACCACACTCTTCTCTTATTAAACAATTTCTCACTCTGTCATTCAGCTTCATCCCTAACATACTCCTTAATGACCGCATTTCTACAGCATTTATTCTACTCTCATGCTTCTTCTGCCACACCCAACTTTCACTACCATACATTAAAGTAGGTACTAACACAGCATTGTGAATTGCCATACGTGCCTTTTTGGACACATTCTGACTTTTCACAATAGAGTGTAGAGCCCCATTCACTCTATTTCCTGCATTCACTCGTCGTTCTATATCCTTATCATATCTACCATCCCTGCTAAACACACATCCCAAATATACAAACTCATCTACTTGCTCTACCAACTCCCCTTCTATTCTTATTTCACATATCGTTTTACTTTCTTCTCTTTCAAAAACCATAACTTTCGTCTTACTTGCGTTCACTTTCATTCCCTTTTCTTTTAATGTCCTGTTCATTAATGTAACCATCATTTGCAACTCGGCTGCCGACGACGCAAGTATGACTTGATCATCGGCGTACAAAAGGCATTTGACGGTTAACTCACCCATTCTTAACCCGCATTCTTCTACTTTCAAATTTTCCAAACAACTGTCCATAAACAGGTTGAACAACCACGGGGAAGCCACACAGCCCTGTCTGACACCTTTATGGATGTCAAACCAGTCCGAGTAGGCCCCGTTGATCCTGACACAAGCACTAGAGTCCCTATATAGAGACTTCAATGCCTGTATCAGACCAGCGCTCAACCCAAATGAGTTCAGTGTTTGCCATAACACATCCCTGTCCACTCTGTCATAAGCCTTCTCCAAGTCCATGAACGCACAAAAAACTTTTTGGTTTTTGGCCAAAAACTTCTCGGCGATCATGCGCATGGAAAAGACCTGATCCGTACATCCCATTCCCTTTCTAAATCCCGCTTGCACATCCCAAATTTTTCCGTCAGTTTCTTTCATAACTCTTTCAATTAGTACCTTAGCATACAGTTTTCCCACAATGCTAAGAAGGCTGATACCACGGTAGTTTTTACAGTCCTGCTGTGATCCTTTTCCCTTATATATTGGGACTATCACGGCTTTGCACCAGTCTCCCGGTACCCGCTTAAGTTCCCAACATAAATTAAACAAGGTGTACAGCAGGTCTGCCACCACTCCTTCTCCAGCCCTTAGCATTTCGAGAGATACTCTATCATAACCAGCTGCCTTACCTACTTTCATACTTTTCATTGCTTTCATTATTTCATCTATACTTATATCTCTATCTATTTCCTCTTCTTTCGGAATTTCTATTTCATTTAATTCAAACGTCTCATCACTCATAAACACGCTTTCAAAGTATTCCTTCCATCTCCTTAAACTCAAAACTTCGTCATTCAGAATACAGCCATTCTGGTCTCGTATAGCATTCATTCTAGGCTGTTGTGAATGTCCCCTGGTAGTTCTTACGAGTTTCCAGAACATTTTAATGTTTTCCTGGAAGTTATCCGATATTCTTCTATCATTCTTATCCGTTCTTTCTTGCTTTTTCCTTTCAACTATTTCTTTTACTCTCTTATTTAGGTGTCTAAAAACCGCCTTTTTCCTTTCAATATCATCATTCATACTGCTAGAATTACTAGCCTTGGTTGCTAGTAAATCTAGCCATGCTTTCTTCTTTGCTTCAACTTCCATCCGTACCTCATCATCCCACCATAACGTGTTATTTTTCCTTTCATTTGTTCTCTTGCTTACACCACATACTTCGGTAGCTGCATCCACTAAACCTTTCTTGACATTATACCACACAGTCTCCAAGTCTAAATCATTCATACACAATTCAGCCATACCACTTATATTTTCTCTCAATCTACATTTGAACTTCTCTTTCACACCTTCATCTTGTAGCCTCTCTGTTTTTATACGCTGTAACGCTGTGGTAGACACAGATGTCCGATGCCTCCAACGTCTGAAAAGACCATTAATTCGGCATAAGACCAAGTAATGATCCGTCCCTACGTTAGAGCCCCGGTAAACCCTTGTATCTACCACCGCGCTCCTCATTCTTTCATCAACAATTATGAAATCTATCATACTTCTATCATCACCTCTTTCCCATGTATACGTGTGAATCTTCTTATGACGAAACAAAGTGTTCGTCACAACAAGACTCTTTTCCACGCATACGGCGAGAAGGCTTTCACCATTCTCATTTATACTTTCATCACCAAACGTTCCCAATATCCTTTCATAACCAAGCCTCCTCACCCCAACCCTTCCATTAAAATCGCCTAATATCACAATATTTTCATTAACCTTGCATTTCATTAGCACCATCCTTACCAACTCCCAAAACTGCTCTCGGATATAAGTGGGCTTAGACATGTCTGGGGCGTAGACCCCTAAAACAAACAACTTCTTTAAGCCCACTTTCATTCGTATCCATAGCAGTCTCGGGCTTACACATTCATACTCTTTTACACAATGACCCATTCTTTCTGAAAGGATGATACCGACTCCCTGGCATGCCCGCTCGGTCTCGTCTACACCAGACCAGTACGCGGTATACATGCCATGTGTAGTGGCATCCTTTCCCTTCCGTTTCGTCTCATTCACACATAACACGTCTATTCCTCTATCATACATCATATCACATACTTCATCCATCTTATCATTCATTCCTCCACATACGTTCAATGTAGCCAGACGGGCTTCCGCAATCCACTTTTCGCCCCTCCGGGGGACAGAACGTGACGGGTGGCGAACCTCGTCGCCGGTTTTCCTCCCGGAGATTCTTCGCACCCCTGCCCCATTAAAGGGGCGCCGGGAACTCGGGGCCATTTCTTTAATATTTTGCCTCATGGTGCGAAAGTAAGTTGTGGTATTTTTTTTTTACGCCGCTACCACACGGCGAGGAGCCGAGTCAGTTCTTTCGGCTTTGTCGCTCGTTTAGCACCACCCGGGGGACACGTGTAGGGTGGGCCTAGGATTAGGTGGTCGAAGCCTACGGACGCGAGCGACTCATCCCCCCCATACATAGTTAGTTTCCCATAGTACAAATTAAAACATCAAAAGTAAAGATATTAAAAGATATTTATAAGTTTCAAGTTAAAAAATAAGTAGTAATTCTTTTTGGACCAATAGGTGCTAGCTTAATAAGATATCTGACAGAACCAAGCTCCAGTACGAGTTAGACTTAGCTTTCACAAAATACCAGCGTTATATAGCGGCTTACCCAACTGTGTTTCCTATGATGAGTGTAGATAACCGCAGGCCCTTTTACTGAAAATTAAGCAGCTTAGGTCTCGCATGTGCATTTTAAAATAATTTAAGTTGATTCATAATCAAAACAAGATGTTAATGATGGGCCACAGCATCCACTTACCATAAGGTAGGCAAAAAAATTAGTCTGTAGGGTCGTAATACATTAGTGTTTTCATTCTTAATGCAATCATGGGAGGGATTGTAGGAATGAGAGGGAGATGTTCTTTAACTATAAGTAAAACAAATAATTTTAGTTGTAGATATGCTAAAGATGTTAAACATAAAATATATGTATTAAAAATTTGTGTCTTTCCCAACATAGTGTTGGGGGTAGTGGTGATGGGATTAAATGCCGGGGATAGTGCATGCAATTGAGGGAGTGCGGGAGTTGTTCTTCGAACTAGGTAAGATACATCATTTTATTTTTATTACGCGCATCTTAAGCAATAAATTTTTAACATCTTTAATATTAATGCATTTCCGCTAAGTAACGCCTGATTCTATTAATTACTCTATTTGTATGCCTTGTTATTCAACTTTTCCGTCTTTTTTATTATGAGAATTTGCCAACATTGCATTGTAGTAGGAGACGTATTTTGTTTAATAAGATAAGGGTGACAAACGAGCACACAGTCCACCTGATCGTAAGTGGTTGCTGCGGCCCATTGACATCTACATCTATCCTCTATTACAAATCAAAATGCATATGCGTTGTCATCCGTGAGGACTAAGATGTAATGCCTCATTTCCAATAAAAAGGGTCTTCGGTTCTCTACACTCACCATAAGAAACACAGCAGCGTTAAGCTGCTATTTTACGGTGGTATTCTGTGAGAGCGTGGTCCTTCCCCGGTCGAGCTGACCAATTCGTGCTACAACTATACTACTAATATAGCCGCAGCATGATTCTACCACATATATTGCCCTATTGACGATACTCTCGGCCGATACAGACTGTGGAATTTTAAATTTGGCGTAAAATAACTATGGTACCACGATTCTAAATTTACACAACCACAAAGGCTAGGCGTTCTGCCCAAGGTGGAGATGTATTTTATTTTATAGGTGGTAGAGCCACGATGCAGCTGTATAGTAGCTATAGAAAAAGTTGGCTCGACCGGGGAGGATCACGCTCTCATAGAATAAAAGCGTAAAGTAGCCATTTTAATGGCACTATATTTGGTATAGTGAATGTAAAGAACGGCAGATTCATTTCACTTGAAAAGAGGCATTCTATCTTAGTCCTCGGAGGAGACAACGCTTTCTACATTTTGATTGTTAATCGAGTATAGATGTAAGTGTCAATAGACCGCTGTGACAGAATAAGTAATAGCCATTGCATATATTTACCATCAGGTGGACTGTGTGTTCGACTGCCAGTCAGTCTAAACGTTCTACGTTCATCTCGGAAAAGGGCTTAAGTAGATGAGCTTGTAAAATGAGTTCTTTGTTTATGTTTTATTGTAACTATTTTCTTGATAATTCTAATCAGTGAATAATACAACAACTATGTCTTATAAGAAATTATTGTCCTTGACGGATTGAACTTCATACATATCTGGGTTAAATATACACGTTATTAAAAAATGTCTGTAATTATGGTTCCAGTTGAATGAAATAATTTCAACAATCCAACTATGTTTCGGCCTTTCGGTATAGTAAGAGGTGATTATGAGAAATACCAGAAAGACTTTTCTGGTATTTCTGGTTAGGACCACGCTCTCACAGAATACCACCGTCAAATAGCAGTTTAATGCTTCTGTGTTTCGTATGGTGAATGTAGAGAACCGGAGACCCTTTTTAATGGAAAAGAGGCATTCCATCTCTGTCCTCAGGGGTGACAATGTGTCTGCATTTTGATTCTTAATTGAGGATAAATGTAGATTTCTATGGGCCACAGCATTTACTTAACATCAGGTAGACTGTGTGCTCGTTTGTCACCCTTATTCTATAAAAAAAATTATGATTTCCGATGGCGGTATACCATCTAGTTATCATCATTATCATCATCATAACAGCCTCTCACAAGTCCACGACTGAACATACGCTTCTACCAAGAAACGCCACAAGTACGGTCCTGAGCCCAGAGTACTCAATGAACTGCATGAATTCGATATCTAGATGCAGTCATCTAGATATCGAATTCATTCAGTTCTTACCAGGTTATCACTCTATATAGTAGGGAGTTGCTCAACACTGTCCTTACCCGTACGAGGCTGTTACTCGAGAACCTTTCTTCCCCATCAGTTTGTCGGTTCTTCGAGCTATACGCCCGGTACACTGCCTTACCCTAGCTTACTGAACCGTTGCGCTATGTTGGTTGCTCTGGTTTTACTGCGGATATCCTTATTAAGAAGTAGGTATATCGCGCAGATAATCTCTGAGCATAGCCTTGTATGCAGCAGGGTCAAAGGTGCGAGATGTTTGATACTGTGACCGTCAATCCGGAAGCCAAGCCTGACGATTAATGCAAGTGCTTCCTACTATGGGATAGGTTCAGTCCAGCAGTGGACTAATACGTGCTGATGAAGATAAAGAACTCTGAATATAGCGTAAGCACGGGAATTATATGCATTTCCGACCTTCACCTGATATTATCAGGCAAGCAAGCAAAACGAGTTCGTAATTTTTTTGTTTATTTAGTTAATACCTAAGCTTGAGCCAAATCGGGTTTTGATTACCTTATCAGGTCTTCGAATTTTTTTCTGCCGACTTCCAAAAAGGAGCCGGTACTCAATTCGACTGTATGTTTTTTTTTTTTCGTTTTTTTTTTTTTTTTTTTTTTATGTGTGTTACCTCAGAACTTTTTTCTGGGTGAACCGATTTCGATGATTCTTTTTTTATTTGAAAGCTGGTACTTCTCGTGTGGTCCCATATGAATTTGATCAAGGTCAGACTAATAGTTTTTAAGTTATTCTTAAATAACTTATATTGAAGTCGGCTGTACAAAATTTTTAATTTTAAATTATATAGAATAAGGATGACGAATGAGCATACAGTCTACCTAATGGTTAGTGGATGATGTGTGTGAAAATGCCCATAGATATGTACATCTATGCTCGCTTAAGAATCAAAATGCAGATATATAAGACTCAAGATGCGTAGTCCCGTGAGAACTGACATGGAATGCCTCGTTTCCAGTAAGAATGGTTCACACTCGCCAAACGAAAAACAGCAGCATTAAGCTGTTATTTTAAGCTGGTATTCTGTGAGAGCGTTTTCTTTCTCCGTTCGAGCTGACCCGTTTTTGCTACAAGTATAACATAGATGCAACATGGTTCGAGCACGTAAGAAAAAAAAAACATTTATGTATTACATACTAATAAAAAAGAATGCAAATTATGGGATGATATAGTTTATGTATCTTTAAGGTTATTGAATGATAGGTTTATATATTATAGTTAAGTTAAATGTATATAAATACGTAACGTAGGTACGTAATTCTACGTTGATTATTTAAAAACATCTCCTACTGCATAATTTTGAGCAGGAAAGGAGCCGTGGTAGCTCAGATGGTTAACGCTCGCTGTAAGCTTCACAGTACGCGAGCAACTTATGCCCGATAAGCCCCGCCGGCACCAATGAAATTGTTAATTGCAATTTTAAGTGCTGATTTACCACGTGCTCGACGGTGAAGGAAAACATCGTGAGGAAACCTGCATGTCTGAGAAATAAGAAAAAAAAATTTCAAAGACATGTGAAGTTCGCCAACACTCACTGGGGCAGCGCGGCGGACATTTCCTTGCCCTAAAACCCTCTCAGAAATGAGAGGAGTCCTGTGTCCATGCCCAGCAGTTGGACGTAAATAGGCTGCAACTTCACAACTTTACTTTACTTTTCTTCACTGTGTTAAGTTAATGTAATAAAATGTGGCCCAAAATATGGTGATTGAAAAGACTTTTCAATCTCCATATTTACAGGAATTACAGGTATTTAAATCAAACTTATACATACAAATCTATTTTAGAGACTTTTATAAATGACTAGGTGTACCCGAAAAGTTGCTGCCGCAGAAGAAATATTTATGGAAATATTGTTTTAAATTTGAAAGAGTTATGTTGTTTAATTAGGATTACTGCATAATTTGTAAAAATTTCTAATGTTACATTTTCCCGTGTAGTGGCGGGTTAGAATACCCACTACCCCCTATCTTCCCGTGGGTGTGATAAGAAGCGACAGAGGGAAACTGAGGCAGAAGATGGGCAGCAGCATCTTTGTGATAACAGCAAAGTCGAGAATCATTACGAATCGTCTCGCATGCAGACTCGACCGCTTCCAGCCTCTCGAACAAGCCGGTTTCCGAAAAGGCTTTAGCACAATAGACCACAAACATACCCTTCAGCAAATTGTACAGAAGACCGAGGAGTACAATTTGCCACTATGTCTGGCGTATGTGAACTAAGAGAAAGTCTTTGATTCCATCGAAATTTGGGCGGTGCTGCAGTCCCTTCAGCGGTGCCAAGTTGACTGTCGGTATATCGAAGTGCTGAAGCGTTTGTACAATAGGGCCACGATGGCTATCCGAGTTCAGAACCAGAGTACGAAACCTATCCAACTGCAGAGAGGTGTAAGACAGGGTGATGTTATATCCCCGAAACTCTTCACCGCTGCATTGGAAGACGTTTTCAAGCTTCTTGACTGGAAAGGATACGGTATTAACATCAACGGCGAGTACATCACTCACCTTCGATTTGACGACGATATAGTCCTTAAAGCAGAATCGCTGGAGGACCTAAGCATTATGCTCCATGACCTCAATAGTGTCTCCCAACGGATAGGTCTTAAGATGAACATGGACAAAACAAAGATCATGTTTAATGTCCATGTCACATCTATGCCGGTAGTTGTTGGGAGCACTAAGCTTGAAGTTGTTGACGAGTATGTTTACCTGGGACAAATAGTCCGACTAGGTAAGTCCAACTTCGACCAAGAGGTCAATCGACGGATTCAACTCTGTTGGCAGCGTTCGGGAAATTACGGCACATCTTCTCGTCAGGTATACCTCAAAACTTGAAAACGAGACTGTACAACCAGTGCATGTTGCCAATGATGACCGATGGAACTGAGACGTGGTCCTTCACTGCTGGCCGGATGAGGAAGCTCAAGTTCGCTCAGCGACCTGTGGAGAGGACTATGCTCGGGCTTTCTCTGCGTGATAAACTTAGAAATGAGGATATCTGCAGTAGGACCAGAGTTACCGACATAGCCCAAAGGATTAGTAAGCTAAAGGGGCAATGGGCTGACCATATAGCTCGAAGAACCGACAACCGATGGGGAAGAAAAGTTCTCATACCGGCGGACGAAGTGTAGGACGTCCGCTCACTATGGATATAGATATAGATATAGTGACGACCTGGTAAGAAATGCAGGAAGTCGATGGATACAGGTGGCTCAGGACCGTGCTTTGTGGCATTCCTTGGGGGATAATATGATCAGCAGAGGACTTGTTAAGGACTGTAATGATGATGATTATAATTAATCTAATAAGACTTAATCCTATGGGAGCCTATTAATATAAATAAATTCTACGTTGATTATTTAAAAAAACATCTCCTACTGCAGGATTTCTAAAAATTTATATTAGATTTTTTAACAGCAACATAATATAAGCCTCTTTAATGTTTACGACTAATAAAAACGAGGGAAACTGAAACGTTAGATAAGTAGCAACATCTTCCTGATAACAGGTAAAAAAAACTGCAATTGCCAACCCGCTTGCCAAGCGTGGCAAATATTCCCATTATGAGGAAATCAATGGAGGAGACCCACGTTCAGCAGTTCTTGTTAGGCTGTGTGAAAAATTAAAAATCTAACAGGATATTTTAGAGGAGATTGAGTAGGTACTTGTTAGGTAGGTAGAGGTTGTTTACAAGTGTTTTATTGCCGTTATTACGAATGTTTTGAATCGATCAGGTAAGGATTATGCACCTACAGAATGCCAGCGTGTAAAAGTAACATAATGCTGATGTGCTCCGTATGGTGTGTACAAACCCCTTTTACTGGTATTCCGCCTTTATATTCCGCCTTAGTCCCAGGTGTGACAACGTATTTGCATTTGGCATTAATATTTTAAATCGATATTAGGTATCTGAGTTTATAATGTGGCCATATATGGCCACAGTATACACTCACCATCGGGTAGACTGTGTGCTGAGTTGTTACCCTTTATTTAATAAAAGAAAACAACATTTGATTGATCTACATTTTTGAGCGCAAACACTTAAAGCAAGGTGCATAAAGCTGTATCGTTATATCATTAAGTTACATATCAATTTACAACAAATTTGTAAGTTTTTATCTTATTATATGATATATTTTTTTAGTTTTCGTTTGGTTCTATTAAATATTAGTAAAAATGCTTGATAAATAATTTTAAATACTTTTTGACTTTAGCTAAGCATATATTTAATTATGATACATTACTTTTTACTGAATTACAGCATTATTTATAAATATATTTATTTTTCTCACAAATATTGCATGACTCATGTGAATGAATTATTAATTTCAATTATAAATTTGTATTTTCCTAATTTTAAAATTGATAGTTGTTAAATATATTCAATTATCATTTTTACACCACAATTTTATATAAATTTAAGAATTTGTATATAGCACCTATCTTAATCTAAGAAATGAATAGATATTGTTTTAATACTTACTTCATATTAATGTGTTCTTGTCTACTTAAGATGCATATAAATACATATAAAAATAATGCCAGTAAAAAGACAAAAATATAAAAAAAAATTAGGAAATCCAAAAGTGCACACCTCGAACGGGACGGTTTAGAACAGTGAAATTCAAAAGGCATCCTAAGGATTAAAATCTAAAATTAATAAAAAAAAGAAAGTGATTTTTTTTTATAGAATGAGGGTGACAAACGAGCTCACAGTCCACCTGATGGTAAGTGGTTGCTGTGGCCCATAGACATCTACATATATCCTTTATTACAAATCAAAATGTAGATGCGTTGTCACCCGTGAGGACTAAGATGGAATGCCTGAATGGTGATACCGACCAACTGACGTCGAAGTGAAATTAATTTTACTAACATTTTGATTATTAAATAATTATAATATGCTTAATAATAATCGAAATAAGTCATCTTATATCTACGTCAGGAGTATTAATTGAAATTCCCTCTTGGTGTACTTTTATAACTATATACCTATAAGTGCAATATAAAGCTAGTGGAAGTGATTTAAGTTGAGTGGATCGCGATCTTTTGATTTGGTGACAATAGAGGACTACATCTCCGCTTGGCGTTCGATGTGTTCATAAAGATATCAAGTTATTAAAACATATTATATATAAATACTTAATAGTTTATAATACAAAATAAATATAATAAACCGAAGTTACTGTTACCACCTACCAAAAGCTCACTGCTGAATATAGGCCGCCACATAGATTGCCTCATTGCGGAAATATTTGCCACAAGTGCCAAGCTCGATAGGCGTGTTGGTGAACCGCAGTTTTTTATTTTAGATAAAGATATTAATAAATAGTAAAAAAAAGTTAATCTTACAGCCTATGTAAGTCCCACAGCTGGGCCCAGGTCTCCTCTCATTTCGGTGAGGGTTTTAGGGCAAGGAAACAATCGCCGCGCTACCCCAATGCGTGTTGGCGAACTTCACATTCTTCAGTCTTCGAAATATTTATTTTTCCTATTTCTTAGATATGTAGATTTTCTCACGATGTTTTCCTTCACCGCCCAGAACGTGGTAAATCAGCACTTAAAATTGCAATTAACAATTTCATGGCTCCCGGCGGGGATTGAACCCGGGATGCTCGCGAACTATGAAATTTACAGCGAGCGCTTAACCCCTGAGCTACCACGGCTCTTATAATATATTAAATAGATAAAGATATAATGACATTATTTTAATATTTTTCCCCATTTAATAACCCAACCACCTGTGGCTATAAATACAATGACTGCGACGGTGTTCTACCTGTCTTACGTGTGCGTACTTTTATCGCTAAGATCGGCTATGCCAGTCACTAACGGACTAACGGACTTTCACGTAGGAGCCAAAACAGTCGCTTTGATAATAGTAAATCAGATAGAAGAGTTTAGTAAGCAACAAGCAAATACAAAACAAGAAAAATATAAATGCTACTATAGCGCGTATATTACTGTTACTATTGTTATACCCGTTCCCTTACACGTTAAACTGAAATAACTACAACAGTAGACGCAAGAGAGGTACCCTACCAATAATACCTTAAATAAGAAAGAAATCTACCGCCTTTTTTACCGTGGGAATATCCTCATGGATACCTGCCGCTGTGGAGGCGACAGATGGGTTAAGTCGGACTCTTACCAGCTAAAACCCTACAGTGGTCACTATCAGCGTATACGAGAGGTCCTGAGATCTTCGTTTGGAACGCAACTCGGGCCCATATCGCTTTGTTTTGTTTAAAACACGTCCCGAGGGCAGTATTTACTACCCGTTGCACCCTCGCAGTGCTATCACGGTGTCTCGAGACCACTTCTTAGTCACCGTCCAACCGCCTAGCATTTTCTAAGATCTAAAAACCTTCCACGAACTCTCCTTCTTCTTTATCATATCCTCAAAGTAAGTTCATTTCTGGACATAGGATATGGGTGATAAACGAGCACACAGTCCACCTTATGATAAGTGGTTGCTATGGCCCATAGACATCTACGTCTATCCTCGATTACGAATTAAAATGTAGAAGCGTTGTCACCCGTGAGGACTAAAATAGAATGCCTCGTTTCCAGTAAAATATTTCTCCGGTTCTCTACACTCACCATACGAAACACAGCAGCGTTGAGCTGCTATTTTACGCTGGTATTCTGTGAAAGCATGGCCCTACTATAAATCACTAATATACCTGTAGCATGGCTCTACCACGTAAAAACATGGGTCTCTCCCGTTAAAGTAGGTACGGATTTATTTAATAGTCACGCTTGGTAGAGGGATTGACGATTGCAGTAACATAAATCTTACAATTTTGACGCGCGACGGGACGGTCTGGGTATTTGAATTCTGGTCATCTTTCAAAAACCAAGAGTTCCTTCTGGAATTTCCCCTAGTCAGCTCTTATGAGACCTGCGATACAAAATGGGGCGATGGTTTCTCCACGCAGCAGACAAGAACTCTAGGTATTGAAAAAGATTATCAGGATGATTAAAGCAATTGATGGCTGATACCACTTTTGCTTTTTAGACCCATAACATGACATTATTATCCGATATTATCATACGCTTTTTATTAAGTATACTTATTAGATAGTGAAAATAAATAGTGATATATTATCTATTATCTTCCTATTTACCTACCTAAGTCGTTTCAATTCACATAATAATTGTTTATGGTACAAAAATTTAAATCAAATTAAAAATAAAATCCAATCTTAAATAAAATTTAACATTTACAGATTTAATATTCCAGAAAACACCTGTCATTGTTTTAAATATTTACTTATATCAACATATTTTCTCTTCAGTGTAAAAAATATAATTTTAATTTAGTAAGTAACTAAAGTTAACTATTTAATTAAAACATCCAATTTTAAACATTTTGGTTTGGTTTTTTTCTGCCGACTTCCAAAAAGGAGATGGTACTCAATTCGACTGTATTTTTTTATGTGTGTTACCTCATAACTTTTTACTTGGTGAATCGATTTCGATGATTCTTTTTTTATATGAAGCTGTTACATCTCGTGTGGTCTCATATGAAGGACCAAGGTCAGACCAATAGTTTTTGAGTTACCTATTTGAGTTATTCTTAATAACTTATATTGAAGTCGGCTGTACAAAATTTTTAATTTAAATTATAATTGATATAATGGTAAAATACATTTTTTGTAATTTATTTCATGAAAAAGAGAACAAACTTAATATTATATGCAATTTCTAATTACCGCTTCATAAACATCTGAGTACTTTTAAAATAATTAACTATGCAAAGGATTTTGAGCCAACAATTAACAGCACATGCAAAATCGTATCTTGTAAGACATACGTAACATTTGTTTTAAAGAGTTTAATGACCTTTATTATAATAAGATTTTCCATTAACTATACCTATTTTATCTTATGAGCAAGTTAATAACTACAGTTAGGTACAAGCAACTATATAAAGAAATATTTAATAAATATAAAATAAACAAGTAAAGTGGCTATGGGACTTATCTTGTATCTTAACGCTTGAATCCATTTCATAATAAGTTGAGGCCCATACCGTTTACGATCAACTTTAAAAACAAAGTCTGGGTAAGAGCCAAAAAAATATTATTCTGTCTGGACATTTACCCCTAAAACGTAAAAATAACTCTCTAAAAAGGTTTAAAGATAAAAGTTAGATTATGCCAATACCTTGTGTTCTATTGTTTAACATCATACCTAGATGTTTCCAACATCATATTTAGGAAAAATTGTTGATATTTAAATCGGATTGTGTTGTGATTATTCTTATATATTTGATACTAGTTAGTTATGGATGTAGTATCAACATCCATAACTACCTATTGGATTCCAACTTAAAATAGCCTTATTTAAACTCCCACAGAAAACTACATTTTAAATCTTGAAATATAAATTTATATGCTTAATATAATCTATGCACAACAAGCAGGGCGCGAGCATGCAAGTAGCAAATTAAGGTTCGTGGCGAGAACGAATCTTTTCCAGCTATTGCTTAATTTTGTTTCCTTTGGTTTATTTTAGTGATGACGTGATTTATTATATGAATAACTTTTTATATTTCTTATAGGATAATGGTGTTAAACGAGCACATACATCGTTTCCAGCTTAAAGCTTCTCCGGTTTTCAACACTCACCATACGAAACACGGCAGCGTTCAGCTGCTATTTTAAGCTGGTATTCGGTAAAAGCGTGGTCCTTCGCCGGTCGAGCCGACCCATTCGTGCCTACGACAACTATACTATTAATATAGCTGTAGCATGACTCTACAACGTAAAATATTTATTGACATAACATCGAAATATATACAATATTAAAAACTAATAGAAAAAAAAACTAAAACTTTAAATTTTAAACTATCATACAGTCCTACTCCTGTGAAATCTAGTCAAGATCGCTGGCTGCGTTTCCTGGCCATTCAGGTATAGCCATTTAGGCTATACTTAGCTTTTGAGCGAGAAAAGAACCAGCCCTCTTATCATCAGCAGCGACGACCAGTCGCGGATAGAGTTCCTCTAGTAACTTCACCGCACGTGGACCCCACGGACCGATAGTCTCTACAGCAAACGGCACAAATATAGTAGTCATCTCTAAGATACTCATATTTGTTCTCATGCCGCTCCAGCTCATTAGTGACAGTGTAATATGGTCTGCTTACACAATTGACTTCATAATTGTTGATTTGTTTTTACCTATTATAAGATAGAGTGCTTGACTACAACCCACCTGGTGGTAAGAGATGATAAAGCCCTTTTTGCTAGTTCGATTTTTTTATAGCCTACAAAAGTATATTGCTTAGTATAGGTCTTGTAAAGATCCGCATTGGGGATGATTTTGCCACAGTTACCACGCTTGGCAGGCGGGTTGGCAACCGCAGTTTTTTATTATTTAGAGTTATCAGGAAGATGCTGCTGCCCTTTTCCTGTTTCAGTTTTGCTCTGTCGCCTCTAAAGACGCCCACGGATGATTTCTGGTTGTGCATATTCTTACCCCGCTACTACATGGTATGCTGAATTCAATTTAATAAAAACTTAGGTAATAGGATTGATCATTATCTGTAGCTACTCAAGATATGTGTGGATTAGTGAAGCAACACACAAGCCTGGGTGGAGCTTGTCCATTGTTATTATTTAGTACCTAGATCTCTGTTGTGGTTTTTGAGCAGATCTCGAGAATGACCTAGGTATATTGGATATGTGCTCCATACAGATAGCAGATTTGCACTTTGTTTGTAATTGTTACATTTGTGGTTCCTTCCACTTTATCCAACTACTGCGTAGAACGTTTTTGATTATCATATAGGAATCACTTTTCATAATAAGTGAGAATCGGCTTCGAAATTAATTTTTGATATATAAGTAAATTTAATAGCGAGGAAACTAAGAAAAACTTAGTATTAAAAAACAATGTCATAGCCTTAAACGCAGCTTTGATTTGAATTGGTATTTCAAGTCGAATACAACTCGGGTACGGAACTTTAAACTAAAAGGTTTCATAGGTTCCACTTTCACTCTCTTCTCTCTGACGTCATCTCATCACAAATTTCTTACTTACGCATATCACACAATCCATCCATCTTTTCTTAACTCTCAATACTTCTATTTCGAATTACTGAATGTGTTTACTATTATGTTGAAGATACAAACGATCTAACACAATAACTGTACTATTTAATTCAATTGATCTAACAGTTCAATTCAACTTAATATTGATTTTCTCCCACATATAGTCAGTAGATATACACTAGAATAACTAAGTAACGATGAAATTACGCTACTAAATAACACCTATAAATTCATTTAAGTACATATTTATTTTCAAGCTTCTGGACTGGAAAGGATACGGTATCAACATCAATGGCGAGTACATCACTCACCTTCGATTTGCCGACGATATAGTTCTTATGGCAAAATCGCTGGAGGACCTAAACACTATGCTCAATGACCTCAATAGTGTTTCCCAACGGATAGGTCTTAAGATGAACATGGACAAAACTAAGATCATGTTTAATGTCCATGTCACACCTATGCCGGTAGTTGTTGGGAACACTAAGCTCGAAGTTGTTGACGAGTATGTTTACCAGGGACAAATAGTCCGACTAGGTAAGTCCAACTTCGACCGAGAGGTCAATCGACGGATTCAACTCGGTTGGGCAGCGTTCGGGAAATTACGGCACATCTTCTCGTCAGGTATAGGTACCTCAAAACTTGAAAACGAGACTGTACAACCAGTGCATGTTGCCAGTGATGACCGATCGAACTGAGACGTGGTCCTTCATTGCTGGCCGGATGAGGAAGCTCAAGTTCGCTCAGCGAGCTGTGGAGAGGACTATGCTCGGGGTTTCTCTGCGTGATAAACTTAGGAATGAGGATATCCGCAGTAGAACCAGAGTAACCGACATAGCCTAACGGATTAGTAAGCTGAAGTGGCAATGGGCCGGCCATATAGCTCGAAGAACCGACAACCGATGGGGAAGAAAGGTTCTCGAGTGGCAGCCTCGTACCGGTAGGCGAAGTGTAGGGCGTCCCCCCGCGAGATGGAGTGACGACCTGGTAAGACATGCAGGAAGTCGATGGATGCAGGTGGCTCAGGACCGTGCTTTGTGGCATTCTTTGGGGGAGGCCTATGTTCAGCAGTGGACTTGTGAAGGGCTGTAATGATGATGATGATGATGACATATTTATACAGGAAGATCTAGGTCGGAGAATGGTGCCCAAACTAGGTTGTCCTGTACAATGGGATCACCAGGCCCTTCCCTCAAAAGAAGTGATGTTTCTATAAAACAATTTCATTAAAGATAACTCCAATATTTTGGAGACGTTGTACATAAATTAATTGCCCATAGATATACTTCCATACATACAAAAATTACATTGTATATACAAAAAATATTTGTAGCAGACTATACAAACAGAGTGACAAAGCAAATTTATGTTGCAGAGGTGAACGGCATAGTTGGGAAGGGTCGCCCTAGGCGAAAGTTTATCGACCAAATTGGCGATATATTAAAAATGGGCCAAATCAAGAGTACCTTTAACCGACGAGCGTGTATGCGTAGGTATATGGATGTGGAGGAAGCGAGAGAGGTGTGTCAGGATCGTGCCAAATGGAAGTCCATAATCTCTCCCTACCCCTCTGGGTGACAGGCGTGAGTGTTTATGTTATATGTATGTTATACAAACACTTCCGTCTGGGTTTTGAACCCGCAACCCTGCAACGCTTAGCCAACTCCACTACTGAGCCATCAAATCATCAGTTCTACTCCCTAAGAGTGTTAATCACCGGAAACTTTACATACAAAATTAAAAAAGAATATTAAAAATCAAGGTGAGAATCCACGTTATAATACTACATCAATTTTTTTTAAAAACGTTACCCCCACACTAGGATTTTCTCCTGTATCGTGGAGGTATTTTATAAACATAAATTGTACAAGGACAAACATCCAGACCCGGAACAATTATTTGTAGGCCATACAAATACTTGTTCAATGCGGGATTCGAACCCGCGGCCCCCAGTGCAGCAACTCATTGCTAAGCCACTACACCACGGAGCCGTTCTTTTTCCGTCGTTATTTATTATAAATCAATACCTAGTAATAAAGCTTTACTATAATAACTTTAATCGTTTCATTTTATAACCTTTTCTGCCGACTTCCAAAAAGGAGACGGTACTCAATTCGACTGTGTTTTTTTTATGTGTGTTACCTCATAACTTTTTACTGGGTGAATCGATTTCGATGATTCTTTCTTATTTGAAAGCCGGTGCTTCTCGTGTGGTCCCATATGAATTTGATCAAGATTAGACCAATAGTTTTTGAGTTATTCTTAATAACTTATATTGAAGTCTGCAGTAGGTACAAAATTTTTAATTTTAAATTATGTTATAGGTATTTATTATAATAGGTAATAGTTTGAGTTGTAACATTAGAGTCGTGATTCTTAATATCGGGAGGATAGAAAACAGGAGATGGGCAGCAACATCTTAACAACAACTAAAAATAATAAAAAGTTGCCAAACCACCCGCCAAGCATGGCAACTATGGCAATTATCGCTCCCTCTTATGAGCCATTCTGTGCTGCCCCACAGAATGGATTATAAGAGGGAGGGATATTTACAGCAGTTAACAATAGATATCTAACCCATTTGTAAAGCTGTGGCAAGATAAAAAATATTTGGTTAATTTAAGTAGAAAAAGAATAGAGAAAAAGATTAGAGCCGTGGTAGCTCAGATGGTTAGCGCTCGCTGTAAGTTTCACAGTACGCGCGAAACCCGGGTTCGATCCCCGCCGGTATCAATGAAATTGTTAATTGCAATTTTAAGGGAAACCTGCATGTCTGAAAAATAAGAATATATATATATATATATATATATATATATATATATATATATATATATATATATATTTCAAAGACATGTGAAGTTCGCCAACACGCATTGGGACAGCGCGGCGGACCTTTCCTTGCCCTAAAACCCTCTCAGAAATGAGAGGAGGCCTGTGTCCATGCCCAGCAGTGGGACGTGTATATAGGCTGTAACTTTAACTTTAAGTAGAAACATATATACCTACGTTCTGATAAAAATAAACAGCTGAAAATCCTAATAAGTATAATATCTAAAAGATATAAAATAATATTTTTTACTTATTAATCAAATATGACTTAAACCTTACCAGACAATAATTAACTTATCAAGCTTTGTACTAATTCTCCTGAAATACTAAGTTTATTGATAATCCCTAGAATTAAACAAAAAAAAATATCCCTCTAGTCATATCATTCGCCATGATTGAACTAAACGCTGAACTAAGAAGCCCCGCCCATTCCATCATGGTGGTATCTTCACCTCTTTAACGTCAAACAACCTGTCCCTAGCCCAACAAACATACAACTATTTATCTCCTACCGAAAGAGATATCTATATAAAATATGCATGCACCAAACCGAGATAAGTGACACGTGTAAGCGAGATAGACGAATATTTAAATGCATTTCATGAACCTCAGACATGCCAGTATTAAAAATTTATATGCATTACAAATGCAACCTTATCTCAAACTATTATAGTTGTATTTACACTGCAGTATAAATTCGTGATGTATTAGTCTCTGTAGGTCGATAGACAAGGAAAGAAATATATAAAATACATAAGTTAGAGATGAAGAAATATTGAAAGTACTGCTTACTGTATCTTATCGCTGCAAAAGTTAAGTTATTTAACAATAGATGGCGCCCGTGGTTACTTTTTGCGATATTTTGTTTTAAGTAAACATTTTCTTATTTCAATATCATAAGCATTACATTTTATAAATTGATAACTATAAGTACATATAAAATGACTTTTGTATTGGTCCTCCCTACAATCAATAAAAAACAACAACATGCATGTACGTGGTAGAGCCATGGCTGTACGTGGTAGAGCCATGGCTGTACGTGGTAGAGCCATGCTGCAGCTATATTGGTAGTATAGTTGTAGCACGAATGGGCGGCTTGACCGGGGAGGGATCACGCTCTCACAGAATACCAGCGTAAAATAGCAGCTTAACACTGCTGTGTTTCGTATGGTGAGTGTAGAGAACCGGAAACCCTTTTTACTGGAAGAGAGGCATTCCATTTTAGTCCTCACGGGTGACAACACATCTGCATTTTGATTAGCAAACGAGGATAAATGTAGATGTCTATGGGCCACAGCAACCACTTACCATCAGGTGGACTGTGTGTTCGTTTGTCACCATATCCTATAAAAAGTAAACAAATTCGGTTCACACAGTAAGTAGGTGGATAAATATTGTATTAATGAATATCACACTGGATTGAGATCTCTTAATATTTTCAGTAACTATAGTTAGAAGTCAGTTAAAAGAAAAAGATCATAAAGATTTTTTGGATTATGCAAAATATAAAATTTAGACTTCTACTTTTGGGAAATCATTTCATGCTTAGGTACATATATTCAGTAGAAGATTATGATAAACTGCTATGATGATGACGGTAATTTCTAAATGCTGCTAAATTGTGCAGCATTTTTCTGCTAACAATGCCTGAGAATTTTGTTAGTGGACTTTTTTAAAACATAACCTTACATAAGCATTCACGATTGTTAGTTAGAATGATACCTACAGATAAGTAGAGACTATGGACTTCCATTTGATACCTCTCATGCTTCTTCACGTGCTCACCCGTTTTCACCTGGGCTATTAAATGTACGTCGTTTAAGGGCGTTCACCCTTAATTTGGCCCGTTTTCATTATATACCGCTAATTTGGTCGATTACTTTCTCTTTGGGCTATCCCGTGCCCACTCTGCAATTCACTTTTGCAACATTAATTTGCTTTGTCACTTTTTCCTCATTCATTCATGCTACATGACCAAACCACAAAAAACACCTAACATACTCCTTAAAACCGCCTTTTTACAGCATTTACTCTACTCTTATGATTCTTCTGTCACGCCAAACTTTCACAAAAAATTATTAAGGTTTTATGTAGAATTATGTAGAAACTATAGTGACAAATGAAATAGGTTTGAGAAACAAACAGTATACCTACCTAAGCTTAAAATTTGTACAAACAATCATTATTTAGCTTATGTTAAAAAACGTTTGGTGAAACTAGATATTTCTATTTTAAACCTTAATCTAAAATCTAATTTTAATCTAGTTCTTCTTTATACTAAGGTGTTGGAAGTGCTGTTCACATAGTGAAACTTTAACCTTCATATACTTATATAATATCTTTAGTTTTAATTTTTTTTGTAGTCTATGTGTTTAAGATTAAAGTATTGCATTTGTTAATCAGTGGATCTTAACCTGATAGTAACGCTATTAATTTATGATGTTTATCATTTTAATAGCTTCAAGAATTACTCTTCATAGTAACCAATGTTTTGTGGTGTCTTTCTAACAATACTGATATAATGGCGGGGGAGATACTGAATGTGTTTTCAGAGCTATATCGGTACTTTACACAATATATTTAGGAGAATGTGCACAGTAATTGCATGACGCAATTCCTCTCTCTTCCTTCCACGTCGAATTGTTGTCGACATATCTACAACACATTAAAACTAAACAACTGACTTTACCGTTACTAATTTGTACAGTGAAGGATTAGAACAATTTACCAGCATCTATTTTTCCATCCGATTACTGTCAAGGCAAGAGTGAACGGGTTTTTGTAAAGCTAAATACCTGCGCTTTCAGGCTACATCACCATTTACCATCAGGTGGGTAAGAAAACAGGCTCTGACTTATAATAATAAAAAATAAAAGAAATACCTATATGTACTAGCTCTTTTACCATTTACAACTTTGCGCCAGATATACCTACTCGTAAGAAAGTGGCAAAATCAAGCCAGCTCCTAAAGAAGAAATAGACCCCTACTTGTCAACTTAAAATTCTATTTTATAACAAATAGGATAAAGTTTGACCAAGACCCTACCTAATGCTAAGTGATGATAAGGTCCTGAACTAAGTGTGTAGTGTGTTTATTGTTTAACATACAGACACAAAGGCCATCATAATTTTTGATTTTAGTCTTAATATAGCCACAACCATAATATATTAAGTCCGCAGCAATTTCAGATACATGTCTCTTTCGTTTTAAAACTAGATATTCACCATCGGTAAAGTTATTTAAAGTTTAAACAATCATTGAGAATTTAAACCGCATAACCTGTCATTTATTGAACTTGTTAGTTAGGCACTATAGTAGGCACTGGAGGTACTAAAATGACCGTGGTATACAGAATAACTATATAACCAAAACATTCAATTATGTACCAAATATGCAATAGAAAGTTTTAATATTCTAAATAAACATACTGTTGATAAAAATTCAAAATACAGTAAATATGTCGGTACAAGTATTTGTTATGTTATGCAAATTTTACTCACCATATATTATATCGCAGTTAATGAACAAATTGCAATGCCGATGACAGATCTTATCAAAAATGTCGGAACGCGATAACCAGTTGGATATTTTACATCTGAGGCTTCCACGAGCATTAATTAATTCCATCCGAGTCGCAACTAAAGGTCTTTAAACGTCAACAGTTTCCGCTTATCTTAATATAATCGAAATTTTCATCGAACACAACCTATACATTATCCGTACGTCGAACGCCCACCGAATTTTAAAAACCAGTTCCAAAATTACATTTCAAGGAATTCGATTATAGATATTTCACGATACTGTGCTGTCTGTATTGCATATTCTTTTTTTTTTAACAAAAACCAGATGACTGGCCGGCTTTTACATTTCCACATGATTGGTTTTGAAATTCAAAATAGTTGCATCGCGCTGAACAAAGATTAGAATAGAAGTTAGTTGTTTTTCTTTGCATAATTTGACATAGACAATAAATACTTATTCTGTTTCGAAGTTTGGAACATAGGTTATTGGCCAACATTCCAAATTCAAACATTCAAACACAGTACTTACGGTTGTTTTGATACGTCAAACTTCCAACTGAGAATCGCGTGAGCGCGTCGCGGCGCCGTGCGTCGTCGTTCGCGCCACAACACCGACAAACCGGCGCTTTTGCACCGAAAAACACAAGATAATACACAAAAAACACCGCCACTTTTCGGTAAAAGTGCGGAGCGAGCCGAGATGTGTCGTCCGTGGCCGCGTTCACATCTAAACGGCCCGAGTTTTATGTTAGATTACAGACGTAACTTTTATAGATCCTCGGTGCTATATAACGCGGTGGGCGTGTTCGGGGAACATTGGCCCTTGTGTTGTAGATTTAAGGACTATAATGGAACGAGTTGGCCGTTGCACGGGTGTCATTAAATGTCGCGCGACGAGGGACGAGGGGCAGGAGGTGTGTGGGTAAAGTTTTGGGTATTGATTGAATATGAGACGGATTAGTGACTAATGATCAACAATTGCAAGTCTGCCGCCATAAACAAACACTGAGGCGTGACCGCGGTAATTTCACCGGTGAAACATGATCCATGCGGTGATACCAGGTAATCGCTACGGAGGGTCGAATAATTATTTAGATACAGATAACGCTGGATGCTTTACATTTTTGGAATGATTATAGATATGTTATCACGAAAATTATTTATATGTATCTACAAGTATCACATCGTCCCGTGGGTGGCGTAAGAAGCAATAGAGGGAAATAAACTAGGAGATGAGCTGGGTCTTCCTAATAACAACTAAAAACTAAAAAAACTGCGGCTGACATTCCGCCTGCCAAGCGTGGCAACTATGGCAAATAACCTCCCTCTGGGGCATACTATGGAAAGGCCTATGTACAGTAGTGGGCTGATAGACTGCGGTAATATCAAAGTAAATGTACATAAGTAAATTAGTACCTACTAAGAGGACAGGCACAAAAACTCTAGAAATTAATAATATAGTTAAAACTAAATAGGTACCTACATGTAATGAAAAATTAAATGTAGGGATTAAATACCCATAAATTCTATCATGAAGCGAAAAATTAATCTTTCTAAAAATAATATGTACATATATATATATATAGATAGGTACTACAAGATTTTACGAGTAGGTAATATAATATATCTACTAATATGAAATATACCTATAAGTAGCATCAATGTTATATTTTTAAATGTGATACATAAATTCCTAGTTCTATAAATATTTAATAAATAGTTACATATTTTTTTAATTTAGCACAAAATATTTTCTAATGATAATAGGTGGTTGCTTAAAAGTAAAATAATAGAAATCCAGATCTAAACGCATACTTCACTAAAATAAGCAAAAAAAAATGCAACTCTAATATCTTAGAATACAGACGAGACAATATTATTATTATTTCTTTAGTTACATTACTGGCAGCCCTGCAGAGACAAGCCTTGCAATCGGAACAAGTACACACCGCATACATACATCGTACAAAGTAGAGAAGGTTAGTGGCTTGTGATCGATAGCAAGCGGCACCTTGCACATTAGTGTGTCGCTCCCACGCTGCCTACAATGTCGACCAAAAAAATGCTATTTGCTGCAATTCATATCAATATAATTTAAGTGGAGTTTGAACATGTTTAGATATTTGTCATTCAATCACACATAAACGACTAAACAAATTTGGTTAATTCAAGTTTTAAGAGATTTAGTTAATTCCTAACCCGTTAAGTCAAGTATCAGTGTGGTCAAGTAAGTTAAATGACAGGCAGATGACAGTGTCCTGGATTAAGATATTGGTTAATCCACATCAACATTTATCCTTGCTGGAAATACATTTTGCTATGTCAAATTATAATAAAAATTATAAAAATTAACATTTATTTTCAAGCGAACAAAGCCGTGGACAGTAGTTACAAGACTAAATTACTAACTAATTAAAAAGTGTTCGGTATGAAGTACGAGAAAAATATTAAACTTTTTAATAATAATTTAATTTAATCCCTCCTATACTTCTTTCTCTGCAGCGAGTATAAAAATGATACTATCTCTCTTAGCTTAAATAAATACACAAGGACAATATTGTGCAACGGAATGATTTTTATATAAAGACTGGGCAAAATGTATCTAATTTTTGTAATGTTAAGTCTATCTTGACCCATATCTACAATAGTACTACCAATTTTAAGAGCAATAAATTTAAAAAAAAACTCGGTGATTACACCAGTATATAATCTTATTGAAAATATATAATAATAATAATAATAATAATAATAATAATCCAGGTCGAATTTCGGTCACGGCGGCCAGCTTCAACGGAGACTAGCCATCGGCGCAGGACAGGATTATAGTGTCCAAAGTGTATGCACAAGCACAGGTGCTTTCTCTATTCCCTCACTCTCATAGTCCGATGGGACGGTAAACCGACACGACCGGAGAGAGATCGGGCAAGGGACCTACGGATTTACGTGCTTTCCGAGGCACGGGGATGAGACATCTTCAGCTTCCTGACTCCGGGCAGCTACTGAGAATTTCTTGATAGAAAAACTCAATAACTGATTTTTTTGGCCCGACTCGGGATTCGAACTCGGGACCTCATGATCAGCAGTCGCACTACTACAACCACTAGACAACGATGCAGTCATTGAAAATATATATAATAGAAAGAATGAGTGAACTTTTAGAAAAAGGAATATAATACTTTTATATGTAACTGAATGTCACGTTTCTTTTAGTCTCTCCCAATATACTTGGCCGACAGTGTGCGGCTGCAAACAGATTGCCGCCATCTTTAGTTTTCTACGCGGGTACGCTTTCTGACAGGCTGAGCTGCTTGCTTGATTAATAATAGGGGGTAGCTATTTATGGTTGTCCTTTATCTTGAAAAATAAATAGATTTTAAAGAGATATAAATAATATGTGTATGAAATGTTATAAAGGATAATCATTATCTATGTTATTCTTATCTATTAAATATTATAATATTTTTTATAATATTAATATTCTATTAAAAATGAGGACTTGCAAGGTATATAATTTTTCTCTTTATATACACGATTTTAGATTTAAATAATATCTAATTTTATTTAAGAAATTAAAGAAAATAATAAATATTATTCTTCAAATTTAATTTTAGTTAGATACCTACATCAAAATTTTAGCAACGATAGGTACTTAATAAAATTTCCAACCCTTCAGTGCCAGACATCTAAGGAAACGTCGAAAGTATAGACGAGTATTAAAGGGTGTTAAGGTTTAGTCCTATTTTAGTACCCTCTGCGGAGGTATTGCCAAAAACAAAGAGCTGAGCAGACGGACGAAGAGAGGAGTGGGAGTTAGGTTGGCATGGTGCGGGGGCAGTATGGGGGGAAAGTACGGTTGTAACAGTTTTATGATCGGATATACGGTGTGCTCATGCGCGATGCATCAGCCAGGAATACAGCTGTCTAGAATTTGCATCGTAGGTTATAGATGGTACGTTTGCACTTAGGTCTGCTGGGTATTGAATCATATTATTCTTTTATTGATATGATAACGATGTGATAACATTTTTTTTTTATAATCCAATAATATTTATTAATAGTCATAGGACGATGTAGAGCTACGACTATACGAAAATTATAAGTGCTTTAGTTTAGAATTCCCTTTGATTAAACCGTATGTGGAAATAAAATTAAGCAACTAAATTTTATAATGAGCCTATGAATTCTTAATGAGACATGTTGCAACTTTGGTATGAATTTTCGTAGGGATGCACTCTTAGCTCTACACTACTATTTTTAGGGATAGAAAGAAGAAAAATGTTAGTTGCAGTATATGTTACTGTAATTTATTTGAGCTCCCTCCTCAGTAGCTTTTATACAGTAGATATTATATATAGTAAATAATACAGTGAAAACATAGTAGGTACGAGACCAACTTATTGATTTAATCATGAAACTCTACTGCACCTACTATCAATATGATTGTGTCAACGAACCTTATGCGTTTTCTGTAATAGAGTTTAATTATGTTTGTCAATAACTCATAATTGAAGCAATTGTTAGAAGACAAGTCAGTCTCAATTCAATTGTCCGTCAATAAAATAAAGGGTCTTACAGCATTTATTTCAATTTACGTAATTAAAACTATAAATATAGCTACATTCAAATTACTAAAGCAAAACTTTTGATATTTGACCACATTTAAACTTATGATATTTTTAAATATTTTTCTTTAAGCTTTTTTTTATAGGATAAGGGTGACAAACGAGCACACAGTCCACCTGATGGTAAGTGGTTGTTGCGGCCCATAGACATCTACATCTATCCTCTGTTACAAATCAAAATGTAGATGCGTTGTCACCCGTAAGGACTAAGATGGAATGCCTCATTTCCAGTAAAAAGGGCCTCCGGCCACTTGCACTCACCAAGCGGAACGCAGAGGTAAACCTCTACTTCACGCCGGTTTTCTGTGAGGTCGTGGTACTACCCCGGTTCGAGCCGGCCTATCCGAGCGACAGCAACAGATGCCGCGTGGCTCTACCATTGTTAAAAAAATATAATGAACCCTTGATGGAAACCAATGTAAGTTTACCTCTAATAGAGTTTTCTTTCAAACAAGCCGTAGAGTTGAGCTGTGTTTCGTATGGTAAGTGTAGAGAACTAAAAACCCTTTTTTATTGGAAACGACTAGGCATTCCAGCTAAATCCTCAGGGGTATAATAAAATCTGCATTTTAATTCTCAATCGAAGATAGATGTATATGGGCTACAGAATCCACTTACTAACAGGTGAACTATGTACTCGTATGACATCCTTGTTCTATAAAAATCCGTGACGCGGATATCCGCAGAAAAACAAGAGTAACTGACATATCCTAGCAGATCAGTCACCTGAATTTTGTAATGAGCCGGCCATGTAGCTCGAAGACCCGACAACCGATGGAGAAGAAAAGTTTTCGAGTACCGCTCGTACTGGGAAGCGCAGTGTTGAACGATCGCTCACTAGATGGTGTGACGACCTGATGGAAGCCACATGTGTATAATGTGTAATTTATAATGTTATGGATGTAGATGGCTCAAGACCGCACTTAGTGGCAATTTATGTGGGAGACTTATATTCAACAGTGAACTTGTGATGATTTGTAGCGTAGTATGTAATGTGTGTATACAGAAAAATATTATATATATCTATATATGTGATATAAAGTGCAAGCACTGCTTTTTAAACGCTGTGATAGCTATACGAGTGATACATACCCAGACAGATTTCTTAGCAAAATAGGAATCCTACCTAAAAATAACGGAAAACCTATCACAGCTTTTTTTTATGCGCTGGAATTTTTAACAGTTATGATTTTAATTAGTTTAATGGACAGTCTACTCGCTTCTGCTGGCGGCTCCACCCGCTTGGAAACAGAAATTCATGTTCATTTTTCCGCAGCAACTTTTCTGTGGTTTATGTATCCAGAACAAGGTCTATCTTGATGTTTTGGCTAAAGCTATGTCGCTTTAAGTCAAACATTAACATATAGCTAGGTATAATAGTAGTAGCAATATTAGATTTATTATAGTACAAGTTCAGTTAAAGTTACAATTTGACAAAAAATATTACCTACATTGCTTTAAAATAATACCTACCAATTTTTATTTCAATAATATACATAATTCTAATGTCCACTGTAAAAGTAAATGTAAAGTAGAGTTATAAGTTAAACGATTATTTGTACATTTATTTTAACATTTTTTCTATTTACAACTTTTAATATATAAAAATTTGTGTAAAAAGTCACATATAAAATTATATAAGCAAATAAATGAAAATAGATATTCGAAACAGCTTAACTGACACAAAAAGTTCACATTATTCCCTTTTTCAGAAAATTATAAATAATGTATTTTATTTAAAACGTGCCATAATAAAAATGCCGATAAACTTTTACACTGATTGACTAAAAAAAAGTGCACAGAAATATTAACAAAGTAATTAAATATGTTGCACATGAAGATAGGAATTGAATATGAAACGCTTATAAGAAAAGTTAATTTTCTGATTAAAAAATATGGCGCGCAAATCGAGCCAAAATTTTAACACTATAATAATTCAAAAATTTTTATCGAAAAAGAACCAGTATAATATATATAAAATCTTGGTTACCTTATACTTCAAGACTATGCACCACATGAGGTTGGTTGCACTCTGTATGTACCTAACATTTAAGTATAAAATATTCACTGGAGCCTAAGTTAGGTATTCTCGGAGTAAACCAAATGAGATCGCCATGAGCAGGTATTAACTGACAATTTAGGAGACAACGGCGACTTTGTACGATCCGGACTGGGTACAAAGTTGCATTCCACAGACAGATATAGTTTTTTACGTCGCTGATATTGAAAACATTCATATAAATACATTTACTCGCACCTGAAATGGCGTCGTACCAGTGACGTTTAACAAGGCCAGCGCTACAATGTAGTCAAATATACGATTCTAGGCAATTTATTTTATCTTTATCTGGACATTGCTATTCGAACTTAGCGAGCTCTTTTTATTTTTATTAAACAATTAAATCTTTATCTTAAGCAAGAGTAGGTACCGAAGTGATAAAATTGTCTTTTAATTATTTTTAACTATTTTTTACAATTCCTTAATCAAAATAAACATTTGTTGTATGAGGATGTTAGGTTGAAAATATAATGTTTGTATAAAATTTTACTTTGAATTTATTAATCTTACTTTAAAAGCGTTGCACATTTAAAAATAATTAAAATCCATTTTGTTAAAGTAAAGAACAAATTTATGAACCGAGAAAGAAGTAGTAACATCATCAATGACAGTGTTCACTAACTGGACTTAAGGGATTAGGTATAGAAAAAAATAAATGTATATTCAGAAGTAACACGATTATTAGTAATGATTAATACATTTATTAAAAATTAAGTGTGCTATTTAACATAAATCTCCCACTATATGTCTTTGATGTTTTATTATTATAGCATAATGCCTAAAAGTGTTATGTAAATGTAACTCATTATTAAATATGTCTTATAAAATAAGAATCTTACTGTTGAAAACAAAAATGAAGGAATAATAATGCTGCAAAATGTATCCTCAGACCATTGACAGGGAGCAGTGTTAAAGGCTTGAAGTGGGTGGATGTGCGATCGCTAGTCTGACAGTCAACCACATTAATAGTGTTATATCTCTCACCCGGAAAAACCGATGTTTAGTTGGCTGACCAATTGATAGTGGATAAAAGTTTTATTTTTCAGAATCTCGCTGGGCAATAAATACTCGGATATAACCTTATACATAAAGCGAGGATATTAAAAAAATTTGAATCTTAAAAATGTCGAAAACATGCTTATTACGTACCTTTAATGGTCCTTTCAAATTAAATTTTGTAGTGTAATATTATAAGCAAGATTTTCTTTCTCATGATTGGTAAAACATCTTGTATTTTAATATAATAATTCCAAAAATATGCGGTTTTTTTCCACAAATTTTCTTTTCTTATCAATAAACTCATAAACACACATTACCGACTATTACATAATCCAGTAACAGATACCACCCTTGTGTTGGGAACGGACAACGCACACGTTTAATTCAGATTCCCAAAAATTCGAAGTCAGAAGGAAACGAGCCGAGTGAGTACTGATTTGCATGAAAATGACTGGCGTCCCCTCCGCGCGTCCTACAAAAACACCGAACAACTTTCCAAATTCCTTCTTTGTGGCTTCGTGCCTTCGACTTAACCCTAACTAAACGAATGCTTCTTGACCTATCTCTATAATGTATGGAATTTATGTGGCCTAAACGATACAAGGAATAATATGTTGTTTTTAACTGTTATAATGAACGGAGGACAGGCAATCTCATTCGATTTTAAATTGGTGCTGCAATTACAGTTAGCCTTAAAATATGAAAGCAATTTTATTAAAATTACTTTTAGTTTTGGTGCGATAGTAAAATATGATGATAACTACAAAACTGCCAATGCTGTTGGATGAACTATGTAACATTGGATGAACATTGTTTATTCAGAAAAATCGTTGGTGTTGGGGGAAAAATATTCTAGTGGCGGCGTTGTGCTGTCATGCGTAACAATTAGGCAGTATACCAATAGATGGAGTTTGGAAGACGTCTCAGGACCTTACTTGTGCTAACCTTAATGTGTTTATCCGTGGCCTAGTGTAGTGTAGTGTAGGATGATAGCGTTGATAAAGATGACATAAAAAATTTGTAAGTACTTTGTAATTATATTTGAAAGTGACGAGTAAAATATTATATAAAATGATTATAAAATATTTGAGATTAACACATACGAACATTTTATTTGAGGTATTAAATATTCAAAATCAGATTTAAAGGTAGGGTCACGCTGTACATATTCTGACTGCACTGCGGCATAAATCGATCGGCTTGCTTAGGTGAGGACGACGCTCTCACAGAATACCAGCATAAAATAGCAGCATAATACTGGTATAAGACCTTATATTTACAATACAAATATTAGATATTTTTTTATAGAAATATGGTGACAAGCGAGCATACAGTCCATTTGATGGTAGCTGTGGCCCATAGACATTGACATTTATCCTCGTTTGCGAATCAAAATGCAGATGTGTTGTCACCCTTGAGGACTAAGATGAAATGCCTCCTATCCAGTAAAAAGGGTCTCCGGTTCTCTACACTCACTATACGAAACACAACTGTGTTGAGCTGCTATTTTACACTGGTATTCTGTGAGAGCGTGGTCCTTCGCCGGTCGAGCCGACCCATTCGTGCTACAACTATATTATAAATATACCTGCAGCTTGGCTTTACCACGTACACCAATTTAGTCCTTGATTGTAACGACGCATTTACTACTTGATTTTTAATCAAGGAATTTTTTTATTTATCTATGGGCTACAACATTCACTTACAAACAGTTTTAATCATTACGTTTTTTAATAAAACAGCCGTCTACTAGCTGTTAGGACTCTATTTCTAGTTAGGACTTGGTCTGGGTAGGCACCACCCACTTACCTATTTCTGTCGCCAAATAGCAGTGCTTGCTGTATAAAAGGTTAAGTTAGGAGAGTCAGTCTAATAACTGTCTTGGTACTCAGAGGCGACAACGCGTCCGTACCCTTCTTTGTTTGAAGTTGGTTGTAGATGTCCTGGGCCGCAGTGGTCACTTACTTTCAGGTGTAGCTACTATAAGCACTTTTGTCACTTCAGTTTTACAAAAGAATTATCCGTAAATCTATATATTTTCTTTAAAAATGCTTACTCTATATAATTTAGGCTCATTTTGAGCTAGTAACATCCAAATTAATAATGCACGATATGCAACGATCACTTTGTATGACAATTTGACATTTTAGAGCATTCAGGAAAGTGATCAGTTTTGTTACCGAAGTAATAATTTTTTTAATTTATTTATTATAACTAAGTAATCCAAATTGTTGACGTTTTTTTATTATTTTACATAAATCTAGGTAAAAAGTAAAGCAAATTCAGACGGACTGCCTTGGAGCACAGAAGAAAAAAGAAGAAGAAGTATTTTAGCTAGCCAGAAGTTGACCATGTTTGAGATAGAAAACATTCCATTTTGGTCCTCAACCCTCAATTTTTACTTGGTCGAGATAGTATATGGTACATATTTTTTACAGTAGAGCTACACTGTAGTTGTACTATGTCTAAAACACGAAAGACGCTATTACAGAATACCAGCGTATAACAGCTGCATCATTCTGTTATTTTAAGGTGTTATGTAGAGCATCAACAACCTCTTTTACTGTTAATTGAAACATTCTAAACTAATCGTGGATAAATATAGGTTTTTATGCGCCTCAGTAACACTTACCACCAGAAAGACTATATACTCTTTTGTCACTCCTACTTGTTTCAAACAAAGTTAACAACATATCAGTAGATTTATTTGTTTGCAGTTGGTTACAGGTGGCCATGAGTTGAAGCTACATAGGTACATTTGTGACCTAGTTTGGAAAGTTTGTTACTTTCCTTATTAGTAAAACTATTTTTATCTACTGCTTCATATGAACTTTTTCAAGATCAGATATTAGCCAGTGAAAGTCCCGTCAAAATTGTTCCAGCCATTTTGGAGATTAGCCGGAACAAACAGACAGACAGACAGATGAACAGGCAAAAATTTTAAAAATTTTGTTTTTGTTATAAGTACCGAATATACTTTTTATAAAAAGCTGCTGTGTTTACATTACAAACAGACAGTTCAATTTTATTTATTTGTATAGATAATACTCACCACGTTGTCCAAAAATAAAATTTGACCTCCTTGTTATGACAATAGTAAGGAATTTATGGATGGTAAAAACCCCTGGGAATAATGTGATAGCTACCAACCTATTTCTAATTTGTTTTGTGTAATTAATTGTGTTTCGTGTGTGATTGCTCACTGTTATCTTTTTTTTTTCAAAATATAAAGTCCCGCTGGAATTCTTGCTGGTTCTTCCCACGTCATAGGTAGTTTCCGAACCAGTGGTAAATTAAACTTAAGAGTGACTTTCAATAAGTATTATTTATAATTTATGTTGAACAAAAAACAAATATATTTCTGTCCAACGTGAGAAGTATGATTTATAATCTGCAGGGTGGCTTTCTTTGTGCCCAAAGGAGAGGGTGAGTGCCGATCTAATACGCCGGCACGATTTGTCACTCTAATGTATATTCTTACAGTATAATGATATACTTGACGCGTTTGGTAGTTGCTCTACAGGGCCGTGCGTTCGAATCCCGCAAAGATCAAGCACCTACAAATGTTTTCCCTAGTTTGGAAGTTTCTCTATATGCTATTTAGGTGTGTAAAAGCCTCCACGATAGAGGAAAAATCCAACAGCGAAGGTAATTTTTTTAAGAACATATAACGTGGTAAAGCCGTGCTGCAGCTATATTAGTATAGTTGTAGCACGGATGGGTCGGCTCGACCGGGGTAGGACCACGTTCTCACAGAATACCAGCGTAAAATAGCAGCTTAACGCTGTTGTGTTTCGTATGGTGAGTGTAGAGAACCGGAACCCATTTCACTGGAAAAGAGGCAATCCATCTTAGTCCTCACGGGTGATGCATTTTGATTCTTAATTGAGGATAAATGTACTAGATATCTATGGGTCACAGCAACCACTTACCATCAGGTGGACTGTGTGCTCGTTTGTCACCCTATCTTATATAAAAAAAAAAACATAAAATATAATGACAAATATCACTAGTGCGGGGTACGGTTCGCATTTCGGTTAGCTCTACCACGTTCTCAATATTCTACAGATTCAGAATCAAACTTCCAAGACAACGCAATTCAAAGGAAGGTCGTATAATTATTGTGTGTTGCGTTCGTGTTGCGTCCCCTGTGTCATGCAAATCGCCTGTAACACAATGCCTCAAACAATAACCCTCACGAATTGCTCAATCGGAATGTTTCCGTCAACCGACTTTTGTTATGTTAATACGGTGAAAGTTTACATGAAATGTTAAGTTTGTAACAATTTGATACTTTTTTTTTTTTCCATAATTTTGAACTAAGAATTTGCATATTTGTTGCGTTTAGTTGCACAGAAAAGATTTTTTTTAATCAATTTTCTAACTTTCTAACATATTGACATAAATAAATGAACGTTGAATGTATTGTTGAATGTACGAGTATTCCCTAATATCAACCAACTATTTAAATACAATATAAGAATTGCAATACGATCAAATATAGTAGCCTATATTTTATGGTTTTGAACAAATAATACGTTTTAAATGACCACAATAAATGACAAAAGATTATTTACAAATGTAAAAATCCAAATCTTTTGTATAAACTGAAGTGACAACCGAACTTACAGTTTAGTTTACCTGATGATAAGCGGCTACCACAGCCCAGGTGCTACAGGTGCCCATACCTGCAACTTAATAATAAATAAAACTGCAAACGCGTTGTGACCTCTGAGGACTAAGATGGAATGCCTCACAGCCATTATACTTATATTAAGCTGTATAAACCCTTCAAACCGGAACAAAGCAATACTTGCACAGCTGCTCAGTGCCAGAAACAGGTTAGAATGTGGTTTGCACCTACCCAGACAGATGTGTAGGTAGAACAATATTCTTAGATACTATCTAGATTTTTCATCATTGTCAATCAGTATTATACATTACCTACTCCAGATTGGAAATAATTAATAAATGTTAATTAGGATTTATATACAAACTTATTAGATTAATGGCTCAGTAGGGTAATGGCTAAGCGTTTGGCTGCGGCGTACCGGGACCAGTGGGTTCAACTCCTGCAGAGAATAAGTATTTGTATAGTCTAAAAATATTTTTTTCCGGGTAGGTACTAGATCTTTATCTCTGCTGGTCTGTTTACTGTTTATGTATGTGAAATGACTTCACGAATTCTTGAATGCAGTGTTCTTTTTTTAAAACGAATAAAGAAGAATTGCAAGTTTTCTATTTACAAAAATAATCGTGCAAGTTAAAAAAAGGCTCACTTTTAATACTGTTTCCAGAGTGTTCAAAATATTACTAGTGTTTTAATTAAAAAAAAAAGTGATGTAACATATTATTGCAAGATATATATTATATAAACACTTATTTTATATTATTTATTTATTTATACTTTCATGCACAAAGTAGTAGGTATACATATGGCAGACTTAATGCTATAGGATCCTTTATATAAGAAATACATTCACGGTATTTTGGTAAATTAAGTAAAAAAAATCATTTCTTGGCCCATGTGCATGTGTATTAACAGTGGACTGGTCAAGGCTGTAATGATAATGATAATAATAAAATAAAAAATGTTAAGCATGCATTTTAAACTAAGTATTATTGTATTATTATATATTAATTATTTATTATTACAAATAAAATTAAAAAGACCGTTGTACCTTCACAAACATCAATCTAAAGTAACTGATAAATAATTACGCGGCGCAGAAAGAAAATGATTCAATGGTGCGGTTTCCGAAAGAAAATACAACTAACTACTACATATATAGCTATTGCCATTCGAGTCAGTAACCGGTTATTGGCTTGTTTTCTAAGATCGAGAGCGATGCAGCGCGCAGTATCACATTGTCATGCAGGCGGGAATGACGTGGGCTATGGTTTCACTCTTAATAAATAAAAGTACTTACGTGATAGCGACTGCCATAGACACCCCATATCCCAATCACCATGTGGCTGTCATCACTGCACTATGCACCAGCCCACGAATATCCTTCCGCCTTACTGCTATCACTCGCGTATCTACAGTCGCGAATGCGGACTGATTTTTTCTCGCGTAACGGCCCATTAAACTCGTAGATTTCTATCTCACTCCGTGCTACGGTCATATTAAGAAGTGAGACAAAGAAAGGTTGCGGTTTATGGGTTGTTGATAGAATTGGTATCCGCTCCGTAACCTACCGCCGCCGTGTTGCATATTTTTCGTGCGACGTGACCTTGTACGGGCGTGCTGCGAATAAATGTAGACATAATGAAACGTGACATATGTGTCGCATGTAAATTGAACACAAGATTATATCGTTACTGGAAACAACATATCAAATCTATTAAATTCCTATTAATACTGAAAAATATAGCCATAACTATTCTTAATCACGTAGGTATTTATATGTATTTCAAATTAATATAACATTTTTACCATGTGGGTCAATATTAATTTGTCAGAACAGGTGGAAATCAAATACACATACTATAATATCTTAATTTAGGTTCATATAATATACTTACATGGATAAAACATTAGGATATATTTCTATTTTATAACACTTTCATATATAGTACTTTAGGGGTGGCGTAGTTGAAATATTGGTATTAAAAGTTAAGTAAATACAATTTGCAAAACGTCCCGTCAAGGCCACACCGCACGGTGTTATAACATCGAAAGATGTTTAGGAAATATAGGCGTCACCCAGAGCGCAGCCGTACATCTTGCTTTATATTGCCTCCGCCAGCATTGGAGAGTAGAACATCAAACGGCGTTATAGAATGGACGTGTCGATCTCCCGCCGGAGAGGGATGGGGATACAAAAAAAGGGAACGGGGATGTTTGCACGGTGAATTCTTTTATTGTGAGCTGCGCAAGCATTGCAGTTGAAATAAAACGCATTCAGATATGATGTCTCTTTTAAGCTGAATTTTGATATTATATTACACATAACACAGTTTAGTATATAAACAAAAAATTTACACATTTTTTTTAAATTAGAATTGTTAAGAATAAATGATCTTATTAAAATTTAAAATTTTCAAACTGATTCAGAAATAAAGAAAATATTATAGCTTTAGAGCATAGAATATTATAACACATACACAATAGAGAGTTCACCGTAATCTCTTTCTCTCTCTCAAGAATTTTCCTAGCTAAATAGTTTCAAAAAAATTTAAATTGGTAGGATGATTTACTGATGAGAAAAATCACACACCTTTTATTACAACGAATTCTCGCACAAATAATTCTTAAAAACCTAACGTAATTGAGTTATAAAACACGAATTGAGCGCGGAGCAGCCAGGCATTTTATTTACATTCACGTAAATTGAATCCTTGGTACCGCGCCAACAGTCTCATATATTCATCCCGCGCTGGCGGGGAGGGGAGAGCGAGATTCGATTTGCCTAATAGCAGAGCCGGGGAGGGCTCACTCAATTACGCAGAGTGCGCGGAGGTGTCCCGTAACACTCAGTACATAATTACATTATCTGATAAACGGTTACACTGAATTTTCCGCGCCCTTTCCGTAAATGACGTACGGGGATTACGCTTTCGATAGGTTTTTTCCTGCTAATTTTTAAACCGATAACTTGTTAGGAAGTGTTAGATACCTAGTAAATATATAAATCCTACTAATATTATAAACGTGAAAGTTTGTGAGAATGTATGGATGCTTGTAACTCTTTCACGCAAAAACTACTAAATGGATTTTAATGAAACCTTACAGTTATATAGCTCATACATCAGAATAACACATAAGCTATAATTCATAAAGATATTGTGTAAATTGGCCAAAATATAACGGTAAATGTTAAGTAAGTCGGAAAAAAAAAACTGTCATCTGCGAGCTATTTTGGCGTGCAGTGCAAAAACTGTAAGAGTTACAAGAATATACGAGTAATGTATGGTGGAATTGTTTCTCCTAAATAGTTCTATAAAAAAGTCTATCTATATTTTATGTGTAAGCCAAGAAGTATCTTAGGCTACTTTTTTATTCTAGGGTTCCGCGCAAAATAATTCCACGCGGTTGAAGTCGCGGGGAACAGCTAGTGTAAAATAAAAAAAAGATCTGCGTAAGATGCAAATGCAATCTATGAAGTCTTATGAAGTTAACAGATACGATACATGAAATGTATCTAAGAATAGATGGCGTTTATACTTGCGAAAAAAAGTTCAAAAGTTTGAGACTTCTGAAACTACTATCAGTTCCCTACTTGCCAGGTGTAGCTAATATGGCAAGTCATCTCTCTACAAGATAGGTCTATGCAACAGAAGACTTCTACTGCTAAAATAATTTCTTCATATTTTTTACATTGCACCGACTTTCAGATACTTATGTATAAAAGTCTAAAATGTTAAAATTATGAAAATATATAAAAAAATAAAATAAATATCGTAATTAAAATAAAATCGAGGATATCACATAGCGTGCGTTTAATTTTATTTACCTATTTTAGTTCCACCTTGTTAATGTACGAAGTTACGAATACGAAGTTATCAAGTCGTTAAGATTGCGCCATATTTTACACTGCTTCCGCGATGCTTTTCCACAAACTATAGATATTTATTTTTTCACTCATTAAAATCTATAGAAAATTTACTGCTAAACATAGGCCTGTCACATATATTGCTCAAAAGGGGAATTTTGACACGCTTTTCAGGTGGGTTGGCAACCGCAGTATTTTATTATTTTCAGTTGTTATCGGGAAGATCCTGCCGCTTTTTTCCTGTATCAGTTTATCTCTGTCCCCTCTTACAACGCCTATGGGATGATATGGGATAGTGGATATTGCCAAGTCACCACTACACAACGTAGCTAGAGACTACTTAAAGAAAATAAACGCCATTTCTTGCTCCTATGTCCACGTAGATGCGGCTGTATTTACATAATATGATATTTGATTTTGTGAGTACGTCCCAAGGTGTAATAAATATATATTTAACTTATCTCAACTTTTGATGTCTTCATTATCATCAGTTTATAAACAGTCCATTCTAAAGCATAGGTCTCACCCATAGTATGGAGTTGCGGATCTAATTTTTTTTAAGTCTAGTACATAAAAATCAATTTGGTTTTACCACTAACTATCGGTATTACATGACTTTACGATAAACAAAAAGTGGATAGTAGATTCTCTGATGCTGCGACCACACAGCATATTATAGTTAACATTAAATGTTATGTAATTTACACGTTTATGTATAAATAAATAATTTAAAATTTTAAAATCTTTGCTGCATGCCCTTAGAAAAAAGGATACTAAGGGAGGACTTAACTCCTAAAGGCATTCTACACCAGTCAACTCATAAAAGAGGTGAGAATTTAACGTAGGTGCAGTAATTAAAAAAGAATGTTTCCATCTCATAAGTTATATGGGTGTAAATTTCAATATTTATTACCTATCCTTACCAATAGAGTAAAAGTGTAAGTAAAAATGTTTGTACGTTACTGTTTTGAATACAAAATATTGTCCCAAAGTGTCGTTGTTAGTACCAACACCTAAAATTATGTTGTGTAATATAAACAATGAATGTTCTTGATCGTGTAGTAGCGACGTAAAAGAATTCACTACGTCGAATCATCCCGTGGGTGTGAAGAGTCGATAGAGGTAAAATGAAACAGGAGATAGTCAGCTATATTTTTCTAATAACTACTGGAAATAATAATAAAACTGCAGCTGCCAAACCACCTGTCAAGCGAGGTAATTGTGGCAAATGAGGCAATCTAATGGGAGGTCTGCGTTTATCAATATACAAAGTCATTATAGCCTATATATATCCACTGTTGAACATTTTTTATGGGTGACAAATGAACACACAGTTCACCTGATGGTAAGTGGTTGCTGTGAACCATAGACATCTACATCTATCCTCAATAAAGTATCAAAATACAGATACATTGTCACTCGTGAGGACTTTCTGTCGTCGTGAGTTTCTCTACACTCACCATACGGAACAACAGTGTTAAGCTGCTATTTTAAGATGGTATTCTGTGAGGGCGTGGTCCTTCCCCGGTCGAGCTGACCCATTCGTGTTACAACTATACTCCTAATATAGCTGCAGCATGGCTCTATCACGTATGAAATGATAATGAACATTTCATAAATTTGAAAATATCAAATGTAAGTAGGTACGTAAAGATATAATTAAGGAGGCGTTGTAATACAAGGACATAATATTATTCCATAAGGACAATATTTAGAGTCAGTATATAAAGGTATCTAAAATTTGAATATTAACGAGCGCGGTCGATATTACCCGCTCTCCAATAATACTAAACTGCAAATTTCATTATGCCTGCAGCGCATTCGCTTTATATGTGGGCTGACTTTACAGTGTTGCTTTAAATATCAACGCTTAATTTATTAGTACATATATTAATATTATCGATATTTCATTGCAATAATGGTTCAAGTTGAAATCAAGTGTATGCAGGGGACACTAAATGCGGCGGGTTAGCTTCTCTTGACCAATGGCAGCGAGAACCTCACTGACCAATTTCACTAGACCCGTATCTTTTACATTTACATCCTATTTTGCCAGAATGAATATATCGTGAAGCGGACAGTGGAGGTCCTGCTATGGTATTTTTCGTATAGAGATGTCTCAAATGAATTCATTTATATGTTAATGGAAGAGGAGGCGGCATTTCCCATAATAGCCGGTACAGCTCATTGCAACGTTCGGCTACATTGTACAATTAAACGTGCGTCATAAAACGCTTTTGAGGCAAACGTTCCAAGTATATGCGGTCTTTATGTTTTGTCCGTTTTGGCATCCAATGTTTTTCGTGATGGTGATTAGATAAATTGCTTATGACAAGATTTCAAAATATTCATTTTTCTCTGCTTATCTTTCATAACTTTAAAATAAAATCTCAAGGTTCTTAACATGTACATGTTGCCATTTATTTGTCATCGGGTGGCAACGTGACAGAAACCATTACCTAATTCCGCCTCGTGAGTATCGTAAGAGGCCATTGTGGAAAATGCCAGAAAAACTCTGTCTGTTCTTTTTTTTTTTGAATTTTTTGTATTTATGTACTCTAATAAGTAGATACATAAAAATGTAATGTTTGTTTGTTCGTATTTTATGCGCTGCCATACCGTTCATCAGATTGCGGTAAAAACTTTGTCAACTTATTGCTTGCACTTGCGCAAACGTTATAGGCATAGTACAATTAACTTACAGTAGGTGGCGTGCGTATCGTAGCGACAAATTTATTTGATAGTTATATAACATTTTACTTCAATGAATGTATTATCATTCTTAATTAAACAATATAGTTAACTCTTTCAAATTTAAAATGATACTTCCGCAATTATTTCTTCAGCGGCAGCAACGCGCCGGGAACTAGCTAGTTTATAATAAAATATACATTTCGGTTTGTTTAATTAATTTGTAAATATATATATAATACCTATCTCAATATTTCACTAACTAAACAAATTCTTACGGTTTACTGGTTGAGAATGCCAATAAATATAAAATCTGCTTTTAGTGTTATTTTTTGCAATAAGATATGGAATAAATAGATAAATATTTGTTAAGTCTTCGCCGTGTAAGTTCTACCACACATAAAGTGATAAATTCCTTAACCACGTTACACACAAATATACCCAAACACCTTCTCTATGTTCTAGAAGTTAATCTGACAAATGTGTGACGTCGGACAATGTAGGTACTTAGTGAAATTGTCTGACGTCACACAATTGTCGGATTGGCTACAGTGTCAGTTAATTTAATAAAGTTATAAAAGATAACGAAGAGTTCATATATTAATATGAAGTTATGCTGATGGTAGTTCTTTTATACCAAACCTGCTCACAGTTCAGTTTTTTTACGTTCTATAGTTATAAGTTCATTAGTCTATGATTTCTCTTGTACGTGTGTTGGTGTTTGTTTTAATAAATACGTTTTCTTTCTTTATTTCAAATAGTTCATATATAGGCATTGTTTTGGAATTTATTTACGACCATAAATAAAATTAACAAAAATATAAAACATTCATTTAGGTACCTATAGCGCTAAATAAATAATCGGTCCATTATAATATTTTTCTGTGTTTAAAAGAATTGGGAATTTTTATTCTCAGTCATCAAATTATTTTACCTATACGTGGTGGAACTATGCTCTAGCAATATTATGATTACAGCACGAATGGACGAATGAGTCGGCTTGACCGGGGTAGGACCAAGCTCTCACAGAATACCAGCGTAAAATAGCAGCTTAATGCTGTTGTGTTCCGTATGGTGAGTGTAGAAACTGGAGACCCTTTTTACTAGAAACCAGTCATTCCATCTCAGTCTTCAGGGATGACAACGCATCTGCATTTTGATTCTCAATTGAAGATAAGTGTCTATGGGCCACAGCATCGACTTACCAACAGGTGAACTGTGTGATCGTTTGTCACTCTCATTCTTAAAAAAACCTCGTCCGTTACTACGCCGGTGCATCAAATTCAGATGAGATAGGAATTTCAAAAGAAAAACTGGAATCATCCTCATACTACAAATAAACTTAGGACAAGAGCTTCATTAATTGTAAGTGTTCAAAACACATCCTATCACCGATGACTAAAGTAACCATAATAAAGAAACGTTATGACTACAGCAGAATATAATATAGACTCAACCCGGGAAGGAAAACGCACACGCTGGCACAGAATACCAGCGTCGATGCCAGCATAATACTGCTGTATTTCGTATGGTGAGTTACGAGAACCGAAGTACCTATTTACCTACAGGTAACGAAGCATTCCACCTTAGTCCTTAGGGGTGACAACGCATCTGCATTTTGATTCAGATGTTGGTATGTATTGGTGGTAGTATACACTTACCATGCATAACTACCTACCTATCTACCTACCTACCTACTCGTAATAGTAATAATATGTGAGCTACAAGAACCATTGACGATCATGTAAATTTTAATGTTAAAATATTTAACAAACGCTATAAATGTTCATAATGTGATGGCGGTATAAGAATATCCACTATCCCATATCGTCCTTTAGGTGTCGTGAGAGGTGATAGAGGATAACAACCGGGAGATTGGCAGCAACGTCTGTAAAATGTAAAAAGCCTTCGGTTACCAAGCCTTGCAAACATGGCATATCCCCCCCTCCCCCATCCCGCCCCCTTGTGATAGGCTGTAACGGTGACGGTAGTACCTATACCTCTAAGTAATTTTTTTACTAATATAAAAATATATCAGTCTGGTAGAATCTCGTGGAAGTCCTTATAGGACGTGCAAAATTCTTTTATTAATAAAATATTAATTATATATAATATTATTATATAATATTAATACTAAAAAAGTAAAGTAAAGTTGCAGCCTAGGTATATACCTACGTCTCACTGCTGGGCACAGGCCTCCTTTCATTTCTAAGAGAGTTTTAGGGCAAGGACATGTCCGCCGCGCTGTCCCAATGCGTGTTGGCGAACTTCACATGTCTTCGAGATATTTTTTTTATTTCTCAGACATGCAGGTTTCCTCACGATGTTTTCCTTCACCGCCAAGCACGTGTAAATCAGCATTTAAAATTGCAATTAACAATTTCATTGCTGCCGGCGGGGATCCAACCCGGGTTACTCGCGTACTGTGAAACTTACAGCGAGCGCTATCCATCTGAGCTACCACGGCACTTGAGCTCAAATTGAGCCGTGGTAGCTCAAGGTATTAGGTAAGGTATTGCTACACTACGCATAAGTAATTTCTAATTAATTAATTTATTAGCATACATAATTAATTTATAAGCATATTAATTTATAAATTTTTTTAATTATTCTTCAAACCATAAAAACACTTTTATATTATTAGATCTTGAAATCAACAAACCGTAGACGGTGAATCTTTCGTTTGTTGTATGACAAGGTACAGCTAAAATACCGATAGATGGCGGTAAAACAAACTTATTTGAAACTACTTGCCTTTTATTTTATAAATAACAAGCAACCCGTGGTTTCTCTGGTATTAGTGAGATGTTATTAAGAATAAAGATAATCGTCTACGACCATCTATTTTCTCAAAACCTCCAAATAACTATTTTCGGATAAAATACCTATAGCCACTCCTAACATTGCTCTCTATCTCTTCGTGAAGTTTCATTACAAGTGGTTCATCCATTACGAAGATTAGCTCGAACAGACAAACAGACAAAATTTAAAAAATTGTTATTCATGTCTTAATGGCAGGCAAATAACCCTCTCAGCTCAATAAAAGGTCGATTGATATTACAGATAATTCAATTATATTTTCTTTTACCTGTATGTAAATATTATGTTAATATGAAAGAAGGAAATAACATAATAAACACGATAAATTTTAATAAAATACAGGAAGTATGATATCATTTAAACAACGTTTATCTATAATTCAAAGCCATTAGTACAAAACAAATAGGTAGATTTTTTTTTCAACAAGGTAATTTTTTTATTCAAATTATTTGGGAACTCGGGAAGTTTTGCGAAAGTAACAAAAACTTATATTAACCATATAATAAGTAATAACTTTTAATTTATTTAATATTTTCAAAGAACTCCCCACATACATCTACAAACGTCTGAATCTACTTATGTTCGAAATAAGTACTTTTCCATTCTCTTTCAGCTGATTTACTTTATTTTAAGCAATAGAATAGCAATAACATTAATTAATTTACTTAACATTGACATTTTAATCAATAGCATAGACAGAACATTATATTGGCGTATAATCAAGTCAAACTATGTCAAATCAGAGCTGTAAGTAGGGTGTGGTGTCTAGAAAATTCCTCGTATTGACCGTTGAGTGCGGGGGCGCGTTTTCATTGTGGAGTAGCAGCCCATGGAGTGCTGTTCGGCCGCTTGTTGCTCTCAGCAGTGAACACTTCGGGCAAGTATTTGGTAATTGGTAGCCACGGCACTGATGCTACTCCGATATCGTAAAGGGATTGACACCAGATACCTACACTTTCAAAGTGAAAAAAAAAACTAGCGATGAAAATCTTCCTTGCGCTTCACGATCGCTTCTTTTTGGCGTTGTATCATTTTGAAATAGCCAAACCATCGCAAGATGCTTAATTTTTTTAAAGACATAGATAAAGACAAAGAATTTCTGAATCTCATTGATAATTCTAAGATACATTACCTGTAAAAATGTCGTAAACATACACAGCAGTCTGCGTCAAATTTGGTAATGCTTTGAAGCATCGGTAAGTTTATTAGACTCCCGACTCAAAACTATCTTCCTCAGTCGCTGATTATCTTTATTACCACCATTGCTTATTTAATCTTTATTACATACCTTATACCGGCCTCGTACCGGTGGACGAAGTGTAGGGCGACCCCCCACTAGATGGAGTGACGACCTGGTAAAACATGCAGGTAGTCGATGGATGCAGGTGACTCAGGACCTTGCTTTGTGGCATTCCTTGGGGGAGGCCTATGTTCAGCAGTGGACTTGTGAAAGGCTGTGATGATGATGATGATGATGACACACCTTTTTTTAAGGGTATGGTGACAAACGAGCACACAGACCACCTGATGGTAAGTGGTTGCTGTGGCCTATAGACATCTACATTTATCCTCGTTTGCGAATCAGAATACAGATGCGTTGTCACCCGTGGGGACTAAGATGGAATGCCTCTTTTCCTGTAAAAAGGGTCTCCGGTTCTCTACACTCACCATACGAAACACAGCAGTGTTAAGCTGCTATTTTACCCTGGTATTCAGTGAGAGCGTGGTCCTTCCCCAGTCGAGCCGACCGATTCGTGCTACAACTATACTACTAATATAGCTGCAGCATGTATCTACCACGTATAAAAGTGGCTCTACCTTATAATATGGACCTCCTTATACCTATATATATATACCTTATATATAGGTAAAGGGAGGACCTAGCGTCTTATGGCAATCCCTACCAGTCAATCCTGGATGACTTGAGAAACTGTGGCAGGTGTAGACAATCACCTTGATGAATCAATTGATATGAGATTGCAGTCATGCAGTGCATACACTCGTGGACCTAGTCTCCGTTAAGACTGGCCGCCGAGACTGAAATTCGGTCTGGAGGACATTATTATTATTATTATCTCATAGGGATAACACATTTGCAGTTTGATTCCAACCGAAGATAAATGTATATACTTAGATATCTTTTACTCATACCATTCACCATCAATCAGGTGGACTGTGGGCTCGTTTAGGTATCACCCGTTCTTAAAATAATTGTCCTTTCGTTTTCCCAACTTTAAGATAACATATACGAATATATGTGTATACCTTGGCTTACATTTACCTCTGTGTTTAAATTATACCATTAAATCATACCATATTAATGTTAATCTCATTATGGCTATGATTATATACTTACTTCATTTTTTATATACTTAGGTACAAATTACAATATGCTTCGCCGGAATCTGCTGCCGAATATATACAGGGACTACCAGAAAATGTGATCCTGAACCTTTTTCTTGCATGTTTTAATAGGTCATTACATCATCTAGTGACGAACCACCTAACACTCCGGTATGCCTCGTACCACAAAAGAACCTTTCACCTCCATCGGTTGTCCGATAGCAAGCTATTTGGCATGCCCATTGGCAGTTCAGTGCACTGATATATTGGGCTCTGTAGAATAGAATTGAACAAAATATTGTTTATTCAATATAGATTATTACATAATACTTATTGAAAGTATTTTTTATTTACCACTGGTTCAGAAAATACCTTTGTCCTAGGAAGAACCATAACAAAAAACCCAGCGGGATAATTTTTTTTTTCGCACAAAAATTTTGTATAATTAAGTATGAATTAGTATGCCTCTATTAGAATCAGCACGGTAGCAATCAGTAATCACCTCATTTATGCGGTTACTTCATGTATCATTCGAGTATTCCTTAATATTATAATACTCCTTTTTGTAAGTTTTTTTTTAATTAAAGTTTCAAACTTGTTTGATTAACAAACTAAAACTTTTTTGAGATTTTTTGCAAAAGCGTATAGGTAACTTCACAAATGCCTTACGAATTCTGTTGAGTAGGATCTCTAGGATCAAACATAAGACTAGTCTTATGTTTGATAACATAAGACTAGTCTTATGTTTGATCCTAGTATATAGTTTGTAGGATTGGTTCTTTTGTGGATATCATCGTTCGTGTTTATTCTAGCTCGTACAGCCGTAGTACACGTGCACTAAGGGCACTTTAATAAGGCCAGCATAGGCAAGTGTTGATTTTCGTCTGTTGTCAGATGTCATCACCTAGTCATAGCACAAACAAGTACAAGGTATATTCTCTAGAAAATCCATTTCGTTCCCATTATTATTAGTTAGTGTGATTCTCGTATAATTGTTTATTGAGACGATGGAAATATTCGTTTTAGACACATCGACTGTAGAAGGAATTCCAATGACAGCATTTAATATTAGTGGGAAAAAAGATTGTTTTAGCACGTATCTATTAATGATGATGCATTTAAGACCATTCTACTTATATAATAGAGAATTGCGGAAATTAGTGTTGCTCCTTTTGTCTGTCTGCTGAATGTTGGTAATAATTACATTGTTCTGGTATATCTTTATGTTACGTATTACGTAAATTTATTATTTTTTCTCACATCAAAATTGGAAGACACTAATTTTTTACTAAGTTTTAGTACTAAGTTACTCAAAATTAATTAAGAAATAAGTATATTTTTATAATTTAGATATTAAATATATTTATTGTTTTAAACTACCCATACAACTAAGCGTAGAGAACTAGGAACCCGTTTAGATATCGCATCTGCGTTTAAATATTAAAATCGATTATGATATGTGTGTGTGTGCGTTTGTCACAGTAATCTTACCATTAAGTGAACTTTGTGCTCGGTTGCCATCCTTAATTATATAGAGTAGGCTTTAATTTTGATCAATACTTAGTTCCTTATTCATACTTTTTGGGTTGTCTGTTAGGTGCATTTATAAATTAATCACATGCGTTCGTAGGCGGATATTTCTGTCTATCTGTATATTAGCGTATATTGTACAAAATGCACTTTATTACCTTAACAATAGTGTTTAATTTTTATCATCATATACTGGTCGATGTTTTCCATTGAGAAATTGATGAAAGCTTTCTCTTTTAACCCTTTCGCTGTCCCGTGCAGGTACTATTTATAGGTCATTGCTATTGTCTTACTATTGTGTCTGAAAACTGGACAGTGAAAGTGTTAAATTATGGTGATTATGATTTTAAGTCTTAACTTTAACAAGGTAGGTTCTATAAATGAGTTTATTTCTTTGTGTATATAATATATATCATTTTCACGTTTAGGATACAAGTGATATAGACCATAATTTTCAATTGAGACTATTTATTAGTTTGAGTCGAAAATCTAAAATGTATACTAGGTACATACTTGTTAATAACGTGTGCAAAAGCAGTAAAATGTGATTAGTATTTGTTTCGGCTTTTGGCTTTTATGCTTAGCTTCTACCCTTGCTTTATTCATTACTAGGTACGAACCATCCAACAGTTGCATGCAGTTACAAAATAATGGTCCTTCAGCTTACAATGTTTTTTGCGTGCACTTCTGATAGAATAAAGTGAATCCCAACAGAAAATTAAATGTTTATTCGTATGCTGTGGCCTATGTATTGCGACGCGGTATGCATTTCAATGCGATACAGCGTAGAGATAGATCCCTCGTAAAATGCATACGTCAGCAGTGGTTTACCATACTGGTACAAAGACGTAACGAGGTATTCCATATTAGTCCTCAGGATTGACAACGCATCTGCATTTTGATTCTTAATCTAGGATAGGTCTTTGAGCCACAGCATCCACTTACTTAATAGTATGCAGATGCTGTGGCTTTAGATTTGATTAATATACGATTTGGAATAAAAGCTATATCTTCAGGTGACAAAATAAAAAAGGGCCAAGACACGACGAAATATTTAATCTTTTTCCCTTTCATACATTCTTTTCTAAATTCGTCATAAAACTGTCGAGAGCACATTCATTATTAATTATACATTATACTTAACAAGACCTCACATTTTCTGGCGTGTAATTAACTACATTAATTTATCTGTACAATAATAATTACGAGAACATTAATCATTACAATTAGATAGTTTAGGTAAGTATGCTTCTAGACGTAGTCAACTACTGAAGTATGTAGGAATATACTCTGCAGGAGGCGAATTACATGACGGTCTGAAAAGCATGTCTTTATGCATATCGATGAATATATGCTGTAAGTACTTGGCCAAATGGTAACATTACCCTTAAATATTGATTACACTTGTCAATATCAAGTTATGGGTTGAAAAAGATAATTTATATCAGTATAAACTATTATAAAAACTATCAACTAACTTCTGTCTGCTAGTGCGTATTGGCTCAATGCGTAGTATAGTCAAATACTACATTAAAATAAGAAACCTAATTATAAAAGGGAGCACGGTATTAGCATTGTACTTATAACTTTTATCAACCCGCCTGCTATGTGTGGTACTGTGGTAAAACTCCTTTCTAAAGATGTTAAGACTAACCGACTGACCTAAACCAATGAATAGATGTATATGCATTGTCAGTTTAAGCCAATACTTAAAGGTATAAAATCAGAAAGCTTTTCAGACACTGTAAATTAACTTCATTATGACTATTTTTTTCAATTATTTCTGCAGAAAATACAATTGCTAGAGACTTAACGAATCGTCTAAGTTATACACAGCAAATTCCGAATAACTATCATTTATCGAAATAAGGTCAAAGCCACATCTAAAGGAAGCCAACATATATAAATATATTTTGCAATAAATGTACGATAAATGCCTTTTATTTCAACATCAAAAACCAAATTATCTTCAAATTATATCGCGCCGGCGCGGCGCTCAGAATAAATAATTAGAATATGTAAAATTTGCAAAAATAATTAACTTGAGATCACGTTGAAGAAAAAAATGTGAATAACAAAGTAGATAACATTTATACTATTCTCACATTAGATGTGGCCTCTTCCTTTAAACGCATGTGATATAACACAGTGGTAGTCGCTCACCATACGTATGTCAGAGATGCATTGTACTTATGTAGAAATTCGGTCACCTAGACGAGGTCGCCAATTTGTACAAAACATCTAATTTATCTACAACATTACGGGACAATACAGATTTAATGAATTAGATCCGAGTAAACTACTAAGTTTACGATAAGACATTTAATACATAAATATACGATAAAATAGGGAAGATGTGGGAGGTTAAATAGAAGGGATAATCTAAATTAGACGATGAGATGACCACCGTCTCTAAACACTTTGTCTACTCGAAAAATGTCAAACAATCTGTACACAGTATGTCTAATTCGATGTATAAAGAGAGATACAAATGGAAGAAGTTAGTTTATATACTGTTATTATACTTGTGTATAAATAAATAATAAAATATTTAACTAAAACAAAACATATAAAAGCAATAGACAGGCTTAAGCGAACAGTACAATGAGTCAATAGAGGACAATATTAATGCACTTGCCCATATTACCTAATTAAATTGATTATAACATCAACTTTAATATTTTCAAAAATTATAACAGTAACTTAATGTTAATCTACTGGAACCGAGTTAAAGCTTTGTCAGAAATACATAATTTAAATAACAAAATTTACGAATTACGAGATTAAGAAATTAAACAGTAATAAATATTTGATCATAATGCGGGATGCAATCACTGATTATAATTTATGGAGAACATTGCGCGCCGATGGTTAAAGTACAAATAATACGAGTACGTAGCCGGCAACTGACGATTCCTAGTCGGCGAACATCTTACAAGTTGCGAATACATATCTAGAACTGCCACCAAAGCGACCCGAGTAATTCAACAATTTGGTAACAAAAATAAAAGTTAACTGATTAAATACTAAACCAACCTCCGAACAGCGTACAAGTACAACGATAAAGCAGTCTCACGTAATATAATACAAGAAATCCATTTCGCAATAAACTATCTGGGATCTACGATACATCGGTGACGCCTTTAATTTTACATTTCATTAGCACTTACATTTAAAATACATAATCAGCGCTATATAACTAGATATCAATAATATCAGGAATCTTTATTCTGCTCACATAATATAGTCTTGTTACAATTAATTACAGAGCATAATTTCGTAATTAACACTATACACAAATCGACAGCACGGTTATTATATATAAGTTTTGAGATTCTCTGGGACTCGAGGTCTTTACGTACGAAGCGGCACAGCAAAGTTCACTCCATTAAACGACACGAGCTGATCCTCTCGAAACCTTTAAGTCAGTCCAACACAACACTAGTCCTGCATCCTTATCTCGCATTTAGCTAGCTATACCGTGGTGAAGTGGATAAGTCCCAGAGAATGGCGCGGGTCACTGATGGTGTTTCGAAGGCGGCGCGTGGTGCAACGCCACGTGGTGGGGAGCGTGGTGGTGGCCACCATGATGGTTGTGGTTATTGGCGTTGGAGTTATTGTTGTTGTTCTGCGCCGCCTGTGCCGCTTGCCGTTGAGAATTCTTTTTATTCTTCATCCGTCTATTCTGAAACCATATCTTCACCTGTCTCTCTGTGAGATTCAAATTCCTCGCCAGCTCCCATCTCTTCTGTTTAGATACGTAAGCGTTGAAGAGAAACTCTTTCTCCAGCTCGAGAGTTTGGAACTTTGAATAGGGTTTGCGTTTTTTGCGCACCGTCACTTGCCCAGTCCAATCCAGTGGATTTGAGGATCCGCAGCCTACTCCGACGCCCACCGACATCGAAAGGGAACCTGGACAAAAATATCATAATAGTTAGTTTTAAAAAATGTAATAAAATTAAATGGATGGAGGAATGTCGATTTACGTTTTTTTTTTCATTATTTTATTTTAACCTAATTGTGATTTTATAATGCATAAATAACTATTAACTTTTACATTTGTGCTGATGCACAATGATGATGGGTGGATGCCACAAACGACGCTGCGTACAAGACAATAAATTTTAATTACAGCAACCTTGGAACCCCAATCGTTGCATACACAGCAGAGCGTAGCGTTAACTAGTAATTTCTATGCATAGTTCAAAGAAACAATCGTGGACCGAGGCGTCAGAAGTAACATGTAGCGCGGTTTATGTGAGCGGTCCTTTTGATGAGATCATCGGTTGACTTTGTATGCGAGGTTTGCAACCTTCTCGATATTCGATGCAGGCACGCACTGCACCATTTCCTATTATACAAAGCGGTAAAACGAACGTTGCGAAATAGATGCCGCATTGTCTAGAACTTGTGTCGTAAGGCAACTCCGATTGTCCAATATCTGTACGAATAGACAGTCCACAGCTGCCCATTTCCATCATAGCTAACGTGACTTAAGTACTTTCGAAAGCAAACGATAAATCACCGGTCTAACTCTAAGCTCTATGTTAACTTTGACTTCAAATTTTCAGTTGTGTTTATTTGTTTTTTAACAAATAAACAACTGAAAATTTGGCTAGGCTAGGATTTTGTTTTGCCTAGGTTTTTGGCTAGGTTACTGATCAAAATATTTTCGATTAGTAGTGTGTATCGATTAATAAAAATCAGGCAGAAGCCCGGTTTATGAAGAAATCGATTATACGCAGGTTATTTTTTTAAATTTTGCGGTATTTTGCGTATCCACTGCAAGTTACGGCAACATCGTCAAAGAAAAAAAAAAGAATTACATTGAGTTTTGTAACATAGTGACCATGTTATTCTATTCGTTCTTAGTATATATTACAATCTCTTTGTAAATATTTATATACCAGTTCTTGTTTCGCTCGGTACTGGAGAACCAAGTTTGCCTACTAATGACATCAGTAAAACACAAAACTGTCACGTAGTCAAAACAAATTGCTATAAACGTGTAAATATAGCTTTAAGATATTGTCGTTTATTAGGATAATATTAATTTTTATTGCTGAAGTTATGACGGGAAGGCCATATAGATCGAAGAACTGACAAACTATGGGGAAGGAAGAGTCGAGTGGCAGCTTCGTTCTGGAAAGCGCAGTATTTGACGACCACCCACTAGATAGAGCCGTCACTCCATCTAGTAGTTTTACGTGGTTGAGCCATGCTGCAGCTATATTAATAGTATACGGCTCATAGAAGGCTCCGTTGCGCAGTGGCTTAGCAATCAGTTGTTGCGCTGGGGGCCGCGGGTTCAAATCCCACATGGAGCAAGTATTTGTATGGCCTACAAATAATTGTTCCGGGTCTGGATGTTTGTCCTTGTGCAATTTATGTTTGTAAACTACCTCCACGACACAGGAGAAAATCTGTACGAATGTGTGGGGGTAACATTTATAAAAAAAGATCAAAAAAAAGTATAGTTGTAGCACGAATGGGTCAGCTCGACCGGGGAAGGACTACACTCTCACAGAATACCAGCGTAAAATAGCAGCTTAATTTTGCTGTGTTTCGTATAGTGAGTGTAGAGAACCGGAGACCCATTTTACTGGAAAAGAGGCATTCTATCTTAGTCTTGAAGGCTGACAACGCGTCTGCATTTTAATTCGCAAAGGAAGATAGATGCAGATGTCTATGGGCCACAGCAACCACATACCGTCAGGTGGACTGTGTGCTCGTTTGTCACCCTAATTCTATAAAAAAAATAGTGGGATTGTAGTGATTATGATAGTGATAGTGACGATTGTACATAATCATCTATGTGGGCTTGTGGACATACAAAATAAGTATATATAATTACTATTCAGAATATTTTTTATAATTATCAGAAGCTACTATTGATCTAATATTTATCTCGGATGCTTAAAAAAATTAATTTTTATATAGACAGACAACACAATTAAAAAAGAAATTAGCAGCACAAATTTTGAGTTAAGAATACACCATTAGGTTTATTGGACCAACATTGGAACGTTAAAGAAACCCTAACTGTAATCCTAAACTCACCTAACACTAACCGAGCCAGTTCTTATCCATTAGAGCGGTATCTAAGTGAGCGGTGGGTACATAAAACTGCCCTACCGCAACAAGCCGACTCGTTTTGCCTCACGTTGCTCGATATATATTTTATTACGCGCCTATTCAACGTTGAATTATTTGGGAAAATTATTAGTAATATTGGCAATAGTTTATTAGCAGCGGTTGGAAACATCAATGGAATGTCCTTACCAGTGAATCTGCTGTTATGGATTTTTTTGTAATTAAATTTAAATATTTTATTTACAATTTTTTTTTCAGGGACCGAAGGTAACTTAAATGGTTGATTTGCTATTAATTTATACATTTCATTTTAGTATGAAAGAGCAAACTAGTATTATAGCTCAAATATATCATCAATTACTAAATATAATCCGCCACCACCAGCCACCTGCACTCAGAGACTACACGTCTAAATAGGTCAGGTCGTTAATTCATCTAGCGGGAGGTCATCCTACTTGCCGGTAGAAGGTTGCCACTCGAGAAATTTTCTTCTTTTTAACTATACTATGGCTCGTCTATTGCACCTTTAGCTTACAAATGCTTATTTGCATTATAGTACCTTGATGTTTCCTTAGTTAATCTTATTCTACTGGAGAAATATCGTTTACCTATATTTTTATAACCCCTATCTCTATCCATAATGAGTGGCTTAACTATCTTATATGGTTAGCCAAGAAAGACTATTTTATCAGTTTCATTTATTATCAGTAGAGTTTTAAGATACATTGGAGATATGTTGACATTTCCCATTCACTTGAACTCTTGGTCGAATTTGGATTTACCTAGTTATTAGATTTTGTTCTATGTATTTATTATATTTAATTATTATATTATAAGTAAGTATTTGTCGTTTATATTATTTAGTTTTTATATAGTCTCAAGAACAATGTTACCACCACCATAATGTACACAACTACTGTGAGTGCGATAAATACTGTTAAGGTCTTTAAAAGCATTAAGTATTTTAACCATTGATTCGGTTTATTTGCATTCTAGTAGCTTAAAAACGATAAAAAAATATTTTAGTTCGGAAAAACGTCGTTAATTAGACAAAATCAATAAAAAAAAAAAGTATTTCGAAATCGGACATATACTCTAATAATTAGAAATACGTCATCAATCTTCCTGACATTTCCTATAGTGAACTCTGGTAATATCAACCTTTATTTATTTTAACAAAATTAAATGAAAAACACTGCATAGTAGAAGACTTAAATTAATTCTAATAACTCAGCTTAGTTGCTCTTACCATTAACGTTGATGAATTGCAAATTTATGCACAATATATTTTTTATAGGATAAGAGTGACAAACGAGCACAAAGTACACCTGATGGTAATTGGTTGCTCCGACCCATAGACATCTATCTACATCTATTCTCGATTACGAATCAAAATGCAGATGCGTTGTCCCCGTGAGGACTAAGATGGAATGCCTCTTTTCCAGTAAAAAGGGTCTCCGGTTCTCTACACTCACCATACGTAACACAGCAGCGTTAAGCTGCTATTTTACGCTGGTATTCTGTGAGAGTGTGGTCTTTCTCCGGTCGAGCCGACCCATTCGTGCTACAACTATACCAATATTTAATATAGCTGCAGCATGGCTCTACTACATATAAAATTTCAGTATGAAGATTCAATATGAACTTAACGAATCTTTATAATTAGGTTTGTGAAAGTATTCATATGAATTCCAATATTGATATAAAGCCATAAAGAAAGCTTAAGTTTTAGATGTGTTTCATCTGTCACATCATTATCAACATTAACTTCCACTGCTAAACAAAAGCCTCTCCCAGAGAATGAATCACAGTACGGAACTGTGATTCATTCTCTACCAGTCACCACTCCATGGGTTGACTGGTAGAGAATGCCACAAGGCATTAAGTCCGCCCTTTGTATTCTTTTAGATTAAGGAATGCAATAAAGAATAAATAAAATAAATAAATAAATAAATCCACCGAATTCCTGCGTCTCATCACACTCGTCGTCGTTCAACACACTCTGCTTACAGGCGTCACTGTTATATATGGTAGAGGCATGCTGCAGCTATATTATGGTTGTAGCACAAATGAGTCGGCTCAACCGGGTAAGGATCACGCCCTAACAGAATACCGTCGTGAAATAGCAGCTTAATGCTTCTGTGTTTCGTATGGCGAGTGTAGAGAACTGGAACCCATTTATACTTCATCTATCTAATATATTAACCATTTCATCTTGGTCCTCAGGGGTGACAACGCTTCTGCATTTTGATTTTTCATTAAAGATAGATGTAGGTGCCTATAGACCACAGCATCCACTGACCATCAGATAGAATGTGTGCTCGTCTGTCACCCTTATTCTATAAAAAAAAATAAGATGGTAAATACTAATTCTTATAACATGTCTTTTTATTTTTTTTAATTATCTATTTATTTTTAAATGATTCATAGATTTTCAAATAACACCTTTAGAAATTGGAATACTGTAAAAATAAACCTGACTACATCTAGGAAGATAATCGATATAATATATAATCACCATGTCAGTTTACTCATTGAAAATAGAAATCAGTCAAGATTGAACTTACTGCAATAGATATTGTTTACCATACATTGGAAATAGAGTCGAATTAAACCTCTTTATTCTTGAGCGAGTTAATGTTTTTTTTATAAAGATACAAAGCCAAAGCATCAAGCTCTTATTTAAAATTAAGTAGTTCGTGTTAAATTACTAGAAGTTTGTGAATGTAATCATTCTTAATTATCTAATTTTACACTACATATTGCATTTTTATTACCTATGTAATGAAGATCCGAATTAGTAATTAAATCTGCTGTTGAATAAACTTATGTAACATATTGCTTCTTGCAGTTCAAAAAGATAATATTTTCTGTGCAGATGTACAAGTTAGCGACCCGTTATTCTGTCCGAAACTTTGCCAAACAAATATAACTTGTGAGTTGAAATGGGCGGCGTTCCCGTTTCGAACTTCAAATGAAATTATTGTGTCCGGAGGGTTCTTGAACGCGGTGTAGTTCTGTCCAATTATTTTGCTTTCGCCTCAGAAATATTTCTGATTTTCACTTAAATGAGGCATTCTTAAACTAATTTTTTTTAAATAGTTATTTTTTTTTATGACTTATGTTAAAAACTTTTTTAAAATATCTTTAAAGTTATAGTGTTTTACTTTTATAACATCTATAAAATTAACAAAATAAAATTTACAAAAACAAGCCAAGATGTCAATTATAAGAAGAGGTAGCAATCATCGGCAGTAAAAGTACGGTTTGTCTTTGCCCATAAAAACGCGCGCCCGAACACGAGCCTGCTTCACTCTATAAGGAAATTTATTCTACAAATCCAGCCTGTTAGTCTTCTCTTAATGCTTTGGGGTAAGGTTGAAAATGGAATATAAACTTTTTTATCAACAACAAGAATAGTTTTGGAACTATCGTGTTGTTTTTATAAAAGATAAATGTTTTGTAATTATTATTGCTCTTAATACAATAGTTTACGATTGTGTTACATATAAATATAATATGTAAATAAATAAGGTGGCAATCGATAGCAGCTGTTGTAAATTTAATAGATGACATAATTCCGTACACATAATGTATAAAAATGAATAATATTCATGAGTACCAGCATAAAGCGAATGGCGGCAGCTATCGCACCGTTTATAAAGTCATAACCACACAAATCAAAGTCAATGTCAACCTGATTCAGGCCGTAAACACAATCGTAATGACGCTAACACACCAGGTACAACTTTTTCATCAATTGTTTCATTTTAATGGGTCATTATATGCACATTTTACGCAAAGTTATGTCAAGTTACACCTCTGCCGTAGCAGAAACGCGATAAACCCATCTTTATGGTCAGACGGCGATTGAGAGCGAACTAGCGGCGCGGCTTTATGAATGGAGTGTTTTTATTGCTCTCATATTGACATGACGGTTGTAGTTACGTAATTACTACTTACTAGTGCGATTTGGGGAAGGAACCAGTATTATTGCATGTCTGTGACGTCGCCGCGGTTTTACGATATCATAAAAATGATATACATCTACAACTGAATCGTATGCACCGCGGGCTAGCCTCCCGCTCCTTCGTCTAGCTTTTTTTATCGCCTCATCAGCTTATAATGTGTTTATTGTGGCAATATTTGCTTTATTGCCTCTACTAAGAGATCAGTTTATTGTCTTAACGCTCAGGTATCGTGTTTATTTATTAGTTATACATTTTTATTGGCGCTTTATTTTACGTAAACTTTAATTTATTGTCGGTTGTATAGCGCCGTTTTACATTGCCTATAAAACGGTGCTTACGGTTCGTTTTTAAGCATTTGTAGCACGTGTTTCGTTCATTCATCAGATTTATGGTGGTCTGTGGGAAAATGTTATGATTGGAGCGTTGGCTCGCATCTTAAGGGAATATTTGGGAGATTACTCACGTAGGTTAGTCCGAAGTTTGTTTACGTTTCTCAGACGAATATTTTGTTATATTTTCTCATCAAAGCCTTTTCCGTATTAGATCCGAATACTATCTAAATAGTATTCGTATCTAATACGGATACTTTTACTCTACTTTTATCAAAGCTTTTCTATCCAATTTTTTATCAGAGTTTGATGGCTTTTTTACTCTGATTTTTATTACCATTTTATTACGAGTCGTTTTTCTTATAAAATAACACATAAATAGTAAGCAATTTACATAAAATAAAAATAAAGATGTGATAGTTTTTCTCCGAAGAAATGAAGTCTTCGAATGCAATATGCATCGTTTATACTGATAAGGACACTCTTACTGGCTCAGAGCACAGCGAGGGCAATGTCGTTGTGTGCGTCACGCACACAGAAAGATCGCGCGGATTTGTGTGCGCCGATTCAGCGCCATCTGACGGCTAGCAGCAAGCTATTGCCGTGGGTCAAGGTTCATAAACTTGCAGAAAAATTATTTGTTAATCAAGTAATTTTTTCGTTATACATAATTAAATTACCATAAATATTAGAATAAACTAAAAAAAACATAAATAAACACTTGATAAAAAATTAACGCCCTCGAACCCTAACCACTTTGAAAATTAGTTACGATATATGTTTACAAATTTAAGAAATTGTTTTGCTGAACACGTATGGCCAGCGATAAGTTTTAAGATTACAAACGGTGTAGTTGAAACCGGACGTTAAAAACGTGAGGTTCGGGTTAGAGGAGCGAGCACAGAATTGAAATATAACTATGTAAGTACTAACCGGGTAGACCACTCGGAGGTGGGTAAGGTGCGCTGGACACAGTCTCGGGCGCGTAGTTCCGAAGACCGTAGGCGTCGTGCGAGAAACCCGACGCCTCGGAGACCGCCGTGCGCCGCTCTTCCCCACCGACGTACGACAGCGGCTGGTCCCCGCGCGGGGCGCCGTACGGGTAGTTCCAGCAGGGCTGCGAGAAGCCCTGGTGGCAGCCGCCGTCCGCATACGGCTTGTACTCGCCGCCGCTCGCCGGCCAGAAAGGCAGCGCGGACTTGCGCTCCCGCTCGACGGGCAGGTTGTAGTAGGTGGGCCCGGCCGGGTACTGGTGGTCGAAGGCGGCCGGGCCGTCCGGCGGGTAGCCCCAGGGCTGCTGCGCGTGGCGGATGACGCCCGGCTCGGGGTCGTAGCGCTTGGCCGGGATGTGCAGGGGCTGCGGCGGGTTGGAGGCGACGGAGGCGGGCGAGGCGCTGGAGGCGGAGGGCGGCGCGGCGGCGGGCGCGGCGGGCGGCGAGCCGCCTGGCGGCGACGCGTGCGCCTCCTCGTAGAGCGCGCCGCCGACGCCGTTCATCATGCTCCACCAGGCCGGCCCGGCGGAGTGGCCGGAGGCGGGCGCTGGCGACGCGGCCGCCGCGTCGCAGGGCGCGCCGAGGCCCCCGACATGGTTGTCAGGGTACAGGGTGGCGGCCGGGCAAGCCACGGGGGAGCGGGAGCGTCGCCGGCCGGTTCACGCGCGCCGCGGGCACATCGCACCGCGCGCACACGCGTCCCGCACGCAGCAGCGGCACATGAAAGTCAAAACGCGATTCCCGATTTAGCCAGCGCTCAGAGGACGCTCGAAGCGGCGGACCCGGTTCGTGGAGATGCGGTAGAGTAGGCGACGTGCGGTCGCCGGCGAGTTTTTCGCTTTTTTCACCTCGAATAAATTTAAATTAAAGTCACTATAATTATTAAGATGACAATTGAATTTATTTAGTTGATAATATGACTCGTAAGAACGGAGACTAAAGTTCGTTTACTCGTCAAAAGTAGTTAACGCCGACGTGTTTGTAGAGACGCGAAGTGTCGAGAGTAAGGGTCGCGTCACCGATACAATGTGAGTACGAGGCGCGCGGTCGGCAGCGCGGTCGAGCGCGGAGTGGAGGCGCGCGGTGTGGCGCGGCGGCACACAGGCGCGCGGCGCGCCGCCATCTAGCGGCGGGCGGCCGCACCCCGCCCCGCCGCCCCGCCGCCGCCCGCACCTCATCACGCACCGATCACACTTTACAGGACTTTCAACAAAAACTCGGCGAACGCTTTTCTTAGGGCGAAGCTTTGCGTTTAAAACTTTCAAAGTTTTTAATACATTTTTACACCTAGATTTCATTTGCATTAAAATAAAAATTAAAGATCTCTATATCTAAAAATATAAATGTAAGATGATGTCGTAATCAATGTTATAATATAAAAAAATGAAACATTTCAATATAAACAAATGAAATCATTTTTAATATAACGATAAAGTCTACATAAACAATTTATTTATTTTGTATTGTCTGTTTGTGCGGACGGAAGGGTTGTATCCTTGTAGCGGAGGCGCGGGTGCGTAGTAAAGCGATTAATGGAGGCGAAATAGCCATAAACTGCCGTTTAACCAAACTGCAAGCGTCACTCGACCATCGCCGAGTTGCCATCAATAAAAAACGCGAGACTTTATGACGGCAACTCACTCACGTTTTATTGTGAGTATAAACTTAATTTTATCGTCTGTTAATTTCACCACAAATAATCCTAGGTAATACGCAGATTATATAATTTAATGTCAATGGCAAGGTCGTGGTCTGGTGACTTATATTTATTTTCAATTTAATAATATGTCAATGGCATTTACAACTTTAACTATAAAAAAGTACATTCAACTCATGAGATCGGTGCAATTTTCTTATGCCAAGGAAGTGTATCCCAGAGAACCAGTGACGCCCCTCTTTTCATACGCTCAACGAGTCAAAGGGAACAATACAAAATACAACCGATAAATCTACCTACAATATTTTACTCCTATACAACGACATGTTCTGTTTACTCAAGACATGGCTATAAAACGCATCGGGATAACAAAAGAAAAAACACATAACTCGCTAAGTAATGCTAACAGTCTTGTTAACAAGTTTACTGAAAGCTTTACACGGGCATTATGTTAATTGAAACCGAATTGTCGAAATAAAATATGCGATCGTCGCACAAAAACCTAATTTCCCACCCTTAGCTATAGAGTGTTCGAGTAATTATCGAACGACAATGGCTGTTGGAATTTGTAAGCGATAAATTTGCGAGCTTTGGACGTGTTAACGAATTTAATAACGAGGATTAGGCGCCGTGAAATTGGTGTTTCGACAATATTGGACCGTAGATATTTACACGCGGAGTCATTTCATAAGTACCTAAACAGCTTGTAACTGAAACGGCTGGTGCTTATTATCTATGGTTATATCTATTATGAGAATAGATTTGAGAGTAGTTATATCTATATATCTAAACGAGAATTTGTTTCCTTTTATTCTCTAAATGCCAGGATCATCTGCACGCGGTACATTATTCTGATTTACGGGCAAGGTTCTAGTAACCGAATGAAAGCAGGAAATCGCTGAATGTCAATTATAGGAGGCTATTAACGGGGAACTCCCCGTTCACCAATTTTCCTGTCCAGTGTAGTGATGGTAGATAAAAATTTCAAGAAATTCTTGAGAGGTGGCTCAATCTTGATATCCTTGTTATTGAATTTAACATTTTAAATCGGGGAGGAACTTCTCTCCAAATATATTTGGACTGAATGTGACGCCGTTAATGAATTATTGTTGATATGCTATAGCTCTATCACTTATAGCCATGCTAGAACTATATTACGATTGTAGCACGAATGGGTCGGCTTTTCACCTAAAGAATACCAGCGTAAAATAGCAGTTTAATGCTAATGTGTTTCGTATGATGAATATAGACACCGGAGACCCTTTTATACTGGAAACCAGGCAGTCCATCTTAGTCCTTAGGGGTGACAATGCATCTGTATTTTGGTCTTTAACCATGGATAGGTAGTCTATGAGTCACAGTATCCACTTAACATCAGGTGAACTATGTGATTGTTTGTTACTCTTATTCGAAAAAAAATATTTCTAATGCTTTTTTACTGTTTGTTATCTAAACATTTGTATTAAATTTGAGTTACGTTTTAGCTTATATATATATATATATATATATATATATATATATATATATATATATATATATATTTTTAAATATTTAACGTTTGAAACAAGAATGTCATATCCTTACAATTTTATTACAAGGGTAGGAGTAGGAGTTAGATTAAAATTTTGAAGTTTAACAAGTGTATATAATATTATATAATAAATTATTAAGGGTACCCAAAAGCTACTAGTCAGACCTTGATCGAAGTTATATGGGACCACATGAGAAGCACCAGATTTTAAACAAAAAAATTATCAAAATCGGTTCACGTAGAAAAAAGTTATGAGGTACACGTTAAAATGAAGGAAAAAATACAGTCGAATTGAGTACCTAATCCTTTTTGAAGTCGGTTAAGAAAGAAGGGAACCATGTTTTTGGAGAAAGTAACATTATCTTGCATCCTCCAAAGCACAAACAAGCATCAGCGCGGCGGGCGTTGAATGACACAAACAAACATAGGAACAAGTGTGCATCTGAGCCGGGCCCGTCTATAAATATTTACGTTAGGGAACTCTCCAGGCCAATGATCGGCCATACATCGCGCACGTAAATAAAAGTACGCTTTCTTATCTCAGACATGTGCGCGGGAGTTGCGCAAACGATCAGTGGGGCTGCCTGCCAATGTATAACATAGCATATAGCTTTATAACATCAACAGCTAACGATATATTACAAACGTATGAATATTATATATAAAATTTTGTACAAAATAAAATGCAGATGCGTGATTAATTACGTAAAATCTGAATAAAAGTTCTAACAATAAAATAGGTAATATTATAATATATTTAGTATTACACAGTAATTTGCCGAGCTACTTATGAAGATATTAATTTGTTTTTCCCAAAAATTTTAAATAATTTATTATGCCAAGGATAATTTTCATACACATGAATATGTTATTTTATTTAAAAATAATGAAACGTATGAAATCTCAGTTTGATACAATATCGAACAATTAATTATTAATTAACTGGCAAATAGAGCAATAATAAATTTAAATAATATTTCAAATAATAAAGAAATTTTCTAACATTCTTATTTCAAAAATTACTATCTACTAATATACTATCTAAACAAAACTTGAAATCTATAAAATATTTTCTTTCTTTTTGTTCTACTAATTCGAACTGAATTAATTTTTTTATTGTCCTATAACAACATACATAACATAACATAAGCTCTCATACCTATCACCCACTGGCGTAGACGGAGACTACGAACTTTTATTAGGCACGATTCTAACACACCTCTTGCTTCTTTTACATTCATATATCATCTACGCATACATGTTGGGCAGTTAAGATTAATGTTAAAGTCGCTTAATTGATCCATCTTAAGTTTATTTGTGAGGACTTTATTTATAATGATTTTATTAAATGTTTTAGACATAGTCAAAACTTTACACTACATGAATAGAAGTTAAATTCATACATTAAAGTTTCTTTACAAACGTTAAAGATTTTATTGTTTACGGGCTATTTTAAAATTTTAGAGCGAAAACTTTACACGCAGTCAAATATTAGATATAATAATGATTTTCAATCTACTCATGTTACCTTTTACTAATTATTGTTCTATTGTAATATGATAGAGTCGACTCTACATTACAGACTATGTAACATTATTAATATTTGTTTATCCAAATAGTTTGTAATTAATTACCTAAGTTTTGTTTTACTTAAATCAATATATGTTCAATAACTGCGACCTTGATTTATCTGGAACACTAAATAATTATCTTCATCTAACAGATTGTACTGTATATTGGTAGGTGTAAACATGGTACAATATCGTAACATTTACGTTTCTAATGTAATGAAAAATCATGACGTTATTAATAATTTTATTTTTTGTAAGAAAAATTAATCGTGAAATGAAATCGAAAAATTATTATAAGTTTATTTTAAGCTTATTAAAACATAATCAGATATTTTAATTGTAGATAAGTAAAGGGCTGTAATCTCTGTTAACTGTTATAGAAACTTTCTCTTAACTTGAATTCGTATATAAATTGTTGACAGTTGTTTTATTATCTCAACCTAAATCTGTAAGTTCCCGGTCCACTTGATATATTTTCTCGATTCACAATAATCACTTTAAACACAATTGTACGCTGTAATCGGTCCTGATTATGGTCGGCGATCTTGTCAGATATTTAACCAAACGTGAACGTTAATTAATGTACTTTGGTGCCCGAGACCACGACAAGCGAGTGTGGCATTTTGTATAAAAATCATTACATTAGATTTATGCGGTTTCGATGAAGGTTCGGAACGTATTCGTAGGGTATACTATTCATCCTTGTTACAAGGGTCACGCTAAAATAAAAAATATATTTTTCCTTTTTTGACCAATACCAACAAGAAAGGTGGCAGGTATAACATAATGAACGGATATTCATTAATAAATTTCACTAATAATTTTGAAACATTTATTAATTCAAATTTATATGAGAAACATTCTTATTCGTGAAAAGAGATATATATTAACATTATTATAAATGTTGAGTATCTAGTTTCTTTTAGCACGACCCTCCTACTATTAGATTATCTCGTTACTAATAAAATGGGAATCCTGTTTATTTCACACACAGTAAGAACAACAGTAGCATCATTATACGCTAAATCTCTATGATCTCGTAATCCTTGCGATCAAACTGATTTATATTTTACCTACAGCCAGTATTATGCTGTTGCAACATTAATTATTTCTTATGCGAGAAGAAAATTGCCTGTATTGGCAATGCTAACAAGGCTAGGAATCGTATAGTAAATTAAATTCTAAGCAAATTTTCTAAATAAAATAGTATTAGGCTACAGATTAATTTATGATCATCATTAGCCGAAGCTAGTAAATAATACATTAGAAGACGTAGTCCCTCCGAAGCTTGAGATTTTCCCTTAGTTGACTTTTACCCTCGGAGTGACTTCTTACGCCACTGCAACTAATGAATAGAAAATTCAATTATATTCACCTTGTCGTAAACTTGCTAGCGACGTCTGTGTGAACGGGCACGGTAACCTGAAAGCAAATTATATATTTCATAACATATTTCATTTAATCTTATTGCTATTACATTTAATATTATTGAAACTCTACGTAACACAATATAAATATAGCGATGCGCCCCGACTTTGATTTCTGTATCTCGAGAACAGCGCCACCTGCCGGGTCCAATTGTAAAACTAACTAACTAAAATCTTTTTTTTCAAATGGTATAGTTCTTTTAAATACCTATCTCTCATATGTAAGAAAACATATGTGTACGTTTTCTATACAATTTATCAATCCGATTTTTTATTCTTTCTTATAAAAAATCATAGTCATACTTTAATATTAAATTATTTTTTCTAATGAACAATAAAAACATCTTTTATCTTTTCATGTCTTAAAATAGAATAACTGCATTGGGAGGGTGCCATGTATCTCAGCCGTTGAATGACGTGACTAACAAGCCACTGCAACACCGCTTAAATCATCACCGCAAGTTAATGTCTGCAGTGTGCGCATTACTAGGTTTATTTTAGCCGCGGCCGCTCCTCCCACTGCCATCCCATTGACAAAAGTTCCACTGTTTTATTCCCTAGCCTCGAACCGCTCGATAGGAATATAAATAAATCCTTTCTAAGTCATTCGATACGGCGCATAGTCACGAAGTTTACATAAAATAGGTGATTTGCGCCGAATGCCATGGTTTTTTCTTCGTCTTTCGAGGGTGTGGAACGCACCGGCCCACTTATTTTTGAAGGCGAAAAAACATGTTTACAGGCATTTTTTTTTACTTAACGATCACTGCCTTCGCGGGGACGTGTCGGTAGTCATAAATCCTGTTTTGCGTTTTGTAACAATTACATAAGTTACGGTGAATCGATAATGATGGATTTAAATCTTATAACAGCTCAGTTTTCTTATGTAATTTGAAAATTTAAGTCATTGATTTTTTAACACACATTTTGAGATCCAATGAAACATAAACATACTACTAAATGAAGATATTTCTTTTATTTTTTAAATATTATTATTATTATGTATACCAACTTTTACTTCCTTTCATGTGTATTAAATATGACTACAACACAAATAGTTTTCTAGTGACTCGACCTTTTTGTTAAGAGGAGCATGCTCCAGAGTTTCGTTCAATGAGTGACGAGAAATGGAGACTATTTTACTAGTAAAATTTTACACCATCGTAGACTTTGGGTGTAGCAGCATATTGTAATATGTAACATATTTTTATTGAGAATGAGCTTATGAGCCACAGAATCCACTTTGCCAACAGGCGGACTATGTACTCACTCGTCATCAGAGGTGTATAAAAAGCTGACAGAGCCCTAGGTTAGTCTATCTCATCGGCGCCCATCTGGCGGCTATATATTATAAATTATAACTACTTATTCTGCAAATAAATTATATTATAATTTATAATACAGTTCAGTTGCAAAATAATTACGACAGGTTACGCGTGAATGAAAAACGTGAATAGAGAGTGAGGACTTGTATACATAAGCAAGTGAGGTGAGGACGATGTAAGAGTTAATCAAATAGACGGCGCGCGCTTTGTAAGCTCTAATTCTCTATAGATAGCATATATTATTTTAGATACATAATTTTTTTTTGTTTAAACAATTCTGTGTGCGTCCCTTTGTAACCTTGCGCCTCGAACGTGCCTAGTTTGCCTTAAGAATAATCCGCCACTGCTTATCACCCACATTTAGTACTTATAAATTTTGTGAAAGATAAAATTTTGCTGAATTTCAATTAACTGCAAATAATTTAAAGCCTTTTCTTAAGTTGTGATAAGGCTCGGCTTTTAAGATGAATTTACCGCAATCAAGTCTCTTCGGTCTAATTTAACGAGTGAGCCTCGTACAGATGAGGTTTAAATATTAGAATAAAATGCTGGATTATTACCCTTTACACCAAAATCAGAAATGAAAAAAAAACAAAAGAAAACATTGTTTTTTTATTGTTGCGAACAAAACATTTTTAGAGCTGTTTAGGGATCTATAAAATGAGTTACATACATAGCGTACATAACAATACGAGTTCACTGAAGTCGGCAGACATTAGCCGTATCAAACGGAACTTTGTCGACGTTCATTTAAGTTTATATCCATTTCAACTTGGAACTCCTATCGGGGATCGTAATCCGGGCGTTTCGTTAACTTTTTTGTATCTTTTTAGTTCTCTATGAGTAAATAGAGCGGCGAAACGATGGTGTGGGGCACTCGAGTCGACATTTACGACTCAATCTCAAAGCACAGACCGAGGACCAGCGATCGGGTGTCTGTCTACTCTCACCATTTTAATTAGATCTACCCCTACATATATAATGCACATATTAATAAAATAGTGAGAAGCAAGCGCAGCATATTCGGAGTTCATTTCACACTGGTGATAAATGTATTTAAACGGTTCACATTACAACGGTGACAGAACGAGTTTGGACACTCGTTCTAATCTGTCAGGTTGTGTTATCTACACTACAAGTACGTGTTAAGGAGAGCATCTCTCCCACGGTAGGTGGAACAAAACAGCTAACTGGGATGTAATATTTATGTTTATGATTTTTAATTCTGTAGTAAATATAATTTGAAAAAGAAAATGTTGTACTGGAAATATGTTTGATTAACTGATTATTATGTTTAGATTATCTCTTAGATATTTATGTGTTTTTTTTCTTTCCTTTCTTTCATTGTGAGTTTGTACTTTATGATATTTACCGTATTTAAACGTTCGGAATGTGTGTTGTGCTATTGTATTATACAATTTATGTTGTACCCATGTAATTCTCAGAAAAATGTCATGTAAATGTCATGTAACATCTCAGAGAGAAGGGAGCAATGTAAGCAAAAGCTGAGTCTCAGTGAGCTGAGTGCGCCAACACATTTTGAAGAAGCGAGTTAACACATCAGCGCAGTGAACTTAGATAGCGCAATTGCCCGGCGCAGCGCAGAGTTACCAATGTCTACTGTAATGTCACCTGGCGTAAACGAGGTCACCATCTATCAGGAGCTACAAGATTTTTATGATATTTGCCTTAGATGCCGCTGGTGACACCCACGGGATGTTAAGGGCTCTTAGGCGTAAGTGAATCATTTTGGATTCTTTGACATAACTATACACAGTCGATCGTGTAGTTCATGTGTATTACTGGTTAATTTGAAAATAAATACTTAATAAAAAGCTGAATTATTATGTTTTACAAGCAAGTTAATAATCAGATACAATTGGTCAATATTTTTGTTATTTCATTTTTATAGGATAAGGTGACAAACAACCGAGCACACAGTTCACCTGATGGTAAGTGGTTGCTGTGGCCCATAGACATCTGCATCTATCCTAGTTTGCGAATAAAATGCAGATGCGTTGTCATCCGTGAGGACTAAGATAGAATACCTCTTTTCCAGTAAAAAGGGCCTTCGGTTCTCTACACTCACCTGACGAAACACAGCAGTGTTAAGCTGCTACTTTACGCTGGTATTCTGTGAGAGCGTCGTACTTCCCCGGTTAAGCTAACCCATTCGTGCTACAACTATACTACTTATATAGTTGCAGCATGGCTCTGCCACGTATAAGATTATACGTCGTTAAAACCCATGAATTATAATTTAACATACAAATTAACATTTTTAAATATTAAACTGAAGTTTTATAATATTCTATAATTTATTCTTACATAGAAATTGTACGATGTGCGTCCTTATGTAATTATTTGAATAACTCCATACTGGTGTTATTATAAAAATGTACGTATTTATGTTCCGTATATATCAACATGTCGTATGAATCCATTTGTTTACGCGACATAAAGACATATTTACAGCAATTGTGATAGGGAGTGGGAGTTAGTCCGAAAGTTTAATGGCGCGAAAACTGGCTGGATCATATCCCTGGATTTACGATGCGAGAGAAAACGGCCGATTCATTTGCAATTCTAACTGTGACTTAGCGACGGCTCGCTAGCGATTGTTCGGCCGCTGACGGTATACCCACGTCCTATTATTGCCACGTCAGTTATTAGATACCATGCAGCCTTTAGAATAACTCTTAAAGCCGTATTTAAGAGCATGTACTTCTCTATAATTTATAGAAGTACAAGAAATCAAGTCGCAAATGACGAAAATCTTAAAATAAATAATGTGGTTTCGAAGCTATCATTCACCAAAAAACAAGCTCCCTGATCAGTAGAGTGAGGAGCAGTTCCACTGACATCCTAAAGATATTAACAGATCGATTTACATCTCCGCTCTGGTGGTGCTTTGTGCAAAATGTGACGATCACGAGGACCTACACTTTCGGGTCACTGATGGTCACTCTTAGTTCATGCAAATGTAATTTTTGTACCTTATTTAATTTACTATTAACATAGTTTTAAGTCACTTTACTAACCCACGCAGATGTACAAGTTGTTCGAAATAAACAATTATTATTATTATTTTTATATAAATAAACAACTATACAAACAAATCATAAACGTCTCATACATATCGCAGCAGATACGTAACGTCATTTTAATTTGCATTTGTTAACCACGACGCGAGAGCTGCTATAGTAATTTCTCACCATACGCCCACTAAGAAGGCACTTCTTCGACTCGTGCGTCCATATTCCCGCATTTGGTCATCAATCGGCCGGTGGTCCCAATCACTTAGTATTCGGCCCGTCTCCCTGGCCTGATGTTATCGTCAAGGACACATATTGTGATTCGCTGTTTGGCCCGGAATTGATCGTTGTTTCGATATAAGGCTCGATCGATGAATTAGAATGTCTACGGCGTTCCTACTTCGCTTTTACGTGAAAATGTTTCATGCGACGAAGAAATTTCCACGGATAAACGACTTACTATAGAGGTTGAGCTATAGTGTATACTAGTTAGTTCACGTAAATTGATCAGGTGGCTATTTATACGTAACAGTGTACCAAAAAACTTTACTGTAGATGCTTAACATTTACATTTGTGAATATTTAGCAAAGTTAAAGAACTATTAGGTTATTTAATTTCCCTGTCATAAGGGCACATTGAAATGTTAAGTGAATGCAAAATACCTTCACATTCCAAAGATTTATAATATACTAACTGTTTTCCGCGACTTCGTCCGCGTGTAATACACTACGATTTCAAGGGCTTTTAATTTTTTTTTTCGCAGAACCGTAATTCTTTTTCTAAAATTTACTCCTTATAATATATCAGCTCGTAATCGGTATAACTGTTTCGGAGACTAGCCGGACCAAACAAACAGACAAACATTTTTAAAATTGTTTTCTGTTATTAGTATCGTACATACTTTCATATGAATTTAGTAAAAAGCAGTTATTTTAACATAACAAACAGACACGAAACTTTTATTTAGTTGTACATACAAATACATTGTAGAATATTTTTTAATATGTATTGCATAATAAAAATCTCTAGGTACTTTAATACTCTAGATACTCTATCAGATTTTCTGTAAGAAGTAGTAGGTATATATTCCAATACATATTATTTTGTTTCGTTTGTAAGTCGTTGTCATGGCTTATTGATATATTTTAAGCACTCTCGCACGATTTTAAGGCACTCAGAATCCTATTCCCTCGTTTTTAGAGAATTTTGACACCAAATAGACTTAAAACAAACTATATCATTAATTCATAAACTTAATGAATTATTTTACATTACATCTAAATAAAAGCAATTTGCCTTCGATAAAGTTCATACATGTGGATGGAAAAATTACGCACCCAAATTTAGCCCGTAATTTTTTGCTTTTAGATTGATATAGAAAAAGGTACTAATTATAATTCAAATTAAAAATAAAATAAAAATCAACTTAAATAAAGCAATCAGAATAAAATAATTTGCACATCATTTAATAGCTTTTGACGTAGGTGCTAAGGCATGGTGTATCGAAGAATTAAGACCCCGACTTCATAAGTTATTAAATTATATGGGAATTATTTTATTCCTTTTAGTATGTTGAAGTTGACTTTTACTTTTTCTAAGATTATTATTTCTTGTAACATTTTCAAAGACACTATAGGTACTCGTAAATATAATATTTAAGCCTTTGCCATTTAAGCGCACAAAATTAAAATATCACAGTGGACACAACAATTGCAACAAAGTTGCACATAAGTTTTTACAACATTTATATTACAACTCTCTGTGCTATAAATTAGGGCATTGAATTAATGTGACATGTCGGCAAATACAAATGCTTGCCTTAAGTTTTATAAATTACTTTTACCCTCAATGTATGGAAATGGATTGACGCACTTTAAAAAAACTTTTTACTTGTATCGCACACCTATTGTAACTTTTTATAACAGTTTTCATTTAATGATAGATTGAAAATAACTTTCCTGCTTCTTCCACTTTAACAAAATGCATGAAATTAGGGAACAATATCGGAGATTAGGAAGCTAAAGTGGCAATGGGCCGGCCATATAGCTCGAGGAACCGCCAATTGATGGGGAAGAAAAATTCTCGAGTGGCTGCTTCGTACCGGCAGGTGAAATGTAGGGCACCCCCCCCCCCCCCCCTCGCCGCCCACTAGATGTAGTGAGTGCTTTTTGGCATTCCTTGCCTATGTTCAGCAGTAGAGTTTGCAAGAGATGTAATGACGATGATGATCGCAAAATAAACAAAAAGCTTAATATGTAGGTAATAGCTTTGTGCATAAATGATAATTATGCACGACATTACTATTGACACTATTGAGCACAATATAGGCAAATTGAACTCTTTTTAACAAAACATAACCTAAAGAAATGAATTTTCATAAAAACTACTTGACAATTAATATTGAAAATTTTCATAAAAACTTTTTAACTTAAATTGGAGTCGGGCGTTAAATTGCGAAAATTAATTATATAAAAGGTGTGAAAGTTAATTTAAAAAATATTTGATAATATGTATTTATAAATTTCTAGCCTATAAATTACACCAACTACTGCACTAACTACACACTTAGTATACTATCCACTTCAAAAACCCTTTTTAAACATTATGTAATTAGACTGGTAGAAGATTCGAAAGTCTGGAAGAAGAATCGAAAATCCGGAAAACAATCCTCATAGATTGACTGCCTCTTAAGGGAGACCAAATTACTGGATATCGAACCTATTTTCAACAACTTAGTTGGCATATTGGCAATATGCTAATTACATTATTCATTTAAGTATTTATTTAACAGTTTTTGTACGCACACAAAGTAATGTTACAATGAAGAACAAAAAGATATTTTGTACAAGGGCACTGCTTATTTCATATTGAAATTTCTTCCAGCAGTCCCAATACCAACTAGACAGATTCAAAGTGAAGCAGCTTTAGTATGCACTCTCATAATAAATGTTATAATACACATATACCTAAATACATATAGATACACATTATATACATACATATATATATATATATATATATATATATATATATATATATATATATATATGACTATAATGCATGAATTGTTGGTATATATATATAAAAACAAGTCATGCAATAAATCATTGGGACAACAAGGAAAGATAGTGCTCTTTAACTCTTTTACTCATTATCTTGTAGATATCAATACAATGCAAGTATCTTACGCCGGGTAATAGAATCCACTACCCTATGTCGTCCCATAGGTCTCTAAGAAGCGACAAATGTGAGCAGCATCCCCCTGATCACAACTAGAAAATATTAATAAAAGAAGTTTGCTTAACCGCAGTTTTTTCAATGCCTGCTAGCATAACAGCTATGGCAAATATACTATGAGGCAAACTATGGAGATTTTTAAGAGACTGTAAGTATATATAAGTAGATATATTTAAATGTAAGTAGGTATATAAGGGTATATATATATATATATATATATATAAGTAGGTATATAAGAGTATATATATATATATATATATACTTTAAATCTTTAAATTTAGTTCAAGCGGTTCTTGCTTTAATAAATTGTATGATATGGAAGAGGGGCTTACTTCTGATACGGGCGCATTATGCGTTCAATAGAAGAAGTCTACCATGGTATATATATTTGTAACACCGTGTTTATGAATAAACCTTTATTATTATTATAAACCTCACCTTCACTTTGGGATTTTCCATGCTGTGAAGGCATTTTACAGACTTACATATTGCAACTATTCAAACATCGAGGCCCGGAAAAATTATTTGTAGTCCATTACAAAAATTTGTCGTATATGGTAAATATATGAGTGTATGTATATAAAACTGCATTTCTTCTACTCGGTAGCAAATACATTTATAAAATTGCATATTACGCATGCGACTTAAAAATCATGTAAACATGTCAGCTACCATCTTGTGTTAACTTTGCACTCGACAAAATTTCGTGAGAAGATTACACACAATTCTCTTAAAACGCGGCCGAAAAGATTCCACTTGTTATAAAAAAGTTTATATTTAGTTTTACGTTCGCTCGTGTAAAGCACGAATTATTTAAGGAACAAACTTGTAATACATTTGCTTTTATATGGAAGCTCATGTATTTAAATTATTTTTTATACTTTATAAGTACTTGGACTAAAATATAGAACAAATCATTTTTTCCACAAGTCCACAGCTGAACATAGGCCTCCCCCAAGAAATACCACATAGCTAAGTCCTGCGCTACTTACATCCATCGACTCTTACCAGGTCGTCGTCAGTCCATTTAGGGGGCCTCTACCGATACGAGTCTGCCACTCGTGCTATTATTACTACTTGCCAGTCGCCAATGTATGTTGATATTATAATGAAAACAAAATAGTTAAATATTTTACGACTAGAATAGCTTTTTTGCGTTAAAACCTTTAAAAATAGCTCAATAAAAGCAAAACACAAACATATATGTACTTATCTCACAGTTTTCTTGCAAACTTCGTAATATCTATTATTTATGTAAAATGCATTAAACTAGAAAATCTATTACAGGCTAATTAAAAAGACGTAGGTACGTTATCATCCAATCAATAGGCTAAAGCGTTAATTGAAGCGAGTGTCGTAGCATGCGGTGCAGAAAAAAACGTGATCTAGTGCATTTAAAATAAAGTTCAAAGTTCAAACCTTAGTATCATGTTCTGTGTGGCGACGCCGCCTCACCTGTTAGTAAGGTCGACCGCGAGGATGCCGCGCCCGAGCCTTACCCGTAACACGCCTGGAAATAACGAGAGAACATTCATATAATCTACAAATATAACAGAGAAATTTGTCTTGTACCTATTATGACATTATAGTATAAAATTTATTAAATTTAATGTTTCTTCATTATCCAAAGTTCATCGCCGAACATAGGCCTCCCCTTAGATTGCCTCATTGAGGGTACATTTGTCATAGTTGGCGCTTGGCGGGTAACTTGACAACCGCAGTATTTTTGTTTTGTATCGTTATCATAAAAAATATTGCTGTTGCCCATCTCCTGTTTCCGTTCCCTCTCTTTTTACTGGATACTTTAACGCTGCCACTACACGCGACTACACAAATTTAATTTGGTTGTAATTAATTAAAAAAACACCTGTATATGCCATCATAAATTTTTAAATAACTCTATTATTAAATTATATGTATTTATGATTTTTGATGATGTTTTGATATTTTTTTATATAAAAATATAAGCCATTATATGCGTTTGTTATACAACTTCTCTCAAATGGTTAAACGATTTTGATGAGTTTTGCTAAGAGGTAGATCACAATATATTAAATTATATTAAATTAACACATAGGATACTTTTAACACTAAAAAAAAGGAGTTACAGAATTTAGTAAGTGGATAAAATATTTTATTTTTTATTTTTGATCAAACGTTTATATTTTTAATAAAAAACTATTAATCCTAATAATTACCCATATTCTACCTACTAACTCTAAAAAAGCTTTTATAATCGCCTCTACATAAGTGCCATAATGAGCCAAAAAATGCCTACCTACTAATAGAATCAATTAATCAACACAACAGTAGAGTCAGCATACATTACAAGATTATAACAAAACACATTTTATTACGTAAACTTTGATACAAATGTTTTATTTACTTATTATATAGTATTACATATTTACTGGAATACGTTTAAATAAAATATCTTAAAACGCTTAATATATAAAATATGTTAATCTCTTACTTATCTGTGGTGTATGCCTATAAAAACTTTAAAGCGAACGAGCTGCAATAATATTTCCTTGTTGCCACAACTGCCTCTGTAAATGTAGGTACAGGATTCTTAGCGTTATTTCTTAAATAAAAACGAATTTCATTTACTCGCTCGAACATGACTAACAATGTTGCGCCTGTAGGCATTGTGTTATTTTATAATTATTACCATAATAAATTAGAAATATAAGCGTTTTTTCTTTTAATTTTAAAACATTTAAAAGTGGCGTAGACAATAGAATCCTTTATTTTCACACAGTTAAAATCCAATATCCAACCTATAAATATTTCACTCTCTCATATACTACAACAATGTAAGAATTTCATAAGAGGCTCTTTGTTTAGTTACATGCTTAAAACAAAATGTCATACAAACGTCTTTATTATTGTGAACGGTTATACTAATAACTAAGGTAACCATTATAATAATATATCGTTGAAACCACCCACGACTCATAAGTTTTACTTCTTGAAAAATAAAATTTTAACATACGAGACACAACGACTAGAAATAAATAAGTCGTCGACGTAAATTAGTCGTCGGCCTAATTGGAAGCCATTGAGCCTCGTTATAAAATTCTTATATGTTTTTTTTTTATTTGTAACAAGTTATGCCTGCGATTCTTTTGAATTAATCTCTGAGAATACGAACGAACGAAATATTTAGGGAAGGAATATGTGTAAGATTTTCTTTTAAAACTGAAATCACAAACGAACTTACAATCCACCCGATGGTAAATGGTTACTGCGGTCCATGGATATCTCTATCTGCAGCTAAAGCAAATTAAGAAGACGATAGATGCGTTGTCAACTCTGCGGACTAAAATTTAATGCCTCACAGCCTGTTAATATATCTGTCTATACACTTCAGATCAAGACACAGTAGTGTAGACACTGCATTTTACCCAGAACGAACTCTAGGCAGAAAGGAAATACCACACCCACCACCCAGTAAAAGTTAAAATTTTTCTCAGAGTTATGAAGTAAAATTTCTGGACAATTAAAATTAATAGCTATAGCAGTTTTCAAATTACAAAGTCCAAGTCAGAAGAATAGATGGAGCAAAATTATCACGTTCATTATCTCTGGAATATATTATTGTAAATTATTCTCATTGAGATATTATATATACGTGAGTACTACGTCAATGATAATTCTTAACATAGTGCAATAAAGTAAATGACATTTTCCTATATTTCTACACCTATCTCGAATAATATGTATATTACCTATTACGGATCTCAGCATATAATAGAAAAGAGTATTTTTATACAATTATTATAATACTTTTTACTTTACCATTGGTTTGGAAAAATCCTCTATGCCAGGAAGAAGCAGCCCGGCGGTACTTTTTTTTAAATAATCATAATTTACAATATTATACTCTTAGTTATAGCACGAATGGTACGGTTCGAGCGAGGACCACGATTTCACAGAATACAATTCACGTAAAATAGCAGCTTAATGCTTCTTTGATTCGTATGATGAGAGTAAAAAACCGCAGGCCCTTTTTACTGGAAACGAGGCATTCCATCTTAATGCTTAGGAGTGAAAGCGCTTCCAAATTTTGATTATTAATTGTGGATAGATGTAGATGTGTATGAACCACATCATTTGGAACATATACACATAACATTTAAATACAGCATTCCCAGTGTAGAATAGACAGATACTTTTATTCCCCCACCCCCTATTATGTAAGACTGTTACAAAAGCGTATATTAATATCTTTGAAGGAATTTCTGATGCTTTCGGGTAGAGTTACTGCTACTACTAGCTTGTGCTTGTTTCTTGTATTTACAGAATATGCGTCACTATTTTTAATATTTTTTTTCTGTGTATATAAATTACATTTGTAATAAAGTAGCAATAATAAACTAACTAAGTACTAACTTAAACCTCTTTTACGGATTTTGGTTATAAATTGTTTATATAGTTCTCTTCTGCAAAACAAAGATTGTTTCAAGGTCCCACGCGTTATCCTATAGAAATATTCCATACGACATTAGATATGCTATGGAAATAACTAAAATGAACTAATCTATCTGTTTTAATACAAGCAAGACTTCCAATTTTTTTATGTCATATGAGCCCCATTGAACTTTAGCGCAGAATCATATTTCCATGCCTAATAAACCTAATTCCTGCTTATTTATTATTCACGATCTTTATTTGTGAATGCACATATATAGTATTATGTACTAGCTGGTACCCGGCGCGTTGCTGCCGCCGAAGAAATAATTGTTGAAATATCGTTTTATAGAAAGAGTTATATTGTTTAATTAGGAATGATAATACATCGATTAAAATTGAATGATATATTATAATTTTCAAATAAGTGTCGATACTATACGTACGTAAGTCGATTGTGCTATGCCTATAACCTCCGTGCCAGTGCTAGCACTAAGTCGATTTTTTTTTACAGCAATCTGATGTACGGTACGCGTGGGCATAAAATACAAACAAACATTAATTTTTCTACATTAGATTGTATTAATTAATTTTCATGAATAAAGGCTGAAATATTTGTTTTTTCGTCAGTACTTCTAATGCTTCCATTAGCGATGGAGTAGTACTACGATAGAAAACCCCTCCGCCTGAGAAAGCTCTAGAAATCTCAGCAATAAATGCCCGCAAGCGCTAAATTTATTTTTATCGTTTGTACCACTTAAGGAATAAGATTGAAAAACGCTCCCAATATTTCGCCGTAATTTGTCTGCGTATTTTTTTCTTACGGGGTAATAAAATATTTACGGGGTTCGGATGAATACAGGAGTGGATTTGTGATCGCCCTTGTTTTTCACTTCGACAAATTAATTCATTTCTCTGTTCAAATAATATCAATTTTAATGCATTATTCATTGATTCGTTGAATAAGCACTTTGCTGAATATTTTATTAATAAAAAATATGGTTGAGTTTTATATCATTTACTAACTAGTAAACCAAGCAAATTAATGTTATTATAATATGATAAAAAAAACTAATTAAAATAAAAAAAAAATATTTAGAGAAAGTCTTATTCCGGACACGTAAAACTATTACAGAGGTTTCGATGTGAAATCATACTGTAGCAACTTTTACACTATGCATTTTAAGTTATAAACAATGCAAAAATCGTCAAGTTCATTGCACTTTTGCTTCTTAGAATTGCAGTATCTTTAATCTTGCTTCGCAGAGCAGTCGTTACTAAACAAATGCAACGATGCACTCTGTGATAGGGCATGCCGCCTCACATAATGACAGGTTTTCATATTATACAGTAAGAAAAGAAAAAAAACAGAATATAACCTTATTTATTATATATAACTATTTTTAAGAAATAGAAACAGGTTGCAAATTATAGGTTTTAGTTATATAATTTTGTACATGGTAGATCAACGTGTTATACCTGCAGAACGAATTGGTAATCTCCATCGGAGAAATACCACGTTCGTTTAAATACTAGTGTGAATTAGCTGTATAAATGATGTATATTTAAAATGGCGAGAACGAGAAGAAGAAATCAGTTTGAAGCGTAATGAGGCAGCGATCAGAACAATACGCATTTTTATTCTTAATATAAAGTGTTGTAGAAATCAATTTTTTTTAATTCTAAAAAATATGACTTCTTTTCAGTCTAGTCCATATAGCAGTGCTTACGCTGCTATATGCCAGTCTGTAGAATATAGATAACTAGCATGATTATAGCCATTCTATCTTAGCCCTCAGAATTGAGAAATATTCTTCTAGCGTCAACTTATAAATTACACAAAATATTTTTATTTACGTATCTTTCAATTGGAACACAAACTTAATTAGCTAGATGACAAGGAAATGATAGTGATAGTAAATCTATCTTTATAAATAATGGCTTACAATTAGTATATAACTTAACGCTGACGTATTACGGCTGCCGTGCCCATAATGGTGTGGGCACTAACCCCAAATACCCCACACGAGCATGCAAGTGCATAGCACGTCAACGTTTAAGGACCTGAATATCATATTTAGAGGGGGATGGGGGGTGGAGATGAATGCAACTCTTTGTTTCGCACAGTTTATGTCGCATTTTATTACAGTCGCTATGTAACCTCAGAGACGTGATATACTTAAAGCCGCACTAAAATGTGTACATTTTTTAAACATCATTATTGTACAATGCCCCACAAGCAAAGTTTTAACTGCGTAACGTCACGCGATCTGATAAACCAATTCAAAATACTTCAATTGAGATATTACTCAATCATTTTATATCAACTGCCAAAAAGCGTTTAAAAGCTTCAGAAATTATAACAATTATTTTTTTAGTCGTAAAAATTAAATGAAGACCATTTTTTAGAATATTTGTGTTCTGATTTTTGTGGATATTTTTATCCAACTTAATTATTTTCATTGACTTTAATTTCAGCTATATGTGACAATTTAATGTGTATTTAATAAAAATATTTAAGGCATGCCATAACGTGCACAATTTACGAAATCGAAATGACATTTGAATTTCGAACGAAAACGTTATAATGTTCATTTTTAATCTTTGGAAGTTATAAAATCCGTGATAGAATTGGATGTCGTAAGTGTACGAAGCGAATCGGTTCCATTGGAATTGGCTGCTGCAAAAATATTGCAATATGAGATAAGCGGCGAATGGAGGGCACGGTCGACCGCCCGCAATGATTCAATATAATCCGCGGCAACATATGTTGGGCGACGTCTTTGCCGGACTTTTATTAAACGAAGTTGTATACACAGGACAATATAGGGAATGCGTAACGCATAGTGGGCGCCTACGGGTGAGGCAATGTAACTATAGCTAATGTCTATAGATACAGCTTTATTAGTTAGTTGGCAAAGATATCTTCTATTAAGTCAACTACATTTATTATATAATTGTGTTTTTCTTAGGTATTGTATTATGTATAATATACATAAATGTCTTATGTAATGACCGTTATTTGAATAAAAGTAAAGTTACAACCAATATACGCCCACAGTTGGGCAAATGCCTGTGCTTATTTGTGAGGGCCTTTTAGAGAGGAAGTTATGGAGCAATTAGTCCGCCGCGCTGCTTGAAATGTTTTTTTTCCTTATACATGCTCTTTTCCCCAAGATACGTGATAATAAAATATTTATATAATTGAAAAATACAAATTATATAAACCTATAGTATTAATACTTTATATTTGGTATGATCGATAGTTATGTTAACTTGATGATGGAGCCATTGTTTTCGATAAAGACGTGTTTCACCTTTAAATGCCCGTTCTTAGAACGGACACGGCGTTTACAAAATATAACCGGATATTTATCAAACATTTATAATACAAAAGAATATATCATTGGGTTAGTTTATTTCCACAAAGATCAACACCTTTGTGGGAGTGTGCGATATTGTTATATCTCTGTTCTGCTATTTGCTACAGGAGGTAATGGTTAGTTAGAATCTTAATATTTATAATGATCACGGATATATTCTTCTACTATATAGAGAACGATACTCATTCTGTAATTCTTATTGAGGTAGTAGTGTAGTTAGCTAATCATGGAGAGCAACAACTTGTCATGAAAATATTGTGTTTATTTTCAGCATTAACAGCCTAATGCTGCTGTTTTTCGTGTGGTGGGTGTAGAGAACCAGAGTTTTTCTGGTAATTTGGTTCTGAATGTTAAATAGTTGGAGGTGTCTATTAGCTAGAGTATCGTATGGGTTGTGTACTCGCTTGTCTCCCTTACTTGTATAAAAATTATTTATTCTCAGAACGTTAGGACCTCTCACGAAAAGCAACTAAATTTTGCAAGTTTTAGCGACACATATATTTTTTTAATATCACCATTTTTTCGTGTTTTATTACAAACAGTACTATAACGGCCGGTGGACGTAAAACTTTCGCGAAACCGAGCGGTCGCATGTTTACGTTACCCGCTTATGAAGAAACTTCATTATCTTTAGCAACACAAACATGCTCCTAAACGACTGCAGGTTGTATCCCGGGTATAAATATTTATGTAAATGTAGGCAGGCGGGTACCTATCTCATTGCGGACATCTGGCCTGGGAATTATTTTAGCCGTGCACCTAATTCTGGTACATTTGCGATGAGCTTAACAAGAACGGGCGAGCGGAGCTTTTCATCTTTGAAGCGCAACATTTACATTTTCGTCTCATTTATTTGCTATTTCGGGCCAAGGAGCTCTCCCGCTCCCCACCCTAACCCCTCACGGTCCTCCCTGCAATGAATAAGTCTCGGCGTGCGTCAGACGCGAGAGTAAAACGAAATTGGGAAGGAACGCTCTATAAAGTCTAATTAAGTTTGAAGTGAATGAACAAATATAAGGAAACGTAAAGACATCCGTAAGAAATTAGAACGTTAATAGCGGAGAAGCGGAGATTGTAGACTTTACATGAAAGTAATTTTTCGGTTTAAGCGAAAAACATTTGCTTATTAAAAAACATGAAGCGTATTTATCCACAACAAGCAAACATCCTTTTAAATAAAAATGAATCGTTCCGACATAAATAAACAATCAAATCAAAGAAAACATTTAGTGAGTAGTTTAAGTAAAAGAGGAAGCCGGATGGTACATGATCAGAATGTAATCGCACAATTCCGACTTTTATTAAGATATTTACGAAGAAAAGGCGTTGTGTTGTTATTCGACGGCCGTTTCATATAAAAATAATGCGTCCCTTAACGCGAGCCTTTTGTCTCGGTGCGGTCCCCGCTTTTCTAATAGAAATAATTTCATCGCCACCCCCTTGGTTGTCATTCGCGGCTTGCCCTTAACAGGATGCAACTGTTTTTCATGATTGTACTGTGAATTATCTTATTAGATCTATAATAAACTTATTAGGATAAACATGAATATTAACTTATAGAGTTTTTATAGTTATAATAAATGTCTTAGAAACATCATAAAATATTTGTCGATGGCATGTATCATGTTAATATACATATTAAGGAAATAAAAAATAGGTAAAAAACGATTAATAACTATTAATTAACTCACTTTACATATTTCAACCTAAAAGAGCGTTCTTTTCGTCATAAGTAAAATTAGATAGATACCTACTTTACTAGGGCGAAGCGATTAACTAGTTAAGTCTACGTGAGCCTAATATTACACGTTATTTAAGACCAAATGAATCGTTCTTTTAGCTTTTAACAAAAATATATAGTTAGAATTTAACATATTCGATTAAATTCCTTACACGGTTTTTTTATAAATCCTTTGTCCTCAGTCGCTTGTGGAGGAGAACACAATTTCACATTCTACAAATAACTCCAATAAGCGAGAGGGTTACCTTGATATATTTTTACGGTGCGCTCTCATCTCGGGCCAGATTTTTCTGATAGAAAAACGAGGCAACCTCGAACCGCCCCCGAATATAAATCGCCTTGTTATATTCAGGTATATATAAAGTACACGGTGGTTATATTTTCTGCAACATTGAGATTCATGAAGTTTCTGAGCCCTGACGACATGATTTCACAAAATATATAGATGTTTATGTTTTCATTGTTACTGGCTCGAAACGAAGGTATATATTATACCCAACTTACGTTATATATACTATAATATGAGAAATATGTGAAATGTTTATCTATTACAATTATACAGTATCTAAATAAATACCACCTAAATAAACCGCTATGATTATTTGTTGGCCCGCTGTGAATGGCGTATTACGAGCCTTTTCGAAAATGATAATTCCAATCCAACCAAAGACGAAAAGCGTCACGTCTGACGTCTGGTATTTTGAATGTAAATCAACCTCGTCGTCTTTAGCGATAGCAAACTATTATTATCAAACATTCAAACAAACAAACTTGATTTGATGTTCTTCTTAAGACTGTTTTACTAGTGATTAAATTTAATGAAAATGATTTAAAAATGTATATTTGCAATATTATCAACACTAGGTCTAATACATTCATACTTTTATACGCATATTACATGTTACATAAGTTAAGCCCTCATTTGGCATAAGTATGTTAGTATTAGATACTCTTGAGTGTTGTATCGCGTTTATCACTGTTGTAAATTCACCTTTGTATCTGCTAGTGAAGACCTTTAATATTATGTATGGCTTACTGTAGTTATTAGTATTATCTATCCTAATTATGATAGCTGTTGGTTTTTCAATTAAAATAAATAACACAAAGAGAATATGTTAACATAATTTATAATAAACTTCCTTAGTAGCGTTATTTATATTTTTGTTTATAAAAATATCCAGGGTACACTGACTAAGAGCAAACTTTAATGATGCGAAATTTAATGATGAAATTTTACAACGCGAAAATACATTTGCACCGTTGAAAATGGCATGCTTATTTTGTTAAAATTTTCATCCGGGTACACAATATGCATCTCAACGACTACAACCCCTCTGTAGGGGGTGTTTTAAAAAGCTTTCTTAGCCCACATCTCCTTTGTGATTATAAATATAAAAGATGTAAATTTCTACATAAATATGCTAAGTAGAGAAAGCAGATTTCTATATAGAAGGCACAAAACACTTACTAAAGTGAATTACTGATTTTTCATTACATCACTAAAACGTAATCATTTGTTTTGTGTTGTGTTACAGTCTGATATCTTCATTCGTCTTATTTAATACTACTCATCGAATTATGCAAATTACTAGCAATACTGCTGTATAAAATAATACTGAAAAGGCTTAGTACATAAAAACCCTTTTATATTTCTATCTGACTGCTGGGAAGTATATTCAGCTTCGAGTAGATAAAGAAATTCCATCTATACGTGAGTTAAGATAAAATCGTTAGCCATCTGAAATTATCTAATCGTTTTGGCATATTATGCATAGCCAATAACCCTTTTAAAAACATTAAATTAATTAAAAAACAGGAATACTCAAAGCAAATTAATTTCTTATTCAATTATATTCTACTAGTTAATTAAAGTTTACGATAGGTGAGTGAAAAATAAAAACATTAGGTATACTAGATTTTAATTTAATTCATTATATTTGCCAAAAGTTGTAGAGCATAACTATAATATTTATAATAGTTAAGTCTTTATGTTGTAAATAGGTCGGACAAACAGGCAATGATGTATGATAATTCGTGTATTTTTGGTTTCTAATTTGCTTAATTCAATTTCGATCATGATTTATAAAGAATAAAGTCTCATAGTTTAAATATGTCTGTTTCAATTTTTTCATAATTTAAATAATTATTATTTGTGTTTAGTACCTCATCATTATTTCATATTTAAATAAAATGTTTACACTAAGTAATAATCAAACTGAAACAACTTTATCTTCTCAGCTTTACTTAGGTTACTTATGTAGAGAGGTCCTTCTCATCTAAATAAACTTCAAGCATAAACCTGTTCTAGAGCAAGTCCAAGTTATTAACATTCGTATGCAAATCGGCCATTTTCTACAGAGCCCCAGTCAGCGGGGACTTTATCATTTCGTTACAGATGCGATAAGGCTGGAATATTTTTATTTTTATTCATAAGGCTTCTTCTGCGTTTCACTTGAATCCCTACACTTGGTAATTCAACTTTTAATTTGAATTAGTGACGGTATCTATAATCCATGCAGACCAGTATATAATATCTTGTAGGTACAAATAAGCTTAATTTAGGGAAGGTGATGAAATATTTCAACAAAATAAAAAGGATAGTAGATGAAACTTACCACATTTTGCCCTCTTATCCAACATTTATATGGTATCTATACAAATAAATAAAATGGAAGTGTCTGTTTGTAATGTCAAAATAACATCTTTTTACTAAATGCATATAAAAGTATATATTGCAGGTACATATAACAAACACACTATTTTCAAAATTTTCGTCTGTGTATTTGTTTCGGCTAATCTCCGAAATGACTGGACCAATTTTGACGGGATTTTCACTGTCAGAGATAGCTGATGTTATAAGGAGTAACTTAGGCTACTCTTATTTTAAAAAAAGAATTAGGGTTTCACGCACATAAAACTCTAAAATTCACGCGAGTGAAGTCGCGGGAAACAGCTATTATGTTAATAACAATCAAACGGATGTTATATACATTACATTATATGCTCATCTTAGTCTTTATAAGACATATATTACATATGGAGGTCCATATATATCTATATACATATATATGTGTGTGTGTATTAATGATAGATATATATTACCTAAATATGTACCTACCTATAATATGTTTTTTTTTTAATTTATTAAACCTATTTATGTTACATTTCAGTAAGATAGATATGCTTAATCTAGTGGTCGTAAGTGCGACTGTTGATGATGGGGTACCGGGTTCGAATCACGGGTAAAAACAGTTGTAGGGATTTTCTGTTAAGAAATTCTCAGAATCAGCCCGGGGTCAGGAAGTTAGCGGCGTTTCACCCCGTTGCATCGGAAAGCAAGTAAAGCCGATGGTACTGCGCCTGAACTAGCTCCGACCGTGTTGGATTGCCGTTCCATAGGGCTATGAGAATGAAATAGAGAGCGTAACTGTGCTTGCGCATACACTCCGACACTATAACATGTCTTGCGCAGATGGCTAGTGTCCGTTGAGACTAGCGGCTATGACTAAAATTCGGTGTAGAGAACATTATTATTATAACTAACTTGCCATCAGGTGGACGGTGATAAGTTCGTTTGTCACTTCAATATCTACCATAAAAATTCGTCTTCATCTTTAACAGCCTTTATCTTATAGCAGTATTAATTTCCAGTGAGATAAAATTCTTTTCACGAATGTGGCAAAATAATTACAAAGCATACTTCACAGACGAGTTAGTGAGCGAACAGCTGATGCTTGTCCCAATGGTGATGCTACTCCACTTCTCATGTCTGTGACGTTTGAGTTCATTTTTTTAAGCTTCTATTTTACAGCCGTGCAGTTTCAATTTCCGTATATTAATTACAACTGCAGGATATACTAACCTTTGCATCATAAATTACTTAAAATATATTAAGGCCACACATAAGCATAACAGTTTTTTTATAGGATAATGGTGACAAACGAGCACACAGTAAGTGGTTGCTGTGACCCATAGACATCTACATCTATCCTAAATAAAAAATCTAAATGCACATGCGTTGTCACCCGTGAGGACTAAGCTGGAATGCCTCTTTTCCAGGAAAAAGCGTCTCCGGTTCTCTACACTCACCAAACGAAACAGCTATTTTACGCTGGTATTCTGTGAGAGCGTCCTTCCCCGGTCGAGCCGACCCATTCTTGCTACAACTATACTTTTAATATAGCTGCAGCATGGCTCTATCACGTAAATTCTTTTTTTTAATTTTCAATTAATATGAACAGTAATATATACTTAATACTTCACTATCGATCAAGAAGTGCTATTATTGTTATTATTATTATTATTAGATTTAATGTGATATTTTATTGACATTGAGTTATCTTACTTTTATGCTGACATTGTAATGATTTAAGAAACTAAGAATTATTTATTATGCTATTTCTACGCTGATTCCGTATGACATGTTAATGCTCCTACATGTTACAATGCAACAACTTATTGTACGTACCTACTATGTCTTAGTAAGAAACTAAATTAAACCGGTATTTTCACAAAATGAATGTATTTTATACTCAGGGCAAAAATAATCCTATTGATATATTTTTTTATTAAATTGACATATTTCACATAGTATTTTTTCGATGTTTGCTTTACAATTCTTGAGCTGTTTTTAATAACAATGGCGAAAGTGGCGGCAAGCAGTAAATTAACGAAAGGAAAAAGGGGGTAACAATGCAGTGGTTGCGTAACACCGAACAAAGGGTGTAGTAAGCTCGAAGTCGACATGAATATGAATGAATTGCTCGGTAAAATTGGGCCACGGAGGAAATGAAGACTAGAAAAATATTTTTCTTTCTTTTATTATTCCAACATGTAACGATATATACTCCTACTCGTCCTTATTATAGTCTATTTCCCAAATTGTAACATTGTTTACATTGGACTCTATGAAATCGTTCAACTGATTAAAATTAATAGCAAAAAACTATTTCGTGTTTTCTTTGAATTGAAAGTAAGATGACAAATTTGAAACTAAAGAGGTAGACCAAGCATTGCCTAATATCTCAGTAAATAAGCCGTGGTACATTTTTTATAATTAATATCATAAATCTATCATCAAATAGCGAAACTACTTAGTATTCTATGGTGACTTAACTTAAAAACTGTCATAACCTTCACAAACAATAGATGTTATTTATATTAGTAAAATATTACTAAATAATTTATTTTCACGGATTCCTATATTAATATGAAATTATAAATGAACCTTGCATGTTCTTTTCAGGTGACTACATTTTCAACGAAACTTTTCTTTTAATAATTGTGTAAAATAGCTCAAACACAATGTAGGTAGTTGAAGCCTTTCCTCCATGGCAAATATCATTCCAGTAAAGTTTTAATGCGCAGCAAGTGATTCAACTCCACCGCCGGGTAATTTACTCTTTCCCAACGAGCTCCCTCGAATTTCGTCCGGGTATTTATTAAACTGCCCGGGCAAAGACCCAATATCAAAGTGAACCACAGACTAAGCCCGCACCTCTCTTAAATGAAGGTCTAGCTTAATAGTATTGTGCGTAAAGTAACACTTATGTATTTTACTTAATTAGATACTGAAGTGCATGGCAACACGTGTCTTAGGTAAATCTTAAGGTTTCCAATACTTTTAGAAGTAACTAATCCAATTTCTAAAGTACAAAGTTATTTAAGCTCTCTTATAGCAAAATTATTTGATAAATTAAGTCATAATAAAAAAAGTAACACTGATAAATATTTTTATGCAGATTCTATACACAAACCAGCCATTTTCTAGATACGAAAGGGTAGCAAAACAAAACTATATAAACATTTGTGCCTTTGAAAGCACAATGGAGGAAATACCACAGCCGCAACTTCCGAGTCGCCGGAAACGTTATCTTATGTTGGACTAAACAACTCACTCGAGCTTACTTCATGATGAAATTGATTTATCTTAAATAAAATAAAAGTACAACCTATTTAGAGCTTTATTTTTTAAACGAAACGAGCGAAAATTACTCAAACGACTGTGAATATTACGTCGTTTTGATTTTGTAACAAATGGCGCTGCTGGATCAGTAAGCGTCTCGGGAATGAGTAAAGGAGTCACCACAAGCTAATACTATGGTAATACATATATTATGTATTTCTGTAGAAATCTCTGTATATCTAGTTTACCTAGTAAAGAATTGCTTTAGAATAGAGTTTTTATTTGCGGGTTATTTAGAACTATCATATGGAAACAAAAACATTAATACATACCTAATTTTTGGTTTTAATTAAACTTTTAATGAAAACACTGGTTTATGATATTTTTTTGAATTTTCAAAATATGTATTTTTATAATATTAGAGTGATATTCGAAACTTAAACAAGAAATACACACACTGAGGAGTTGAAATGCCTGTAAGTTAATCTCTCTCTACTTACTGACTCTCTTACCCTTCAAACCGGACCACAGCAATGCACCGTTGCTTGGAGGCAGCAAAAGGTAAGAAGGGTATCCTGACCAAGAAGGTCCCCTAAGACCTAAGACCCTAAGACTAGACAGAAAAGGAAGGGCTCCTATGTAGAAATAATAATTCAATTACTACATCTATTTACTAAAGTATACAGTAGGGCTGTCTTCCGTCATCGTAAAAAAGCTAAATAATGAATGTTTTCCAAATCATTAATTACAGCTTATTAATTAAGTCCACAGTTGACTAGATTTTGAAGGCCTATGCCTCTCCCATAGAGAGGATACGAAACATTAAAAAAGTTTTACTTTATTTTTATCCATAGGATTAATAAATATATAATCATAAAACGTACTTTTATGATTATTACTGAATATATCGTAATTAAATGAATATTTAAAGGCTAGTCATGTAGTGTAAGAATATCCGTTACCCCATATCGCGGCGTGTGTGTCGTAAGAAGCGACAGAGGGAAACAAACCAGGATATGGGCAGCAACGCCTTCCAAATAACAATTAAATATAAAATTGCGGTTACCAACCGGCCTGATACGCGTAGCAACTATGAAAAACATCCCCCTAAGAGACAATCTATGGAGGAGGCCTATGGCATTCTATCTTAGTCCTCACGGCTGACAACACATCTGCATTTTAATTCGCCAACGTAGATATATGCAGATGTCTATGGGCCACAGCAACCACTTACCATCAGGTGGACTGTGTGCCCGTTTGTCACCCTAATTGTATAAAAAAAATGTTAAGCAGTGGATTGATAGGTTATTACGGTAACTATGAGAAGACCAAAGTGTTTTCACTTTTCTCTATTCTATCGTAAAGAATATTGTTTAACAACAACAACATACAGTAACATAATAGGTGATCTGTGGTATAAGAGTATATATATATATATATATATATATATATATATATATATATATATATATATATATATATATATATCTATTAACGTTGTCCTGTATCTAACTGAAATTGTAGCTTTTGGTCCTTTTTTTTTCAGAAAAAGAATTGAAAATAAAATAAACTACGTCATTCACTACGTTATCATTAATATTCCATTCAACCAACGGAAAATATCGTTCACAAAGCATCGAGATTAAAAAACATTGGCCCTAATACGATAAAATTACGAGACAAAAGATTGTCAGTTATGGTCGCGGAGACTGAATGTGCCGAATCGCTGAACAGCTAAAGTGCCTCGTAAATCCAGCTATCGCTCCAACGGATAAAAATATCTTACGTGAGACGACACGACTACGAAACGGGAACGATCGCGTCTTATTATCTTACGACTATTTCTTTAACCAATCTATAATTAAAAATAACTAAATTAATCCGTTATTAATTAACGCTTGTTAGAACAAATCCAAGAAATAGCTGAAGGGCAAATACAAACACACAACGCCGCTACAATAAATTTCGCAGTAGGTATACACCCTAAAACTCTAAGCCAAATCAAAATGAAAAAACATATAACATTAAGTCCTTCACTCTCGCCGCAACATCCTAAAGTCAAAGGTAAGCATAGACATGGATATTTTTTCAGACAGTGTTAGCCATTTTCTAGTGAATTTTGAAAAGCACATCACGTAACTCCGATACAAACATTCATTCTAAATGATAATAAAAATTAAATAACCATACTTATTATAACTTTATTCTATACATTTACTTAAAAAAAGGTTTTTTCTTCTAACAAAACTTAAATAACGCACATCAATTTTTAGTATTGTTTTAAATTAAATAATTGCGTTAATGCTAAAGTGTTGTACTCACCTATAATTTAAGTACACACACACACACACACATATATATATATATATATATATATATATATATATATATATATAATGTTGTAACAAAATGTAGCCGAAATGTTTTCATATGTACTTAGTTGATAAGTCTAAATAAATAAATATATAAAGTCCAATGCTCTGTATCTACATATAATATTGTAATAATATTCATATTATTTTTAAGCTTTCGTCTTAAATGCTTGAAAATAATTGCTTAGATATTAGTATTTATTATATTAACTACCTATATCTATTAAAAATGTTAGAATAAGTTAAATAAATAAATTGTTAAAATATGTGCATAACTAACTCAATAATTTTTAATTTTATTACTCTTTAGTTCCTTTTTAGACGATTAAAGTTCTAAGCTTAACAAAACAAATATTCATATAATTAAATATCATCATCATCACCATCATTACAGCTCTTCACAAGTCCACTGCTGAACACAGGCCTCCCCCAAGGAATGTCACAAAGCACTGTTCTGAGCCACCTGCATCCATCGACTTCCCGCATGTCTTACCAGGTCGACACTTCATCTAGTGGGGAGACGCCCTACACTTCGTCCGCAGGTACGAGACCGCCGCTCGGGAATCTTTTTCCCCATCGGTTTTCGGTTCTTCGAGCTGACCGGCCCATTTCCACTTCAGCTTACTAATCCGTTGGGCTATGTCGGTTACTCTAGTTCTACTGCGGATATCCTCATTCCTAAGTTAAATTAAAAATTAAATAATTAAATGTACTTATGAGTTATGAATTATCCACATTAGTAGGTACCTACATTAGTACATCATAAAGTATAAATACAATTGACGAATAAGATGCAACATCGCCAACAGGTCGTCCCAAGTTCGAAAAACGGAACGAGTTCGTTCGGACACAGATCTTTAAAAATATCCCGTCGGCAACCATGTTGTCGAGCGCGCCAATCAGCGAGCGTCCCGCGTCAGAGTAAACATGGCCGATACTATAGATGGGTATTATCATTTCCTATTATTGTATCGGAGAGAATGCCTACGAACAAGTTTTGGATGAAATGGGATCCTAATGCTTGAATTGGAAAAAATTCGTAACAATCGAAACTTATTTTGGTTGTCACCATTTTGGTCATATTTATGAATAATCAACGATAAAAATGCGGTGATATAATATTATATCTACTATTTATTGAAATATTAGAAGCCTTATTGTATAGAATATTTTAGATGAACACTAATTATTAAGTGTGTGAAAATAAGAAATTAGAGTAAGTTCATGATTGCATGCTGCGAGCTAATTGTCTCGCTACTTAGTTTAATACTAAAGGAATGTAACCGGTTGTATAGTACGATAATGAAATAAAGTTTTATTACTCCAATATATTCTAATTATTCGTGAGATAAGAAACTGTAAGTAGCAGTAGGTATTTAAATTCCATTTGAGTGATAAAGTCTGCGAGTGAAATATCAGAACAGATGTTTAAGGGTGAATGACCCTACGACCGACGTGCCTCGCGCCTTCAAATTGATTTATTCGTCTATTGCGCCTACGCATTGATTAATTGAAATTTACGATGTGATTTTTGACAATACGAAAAAAAATTTATAGTTCAATTAATATTTTCATCAGCTTTTTGGTATAATAAATGTATGTTGCGTAGGAAGGTAAATTTGAATGAATACCAGATTTTCAATTAGAGCTCTGTAATTTAATGTAGTTGCATTGTAATAATAGGTATCTACTACCCCATATTATCCCGTGGGTGTCGTAATAGGCGATAGAGGGAAACAAATCAGGAGATGGGCAGCAGCGTCTTCCTAAAAACAACGTAAGTAATCTAATGCTTTTTTTTATTTATTTAAATTCGCATTTACCTTTTAACAATTATTCGATCTAACCAATTTACTTCTTCAAACGAAATTACTCTATCACACTATCACAAGTTTGATAACTTTATCACAATTTAAATTTTTCATGTTTATACGTAAGTATTTATTTAATCTACATCTGGATGAAGGTTTTTAAAGAAAGTTCCAACTCATCACGGTGGTCGTAGTGACGGTGGTGGTAGCTTTTCCAAGCGGATGTAGGTACTATCCCTTTCGAACGAAGCTACAGTTTCGGCTTGGACCACCTCGGGACAATAAATCGACCATGTTCCCAGGCGTTATTATCACATGCTTGATAAAAACCAGTGTATACATTTAAATGTCTACATTATACAATTTATTTATATCGACAATTAATATAGCCATTTAAACACATAAATATATTACCATGGGATTTGCATTGCTATCTCTACCATTGGATTTACAACGGTTGCAGGTGAGATTATCAATTAAAGAAAGAATTTGTTAATTGTTACATCTCTCAGCCATGCCATTTTCATTCCAATGACGTACTTTAACATATAATGTTGTTTGCTTCATACCGGCCGTCATTAAATCTTACTAAAAATGTGGCATTTTATCCACATCTTTACGTTCGTATTGCGGGCTTTAAAAGTCCCGTTCTTTTAAAAAAATCAGATAAAAACGCATATTATAAACGGGATAATTTAAAAATACCTCTTTGTTTTAGAAATAATTTAGGGGCTTAAATAAGTATGCAGCTTACAAAAGGGTCGGGAGTGTATTGAAGATGATTTAGAAAAATTATATTGTAAAAAAAGAGGAAAAGAAAGTTACCGAGGGTTAGGGCGGCTGCGGCGACGTTCAAAGACATTATTATAAAATGTTCCAATTTAAATTCAAACATAAAGTCGGGCTGCTCGTATTGAGTCCGCTAAGGATTATATTGTTGTAGGAAAGTTGAATTCGATCCGCTACATTAACGTGGAGTTTTAAGGAAATTTAATTTTTTCAAATTACTAAAATATGTTTCATTTGTAAATTTGGTTTATCAAAGTTACTTAAGACAATGTAATTCGATTTTTATGTTGAATGGATCATAATATTAACATCTTCTAAATTAGGATTTAGACGAACACAGACTCGATGTTTTTCACCTTTCCGAGTAGGTTATACAGAAGACTAAAAAGTGTAATTTGTCATTTTATCTGGCATATGTGAACGAAGAAAGGCCTTCTATTCAGTCTAAATTTGGACAAAAAAGTACTTTCAGCGGTGCTATGGTGGGAGGTGTACCTACAGTATTAAAAATAGCTTAATGGTGTACGGACTGCAAACACGGAAATTCGTGGGTCCGAATCCACCATTTAGCGTAACTATATAAGCTTCTTTGAAGTGTTCAACGGGAGTGTTAGTAATGCCAGTGTTTCTAGTATTCTTTGAAAAAATATCGATATCCTCATATGTTTGCATAGTACCTACGACTACGATGTCTATCCGTGAACAGAACAGAGTACGAAACCTATCATTGTAGAGAGAGGTGTAAGACAAGGTAACGAAACCCCAAAATACGTTTTTATACTCCTGGATTGATAAAGATACGATATATATTCTTCAACGCAAGAATGGATAGGCTTTTGTTAAACTAAGTTCACTCTACTACTATCTGCTGCATCATCACTTACCATCACGGGGAATAGTAAGTAATCAAGCACTAGCTTATAATATTTAAACATATCAAAATCAACGATTAATACGTCCCTCACCTTCGATTTCCCGACGGCATAGTAATTACGGCAGAATCACTTTTTTTAGTAAACTTAAAATTTATTTCGATTCGCGAAAAAATGACATAGTAGTTTTTACTTATTCGATTAAAAAAAATGTAAATCAGAGGCATTTTAGCCTTCTTAGCTATCAACGATCAATTTAACGCAACAGTGATTCGGGATAACGTATCAATTCAATCTTTTAGAGCTACCTGTTCGCAATTTTACTACGACGTTCGCTTAAATTGGAAAACCAGACTAGGGCTGATTTCGCCCCGTGAGCGTCAACTTGGACTATAAAAACTTTCTTTGTTATCCCATACTATCAACTACGGAACTCTTTCCGTTGAACATTTCTATTCGAGAAATAAATTCAAGTATTATAGCTTCGAATTAAAGAAGAAATTACCTTAGGTACATACGCGTATAATGGAGAATATTATCTTTATTGGAATGGTCGATGTAAATAATATTTAGCAACATTTTTTTTTTACTTACCCCATTTAGTAGGTACTGTGGGTGTCGTAAGAGGCAGATATGAAGAAATGAGGAATGTCTTATGTTTTCCAATAGCTGGCGTTTTAGCTTTACCGTTTAAGTCAGATATGGAATATTCACCCACATGGGGAACGAAGTAAAAATTGACTGCAAGCATAAAGTTTATGGTAAATTCCTCCCTGCATTAAAAGCTGAGGAAGAAGAAAAACGCCGTGGAAACTGAGTTCTGAAGGCAATGCGTTAATTTTTGTTTGAATGTATTTAAATTGGAAATTATAAACTGAAAGTATTTTATCAATTTGCCCGTATATAAGAAATAATCTATCAACTTATAAATAAAACAAAACTTTATTTTTTTTAAATCATATCGAAAATTCTTTGGTGTATAAAAATAAAAATGTTTAAAATTTCGTTTTATTAAGGTATAGGTACGCTTCTGATTCTAATAAGCAGTTTTAGTTCTAACGCTGTGGTAAACGCTTCTATTATCTGCATCCGAAGGCGAGATAATTACGGATTCCGTGGAGCCACGACCGCCAATTACAAAATATTCTCTAGAGATTCCAATTAAAACGCTCATCCGCAAAATTCCAAGGTAACTTTCGAATCCCCCTCGTTTCATACCTCACCCGGCACTCACCCAGATAATGTCTTGTGTCGAATTCTTGGGATACCTATCTCCGACACAGGCAAATGTATTCTTACTTTAGATGTGTTCTCGACTTAGCATTAGGTATATGATTTTCATTGGAAGATACACCTAAAAATTCTTTAAAAAATTTGCAGGTTTAATGGTTAATGGTTAATGGTGTTCAATAGGTGAAATAATAGAAAAACAATATTATGTGCCAAAAGATATCGTATATAGACATCACCGCCGAGCACGCGGTAAATCAGCACTTAAAATTGGAATTAACAATTTCATTGATGCCGACGGGGTTCGAACCCAGGTTGGTTGCGTACTGTGAAATTTGCAGCGAGCGCTTGGCACCTAAGCTACCACGGCTGGGATAACGAAGTCCCGTGAAAAATATCGTGAAAATTTCGTGAACACTGTGGTGCAGCGTGTAGGGAAATTATTTAATGACAGAGACTTCTTTAAGCCTGACACTTTAAATAAACAACGTTTTATAATAATACTGATACCACCATATTAACAAAAGTGGCATTGATAGTCTTGGGTTATAACCATTGTTCAAGAATAGGCCTAACCAAAAAAGAAGCTCTGTCGTATCGTCGCTGTCTTAACGAATTTAATATTTACTGTCTAACTCCATACTTTACATTTTAATTCGAACTTATACCCGTGGGACTTCCTTCGTGAAACAGATTCTAGTTTAAACTTGAAACTAATCGTTAACTAAGTTATATAATAAAGCCGATTAGTTCAAACCAAAATTATTTGTCTCCTGCAGTTCTAATAAATGCCGCAGCTGGTACGTTAGTCGGTATGTTATAAATTATTGTAATATTATGTCAACGCTTAAAACGTTAATTTTATTGCAAACAAACGAACTTACATTCCACCTCACGGTAATTGGCTACTGCAGTTTATGAACACCTGCAGCTAACTGCTTACAAAGAAGGCTGCAGATGCGTTTTCATTCTGAGAACTGCTTGAACTCCCAGTACAAGCATTGCTGTTTAGCGGCAGTAATAGGTAAGGGGGTGGTTACTACCCAGACGGAGAAGAAAGTCCTACCAAGTAGTAAACCAAATTTAATTTAACGATGTTATTGGAAGGTATATTTTATTTTGTTACCAGGATTGCGAATGGAAAAGTTTAAATTAATCAAAAATCGCAATTCTTATTTTGTTCGAGATTTCCATTTGTGGTGATGTATTGTCTACAAAAGAAAGATCTTTCACCTCTAATCCCCGACGCGAGTTTCTCGGCACGCACGCGATATTTAACTATAAGTAATAATATGAAACAATATAACGTGGTTCTTAAGAGTTCGCTACATAAAGCTCGCCCCGAGAATAAATGGATTACTCGTGTCCGCACCGCGGCACGCCATCTAGCGGGGGGCGGGCGAAGCTGTATGAGTTATTGTTATTGCACAGATTTCCCTCCTTCCGGACCTGTTTTCACTTACACCCCTGTTATAAGAAGAATATCATAAAAATCTGAACTAAAAATATGTTAAAATGATTATAATTCTGACTCAACAATTGTTTTAAATTTATTTTATTTATTTATTAGGCACGTACCTACTTGTAAGTAATAAACTAAAGTTTTACCAAGTAGGCATTACTTCTTAAATTAAATTACACTAAGGCAAACATTCGCTGATGTTATTTCACGTTTATCAAAGGAAATAGGTAATAAAAGATAATAACAATTAAATTTGAATATCTACCCACCGAATAAGTAATGATATCAATTGCTATCAATGCTGCTTCGATTCTTTTGTCAAGAATTTTTCTCTAACCTTAACAGGTAGGTAATACCGATGTGTGATATATACCAGCAGTGTTGCTATTTTACGTTGGTATTGTGTTAACGAGTGGCCTATCACGAATACAGGCTCCATCACGAAAAATATTGTGTTATACCTTGAACATAACATCTTTACCTAAGTTTAAATATAAAAATAAATCTCATTACAAATTACCATAAAATGTAAAGCCATGACACTAAATAGCAGTCAATATGGTTATACATTCGAAAACATTCAAACAAGACGGGAACGTCTTATTAGCGGCGAGGCAGTAAAGTAGGGGCCGGTGTGCATCACCCAGAACACCCGCGTTGCCTCGCTACCGTAATCATCACCAATTATTTTTTATCCTTGTTAAACAACTTGCTTCTCTTTGCGATAAAACGGACTATTATTAATTATCTTTTTGGTATTTTGATTTCCAAATATTACCTTTATTCTCTGTTCGCATCAGTACCGATAAGCTTGTTTATTTACCTGTCATATACCTATATCAGTTTATTTTATTTTTTCTTTAATTGTATACCAACAGAGATGATACGAAGGATTACAAATACAAACTATATTAAACTAAAACAAAGTAATATTTATCGACAATTATACATAAATATAAATAAATATGTAGCTCGAACTTATGCACAATCACAGGTGCACTCGCTATTTCCATAGTCCCACCATATGGCAATCCGACACAACCGGAGAGAGATCAGGCGCAAGAACAAAGGTTTTACGTGCTTTCCAAGACACGAAGGTAAAATATCGCCAACTTTCTGACACTTGGCTGCTAGTGGGAATTTTTTGTCTGAAAAACCTCAGACCTAAGACTTCGAATTTCAAAACTAGACCAAGGAGGCACCTCAGGCGGAGAGTGCACCTGTGCGTGCGTACACACTTGAGCACTATAATTACGTCCTACGCAGATGGCTTGCCTTTGTTGAAAGTCGCCGTAACCGAAATCGCGTCTGGAAGATGTTAAAATTGTATTCAAGTTGACTACTTTTGAGGGCATTATTAACTATATTTTATGCGAATTTACTATTAAAGTTTTTGAGGGATCTAATAGTAAGCCCAAAGATTTTAAAACTTTTGTCACAATTATGCTAATGTTTACGCCAATATCACGAATCTATTTGATATGCTCTAATGTGGTTCCATTAAGGCTATATGACATTTAAATAACTAATTTTTTGCGTATAAGATCTTTATAACTGCATTTTTTGTTTAAAATATTTTCGTTTTACAAATAATTTTCCGGCGTCTATCTTTTCTTCCGAATACAATATGGCCATCTTCAAGACAAGAGTGAATAGGATTTTGTTACGCTTAGACTGTGCGATTTATCAACTATCTAGGACTACATCACCACTTAACACCAGGTGGGATTGTGTTCAAGCAATGGCTTATAAAATAAATAAATAAAAAACACCATTCCTGAAGTCTGTCAAGATCTTCAAGATAAACATGTCTGAGGAACTTGTAACTTGTCTATACCTACATGTGTACTGTCATTAATAAATACTAAAAAGTGTTTTATGTAGATATACATATTAGTTGTAAAGCATGAAGAGCTAACTAAAGGAATATTGTCTTAATAATATGTTAACTTTTTTTGGGATAAATAAAGAAATAATTGCAAACATCAGTCTGATGTATCCCCATTTTGAATATAAAATATTATGCTTGATATAGTGAAAGTATATTTTATTAAATAGGTACCGTTAGTGGCGATGAAAAAATATCCACTACCCCAAATCGTCTCGTGGGTTTCGTAGGAGGTGACAGAGGGAAACAAACCAGGAAATGGGTAGCAGCGTCGCCCTAATAACAACTCAAAATACATAGACTGTGGTTGCCAGCTCACCTACCAAGTGTGGGATCTATGGCAAATATACTATGTATGAAATATTCAGCAGTGTATATATATAGTATAGGGGAGGCCTATATTCAGCAGTGGATTTTGAAAGGCTGTAACGGTACTGCGTTCTTAATGGATGGCAGGAATATACGTCTGTATGTATTATTAAGGAATAGAACAATAAGCATTCGCCACTCGTGGCGGTGTACCGTAACCGCGACTACTGAAATTACATTCCTGTTTCCCTTTTAATTATTGTGATTAAAGCGCTTGGATTCCGGCAGCTAATCAGCATGGGAACGAACTTCTATAGCTATTATTCCTATAAATACTTTGAATTATTTTAGGTATGTAGTAAAGAGATTAAATGATTTCAGTCGTTCTCGCGATGAGTGCCTATCTAAGCTCTTGTTTTTCATTACATTTCAATTCTGATGTTTTAATACAATTGTAATTATATTAAGGTAAAACGGAACATATTCTAATATAAAATATTAATTGTACGACCTGGTAAATAATTAATAAAGTAGATAGATGCAGGTAGCGCAGGCATTCCTCGTGGGCGGTCTATGTGCAGCAGAAGACTTGTGATCGAGACTTGTGATGAGAAGCTGGCGATCGAACAGCAGAGATTGGTGAACTACTCTTCGCTATTACTTTTTCATGATAATGCGCGGCCTCATACTCAACAGACATGGACAATATTGGCAAAGCTAAAGCTAGAGATACAGATCCTTCTTTATTCACCATATTCTGCAAGCCTTGCTCTATCTTGCTCTACATTTTCCAAGATTAGATAACTTTTTAATAGGCGAAAATGTCGCTTCCGAAGAAGCAAAAAGGAACTACAATAAGGAAGTCATAGATTCCTGTGCAATATAGCAACCACATACCGTCAGGTGAGCTGTGTGCTCGCTTGTCATCCTTATCGCATAAAAAAATATGTAAACGTCGTATAACTATATAACTTAAGACAATTTTAGTAACGCAAAGGATAAAAACATAAACCGTGAATTTATGTTTTCCTTTATCTGGTTATCAAAATACATTAACAATGTTGAAGATAAAATTAAGGAAACCGTAATTTTGCTATAAATTACTTTAAGCCTATGCCTCATTAAAGCGACCTCAGACTTACTCGTATCAAGTATTTTTATAACGCAACTCTTCCTACCACACACTGAGATCTGTACGAACTGGTTGAATTCATAATTAATAGTAAAATGTTAAGAATGCTCGACGGCTTCTATCTAGTCTTTTTATACAAAAACGATCCACGGAAACATTAACATACGGCGCATGCACGCACTTCAAAATAATTTTGTAACATTCAAAATAAATGATAATATTTAAAATTTTAATAATAATATAATTAATTTCAATAACAATATTATTATTATTTTCCAAATTTTAAAGTAATTCCGTATTTGTGAATCAGAACTTTGAGCCTACTTTTCCGTGCGATCCATGGGCGGGGGCTTGAAGCAAACTGTATTTCTAGAAAAATATTAAATAATAATGTTTCAACGTTCAAGTTAAGGATACCAACAGCGGTGAAAACTTACCTAAATATCTGTGAACCACCTTTGTCCTATCCAATTTATCATATGTTTGTAACAGTAATCAATATTTGAATTTTGAATATCGTTTTGTCGTCTTATCGATCGTGTTTAAAAAGTTTAAAATGTATTTCTTGAAAATGATTTATATTTAAGCTTCAGAATGTTCTTTTGTCTCTTTTTTGGAGCAATAAATAAATTAATAAATCAAAAATATGTAACCAATTAGTAAACGGATTTTATTTCGTTTTATTTTAATTTTTTAGCAGTGAAATGGATACTGTGGTCTATTACTAAATGTTTATTCTTAGTTAAGAAATAAAACACTATGCGTTGACATCCCTGGGGAGTGGGGACTTAGGTGGAATGCTGGTATTGTATGAGAGCGCGATCCTTTTCAGGTCAAGCTAGCCCGTTCAGTCTGTAGAAAGTGCAGCGTGTGGCTCTGTCACGTAAAATGAGTTTAATCTAATATTATCATGGAAAAAGTATTTGGTCATTTTTACGAAAAAAAAATTCAAAAATATGGTTGTTAATACCATGAATTTTTCTTATGAATAGAACAAGCATATTAGTTACTTTCTTATTATATAATTTAAAAAAAAACCGCTAAATTACTAGATTTTTTAAATAATTTATCGATAGGGTATTTGGACATTTACTGAAATTAGCCCATCAGCAGAATAATTTGAGCTGAGCGTAAGGAGATGTCAAAATTTTAATTATTATATTAAGCGAATCATATAGAAACTCATCAATAAATAAGTTAGTATGCATATCTTAAACTAATAATAATTTTTTAATTATGTATAACTTATTGTTCCCTCCTATTCCGCTTATTGTTGTTAAACTACAGTTAAATATTCAGACTGCTTAAAGCTAATCAGTATGCAGCGGTGCGTTATCACTAATATTTTCATCATCAGACTGTAGCTATATCCTATATTGTAGTCGATATTATTTCAGATGGTTTAAAAACACGCGTTTACCATTCTCTCTCGCCATCGCCATCTGGTTTTCGTGCTCGTTGAATAACACTTGGCAGTGAGCCAGACGTCGCTAGTTCGCATCCGCGCTTTGTTTACTTTAAAATAAATTATTATAACTAAAACAAAATTATCACAACCTCTAAACATGTTATATCACAGCACAACACTACTTTCACGTAGTTAATCTGGAACTGTACTGACTGCCATGTCGCCCAGCTTTCTCTTTGCAAGCGAAAAAAACTAATTTGAATTTATATTCAAAATTGGGTCAATGTGTCTTTCTAGGAAGCGTCTGAGCAGGCTTACAGTTAATATTGTCTCTTTTTTCTTCGTATAGGCTTATAGTTTTTATATTATATAATAAAAGGTAGGGAACCTTAATATTTTAGGTTGTTTTTAAAACTTTTATTCAATACCTACATCATTATCATTATCATCATTACAGCTTATTAAAGTACTACTACTATATTGACATAGTTGCCACGCTTGGCAGGTAGGTTGGCAAAAGCAGTATTTTTTTAATAATTTGAGTTGTTATTAGGAAGCTGCTGTTAAACATCTCCTGTTTCAACGTCTCTCTGTAGCTGCTTATGATACGTACGGTATGATAGGGGGAAATGGATTATTTTACGCTGCCAATACACAAGGTTCAGGCAACTTTGAATTAATGTCACATCATTGTTTTGATTTTACTATAAAATATTTTTAAATAAATGCTGTAATATTTCACGACCAACTATGATGATGTCAGTGCAGTGCATGTCTATCTTCTATATATCTAAGGGTAGGTACCTACCACATAGATACATAATAAGGAGCATGAACATAATCAACCGAACAAATTAAGTTTTTTTTTTCTTTAAATATTTTGTAATTTTAATTTGCGTAATGCAAACTTTAATGATTGTCTGACTAAATTAAATGTAATAAAATATAACAAAAAGTAAAGTAAGCAAACATTTGTGTTGAAAATAGTGCCATCTTCCGGAAGCTGCGCGAACTTTTATAAATTTGGTAGAGTTTCAAAAACTCTGTTAAAAGCTTTATTCATAATATGATTCAATATGAACTATCTTTAAAATATCATACAGCTATAAAATGTAATCATAATATTTTTTTACTTAATTTTACTTATTTTTACTTTTTCTTTTATTTCTGCTACCAAAAATTATAAACTAAACAATTATTGTATATGCCTCGTAATGTTTTACAAATTATATCCAACTAAAATTTCAGGATTTTAGATTAAAACAATATTAAAACTTTTTTCCTTATAATTCAAAAATGTGTTCAATTTATAAACTTCATTAACAATTTTTGACATCCCGCTATTCAAAGCTTCACGTTAAGATATTAAGAAATATAGAGCTTTTGAAAACGCCATCTACACATTCATCAATGAACTTTTACGTTTACGATACACCCAGGCGCTGACAACATTTTACTAGCGGTTTTATTACTAAAGAAAAAAATTGGTATTGTAATAGGTATATTTAATAAATGTTAGAGCTTCTTTACCACCTTCTTGCGTATTTCTACCGCTAAGTAGCAAACCACTATTGTTCCCGTTTGGAGAGTAAAATATTAGTAGATTATATCTATAGAATGTCAGGTATTTCATTTAAATCCTCGGAGTTTGTAATGAATTTATGACCTATGCTTAAAGTTTGGTACAAGAGCCCATGGGATGCAGTATCTATTAAATATCAAGGGAACTATTAGCTTTTTTGTCATTATAATATTATACGCAAAAAACACATTTCGTTTAAATTTTAACACTGAAAAATTAACACTATATTATGGAAAACTTGTTGAAAGATTTTTTTTTCGTAAAATGCAAATATCACATTACCGTATTTTTTTATGAAGAAAAATGTTTTTGTGAAAGGAGAAACAAAAAAGTAATTCATTTATAAAAGCAATAGTAAACAATACTTTTAGAAACATAAACAACTAACACTAAAAAAAAGATTTCTTTTTTAAAGGAAACTGAAACAAATGTGACCGGTAAGAAAATATTGCGTTACATTTTCTGTATTTATAACATTAAATTAAACCAAAAGTTTTATACAACTGTTTTAAGACCCTCCCAAAAGAGAATTCTATTTCGATGCAAACATACACAATTTTTGTATGTGTGCTTGAAACTCAGCTGCCATACTGAGCTCGTCTCGCCTTATAAGCGACGCCATACTTGTTTATCTCTCATCTCTATCACTCCTACATAATTTGAACAACCGAGTATAAAATATCTCTCGCTATCTCATTCACACCGCTAAGTGCGCTTACGAAGAAGCCGATTGCGTCCTTTTGATTTGAGAAGGGGAATGAAATATTCAAAGAAAAAAATATGGTGGATAACCAGTCGATATTTTTGGGATTAGGCGGAGCTGTACGAAAAATGTGGATATACGAGTATTTAAAATAATACTTAACTGCTTGTCTTTAATACTTCAAATATTTTTTTATAAATTGTTATAAATTTATTAAATTAATCTTACCTTTTAGGCAACGTCTTGTGGAATTTTCACTGGATTTTCTTCATACCATTTTGGTGAGATCTGGAAAAAAAATTTATTTAAAACTAGAAAAATCTGTTATTTATTCATTGAGGAGTTTTTTACATTAAAGTGGCGACCGTACTCCACTTGATGTTAAGGGTTTCTGCAGTCCATTATAGTTAAAATTAATAACTTATTTAAAAATAGGTTTTTTTTTATACGATATGGGTGACAAACGAGCACACAGTCCACCTGATGGTAAGTGGTTGCTGCGGCCCATAGACATCTACATCTATCCTCGTTTGCGAATCAAAATGCAGATGCGTTGTCACCCGTGAGGACTAAGATGGAATGCCTCATTTCCAGTAAAAAGGGCCTCCGGCCACCTGCACTCACCAAGCGAAACGCAGAGGTAAACCTCTACTTCACGCTGGTATTCTGTGAGGTCGTGGTACCTACCACCCCGGTTCGAGCCGGCCCATCCGTGCGACAGCAAAAGCTGCCGCGTGGCTCTACCACTGTTATTTACAAGAAAATTACTAAAATGCTTCAATTTAAACTTTAGGTAGGTACTTAGACATTTTTACAAGGTAAATTGAAATATCGTATTTAGTTGATAAATGGACATTCTATATAGATATAAATATTTTCACGCGATGATATTTTACGATTTCAAATATCATCTAAAACCTGATTAACAGTTTTGAATAGACTTCAAAGGGCATATATAAAGGCCCTTCTATAGCAAGCGTGTACCGCTGGCAAAACAAATTTAAGCAATGTCGACTGACTTTGAGTGATGAAAAAAGGAGTGATGAGACTGGATGTTTATCATTATTTATTTATTTAATAGTTTATGTACACACATACTTCGATATTAAAATTGTAAAAGACATAATTATGTACAAAGGCACTGCTTATTCCATGATGAAATTTCTTCCAGCAGGCCTATTACGGAGAGAATGATAGAGCTCTTTAACAAGTCTTTTTAACATAGACACCGATTTAGCATCACGAATCCTAAAGGGAAGTGAATTCCACAATCGTACTGCAATAGCAGGAAAAAATCAGAATAGAACATGGTATAGGAACCGAATCTACCGAAAGACGAATTTAGAGCGTTGAATAACCTAAGCAATAAACCAGAACTCACGATTCTCCGCGCAGATAAGGGAAACGCCACGGTAGTCATGGATACGTCAGATTATAATTCTGAAATACAAGAACTTTTGTCGGATGTAAGCACTTTTAAAAAAGTTAAAAACCACCCAAAAAATAACACACTTTAAACAATTAGTGACGTCATAAACTGGACGTAAAATCCATAATACCTACGTGTGACAAGCCACCGAATTTGTATGGGTTACCAAAAATACTCAAACCTAATACTCCACTATGTCCCATAGTGAGCCAAATCGATTCTTAACTTAACTTACAGATTGGCTCAACACTTTGCGAAAATACTCTCACCGCTCAGAGGAAATACAAGAGCACTCACAAAGGATTCCTAAAATTTTGCCAGCGAGATTAAAGAACGATATCTGGTAGACAATGAAACTATGGTCAGTTTTGATGTGCAGTCTCTGTTCACGTGCTTACCAGTTGAAGACTGCATCTCAATTGTTACTAGAAGGCTGGAGGCAAATAACATGCCCGTAGAATATGCAGTATTGCTCAGACACTGCCTTACATCTGGCTACCTATTGTGGAAGGTAGAAATGTACAAGCAAGTAGATGGTGTGGCGATGGGCTCACTAGTATCTCCCATTGTAGCCGATATATTCATGGAAGAGTTTGAGGAGAATGTCCTGCTTACTTCTCCCGTAAATCCAAGGTACATAGACGAAACTTTCACAATTCTACCTTTATATAAAGTAAATGCATTTTATATCACCTTAACTCCATAAATTCTAAAATTCAGTTCACAGTGGAGTTAGAGGCAAACAATTCTTTAGCTTTTCTAGACGTGTTAGTAGTAATTCGGAATCCTGATAACACCTTGAGCCACACTGTGTATAGAAAAAAGACTCATACAGATAGATATTTAAACCGGATTCTCATCGCCATCCTCCACAGTTAGCTACCGTGGGTAAATCTTTGTTTCAGAGAGCACCAGGGATCTGTGACAGTTAACACCTGGCCGCCGAGCAAGCAAGTTTTGCACGACAATAAGCTTCGGTTCCCGCACCTACGTCACAGTGAACGAGTGAAGCCGGCCACAGTCGAGCGAGTGTCTACTGTACTGCCATATGTCAGAGGTGTCACTGACAAGATTGGCTACATCTTGAAGCGTTCTTCCATTAAAACATACTTCAATTCGCCGAAGAAGATTACTCAGTTTTTGCCATCAGTCAAGTGTAATATCCCTCTGCAAGATGTAGGAGTGTACAAGCTTGACTGTGAATGTGGTCTCTCTAATATAGGACAAACTAAAAGATCAATAAAAACCCGCATTAAAGAACACATAGCTGATGTGTAGAATTGACGCTCCGGAATGTCTGCAGTCTGTGAACCGTACAGGATCGCCCCTTAACTACATTAAATTTGATAGACCACAAATTCTCGCTAAAGAACACCGGTTCAATAGAAAAGATAGCTGGGTGCTTAGGATCCTATAATTAATAAAATTAAATCCCAACCCAAGCAAACAACTGCAAGACTTCAAGATATTGTAAGTTCATACTGCGTAGATCGGAACAAAAATTAATAATTTTAATCTGGAGATAGCCGTGGTTAACTATGACATTGGGACGTCAAACACCTCAGTGTCCGTCCCCCCCCCACCGTGACCATGGGTTCTGTTAAGTACCTACTCGAAACGTCGGGAATTATTATAAGTTAGGTAATATACGCGATGAAATCCGTAGAACTAGTTTTATTTAAATGTGAAGTGTTCGCGTAAATATAAGAAATCATTATTTACACTGGCTTTTTGATTCTTAATCGGAGATAGTTGTAATGAGCCACAACACCCACTTACCATCAGGGGGACTGTGTGCTCATTTGTCATCCCTACCTCATAAATAAATAGTAGAATTTTAGCTCTGCCTATAGTCCTACCAAAACCAGAGTCATAAAATTACCACAAAGTTGCTTTATAATCAAACATAAATCAAATATATATATTACACATATAACATTTTTATTATATAATATATTATATGTGTTCATATAAAATATCACATTAAATATGACACGACAAAAACGATTATAGAATCATTCCTAACATTAGAACTTAAGGAAGAAACCATCGATTTTAATATTTTATTTTATGTGTAAATAAATACATTATTTTCTACAAGAAAATTTAACATTGGCACTTTTAATTTCATCATCGTCATCATCATTACAGCCCATCACAAGTCCACTGCTGATACGAGACTGCCAATCGAAAACCTTTCTTCCACATCAATTGCCAGTTATTTGAGCTATACGGCCGGCCCATTGACTTTTAACTTATTAAATTTTAAATATAGTCTATATTGTAACTTAATATAGGTACCTACTTAAGGAGTAAAAAGTAAATATTCTTTGCTTAGTTGCATTACACACTTAAGTAGGTATCATAAATATTGCATCCAGTCATAAATTAGAGCCGTACCTAGTGCAGTAACGCGGATTATTTACAGCCATATAGGCACCGCAGAGATAATCTTTACTAAGTGCACGTTTTACCGGTCGCGCCGGTTCCCGCCACTTCACTTTATGGTAAGTTAAGCAAATATTAATGGCGGTAAATTTATGACCTGCCTTTAAAGTGATGGCGAACTTAAGTTGTGTTGGCACCCACGCGTAGGTATAGTATTCCTTGCTTGTAGCGACAAAGCTATATAAATATAATTTTACTGTATATGCAAATAATATATATATATATATATATATATATATATATATATATCAATTTGATTGTATGAGTATGTTTATTTACTAGAAAATATGACAAAGGTAACCGTCATTTATAAAACACAACATTTTGCATACACCAATAACACACTGGGTTCATTCATGATCTGTTTATTTTGAATAACAATTATAGAAAATTACTATGAAATGCCACCGCTAACTCACTTCAATAAATAATAGTTTTTCAAAGAGTAACAAACAAACACACAGTCCAACTAACGTTATAACGGATGTTATGGTCCATAGACGCAGACCTACATTTATCCTCGATTAAGAATTAAAATGCTGATGCGTTTTCAACCCTGAGACTTAAGTTGGAGTTCTTTGTTTTTTATGCTTGATATAAGCCAGTGCTTGACGACAATCCTATCTGGTTTACTGTGTGTAACTACTTACCGTTAGTATGAAACTCTGGATAGTAAATCGCACTGTATTAGCGTGATAAAAACCAATCCGCTTTTGCCTTGAAATCGTCCAGATTAGTCTTACGGAAAGTCAGACATTCGTAAAGTAAATAGGTGCATAACCTGCATTTTGTAGCTTAAACGATTCTGATAGTGGGTTTTTTCTGAGTAGTCAATTAGTTCTAACTTATTTTTAAAGAAAGGAAATAATTTATTTTATTTTCATTTCATCTAGATATTTATAATTTTTGCATATTTTAAATTATATCACAAAGGCTTTCAAATGCTTTCATACCAATTTATTTTCAATTTCGACGAGAGAAAATATTGTCTCTCATAATCAAAAATTGTTAATTAAAAATTAAAAAAATTATCGAACCTTCGGGGCTAGATAAGGTTAAATTCCTGTGATCCACTGGAAAAAGATTTCATCAAAAAGTGTCCTTCTCAAACAAGTTTGCCAGCTCATAAGTTAAGCGGCCTTTATGGGCACACTCCCAAACGACACGATTTGATATAAGCTTGGCTTCATTATGACGATCAGACTTCAATTGTTCAATGATGTCTCAGTGGTCGCGAGGGTATGAATTCTCCATTCATCTGCTAGTAAGAGGCACCCTGAACCTTAACGTTACTTTGGAGAGGTCACTTATGAAGTCAACGTTCCGTCATCCTTGTCCTATAGTACAAAACCCTAACAACTTTCAGCTCGTATATTACTAAATCGTTATCAGTGCCTAAAAGATTGCAGTACCTAAAGATGGATGTGGAAATTGTCCATGTGGTCGGAACAAGGTTTGCAAGACCGATCGAAGAACAACCAAAAACAGCTGATTACACTCTAAATGTTATGGCTATTAAACCATAAATACATGAATGGTTGCAGCTGGCAACGGATATAACAGCATACATGCAACCAAACGGGGAGATCTCCAAATACATGCGGCAAGACTTATGCAATTTCAATATAGCTTATATTGAAGAAGCGATTGAACGGAACCAAAGCTGTAAAATCTGCTAGAGATTTATCCAACAGAAAGAGCCAAATGTCGAAGTTGAAGACCGACTGTGGCAGACCTGTGGGGTTTTAATTTCAACGTCTGGTACTTCGATCGTCAATCCATCTGCCGATGGTAGCAATTATGTTAAATCCACGAACTGGGGAGGCCCTTCGCATAAACAATAAGAATAAATCACATAAAAATATATTAGTCATATTTAAGCAACACATTATGCTTTCAAATACTATTAATGTAATTCATTAAGGGAGCGATGGTTATTTATTACGGCTAGAAGTTAAATTGTGGATAGTAAAATATTTACAATGCTTCGCGGCGGTGGTCAAGACGCAAGCGATATACGCTAGGGCATGCAGCGTCTGCGTACTTATTTACTTATCAATAAACTTAATTTATTGCAGGAGAGCCGTAAACATGGCTAATTATCTATTAAGGTCGCAATTGCAATCTAAGGTGAACGCACATTTATCAACTCCGTACGCGCCGCATTTACTGATGGCATCGCACATCTTTAGTATTGCCAACCACTTTTGCTGTTTTTTTTTTTAACCACTGATCTGAAATGGTACAGTGACATTGAGGTATGGAAAACATCGTTGCAATAACCTGTTTATTGGCAGAGGAGGAAGAAAACAAAATTCGAAGAAAAAGAAGATTCTGGATTTACAATATTAATTTAAAAAGGCAGGTATATTATACGTTATATAAAGACTTATGAGATGATGATGAACGATTTGATCTTTCAGATATTTGCATTTGATGCATATTACGTCTTACGAAAAGGCTAAAGGCTTTAGCTCCATAGAACACATACATACCCTTCGGCAAATTGTACAAAAGTCCGAGGAGTACAATTTGCCACTATGTCTGGCGTATGTGGACTATGAGAAAGCCTTTGATTCCGTCGAAGTTTCCCAACGGATAGGTCTTAAGATGAACATGGACAAAACAAAGATCATATTTAATGTCCATGTCACACCTAAGCCGGTAGTTGTTGGGAGCACTAAGCTCGAAGTTGTTGACGAGTATGTTTACCTGGGAGAAATCGTCCGACTAGGTAAGTCCAACTTCGACCGAGAGGTCAATCGACGGATTCAACTAGGTTGGGCAGCGTTCGGGAAATTACGGCACATCTTCTCGTCAGGTATACCTCAAAACTTGAAAACAAGACTGTACAACCAGTGCGTGTTGCCAGTGATGACCTATGGTACTGAGACGTGGTCCTTCATTGCTGGCCGGATGAAGAAGCTCAAGGTCGCTCAGCGAGCTATGGAGAGGGCTATGCTTGGAGTTTTTCTGCGGGATAAACTTAAAAATGAGGATATCCGCAGTAGAACCAGAGTGACCGACATAGACCAATGTATTAGTAAGCTGAAGTGGCAATGGGCCGGCCATATAGCTCGAAGAACCGACAACCGTTGGGGAAAAAAGGTTCTCGAGTGGCGGCGTCGTACCGGCGGACGAAGTGTATGGCGTCCCCCCACTAGATGCAGTAACGAGCTAGTGAGATATGTAGGAAGTCGATGAATGCAGGTGGCTCAGGTTCCTTGGGGGGGGGGGGCAATGTTCAGCAGTGGACTTGTGAAGGGCTGTAGGTAATGATGATGAAAAATGATGACGTCTTACGCATGTCTTGTCTGATGACTCATTGTTGCCTACACAGTAAAATAAAAAATATACTGAAATGAATTACAAATGTATTTCAAAACGTGTAAGTGGGAGTGCTCATCTTGCCACTAATTGAAACTTAATTCTACTGAACCACTAGAAAAGAACACTAGCCACTGTAAACAATATATCTCCACTTTCAGAAGGGTTGCTGAAACCATCAGTATTAGTGGAAAATCCACTAAGTTGGCTACATTAAGCAACACTGAGCTCCAAACGCGCCGCATTATATGACATGACCAGCATGCGTCCTTCAATACCTACCGCATTTTATAAAATACGGCACATACGGTGCGGGTGAAATGTGCGAGGTTTCATATGATTTCATACAACGAATTCTAAAATGCGGCGCGTACGGCGCATGCTGCGCGTATGTTGCTGACAAATGTGCGTTCACCTTAAGTTATCAATCAACACTGTAGGAGTATGCTATAAATATTTTAATTATTATACTTTGGCGCTCGTTGAAAAGTTACCAGTGCAGCCTATTAAAAGTCCACTGCTATACATAGTCTTGCCCCACATACTATCTCATAGGGTAATTGCCATAGCTGCTATGCTTGGCGGATCAGATTTTTTTTGATGTTGTTAGGAAGACGCTACCGGTGTTACGAAGTGTGGGGCAGCCCCCCAATATATGCAGTGATGACCTGTTAAGTCATGCAGGAAGTCGATGGATGAAGGTCGCTCAAGACCGTGTTTTGGGCCGAAGTTCAGTGAAGGGCTGTAATGATGATGATGATGATGATGATGATGAGGAACACTCTACTGCCCATCTCCTGGTTTGTTTCCCTGTATTCCTACACCGCAACTACACGGTCGATACTTTGAGACTAATCACTACACACAGATACTTTGAAGTGTATCTAAAATTAAAAAATTGTAATATTTATAGAAATAGAAATGGACAATAAAAACAATGCCGTGCATGCATTGGTGGCGTGAGAGAATCAATAAATCTTTATTGTTTCATCCCTTGGTTTCCGTAAGAGGTGGCTTTGTGAAAGGACCGTAAGACCTGGTGACTACCAATAGATAGCGTTATATATACCGTGACCATCGACGGGGAGCTACGTACAATGTGCGAGGCGAACCAAACTTTAGTACAAAGAAATTTAAAATATATTTTGCTTTAGTACTGTTATCGTCAGTAGTAGATCAGTTACTTTCGGAAATGAAAATAATAGTAATAAAATAATAACAACATCGAATTTTAATTTTGATTAACACAAGTAACTTTATAAATAAAAATAAAATTATTTAGGTTTTAATTACAAAATGTACCTATCTACTATTAAATAAATATAGGTAAGATTGAAGAAAATTATTATTGACCTCAGTTTATAGAATTTTAACAACAATAAATTATCATTGAATTGTTGGTTGATATTTCCCAAATGGCCTACAGGGCGTCAAATTATAAGCCCAATAAAGCACACGGAAGGAGTCACAATGCTCCATAACCTACCGCAAAAGTTTGACATTACAACATGCCGATTGTTTCATTGTTTACCCTATAAAATTTATACTACATACCGCACAGTTTATGAGAGCACCGCTTCCAGTGTATTGACCTTTAATCGGCTGATTACGATTTTTTAATCGATATTTGTTAATATTTTATTGTCGGTTTGCGATAAGCGGCCATTCAATCTTATTTGTTTAACGTAAGCTTTTGTAACAACAGTTCATGCTACGGATTGCGAATTGAAAATATGTAATGATAGATTGGAACGAAAAATTTAATAATTTAAGGATTTCTTATGTATCATTTATCAGTTACTACTCACTATGCTATATTCAAGATCACAAAATACTTTTATTAGTTAATAAGTTGAGAATAGTTTGTATTAACGTTTGGGGCTGAAATATGTAAAAGAGTAAGTGGTCCTCCCTGGACGCCTTATTATTATGAATATGAATATATATATATTTACAAATCTCGATAATAAGTAAAGAAAGTAGGCATCCTTATAACTTATTAAGTTATAATTTAATCTTATTTATATTTGTTATAATAACTTCTTGAAACTTTAAAAAATTTAGACAATTAGAGGTCCGTTTATTCCTTTGCTTTGACGCTAAGATATCTTTTGAAAACTACATCTTCATTTTCCGTCTAACTGCCATGAGATTAAGAGTGTATTCTGTTGCGACGGATGTTGTAAAACTTAACTCCGACCGAGTTTCCACGACCTTCTCGTTTATCAAAGATCATGTGTAACATCATCATGATCATGTCACACTTATGCCGGTAATTGTCTAGAGCACTAAGTTCGAAGTTGTTGACAAGTATGTTGGGTGGAGACACATAGTTCGACTAATAGTTCGACTAGGACACTGACCTGGGAAATATAGTCGACCAGGTATGTCCAACTTGGACGGCGAAGTCAATCTACGGATTCAACACATCTCGTCAGTAATACCTCAAAAAATTACCCATCGAATAAATGATTATCTGGCTGCAATGTGAAACAATAGTAGTTTTTAATTTATTTATGTTGTACTTTATCATATGAAAAATTTTTATATGAGATTTGAAAAATTAGCCCTAAGAAATTTAAGAGAATTTTCTTTCTCTGTTTGTTTATGTAACTAAAAGATTATATCACGAGCAGTTTTAAACGTAATACATGATAGTATAAATGTAAATAGCCAAACTAGACGCCAACAGGCGAGCTATGCCAGGCAGACGGCCCGTAATTCCGTCCCATTCAAAGGCGCATCGGTTCGCGATCGCCCAAACACCGGTTGTTTGGTGCTGTTGTAAATCAAATCATCAATTATCGACAAGCGTTTACACTCGTGACGCCGCCATGTAAACAATCCGAACGTTAAAACTGCTGCTACCGACGTTTTACGACTGTACAATTTGGGGGAAAATCGATTTTATTCGCTTGCTTTCTAATCGATCCACGGATAAAGTCGCGCGGAGTGTACGCGCCGTCGATGATATTCTGATTTTTTTCTATAGGAAGTGGTTAACGGATACGGCTGGACGATGAAAGATGGATGCTGGTGGTGGGTAAACAACGCATTCCGTGCCACCATTCTAATTGACCATGCTTTTTGCAGCGTAATCTTTTGCAAATCGCAATTGGAAATTGAAATATTAAATGGAATATAGCTTAAGTAAGTTTTCTTATAAACTTGTGAAAGAATGCGTTAAATGCTTACATGTTTGCACTTTAAATTCACTACTAAAACATCTATTAAATGAAGCACATTATTACGACTATATTTCGTGATTTCAGGACGTAACGTTTTTAATTAAATTGAAAACATAATATTTCATAAAGGTTAGTAGCTATAGTAATGAAATTAATAGCAATACACCATTCTGTACCTGTACAGTTCTGCAATCTGCTAATGTATCTTAAAACTTCACTTAAAGCACACATCAACTATAACTAGTATTAAAATAACTATATTCACTATAGCTCGGTTGCTAAGTGTAACCAGACAAGAGTCATCAAGGCGACTGAAGATATTGGGCCACCAGCAATTGTAGCACATATTTATGTCGCTAACAAAACACTAACAAATTGATATGTTTATCTACAAAGGACAATAAATTCATTCAAGCTAGGCCCACCCTTTAGCGAGGGGATCCACCCTTCTGTTTAAAAAATTGCGAAATATTACATAAATAATAAAAAAAGCCCCAGGCACCCCGTGGATGTCCCCTATAATTCCGTGGGAGATAATTTTGACCAGCCCATAGTTCCGGGGAAATGGTCTGTGATGCTTTAGAAACTTTAATATTATCAATACATAATTCATGAGCTCTAGTTTTGTATTTTGAAACTTATTTTTATATCAAAACAAGAATTTGCTTCGTATATTATTCTATATTTCTTTTTTACTAAATTATACTTAAAATATTTTTAAGACTTTAGAAATAAAATGCGCGTATTAAAATAGAAAATTTGCATCTAATAATGCAAGTACGACATTACAATAAGTTCTAAATTTATTATGTACTAAGAGCAGCAGTTGAATTGAAATTTAAAGCCGTACAAGTTGTTTTTACAATCTGTGTTCCATATAATAAGTTAATATAAGGTTTACGACCGCGTGGCCTTTTGGTTAGAGTATTTGGCACGATTCCCGGACTCAAAACTTGGGCTGATTTTAACTCTGGTTGTTTTGTGATTTTCCCTGCGTCTCTGACACTTTGAGTGACAACGTGGTATCGGGCACTGTCGGTTTTTGTCGTATGATTTCCTCTGTATACACAGCACTTTGGCACTACGATATCTCCTGTATCTTCCGAATATTACGAAGTTGCCGTTATAATCGAGATCGGTCATCAATATCATTATGTACACAAATAAATACGAGTATAAAAGATTGTATGAGAAGATGTATCTTATTTTATCCCACTAAATAACGCAATTTAGATATATCTAACAATAACCTTAGTAAACCTTATTATCTATCTATCTACGTTCGAGAGTTTCGCTGATTTTTCTCTATGTGATAGAGCCATTGCTGCAACTATAGGTATATATAGTTGACTTTGCATTTTTACGATGAGTGTAGAGAAATCATCATCAAATATCAGAGTCATCAAAGATAAATGCAGATGTCTATTGGCCACAGCATCCAGTTAACATCAGGTGGGGAGTGTGCTTGTTTGTTGCAGTTATTCTATAAAAATCGCAGCTATACTTTCGGATATATCTGATTGAGGATAGCAATTTCGAAACATTTTCCCGGAAAATAGTTAAATTAAATTTAACACTAAGAATTTATTATCGATGTCGAACAATGCCAATAAACTTACCGTAGACAATGATATTTTTTTATTTTTCTTCCTTTATTATTGATGATATAGATATATTAAAAAGGATGGGTCTTCTGTTTGGGTCGGACAAGGGGGAGTGTACAGAAGACGATCTAAATAAAGTTAAAAATATGGTACCAAAATCATTAGAAGTATATGTGGAACAAATGGGAAGAGGTGATAGCACTCTTAGTAACTTATTAGAAGAGGAAGAAATTGAAGAAGCTGACAATGAAGATGAAACTTAAAACGAAACAGACATAAAGGACGAGCAAGAAGAAGATGAGCGTAACGAATACAGCGAAGACAGTAGCGATGTGGACGTCTAGCGACCACAGCTCGCGCTACATGGCGCGAAGCAAACACCGCAATGTTACTAGCAATTACTTATTATCTGACCATGATATGTGTCATTACTTGAAACACTTCGACGCAAATTTATTACAATGCGCACACAGACATGACTCTTGATTGAATTTCTTATATGTAAATTATATTTGTACATGTTATATATAAATATAATGTTACACATTGTTATAATCATCATATTTTTCATATTATTGTAATGACACATTTCATTAGCTTGGGATTACTGTTGCTGAATTGGTATTATTTATAATAGGTTGCTTCACACTATTTCTATTTCATGTTTGATTTAAGTCTACTTTGATACCGTACAACAGGCAACAAATGATTATAAATCAAATAACACATTTTATGTGAATAGTAAAATTAATGCATTAATTGGATAGTGTATTCAAATGTATAGAGAACTTAAATAATAATATAGGTATATCAAGCAGTGGACGGCACAGGATACCTACTGATGGATAGTCTTATATGGAAAATATTGCTACTTCATTTGTCGTCAAATATTTTAATGTCGATTAAATATTATTTATAATATTGATTTAGAATTGTTTTAACGAAGAGAAAATAAATTTCTCAAGACAAAGAAAAAAAAAGTATTTTTAGTATTGTTGCATTTTTAACTTTAATATTTACAGAATTTTAATTCATTCATTCATAACAGCCTATAAAAATTACACTGAGCTAAACATAGGCATACTCCAGCTAATTATAGAATTATATTGATTTTTTTAATATAGGATAGGGAGACAAACGAGCACACAGTCCACCTGGTGGTAAGTGGTTGCTGTGGCCCATAGACATCTACATCTATCCTCATTTGCGAATCAAAATGCAGATGCATTGTCACCCGTGAGGCCTAAGATGGAATGCCTCTTTTCCAGTAAAAAGGGTCTCCGGTTCTCTACACTCACCATACGAAACACAGCAGTGTTAAGCTGCTATGTTACGCTGGTATTCTGTGAGAGCGTGGTCCTTCCCCGGTCGAGCCGACCCATTCCTACTACAACTATACTACTAATATAGCTGCAGCATGGCTCTACCATGTTAAAAATGAAATGAATATATAGAATATATAATAATATATAATATATAAAAATAATAATAATTAATGATTATATAGAATTTCACGATATGTATATTTAATCGTAGATATATCTATATTTTTTATTTCTAATACCGCACTATTATTTTTAACCCATTGGAAATAGATAAACCATTGTATCAATCCCCTTCAATTTTTGGAAATTCACCAGTATTAATGACCCGCAGGAATATCTCCAAGTCACATTATTATAGATAGTTTTGTTTAACCCCATCATATAGGTTGATAAAACGTTCGACAGTATCGCAGATAGGGGAGTTCTATGTTTTAATTTCGGGTTTCGGTTAATGGGAAAAGTTATAATAGCTTCGGGGTCATGTAATTGTAATCGTGTCATGATGAGTCCCGAAAGACTGCTGTGACGCAATTATGTGAAGCGAAATATTATATAATGTACATAAACTCCTATTTACTTATAACACATTGTAAACGTACAGTTTTTAAATAACTGCTAATAATACCATGTAGATAATATTAATTGCACAAGTTTAGCAAAGTAAACAAAATCTGTAAACGTCCCACAACCGGGCACGGGTTTCCTCTCATTTCTTGGAGGCGTGAGGAGCAATTAATCGACCGGGCTGTGTGTGTGTGTACCATTGCAGCACACCTCACATGTCTTCAAAATATTTTGTCATGCAGTATTCCTCACAATTTTTCCCCCACCACCACCGCCTTAGCACGTCGTAAATCAATTCTGAAAATTGTAATTAACAATTACATTGGGACCCGCGGGTATTGACTTGCTGGTTTCTAGCATGCTGTGAAATTCACAGCAAGCGTTTTGCTCCTCAACTACCATGGCATGGATTTAGTAAATGAACTAATTTTATTGAAGTTATCAAGATTCTTCCTTACACTTGTATTCAACAGAATTAGCTTGCAGTTGTTCTTAGGAAGACATCTTCAATTGTCAACCCTATTTGCACGTTGTGTTTCATCATCATGAACAAGATGCAGTAAGAATGATAAAGAGAAGTCAATCTATAAATGCGGAAAATTAATTTATTAGACTGGTAATGGTGTATAGTTTTATTATCCACTAGCTGTCCCTCGTGACTTCGTCCGCGTGGAATTTAATATTCAATTTCAATTTTTTTGCGCGGAACCCTAATTATTTTACTTAAATAAAACTATCCTAAGTTACTCCTTATAACGTCAGCTATCTGCCAGTGAAAATCCCGTCAAAATGGACCCAGCCATTTCGGAAATTAGCCGGAACAAAAATTTTTTTTGTTATCAGTACCGTAAATACTCTTTTGTGCATTAAGTAAAAAGCTGTTTTTTAACATTACGAACAGACACTTTAATTTAATTTATTTGCATAGATGTATAGAATATAGAATATATTTATCGCACTATACAAGCCAGTATGTTGACCAGAGTGATGACTCATGAGGTAAAAGTGTAACTAAAAGGTTAATGGCGAAGGTGTTACTTAGTAAGTTATTTTTTAAAGAACAAGGGAACAAGGAAGCACACATTCCACCTGTAGATATGTGGATGTTACACTCCATACACATGTACATCTAACCTCGATTGCGTATAAAAATGCAGATACGTTGTCACACCCTGAGGACTAAAATGGAATACCTCGTTAACAGTTCTCCGACTTTCTGCACCCACCATACGAAACAAATAAGGATTCTGCTGTTTTACGTTTGTATGGTGTGAGAGCTGGTCCTACCCCGGTCAAGCCGACCCATACATATTGCAGTCAAAATATAGCTGCAGCGTAGTACTACCCCGTAAACAATTACAGCCTAATAAGTAACTTAACATCACATTATATGAATAACAAATTCGCTCAGCAGACGTTGTTCTGTCCTTTCTAGTTTTTATTTTGTAAATTATATTTTTAGTATAAACTAAAAATTTACTAATAATTCGACCGTAGTGCCACCTATCGGTTCAAGATTTTTATCATTTCCTTTTTTGGCACTAAACCAACATAATATATTACGAATCTGAGTCATTTCGGTTTTGTTATTATGAAATTTGTTAAAAGCTTGGCTATAGCGCCATTTATTTTATTACCTATCGGATCTTAGCATAGCTATAGACCATTTAGCGCAATGGCCTATTTATAAAGCTTATCTATGAAGATAATCGTATCTATATAACTTTCCTCTCTTTAAATATACATTTTACAGTAGGTAGGTACAGTACAGGCATTGTTAGGTATTCAGCGGTGGACTCGGATTACAACGGCGTCTAAATATAAAACACCTTTTTCTTCCAGCGGTTAGCGGGTGGAGCACTAATTCCGTATGTTTACGACTCTCTGTCCGCCAGATCAACCCGTCCCAGATACCGCTCCCACGCCACTACCAAAAAGTCCCTTCACACGAGCGTAGGCGAGCAGTGCGTCGAACCTTCGGAAAGTATTTCAAAATGAGTTGCATCCTGAATGACTTTTGCCACATCAAAAACTGTCCCGTCCGGAATATTAAATACGTTTACAATTAAATGACAAAAATGCATAAAACTCTTTTCGTTTTAGTAAATGTAAACAAAAACGTTTATTAACAATAATTGAAAATTTTGTTATTTATTAAATTGTTATTAAAAAATGTCGTTATTCAGTACATAAATTATGCACAAATAATAAAATGAAGTAAAATTTATGTTTATGCGACTTATTCATGTTAGTATGGAAATGTTCTTAACGTATACTCGTTCGCCTTACCACCTACATGTTTGGAGTATTATCGAAATAACACTGGACAAAATTTATCGATATTACTCTCTTAACGAACACTGCTGGGAGGCTCTTCGATTGAATTTGGGAATACTTATGTATATTATTAAGTGGAGAATCATGTAATGTAGAGAAGTGTATTTTATCGCATTGGTTGGGGAATCGAGACATAATATATTTTGATATGTAAATGGAAACCTGGTTAGTCTTATACGAACCAATCGTTTTATTTGTACCTGTTTTGTGTTGACAATCTTTATTTTAATTGATTTGTTACCATATGAAGGTAAGAGTATGTTTCGAAAACCTAACATGTTCAGACTTTGATTTTTTAAATTTCTGTACGATTCTGATATTTCTGCTAAAAACTTTATTAATAAATAAAGTTGTTGTTACGTGGTAGAGCCATGCTGCAGCTATATATAGTTGTAGTACGAATGGGTCGGCTCGACCGGGGAAGGACCACGCTCTCACAGAATACCAGCGTAAAATATCAGCTTAACGCTGCTGTGTTTCGTATGGTGAGTGTAAAGAACCGGAGACCCTTTTTACTGGCAAAGAGGCATTCTATCTTAGTCCTCACTCAGATGTCTATGGGCTACAGCAACCACTTACCACCAGGTGGACTGTGTGCTCGTTTGTCACCCTGTCCTATAAAAAAAATTAAATTCTTTAAATAATTATTAAAAATTATTTTGATACTCATATTAAAATTTTGATGTAGATATTGTTATACGATTCAGAAACTAATTTCCTAATTTTGAATTTGGTAGTTCCAAAAAAAAAAGACTGAAGAATAACAAGTATAATATTGAAACTGTAATAATTTAAAACAATAGGAACAAGAAACTAAAAAAATACTTTACCTATATTTATTGTATAATGTATAATTACGCATAACAAATCTAGCATATGATTATATTTAATCATTCATATAAAATATATACCTTGTTATGCGAGCATTTTATTAAATCAAAGAATTCATTCACTTCCGCGAAAACATCCACTATAGACACAACAACGAAACGCTATGAAACGTGAACTGTAGAAATACGGTGTAGATTTTAATCGCATAGTAAAAGCGGCACGCGTCGAACGATCATAATGCACTGGCTACCTATAAGTTATAAATCTCAACTTTTTATACACCACTAAACTATTTTATTGGTTATTAACACTTGTTAAACGGGCGAAGACTAAAACATTCGTACAAAAGTCCGATCATTAACATTCGACTTGATGTACTACGGAATTATACTAACTCGACCCGAGTTATGGTTCTTATAACTAATTGCCCGCTCACACGATCTTCTGTTTCAATTTTACGTAAGTGCCTGCTGTTCACTTTGTTAGTTATGAGGATGAAGATATTTTTCAGATACAAATTATATTTTACTTTTATATATATTCTTGACGTATATAGTGTTGAAGTGTATTTACCAAAGTTAGTTATCGTTTAGAGCCGGGGTGGCATCAGAGGCTGCTGAACCAAATAAGTGGCGCAATGAGTCTCTGAGATATGTCTTCATATTTGTGCCAAATAGCACAAATATGAAGATAGAGTAAATACTCTAGAGAACGACGGTCCGCGGAGTCCACTTGCAGTGAAGTCCTTAAATGAACTGTATGCGCCACTGGTCGTCGCTGCTGGTGATAAGAGGGCTGGTCCTTTTTTCGCTCAAAGCCTTAGTATAGCTCTACTTGGCATGATACCACGGAGAGTAGTACTGTATGACTATTTAATTTTTTAGTTCGTTTTTATTATATATAGTTGTATAAATATATACTTATATAAATAAATGTATTTTGCATAGTGAATATGTGTATTTTCGGTAATTCTTTTCTACAGTAATTTATCTTGTGTTATTTCTTTATTTGTTCTACTTCAGTGTTCATTGAGCTGCTCTATAACAAAATTGTGAACTACAGTTCTTGGTGTCCTTAATATATTCATTTACCTGTATAACCTGTAGGAGAAATCAAAATAAAATTCGAGGACACGTGAAGTCCGCCCACGTGCAGTGGGGCGGCGCACTTTGGGAAAGCCCCATACAAAGCCGTCTCATAACTGTTATTATATTATATTATAAGTCGTAGTTAAATATATGTTGAATATTATAAATTAATATACTATTGTAAATAAAGTTTCTTTTTAGTTATTTTTATTTTATTTTGTATGTTTAACATAAGTACAAGAGCATAAAACATTATTACATTCGATTAGATGATTTTGACGAAATACGTTATCTACGATTCAATGCCACATTACTTGAAAGTTTTCTATATAAGTATATAAGTATTATACATTTTTAGAATGTGTATATACTTCTGATTTTACGTAAATAATATTATATTATATTATTTAATTAAACAAAAAATAACTAATATAATTTAAGATGGTATATTTTTACACTTTTTTTAACGAGACTTTTGTTTAACGAACCTCTTACCGATGTTTGCCGATATCGAGGTATTTATTGCATTAAGATCTTCACACATTACTCTGTTTAGGGATAAAAAAATTTGCTCTTACTTGCTCCTTTTTTGATACGGATCTAAAATACTTCACGAGATAAAAATCAATTTTTTCAAAAAGTTTTTTTTAAAAATAGCATGGATGATGGTGTATTTATAAATTTATTGAAATGAGATATGTTAAACACTTCTCAACACCTAATTTACCTGTGGTCATATTTCTTGAATTCTATACCTATTATGTTCAAAGCTTTTGTTTTGAGTTAAAAAAATATTTTTAACTCACAATATTTTTTTTTCAATAATGACCCAATATATCCAAGTATACCTACCTTGAAATAACTGAAATACGAAGTTTTGAGATGAAACCCACTCTGTTTTCCATAGTGCGGCGTGGCGATTTCTCTCTTGCTCCATAAACTCACACAACCCAAAAATAAAAGGAAGGCTGCGTAGAATAGTAAAATGTAGTTTTTTTTTTGTATGAAGAATGGAATAAATTTGTACTGTGGTAGCAATTTCGCAAATCAATGGTTGATAATCTACATTCCATCCATTCATCCATTACAGCATTTTACAGTCTCATACGGGAGCTTTTTGAGTCAGCGCTTGGCTTAGCAACCGCATTTATTATTTGAGATGTTACCAAAAAGAAGCTGTTGCCCATCTCCTGTTTCATTTTTCCTCTGTCATCTCTTACGAAACCCTCGGGACGAAATAGGGTAGTAGATATTTCACAGCGCTACTACACGGTTTATAACCTATATTATTTAATATTAATTCTAAACGATCTATTTATAAATAAACAAACAAAAATTATTCTGGGCTATATTATGTAACCTAAAGAAAGAAATTAACTAGGTCGTTTAATAGTATAAAAGCAAAATGAGTTATTATTTAACACAGTATCAAATTTACATTAATAACCGGCGTAAATCAATTATTCGATTCGAACAGTCAACGACTTTTAAAATCGTAATAAAATGTACGAACGGCAGTCAATTTATTTATTGCCTTAAAGTTGTAAAACGATATTACACGCCATAATGATGTGTGTTATTGGCGTTTATTTCAACCATTTCACCATCAATGACCACTTGTAAAACATTTATGATTATTATTAAATTAATGTAACTTAATTGTTTCATATAGTGATCAAGTTAGAGTCGAACGTCTTTCTTTACTAGCGGGTAGCGCTTCCAATAATGTACTCGATTTTTAATTTTTAAATAACTTTACATTACACGTAAGGTACAAAATATAAGGAACATAAAGTAATTTTACAATTTCATGAGAATAGGTAGCGTTCAAAACTTTTATACTTAACATGCTAAATGTTTAAAACCAGTAATGCTTCTAAAGAAGAAAGTTACGACAGTGTACTTCAAGTACTCTTATAAAACTTACTACAAAACACCTGAATAGATACATGAACTCGTTTTCAGCACATAAAGGTGCACAGCTATAAGAATGCGATTGCTATATAAGGCAACAATGTATTCCAATTTACCACATACACTGGACCGTGTAAATTTACTCTGATTTATTTATTGCTCTCACGCAATGTCAACAATGAAAAAGATTTTAAAAGTGAAACGAAAAGGATTGTCCAAGAAGGGTGTCCGAGTATTGTCTGCGTACCCTGTTATGCAAATGAGTACGCTGAAACCGAGAGTGTGGAACAACAATAGAGTAATATAAGTTTTCATAAATTATCCATTTGCGTTAGTTAAATTACGAACCGCCTTTGTCATGAAAAGGTTTGATGTTATCTTCAAATTAAAAAAAAAAGTCGTTTACAAAGCGTACCGAAATCGTAATGAGTTGACGATTGTTATTACGATTTGAAAGGGTGACATTTGCATAACGTCAATTTCTGGTCAAATATTTTGGGTTTTGTGGGAAACGAAAGTAAATTCATTAGTTCTGTTTCGCTATAGATGCGTGCTGACGAGGTTTCGGAACGGATGGTAGCGTGATTTTCGCGCGTTAGGCTGACAGTGGATCGTTCGATGATCACGGAAGAGAAATATACATGAGGAGCGATCGTGTTGTACATATTTTGATAAGTACGTTACCAGTTGTTGTGATTTATATTCAGGTGCGTTCGTGTCGTCGGATAGTTAAGGTTTTACGGTCATGATAGTGGGGACGAGTGAGTGGAGCCGACGATTTGTTTATCGCTCGTAGCGGCGCGACGACAGCCGATGATGCGGTATCGGCGGTGTTATGTGGAACTCTTTATGTAAGTGTCACCTTTAGTGCTCCATTTATTGCTTTTTGCTTGCGTTAAGACGCTCCCAACAACTATACCGGTATCTCAGCTCTTACGTTTTCGGCGGAACAAATACATGAATTTTTATATGGTTATCTATGTCACTTTGTTTCCAAATGTTATATTGTATCCCATAACGTGTATCTATATTTATACAAACTATTATCGATTAGTGCCGGAGTGATATCTTTAAAATTATATCGACACAAATAGTATCGATAAATCGCCATGTTTATAATATATTTTATAAAATATTTTCATTTCTCTCTCAGAAAATATAACAAATACGACCGCAATTTACCTCGAATAGAATTCAAAATGGCGTCGGAAACCGCACGAAGTCGAGCCGTTCATCAGGGACTCTGTAATAAAATAGAAACGGCGGGATCACAGGCTGTCCGGGCATGATTACTGTGAATCATCATAAATCAAACCCGCAGTAGCCCGCAGGCTAACTCTAATTGCACTAGATCTCTCTCAGAGCCGCAATAAATCATACATTTCGGTTCTGTGCGGGTACAATTTTTATTTTATAGGTCGGTTTCTTGTATCGTTAAATTCGACTGACTGAAATTTAGGTCTATTTGTAGGATTACCAGCGTGGTTAACCTATTGAAAAAAAAAAGAAATGTGTTGACGTAATAAATCTAGTGGTTAACTAAAATTTCCACTTGCAAGTTATATAAACCGTGTAAGTTATTTTTAATCAAAAAATATCAATTAAGTGTATTTATTTAGACACCAACTTAGAATTAATTTTCAGATGTATAAATGTTAGATACGATTAACCCATAGTGCCTGGGCAACTAAGCTTTGCTCGGCATTGTAAAAAATAAAATTTTTTCAAGGTTGGGGTGGTATTCGTGTATCGAAAAACTTAATAAATTAAAACTATATCTAAGTACGAAATTTAACCCAAATTGTTAGAGCCGTATCCAAGAAACCAGTTCGATAACCAAAAAAATATAAATATACATTTATTCAAAAAAGTAATAAATTCTAAGTTTGAATTATGGCAGTTTCCTGTAAGAATACTTTTCGTCCAAAGCATGTGATACCAATCGTGTTATAAAATGTACGTAACTTGGCAAATAGACCTTATTGTATTTATTAGTCTTTACTATAATAATACATTTTACCCAGGTGTAGGCTGAGTGGGCTAGTATACTAAAGAACAAAAATTAAAAAATAAAACGCTTAATAACCACATTGCAGATTTCGAACACACTCCGGCGCGGTAGCCGTACGCTCTAGCCTCTACGTCTCTACGGCTGCTGAGAAGATGAGTTACGTAGGGAACTTACTAATCACAAAAATCAATCTTGTTGCTTTGTGCGTGAAAACACGTAGAGAACAAATTTTCGATCGATTTTTCCTAGCAAATAAGCTATTTACACACAAATTAAGATATTTAAATCTATGGTTTCTCTATAAGTTAAGTTTTAAATATTGACTTATATTTTGAATTATAATTATAAATATTGGATTTGAAGAATTTTAAAGATTGAAATGACACTGTAATTGTTTTAGTATGTCATGTTTAATATACTACTATCCTATAATTATGATAGTAGGTAAGTGTTGATGCAGCCAATATGCGGGTAGTTTAAAAAGCAAGATTAAGCTTTAAAAGCCGTTTTATCCTTTCCTTAAAGACATTGTATGGAACGATATTTACTGGTAATTTTTTTCATTATTATTATTATTTATTGATGGAGCCACATTGCAGCTGTATTGTATGGCTGTAGCAGGAATGGGTCGGCTCAATGTTTTCTCCAAATAAAAACCTCTTTCTGCTGATTTACTAGCTGATTGGTAATCGATCGATGGCGGAAGAATTATTTAAAAATAGTTTTCTCTAGATACATATTTTACCAGGTATTAAGTCACTTTCTTGTTTGCTTGTCTGTCGTTCCAGGTGAAATTACGTAATTGATTATAAACTAACTTCCCGATGAGCGGCAAAATTGAAATTTTGAATATAGCTCAAATTCAGATAACAATGCAAGAATATAATAATAATCGTGTTAAATTTTTTTAAACACATTTAATATATTTCCATAAAAACCAATTAGGTACATATTTATAATATAATATGTGCCTATATTATACAAGAGTGCAAAGGATTTAAATTCATAACATTCCCACTTAACTCCTTATAATAATTTGTAATAATAGCCCCTAATAATTTTGTCAGAAATTTGTAAAACAACACAAAAAAAAAATGTATTTCTTTTTAGGATTTTGCATTTTTTTCAACCTTTGATTTCAAATTATTTGTCACTAGAGACGTCATTCAAAAATCTTACAGATTTTTATAAACATACTTTAGCATGCCACATGGTTAGTGCAAATTATATTAGTTTTATAAGCATAATTTTGAATTGTTCCTGACATTTTCTAACGAAAATCGAAAGTCTATTGAAATTAACTATAAAATCCGCAGTCCATCAAAATTAAATTCCTTCCATGAGGTGAAACGAATGGACAGACATACAAGGCAATAGGTGTAGTCGTTGATCCACACGTAATGAGTCTTATTGGGAGAGTTAATCCGTCGCAATTGACTCTCGCTGAGAAAGCGATAAATAGTCATTGAATGTCAATAAACTTTTGCAATGAATACTTCGGCTTGTGTCTATATAAATCTCAACTGTGTTCTACCATCCTTGAGGCATTTGCAATTCTTCAGTTTTCTCATCTTGCTAGAGAAGTTATACACAATTTCTAGACCTATATTCAGCAGTGGACTTGTTGTGGTGTAATGACGACTATATGAAATAAAAATAAATTTTCGTGTAATAACTTAAATAAAACAAACCCACCAGCCATCTAAATATTTCAGAACGTATTTCAAGGATGGCCATTATCTCGCCCAGCGTCAGCTCGACTGAAAATATTGCGACGCTCTTGGAACGTAAATAAGACTGGCATTTTGAGAACCTCGCCCAGTATTTTACGTGCATTGGCAAATACTTACCTACAATGCGCAATAAACCAGCTCGATAGCGAAACGTGCGAATTTAAGGTCACTGGTCAGCGAAAATAAAGCTTTATTACATTCGGTTAACGGTTTAATATCGTAAGGAAAATTACATCGACTTAAACTTAGAAAGACTCAACGCCAGCAATGGCGACTCACGATTTGAAAACAGATTTATGATCGGCCACGATAACGGGCCTGCGATAAAAATTTTGCCATACCAAGGAGCACGTATGTAGGTACAATCATGACGAATACTAATCAATATGGGAATAGGTAGGTAAAGGTACCAAACAAACGTGGTACACGATGTCATATCAAGATCACGAATTGCAGTCGTGGAGATATATGTATTTATGACTCTACCAGCTACCTTTCTTGTCACGCGTGTTAGGTCTACCTACTAATTAGATATAAGCAATTTTCTTTGTATATTATTACAGGATGTTTCAATCATAGAAAAGAAATAATTTCTTGCGTATTGGTAAGCGGTCCGGTCGGAGCTAAAACAAAGTATAGACTCACATAGTCTACAATCTACGCATCCACTCTCTAACTTTAAACTTATGGTTTATAGATTCAATTATTTATTTTATGGCAAGAATTTGAACTAGCTTACTGTTTACCATTAATGAATTCTTATTTCGAAATAATTATGATTATTCTTTAGTACATATGAAAAGCCTAAAGATTTGAAGGGTTTACATATATCTCTTTTTCTCCCTTTTTAAAAAAAATATTGGTGAAACTACAATTAAGTATACTATTTAATTGCAGTTTTGCCAGTTTAATAACAAAATTAAGATCAGTTTTACAATGACAAAATTAAAGTCAGTGTAATTACAAAACAAAATTGTGTAATTATTTCTATATTAGTATAGAAATAATTTAGACCACTTTAGAGTGGAGAGGGCTATGCTCTTAGTTTCTCTGCGTAATAAACTCAGAAATGAGGGTATTCGCAGTAGAACCAGAGTAGTAATCGACATGGTCCACCGAATCAGTAAGCTGAAGTGGCAGTGGGCCGACCATATAGGTACTTCGAAATATGGTAGATATAAACAAACCGTGTAGTGGAGGTGTTAGAATATCCACTACTACATATCTTCCCGTGCGTCATGCGTGGCAACTATGGCAAAATACCCCCTATGATGCAATTTATGGGGGACGCCCATGTTCACCAATGGACTTTTATAGGCTATAATGGATGGATAGTATAAACATTTACATTATAAACAAATCCGAACCGTGTGAACTCAGGCGATAATAATATTTAAATGTTACCGTAGCAAGGGAGCTACTGTGATGCAATCTTCACAAAGAAAACATCGTGACCGAAAAATTTAAATATTTTAAGGACATGTAGAGTACGCCAACACGCACTGTAGGACCGCACCGAATTCACTACTCATAATAATTCTTATGCCTATGTTAAATGGGCCAATGGGCCTATGTTAAATGCTATATAAAATAAAGCTTAGGAACTTATTGTTGATATGTTGAAATGTTCTCAGATCATTTCTTGACGTCGTGTGTCAGCCAGCTATTACTGAACAATCAAACTCCATGTTTGTCCAGATGGCATGTCTACAGCTGCACGTTTTTAAGCTATAAATCCTTTTAATACTTAGCCTATGAAATGTCTGGATGTTCTAGATTTTCATTACTAGGAAAGATATTTCTAATACCAAGGACTGAAGAAAACCATTCCTTTGAATAAATGTTTCATGTTATTTACTTTTAATAAAACTCTCAAATTTTAGTGCCTATTGCTATTCAGCTACTGGTTTACATACATGGCTACTGGTTAGGATATATAGGTGTATAGATAATATTTTTCTTCTTTTATTTATATTTTTATTCTTACACCTTATTTATTGGAGATATTTAAAAAGAAACGACAGTGTATGAGAATTCAAACAAATATATGAATGAGAAAAGCTTAGTAGCCAGTATCTCTTATATAAAGAAAAATTATCAATTATAAGTATCACGATAGATAACCTTTGGTAGATTAGTGAAAGTACTTTATTTCCTCATTTCACGTTTATGTTAGAGGCTTAAATATAACTTACGTCAGAAAATTTTATATTTACAAAACCGTTGCCTACCCGTAAACGTAACAAGGAACATCTTCTGTATCGTGGAGAAGTTATGCACAATATTTATAAATTGCACATGTACAAACTTCGTACCTGGAATTTTTTCGTGACATTAGAGCATATAGAATGGAATAGAATCATTTTTATACAATATAGATTACATGTAATTATTATTGAAAGTCATTTTTTAATTTTACCACTGGTTCGGAAAACACCTCTGTCCTGGGAAGAACCAGCAAGAAACCCCGCGGTACTTTTTTTTAAAAAGCACAGTTTGCAATATAATATTCATATAATTGTTATGAAAATATTTAGAAACAGCATGGTCATGGTCACTCATGTACTATTTAGTAGGATAAAAAACAATTTTTACTTAATAAATATTCTAAACCTTTTGATAGGTAAGATCTGCATATTTTCTGGGACTTAGTTGCGAAACCGTATATACATTGCCCCATGAAGGAATTATTGACTCTTTGGAGTCGAGTAACTGGTATAAATAACATGTGCTTGTTCCTAGTATTTACAGAGTGTAAATCACTATCACTATATTTAATAAAAAGATTTTGTTTTGTTTACATACATTAAATTTTCATAAATATATTGAGAGGCCAAAGTTAATATTAATTTCTTTAAAATTTTCTCTAATGCATTCCTTCGGCCATAGGTTATAAATTACTCTTATCGCTCTCTTCTGCAAAACAAAGATAGTATCAATGTCAGTCGCATTACCCCATAGCAAGATCACATATGAAATTATGCAATGGAAATTACTAAACTAGACTATTCTAGCTGTTTCAACATATGTAAGGCCTCTAATCTTTTCTACAGCATACCTATGCAGCAGAACTAAGTTTGCTAGCTAGTCTAAACTATTACTTCAATGGGCCCCTCATATATTTTTATATATGAGGGCTCCATTGAAGCTTCGCGTCAACTGTGATTCCGAGAAAAACAGTGGATTCAACAATGCTCAGCTCCTCCACATTATAAAAACACACTGGTATTCATCTGTTTAACATTGTTAACAGTGTTCTGAATTTAATACACTTATATTCAATACATGATAAATCAATATTTAAAAATGCTACTACTCGTAAAGCATTTTATATTTGCTCGCATAATATGAAATTGTTCGATCGCTTATTATCTGCGCCACTAATAAATGATAAGCTAAAAACCAATCAAATTTACATACAATTTTTTGTATTGTTAAGCAACTTTTATGATAACAACTACTGTGTGAATTTATAGTTTATCGACACATTACTATTTCAAACGTATATAAATATATTTAAAAAGCAATACATATTAAATAACTTAAACAAAGAGATCTACGAATACTACACGTGGTAGAGCCATGCTGCAGCTATATTAGTAGTATAGTTGTAGCATGAATGGGGTCGGCTCGACCGGGGAGGGACCACGCTCTCACAGAATACCAGCGTAAAATAGCAGCTTCATGCTGCTGTGTTTCTTTCTTCTCCTCGTAAACGAGGATAGATGTAGATTTCTATGGGCCACAGCAACCACTTACCATCAGGTGGACTGTGTGCTCGTTTGTCACCATATCCTATACAAAAAATAATCACAAAATAAAAATAACAATATAAAATTATCGTGCGTATTAAACTTGATTAATATCTCTATTTTTTTGAGTCGGTTAATGAGAAAATTTTGAGGATGAATGGAAATATTTTTCATCCTAATAAGAATGGACAATATTGTAGAAATAAAGATCACACACAGTAAGGTTTCAATGTTGTTGTTAATTCTAGCTGTGTAGGTGTATCATTGTAGGCGTGCAGCGTTGGCCAACTATAAATAAGTATTGTACCCGTGCAGATTAAAGAAGACCGCAACGCCACGTCTGAGCGAGGTCGATGCTGGCGAATAAAGCAATTATGCTTCATTTATACACTACATTGCTACAAAATTGTTACAAAAAGAAGGTATATATGATTACTTTCCTCTAATAATGAATTGCATTACGTAGATAGTACCGTGTAGTGGCGGGTAAGAATATCCATTACCCCATATCTTCCCGTGGGTGTCGTAAGAGGCGACCCAGGGAAACTGAGGCAGAAGATGGTCAGCAGCATCTTTCTGATAACAGCAAAACAACAATAAAAAAACTACGGTTGCCAACCCGCTCGCCAAGCGCGGTATACCCCCCATGATTAAAGTTACGAATAGACAGTCCCCCAGTCCCCGGCGGCCTCGCCCTACGGTGGCGACCATTGTAACGGCGGAGCAGGGGGTGCTAAGAATCTCCGGTGGAGGTTTGGTTGCCACCTAAGACGACTCGACCTGGCAACATATAACGCACGTACCCTGAGAACTAACGAGAAGATCCTGGAGCTAGAAGAACAGATAGCAAAGTTGCGCTGGAATATTATTGAATTATCTGATGTCCGAAGAGAGGGGGGAGGACATAGTAATTATCGAATCCGGCAACTTGTTCTATCATCGGGAGGGCGACCATCTGTCCCAAGAAGGTATCGGATTTATCGTTCATAAGTTTCTCGTTAACAACGTTATAAAGATTGAGAACCGTCTCACAGACACAGGTCGACGAGGGTTGCGTACCTTATATTCACAATAACCAAACGGTATTTGCTGAAGGTCATACAGGTTTACGCACCAACCGCGGTACATCCCAATAAGGAGGAAATGTATGAGGATATATCTAGGCCCATGCATTCCTCCAAAACCCACTATATGGTGTTAATGGGAGACTTTATCGCAAAACTAGGCGCAGGAGAGAACGGTGAGCTGTAGGTAGGGAAATTTGAAATGGGACAACGGAACCCAAGGGGCCGACATCATGGAGATAGAGGGACTATTTATGATAAACTTTTTCTTTCAGAAGATTGTGGGGCCAGGAAGTGGACCTGGTCGAGCCCCGACGGTTCGATAAAAATGAGATCGAGTTCATTGCGATGACCAGACGACAACTGTTCAGTGATGTTTCAGTGATCGCGAGGGTGAAAACCGGCAGCGATCAAGGAATGGTAAGAGGCACACTGAACCTAAACGTTAAGTTGGAGAGGTCACGTCTAATGACGTCAACACTCCTTCCCCTCTAATCCAAAGTCCCGAAACCTTTCAGCTCGAGCTACGAAACCGTTTTCAGTACCTAGAAGATTGCAATACAGTGGACGATATGAATGACAAGCATGTGGAAACTGTCCATGCGGTCGGAGCTAAGTTTTGCAAGACCCGCTGCAGAAGAACACAAAAACTCTCCGATCACACTCTTAAACTCATGGCTGCTGTCCCAACGGATTAGTAAGCTGAAGTGGCATTGGGCCAGCCATATAGCTCGAAAAACCGACAACCGATGGGGAAAACAGGTTCTCGAGTGGCGGCCTTGTACCGGCGGACGAAGTGTAAGGCGTCCCCCTACCAAATGGAGTAACGACCTGGTAAGACATGCAGGAAGTCGATGGATGCAGGTTGCTGAAGACCGTACTCTGTGGCATTCCTTGGGGGAGGCCAATGTTCAGCAGTGGACTTGTGAAGGGCTGTAATTATAATGATGATGACGATTACGTAGATAGTTTAATATATTTTTATATAATAAGGGTGACGAACTCTTATATATCTCTTATTTTACGTAGTTGAGAAACGCCGCAGCAATATTATGAATGTAGCACGAATGTTTCGGCTCGACTGGGTAAGAACCACGTTTTCACAGAATATCAGCGTAAAATAGCAGCTTAATACTAGCTGTGTTTCATATAGTGAGCGTAGAGAACCAGAAACCCTTTTTCTGAAAACGAGGTATTCCATCTTAGTCCTTAGGGGTGACAGCGCATCTGCATTTTGATTCCTAATGAACAATATACACAACATTATGTCACTATTTCACACAAGTACCATACGTTAAAATACGTTATGCAGCCGCTATACCACTTAAATAATCGAAATAAGAAATTAATAATACTATGTGGCTATTTCTTACTTATTTATCATTATGTTGTGAGTGTTTCGTATGGTGAGTGTAGGGAACCGGAGACCCTTTTTACTGGAAACAAGGCAATCCATCTTAGTCCTCACGGGTGACAACGCATCTGCATTTTGATTCGTAATCGAGGATAAATGTAGATGTCTATGGGCCACAGCAACCACTTACGATCAGGTGGACTGCGTGCTCGTTTGTCACCCTTATCTTATAAAAAAATATTTAAAAGACGTCTTATATCTAATAACTGCTTCCGACCCAAAGAGATTTTTTCGCTATAATTTACTCATGAAATATACGAATAGGAAAATTAATTTAAAAATTAAAATTATTGTTATTTTAAGTTTATTAAAAATTCACTTGTATTTAAATATACATTGAATAAAAAAATCATTATGGTGTGTTTGTAACCAAAGTACTTACCTACGTATAGTATCATTAACAAAAACGACAAGAGTGAATTAAGCTTCAACGTTGTGTAGATTTTTTTATTTAAGAAAAATCTTGGTTAATTAAATTACCAAATTATATTTTATGCTCATTCTTAACGCTTAGTTAAAAGAATAAAATTATGTTAGCTTTACAACTTTTTACACCTAGTTAGTTAACCTAACAATTGCAAAAAATGTTATATTCATTATGTTTTCTAATGTTTTTTTTTTTACTGGGCAAACACCGTGAAATCCACGATAGCGCTTTTAAACAATGGTTTAACGAAATATTACATATATATACTTACATATTTTGACAATATCTCCTGTAAACTGAAAAACACATAATTTTGTCATTTCTAAAAAAATACCTATGTTACCGCATTTTTTTAAGGCACAATACTATATTTCGTAACTATTAATACGCTCTTTCACATGTAAAAGGAATTAAGTATAAATATATTATAATTATAGCTTGAAACACATTAACTTTTAAGTAGTTTTTAAAAGAAGTGAATACATTTGCTACACTTATTTCGTAAAAAAAAAGTCCTATACAACATCCGCCATCTTGCCGAGCTGCGTGCGCGCGCGCGCTCCAACACCGCGAAATTACGGACCGCGCGCGCACCAACTCGCGGGTGTAAAAATAAAATAAACTTAAAACAACGCCATTTTGTGCACGTGTGTGTGAGGCAATATTTATTTATAGGCTAGTAGCTATGTAAATATAATCAACTACGAAGTCGAACCCGACGTTCCTTGTGGTCGGCGGAACGTCTTAATTCGTCAACCAAACCTATACCACAAGTCGTTGTTAAATTTTACGTGCATGACCTGTTTCACTTAGGTTTACATTTATTTATTATCTATTTACACTTTGATAATTATGTAATATAACCAAAACACATAACTGCCCTATTTATGTAGTTATTTACAATCAATTCTTTTATTCATGTATGTAGTAATTAACCATTACAAATTTTTCACATTAGAAAGTAAAAGGATAGAGTCGCATGCTAAGAAAGTTTTCGGTAAAGCCAGACAATATTATTTTTATAAAATGGTAAGTGCTTACTGTGGGCCATATATATGTACATCTACATCTATCCTCGATTACGTATCAAAATGCAGATGCGTTGTGACCACACTCTCACAGAATACCAGCGCAAAATAGCAGCTTAAAACTGCTGTGCTTCGTGTGGTGAGTGTAAAGAACCGGAGACCCTTTTTACTGGAAATGATGCATTCCATCTTAGTCCTCACGGGTGACAATGCATCTGCACTTTGATTCATCATTGAGGATAGATGTAGATGTCTATGGGTCACAGCAACCACTTACCATCAGGTGTACTGTGTGCTCGTTTGTCACACTATCCTATAAAAAATCTAAATATCAATAGAAACTGTTAACATTTTTAAATTGTATGTTTTTCTATAACGTACCTACACATATTTCTCTTTATGATGAAATTTGTTAAAATTAGTTGTTGTTTGTGGTTATTTGCAGTTCTTGATAGAACTTTAAATTTAAAAAAAAAAAGCATAATGAGTTTTTATATTTACTCGATCACCACACAATGAACAAAACTATTTTTACGGAGTTTATCTCGTTTAATTTACTTAATTTTAATCTGCTGATGCTTAATAAAGCATCCGAAACGTCAGGACGTTTCGGATGCTTTATATCACCCATGGTCACGTGGATAATAAATAAGTTACATTCTTTAGATTCTTTAATACCTTTTAAATAAGGTTCTACTTCTGAGTTATATTTATTCGAGTTATAGTTTATTTTAAAGAATTACCTAAAGTTTATTACTACTAAGTCTTTTTAAAACGTAAGAAATGGGTAAAGGGAAGGGCCTACACGTACATTCAAGTAAAAAAAAAAATAGCAGAATAAGCATGTTTGTTTCTAGTATTTACAAAATGGATCTTTTTCCTTTTTAAAGTTATTTTGATTTAATACACATACATTTTGACGTGGTAGAGCCACGCTGCAACTAAATATATGTAGCTATATTAAGAATGGGTCGCCTCGCCCGGAGTAAAACCACTCCCGATGGTAGTTGAAGGCTGTGGTTCATGGATACCTACTAGATGCCTTATCATCTCCAAATAAACCAACCTAACTAACAGAATGCTTTTTAGCAGTAAAAATTTTCCAGCTCTTTAAGAATAAAGCAGCATTATCTATGCTGGTATTTTCTTCTGCTTCTATATGCCGTTCCGAGTAAGTTTAGGTAAAATTAAACGGCATAATTCACGAGTCTTAATTTATCTCCTTTGAAAATTACATTGGCGAATTAACTAGTTTGATTTTGCAAATTTTATATAGATATTACTAGCTGTTCCCCGCGACTTCGTCCGCGAGTAATTTAGGGTTTTACCTAATATTTTTGCGCGGAACGCTAATATTTTCTTTTTTTCTAAAAACAAAGTAGCCAACGTTACTGCTTATAATATCAGCTATATGTTAGTGAAAGTCCCGTCAAAATCAGTTTAGTAGTTTCGGAGATTAGCCGGGATAAACAGACAGACAAAGATTTTAAAAATTGTGTTTTTGTTTTATATATATATTTTATTTTTTGTATGTATCGTAGTATATTATATTTTATATGCATTTAGATAAAAGCTATTTTTGATATTACAAACAGACACTTTCATTTTATTTATTTTTTTTTCTTTTATGGCCGTTTCAAAACAAATTTCGACATTTAAGCAGTTTACAAATTTTTATCATATTAATAGCGTAGAGAGTCTTACTGCAGAATCAAATGATATAATTAGAATGTTTGAGTTAATAGTTGAAAAGGGGAAAAAAGCTTTGAGGAAGTCAATATAACGTTATTTTAGTTATATTGATAAGATAAAGATTTTTAATATCGCTGTAGCAATTAAATAAAATTTTGAAGAAAAACGCATTTTTGATATGTACCTCGTATGCAGTTTAATGAGTTATGGTAAGAAGAATTTCGATGAATAAATATCAAGATTAAAAAAGAAAAAAGTCCCGCTAGTTTTCATGCTGGTTCTTTCCAAGAAATAGGGTATTTTCCTAATCAGCGATCAAAGTAAAAATTAATTTCAATAAATAACAATTACTTATTTATAATCTATATTGAATAAAAACGGTCTTCTTTAGTCAATTCTATTCTGGTAATACTTATTTCGCTTCTGATTTAACATATAGGTAAAGTTAAAGAATTATGTAAGCTTTGAGCGGGGTGGTGACTCCGGGCGGCAGCAACTTTTGCTACTGTTCAGTTGAAAAACGAAATAAAATACTCCTAACTTGGGAAAAGCTAATTGTTACTGTAATTAAAATTAAAAAAAATCAATAATAAATAATAATTAATAAATATTATTAACAGTTTTTATTATATTTTGACGATTGTCTTTTGATTTAAAATATTAATGAAGCAAGACAATAGTATATAAGAATATACTACTACCTATTACTAAATACTCCCTATTTTGTATACCTAACATGAATTACCTACCATTATAATTAATCCGAAATTATAAAGTGTTGATAAGTTTATAATACAATAAGGCTATGGCAGAGTGTGGCCTTCTGCCACAAATATTTTAATATGAATATGAATACATAAAAAAGGTCTCTACTATTTGAAACGTCCTTGATACCAAATTAAAATATTTAAATTTTTAATTTAATCTAACACATAGCCGATATATAACACATTGAAATAAACTAATTATTCCAAAGTTACATTGAATATACCAGAAATTATAAAACAGGCAATATTATATATTAATGGAATGATTTCAAAACTGTAATTTGTTCAAAATCTGCTCTCTGTGATAACTTTTTCCCTCTTACATCATTTTTTTCTCTGAATGGTAAATGGCAAGCATTGACCTTTTTTACAGGGCTCATTTCGATTTCTAACGATGTCAAATCGTTTTTATGAAGTCAAAAAAATATATATTTTTATAGGATAATGGTGACAAACGAGCACACAGTCCACCTGATGGTAAGTGGTTGCTGTAGCCCATAGCCATCTACATCTATTCTCGATGACGAAACAAAATGCAGATGCGTTGTCACCCGTGAGGACTAAGATGGAATGCCTCGTTTCCAGTAAAAAGGGTCTCCGGATCTCTACACTCACCATACGAAACACAGCAGCGTTAAACTGTTATTTCACGCTGGTAGAGTGAGAGCGTGGTCCTTCTGCGGTCGAGCCGCCCCATTCGTACTACAACTATACCAGTAATATAGCTGCAGCACGGCTCTTCTAATGAAAACATTCAATCTATATTTTATATGAATTAAAATAACATTCTCTTTAGTTAGGTAGTATTTTGGGTAGGGAATTTCCGAATTTAAAAACCTCAGCAATACTAAAATATAGTGCTTTACTATTGATGTCATAAAAGTAAGAATTAACAATTATGCAGCTATTCCACTAATGAAACGCTTGTATTATAAATATGAAAGCGTTTGTAAAGCTCGGCGCAGAGTCGCGGGATTAAGCCGGGCGGGATATTGCGAGGCGTTATTTGAGAGCGGCGCGGGCGGCCGGTCGTCGACCCGAACCCCACGCTTGCCTGCTCTTCCAGGGCTGTCGATTGCATATAGATAACAGTTCATTTGCATATCAGTCTCTATATTGTACACTTTAACACATTACATATCATCCTAGTAATCAAAGTTTCGCTAAAAGTTGAGACAGTACGGTAGCCTTGACTTTTAAGATAAATAAGTTAAAACAGTGAAATTTTTTTTTCTGAATCTTTATGCAGTCACCTTCATAATGTAATTTCTGCGATAAATCACGGGCTAGGCTTTTGTTAGGTCTAAACTCACAATACACTAGCAACCCGTGTTCGGTTAAGTTCCATTTTCAGTGCTTATCTCTGTTTGGCTGTGAAGAATAAACAATAGGAGAAAAACTTCGTGTCTAAGAAATTAAGAATATTGAGAGAATATGTGAAGTTCATCAAAACGTGCTGTTATCCAGTTAGCACCCGCAGACTTGTTCCTGCATCAAAAGGTCTCAGAAAAAAAGAAGGCCTGTGCCCACCTGCTGCGGGACGCTTAAGGAATGTCATTTTCATTAAATGTTTTTATTCACAGAAACTCTAGGGATCTAGGGACTCTCTTACTCTCAGGATCGTAGATGCGTTTTACATACATAAATTTATCATGTGACCCACCCGGAAAATATATTTGCATTCCATAGAAATACTTTTGGTGCGGTAATCGAAGCCAAGCGCTGCATCCAAGCGCTTAGTCCGATGATGTATAGTTACGTATGTGATTTTTTTTTCAATAAAACGTAAATAGTGTTGACTTTCCTTATTCTTCTTTAAATTTTATAGTTTAAATATATAGAAAAATGTAACCCATTAGAATAATACGAGTATTACAGCGATATATATACAAACATTATTTATATTAACCTAATTTATTTTTCGGCTTTGAAACTACTGTCGCACATAGAAAAATATCAGATAGGTTTATATTGACACGATATTAATTTAAATATAACTGAACCACCTGAACTAAATATATTTATTTTGGTGGCCCTGTAAAAGTTCCTTGCGTCCGCTTTTTAATTTTACTTCGCAGCTGACAGACGCCTGTATAAACACACCCTTAAATATATAGCAAAACCGGTAAGGTCGCTTACACTGAGATATTGCGTTGGCTTTATACGGAGTTGTTTTTAATAAATTTTAAGACAGTAAATTTATTGACATGGGTACTACTTAGTTGAAAGTATTTTATTACTTAGACTGGATGTACGGTATTTTAATGTAGGTATTGTTGAAGCTAAAAATGCTACCAGTCACGGAAAACTTCATAAACATATTATGCAAAGGCAAGAAAATCATGTAACAACAATAATGTTGGATATGAATGTTAATGGATATAAGAGAAGAGCGAGATCTAAGAAAAGATGGATGAATTGTATGAGGGAGCGTAAGATAGAAGTGAGTGATAAAGATGCCGACTTATAAGGGAATGGAAGAGCAAAATGTACTATTTCGACACCAAACAACTTCGTATAAGAGCAAGAAGACGATGGTGTTCCAATTAAAATGACTAGTTGGTATTTCGATTAATTTTTTATATAATAAATAGATATTATCATATATTTTATAAAGCAAGAAACAAGAACAAGAAACAAATTCTTTGTCGTTTGTTTATAATTATCGTGTCATTTGTTTATTAGAACAGTGAATTTAGCTCCAATATTTAAAATATATATCTTGCGAGAGGCCGAGATCTGTATCTGAAGTCGTAAAAACTACCTATCTTTGATTGTGGAAAGAGAATAATCACCTACTATGGACTTATTTCGGCTATTTCAAAATTTTATAACGACTCAATCGCTTCGTAAAAATAGATTTACCTAATGATAACATTTATTTTGTTTCCTAATAATTTATTGTCAGCAATCATAGGTTGTAGTTCCAAAAACAAGGAGAGAAGGTAACTTTTTTTAATCTTATTTCTAAGTTATAGCCGTAAGCATCCCTTGCGACCCCAACCCGTGTAAATACAAGACACAGTTCCCCTTCAGGGAAGCGTCAACCCCCGCCCCTCAAAAACAATAAATATGTCAGTGGGGGATATTACACGGCGTTAAGACGCGGGCACCGTCTTCAAGTAAATTATTGCTCAGAAACTTTTCCTGATGAGCCCTCCGCTACTGAATAACTTTTTACTCTTTATGACTCTGTAGGATTAGGTTCAGTTGTTCAAACTTATCTTAAAAAACAATGGTTAAAATAATAGATATTAGGTATATCTATCTCCAAGTCTACAGTAAATGCTGCAGCTTTATTATGATTGTAGCAATGGGTTAGTTCGATCGGGGAAAGACCTCGTTCTCACAGAATACCCGCGTGAAATAGCAGCTTAATGCTGCCGTGTTTCATATTACGGTGAGTGTGGAGAACCGGATACTCTTTATACTAGGTACGAGGCATTCCATCTTAGTCCTCAGTGGTGACAACGCATCTGCATTTTTGATTCGTAATATAATATAATCCAAGATATTAATATTAGATATTACAATTAAGTAATTAATTACACGAGAAATATCTCCAATACTTTTATTAAAAGAAAAAAATATTATATTAAAAAGTAAAAAGCGTCTTCGAAGACCTAAAAAGAATAAAATAATTCCTTATTCTGAGGCTTTAGTTCCACTTTATTACACTATCTGAGCAACGATTTCAGAATAAGATATTTTTTAAGTCGGCTTTCACTTTATATTAAAATTTATATCTTTTAACCTTTTGTGTCGATAAATGTCGTATCAAGTGTTACATTAAAAATTTCATCCATTATTTGCCACCCTAGGAATGGAATTTTTATCTAAATTTAGATAAAAATTTATTTAGGATCACTTCTGAAACCTAAAATCTATTTAATAAAAAAAATAATCATCAAAATCGGTTCACAATTGACCATGATATCGTATAGACATTCGAATGGTACCTAAACTTCCTACTTTTTTGATTGATTTCAATTTTTAATAGGTAGATATACTTATGTAACAACATGGACACCTACTATCGGACAAGCGTACCATAAAAAGTCGCCCATATATTAGTCGGACCGAGGAAAACACTTAAAAACATTGTAATGTAGCGTTGCTTCTTACAAAGCAAACAAAACGACTCCGCAAAAAAGTCAGGAAAAAGCACGCCAGAGAAAAACAACGACATCCATAAAAGAAAGAGCGGAGTTGGCTGGCGAAGCGCCTTGCTCGCTCAGCGATTCGCCATTGGTCCGTCTCCCGCCTTGCCCCACCGACCGTAACTCACTCTTCACTTGTTTTTACGGCCGCCATTTTGTGACGTTCGCCCGAGGCAGCCCGCTTGCTTACACAGCGTTTCCCAAACTTTCCGTTTACCGCAGCTTTTCGTACATGCTGAGTAATCTAAAATAATAGCATAATACATTTTACAATTTCATGGCGTACGTTCCAGTGCATGCCAGCACGTGCAGACTAATAATATTTTGCTGTTAAACTTATCTTGTCAAATATACTGATAACTTATTTAGATGCTATTAAACGTTATATTTATAGGATTATATAGTAACGCAAGCTTTTGGAAGTTTATAGTTATATATTTGTTGAAAGGTATTAATAGGAATACGTATTTCAAAAAAATCCCTTAGTTCACAAAGCCTTGAGTCTGTTGTGGTAGGAATGACTTCTTTAAACTTTGAGAACGGGTGGACTTCTTGCCGACCAACACTGCTGGTTTTGTATTTGTGACTTGCCTAATATATTTTACTATCTGTGCCCCGCGGTTTCACCTGCGTGTAATTTGAGAACGAAATATATTGGTTCTATCATATTTTTTATTGAGTAAGGAATATTATCTCATGTTTTATTGAAACTTCCACTTTCAGTTGTATATTTGCTGTTTAATTTTTTCCCTCCAATTACAATATAAATTTTAGAGGAAAGCATTTTCTGCAGTTTTGTTATCAAAAAATTCATCCATATTCAGATTGCGCTGTAACGCTCAAAAAAATAATACTCGTATTTGTAAAATTGTACATATACGATAATATAATGTAAAGTGAGGTGTATAATTACAAAACGCCTCCATTTATCCCGAAGTCATTAACCCGCCTAGTCACAATTTAACGAAGGTCCACATCCATAGATACATGAGGGGAATAATGGGCGTATCTCCTCTATCTTTACGTCTTAATCCCCATTATTAGGCTCCTGCCTCGTTAACTAAGAAACGGATCAAATTGCTGCAGAGCGAAATTTAAACGGAGCACTTCTAAGAATATTTAGTAGGTAGGTAGTATTCGCTTTACGTAAATTTAAAAATAATAAAATATAAACAAAGAGAACGTCTAGATATTATTTTTTTAGCAAAAGAAATAAGTATAATTAAAAATATACCGAAATTTTTTTAAAGAAAAAGGGAAGGCGTTATCGCGTTTTTTTTTTTTTTTTTTTTATAAGATAAGGGTGACAAACGAGCACACAGTCCACCCGATGGCAAGTGGTTGCTGCGGCCCATAGACATCTACATCTATCCTCGCTTGCGAATCAAAATGCAGATGCGTTGTCACCCGTGAGGACTAAGATGGAATGCCTCATTTCCAGTAAAAAGGGCCTCCGGCCACCTGCACTCACCAAGCGAAACGCAGAGGTAAACCTCTACTTCACGCTGGTATTCTGTGAGGTCGTGGTACCACCCCGGATCGAGCCGGCCCATCCGTGCGACAGCGAAAGCTGCGCGTGGCTCTACCACTGTTATCCATAGGGCGGCATTTAACTTGAATACCCTTATTGTTCACATGATAAATATCAAAAAGTATTATTATCTATTAAATTTAATGTTATGTTATAAACTTTAAGCATTTATACTTTTTATTTAAATGTAAAATCTTGAACCTTTATAATACATGATAATTAGATATAGAATTTTTTTAGGAATAAATAATATTTCCTTATAGCATAAGTTTTGATTATCGACCTTATTATCTACACAAAATTTCGTTAGTTTTAAAGTGCTTTTAAAAGCAATAGTGTTTCTTTTGCCACTAAGGTAGAATATCTTCGTCATCTTCATCTTTCAGTCAAATTTAAATTATTTATAATAATTATTTCAAAATTGACACCAGTTTAAAACTACTTAACACTTCAAACGAGAGCGCACGCGTTTTATAGTGATCGTTTATAATAGCTGTAAAACTGAATTAACTGCGAACCTAACCCGGGTATCGTCTAAGATTTCATACTTGCAACGCCTGAGAATATTCACAAATGTCCATTTATGTTCCATTTGGCACAAATGTTATCTGCATTCCTATCTAAACATATAATCATAGTTTATTTTACATAAGCATTTATAAGGTTATTTACATAAAGCTGCATGACGATTGAATTGATTGATCAATAGTAAATACTCATAATGCATTCGAATAAAACCTTGAATTTACTTTATTTTCAGAGAAGAACCGCTCATTTGGGTTGAAATTTTCTATATATAAAACATTTCTATATATAAAAATCAATGCTGTCCGTTAGTCACGCAAAAACTCGAAAATGGCTGGAAAAATTTTGATGAAATTTTTGTGTTTTTGAGTGGGTCCCTGGATGGCATAGATTAACAATCGGACCCGGTTGCTAGCACTATTGTCAAGATAGAGAAATCACCCGTGTGAAGCCGGGGCGGATCGCTAGTTTAAAATAAAAATTACGCTCATGATATGCACACCCGCTTTCCATCAGGAGGGAATGTGGTCAAATACTTAGTTAACTTATGTATTATGTAATTTAAGAAAAATATCGTTGGACCTCCGTGTAACGTTTTTAAGTTTTAATATGTTCCTGGGAGATTTTAAAATTTTCTTTCTGTAATACGTCAGTCTAATAAAATAAAAAAGGTTTAAACTTCAGAGGAAATAAAAGTATGAATCCAATTAAGTTATAAATTGTCCCGGACATTTAATAAATGATGTAGGTACCTACCTATACGCCGAAAGGAGGTATTCGTTCAGCAAATAATTCATTTATTTTAATACCGGTATTTGAATAAAACTTTATATTCCTAATGTAAATATTTTTGAAACAATTTTTATTTTATAATATGTAACTTTTTTTTTAAACAACACTAATTTGCTAGGCAAAGGTCTCTTGTCCGGGAAGAGTTCGTGCTACCACAATGCATTATGGCGGAATTCACATATTATATTCCTTTAAATATTTTTAATTTTACTTATATGCTTTTTTTAGCGCCAAATATTTGTATAACTATATCTATATCGCTTTGAATTGTGATTAATTAATTTAGTGGGGCCGGCAGGGATTGAACTCGGGTTATCGAGCGTTGAAACTTAAGGCAAGAGCATAACCCCTGAGACACATAAAAGTTACAGCCTAAATACGTCCCACTGCTGGGCACAGGCCTTCCCTCATTTCTGAGAGGGTTTTAAGGCAAGGAAGTGTCCGCCGCGCTGCCCCAATGCGTGTAGACGAACTTCACATGTCTTCGAAATATTTTTTTTCTTATTGCTCAGACATGCAGGTTTCCTCACGATGTTTTCCTTCACCGCCGAGCACGTGGTAAATCAGCACTTAAAATTGCAATTAACAATTTCATTTGTGCCGGCCGGGATCGAACCCGGTTTGTTCGCGTACTGTGAAATTTACAGCGAGCGCTAACCATCTGAGCTACCATAGCTCCCTGAGATACATACATCTTATTAATTGTAATTTTTAACTGTTTCCTCACCAAATCATGCAAATCAGTTTTTTCCTATCTTAAATTATTTTCCCTATTTAACGCTTATAAAATTAAACAAACTCCACAACAATAGGTTTTTAAACCATAAACAAATTTCTAAAGAAATATATTAATAAGTTCACGTCCGAGTAATTTACAATCACTATTTTGTCACTAAAAGTCGTCAAGAGAATAGAATTCATTGTGTCTATGATTAGGTGCAGCGTTTTGAATAAGAATGGTCAACAACAAATAAGTATTCCTGTTGTGTAATTTACATAACAAGTACTAAATATGCAATTACTTATCTGTTTCACTTATCGGTGATCATAACATTTGTGCAATTTGTTATTAAAGTCGTTAACATTTAAAAAATACTTCATTCCTTTTTTAAATACAGAAAATATCTTTAATCCATGTAACTAATTCTAAATAAATAATCGTGTAACTGTTAAATAAATTAACCGTGTGATAGCGGTGTAAGAATATCAATAACACCATATAATCGTCCCGTGGGTGTTGTAAGAGGCGACAGACGTAAACAGGAGATGTGCAGCAGCATCTTCCTGATAACAACTCAGAATTTTAAAAAAAACTGCGGTTGGCAACCTGGCCGCCAAGCGTGGCAGCTATGACAAAATCTCCCATTAAGAGGAAATCTTTAGATGAGGCCCTAAGAGAATATAATCACTACGTTTAATGAGGCCTATGTACAGTAATGGACTTTTATAGGCTGTATTTTTTTATAAATGGCTTTAAGTCTCTGGGTTCTAGCCCTTCTGAGCCTGAAGTTACAACAAAGAGTATAATAACTATTCTATACAGGAAGTTATAGTGTATAATTATCCTTCATAGTACACTGCTTCACAATATGTTGATACGTCATATTGTGCAGCCCTTGGGAGATTCTGACGGCAACTTGAGCCAGCAGACAACTGACAGTTGGTGATGGTATCTCAAGGCGCCTAAGCAGACAGACACCTTATCTTGAGAATCACATCACCATCAGAGCACTTGTTTCTCCGTTTCCATTAATAGTTCACATGCGCAGACACTTAATACACAATGCTTCAAACCATTATTTAAACAATAATACAAAAGCAGCAATCGTCCACCGTTCAAGTTCCCGCCAACACTGTTATAGGCTGTAACGGATGGATGCATGGATGGAATTAATAAATTCAAATTGAAATATTTTTTCACTTTTTAAATTTTTTATGTTATTTTACTTCTACGTGAATTATTAAATGATACAAATATCTAACATTTTTTTACATTTATGTTACTTAAAAAATCTTAAATTATAAAAACGCCCTTTAAATCCTCTCAAGTTATTGGAATCAAGTTTGATTTGGTGGAAATCAAACTTGATTCCAACATTATTTTCAAAACATTAAGTTTCAATTTCAAATTTCAAATCTTATATAGATTAATAGTTTTGATCCCTGTATATAAACCTGTTCCTTTAATTTAAATTATTAAATATATCTTTAACTATACCATTCATCACACGTCTAATTTATGTTCCATCTTCTACAAAAAGATAAGGAACCTGAAAGATTGATGAGTTTATGTACTTCCTAAAATATCTGGAGTTAACGTGTGGTGTGAGGGCAGAGGTATAGAAACACCATATGTTTTTGATGGGCCAGGAAGTATCCCTGTATGAAAATAATTCAATGTGCAAATTTGAACCTAATTGCGTTTGAAAATTGAGAAAGTCGAGAGGGTTATTGCCTGGATGGTCCACCTTAGAGGTGACAGGCGAACTGTCGATACATTTCACAATTGTCGTAAACTTCTGGAGACGGAAGGGGAGCGCAGTAAAATTATCATTTTATGCCGTTCGACGACTGAAATGACACGGGAATGTTGTAAAACTGATTTATTGGTTACATCCCGCGAGTCACATGCTGAATTTTTGACATACCCTTTGTTTTTCAGTAACGGGCTCCAATGAAAAAATCGATAAGCCTATGAGATGATTATACAATTGCAAGAAGATGTTGTAAACAGGAATAGGAAAGGAGTGCTACGGTGGTTTGAAGCCGTAGAAAAAATGAACGAAGAGAAAGTGACAAAGCTAATTTATGTTGCAGAAATGAGCGGTAGAGTTTATCGACCAAATTGGCTATATATTGAAGATGGGTCAAATTCAGAGCACCTTTAACTGAGAAATATTGCTATGTGGGTGTGAAAGAAACGAGAGAGATGTGTCAGGATTGTGATTAATAGAAGACCGTAGACTCTGTTTACCCCTCTGAGTGACTGACGTGAGAGTTTGTGGTTATGTTATGATCATACAAACGCTACTTTCTTATATACTATGTTTCAGAGCTCGTTTTCTGTCTCGGAGTCCATTAGGGCAAGTACCATCCTTTTACCTATTTATGCCACCTACCGGCAAGGGACTAATATGTTCCGATTTCAAGAGACTGTTTTTAATAGATTCAGGCGTTAATTTGCGGAAATCTACTACATTAAGTTTGATGAAAATTTATTTGCTTATATCCGCTAAATAAAATAAAATGATGTGTGTTACCTAGTTTGAAGAGAACCTCCAGCCCTCCCTCAATTGCGCGCACTATCACCGTTACCACTAATCCCAGCACCACTATTCTCAACACTGCTACACAAGGAAAGGAGCACCACCGTCGATAATACGACAGGTGTTTCACGTCAAGTCAAAAAGTCAAGCCAAGATAATTATTATTTTTTTACAAATTTAACGACTTCTTTTAATGTCTTCTTTGATCGAAGTTTTTACATGGTTAACGCGCTGCAGTAGCCACTTACCATTGGATAAACAGCTTGTTTGTCCTTCAAATATTATAAAAATCTTCGTTACTCGTATCTATGTAGGTACGAATAAGAAAAAAGTAAATCTTGTGCCAGCAAACTACACACAATATTAAAAATTTTAATTTCTGGTATAATAACATGAAAACCCGTAAAACTAAATTTCTTTTTATTGAATGAAGAAAAAAATTATAACACTTTTTTTCTAAACCGCCTTGATAATTAGAAACCATAGTAAAACAGGCGTTATTAATAACTCTGTGGTCTACCTAAGTATAAAAAGAGTGTTTTATTTTTTATTTTGTACTTAAAAATTTAATATACTACGGGTTTTTATTCATATTCCTACATTTTCATTCGATTCTGAGTAATGTTCAAAATTTCAAGTCATCGATATGTGCTTGTAATTTGAGTTGCAAGATTCCACACGGAACGACAGATATACAGACAAACAAGAAATTGACTTAATAAAAATGTAGTAAAATATAAAATTTTAAAAACAAAAATACGTACCGATATAAATAAAAATAGGTAACTGAAATATACCTAACTCCATTGGTCATTTCAACAATTTGATTAAGTCGGCGCGCCACAGGAGCATTTTATTACCCTATATTTCCTGATTAGACCCTCTCGGTCGAGCTATGCCGTGTCATAGTTCTCGCTAATAAACGCGTATTAGATCGAATTGTTAGCACACAACATACCTTGAGGGCTCAATATAAAGGTATTTATATTATTTGTACGCTAGATCAAATATTAATCCATCGACAACTAACATTTAATTAATTTACCATTAACGTGGTAGAGCCACGCTGCAGCTATATTATGGTTGCAGCACGAATGGTTCGACTCGACCGGGGAAGGACCACGCTCTCACAGAATACCAGCGGAAAATAGCAGCTTAATGCTGCTGTGTTTGGTATGGTGAATGTAGAGAACCTGAGACCCATTTTACTGGAAACGAGGCATTCAATCTTAGTCCTCACAACGCATCTGCTTTTGATTCTTGATCGAGGATAAATGTAGATGTCTATCGGCCATTTGATGAATAACGAATTTATACGTAAATTAACCTCTTTCACTGTCCGGTTTTCAGACACAATACTAAGGCAACAGCAATGACCTATATGTAGTACCTACACGGTTTAATTTATCAATATTTTTAATGTAAATATTGCGTGTGAATTGTTTCAAAAATTTAATATTTGGAAAATTTACTTTTAGTGCTAGGAACGTGATAGCTCAGGGGCTTTAAATCTTATAAGGAAACCAGAATATTTATTATGATAAAAATTATAACATGTATTACCTATAAGAAATAATGTTGTGGAATTTATTCTGATTTATGGATTATAATTTTTGAAATTGCATAGTTAACGAGTTAAATCCGTTAGCCACACGCTTTATTCTTCTTATTTATATTATATTTTATTTTTAAAGTACTATCGATTCGTCCCAGCTTTTTAGTAATGATCTCTGGATCTCTATAACAGAGCCACCTGCCACCAACTATAGCTAAGAACCATCCAGGTGATCTCATAATTACTACATAACAAAATCAAGCCATTTAGAAGAACAAATATAAACACACACACACGGAGGGATTGCATACCTATATAACGATAAATAAATAAAACACTAAATATTATCAGTGGTAAAAAAATTACGTGTGGAACATGCATGTCCGAAAAATTGTGAAAATATTTCGAGTAGGTATGTACATATGTAGGTATATAATGCGTACTCCGTCAATTCGCATTACACCTGGGCAGCGGACTTTACATAACCGTTTCAGAAATGCGAGGAAAGCTTTATCCAGTTGTGGAATGTATGTACACGTTGCTTTACTTTCCTCAACAAGTACAAGTGTAGTTTTTATAGAACATAACAATTTATGTTAAATAAACTTTGTCGTGTTTTGTGATTGGAAGAATTTTTTCTCAAAGAACATATTTACCTTTGGCATATAACTGCAATAAAATTGCGTGTTAATTAGTGCTAAACATTGTTAAAAACTGGAGCACTGAATTAAAAAATATAAATTCTTCATATCTGAAGTAATAAAATAATAGAAACGATTTAATAAACATTCGCTCAGTAAACAAGACGCGTGAAGGATTATGGTGTTAAATGAATGAAGGAGCAATTGCCCCGACCTCTCGACTCGCGAAAAACGCATTAAAACAAACAGTGCAGTAAAAATAAATCTAACTGCCTATAAAAACTGCCATAACTATCACTTAAACGCCATTGTGCTCCACAGCATCTTTTATCTTCAGTGCCGACGGAACGTACTGTACTGTGAAACATTGTGCGACTTAACAATGTCCCACGCAAAATTAAATGCAAAGGAGTTGCTATTCCAAGCGTTATCAAGAAGCTATTAAGGTCTTCAAGGCAATTTATAGACAGAGTGATCAACCAGGCGCGAATCGAAACTTGAAATTTTTAATTATTTACAATAAATTTCTAGGTAGTATATTTGTTATAATCTACATATTACATATTGGCTATGAGACATTATCTCTCCAGGCACTAATAAAAATATGCTCCCTTTTCATATTTTTCACAATAACTTTCACAAAGACTTTTCCTTAAAAAAAGAGTTTTTATCGCCTAAGTTCTGATATAATTTTGACAGCTCTTTTAAAAAGCTCTTTCCAAACATTAGTGTGAATTAAAAAACATAGTATATAAAATTTCAAAATGGCCGAAAAGAATACGAGAAATCTGACACTGTAACATATAATATATGCAAGCCAACACACGAAAAAAGAAAAATAAATGTCCATTCTTTCAAAGAGTTAAACAGTAAGGCGCAGGTAATTTTTATCTCGTGTCGAGCGGCTTAACAGAGCCATAATAAAGACAGTTTATTGGACATCTCAGCACAACATGTTATCGGCTTCAATTAAATATCATTTTTATTAGGAATTGCCGGCTACGCCCCGCGGTCGCTGCATTTTTATGTCAACGTAAATATTATTGTATACGTATTTTATATAATCTTATTAATAATATTTTACTGGGATCAATGCTTTTTCGTATTTTTATGTTTTTAGCCTGTTTATCTGTTAAGATATCTCACTAAATGCAATTCTTTTAATTTTTAATTTTGTTTTACGCGATGAAACTAGTTTAGAGCAATATAATAATATAATTTTATGGAAAATCACAGCTTGTTTTAGTCTCTTATACATTATATATCCATTTTTCAAATAGCTTTCGTTAAGTACTAACAACGTTAACTAGGATAAAATATAACTTAAGGTACCAATGTATGGTACTTTTTATTTAGACTATATAAAAATCAAATGTTCCAAATTTGTACCGTTAAACCTTTATGTTATAATAGGTACTATTTTAAAAATCGACGTCAGTGCGGCGTGATGATATAAACTAAACAGTCACTATTATATTCACATAAATTATTCCAAAATGATAGTTTGATAGATTGCATATTACTTACCAGTATTTTATATCCATGTTCAACTCCGCTGGCATTGATCCATGAATCTGAAACATAACAAGAATCAGTTAGTCTAACGAACGCAGGCCTAGGTACTCGTAGTTCTCACTAATCCTACCTAGCTATACGCTTCAATAGAGATAATTTATTACCTAGTAAATATTCAGCAAAGAATATCATGTCAAACATAAAACATTTCTAATACTTTCTCAGATAAATCACAGACAACAAAAAACTGTTGATACAATTATTTATTTATACACGCTGAAAAAAGCATCATGGGCTATAAAACTGAATGTGCGCCTACCCCGACCTTCAACAATGAATACGAAAAAAAGTATGGAAGATCGCTTTTCTTCAATGGTTACTTTATATGCAAATTCCTTGTAATAAAAGCGGGAACCCTTCTCTCCTAGCAATATATTAGAGAGCGCAAGACTTGAATCCGACGTTTTATGTATTCGCGAATCGACGCCGTTTTATTGGTATCGAGTATCGATTCGTTTGCATTCGGAATTCGGAAGTAATGTCGGTTATTTGCAAAGCTAGAATCGTGACTATTCCACAGCAATCAAATTTGATAGCTCTGTATTAGCGTATATTATTTATTTATTCATTAACGATTTTTGTTACCGAAGCCGACAAACTAACAATGCCTCAAATGAATTTCAAAGGATGCTTTCGACGTTTTTATCTTTTAATGGCTTTGAATATTAAAAAAAGAGATTATAGAGGCGAAGGCCACATTATACCTCTCCCAATAAAACTAAAAATTGATTTTAGTGTCATTGCTTATAACAATGTTTATTCAGTGTGCTGTATTTTATGAAACGATAATTTTAACATTTTTAATGAAGGACATGTCGAAAAATTTAAATTGCATGTCATAAAAATAGGACAAACAATAATTAGCGACATACATTATCTGTATATATCATGAAATATTATGTTCCTGACCAATAAGTCCTTATACGTATCTGTTTTATTCATAATTCGCTTATGTATTAAATATGACAATATAATAACAGCGATTGAATCCTTAAAATACTACAGATAATATCCGAGGTGCCGCCATGTATTTTTTCTCTGTGTAATCTTGTAACTAGAACCGTGTTGGCTCCACTATAAACTTCATAACAAACTGCCACATGAAGCCATATCTTGTGTATATTATGAGCTTTTTCGTTTAAGCCGGAGCATCCCATTCACGTTTAAAATGGTCCTATTATGATTTAAATAACATACAAATTACATCTTTCTACCTTTAGATTAAAAGTTATTTTGAGTTGCATTCAGCGTCGCAGTAGGACATACAAAACGAAAGCTTAAACCGCCCTTTAGATGTTTTACTTAAATGTTAGCAATGCCGAGATGCAGATACAAAAAGCTCGGCTTATTTGAATAAAGATACGTTTTATATTTAGGATGATCGCACCGAGAATCCAGAACGATGTATAAACATAAAAATTAGATTGTACTTATTGAACGTGTAAGTAGTCTAGTCTATCTGAGGTGTTCAATTTATTTATTTCCATTACGTAATAATAGATAATAATTATAAAAAAATCAAAACTATAATTATCGTAGATACTGCGCTCCCTCGCTAAATAGTTATTCGTAGCTTTTAGGCGAGAAATGAACCAGCGCAGCGCTCTTGTCACATGATCAGCTAAAGATAAATATTTTTTTCAGAATATTATAATAAAATTATAATATAAATAAATAGACCCCACAGACCGATATTCCCTACAGTAAATGACACAAAAATATAGGCAACTCCCAGAAACTCCTATTTTTTTAATTTATTGTCTAGGTATGCGACCAACATCATTTTGTAATAATTATAAAGCTAAGAAAAATTTTTATTTCTTATATTCTTGTAACATATCATAATATATGTATAGGTAAACTTTAAAGATTTGAAGGTTTTCCAATTCTATAATATATAATGTAGGTATATGTTTACATATAGTGTATATATGTTTGTATATTAGTATTTTCTTTTTTATAAATATATGAAAATATAAATATGATATTGAGGGAAGTGTAGGAGTGTGACTACTCGATGAGCATGTGAAGAGATGTGTATGTGATTATTTTCATTAAATACTTCTTAGAATTATGGTTATTTAATTTTTCAAAGTACGTTTATTGTCGTAAAAATGTGAATAGATGAAAGTTTTCATTATAATAGTTAAGTGTATGGCAAATTTAGAGCGTATTACCGGAAATTGAAATAAAGATGTGAGTTTGATACGCTTTGAAAGAGTATTAAATTGAAGAAATTGGTATGTCATATTGCCGCCCCGGCTCTAAACGAGGTACTCCTGAAATGGGAGACTACCAAAGTAACTAAGTAAGTAGGATTACAACTAGAGTGAGATGCCTTGCCCCCTTCCAAGAGATCAAATTCATGCCTTCCGATCGCCTCTTTCGCCATCTTCTCCAAATTTTCCCAAGGCTCTAAAACGGAGGAAACATTTATAGAGAAAAGTAATTTGAAAGGTTCAAAGCACGGTGACGGAGCAACCTACTTTTCTTACTGAATGTCCAAACATACACTCCTAAAATTTCCCCGGCGTTTCTTTTTTGGCTTGATAGATTGGGCTTGATCTTAGTCATTATAGGATTTTTTTAATGAAAACACATGTGATATCCTATATTTCTGTCGTTTAGTTTCCAGTCAAAAATTCTCATTTCGTCGTAGCATTATTTTATTTAAGGAACCATTACCAACGCTAGGAATTTTCCCTGTATCATGAAGAAATTTTATATGCATTAATTTCTCATGGACAAACCATCTAGAAACGAATCAATTATTTTTAGGCCCGTAAAAGTAATTCATTCAAACGGGATTCAAAGTCACGCTCGCAACAGAACGCTTAACCACTGCGCTATCATGCTTCAGTCGTATATACTTAGTTTAGCCACGTCAATATGAACAAGCTAAAGATTTACGTGACACTTAAATGAGCTTATAGTCCAAAGTAAGTAGGCACTTGCAAACAACGTCAACGTCAAAAGAAGACAGGTGCATCACCTCCTATGACTTAGATGAAATGTAACACAGTTTGTTGTTTCTTTTGATTTTCTTACCCTTCTAAATAGAACACACCAGTGGATACTCTGTGTCTAAAATAGATGAGGGAATTAGATTAGACTCTATTCAAATCTAGTTAAATAATTGACTCCTCCAGTATTTGATTAAAGTAATTTAATGTAATTTTAGGAAAGAGAAAGGATTTATGAATAATCTGCAACGATAGCAAAAAATGGATATATACTTTCAAAGTCTTTGGTAATTAATTAATATATATTTAAACTCTTTTTTCCCAACAGATAAGTAATTATGTGGATATATACCTACTTAGGTATCATCAACACCACCCACTTGGAGTGAGCTAAGAGAACCAATAAACTTTGCCCTGTCACAGTTCGCTCTCATTACGACAATGTTGCCGGGAACATCTAAATTACCTATTGAGCAGCTGTCCAGCTGAGTTATAGTAGCATAAATTAGCAACGCGAGCTACGCCCTCTTCTTTACATAAATGGAACCCACAGATGTGCCTCTACATCGCAGAATATATTTGCACACATATCAGTTTAATTATTGTTAATATAATGTACAATTTAAATCTAATTCAATAAATATCATTGCGTTGATTACAATTAAATTTAATCTCAAGGATACCATAACCACTATTAAACTTTTAATCCGTGTATAGACAAAATTCATATAACAAGTCAAGGACTTCGAGTATATTACATTAAATCACTAAACATAGATAAAGTATTATTTTTTAGTTTGATATAAAGGACCTGTGTAAATAGAAATATTTTATAATGTTGTCGTTATAACATTATAAAAGATCCTCTTTTCATAAATAAATTTCATATTTATTTTATTTTCTAAATTTAAATTCAACTACTACTGACTAGGTAGGAAACTTTTCCCGATTATAAATTCGTCTTGTTATCAATAATCTTTGACCTATTACTTACATACGACAAATAACAGGGTATCTACTGCAAGTCCCGTGCTAAAGAGTTCGGGCCCACGGGTTTAAATTCCGCACGGAATTAGTGTTTGCATACCTACAAATAAATAATTGTTCCAGGTCTGGATATTTGTGCCCGTGCAATATACCTATATATATATATATATATATATATATATATATAGGTATGTCATATTTTACCATGATACAGGAGAAAATCTTAGTGTGGTTAAAGTTTTTTCAATAAATAGCAATAGAAAAGGAAAAGGAATTGTTCCTACTCGAAGCCGGTTATATTGTATCCATTTCATTGTGTAACAGTGGATCTATAAAAATAATGTAGCTGTGCAGTTACTGTATCAATTTCGTTAAATTTTCTTTAAGATAAGTGTGACAAACGAGCACACAGTCCACCTGATGGTAAGTGGTCACTGTGGCCCATAGGCATCTACATCTATCTTCGATTAAAAGTCAAAATGCAGATGCGTTGTCACCCGTGAGGACTAAGATGGAATGCCTCGTTTCCAGTAAAAAGGGTCTCTCTACACTCACCATACGAAACATAGCAGCGTTAAGCTGCTATTTTACGCTGGTATTCTGTGAGAGCGTGGTCCTTCCCCGGTCGAGCCGACCCATTCGTGCTACAACCATAATATAGATGCAGCATGGCTCTACCACGTATAAAATTATTACACGACATCAAAGTTTAAATGATCCTAAGGATAATATTGTTTATGGACACCTGTTTCTTAAACGTACATGATTTTTCTTAAGCATATAGGCATCATCATCATTATCGTCATTACAACCCTTCACAAGTCCACTGCTGAACATAGGTCTTCTCCAAGTAATGCCACAAAGTACGGTCCTGAGCCACTTGCATGCATCGGTTTCCTACATGTCTTACCCGATCGACAAAGCACATCATAATTAAGATAGAATAAAAGTATAATTCTAACTGCTAATAAAAATCTCTTTGTTATGTTATAAAGGTGATTGTGCCGTGGCATTTTCCTAATATATAGCTACGGCTAGTAAATACATAGTAGGGACATTTGGATCGCGCTGGGTACGTCACGTCCGCATCGACGTTAGCATTTCTTTTGTGCACGCCCCGAATTGCCGACATAAAACTCCGAGACCTGTTTTGCTACGTGATGTCTTCAGTCTTTTTACTGCTTATATTTCTTGATATTTTCTTATCAGCGCTACGAAAGGGAACTAGGTCTGAATCTTTTTTTACCGCGGAGCAAAATCGTAAAACCGGAGCGCGGTCCTGAAAGTTAAGTGAGGATATTTATGTGACGTTCGAGGAGTCGGAGAATGAAGAAACTTTCCGACTTTCGTAATTAATGTTATAAGAAGGGGAAAAGTTTTTTCATCACTGGGTAGGAACATCGTTGTAATGAGCGCCCCCGCGGCGGTGCGTCGTAAAAACAGAGCACAACTTAATAAATAAAATTGGAATCGCTGAAGATTTATCTCGGAGCCCGTATTCGCGATTCGTGACTCGACCCCGAGCCATGTTTTTGCTGTACACGACCATTTGAAGAGTCATGGGCGAAAAAATGTAGATATATCATAGAAGCGGACCGCCTCCCATGTTTACAAAGGGCTTTGCATGAAATATTTTGACGTTTCTCGGTAGATACGATGCCGCAGCGCGGTTATGTCGTAACGAAACACGCGGGTGTTCTTTCTTGGAAGGATTCGTAGAGATATAGACACGTCTTATTTAATCAAGATTGAAATTTAAGGTATTAATAATATTTATGAACAACCCAATTTTCCTGGACTTGCCACCTTTTTCACACGTTGAGTATTATATTTTTAACCTTGATGTTAATATATTGATCAATGTTTCACATAAAATTGCAAATATATTGCTACCCTTAAGTTTATTATTCTGTAATAGAAATAAATATAATATATGACTTTGTTTTATATTAATCGATAATTTATACATACGAATCTGAATAAATGTATCAATTTAAAAAAAATAACGTGCTACAAAGAAACGGTAAAGATTATACATCATACTTCTTAGGGATATAATATGTAGGTTTTAGTAATCTGCTTACATGGGGTCACAAGCATTCAGCCCACGTACCGGGACGCAGGTGATACTCGTACCAAGTGGAGATATACAAGCGGATCAAGTTTTATTGTTACTCCCACTCTGCGAATTGAATTTGTAACAAGCTCCAAGCCTGCCTGTACCGATCAATATACTAGGTTCTTGCAATAAATGTATTTTTTTATCTTTGTCAATGTAGATTATTTCCATTATTTTCAGGTTCATATATATATATCTGTAATCAAATGTTTTCAAATTAATGTAACAAAAATGTATAGTGAAATTTAACTCAACAACTTATGATTTAATTATTGCCAAATATAATAATTATTATATGATACTGAATGTAACAGCAGTAATTGTTTTTTCGTGTTTTCTAATAATTATATTGTTAGTTACTATCTCCGTCATTGTCTTCGATCGATAAAGCGTCATTTAAGTTCACTACACTCAAGCATTGTCTTTAAAATGTACAGCAATGTGTACATTATAAAATATCTTCAAATTACATAATATTTAAAGCAGTTACAAAAAAAATATTCTCACTTAATTTGTAAAAAACCATTAAAATGATTAATAAAAACCTTTTTGCGGCTTATAACTATTGTGGTGCATTCTTAATTTTCTCCTCCTTTTTATTCTTTTAAGATATTTTTTGATACAAGGTCTTCTTATATTAGCTTACTTTTATAGGTACCTAATTTTATATAGGTATCTGTCTAATTTAATACGATGTACATTGTACTATATTATCCTAATATGATGATGATTTTTAAATCGAGAACTACTTTTTATAAATTCGAAAACGGAAACGACTTTTTTATAAAATTCGTTTACTTTTAAATACACGAGTACAACAGGCTGTTTGAAAAAAAAAGAGAAAAGTACCATATGACGATTATAAGACTAATCTATCGATTATGCGATCAACCGCGCAGTAGCGCCTGCATTGGTAATATCTCGTTTCTCAAAGCTTGTGTGCTTCTTCCAATTTTAATTTTGTTTTAGAGCCGAGCTCGAGGCCGGCTTACTCCGCCGCTATTACCCGAGCACTTTTATCCCAGTGTAATCTTGTTAAGAGTCCCTCCGCCGACCTCGTGCCCTGCGCCGGTGGAAGCAATAATGCTGAAATCCCGGTTTTCGGCGCTTAAACTAAGCCGCGTATTACGATCGCATCCTAAGCTTGATTACTATTTTGTTTACGCTTATTATATTCATTACGTACTTATTTTACTTCGTTTGGTATTTATAACACATATCATGGATTTGGCATCTTTAGCAACAAAAAAAAACTTCAAATGTCATATTTCTTGAATGATTTCCATCCATTCTATATTTGTTACGCTTGGTTGGCAATCGCTTCTATTATGATTTTCATATTATACAAATCATATTTTTTTTTACAGGATCGGGTGACAAACGAGCACACAGTCCACCTGATGGTAAATGGTTACTATGACCCTTAGACAGATCTACATTTATCCTCAATAAAGAATCAAAATGCAAATGCGTCGTCACCCGTGAGGACTAAGATGGAATGCCTCTTTTCCAGTAAAAAGGGTCTCCGGTTCTCTACACTCACCATACGAAACACAGCAGTGTTAAGTTACGGTGGTATTCTGTGAGAGCGTGGTCCCTCCCCGGTCGAGCCGACCCATTCGTGCTACAACTATACTACTAATATAGCTGCAGCATGGCTCTACCACGTATAAAATATATTTCTTTAAATGACTTATAATAATCTAACGTTTAATTTTTTTTATTTCCGACAGTCCGGGTGAAATTTTTACGTCTTGATGTCATAGTTAAGGTGAGCTACCTTCAGCTTTTGGATATTAATTTAATACTTATCTATGTATATTCGATAACCGGCCCATTCCTGTTTCTGGTGTATATTAATGACTTACCTCACCTTGTAGGGGATAGTCATGATATAGTATTATTTGCTGATGATACTTCCTTGATTTTTAAACTTAAACGTCAATCATTTAAATGTGACGAAGTGAATAATGCTATATCAAAATTAGTGCATTGGTTTAACGTTAATAATCTGCATTTGAACGGAAATAAAACTAATTGTGTTAAATTTACAACAACGAATGTTCAAAATCTGAATACCAATGTGTTTTTAAATGGGGAGGATTTGAGCCCTGTTGTATCCACTGTTTTTCTTGGCATCACTCTTGACGCAAAGCTCCAGTGGGGCCCCCATATATCCAAATTAGCAAGCAGACTAAGTTCTGCAGCCTATGCTGTAAAAAAGATTAGAGGTCTCACTAGTATCGAGACAGCTAGATTAGTTTATTTTAGTTATTTTCATAGCATAATGTCTTATGGGATTTTGCTATGGGGAAATGCGGCTGATTCAGAAACTATTTTTATTTTACAGAAGAGGGCCATTAGAGCTATTTACAATCTAAAACCGAGAGAGTCTCTTAGAGATAAATTTAAAGAAATTAATATATTAACTTTGGCCTCTCAGTATATTTACGAAAATTTAATGTATGTTCACAAAAACAAAGATAGTTTTAGTAAAAGAAGTGATATACATTCTGTAAACACTAGGAACAAACACAAGCTAGTGATACCAGTTTCTCGACTCCACAGAGTCAGTAATTCATTCTTGGGGCAATGTATACGCTATTACAACAAGGTCCCGGAAAGTGTACAGGTTCTCTCTATTACCAAGTTTAAATGTTTTATTAAACTGAAACTGTATAAAAAGGGTTATTATAGTATAAATGAATACATGGTTGATAACAACCCCTGGGAATGAGGTGATCGCTTCCAAGCAGTTTCTAAAATAAATTTTGTAAATAGTTCGTAATCATTTATGTTGTAAAATTTATTTAAAAAAAAAGTCCCGCTGGGTTTCTTGCTGGTTCTTCCCAGAACAGAGGGTTTTTTTCGAACCAGTGGTAAAGTAAAAAATGACTTTCAATAAGAATTACACATGTAATGTATATTGAATAAAAAATATTCTATTCTATTCTATTCTATTCTATTCTAACAATGCAATAAGTACCATGGAGCTGATCTGATGATGGACTCGGTGGAACGGTGCCCATAAAGCGTGTTTTAAATAGATTTTATATAATAACTAGCGACCCGCCCCGGCTTCGCACGGGTGATTTCTGGATCTTGACAACAGCACCATCTACCGGGTATTATTGTAAATTTAAAACATCCAGGGGCCCACACTAATACACACAAAAATTTTCATCAAAATCGGGGCAGCAGTTTTTGAGTTTTAGCGAGACTAACGGACAGCAATTGATTTTGATATATAAAGATAGAAGATTTAACTTTATAGCTACAGTTATAAAACAATCAAGAGAAATAATCTGTGGAAAGTTAGTTTTAAGATATCTGTGAAGATGTCATTTGTGACATTTTTATTTCGTGTAAATTTTATAGATTCTTCTTAAATTATTTTTTATGTTTATATTATGTCTAACAGGATTCCGGATGTCACGAAATGCTGCGGTTGTGTGACGGACTTAAAAACCGCCGTGGCCATCATAGCTGTACTTGGGATTGTGAGTTAAGAAAAATCACTTACATTCGAGACCGTCATTCGTAATGGCAACATTTAGGTTAACTAATTTAAGTGGCTAAGATGTGATAGTGCGAGTACTGGCAGCGTAAGAGAATACAATCATTCATCACCCCATTTCGTCAAGTTGTATAGTAAGAAGCTATGGAAATTGGCAGAAAGATCGATGGTGATAGATAAAGAAATAACCATCCCGTTTACGAAAAACGTAAAATACCAAACCAACGACGGGCAGCAGCCTTAAATGTGCAAGACGTTTGTAACAGCAGTCATCAATTCGACTGTCCAGCGATACGATTAAGGCAAATCCACCAACTATGGCTGAGGTATCCAGCAGCGGACTGTTAACAGCTAGTAAAGTTTTTTTTTATATAGAATATGGGTGACAAACGAGCACACAGTCCTCCTGATAGTAAGTGGATGCTGTTGCTCATAGATAGATATCTAAATCTATCCTCAATTAAGAATCAAAATGCTGAAGCGTTGTCACCCCTGATAACTGAGATGGAATGCCTCGTTTCCAGTAAAAAAAAGGTTTCAGGTTCTCTATACTCACCATATTAAACACAACAGCATTAAGCTGCTATTTTACACTAGTGTTCTGTGAGAGCGTGGTCCTTCACCGGTCGAGCCGATCCATTCGTGCTGCAACCACAATATAGCTGCAACATGGCTCTACCACGTAAAAAAAACAATAATGAACTTGTTCCTAACAAGTATTTCCCACTATTTTATCTACTTTCCAAATTAATATGCTAAGTTTAAACTAAAAAAGCAGACAGACAAAATAAAAATTTAAAACGACAAAAAGTTTCGTCCATTTCTATTTTGGAGTAAAATAAAATGTTAGATATATATTTTACTGAATCGACTTTATTTGCTCGACTCGATTACATTAAGACCCTTGAGTGGAATACGATCTTTTCAGCAATATAAATATAATTATTTAAATAAATACAGTTTATCACGTGATATTCTTATTTCAATAATTACTTTTCCATATTTTTAAATTACAATTTCGTTTCAGGTAACATGCCCAGCTGTATCGTGGGTGATCGTAAGACACGCCTACGCAATCCGCGTTTCCTGCGTCATGAGCACAAGCGGAACACGACCTGACGTCATTGATATAAACTTTCGCAATGTTGTAGGTATTATTGATAATGCTAACCCTAGGAAATTGCCTTATCCCGTGTAATGGCGGCGTAAGACAAGACTGTCACTCCACTTCGTCCCGTAGGTTGTTAGTAGTAGTAGGTTGAGTATTATATTTTTAACCTTGATGTTAATATATTGATCAATGTTTCACATAAAATTGCAAATATATTGCTACCCTTAAGTTTATTATTCTGTAATAGAAATAAATATAATATATGACTTTGTTTTATATTAATCGATAATTTATACATACGAATCTGAATAAATGTATCAATTTAAAAAAAATAACGTGCTACAAAGAAACGGTAAAGATTATACATCATACTTCTTAGGGATATAATATGTAGGTTTTAGTAATCTGCTTACATGGGGTCACAAGCATTCAGCCCACGTACCGGGACGCAGGTGATACTCGTACCAAGTGGAGATATACAAGCGGATCAAGTTTTATTGTTACTCCCACTCTGCGAATTGAATTTGTAACAAGCTCCAAGCCTGCCTGTACCGATCAATATACTAGGTTCTTGCAATAAATGTATTTTTTTATCTTTGTCAATGTAGATTATTTCCATTATTTTCAGGTTCATATATATATATCTGTAATCAAATGTTTTCAAATTAATGTAACAAAAATGTATAGTGAAATTTAACTCAACAACTTATGATTTAATTATTGCCAAATATAATAATTATTATATGATACTGAATGTAACAGCAGTAATTGTTTTTTCGTGTTTTCTAATAATTATATTGTTAGTTACTATCTCCGTCATTGTCTTCGATCGATAAAGCGTCATTTAAGTTCACTACACTCAAGCATTGTCTTTAAAATGTACAGCAATGTGTACATTATAAAATATCTTCAAATTACATAATATTTAAAGCAGTTACAAAAAAAATATTCTCACTTAATTTGTAAAAAACCATTAAAATGATTAATAAAAACCTTTTTGCGGCTTATAACTATTGTGGTGCATTCTTAATTTTCTCCTCCTTTTTATTCTTTTAAGATATTTTTTGATACAAGGTCTTCTTATATTAGCTTACTTTTATAGGTACCTAATTTTATATAGGTATCTGTCTAATTTAATACGATGTACATTGTACTATATTATCCTAATATGATGATGATTTTTAAATCGAGAACTACTTTTTATAAATTCGAAAACGGAAACGACTTTTTTATAAAATTCGTTTACTTTTAAATACACGAGTACAACAGGCTGTTTGAAAAAAAAAGAGAAAAGTACCATATGACGATTATAAGACTAATCTATCGATTATGCGATCAACCGCGCAGTAGCGCCTGCATTGGTAATATCTCGTTTCTCAAAGCTTGTGTGCTTCTTCCAATTTTAATTTTGTTTTAGAGCCGAGCTCGAGGCCGGCTTACTCCGCCGCTATTACCCGAGCACTTTTATCCCAGTGTAATCTTGTTAAGAGTCCCTCCGCCGACCTCGTGCCCTGCGCCGGTGGAAGCAATAATGCTGAAATCCCGGTTTTCGGCGCTTAAACTAAGCCGCGTATTACGATCGCATCCTAAGCTTGATTACTATTTTGTTTACGCTTATTATATTCATTACGTACATATTTTACTTCGTTTGGTATTTATAACACATATCATGGATTTGGTATCTTTAGCAACAAAAAAATCGTCAAATGTCATATTTCTTGAATGATTTCCATCCATGCTATATTTGTCACGCTTGGTTGGCAATCGCTTCTATTATGATTTTCATATTATACAAATCATATTTTTTTTACAGGATTGGGTGATAAACGAGCACACAGTCCACCTGATGGTAAGTGGTTACTATGACCCTTAGACAGATCTACATTTATCCTCAATAAAGAATCAAAATGCAAATGCGCCGTCACCCGTGAGGACTAAGATGAACTGCCTCTTTTCCAGTAAAAAAGGTCTCCGGTTCTCTACACTCACCATACGAAACACAGCAGTGTTAAGTTGCTATTTTACGGTAGTATTCTGTGAGAGCGTGGTCCCTCCCCGGTCGAGCCGACCCATTCGTGCTACAACTATACTACTAATATAGCTGCAGCATGGCTCTACCACGTATAAAATATATTTCTTTAAATGACTTATAATAATCTAACGTTTATTTTTTTTTATTTCCGACAGTCCGGGTGAGATTTTTACGTCTTGATGTCATAGTTAAGGCGAGCTACCTTCAGCTTTTGAATATTAATTTAATACTTACCTATGTATATTCGATAACAATGCAATAAGTACCATGGAGCTGATCTGATGATGGACTCGGTGGAACGGTGCCCATAAAGCGTGTTTTAAATAGATTTTATATAATAACTAGCGACCCGCCCCGGCTTCGCACGGGTGATTTCTGGATCTTGACAACAGCGCCATCTACCGGGTATTATTGTAAATTTAAAACATCCAGGAGCCCACATTAATACACACAAAAAATTTCATCAAAATCGGGGCAGCAGTTTTTGAGTTTTAGCGAGACTAACGGACAGCAATTGATTTTGATATATAAAGATAGAAGATTTAACTTTATAGCTACAGTTATAAAGCAATCAAGAGAAATAATCTGTGGAAAGTTAGTTTTAAGATATCTGTGAAGATGTCATTTGTGACATTTTTATTTCGTGTAAATTTTATAGATTCTTCTTAAATTATTTTTTATGTTTATATTATGTCTAACAGGATTCCGGATGTCGCGAAATGCTGCGGTTGTGTGACGGACTTAAAAACCGCCGTGGCCATCATAGCTGTACTTGGGATTGTGAGTTAAGAAAAATCACTTACATTCGAGACCGTCATTCTTAATGGCAACATTTAGGTTAAGTAATTTAAGTGGCTAAGATGTGACAGTGCGAGTACTGGCAGCGTAAGAGAATACAATCATTCGTCACCCCATTTCGTCAAGTTGTATAGTAAGAAGCTATGGAAATTGGCAGAAAGATCGATAGCGATAGATAAAGAAATAACCGTTTGGTATACATAATGATTTCTTATATTTACGCGAACACTACACATTGAATAAAACTATTTTTACGGCTTTTATCGCGTTTAATTAACTTATTTTATATTCCCAACGTTTCGGTTGCTTTCCAGCAACCGTGGTCACGGGGGACTGAGGTGATTGACGTCCCGATGTCAAAGTTAACCCGGAGTACCTTCAGCTTTTTAATTATTAATTTCGGTCCGATCTACGCAGAATGAACTAACTGTGTCTTGAAGTCTTACAGTGGTATGCTTGGGTTTAGTTTTAATTTTATGAATTACAGGATCCCAAGCAGGTGGTAGTACCCAGCCTCCCTCTCTATTGAAATTAGGATGTTTTTTAATTTCAATAGCCTCACGTATCATCCTTGGCAGGAATCGATGTTCTTTCGCGAGGACTTGTGGTTTATCAAATCTAATGTAATGACGGGGGCCGTCTAGGATATGATCACAAACTGCAGACTTCCCGGAACGTTGGTGCTTCACGTCAGCTATGTGTTGCTTTTCGGTTGCTTTCCAGCAACTGTGGTCACGGTTGCTGGAAAGCAACCGAAACGTCGGGAATATAAAATAAGTTAATTAAACGCGATAAAATCCGTAAAAATAGTTTTATTCAAACCGTTTGGTATTTTACGAAAAACGTAAAATACCAAACCAACGACGGGCAGCAGCCTTAAATGTGCAAGACGTTTGTAACAGCAGTCCGATCAGCAGTCAGATCCACCACCTATGGCTGAGGTATCCAGCAACGGACTGTTACCAGCTAGTAAAGTTTTTTTTTATATAGAATATGGGTGACAAACGAGCACATAGTTTTCCTGATAGTAAGTGGATGCTGTTGCTCATAGATAGATATCTAAATCAATTAGTCATCTAACTCAATTAAGAATCAAAATGCTGAAGCGTTGTCAGCCCTGATAACTGAGATGGAATGCCTCGTTTCCAGTAAAAAAAAAGGTTTCAGGTTCTCTACACTCACCATATTAAACACAACAGCATTAAGCTGCTATTTTACACTAGTATTCTGTGAGAGCGTGTTTCTTCACCGGTTGAGCCGATCCATTCGTGCTGCAACCACAATATAGCTGCAACATGGCTCTACCACGTAAAAAAAACAATAATGAACTTGTTCCTAATAAGTATTTCCCACAATTTTATCTACTTTCCAAATTAATATGCTAAGTTTAAACTTAAAAATAAAAATACGCAACACTTTTTTCTAAAACGAAACAATTGAACAGAAAGACAAAATAAAAATTTAAAACGACAAAAAGTTTCATCCATTTCTATTTTGGAGTAAAATAAAATGTTATATATTTTACTGAATCGACATTATTTGCTCGACTCGATTACATTAGGACCCTTGAGTGGGATACGATCTTTTCAGCAATATAAATATAAATATTTAAATAAATACAGTTTATCGCGTGATATTCTTATTTCAATAATTACTTTTCCATATTTTTAAATTACAATTTCGTTTCAGGTAACATGCCCAGCTGTATCGTGGGTGATCGTAAGACACGCCTACGCAATCCGCGTTTCCTGCGTCATGAGCACAAGCGGAACACGGCCTGACGTCATTGATATAAACTTTCGCAATGTTGTAGGTATTATTGATAATGCTAACCCTAGGAAATTGCCTTATCCCGTGTAATGGCGGCGTAAGACAAGACTGTCACTCCACTTCGTCCCGTAGGTTGTTGTAAAAGGCGACAATGAGAAATGCCAGAAGAATTTTATGACTACCGATAGATGGCACTATTTTGGACGTCAAAAACTATACAAGCATTTTGGATAAAATATAGCGTAGACCACTCCTGGTATTGCTCTACATCTGTACACGAAGTTTCATTACAATCAGTTCAACCATTTCGAAGATTAGCCCGGACTGTCACAGATAGAGAATTGTTTTAAAAATGGTTCTTAATGAACTCAATAAAAGGCAGTTATTTCTTTAGTTCATTCTGTTAGTTCAGTTTTATTTATATGTACCTGCATAGATTAATTTAATTTTTTTTATAGAATAAGGGTGACAAACGAGCACACAGTCCACCTGATGGTAAGTGGTTGCTGCGGCCCATAGACATCTACATCTATCCTCTATTACAAATAAAAATGCAGATGCGTTGTCAATCGTGAGGACTAAGATAGAATGCCTCTTTTCCAGTAAAAGGGGTTTCCAGTTCTCTACACTCACCATACGAAACACAGCAGCATTAAGCTGCTATTTTACGCTGGTATTCTGTGAGATCGTGGTCCTTCCCTGGCTAAGGCAACCCATTCGTGCTACAACTATACTATTAATATAGCTACAACATGGCTCTACCACATACAAAATCTACAAAACTTATATGTATTGAAACACACTACTTCTTACTAAGTATTCAATATGCATGCATGAATAATGTTTTATTTTGCATTATATTTTTTTTCACAGCTAAGCTTCGGTTTTGGCACTAACGCAGGTTTCGGATCATCGTGCCTAAGCCCTAACTCGACGCACTTATCTGAGCATGTGCAAAAACTTACTGCGAATGGCTCGACAAAGAATTCTGATAGCGGCATAGTGCGTTGCGTGAGATACTTCGGCTGGATTGTACTTATTGCTGATTTAGTGTTCGTGATTAGTTGTACTGTTTTCCTCATTAAATTATTCAAGGTATTTCTATTCATAAGGAATATTTAGGTCTAAGTTTATTCATTCGTAACATGCGCTGGTAATTTTTTTAACTTGTTGTTAACAGATTTATAAAAAACATAGGTATCCTTTAATTGGTTATGAGTCACTTTACTTGTTTCCTATTTCGTCCCGTGGGTGACGTAAGAGCCTATGGGAAAGACCAGAAAGATATGTGTATCATATAATAGACAATAACATCACTATCTCTGACAGATGATGGTGTTATTATCTATTATATGTCTGATAAAAAATATACAGACTGGTGTCGCAGAGCAGTATCGTAGGTTCGAGATGTCTCATAATATTTAATCTCATATATGTTGAATGTGTATCACGAAATTATGGAAAGCTCTAATAATTAAAATATTCTAAGCATCTGTGCAGGACAGAATTATAGTACACGAGTGTGTGTGCAAACACAAGTACCTACACTATTCCCTCACTATCATAGTCCGATGGGGGGAAACAGATTGGTGCATGACCAACGGATGCACGTGCTTTTCGAAGCACGGAGATAAAACATCACCAACTTCCTGACACCGAACTGCTATTGTAAATTTATTCTTGACAGGAAAGCCCGATAACTCATTTTGGTCCGAACCGTTATTCGAACCCGGGACCACATAATCACCAGTCGCGCTTACGACCATTAAACCAACAGGGCATTCAACGTTATATTATTCATAACCTATTTTAGAAAATATTACGATAAACTTGAGTATTGCTTGTAAATAAATGTGTTTTTCCCTAATTTAATATAGATATTATTTCTTTTTCTAGGGAAGAGACATAAAAGCTGGTAAAATTTTCATGTATGCAGCAATGACGTCGGTTGTGTTATCATTCCTGTACGGAATCTTTTACGTTTTTGTGTGTATATCACTAGGAAGTGGATTTCCAATAAACGAGCTATTTTTTATTATCTTTGATTTAATCGGTAAGTAAACCATTAAGTTACTGACAAATAATATATTGTAGGCAGAGGTACAATTAAATGTGATAAGAGGGCTGGTTCTTTTCTCGCTCAAAGGCCAATAGCCATTCAGCGGGGAAACGCAGCCAGCGTTCTTGGCACGATACCGCGGGAAGTAGGACTATATGATAATTAAGTTTCTAGTTTTTTTATTGTTTTATTATTATAGTTTTTAATATTGTACATTATTAAATATAACTATTGTACTTGAAATTTCAATAAACATTTTAATTTGGAAGAAAAAAATTAAATGTACATCTAATAGTTTCGCTTTTGTTTAATTTGCAAAAAAAAAACTATTTAGTTTCAACACATATTTCCCTTCTATAACTCACTAGCTATGCCCGGCGTTCGTTCACAACAACTCGCCAATGGATCATCGAAATCATATGAATGGTATAGTGACGCATACCTACGGCGCAATCCACGGAACTTTTATGCTACGGCTTATGTTAGTGTAAATGTTAAACTTAAAGTTAGCCGGCTGAACTTTCGTCTTCTTACGAGCGTAGGCTAATGTATCTATTTTTTATATAAAAATGTTCGCGATTTTGCGGTGGCCCAAGGGTTAGGAGCCGAACATTAATTTGTGACCGGTGATAATCTAGTTTTATGAAAACTAAAACTACGAACTACTTGGTTAAAATGTAGGTGTATTCGATTCATTCACTGCTAAAACTAGGTTTCACGTAGGTGTTAGATGCGGTCAGGCTGGGTCTTAGGCCACCCTAGCCGCTGTGTTTGCTGATGTCTAAGGAATATAGAGAGCCAGTATAATTTTTTTTTATATAGGATAGTGTAACAAACGAGCACACAGTCCACCTGATGGTTAGTGGTTGCTGTGATCCATAGACATCTACATCTATCCTCAATAAATAATCAAAATGCAGATGCGTTGTCATCCGAGAGGATTAAGATAGAATGCCACTAATAATTACAGGTTGTTAAGCATTGCACCTTAGTGTTCAGAGGTGACAACGCATGAGTAGCATTTTATTTGAAGTTTGCCGCTTAGTCTTCATTAGCCACTTACCACCAGGAGTACTGTTAGTTCGTTTGCCTTTTCAATTTAAAAGAAATATATACGGATAATTACATAAGAAAATTAAAAAAGTTTCCTAGAAAATGTACGAATATACATTTTCATATTTTTATCGAATTCCGTACCATTAGTATCAGTAAAACGGGATACTTATGGAGTTATCTACTATCTGTCTATCTGTCTTATACAAAAGCTTTTTAAAGAGATTATTTTCACGTGGATTCCTAATTAAAATGATAACTGCACTTATAAATAGTGCAGTTCGGTCTCCGCCTTATCATGAAAATGTAGGCATTGCAGAGAGAAATATAAAAAACACAATGTAAGCGCAAGAATCGGATAAAGCTTGAAATCACATTCATCAGAATTGTGCTATTTTCAATATTTTTTTGAAGAATCCCTTAAAATAACTGTTCAGTTCAGGTCAGATTCGTTCAGTCAGAATCAGAACATTCGTTAAAAAAATATTAAATCAATAATAAGCATCAGCATATAGATGTTGGCTAACAGTTTCGGATTGAAAAACTCACTATTTCGCAATGTTAAATGGTTTCATTGTTCATGACTAATCTCTCCATCGGAGTCTCAATTTAAAAAGTTGCCTCCACAGTAGGATTTTCTCCTGTTGTGGAGGCACCTAACGTACATAAATTGTAACAGTACACACATCCAGACCCGGAACAATTATTAGTATGCAATGCGGTTTGTTGAACCTGTGGCTTGCAGCGCCAAACCGAACCGCTTAGCCACTGCGCCACGGGGCCGTCTTGTGAAAATTAGCTTGTACTTGACAATTTTTTTGTATTACAAATTCATTTTAAAGATGTTGGAATTTATTTAAGTGTTAGTAGCATTGATCTATTTCGTGATTGTTGTACGTTCGTACAGTCGCATGCAAACAGTCAACTTGTCAACAAGCGAGAGACTCTATTATTACACATATTTATATTATTTTATTAATAAAGCTTATGACTACTTTCTCAATATATATTCTTCATGTTTCAGGTATAACTTTCATTTCTACTCACTTTTTAAAATATATATTCAATTTCAGTGTGGACCTACTTTATAATAGTAATTAAATCCTACAGAAATAAAAGGACAGCAAATGGGATGGGAGAAATTAGAAACGTTTAAATTTAAGTCACAAACAGATTCACGAACACTTTTAAAAACGCAAATGTAGCTTTGTGCATAATATGACGTCATTACAGAAGTTGAAGGACAAAAAAAAAACAGCATTTATTTTTGATACTAATTTTATGCACTTACCTAAATGAAAATATGCTTAACTATTTAACATAATGCTACAATATACGACAGTATAAATGTCAGTGTCGGTAAATGTTATTTAAAAGTTTTGAATAATTTATAAGGAAGTCAGTAGTTAGCAATTTTATTAATAAAGCTTTACATATTTAATAAAATGATGTTTCATTATTATCTACCTAACAATTTCGTCATTATTACCATCATCACTACAGCCTATTTAAGTCCACTGATGTCCCTACGTCTCTCCCATATTTTGGTTCATAGGACATTTGCCATAGTTCTCACGCTTGATAGCCAAGTTAGCAAGCGCAGTTTTTGGAACGAAGTTCCTTATCGAACGGTACGAATTTGGCGGATGAGGGCTAGGCGAGAAAAAGTGTAAGATTTTTCCGTCATGACCGCTTCTGACGTAGTGTTTTTTATACTTTTATAATAATATCTATGGTTTCATTTATTTATTATTAATCTAATTAATATAAAATATAACTAATAATACATAAGAAAACATTAACCTTAAAAAATTAAAAATTTTCCGACCAAATTAACTTCCCGCTATGAAATCTGACAAATATTAAACCTCATTTTGAAATGGCACCGACCTGGTGGTAGATAAAAATCGTGGATGCCCTCATTAAAGAAGAATAAATAGAAATCCTTTGTAATTTTTTGAAAACCTTGGTTAAAGTAAATATAATTATGAAATCACTTGCACTGAGAATTAATTTTCTAAGAAAAATGACAACAATAAAAATCTGATTTTGAACAAATTAAATAGGAGGGCAAAAATCTCAAATTTCTTCATTACATTATTTTAATAATCATCACCATCGCAATCCGTCACAAATGCAAAGCTGATAAGATCTTCCTGCCATTGTGGAGCCTTGAACTTCTTGTATCCATTAACTTCGAACGTTTCATCAGAACATTGCACTAGAGGTTCAATGTTCTACACTACCTCCTTACACTACGCTTGCCATACGAGGTTGTCACTCGAGAACCTTCTTTCCTCATTGGTTGTCAGTTTTGGTTATAGATAAGGCAGGCTCGTTCCGGTTACTATGGCTCGAATGCAGATATCTTCATTCTATTTTAATATTTATGTATGATAATTAATAATTATAATTTACTATATACCTACTATAATTTTTACATACTTAGGTACTTTATTTTTTTACAAACTATTTTACATTATCAAAGAGCCTCTACCGATTCATTACTATGACCTAAATATAATCAAACTACACAACACTACATTTTTGACTCCCTTTTCTCTCTATGTATTAAACGTAGTGATTGTATGCTATGCATACCTAATATGTTTTTACTCTACAATAAGCCTCATTAGTTTCTACCACAGGACTAAACGTAGTGATCATATTCTCTTTGCACAGAACACTTAGAACTTGAGTGAGAGTCTGTAAGAGTAGAGTACATACATAAACGTAGTGATTATATTCTCTTTGTACATATATATAATATGACAGAACTCCAACGCTCCATTAGTCTCTACCGAGAGTTTTAAACTATATTTGTCAAACGTTACGTTATAAAATTTTGTAAAATTCGCGTAAATATTTTATTTATAGTATTTTAAGAATAAAATCGCGCAATAAATTTTCTATTATAAAGTGAAATTGCGGTTTTGCGGTAAAGTGGTTTTTATTGAACCAAGTTTTAAGTAACACGTTTATGTACGTTGAGCGGGTTGAGCAGCAATCATTTGTAAAACCTGTTTAATCTACAGTACTTAATAGCTTTTCCTTTTGAGTTTATTTGTACGCGGTGGTGTATCGTTTTGGATCATGCCGCTGTGTTGGCGATCTCTAAAAGTTAAATCTTTTTGTTGGTGTATAAAGAATTTAAAAGTCGCTTCAATAATCATAGTTCTACTCACAATGGTCAGTTGTTCAATGTTAAAGATAATATTTTTAGTTTAATTCATCAGTGTAATCTCTTTACAAAACAAAAACAATTACAGTTATATAATATAGAACCCTTCTTTAAGAATGAAGGCCCATAGACATCTACATTCTTCGTGGATTATAATCAAAATGTTGATAAAAAACTAAAATGGAATGCCTCATTATCAGTAAAAAGGGTCTTCTTTAAAAAATGATGGAATAAAAGGGATAATTTATTTAAATGAAGGCGGAATCCTCATCAGAATCCATCTAGTTTTCAGTGTATGTACAGACAAACGTGGATAAGATGCAGAACGCAGAATAAATGGAATCCCTTCTTTTCTATCGACTTCAAAAAGGAGCCGGTACTCAATTCGACTGTATGTTTTTTTTATGTGTGTTACTTACCTTATAACCCTTTACTGGGTGAACAGATTTCGATGTTTCTTTTTTTATTTGAAAGCTGGTGCTTCACATGTGGTTCCATATACATTTGGTCAAGGTTTGACTAATAGTTTTTGAGTTATTCTTAATAATTTATATTGAAGTCGGTTGTACAATTTTTTTTAATTTTATATTATTATAGTAGAAAATCAACTGTGTTCAATATGTAAATGTGTTTCAATATGAGAATGTGTTTAGTATCTAATTAAATGTGTGATGTATATGTATTTCTCAGCTTTTGTAATATTTCTAGAATATTCAACATTATAACCATCTGTTTTAATGTTTCCCAGTGTAATCTGAGTAGTAACATCAGGCGTTGCTCATTAAAAGCGTAACTACCAATAATTACTCTTTCCGTTTTGAAAAGGAATTCGATTCTGTTTAATGTAAAAGACTTCGCCAGTACAGTCACAATCCCCTTATAAATTTAATAGTGTAAAATATTAACGTGAAATAAATTTTGAAATGTATTTTCTTGTTTTAACATAACTCTACTGTCTTATATCGCTTTTAATCGTCATTGTAAGATTGCGAAGGTCCTTCCATCCCCTCTTGGTAAAGAATGATAATCTTCACATTATATTTATTGTCATATTTAAAATCATAATATTCCTTCTTTCGACATTTTTGTTTTGTTTTGGTGTGCAATAAACAGTTATCTATCTATATTTAGACATAGCAAAATAGCGTCTAAAAATCCTTCAAAGATCTACTCTTCACAACTATACTGCTAAACAATGGACTCCTCCAAGTGCCACATGCCACAAAGCACGGTCTTCATTAGCTTTCTGCACGTCTTATCTTTGTGCGTCACTCCATAGAGTAGGGGGCCGTCCTAAATTCTGCTTGATGTTACAAGACTGCACTCGAGAAATTTTCATCCTCATCAATTTTCGGTTGGTCGAGTTACACCACTGGCTCTTTACCACTTCGGCTTACTGATCTGTTGGGTAGTATAGATTACATACACATATATATATATATATATATATATATATATATATATATAATAGGTATATGTATATTTATATACTAGCTGTTATATTTTTTGCGCGGGACCCTAAAATAAAACAAGCCTAAGTTACTCCTTATAACAGCTATCTGCCAGTGAAAGTCCCATTCAAATCACAGGTTTTTGCGTGATGCCTGTTCTGACAAAGGTCGTGTTAGAGTTTTATTATAGTATAGATAGGTATTGTTTTATGTATTTGTAAAATTGTTTATACATGTTTTTGTATTAATATTTATGTAGTTTGATTAATTAGAGATCATTCAGTAAATATACACCTACTACAATACCTGCTAGAATGCGTACAGGCATTTAGTCCGCCCATTGTTACCTTAGTTGTAAGGTGTTACAATAAATAATAAATAAATATATATTACTCTGGTTCCACTAAGAATATAATCGTTATGGATCCCATCACGAAAAGAAACTGCGACCCCTTTCCATAGCTCATTGAGCGCTCTCAAGCTTCCTCTATGGCCAGCGTTAAATGGTTTAGGTTTTATTTTATTTTTAGTGCGTAAGAGATCCAAAACCTTATTTCTTCCCATGGTGGTGGCGACTATAGGAAAAGCTAGGAAAATAACGATAGACGTAAAATGCACCTGCAATGTCAGCAGCGTAGAAGGTGCGACAACGAGTACTGCGTTCGTCAATACACCATCCATGTGTGTCAATTATGGCTAATCCTTCCTACAACGAAAGCGTCCTATGTCCAGCAGTTGATTTTAAAGAAGAAGAGGATAAAAATATACAGATAAATTGCAGTTCAGTGTATCAGTATAGCAGCCTTATTAAGTATAGTATGCGATCAACCTCACTCCGATCTCTATCCGTACCAATTATTAATTATTTAGCGCTGATTTAATATGTGCTCAGCTTTTAAGGAAGAGTTCTTCAGGAAATTTGCTTATTTACTTTATAAAAAATACATCTTGTGACATCGTGGGACAGATTCTTTGAAGCAGGAGGTGGACTCCTTCCACCGATAAAACCCTCTCAGAGTGAATCGAGTCCTGAAAAGTGTCCGCAACAGTGAGGCGTGCATAGGCTGTTAGAATATATTTTTTTTACTTTATCGTAAACAATATAACAAAATGTTTTCTCTTTCCAGTTAACTTGTATCCTTGTCATAGATGGACTTACTTTCCCGACCTGTTCCTATCTATATGATGCAGATACTGAACTGACTACCTGCTTAAGAATTTTTAAAGGCATTCTATTTTTACTACTGTTGGGGTTGCTAATCAGTAGTTTTGTGTTTATGTTGAACATTTTCTTTTTTGTAAGTAAAACTTATGCTCCACATTAAACAATCATTTACATTTCAAAGACTGCAGGGAACAGGGATATAACGTGATGATTACGTCATATTCATTCTAATTTTATATATCAAACGAAGAACGAACGAACGCACGATTATTATCGACTTGAGATTAGCAAAATTAGCTACTGAAAGAACAAATAATTATAATACATTTTACAATTTAAAATAAAATGTTAAACAGACTTAAAGAATATATTGATAAAAATTTAATTTACAAAACAATACAACGTCAGCCTCTTCGTTTACCTTGGTTTGTTGAGATTTAAATAAGATCAGGTATCCCATACACATCTGAAAAGTTTGGATATATGATGAAGAAAACCTATTTATCAAACTGTCAAATGTTTGGTATGATTTACAAAGTCCAAAACTTACTATGTAGTGTGTATAAAATCAAAGAATGCATCAAAAGTCATTAATGCTTAAGTATTACTTATGTAAATATGATATAGGTGCATTTTTGTACTATAGCACTTCTGACTCTACAGTATTTCTGACATGATAAAGTATCACTGATAATTTCTCTTTCAATATTGTAATTATACTTTGCAATTAGAACACTATTAAACAAGTATAATGCTCATCAATCGGTTTGCTAATTATCATGGTAAGTAGAGGCAAGTCTTTCCCAAAATGCTAACTGATGCATTCTGAGATAGGGGTATTATATTAGTTCCAGCATTGGATTTAAACTATTAATATGAATTAGAAACAAGTTTTAAATGCTTAGCGATTTACTACGATAACGTCTATACACTACATAATATATGACACATTTTAATGCGAAACACGTATAGAATTATCGACGTTTATGGGGTGTATTTCCTAGTATCGAGGTTGTGGTTGCGGTCGTGGCGGGAGTGATGGTGATAGTTTTATAGGCAGTGCACGCAATGATAGGCAGGGTAGTGTTCTTTATCATTGTACTCCATTTTATTTTTCCATTCGTATCAAACTTTTTAAATCATTTTACTTTCTCAGTTGTAATTATCCTCACAAATTATCTTTTTGATAGTGCATAAAACTTTACTCCTGAAATAGGTCTCTTGCTCTCGTGTTGTAGAAAATCGCAACGCTTGGCAGTCATACAAAAAGGTATAAATTTTGTTATGAAGGCAAATTTATACTTCTAGTATCAGCACCTTAGAGCCCTAGACTCTGCGGTTTTTGGCTTTGTATATTTGAGGTTGCGTAATATTTAAGACAGAGATTATTTTGCCATATACCTACCTGTGAAAGAAATCGTTATTTTTTTAAATAGGAGCGGAGACAAACGAGCATGCGGCTCACTTGATGGTAAGTGATTAGCGCCACCCATGAACAACTGCAACACCAGGGTAATTGCAGGTGCGTTGCCGGCCTTTTAGAAAGGAGTAAGCTCTTTTCTTGAAGGTCCCTAAGTCGTATCGGTCCGGAAAAATCGCCGGTGGTAAGCTATTCCACAGAGTACGTGGAAGAAAACTCGAAGTGAAACATACAGTAGTGGACCACCAAGCATCTCATTCCAGATGCTGTGGATGATATCGGGTATTTTGCCGCGATGTGTTTTCGTGAAATTTGGCGGCTGGGATAGTTATGTTTTATTTTATGATGTATAATTATTATGTTCTTATTTATTTTTGTATTTTACAGCACTTTTCTATAACAGCTGTGGTGTTTGAAAGTTTTTTAGCAATATCGTGTCTGATGCTGTTTTTACATACCATATTGACATTTGCGCAAATGGCAAAAATAAATTGCACGAATACTGGCACTGAACCGAATTTCTTTTTATATTGTTTTGGTAAATATAAAAAGTACATATTTACTTAAATATTATAAAGTACATTTTATTAATTTTTCTTATTTTTTTTTTCAGCATGGCTTTACTTTGTAATAGTTATTAATGCGTACGCTAGCGAGATGAGTACTATAAACCAAAATTAATTCAGTACTTAATAATAACAAAATTATCAATAGATAGGTAACTGAATTGTCAGATTTTTCACCAATTTGTATTATATTCTGAAAAAACTCTAACCCCTATGTATAATAAATAAATAAATAATATCTATTGAACAACAGATTTTGTTAATTATAGAAATCAAACTGATTCCACTTCCAGATAAACAAGAAACAATGTACCGTCAAACCTGGCAATTTTACTAAACCCTTGGCAAGATTACCAGACTATAGTTATTTTACACACATCCAAATAACTATAAAACGGCCGAGATTTGACTCTTAGTAATAGCGGCAGTAGTTTTATGGATATTTACGGCAGGATTTGTGTTATTTATTGAATGGAGTGTGAGAAATTGTTTCCTTTACTGTTTTAATGTCAGTCATTTTATAGAAAAGGTAAAGTTGCTTTTGCTTGTTTCATGGCAATTTTACAGTTTGGTATAAAGTCAAGCTTGGCTGATTATTTAATGAAGCTATATTAATAAATTCAATATATGCCGGAGTAGTTCGAAAATTTCGATAAAGGCTTCAATTTGTTTAAGTTATGATACGCTATCACTATTCTTAGATTTAGGTACCTACTTATTTTTTCAGTTTGCTTCAACTCTCAGTTCAAGATTGAATAACTTCATATTATTTTTTTAATATTTAAAGAACCTTTTCAAATTTTAACCATAAGTTCCCAATCTTATGTGATGGGTTAAAAGAAACAACATGAGTAGAAATTAAAAATTTATTAGTATTGAAAGCTTCAAGCACTGCGTTTTTTGTTTTATGTTAAAATTTCCTTTTGACAACCCTATCCAACCAAAGTGATTTTTATACTTAGTGATTATATTAACTTTTTGATTTTTATGTATACTGCTATAAGCCTTATTGCAACTTTACCTATTTCCATTATAACCTTTTTATATAGAATAAGGGTGACAAACGAGCACACAGTCAACCTGATGGTAAGAGGATGCTGTGGCCCATAGACATCTACATTTATCCTCGATTAAGAATCAAAACGCCGATGCGTTGTCATCCTTGAAGGCATAGATGGAATGCCTCGTTTCCATTAAAAAGGTTCTCAAGTTATCTACATTCACCATTCGAAAGAGCAGCATTAAGCTATTATTTAACGCTAGTGGTCCGTAATGCTTATTTAGTACTTATAATTCGACTTATATCCTTGTCTTCTCAATTTTATAAGACAGTCTTCTAAATCGCAATATTACTTAGTTATATTATTATATATTATATACTTATAATATTACGACTTAATAAATATAAAAAACATAAGTATAGTTGCCATAAACGTGTCAAACTTACGCGTGTTATTTAATTACTACTACATCTAAATGTTTAATGATAAGGTTGTAGACAACAACGTTCATAAAAATTAAAATTCAGTTGTATAATACAACATAAAGACGTTTTTGAGTATTCATTCACGCATCGTCTGGTAAAAAAATATTTTTTGAATAATATAATATAGTAAAGTTGCCAGTATTGACTACAGCTATATTGGACACAGCTTATGCATTAAATGTTCAGTATTTAAGTAGTTTTTATTTTATTCTTATGTGATTAACAGGTGATTAAATGTCTTCTTTTTCTTTGACATTGTAGGTACTGTCAGTGTGCAAACGATTTCAATTATTCATATTGTAATATTGGCAAAATATGCCTTATTTTTCTCGTATAACATCTGTGAAACAATGTTGCTTATGTGTCGATTTAAAAATAGGATGCTTTATTATAGCTATTATTGGAATCGTAAGTTGTAATTTTGGTTGTACTATTATAAATATCAATACTGCTTCGTTATGTTCATTAAATTCAATAATGTTTTATAAGTTTTATTTAATACGTAATTTATATTGTTTTGAAACACGACTTCGAAATTCAGTAAGTACCAAATTACGTAACTTCAGAGGTCAATTAAGTAATAACTATAATTTCATATATTAAAGTTAACAGGCCATGTAGTGCACAGACCAGTCTTGTTCTGATGACACATTTTCGATGAAGGAAGAGTACTTTACGTCTTAATACTACGTCCTACACTAAGAGGGGCTAAACGGAAAAAGAGCATCCGACGCCTTATATGACGCCGTCTAATGCGTATTGGTAGACTTCACATGTCTCTCAAATATTTGTTTTGAAATTTCTCATACGTGCTGATTTCCTCATCACATCTTTCAAAATTGCAGCTAACGATTTCATGGGTAACGCCAAACAACGATACAATTCTGTTCAATTTGTAAATTTTAAGAGCGCTCATCTCTAAATTTAAATTGTCTTGGTATCATTTTATATTTTCTATATTTTATTTTATGGTGTATAATTTTAGCTCGACTTCACGGATATCGGCCTGGTCTCGCTCTACCCGATCTGCAGACATAGTTCTAAGCAAATCCAAAGTCTCATAAGGGGAATTGTCGCCTTGCTTGCAATCGTTGCCAATATTACTGTGGTGTTAACAAGCATTATCTTTATTTATGGTTTAATAAAGGTAAGATTTCAATAATAATATGAAAAACTGTTTTAAAAATTAAATATTTTTCAGGTAGCAGGAGAATTATCTTTCAATCTTATGTTGCTCTTAAACGTTCATAAAATTTTCCCGATTTTTCACACTATTTCCTCTATTAATACTTCATGTAACCTCAACGGCAGCACGAATTTAGCAGCACCAAGTACTGTGTAACAATACAGATAAAATTCCAATAATATTTAAGTGATAAGTACTCAACATCATGTTAGTTTACATTACCTAATTTAATCATTAGGTTTGTTTCTATGTATGCTGTTTTTTTTTATTTATTGCTGCATACATTCATGTAGAACATACATGCAGAACAATATGTTACTTTTAATTTAATTTTCTTAGTAATAGGATAAAACTGTATGGTCAGTATTGTGTTCGTCAGTAACTGGTACAATGTGAGCACTGATGATGCACCTACCTAAATAAATCTGTACATGCAAATCAAAGTGTATGTCTGCAATATCAAAATAAATGCTTTATATTGAGCTGAGGGAGTTGATTGCATGCCATCAAAACATTGGTAATTATTTTTAAAAATTTTGTCTATATGTTTGCTTATCTGTCTGTCTGTCCAGGCTAATCTTCGAAATAGCTGAACCGATTGTAATAAAACTTCACAAACCGATAGAGAGCAATGCCAGAAGTAATCTAGCCGATATTTGATCTCAAAATTTTGGGTGATTTAAAAAAAAAGAAAAATTTATTGAATATGACTATCTTAAATAATAATAACGCCACTTTAATAGATTCTGTCCAGGCATACTCGGAACGAATCGCTAGTAAATTAATATAAATAATAAGGATGTTGCTTGAAGTGCCTCCTGACGAACACGTAATTTTTAAATTTCAAATGACAGCAATGCAGTCGATTCCTTTTGAATTAAAAACAAATTATTATAAATGATTTGTTTTTTTATCGTTTTAGAACATAGCAAAAACAGCCGTGTGGTTCATGTACGCGATATTCTTCTCGATGGTCGTACGAATTTTGTATGTTATTTTAACAATCATCTCCGGTCTCTTCTTCGAAGGGTGTTATCTCTTCGATTGGCATATTCTACATCAAGTCATTATGTTTTTCGGTAAGTCTTATATCACTAAACTTTATTGTACCAGTTACAATTTAATACAGCTACATAATTGTTCTTTTTGCTAATTATAAAATACTACGAGTACTAGTGGTCGTACAATGGTCGAAATTAGACCGTAGGTAAGTTAATAATTTTTTAAGTTTGTATATTAAACATGCTGAATTTCACTTTCAACTCTCGATATATATACCTATGTATTATCTATGTATTTAACTGCACAATTATAATTAATTATATTTAAAAATACAGATATCTAATATACAAGATATAAAAATGCTTTCTTACAAACATATACTCCACAGACATTTAAAAAAGAAACATTTGAATCACACAAAATTAAGTAGTAATTATTTGTTGACAATATTTCAATACTGTTCGACCACAGACTATTATATGTTTGACACAGGGAAAACGGCAAAAGCCTACCTTCAATTGAATAGTGCAAAAAATAGCCATTTGTTAAAAAAAAACAATCTATCAACAATTTCGCCCCGGACTCTCGAAAGCCGCTTAAAAGATAGGAACGGCCAAAGAGTATGTCAGTAGTTCGAAGGCGATTTAATATTATCTCTTATACACCAGAAGTTAAATACCCAGACCACAGACCACATATTACATTATGTTACTATATAACGCACACCGGCTATAGGCAGCAGCATCTAAGGTTCGTGATGTATGGCATTGAGATTACCAATCGGCCTGCCAAATGAGATGGAAAGGAAAAAGAAAAATATTTTGTAGTATGTAAAGTTAAGATGCATTATTATGTTTATTTTTAATATTATTTATATGTATATTCGATGAATGCAGGTTTATTATATATACCTAGATAATAATTATAATGGAAAGATGGTCTAGAATTTAAAAATACTAGACCATCGGAACACTTGTGTGGAATTTTTTTTATTTCTTCGTACAAGGTGTTGCTAAGATTTACAATTTTTATTTATAGAAATATTTTGATTAGCCATTGAAAACTTTTTCTGAAAACTATTGTGACATCTAATTCAACATTATCAATTTGTTTTAATAGTAAGCTTTTAGTTTTATCTTTCTTTTTCCACCTAACACTGCCTATAAGATCTTTTAGCTAGAAAAAAAAAAATTAATAAAAACACATCGAGATAAAATACTTGTAAATATTCTTTTTTTCAGTTTGGTTCCACTTTCTGTCAGTAGTGAAGAGCTACCATGAAACTATGTGATTCTGATAATTACACACAAGTCTTAACGTTATTAATATGAATTAAAAATTATATTCTCATAGGCATCAGTGTATTTCTATGTTTTTTGGTTTACCAAAATACGTTACAAAACATAGAAAAATTTATATGCTCAATTGCATTTATCAATTTAGTTCTCATAATCTATAGTAATTTAGTACTTTGATAATAAAGTAGTCCTTATGTATCGCGTGTTTTTTATTTAATTTAATGCAGATCATGTGACGTAACCCACACTACTACATATGGCAAGTTAATTGCTGACTGTAGTATAATGTTATAAAATAATGATGCTTATCTATCCAATGAAAAAGGTAAAAATCTATACTACTTAGGTATATTTGTCCCACCGCCGGGTAATGTACTTCTCTTATTTCTGTGAGACTGGGCTCCCAATGCGTATTTGCGCTGTCACAACAGTTCTCGAAGTTTTTGATCTCAGATATGCCGGTTTCGTCCCGATATTTTTCTTTAAGCTGAGAACGCAATATGCAATACGAAATATAAAACAATGCTCGCCGGTGAAAGAAAACATCATGAGGAAATCTGCATATCGCAGAAATAAGAAAAGAAAAGTATTTGCAAGACATTTAAAGTTTACCAACACGCATTATGGCAACGCGGCGGATATTTCCTTGCCCTAAAACCCTCTCAGAAATGAGAGGAGGCCTGTGGCAAGCAGTGGGACGCATATAGGCTGTAGGTATATAACTTTAATATAATACGAATCAGCTCTTGAATCTGCGATTATAATTTCATTGGTACCGGCTAGAATTGAACTTCTCGAAGTTTCTTAAAGTAATATAAAATGTCTAATGTAGCAAAATAAATACGTAGCTTACAGTATTACAATTAAAACATAAATTAGCTACGCAATTGCCGGACAGTTACAAAACAGATGATAAACCCAAATTAACTTTAATAACATAGAATGTAGTGAAGCCATGCTACAGTTTTAATATGGCAGCACGAATAGGGTATTTTACACCAAGTAAAAAAAAATCAAAGAATATATATTTATGATAGATTTTGTAAAAAGTAAACGAGAAATATTGATTTCTATTTATAAAAATGCATTATAAATTTTATATTTCAATTTAAAGAATTTTTTTTTACCTATGCCTCAAATCTGCAAAACGATGTCCGCCATATTAGATAGCGTTGTGACGTCACTAGGTCAAAGAACAAGGTTATGTGCTATGTACTAACTAGCTAATTTCGAAATTTTTCAAGTTATTACGATTGTTGACTTTTATTCCGAATTTTATTGAAAAGGTATCATGGAAGACGGATTCGTAAAAGCGAGTTTATTACTTCGCTTTTAGCACTAATGTTATAGATATTATACTATAAGCTTAGGTGAAAAAAACTTTTTGTTATATTTTTTTGTACAAACCCCCAGACGAAATAAAAAGTCACTTTTTTATTTGGTCTGAGTACAAACCATGTCTTTATTCCCATATAATAGAAGAAAACAGGAATTAAGTAAAACACTGCACTGCACTTGCAAGGGCTATCAAATTGGCCCACAAAGGGCGGGACAGACGAGCGATTAGCCTAATCTATTACAAAATTTGACTTGCAATATGTACCTAATCATGTCATGATGTTTTGTTTTGTTTCATCGATAGTTAAATATAAGTCATACTTACATCAAAGTGATTTTTACAGAAGTATAGTTTAGATTTTGTAGACAATGCCTTCGGGTCTCTTCTTGCTAGTTTTAACCAAGTATTTCTCATATTTAAATCAGTTGGCACTTTAATCCATAACTTCCCCGGCGTACTCGTATTTTTGCAATCAGGCACAGCACAACAATGATATAAATGATAACTCATTGTTAAATATTCAAAAGTATCTTAGTCCTTTGCAAAATTGTCAAAATTCTACGACAGTGACGTCATGAGTTGAATGGCGGCTAGCTTTTTCACGTGAAAATTTAAAACGATAAATTAAAAGTAATTTTTATGTCCCTATTCGGTTTAAAAAAAATTATATAAAAATTATAGTGGTTCATTATCACTTTAGGATTCATTTATAACACTTTTTGAAAATGGGTGTTTTATTTAGCCTATTGCTTAGACGAGTGAAAGGCGCACATCCTTACGGAGCACCAGTGTACAATAGCAGGTTATAATTTTGTTTTGTTATGTATAGTGATTGGCGAGGAGTGAAGAAATTCAAAAAATAAGTAGGTATAGAAAATCGGAAAAACATTTTACGGACAGCGTATCAATCCATTTTAGGAGATACTAAAAGGTGACAACATTTTTGCATTTTACCTCTTAGCCGAAGATATATTATAGTTTTCTATGGGCCACTGCATCTACCCATTACATACTGTACCATCTATCAAATACATAAGGAAGAAATTCCCCACATTTCTGTAAATCCTACTTAAAATGTTGATTCAACGTTTTGCAGAATTTCGCACAATCGTATAAAACAAGACAGCTCAAATTTTACTGCATTTTGATTTACTTAAAGCTAAGCAACTTCATTATCCTTCAAACTAAATGAGTGCTGCTTTAAATGCTCTTATATTTCTTATGTTATATAGAAAATGTTAATTAAGGGGTACAGGAGATTCGGTCAAAGCGCCCGCCCTCGCTCATTAAGCCCGAATCCACGCATCAGCATAAATGTCACTCTGGGAAGGTTTTAATTACCGTCGCATGGCCGACCCACCGCCGCGTCGATCTGCCCATAAAACAGTAACATCATTTGAATAAAACGAAGATAGAGCCCCCTGATCTCGTTTTCCCCTGTAAATAGGTTACACAGTCGGAACTCTGCGACGGTGTTATTAAGGTGACTTTTCACTAAGCCCATTTTCATTAAGGTACAATAACACGTCTGCTATGTGACCATTACGAATTCCTCTACGAATATTTCGTGGCACGGTTTAATATAATATATGTAAATTGGTTAGTAAAAAATTTCACTTATTAATTTTTAAATGCCAAATAAGTGCTTTTAACAAAAACATTTTAAATGCTAATACTGAAGAATGTGTTTATATTTGTTCATGTTCTATAAATAATGCTCCATTACGGGCCATTAAAGTCCACTACTGAACATAAGCATTACGCCACCTACGGGCCGATATTATGGGGCATTAAATATTTTTGCACCGCCACTACATGGTGAGACATCTCATTGTTTCTTAATATAGGTATTCATGAATAAAAACCTATTCATTTAGTGTCCAGTACTTCGTTTATAACGCTATGTTGTAACGGCTTAAAGAGAATCTATCAAACTATTTCGTCCTGTGGGTGTCAGAAGAGGCGAGTATCGGAAATGTCTCAATGATGTCATGGCTTGTGATTAATTAAGGTGTGAGTGAATACCTCGTTCATGCCAGGCATAAAATACCAACAGCAACAACGATGGGCTGTGTCAAAGGTGCAAGAGGAGGTCATATTGCGATCGCTAATTGTCTACCAAGCGTGATGGTTACCGTAAATCCTCGCTTCAAAGTGAGAGGGCCGACTTCAGTAAAGATCTTCTTTTATATCCTGATGAAAAAAATTTGTAAAGATAATATTTATTTACAAAAATTATACTTATCTTTTCAAGAAATATGTAATTATTTCTTTAAAAACGTTAACCTTTTCTTCTCAGTATTTAAAATTGAATACTAGATAATAAGTAAATAAAATATTTTTGCGTGAACTTGGTACAATAGTACGTACTCAAAGTTCACGTAAAATATCTTAAATTTCTCCCGAAATTTCTTCGTCACGTTAGCTTCCCGACGGAGGCATAAAAAAGGAAAACGAAAAAGAAAGATTAAAGAAAGTCACTTTCCTGGGATGGCACGTTGCTCCGGAGCAACGCCACCGGATTTTATTACAAAGAGCACGTGACATGAACAAAAATACGGCTTTGAGAATTCCCCGCGTTGCACGGACTTAAATTACCTTGAGACTGAAATTTTATTGTTATTTATTTATATATGATACGTTCAACTGGGAAATTTTTAATTTAAATTTATATTAATAAAAATTCTCAATATATTTAAGCTTCGTCTTTATTATTAAGCTGCAGTGTTTTTGGTTTTGAAAACGATGAATATTTATTTTTGCTACGTTAACAAGAACAAAGTATAGTAGCAATCTGCACATATACTATTGCCGCCACTCAAAGACGAAATGCAGTCAGCGTTCTTGGCACTATTAGTCCAAGAGCTGGCGACGAATTTGGCAAGATCCTTTTGGCAAATTGAAATTGTGAAAAAATATAATTTCGTCAATTGGCGAATCCAGTCCCGCGAGTCTGGCAGAGCGTTTGCGGTTATTTTGTTACTGCGCAGCATATAACATTTGCAAAAAAAATATCCAAAAAAATGTTTTTTTGGCAAATTTATTTCTTTTTTTACTTTTGTCTTTTAATTTAATTTTTATATAATTCACAAAAAAATAGTCCCAGTCGTTTATGTTGGTTATAATGTATTACCAGGCCTCTCCAAATATATTTTATTAAAATTCCCAAAAAATATACTACTTTTGGCAATCTCAAATTTTAATCATGTATTTATAGAGTAATTCTAATAATACTTGCAAATCGCCAGACAAATTTAGCGGTTTTGAGCAATTCTCAGACGTGAATAAAGTTTACAAATGACTACGACACAATAGCTTTTCGAGGCATGCCGGTAGCTGATGGGGGCGCTGAAGGTCTACGCGCTGTAATTGGTTATTGAGAAACCACATATTTCCAGTATAGTTCCGAGCAGAGTATTATACGTATATATATAGTATTTTGTTATAGAGTATTTTGTGTAAGAGTAATCATCGTATCGTGAAAAGTTATCTAGTGTTTTTATATATTTTTTAAAGATATCTGTGTATATAGTTTGAATTGTTTAGATCAGTGCTGTAATTACTTGTATAAGAGCTATTAATTTTAACCTTGTAAGGCTTGAGCTTGGCAAAAAATATGTTATAATAATTACCGCCCCATGTTCTTAGAAAAGAACAATATGTATAAATGTTGCACGTTTTCTACACCCCTTACTTTTTTCACAGTGCTTTGGTACAGATATAGATGACTTTTGAACAACCTAAATGTAGTTATATTATGTTCTTTTTATTGGAAATCGGGAAGTACTTCCAACAGTAGGTATTTTAAACTATGCTTTAAATATCACACTAGGCTGATAGCCATATAATAAGTTAAATGCAAGATATTAGAGAACATACTTTTATTATCCATTACAAAGAAGAGACTAAACAAAATCACATTAGGTACTCTTAATGATTTCTTATATTTACGCGAACACTACACATTGAATAAAACTATTTTTTATGGATTTTATCGCGTTTAATTAACTTATTTTATATTCCCGACGTTTCGGTTGCTTTCCAGCAACCGTGGTCACGGGGGACTGAGGTGATTGACGTCCCGATGTCAAAGTTAACCCGGAGTACCTTCAGCTTTTTAATTATTAATTTTGGTCCGATCTACGCAGAATGAACTAACTGTGTCTTGGAAGTCTTGCAGTGGTATGCTTGGGTTTAGTTTTAATTTTATGAATTACAGGATCCCAAGCAGGTGGTAGGACCCAGCCTCCCTCTCTATTGAAATTAGGATGTTTTTTTAACTTCAATAGCCTCACGTATCATCCTTGGCAGGAATCGATGTTCTTTCGCGAGGACTTGTGGTTTATCAAATCTAATGTAATGGTGGGGGCCGTCTAGGATATGATCACAAACTGCAGACTTCACGGAACGTTGGTGCTTCACGTCAGCTATGTGTTCTTTTACGCGGGTTTTTATTGATCGTTTTGTTTGCCCTATATATGAGAGACCACACTCACAATCAAGCTTGTATACTCCTGCATCTTGTAGAGGAATATTGCACTTGACGGATGGTAAGAACTGACTAATCTTCTTCGGCGGCTTGAAGAATGTTCTAATAGAAGCTCGCTTCAAGATGTAGCCAATCTTGTCTGTGACACCTCTGACATATGGTAGTACAGCAGGCACACGCTCGACTGTGGCCGGCTTCACTCGGTCACTGTGACGTAGGCGCGGAACCCGAAGCTTGTTGTCAAGCAGGTTCTGCACTATTTTTATTTATTAACATCTTAATTCCATAAACTCTAAAATTTAATTTACTATGGAGTTAGAGGCAAATAATTCTTTAGCTTTCGTAGATGTGTTAGTCATTCGAAATCCTAATAACACCGTAGGTCACACTGTGTATAGAAATAAGACCCATACAAATCGATACTTAAACGGTGAATCCCACCATCACCCTTCACAGTTAGCTACCGTGGGCAAATCTTTGTTGCAGAGAGCACGAGGGATCTGTGACAGCAAACACCTGGCCGCCGAGCTGCACGACAACAAGCTTCGGGTTCCGCGCCTACGTCACAGTGACCGAGTGAAGTCGGCCACAGTCGAGCGTGTGCCTGCTGTTCTACCATATGTCAGAGGTGTCACAGACAAGATTGGCTACATCTTGAAGCGAGCTTCTATTAGAACATTCTTCAAGCCGCCGAAGAAGATTAGTCAGTTCTTACCATCCGTCAAGTGCAATATTCCTCTACAAGATGCAGGATTATACAAGCTTGATTGTGAGTGTGGTCTCTCATATATAGGGCAAACAAAACGATCAATAAAAACGCGCGTAAAAGAACACATAGCTGACGTGAAGCACCAACGTTCCGGGAAGTCTGCAGTTTGTGATCATATCCTAGACGGCCTCCACCATTACATTAGATTTGATAAACAACAAGTCCTCGCGAAAGAACATCGATTCCTGCCAAGGATGATACGTGAGGCTATTGAAATTAAAAAACATCCTAATTTCAATAGAGAGGGAGGCTGGGTCCTACCACCTGCTTGGGATCCTGTAATTCATAAAATTAAAACTAAACCCAAGCATACCACTGCAAGACTTCAAGACACAGTTAGTTCATTCTGCGTAGATCGGACCAAAATTAATAATTAAAAAGCTGAAGGTACTCCGGGTTAACTTTGACATCGGGACGTCAATCACCTTAGTCCCCCGTAACCACGGTTGCTGGAAAGCAACCGAAATGTCGGGAATATAAAATAAGTTAATTAAACGCGATAAAATCCGTAAAAAATAGTTTTATTCAATTATATACTCTTACCATTAAATAGTGTAAAAAACTAAAATGAGTTAATTGACTTTCGATTTGAACTGAAATCTCATAAATTATGACATTTGTGTAAAACTATTCCATGCTATAAGATCTGAAACCATAGTGACTTGCCATCTTTTTTCCCAGTACATCCTCATGCAGTTTTTTGATGGAGCACTCTAGATAACAAGGTTCTAATAAATGTAGTTCCTTGGAAATATTTTTTTCAACTCTCGTGGTAGACGTAGAAATACCTTGTGATAGAGCTCTTTATAAGATAAGCTACCTTTCTCGCATTTATGGCTATGCATAAGACTTTTTTGTCGTATTCATTTGTAAACTTTATTTACGTCTGGGAATCGTTTAAAACCGCTAAATTTGTCTGGCGATTTGCAAGTACTATTAATATTACTCAATAAATATGTGATTAAAATTTAAGATTGCCAAAAGTATATTTTTTGGGAACTTTAATAAAATATTTTCGGAGAGGTCTGGTAGTACGTTATAACTGACGTCAAAACGTCTGGGACTATTTTTTTTGAATTATATAATAACTAAATTAAAAGATAAAAAAGAAATCAAGTTGCTAAAAAAACATTTTTTTGATATATATTTTTTGCAAATGTTATAAATGTTATAAAACGCTCTACCAGACTCGCGGGACTGGATTCGCCAATTGACGAAATTATATCTTTTCACAATTTAAACTTGCCAAACGGACCTTCCCAAAATTCGTCGCCAGCTCTCCGACTATATACCGCGGGGAGTAAGACCGTATGATAATTTAAGATTTTAGCTTTAATTTTTTATGCCAATTAATATTGTACCCATATTTTAGTGTAACGTAAATAAATGGTAGAATTAACAAAAAGGTAGACATCTAGGTACTCTCAATTGTGTGGGCTATAGAGTAGGAAATATCCATTGCGGGAACTGACAGTAAATGACCATTGTATACCACAGGCGCTGCATTCAAATCCAAACAAAGAATACTTAACAGAAGTTTGTTACTAAAATTGAATTAGTCATTAATATAACTATAATTTATTTTCTTTCTTTTATTATAAGCGCCGGCATCCGGCACCAATGAAATTGTTAATTCCAATTTTAAGTAGGTGCTGATTTACTACGTGCTCGGCGGTGGAGGAATTCATCTTAAGAAAACCTGCATTTCTGAGCAAATAAATAGAAGACATGACACATTAATACAGCGGCGGGCACTGTCTTGCCCTAAAATCCCTCTCAGAAATAAGAAGCCCAAGCCCAGCAGTGGGACGTGTATACTGTTGGATACCTACAGTGCTTGACTATGGTATCCCACCTGATGGTTGGCATGGAAGATGGTTAAGTGCACTGACTAAACAAAATCTATTCACTCATGTCTTGAAGACACCTATACTGTAATCGGATGGAAAGACGTATATGCATATATCATAATATATACTTAGGTATTGTAGTGAAAAATTTAATTTAACAAATCGAAAAATAAGTATACATTTTAATCTTAAAATCTTGAATGTTTTAAGTTGATGCTTCATTAAATTGATCATTAAAATAATTCTTTAAATCACAATGTAGGTACATAATTAATTATATATTACAACAAAAGTACAAGCGTGCGCTATCGCAAGATGCAGCCGCTTCGCGCCACGACTGCACTGAAGATATTTTTATAACGCAGGTCGTCGAACTATACAACATTTTATTTCATTATAATAAATTCATCCAAACGAGGCATATAATTAACTTCCATAATATGATTTGGAATATAGCGTGAATCATGACCATTCTTTAAAGCTATAGTTTTGGTGCCTTTTGTTTTAACTAATGCATAACATATAGGTACCTAAGTGACAAGTCGATGAATGAAGATCGGTGCAGATTGATGCAGTTTGATCTTTTTCTTTGTGGCGTGCATATATTCGTTTATGAACATCATACTAAAATATGTACATAAATTTAATATGTGTATAAATTTGTACTCGTGTGTCCGTTAAGAAGTGACAAGAATGTCTGACGCCAAACGTACGTTTCATAAGTAGGTCAAGTGTGTACACTTGACCTACTTAGGAGCGTTGCATCGCATACGTTGCGTACGTGGGACCAGTCTGTCCCTACCCCAATGAGTGCTGTTTTTTTTTATAAAATAAAGCTACCTCAACACCAGGAATTTCTACTGTACCGTGGAGGTGTTATTCATGTTCTGTCAAACTGTTTACTCGCGTTACAAAAAAGATATAAAGAACTTAATCTTCTTATTTCTGTCATTATAAAATCTATTTATTAAAAGTATGCAGCTTCTCTTTTTGTTCATAGTATCTACGTATTTAGAACTAACATCCATCTTATCATCCTTACAATAAAGTTAAACCTGTTTTATTGTGTTGTTAATTGTACATGTACCGATTTATACTGATAAATGCTTGTTTGCTTTTTTATAATAAGTAGAATAAATAAGTTCGCTAGCACCAAAATAAAACTTTAAATTTAATTATCCACGATAAAACTTGGTTTTATAGTCAAATGTGTGTACGTACTGAAACATGTATTTAATGGTTATTAAGGTTTTGGAAAATATCTTTAACGGGAATAAACGTAAGATTTTCAGAGTATTAATCTCAGAAGAATAAACCTGATTGAAACCGCTAGATCTAACCTTTATTGACACTTGAAGCATACATTCGTTCTATTGATAAAGTTAAAGTTGCAGCCTATATACGTGCCACTGCTGGGCACAGGACTCCTCTGATTTCTAATAGGGTTTCAGGGCAAGAAAAATGTCTGTTACGCTGTCCCAATGTACCTATATGTTGGTGAACTTCACATGTCTTCGAAAATTTTTACAGCAAGAACTTAGCCCCTGAGCTAGGTACCACATAAATTTGACTTCGTGTTAATACATATACAACATATAGAGTCGAAAAAAAATTGGATATCCTAATATTTTCAAAAGGTATATTTTACGAGGGCGACGTAAGTAATTTTATGCATAACAAAACGGATATGTGAAGGAAACGAAGGCTCGCCGTCCCCCGGGGACTATTCATAACGCTAGTAAAAAGACACCCTCTTTGTGATTTCAGTAAATATTACCGTCGCATATGTATGTGACTGTGTATATGTATGTGTGTATACGTCTAAGCTACGACAATGTTTTTATTTTATTTTATATTAAAGTGTGCCTGTGGCGACTAAGGAATACCTATTCCAAAAAGATTTTATAGCTGGAAAGATGAAAGGTGCGAACACTGGTACTATAGTCTTCAATCCGTTTACCAAGCATGAAGATCAAAGTAAATTTTCCCTACGATGGTAGTGGCCCAAGGCTCCAGCGCGAATAAGTCGGGACAGTGCAGCACGAATGAGACCGAGTAAGGACAGTGATCTCACAAACAACATATAATAGCAACATAACGCTTTTGTGTTTTGTATCCGAAAAAGAAAACCGCAAAATATTTTAACTGGTACGAGTAACGAAGCATCTCATCTTAGCCCTTTATATAGTAGAGCTATATTATGGTTATAGCACGAATGAGTCGGCTCGACCGGGGAAAGGCCACGATTTTACATGATACATGAAGAACCGGATACCCTTTTTACTGGAGAAACTTTTACATCCCACCTAGATCTTGATCTTGGTGGCAACGCATCGACATTTTAATCGATAATAGATGTACCCAAACGTCTATAGACATAGAATTATTACGCATAGAATACTAGTACGCGCACCGAAAGTGAAGCAAGTAAAACTAACGCGAAACCGCGTTAGTTGACTCAGCGACGCGTCAGTGCGCAACGTCACGTCATACGGAGAAGAGCTCGCGAAGAATTGTAAAAATTACCGTTTGTGTTGTAAAATATTGTCACTACGTTGATGTTAAACATAAAAAAAGTGATGGTATTACATTTCACATATAAGTTTATACATTTAATTCATTATAAGTACGTAAAACTAAAAAAATACTTACCTGAACTCTCATAATACAAATGTTGCTAGTTATGGGGAAAAAATCACAATTTTCTGTTAAAAATATTTATTTTCTATTTGTGTTTAAAACGTTTAATCGCAACGCTCTGTGAAAAACTCAAATGTTTATATATAGATACCTACTTCTCTAAGTGTTAACATTATATTAACAATGGGTGCCTATTTAAAACTAATACGGAGTGATCAGCTAATAGCGATTCGTCGACGCCATTTTAACGCGACTATTTTATTTTAATTGCTTTTTTATTGACTAAGGTTACGTTTTAGAGTATAGAATAAAAACTTTTTTATTTACAACATCATGAGATTATTAATAAGAACGCCTTTACTAACCAGATGTCACTTTACACCCAAACATTAACCAGATGTTACGTTAGACCCAAACATAATCTATTTTAACAGACTCCCAAAAAAAGAGGTTATCAATATGTATATACACTGATTTCTAAGCTTGATCAATTCGGATATACATGCTGAAATTTTTGTGGTTATTGTCCCGCAGCCAAATTATACTGTCTCGATAGTAGAGTCAATTTATTAAATTAAAAAATATTGCAATTAAAAAAGGGCAGATTTACTATAGTAATACCTCACAAGCTATTCGGGCGTCCAAACTAGTTTATGTCGTATCACTACGCGTGAGAGTTCATGTTATGAACATTTATTAGTAGTCCTTCACTGTGTAGGGCGCGCGTGGTAGCACGTTCGATAGACGTAACACTACATTACGTCCAGCGAATTTTTTTTTCAGACTTTATTATAGTAATTCGGTATAAGCTAGCCTGTACGCCCGACCTACTTACGAGATATTGCTATTGGTTTGAGATCGCATTCGAGTATTGTTTTTCTCGATTGTAAATCTGCCATTTTTACATCTATTCTATTGTACTACTAAGGCAAAATCATTTTACTTCGGGAAAACCACCATTAAAATTTCAGCGTGTGTATTGGATCAATACACCGAATTGATAACCTCCTCCCTTTTTGAAGTCGGTTAAAATTAAACATTACACGATGTGCTTATTGTATTCGAGCAAATTAATTGTGTTTAATAATATTCTTAAATTTTATTACGTCTGCATTTTTTACCATTAATATAATGATGTATAATAAAGTTATATTAGTAACATCATTATCGTGTTTATTTTATTCCATTTTATATTCTCATAAAATACTTCTACTAAATAATATTCGTACGTAATACGCAATCTTTATTATATCGATTTTTTTAAATTAATTAAAAAATAGCGATTTGCACAATTTGATTGCAAACGCCAGAAACTGGTATCACTGAATGGCGTGTATGTGTGCGTGTGACGAGCGTAGGCACATTCGACTAGCGCCCACTAACATAATGACTTTGCATCATTTTAGCGCTCGTGTTTTGTACTGGATTGCGTTTCTATGCGTAATAATTCTATGTCTATAGACCATAGCGTCCACTTATCATTAGGTGGACTGTGCTCGTTTGTCGCCCTTATTTTTTTTTTAAATAGCGCTCAGGGATGGCATCATATCTGCATTTTGAGTGTTAACCATAGAGATATATTGAAACACAGTAACTGAAGACGAAATATTTCGTATCTGTTTATCATGATTAGTTTGATACAAAATTCTATTTTCATAATTTTATAGATTTCATAAGTTAATAGCATAATTTCTTAACTACCTATTCCTGCCACAAAACAGCAGTTCTACACAGCTGTTATACATTCTGAATGGTATAGAGAGTCAGTATTATTACTAGAATTACAGGCTGTGAACCATTCTATGTAGTCCTCAGGTATGGCAACGCATCTGTAGTCTGTTTCTTGGTTACTGGCTGGGTCTGGGTGGACTGTAAGTACGTTAGATGTAGTTCATTTAAATAGGATAGACTGACAATGGATTATCGTTGTTTTTAATTATAAAGGTATTATATTTAAATTGTTAATATGAAGAACTAGTAGTAAACCATAATTTGGAAAATTTATATAGGTAGGTAAAATCTATATTGGTATAATCATACTTGTAGTGTGTGATTATTATACTGCTCTTTTAAATTATCAGATATATATTAAGGAAATATGCAATAAAAATCATAGAGAAAAACATGAGTAAGAAATTCAAAATAAATAATACAATTTTATTTGTTTTAAGGCATTTAAACGCACAATAATAAATTTTTAAAATTTATTATTATGGCAGTTTAGTTTTGGCCATTTGTGACCAAATATTTAATAAATAAATTTGTTTTGACTATGTTTAAAAATACAAAAAAGTTACAGACCCATTTTTATGATAAGTCTCATTTTTGTGAAGGTTTTTATTTCAAAATTTGATATACTGGCTGTGACCCGTTCGTTTCACTGAGCGTTATTTCAACTTTAGTAGTATGCCCTATGCTCTATTCTACAACATAATAGACTTCCATAATAATTCATTCATCAAATTCCTGATAGAGATCCATTCTGAAGTCCAAACGTGATTGCAGGACAAACATCTAAACAAAGATTCTTCTAAACAAAGAAACATTCTTCACATTTATTTTCCGTAGTGTACATATTTGAAATTGTATGTAGACAAGTATTGCGATCGCTGCCGTCGGGAAATCGCCGACGGAATCAAAGCGGGTTCTTATTTTATAAAGACATCTAACTTATGTTGTTACATCTAATCTACATATAAGTTAACAATTTTTACAGAGCATACAAGATGACTATAAATAAGAATAGAATAATCCGCTTTCATTTACACTTTGAAACACATTTATTTGTAATGTAGATTTCAATATTACCGTAGTATATTGTAGAGTGGTGCATAAAAAGAGTTATTTATAGTATTAATGATATTTTTTAAACGAGTAAAGAAACTATTTACCAGAAACGTTTAAAGAAAATCCAAAACATAATTATAAGCTTGAAATTAAAAATAAAACATGCATATTTTATTTTTATACGTTATTGAAGCACATTCATTTCCCCAATCAAATAGGTACGATATTTCATTTAATGAGATACTATAAGAATATAATTAGGTATTAGCAAACTATTTGACAATTTTTTAAATCTAAACTTACTCGAATGCAAATTTCTGTAGTGTAAATACGATGTTTATATATCCTTTACATTGTAGCCGACTTAAGTCACATTAATATGGAATGAAGACCTGAACTCTAAAGTAGGTATTCAGAAAAAGAACCTTCCTTTCTAAAGAATATTCTGTATATTAGGTATTTCATATATTTTTTAAATGTATACACGAAATTATAATAAATTAAAACAATTAAAATAAATTATTACTATTCCATATTTTGTAATAACGACATGATTAATTTTCCTAACTTTATATTATGTTAGATGTTCCACTCCCATCTCCTTTGAACGCTAATATTTGACAATATTCATTACACTGTTTAGAACCTATGTAGGTATTTAAAAGTTAAAAATTAACAGCGCCATCTCTTCAATTGGCTCAACAAAATAACTCTACGTGGCATTGGCACATAGCACATGCGCGAATTAAACATGGCCGCCGATCAATAAGAGGATGCCACCCTGTTTCCCCCGGCTTTCCCCTTCCATGCGGCATTTCAACAATCGAACAAAATAAGACTCTAAGACTTGGAAATGGAGGTGAATTCAACTTATTGTTACGAGAAATCTTGTCTGTATCTTTTATTTGTCTAACTATACGGGTATATTTTGCCTACAAGGCAAATACAGACAATATAATAATACGTACTTGGGTAGTAATCAGTACACATAAGCTTATTTGCCATAACTACGTACGTACGTACGTATCTAAGTAGTACTTTTGCTGACGGGTTGCAGTGATTTGCGCTGTCTAAGCATAGGTACCATCTAAATTGAAATCTTAGAAAATTACAATAATCATTTTTAAACTTGTATGAAAGTTTGTACACCTACATTCTTACTTCCATAAGAATTCAAACGTACCTACATTAATGCGTTAGGTGCTGCTAAAGTTTAACGCTATGTTTAAAAGCAATAAAAATCGTTTTAACAAAAAGAATACAAACAAATTCGAGATCAGCATTTGAAATTTTCCCGCAAGTTTTCAAAATGAATACTTGAATAGGAATAATTCTCTTTTTAATAATAAAATGCAGTAATTTGCTCAATCGACCTTTACTTGATCTCTAAATTTTACAACGACGACCGGTACAACATTTTTTAAACATACCTACACAGCTTACGGACTAATATTGGCATGAGAACTGCTAATATAATTTGACAGGCGCTTCAACATGCCCCCCGGCGTTGAAAGTCTACCTTTCAACCAGATTCTTCAGGTTCAGGAAGCGGACAAATTTTGCTAAATGATCGGCGAACTATACCAGTCGATGTTTTGATATCCGCCACCCTTGATACGCCGTCCGAGCCTGGATGGACTGCGACGATGCGACCCATCTTCCACTTTAATGGCGGTGAATTCTCCTCTTTTAGGAGTACCAGTGAATTTAACTTCAAAGAGCCTTTACAGGAACGCCATTTCATCCGCAGTTGAAGCTCTGATATATATTCCTTGCTCCATCTAGCCCAAAAATGTTGACGTAATTGTTCTATTCGTTGAAATCGGGTTAAAGAGCTTACGGAATGATCTTTATAGTCTGGTGTCGGCAAGGAAGTCAAGGGGCGTCCAATCAAAAAATGACCGGGCGTTAGTGGTAGCAAGTCTTCAGGATTCGTTGACAAAGGTGTGAGTGGTCTGGAGTTAAGTATAGCCTCAATTTGTATTAATGTGGTATTTAGTTCCTCGTAAGTCACATTACAATTGCCCAGCACTCTAACTAAATGGTATTTAATGCATTTGACACCAGCCTCCGCAAGCCCAGCAAAATGGGGAGAATAAGGCGGTATGAAATGGAAATTAATTCCTTCATTTGCCATTACCTCAGATAAAGAATTACAATACGTCCTAATAAATTTTGAAATGTCATTGTATGCGCCTACAAAGGAGGTACCATTATCCGAATAAATATTAAGAGGTTTCCCTCTTCTAGACATAAATCTGCGCAAAGCTAATATGAAGGTATTGCCAGTTAAATCACCCACTAATTCAAGATGAATTGACTTAGTCGCGAAGCAAATAAAAATAGCTATATACACCTTTACAATTTTACAACCACGGCCATGGCGAGAAACAGATTGAATTGGTCCCGCATAGTCTAGTCCAATATTTTGAAATGGAAAACCAGAAAGGATGCGTTGGTGTGGTAGGTTGCCCATTATTGGAGAGATGGTTTTTCCTTTCATTCTATTACATCTTACACATTGTCGATAACAAGATCTGGCCAAATTACGACCTCTAATCGGCCAGTACATCTCTCTTATAGTGGCCAACATTAGCTGTGGTCCCGCGTGCATTAACCTTATGTGCTCATAATTGAAGAGCAATTTGGTAAAATAATGAGTGGACTGTATAAGTATGGGATGTTTTTTCTCATAACAGTAATCGGAATTTTCAAGACGCCCTCCAACACGCATTATTTTATTATCATCGAGAAATACATTAAATTTATGCAACGGACTTTTAGTGGGTAAACTTTTATTTTTAATTAACATGGTGTATTCCTCAAATGATTCACTCTGAGATATTCTTATAATAACATTGAGTGCGGTTTGCAACTCTTGATTGCTTAGAGGACCGTGAACGGATTGCTTTCTACAATTATTAATAAAACGCAGCACATAAGCAACGGTCCGATTTAATCTAGTATATTTAGAAAAGCGTTTAAATTCAATTAATTTATTCCCACCTAAATCTTCATTGTTGCTAGAATGAAGTATTCCGTGGAGGATAACATTTGACGATTTAATCTCAGGCAACTCGTGATTAATACTTAAGAAATTTGCAGGCCAGTGAGAGACCTCTTTCTTTAAAAATTCAGGTCCTGACCACCACTTACTCATGGATGAAATATCCTTACAACTCACACCGCGAGAAATATGATCGGCCGGATTACACTCTGTTGGGACATGCCTCCACTCGCAATTTCCAGTCTTCTCTAATATTTCAGCAACCCTATTTCTGACAAAGGGTTGTAGCTTGCTAGGTAACACCTTTAACCATCCTAACACGATGGACGAATCTGTCCAAAAGAAAGTGCGCTTAGCCTGTTGTCTCAGCGATGCTACAACCTTTTGGTAAAGGCGAGCTCCAACAAGTGCACCACAAAGTTCCAGTCTTGGGATTGTTATAGGTTTAAGCGGCGCGACACGACTTTTCGCCATCAATAATTGAATTAAAACCTCACCCTGATCATTAACACTACGCACATATAAACAGGCGCCATATGCTCGCTCAGAAGCGTCCGAGAAAATATGAAATTCAAACAAACTAGGCGAGTCACAAATAACACGACGTGGAATACGTAGAGTATTTAATTTAGGTAAATCGACTATTATCTCAGCCCACATCTTGCTGATTTCTGGCGTCAACTGCTCATCCCATGACAGCTTGAGCAGCCACAACTGTTGAAGAAGCATTTTCATCTTAATTACACAGGGAGATAGAAGTCCTAGTGGATCAAAAATCTGAGAAATCACAGATAACATATCACGCTTTGTTCTACCTGAGAATAGCCCTCCTATAGGGAAACAAAGTTGGTCAGTATGTGATTGCCAACCAAGGCCTAAAGTTTTAGTCGGTTCAAAGCCACATATTCAAATCAAGCGGAGAAATATCATTTTCACTAACCAGTTGAGATTCATTCGACTTCCACTTTCGCAAAACCATATGAGCTGATGCAAGTGTGGAAGTCACTTTACGGCGCAAATCTGTAACCTCGTTAATATCATCCCCTCCCGTTAGCAAGTCATCAACGTAAAAATCGTGAATGATCACTTGAGCAACCTTGTCATCGGTACACTCTAAGCCTAATTGTTGGAGGCACCTAGTTGCCAAAAAGGGAGCACTAGAGGTGCCGTAAGTCACGGTGTTAAGTTGATAAGCTTGAAGCTGTTCTGAAGGGTTATCACGCCAGACAATTTGTTGCAAATAGCGGTCATCGGGATGAATGACTATTTGCCGGTACATTTTCTCAACATCAGCTGTGAGAACGTATTTGTGTAGCCGAAAGCGTAAAAGAATGGACAAAAGGTCGTCCTGTACCACGGGACCTACCATCTGTATATTATTCAAGGAAACACCCGAAGAAGTCGGACTGCTAGCATTGAAAACGACTCTTAATTTAGTAGTAGTACTACTTTCCCGAAGCACACCGTGATGTGGTATAAAATGCATCTTACGTGGTAAATTATCATTCTCACATTTCTCCATATGACCCAGACTTTCATACTCTGACATAAATTCTTTATACATTTCATAGACCTGAGATTGACCTGCTAACCTGCGCTCTAGCGATAGTAAACACTTTTTAGCTCGTGGCCAAGAATCACCTAATACGTCAGGATTATGTTTTAAGGGTATCCTCACGCAAAATCGACCATTTGCCAGTCGCGTGGTGTTTTTTAAAAAGTGTTCTTCGCATAATTTTTCTTCGTTTGAATAAAGAGACGCAGGGCTTACCTCTTCGAGGTGCCAGAAGCGTACTAATTGTTTTTGTATATCTTCATCTAAATCTTTACTAGCCTCATCTTGAAATATTCTTGTAAAATTACATTTAATAAAGTTAACCCCTTTCTTCACATATCTATAATCTATCGGACCTGATACTAACCATCCTAAGCTAGTTTCACAAAGAATCGGCTGACCGTCCCCTAATTTTAATCTCTGCGTTCCTATTAAGTCCCAAAAGACATCAGCACCTATAAGCATGTCAACGGGAGCAGGTGAGTGAAAATTAGGATCTGCCAGAGAAATATTAGATGGAATTTTTAAGTTTGACAAATTAACATATCTAGTAGGTACATTTTGGGTTATTGATGGTAGGACAAAACAATGAAGATTACTAGAGAAGTTATCATTCAATGATTTTATCGATACCTTACAAATCTTCTTGATGTGTGCCGAAGCATTATTAATACCGACTACCGACTGATTTACATTTTGAGCGGGCAAACCTAGCCTTTGATATAACTCTTCAGTTATTAAACAAGCGTTACTGCCACTATCAAGAATAGCACGAGCAATATATGGACAACCATTCTTACCTATAACTTTAATTAATGCCGTCGATAACAATACGTCGCCTTGTTCACTACACGATGCAGTGCCTACCTTTGCGGATAATGACAGATGTGCGTTAGAATTGGATGACAACTGTGAGCCTGTCGAACTGTTTGTTTGTTCGAAATGACCTTGCATAACGGGCTTATTATTACCACTACTCGTGTTAGATGTATTAATATCTGTAATTGGTTTTGACTGGTAATCTGCGACGTGCACGAGAGTGTTATGCTTTCGGTGGCATATTTTGCATCCTGGCTTTTTGCAGTGATTTGCATAATGTCCTGAATTAAGACAATTGAAACATACTTTATACTCTGGCAGTAACTGTAGACGCACATCGTTACTTAATCCAAGAAACTGAGGACAACTGCTTAACTTATGGTCACCCTTACATTTAGGACACAGTTTGGCGGAAAAGGCCGAACCGTTTTTATTACCGGTATCCCGCACTGAAACCATTGCCTTAACTTTTGGAGCATATTTTATAGAAGAATTTAAACGGTTAGTAGCACCAGAATTAGACATTTCTAGTGTTTCGATTAAATCGGCTCGATTTTTTAAAAACATCAAAAATATATCGAACGTAATAGGTGTATCTTTCTCCAAACGACCTTTAGACTCTTCCCATTCACGATATGTCTTAGCATCTAATTTTTGAGTAATAATATGAATGAGAAGTGTGTCCCATTGTTTAGTTGGCTCACCGAGAGATTCTAGTGCACGTAAATTTTTATTTATTTGGTCAATAAGACGTTTTAAGTTGACAGACAATTCTTTATTAATTGGTGCTATATTAAATAAGGCTGTCACGTGATTTTGAATTAGTAGTCTTTTATTATCATATCTATCACATAATATAGTCCATGCGACGGTGTAATTAGCTGCTGAGAATTCGATTGACTGTATTACCACAGCAGCGGGCCCTTCCAACGACGCTCTCAGATAGTGAAACTTATTTATGTCATCTATCTCGTCATTTGAATGTATGAGGCTCATGAACGTGTCATGAAACTCTAACCAATTATCATAAGAACCATTAAATTTAGGTAGTTGAATAGTGGGCAGTTTAACAAATTTATGATTGCCGGAATGAGAGTCACCGTCACTGCTTACGTCATCTGACTTAATGCAATCTGCTGAGATCCTTTTTGCAAGAGAAAGCGATTTAAAATACAGGGATTCAAAATCAGTTCGTTCTGATATCTGGGCGTCTATATTATCAGTATTACACTCGATGGATAATTGTACCTCATCATATCGTTCATACATTGACTCAATCCTACTAATACGTAATTGCAACTCATTTACCTCAGTAGCAGCCAATGAAGATACCTTCAGTGAATTTAAATAATTTGAAAAAGCTGTTATTTGTCCCTTGTAACTAGCTCGTTTCCTAATTTGCTCCTTATCTTCTGGCATGCTGGCTGGTATTGGGAGACTAGTGCAAATGCCTGAAATTTATACAAACAAGAAGTTTATATTTTATAAAATATAATTCATAAGTAGTTTTATACAATTTTGCTTACAGTTGTAAAGAAATGAAAACTAATTCCCTTACTTATTTTTCAAACTCTTAAATAATTAGGTACTTAGTTAATTTTTTTAAGTTGATTTTTCGAAGTGTTGCTAATTATCGCCAAGGCTTGTTTGTTATTTTTTTCTATATTAGTTATAGTATACGACATTGTGTATTTGTCTCTGTCCTCCTCCTAGTTTTGGTTTTATAAGGCGGCAAAGCTTAAGGTGACCATGTTACCCTCACGTACCTTAGTATAAGTAGATAATTTACGTGAGGGTAATATTATGGTCACTTTATGTTTTGCCGCCCTATAAAACCAAAACTAGGAGGAGGACAGAAACGAAAACACAAAGTCGATACTATAATCAACACTTAGGTACATTAATAAACAAATAGTAAACAAGCTTTGGCAATAATCAGAAACACGTTCAAAAATCAACTGAATAAAATCAGTTAAAGACCATATTTAGGTACTATATCTACCCACCTTCAATAGTCAAATAGCGTCGATAAAGCAGCGCCCTTTTGACCTTTTATTATTTGATTGACTGATGAAGAGCTATCGTATCACAGAGCCATCTACGCAAATAAGGCTGTAGTTTTTGAGTTACAAGAAAGTTACCGTAATAACCGGATGACCATAATTATTACCTTCACGTATCAATGCTATACTATCTATATAGGTAGGTAGATACCTAGTTTTCTCTAATAAGCCGGTAAACTCTACTGTTGTACATGGACCTTTCTCGCTTAGGAGGCTTTACCTTAGTCACAACGCATGTCAGACAAATTGGTGATCGTAGAACTAGACGTCTCGTTCCTTTGACGCTGTTCCTCGTCCCTTGTCTGCTGTATATTATACTCCTAGTGTACGAGATATTTATACCGCCATCTAGAGGAAACCTTAAGAACTTTTTTGGGTTTCTATAGTTGCTTTTTGCAGCAACCATGGGACGAAATGAATAGGTACATGAAACTAATAATACCAAACCAAGTAAATAATATAAAATATGGATAAGGAAATATCACTGATGACGTACCTAGTAAGACATGCAGGAATTAGATAATGCAGGAAGTTCAAAACCGTGTTTAGTGACGTTCCATGTTACCTATAGATAAGCTTCCCTTTATAGGTAAAACTGGGGAAAACATTCTTTCCTGCCAATATCGTGAAACAAATTTATCTATTAAGTATTAAATTAAAAGCAGGAATGCGAAAGAGTCATAAAGGTTTTTTTAGAAATTTCCTAACGATTTTAATATATTTATTTAAGTTTTTCTATAACCTTTTAATTGATTAACATCTAGTTTTTCATTATTTTATTATTTTAAATAAAGTAACAATGTTTGCATTCCGCGCCATCTACCGAAAACTTGTGTTACTATTAGGAAGCTATCATTTCCTTAACCAAAAGCGCCCCTGCGTGTCAGTTTCTGAAATTAGCAAGAGCTTTAAACAGCTTTCTAGTATCAAGTATTGATAAAAGCGACATCTACCTATTAAATATAATCCCTATGTCAAAACCTTCAATGAAGAAGATACTTACAAAAGGTAGTTCTTATATTCAAGGACAGATGTCGATTTAATAAATATCGTGGATTGAATTTATCAATGTAATTATGTGTAATCTATGTTTAATAAATTTGTAGAAGCAAGCAGTGAAGGACTATGTCTCGGTCATCGGCAATCCCAACCTATGCGGTTGCATTTAGGTACTCTTACGATATTCATCAAATTCACCAATTTTAACGTTATTATAAATGTATTAAGATACAAAATTATATAATAATATAGAATTCAAATATGCTGTTGTTCTTTTGTATACATAATAAAGGCATATTTACTTTGTCATATTCAGTAAATACAATTATAAAAAATTATTAAATTACTGAATAAAAAACTAAAATGTAGATCTTCTATTTAGTTTGAACTTTAAATAATTAATATTTATTTATTTATTAAATACCTACTTCATGTAGGTATTTAATAAAAACTAATAAAAAGTAGATATAATCTAGTTATTTTTTGTATTACAAGATGTACATTCTTGTAACAAACTAATTGTATTGTTGTTTATGAAATAATAAGTTTATGCAACCATGAACTCGAAATCCGGCCAATGTCAGTCATCTGTTAAAAGATGGAAAGCGTTGTCAGTGTTGGTATTGGTGGGATCCGGCGCCATTTGTAAAGGGCCGGGCGGTGAATGGCCCCGCCTACGACTAGCCAAAACCGCCTTTTGTGCTGCCATCTTTGCTCGTCCTCCCATCTTGTTCAGGGATGTAACGTAATACAATACGACTAAGTTCTGATGTTAGCTACGAATAAAAGGAGAGTATCAGTAAAGCTTACTTTTGAAGTTTGATGTGTTATTCGGTTCAATTTTTCTTGAAAAATATTTAACACCTAACTGTTCCCCGTGACTTCGCCCGCGTGGAATTTATTGCGATTGGATTTCATGGGTTTTAATTTTTTTGCGCGGAATCATAATTCATACATAATAGTAGATCAGCTAGCTTCCAGTGAAAGTGCCATTCAAATCGGTTCTTAGGTTTGATGCGTGTTCAGATAGGCGTCGTGTTAGTATTTTTAGGTAGTAAGGTTAAGGTTAGTTTTATTATAGTATTATGTAGATTTGATTTTTTTGATAAGAATATTAGATTATGTTTCAAAACATTTATTTTCTTTCCTGATCTACATTATTATTGGTATAAGAACAGTATTAGGTAGGTATATCTATAAATTGACTCAAAATATTATCTATATTATTTCTAATATATATATATATATATATATAGATATAAATAATTCGGAAATAACTAAGGGTCTACATATGACAGACATCACGAAAACTGTGATGGCCACGCGTCAGGTTACAGCTTGTAATTCATCCCATTGCTGTGCACAGGCCTGATACATTAATTAAAGTGCCACGTTTTAAATGTTTTAGTTTTTTTTTATATACGGGAAAACGGAGTGGCAGAAAACTGGTAACAGTGATTAATGTAATACAATGTTAGTATCGCCGCAAGGTCTTGGTAGTCAAGATCTCAACAAACAGCCTGGTTAGAGACAATTAGGTTATATTTTGTGCATTTTTGCGGAATAAATCTGTAATTTTTATACCTAGGTACCTACTATAAAAATTTTATACTAGACATAATAAAAGTGTCACATTAGGTATGTAGGTACTTGTTATGTTTTAATAATTAACATAAAAGTTAACATTACAAATTGTGACTTCAATTCTTTTTTTGTTTTTGTTTTAATTCTTCTCATGAAAAGAGTTGTGGGCAAGAACCTCTGTTCGAAATTTAAATTTTTACCGAACCTAATTCTATATTGTTTTATTTTTAAAATTGGAACTGACGAGAAAGGTACAAACATTTCTCTTCAGTCTGTAATTGGTAATCAACCGGGTGGAAAATGCTGTTTAGACAATAGGCAACCCACTTTCAAGTGTTAAGAAAAGATACAAATTCATCTCAAGCTCTTGCTGACATGAAAAGTGCATTTACTTCTAAAGTAGAAAGAGACGTCAGACAAATTAAGAAAGGCAATTTGCTGTGAGACAACTTGACTGACCACCATTGTCACCACCTAACGACGATAGTAGTTAATTTATGAATGTGAAAAACATTTAAAGAAATATAATTAAAATTACTTTTATTAGTAGATATTCTATGCAGTAAAACGTTTTCATAAAATAATTGATTTGAAAATTCGATTTAATAACGTTATTTTAACGCACGAGTGACTCCCATTACCCTGTTTCCCCTGAGACTACTTGTAAGTATTAAATGAAGTCAGTGTAGAACGCTAGATTAAGTATGTTTTAAAAGCTTATAGCTATTAATTACGTATTAAATCAAACCTGCAATGTAAGGAGAAATATGTAGAATTTTTCTTATTTTCTTTCACCGAAATCCGTTACGCTCACCCACCCGCCGGCCAGTGTATTAAACGTAAGCAAATATTTCAAGTACCTAATGCTTGACTGGTAGCGTGTTCTCATAAGCTAATGAAGCGGACTTAAATAGGCTCTTGGTGATAATTCTTTTAAAATAAATATTATTTCGAATAGGTACTGTTATATAGGGGATATATAGGAGAAAGGTTGAATGGCATCGAGTGCTGAGACACTTGGGCCTTGCTTTTTCTAGTGAAAAAGGGCCCTTTGTCCAACAAGTGATTGTAAAAAGTTTACTTTTATTCTAGCAGGGTTGATAAACGAGTATATATATAGATACTACCTACTTGCAAGTTAAAAAGATGCTGTGGCCGAAACGAACCGATATCTATTCAAGTTTTATAATGAAAATGCAGATGCGTAGTGTACCCTTGGGACTAAGAGAGAAACGTTGTTACCATTAAAAATAAGGGCTAATATTTTTCCACTCACCAGATGTCGCTAGTTGTGACTGAGGTAATACTTTTTGTTACATAATGTCAGTTAATTGAGAAATTATTTTTAAATAGTTTATCATTATCTAGAGTATTATATTAATATACAACACAATGCGTCAGTGGTTTGTGATTTTTTTTTTTGCACTTTATAACTCTTTTTCTTATTTTTGACGAAACATTTCAAATATTTTACCTCACTGTAAAGTGGCGCCGCCCTGGTGACAGAAAAAGTCGTGGATGGCCTAATTAACCGTCGACTTCAAAGCACTAAAAGGATAATATAGATTTCACGCACCTTATAGCGTCTGAAGCCGGTGATAAAACATAGTGAACGAAGAATTCAAGCCCAGACATCACAAGTTACTCTATAGATATGTATTACGTGACAATTATTTTATTCTGCTTAGTTTTTGAAGAAGGTTTTGACTTTTGACTAAAAATGTATTTTAACTAGCCAGTACACCCGACGCGTTGCTGCCGCAGAAGAAATAATTGTGGAAATATAGTTTTAAATTTGGAACAATAATATTCTTTAATTAGTAATGATAATACATTCTTTGAAATTGAATGATATATTATACCTAACTTTCAAATAAATTTGTAGGGTCGCGCGCAACCCACTCTAAGTTAATTGTCCTATGCCTATAACCTTCGCGCAAGTGTAAGCAATAAGTTGACAAAGTTTTAGCGCAATCTGACGAATGGTTTAGCAGCGTATAAAATACGAACAAACAAACATTAAGTTTTGTATATTAGATTAATTTTCAATTATTGAGTGAATTCAAAAACATCATAAGCTTGAGGTAACAACTAAAGTGTCTAAACATTAAAAACATGCTAATAAAACTTTTCTCCAAATTAGTGGTATTTTTCCATCTAAGGGATATTTTTCCTTCAAATTATTATGAGGTAACCTGTGGCGTAGTAGTTGATTGTAGTTTCTACAGGATAGTTAGCAAACGCTAAAGTTAAAAGCAAAAGCATTTTACAAATAATTATTTCTTATATTAACGCGAACACTACACATTAAATGAAACTAATTTTTACGGATTTTATCGCGTTTAATTTGAACCTTTTAACTCCCGACGTTTCTGGTGCTTTACAGCACCCGTGGTCACGTGGTACAGCATTTTTCGAATTTTAAGATAAGCTAGTTATAGGCCTCGTAAACTCTTATAAATGGTATGTAGTCGTTCACATAATTACTCCCGGCTGGCTCTGGCCCCAAAACATTTTCACTCGCATTTGATTCGAGGTTGTCATGTGACAATGGAGGTCATTTGTCAATTGAATGGCTTTGAGCAACTACAACAATAAGTAACTTTTGTGACATTTTATTTGTGGTAATTATTTGTGTAAAAAAAATCATTATAATTTATTTGTCATTATATAATACTAATAATATTAACGTTTATCTGTAACGTTTATATTGTTGTGAATTTATTCGTGTTTAGCTTACTTGCAGAAATGTATGATTATTTTCACTCACTATATTTTTCCACCGTACCCAACTGAAAATACAACAAGATAGTTTTGGCGAAAATTGACTTCTATTCTAGTAAAGAAAACAATATCAACGTTTTCGAAAAATATAGCGAAGATATCAAAAGATTAGAATTCAGCTATCGTTTCCAACGTTTAAAATATTTTCATCGTTCATTTTCCTTTGTCAGTCCGGAAAAGTACACTGCTGGTTATGGGCCTATCTCGTCAAAGGCGTATTTTTATTTTATTTTTATTCATAGAAAATTATGGCTAAGTAGATTACCTACTATACTAATACTAATTTTGTTATATTTAGTAAAATTAATAAGATACCTATTTCTTATAATTTACTTTCATTATTAAATAATACACACTGTACCTATTCATTAATTGTGGGTAGAAATATGTAATTTAGAATAGTGATGAGCTTACATCTTTCGATTTATTCATCTTTTATCGTCTTGTACGCACGGAACTGTTGAAATCACATAATACAGGTTATTTTTCAAAGACTAGCCAAATTTTAAACATTTTTTGAAAATGCGAGGAAATAAGACTTCTATTTTTATTCGAAATGATCCCAAATTGAATGTAATTTTTTTAACGTTTTTGCCCATAGCAAAAACGTTTTGTCTACGGATCGACCTTTACGATCGTGCTTGCGCAATAAAATTAGTTAGAATAATGCATTACCACGCATTTTAAATTTAAAAGATAAAAAGGACAGAATGTTTCTTCACCATTTGCCTATTTTACTTATTCTAAACATTCTCTGCAAATTTGATAACCGGATAACTAAGCACATAATTGTTGCAGTTGAGGAACAAAACAAAACTGTTCTTCTTGAACGCCTAGTATTTGAGCCCTAACACGATTTTCAGGCCCACACCACTGTGTAGAATGAAAGTTAGGTTGGCTAGATGCACAGTAGAACAGTAAGTGATATTCGTATTTTTTTATAGGATCGGGTGACTGGTAATTGGTTACTGTGACCCATAGACATCTACATCTATCCTCAATAAAGACTCAAGATGCAGATGCGTTGTCACCCGTGAGAACTAAGATGAAATGCCTCTTTGCCAGTAAAAAGAGTCTCCGGTTCTCTACACTCACCATACGAAACACAGCAGCGTTAAGCTGCTACTTTACGCTGGTTTTCTGTGAGAGCGTGGTCCTTCCCCGGTCGAGCCGATCCATTCGTGTTACAACCATAATATAGCTGCAGCATGGCTCTACCACGTAAAAAAATCGTATGGCAGAGAATCAAAGAAGACTACCTACTGTAGGAAGGGGAAATATGCCTTATGCGATTATTTACGAGTATACAACAGAAGGCAGAAGAAATATACAGCACATATTATAAAACAGTACAAGATGAATCAGTACGTAGGTATTTGAATCCTTAAGGAAATTAGAAGGTATGATGATGTTTGCGAAGCCCAATTTTTTTTAATAAATTGAAGTGACAAGCGAACTTACAATCCACCTGGTAAGTGGATATTACAGCACATAGACACCAGCAACCAACTTTAAGCAAAGATAGAAGATATACTCGTGGTAGAGCCATATTAAAACTATATTAATAGTATAGTTGTAGCACGAATGGGTCGGCTCGACCGGGGAAGGACCACGCTCTCACAGAATACCAGCGTAAAATGGCAGCTTGACGCTGCTGTGTTTCGTATGGTGAGTGTAGAGGACCGGAACCTATTTTGCTGGAAAAGAGGCATTCCATTTTAGTCCTCACGGGTGACGACACATCTGCATTTTGATTTTTTATTGAGGATAAATGTAGATGTCTATGGCTCTCAGCAACCACTTACCATCAGGTGGACTGTGTGCTCGATTGTCACCCTAATCTATAAAAAATAAAGCTACTGATGCGTTGTCTCCTCTGAATACTAAGATGGAAGGCATAACAGCCTGTAATCATACTGACTCTCTATACCCTTGAAACTGGAACACAGCAAGAACTATAGGTACTTACTTATACTATTTCTAGAGCAAATTTTAAATCCACATAATCTTTTTGTATTGCACTTCAGTGAAATCAAGGTCCACTGCTGAACATAGGCCTCTCCCATAGATTGTCGTATAGGGAGGATTTTGTATAGTTGTCACAACTGGTAGACGCGTTGGAAACCAAATTTTTTTAGAATTTTTAGGTGTTATCAGGGATGGTCATATCATGTTGAAGTTTCTTTCTGTCGCACTTTACGACTATTCTTATACACCGGCGATCTATAATGTATAATATAATCTATAATATAAAAATGAATCGCTGAATGTGTTGCTAAGCGCAAACTTCGAGAGCAGCTGAACCGATTTCGCTTATTCTTTTTTTATAATATTCCTTAAAGTATGAAGATGGTTCTTACGGAGAGAAAAAATTAAAAAATTGCCGGATAAAGTATAAAAACAACACTTTTCTATATTCCCATAGAAAAGATTGGTAATAATATTTAAAAGTCAATTTGAACTTTAATACCATACCATAAAGTTTAAGTGTTAGTGGAGGGGTTCCGGGAAGGCAAAACAATTATAATTTTTATTTATTGATATAATTTAATTGTTGACTTATCAACTTTCTTTTTTCTTTTTTATCTTACTAGCTGACCCAGTGTCCCGAATAGCAGAATAAGTATTAAAAAAAATTAAAGAATCGACTGCCAGGCGGTACGAAATTCGCCGGGTCAGCTAGTATAGGTATATATAATCTATCTACATATATATATCTATAATTTCTAAATACGATATATAGATAGATCTATAATACAGCACGACTCTAGTACCGTTTCAAAACTGGACTACGGTTATTAAATAATTAGTAGTATATTTTAGGCATTTTAAACAGATATATGAAGTTTGTATCTGGAACACGATGTATTATCATTTTGCTAATGTGTGTTAAGAAGCAAGATAGATAACATTGGTATACTTTAGGAGAGACAGAACTAGAGATTAATAAGACACAATTTAGTCGTTCGTTAAATTAAGAGCTGCGAACACCTTCAGAGATTTTGTTTAGAATTTAAAATCGTTGTCCATAATATAAATATGATTCGTAATACCGTCATAAATTTCAAAACAAAATATTTATTTGCCACGACTACCTGAGCTAGTAACTCAGGAGCTTAGCGGTCGTCGTAAATTTCACAGTATTCGAGCAAAGAGATAAGTTCGATTCCCGCCGGCATCACTAAAATTGTTAATTGCAGTTTTAAGCTATGATTTACCACGTCCGCCAAGACGCACTGGAGCAGAGCGGCCGCGTAACTGCTCCGAAAGGCTTTCTCAGAAATTAAACCTGTTTCAGACTGGAACTTTATTTTTATTTATTATATATTATAAAATTCTTAAGAGATACATTTTATGTCAAAGTATTATTAAAATAACATTCAAATAGGCCGCTGATACTAAAGATTACGATAAATCATAAGTCAAAAGATCTGGTGTAGTTAATTTTTTGCCCCTAAAATGAATTTAAAATTAATATACAACTGGTTGAAAATTAAAAAAAAAAACATCCGATCGATCCTACAACATATTAATATAAAGCAGTACTAGTGAGTATTTTTAGACTAAAATTAAATGTAGTAGGTAGGTAGAAGTTTAAAACAAATCTGTCTAAACAAACGTAACAAGATTTCTCAAGTGGCGCTTGTTCTGAAGCAAGACTCTATACAAATATACAGGTATACAGGTAGGCAGTCGTGTAGAGTCGACCCCGCGCTTACTCAGTTAATTTCCCGCTTAGTTAACTTTACTGCCTCCCACTGATTGGATATTGATTAGAAACCACCGTTTCACTTGTTTAAATGTCGATTCTTTTTGAAAATAACATCGTGCGACCGCAAATTTACACTCACTACATGATTGTAATTACCTACGTGAGGTTTATGAGGCGTTCCGATTAAACAAAACATTGCGAAGGGTTTCAACGATCGTGTATCTCTCTGATTCGTTCTCACCTGTATAATTAAAAAAATTAAATGTAATATCAAATATAATTGTTATCGTAAAAAGTAAAGTTAGGGCCAAAATACGTTCAACAGTTGGGCACTGGGTACATTTCGCATGTCTTCGAAATATTTTTATTACACATACATGTTGTTTTCCTTACGAAAATTTTCTTCGCCGCTCTTTTGAACCATAATTCTGAGCACATATTTAGCACAAATTTTCTACCTTGGAGTCAATTCTGGGTTGTTAACATTCGTTGAGCTATTTCTTTTGCCAAGCTGTAGTACCTACTCTCACTATCAGCCATTAATATATCACATCATATAAAAAATTTGCTCAATATAGAAATACTGTATTCCTTTATCTCTTTCAATATTTACATTACACATCATACCTAGTAACTACACCACACCGCAACTATATTACGGTTGTGGCACGGATGGGTCGGCTCGACCGGGGTAGGAGCACGCGCTCACAGAATACCAGCGTAAAATATGGTATGGTAAGTGTAGTGAACCGCAGACCCTTTTATACTGGAAACGAGGCATTCCATCTTAGTCCTCTGGAGTGGCAACGCATCTACATTTTGATTCTTAATCAAGGGTAAATGTAGGTGTCCATGGGCCACAGCATCCACTTACCATCAGGTGGACTGTGTGCTCGTTTGTCACACTTATTTTATAAAAAAAAAACATTAGAAGTTAAACATAAAAACGTTAAGGTGCCCTTAAAAACCTAAAGTAAGAATGACAAAACTAAAGAAGAATAGAAAATAAGGAAGTAGGAAGAAGTCTTAATACTGTTAGGAATATGTTTAATCTCCTTCTTCTTGCAACCTCACATGCACATAATGTGCCGTACTAAGTCACGAACGAGACTGTGGTGACCGATATATGACGATTCATTCATTATTAAATATCAATATTAAATATCACAGCCTAATATTGAGGTGAGTCCGCCGTGCAGTAATGGTGTAAAAGAATCTAAGAGAATTCACTACCGCATAGGCGTCATCTATAGCTGTTGAAAAGGAGACAGAGGGAAATAAAAAAGAAGATGAGTAAAGCATCTACCTGATAAGAACTTAAAATAATGAAAAAACTGCCGTCGCCAACCCGTCTTCTAAGTTTGACAACAATGGTAAGCATATCTTCTGTGATGCAATCTATAGGGGAGCCCTATGTAGAGCAGTAGACTATTGTAAGTTTTCTATTAAGGCGAAGTTAAGTTTCCTCTTAACTAAGTACACGATTATACAACTCGCCTGGTCATCCAACAAAATACAACCCAACCTTTAAAGTTCAAACCCTTATTTATAATATCTAACAATTTTCCTACTTTACGTTGATATTGTGGACAATGAAACCGATCTTACTATTGCTATTGCTTGTCGAGGTTGCTGCTACTAAACCCAGGATAAAAGCCTTCAAGAAAAAAAAAACTGAATAGTAATTTATGCAATTACACAAGTACAGAATGAATAGCTCAAATATATATTATTCAATTCAATTACACCTAATTCAGATATTTCAAAACATTCATTACAATCCACCAAATGAGTGACACTGGCCGTAAACTCATAACTGGCTGGCGATTCACCCACGTGCGCAGCTGTGCATTCGTACCTTTAAAAAGTTCTAATGCATTAAGGTTCAAAATCGCTTAAGCCACACTTAAGAGCACATTGATTCAGAGACACGCAAGTTTATTACACTTTATTTAGCACTGGACGTAAAACTAGACACCCAAGTAGTGGATTAGGAGCGGACGATTCGTGCCTCTTGCGCAACGGCTCGCCATAAAGCAATTGGAACGGCCCGGAGGCGAGGAGGTCAATTTTTAAGCGCCGACACGCGATCGTTTACGATTTGTTATTATTGTTATAGTTTTATGATATTTGTACAGCAATGATGAATTGACTGATTTAGTTGCAGCGTACGATTTGATTGGTACGTTATTTTAATTTCAATCATGAGATTTTTTTTAAGCAATTTCGCCATTGCCTAGGACTAGGTATAGCTGTCTGGATTTCGCACGATCATAACTATGAATTATACATAGTATAATTACTACAAGTCATTTAAAGAAATATATGATTGTATAATATGAAAATAGCAGCGATTGAAGCGTAATGGCTGTGTAAAACTATTCACTACCCCATATCATCCCGTGGTTATGGAGAAAGAAACAGGGAATGAGCAGCAGATATTCCTGATAATAATTCAAAATAAAAAAAAAAAACTGTAGTTGCCGACCCGCCTGCCAAGGGTCTCAACTATGGCAAATATCCTCCTCCATAATATCCCTAAGGCATATCTATGGAGGAAGTCTATTTTAGCAGTTGATTTTTTAGATTATACTGGATGAATAAATAAATATATAAGTCATATAAATACTAAATCACCATTTTTAAACGAGATTTTTAAATCTATCAAGATTTTAGAAAAATCATTCTAAAATTTTGATACATTGAAAAATCTAATAAGCAATCTGGATTTAGCAATCTATCATTTCCTTTACAAAATTTGATAAAAGATTCAAGAGTTATACTGCATATCAATGTTTGTAATTTAAACTAGCACAAAGTATTTTTTTTAAATACAATATATTAAATCAATATTGTTATATAAATGATTTTAACATAATATACACAGTAGTGATACCAAAAAAACTTCTTGCGGTATAGTGTGAAAAAAGCTGACTGCGTTTCCTCGCCGAATTGATATGCCTACTTAGACTCTGAGTGAGAAAAAAAACCAGTCTGCACTCTTGTTATCAGTACCGTACGTGCACCCCACGGCTAGATATATATTTTTTCATAGAAGAGAAGGCAAAACAGAATATAGCACAACTGTTCTTCATGAACATTTGCAACACCAAAGGAGTTGCAGGTGTGTTGGTAGCTTTTTAGAATGGAGTGGGCCCATTCTTAAGGGTCCCTACGTAGTATTGGTTCGGAAAACCTATTGATAACTGTAAATTTCACAATTTTCTCTAATCCAAATCACACACTCACACAGACACACACACACACACACACACACACACACACACACACACACACACACACACACTATATATATATATATATATATATATATATATATATATATATATTATATAGTTATGGTACAGAGACTACAATTTTAGTTTTGCCGGTACGAAGATTATTATACTAAAACTGTTTGCGACTCCTACAACTTCGCATTAAAGATCGACATGTGGTGCCATCCCGGTTTAAATATAGCATTTGCGTATTGTTTATGAGACCAGTTGTGATCTGTCTGGAGTATATAGCATAGAGACGGACAAAGGCTCAATAAAATACCAATTTAAATTCTTGGGTCTTTTATTTCCCAAATTATTTTGATAAGGTTAACAGCTTGCTGCTTTTAAACTATATAATTGTTTATAATTTTATTATTCGAAGTGGTTCGGTAACAATTTTGACAAATACATATCTACTTACATGACATCTTTATACACAGAACACATAAAAATTAATAATATAAGCTCTGCAACCTTTTTAAAATCATATTATTTTTATAAAACTGAAGAGACAAACGAACTTACAGCCAAACTACGTAGGTTTTTTTAATATTGAGCAATTGACTTATAGAGTTCTATTTTTAAATAAATTTGCTTTTTAGAAACATATAACACGGGTGCGTTACATTTTTATATTTCGAGCATCTCAGAACTTATTGAGTGACCTACGTAATAATATACAAATAATTTTGCAACTAATTTTGAATCGACCTGATTTTAAACCTGTTACACATAAGCAACAGTCGCGCTTACGACGACCAGACCAATGAAGCAGTCAGTAAACATTCCTTACTTGGAATGTATTATGCTTGTATTATGCTTTTACCATGTGGTAGGTTTCTTTTATCTGCCTAGTTCATCTAATTAAGCACACCCTATTACCTATTTCTGCAGTCAAATAGCAGTGCGGACACAACTGTGGTCCGTTCTGAAGGATATTTTATACGTGGTAAAGCCATGCTGCAGCTATGTTAGTAGTATAGTTGTAGCACGAATGGATCGGCTCGAAGGAGGAAGGACCTCGCTCTCACAGAATACTAGCGTAAAATAGCAGCTTAACACTGCTGTGTTTCGTATGGCGAATGTAGAGAACTGGGGACCTTTTTTACTGGAAAAGAGGCATTCCATCTTAGTCCTCACGGGTGACAACGCATCTGCTTTTTGTTTCTTTATTGAGGATAGATGTAAATGTTCATGGATCACAGCAACTAATTACCATCAGGTGGACTGTGTGCTCGTATGTCACCCTATCCTATAAAAAAATACAGAGAGTCAGTGTAATTACAGGTAATCTATCTTAATCTTCCATAGACATCTGTAGCCTCCTTTGTTGTAATATATATTATTAACTGCGATTGTGTTAAGTTGGCTTCTGGTGTCCTTGGAGTGCAGTAACCACTCACCATCAGATAGACTGTAAGTTCGTTAGTTATTTGAGTTTCATAAAAAATAAATAGTTTCAGAAAAAAAAATAAGACTTTTGAAAATTTAAATGTATCGTATAAAATACCGCCAAAATTATTCAACACAAAGAAAAGCACGCGACTCGCGACTGGGTATATAATTCAGTAGTTAAGCTAAGTTTATAGTATTTTTCATTTCAATAATTTTTTGTTACATGTATAGAAATATTTTATATGTGGTAAAGCCACGCTGCAGCTATATTAAGGTTGTAGTACGAATGGACCGGTTTGACCGGGGTAGGACCACGCTCTCACAGCATACCAGCATAAACTAGCAGCTTAATGCTGCTATATTTCGTATGGTGAGTATAGATCCTCAAGGATTACAACGCATCTGCATTTTGAATCTTCATCGAGGAATAATGTGGATGTCTATGGGCCACAGCATCCACTTATCATCAGGTGGACTGTGTTCTCGTTTGTCACCATTATTCTATAAAAAATAAATAAAAAAGGCGACAAACGGACACACAGTCCACTTGATGGTAAATAGATGTTGTGAACCACACACATTTACATTTACAGAAATCAAAATGCAGTTTTAATACCTTTGAGGACTACGAAACGAATGTCTTATAATTTTATGGTCGTTGCCATCCGGGTCCATCATCAGATCAGCTGCATGATACTATATTATTACATTACTATCGAAGTTACATAAGTATGCCAAATCTCAGCTCAATCCGATTAGAGAATTTAAATTGATTGCAAATTTTAAATCGGAAAAATATTAACAAAAAAGTAAGTAAAAACTTTTAAAAATAGCGTCCGGTTTCCTACACTCATGGCAGGTACAAAACCCAGGTGCGTTATGGTGCTGTTTTATATTATTCTGTGCCAACGGTATACTCTGCTGGTTGAGCCAGGCTACAAGAATATATTATATACACAACCAGGGTATGACCTCGCTCTCAGCGTAAGTAGCTTAATGCTGCTGAGTTTCGTATGGTGAGTATAGACAACTGGTGACCCTTATTACTAGTAACAAAGCAATCTATATTAGTTATCGGGGGAAAAAAGGGCAAGCCTATTTACATTTTGATTCTTGATCGAAGATAGATTTGACCTTTGGGCAACAGCATCCACTTATCATCATGTTGAATTGTGTCTTTTTTTTTAATAAAAGAGGATGCAAACGAATATAAGGCTCATCTGATGGTAAGTACAAAATCACCGATGTCGCCCATCAACAACTACAACACCAGGGGAAGTTGCGTTGCCAGCCAGCGAAGGCGTCGGCTCTTTTCTTGAGTTTGTTCTTGTGTGCTCGCTTGTCACCCTTATTTTAGAAAAAAGTCATTATACGCTTCAAAGTTGGTCTACAACGTACAGATATTCTTAAAGTATTTCTTGTTTGATTACAACGAAGTAATTGTTATATTATCAGAAAAAAGTAATACCTTAATCAATATCATATATTCAGAACAGTATTCACAATTTAAAATAAGTAGACGTTAATGAAAGGACTGAGTTGTTAGTAAATAGTTAAATGCCACTATAAGCCACATTAGCTGGTGCGCGATCATAGCTACGGGCGGAACACTGCTGATTTATTGCCTATTTAACATCTACTTCTGCTAATATATGCAGCACTCAAGTGTTAAGATGCCACTATCTAATAAACCAGTTTTGAAGTGTTACAATACGTGATTTGTAATAAATATTGTACGAGTATGTAACCTCTACTTAATGTAACATTTTGCTCTATAAAATGTTACATTTACTATTAGAACAAATATTTTAATAAATAAGATACTGCTTTTTTATAACAAGTTTCCATCTGACGTAAAAAGACAATCACATAATTTAAAAATTTGTGCAAACGACTTCGATATAAATTATTAATAATAACTTAAAAACTATTAGTCAGAACTTGCACAAACTTTTATGGGACCACATGAGAAGTACCAGCTTTCAAATAAAAAGAAATCATCGAAATCGATTTACCCAGAAAAAGTTATGAGTTAACACACATAAAAAAACATACAGTCGAATTGAGTACCTCCTTTTTGAAGTCGGCAGAAAATATGGACTTCTGCTTTTAATCAGAAACCATTAAAGATAAGGAACAGTCGCATTGTTAGCCATAACTGAAACTGGGACTGAATCTATATTCACGGATAATTTAAGAGTAGGTATAATGCTGGACACAGAATTAGCTCAGGATCATGCTTTGTGGCATTCCTTGGAGGAGGCCTATGTTTATAGGACTTGTGACGGGCTGTTATGTTGATGTTGATGATGATTAAAGAACGTAAAAATTCTACGAATATAAAATAAGAAACACTCACAGGAACAAAAGGAAAAATAATTGACTTCGTATCAGATTTTAATTAATTCTATCATGTTAAATCGCAAATTTCAGTCCTTCTTGGTGTTTTTGAATCCAGATTGAACAGTAGTTTAGATCAAAAAAATAATGACAAAATCTTTATCCATACAAAATAATTTTTGTCCAAAAGAACATACGTTCACTAACGATTCCCGCATCTTAAATTCAACGAAAACTGTCGAATCGTCAGACCAACACGAAACCGACACCGAAAGGGTTCCCGACGGTTTGTTTTTCAAACAGAGTCGCGGCGCGTCCAAACATCACCGCAACATGAACAATTAACACTTACCTGCGACACGACACAACACAGCACAGATTTATAGACGATAAACTAGTGTCATCACTTTTTAGTGGCGTTGTAAATTAATTATGTGCACTATTTATGGTGAGTATTTATGGTACGAGAGCAGTACGCGGCTACTCGCGGCGGTGGCGGGTGACGTTGTGCGAGCGGACGCCACCGAACGTACGCTGGCGGCTGCGACGGGCGCGCGCCGCGCAGATCATCCCTCTTGTATATAGAGCTGGTGTACTGCTACAGGATCGTAGGGTGCATCTCTTGTGGTGTTGCAAGACGTTTATTATTTATTTCGAGATGCTTAGTCAGGAGCTTTCTGCCGCTTTTCACGGTGCCCTTTTAAACGTCAGAGTAAGCTTTTGATTTTTTTGTCATAGGTACGATGATCACGATGATGGATGATGAGATGATCAGCTTTATGTGGCATCGTACCATTATATGTATTATAGGTGTATAAATATTATTATACAAACATGAATGTGAAAAATTGTGAATTATACTGGTACAAGATTTGATAAATTAACTAAATTTCTAATTGAAAACACTTAAAATTGTCTCAATATTATGTTCACAACTTATAACTTCAAGTCTATATCACTATATACTCGTATAACACTAATTCTTGGGTTCTCAAGGGATTTATTAAATGTACTTTGTATGTAACTTATATATATATATATATATATATATATATATATATATATATATATATATATATATATGACTTACGGAACTGAGACGTGGTCCTTCACTGCTGGCCGTATGAGGAAGCTCAAGGTCGCTCAGCGAGCTATGGAGAGGGCTATGCTCGGAGTTTCTCTGCGTGATAAACTTAGGAATGAGGATATCCGCAGTAGAACCAGAGTGACCGACATAGCCCAACGGATTAGTAAGCTGAAGTGGCAGTGGGCCGGCCATATAGCTCGAAGAACCGACAACCGATGGATGCAGGTGGCTCAGGACCGTGTTTTGTGGCATTCTTTGGGGGAGGCCTATGTTCAGCAGTGGACTTGTGAAGGGCTGTAATGATGATGATGATATATATATATATATATATATATATATATATATATATATATATATATATATATATATATATATAGGAGAGATATCATTGACTACCGGCCTTTTAAAAAGGAGTAGGCTCCTAAGTCGTAATCGATTCCACAAGGAAGTTATGCGAGGAATAAAACATCTTCTAAATCGCACAGTGGTGGAACTTATATTTCAATCTTCCTTATTTTACGAGAATTTTCAAATGGAGAATTGGTAATGGTCATTCTGTAATTAGTAAAAGAATCACACCCCGTTTTGTTTACCAAGTGTCGTAAGGGGCGACTATAAAATTGCCAGACAGATCGGGTTTCCTATATGTCGGTATTACCATTTCGTTCATGGCAGACGATACCCAGCAATATATATATATATAGATAACCAGCAACGTAGAGCCTCGAACCAAGCGTGGCAATTATGGCAATCCTCTCTACAAGCAAACAGGCCGATTTTCAGAAGAGAAAGGAGAAGAAGGAATTTTCTTACAGAATAACAAACCAGGATTAATTATTGAATCATAGGTCTGTCTAAACAAGAATCGAAATAGATCGAAAAACTTCCCTGACTTTCTATAAATTGTTACATTTTTCAAATCTTGTTAATTTTCCTACGAATGAAAACTATATAGATACATATGAAAAGTAAAACATTATCCAAAATACAAAATTTCATCCAAATCTTTAGAACAGTTTTTGAGATAAATATATAAAAATACAAGAATTCTTCACTTAAAGTATAATATTATAACATCTTTAAAAGTAGATAACCATAACGCAATATGCTACCAAGAAAATAAGTATAAAAAGCATATCATTACCCATACATTTTACGTGATAGAGCCATGCTGCAGCTATATTACTAGTATAGTTGTAGCACGAATGCGTCGACTCGACCGAGGAAGGACCACGATCTTACAGAATACAAGCGTAAAATAGCAGCATAATGCTGCTGTGTTTCGTATGGTGTAAAGAACCGGCATTCTATCTTAGTCCTCACGGTTGACAACACATCTGCATTTTAATTTGCAAACGAAGATAGATGTAGATGTTTATGGGCCACAGCATCCACTTACCATCAGGTGGACTGTGTGCTCGTTTGTCACTCTAATTCTATAAAAAAAAATGTTCAATATTCGTCATCGACTTCATTCACAACAAAAGTTAAATTCAAGCATATTGTGCAATTTATTTAACCTTAGTTTATTAATGCCATCTCCACTTTTTAATAAACATAAATACTTCTTAATGTATGATTTTTAACGCTATGCATTACGAACTTATATTTCTCATGTGATAAAGAATTATACATAAACTAATTCGCCCTCACACGTTGATTACTACACGTATCTAGGACACATTTACACAGCTGCCTCTAATACAATATGGGAATGAATTACAATAGTAGTCGCTGTTCTACGGTGTTATCAATTAAAATCCCTATAGAATGTTAATAAAGTTCCATGACTATAGGCTAACTTAATAATGGTCGCATGAGTTTTTATTTTTCAACCGACTTAAAAAAGGGGAAGGTTGTCAATTCGGGTATATGTTTTTTTGTATGTACGTTACGCGATATATTCGCAGATTATGAATCAATTTCGATGATTCTTTTTTTTTATTAAATAGGTTATATACTTCAAGGGCGGTCTCATATAACGAGATGTTCACAATTCCCACAATATGCATCATTTTACAGAATAAGTACTGTTTAGATAAATATTTTTAACGAATGTGGACACCACTATGTTATTATATATCAGAATTTGACATACCAATCGTTATTGCTTGACTGTCCAGCAAAATTTGGTAAAAATTAGTAAACTTACTCATTGTTTCTATAATACAAATATACATCTAATATTTTCATATTTTTATGAAAAAAACATCAGTTTGTTTAAGCGACAAATACTAACTATAATCGAACGATTCTAAACTAAACATAACCATTGCATCCTATCTAAGTCCACTGGTGAACGTGGGCCTGTGATTTCCTCATATTATTAGGATATTTGCCATAGTGGTCACGCTCGACAGGCGGGTTGGCAAGCGTAGTTTTTTTTTTTACTTTGTATTTGAAACAGAAACAGAAAATTTTTATTCAATATAGATTATAAATAATACTTGTTGAAAGTCACTCTTATGTTTAATTACCAGTGGTTCAGAAAAAACCTCTGTCCTGGGAAGAACCAGCAAGAAACGCAGCGGGACATTTCTTTTTTTTTTTAAATAACAGCTTACAATCATGTATGTTACACACATTAACAACACAACAAATTAGAAATAGCTTGGTAGCGATCACCTCATTTCCAGGGGTTATTATCATCCATAAATTCCTTAATATTATAATAACCGTTTTTATACAAACATAGTTTAATAAAGTTTTTGAACATTGAGCCGATCAAATTTTGTATATTTTAAATATAACATATGCATTGATTATACATCTCGTTTTACTTTTTCATTTTACATGTTTTGTTCGTGGGAACACAGATAACACAGTCGAACACGAATCGTGGCAGCCAAGAATACCACGTCCGATACTATTTATGGTGTATAATTGCGCTTTGAATTTATTAAATCTATTGTTATCTCAAAAATCGGCAGCAATCTAAGGTGTTGTTTATACAGTTTTAATGGTGAGCTTTTGTTATAATGGCTTAATGATGGCGCCACCGTCGAAATAATTAATTTTATAGTTAAAGAATAATACAATCGCTTTAGGGTCATCAGTTTACGGAGCCATTATTGTACTCATTGTAATAAAGCACTTTATAGTTACTATTACTTTGTCACTTATTTAAACTGTTTATTCATAAGCTTCATGTATCGTTTTGCAATATTAAAAACTCTTTGTCTATTTTTTTTCTTTCACTTTGTCTTCTATATATTAATAATAAGTCAGAAATTTGTGTAGGACGCTACGCAAAATTTCAATAAGGAAAATTTAAGTGATTCTACTCAGAATAATCATTTACTTATTGTACTCGTATATCAAAGAATTCCGTCGAAAAATCATACTTGAGAATTCGTAATCTTGAGTCAGGATTGCACGGCTTTCTCTGAACTAATGAAGAACATGGTACACGAAACATCCGCTGATGTGATGTAAAATGCATTAAATAAATAAGTCATTTACGTGCTTATTAGATTTTTGCTGGTGTCGTTATATGAATGGCGAATTATCACATTATGGTTTCTACGGAAGCATCTGAATTTTCCTTTGATCTCATTGACTGCTAAATGTGCAATAAATATTTAATTTTAATTAACGGACGTGTATAAATCATCAAAGTGGTCATGTGACGAAATATTCAATTTTTTTTGCGTGATTATGACACAATTTATGATGTGCGAAATTAATAATTGAATTGATCGATAAAACCTAAATTTGGTTTGGTTGAAAATCAAAGAAATTTAATTTTAGTACGAAGGCAATTTTGACTTTTTTTATTTATTTATTTTAATTTCATTAAGCTCTCAAAACAATGTTACATATGTACCTACATATGGAATGACATCATAATTATTATAACTAAGTATCCCATTACTTACAGGAGGGCACCACATACATAATTAAAAAACGTTATGTTGATTTAGCAACAATAATTAGGTACTATTTAACTTTAATAAAATTAAAATTAAAAATAAAGAAACTACAGTTAGTACTTAGTTTTAATTGCCGATAACTACTTTCCTTTTCGATTACATTAATTTTTATGCACACACACACACATATATATACGATCAAATGAATAAACGTTTGGTTGTTGTAATAATGCCAGTGCCTATAGTAGAATTAAAACTTTGCTATAAATGTTTTGTTGTAAGCAGTCTTTGAACCTTTTAAGTAATGAAGGATATTTGTAGACGCTGTGGATCGACGCGTGTGCCGCATTCCTCCAACTGTTGACTTGTTTCGTCTCCACACAAAGTAACCTCTAGTAAGCAAGCGCAAGTTAGTTCTAGCCTCTACTTATGTATGAGTACAGATAGAAAACAAATCATTTTACGTCAATATTACGTATTTAATGATTTAAAAACTCCTTTATATTGTGTGAAAAACGGGTGGGAAATTGAACATTTTACATTTTCTGTACCGTGTTAAAATATTAAGGAGTGTTAAAGGGAATATGCAAACTTTTTTTATAGACATAAAGGTGGCAAACGAAGTAACAGTTCACCTAGTGGTAAGTGGCTACTGCAGCCCCTGAACACTCGTAACTAAATACAAACAAAGAAAACTACAAATGCGTTATCGCTTAAGAAAATAAAAATGAAATAATTAATAGAATCGTGCGTTATTTTGCGGAAATCTATTATAATAAAGATCTTAAAAATTAATTTGCTGAGATTCTCGTAATAAAACAAAATAATGTGTCTTACTATCCTCGTAACCACTAATCCCAGCACCACTACTCCCAACACCACTACATTAGGAAAGACACATCACTGTCGATAATACGACACGTGTTTCGCCTCTACACGAGGCATCCTTAGGTGAAGCAGACTCTGCGGTGGCTGACTGCTAAGAAAAAAAAGAAAATATGAAACCTCACTGGCTAGACCGGAGTTGATAATTATTTTTATCTGAAGTTTTAATAGGTGAGCTACACGTCTTAATAAAATGTCGCAATTTTTGATCTGTGGACGGTGATGCAGCGCACCACCGTACGAACATAGTAGGTATGTTGTTTGCGGAGTTCGCCGCTAATTGCTGACGAGCCGTCGCGCCTTTCAGCTGATCTTACACCTCGCCATTGTCGGCCGTGATTCGACACGCGAAACGAATACGCAACAAAATAATAATCCTAATTAGACATGGGGGTATAAACGCTAGCATGCTAATGGTATACATATGAAGATGTTTATGTTTGTTACTTTGTACGTCGAAGACCGCGAGGTGTAATGATGAGAGGATTTGGCTACTACTTGATTGAAATCCAATCCCAATACTATTTATTGTCCAATTGCCCCTGACATTGTACTTAGCGATTCTAACATAACTGACTAAGTATTACAACGTAGTATTTGAAGAGTACTTGCTGTGATGTCCAATTTTGCAAGTATAAATGTCAATGGACAGTCTTCATAAATTTGGAAATTTGTCGCCATAGTCGAAATCGACCAGTAGAACATCGTTAATGAATATTGAATTGGAGTGCTCCGGTTGTTCGGACACGTAAATAAATAAGAAAATAGTGACAAAGCAAGCTTATGATGCAGAAGTGAGTAGCAGAGTCGGAAGGGATGCCCTAAACTGAAGCAATGAGCTTCGAAATTGGCGATATAAAGATGGACTAAATTAAGAGAAGGTACCCTTAACTGATGGGCATGTTCTTCAGGATCTTGCAGTGCGTAGTCTGCTTGCTGTTAGAGTTTATTTATGTATGTATGTATGAATATTAAAATAAAATTTATTTATATAAATACATTTAATATATAATTATTTAAATTAATTTATATAAATTCAATTATATATTTTTAGGTATTTTTATACACCAGTAAAAGTGACAAACAAGCACACAGTCCAACTTATAGCGAATTGATGCAGTGAACCGTAGTCATCTGCTACATTTGTCACTCCTGACGTCTCAGATGGAATATCAAAAAGGTTTTCCTGTTCTCGTAACTCACCATACGAGACATTTTTTCATATGATAGGGTGACAAACGAGCACACAATGCATCTGATGGTAAGTGGTTGTTGACCCATAGACATCTACATCTATTCTCAATATAGAATCAAAATTTAGATGCGTTGTGATCCGTGAGGACTAAGATGGAATGCCTCTTTTCCAGTAAAAAGAGTTTCCTATTCTCTACACTTACCATACAAAACACAGCAGTGTTAAGCTGCTATTTTACGCCAGTATTCTGTGAGAGCGTGGTCCTTCTCCGATCGAGCCGACCCATTCGTGCTACAACCACAATATAGCTCCAGCGTGGCTCTACGACGTGTAAAAGACAACAACATGGAGCTGTTAATGGTGCTACTTTTCGTTGGTATTATTAGAGTGCGTGATCTTTTCTTGTGTTACAGTTACGCATGGCTCTACCACGTAGAGCTGCGACAATAGTCAACATCTGGCCACAGGGCTTCTCTCCTAAATGAGAGGACTTTGGAGCAAAGAAAAGTTTGCCGCGTTTATGTAAAGCGTGTTACAGAATACTCGTGATTTTGTAAGATTTCTTTTCTTATACATTCACGTATCGTCACCAACAAGCACGAAATCAATGATCACTCAAATTTATCATCAATGATTTTATTGGAGCCTGCGGAGAACGATTTCGGTGTGGTCTGTGTCTAAATTTTAGGATGAGAACCTAGCAACTGATTCTAGATTGAACTACCATATCCCAAGATTGAACTATCGCGACTCTAGATTCTATTGGATGAATTTGATTAAATTTAATATTTCGCATTGCAGTACTAGAATCATATATATCTATATCCTACTCATGTTTACCGTATACACATCCGTTAATTAAAAATACGCGCTTTGACAGACTCAACGGAATTCCGGTCTCTGTTATCGTTACAAAGATGATTTTCTTCTTATTCAATAATATTATAATTTAATATATATCTTCCTATAACATCATTCCCAAAAGTATTGACGTCATCGCCACTTACAATAAAATAGACTGTATCAATTTCAATTTTATGCAAAATTGAGTTTTTTTTTAAGGTTAAAAGGTAAAATAAAAGTAGCCTAAGTTACCTTTATGACATCAGCTATCTCCCAGTGAAAGTCCCGTCAAAATCGGTCCAACTGTTTCAGAGATTAGCCGGAACAAACAGACAGACAGACAGACCGACGGACAGACAAAAATTTTAAAAATTGTGTTTTTGTTATAAGTATCGTATATACTTTCATATGCATTTAGTAAAAAGCCGTAATTTTGACATTACAAACAGACACCTCAATTTTATTTATTTGCATAGATTTATAACATTACAATTTAAAACCTCACTTACTTGTAAAAAAATGTGTACCTACTAAACGGCATAGTGGTATTTCGTGGCGCAGTGGCTTTGCAATGAGTTCCAGCGCTAAGGACCGCGGGTTCGAATCCCGCACGGAACAAGTATTTGTATGGACTACAAATAATTTTTCCGGGTCTTGATATTTGTCCTTGTGAAATCTATGTATGTAAACTGCCTCCGCGATACAGGAGAAAGTCCTAGTGTGGAGGTAACGCTTTAAAAAAAATTGCTTTTAGATTTAATTAATTTTATGCAAATAAGGATTATTAGTGTCACTGAACGAACATCGTGAAACAACTCTGTGGGTGTTACTCAGTACATGAACATAATAGTTACAAGTACGCTAAGTTTGAACTTGACCTTAGTACATCACTTACTTATGCATACTAATACTTTATGTCTACAACTAATACCTATGTGTGTCTAACAACTACAGTTATTTAGTCAAATAACAGACTTATACTTGTATGTTGTGTTATTCAATTCGTGATTATTGTTTTGGAATGATAAAAATAAAACTGCATAAGTATATATATAATGATATCCAGGCCGAATTTCGGTCACGGCGGCCAGCCTCAACGGAGACTAGCCATCGGCGCAGGACAGGATTATAGTGTCCAAAGTGTATGCGCAAGCACAGGTGCACTCTCGATTCCCTCAATCTCACAGTCCGATGGGGTAGCAGTCATGACTGGAGAGAGATTAGACGCAGAACCAACATCTTTACGTGCTTTACGGGGCACGAGGTCGAAACACCGCCAACTTCCTGACTTCGAGCTTAGTTCTATAATTAATTGTAGTGGTGGATTGTCAGTTCATTTATCTCTTCAGTTTTATAAAAAAAAGTTTGCAAAATTCATATTATTCATTTTCCTATGTATAGATATGTCGTGTAAATACATATTCGTCATTTTTTAGGGTTCTGTACCTCAAAAGGAAAAAACGGAACCCTTATAGGATCACTTTGTTGTTCGTCTAGCTGTCTGTCTGTCTGTCTGTCAAGACCCTTTTTCTCAGGAACGCGTGGCGGTATCAAGCTGAAATTCATATCAAACATTCAAGTCTACGATCCCTTAGAGCTGTGAAAAAATCAAACTTCTAAGCCAACGCAATCAAAAGATACAGCCGTTTATGCGGCAAATTTTCGACATTCGCAAGGGAATCAAAACCTACAGGGTACTTGAACTCAGAATCTTGAAATTTGGTACGAAGCAACGTTTTATAGCACAGATATAGGAAAAATTGCGAAAAGTATAAATTTTTAGTTACATTATATAATAAAAATATTTTTAATAGTTTTAAACTTATATACCTACAGATTTGTTCGGAACCCTCGCTGTCCGACTCGCACTTTGCCGGTTTTTTATTTCATTCTGTGATTTATATATTTACAAAATAATTAAACTTTGATTTTGTATAAGAACTACCGATCCGCCCCGGATTCGCACGGGTGATTTCTAAATCTCGACAACAGCACAACCAACCGGGTCCGAAGGTAGTTCTTAACCATCCAGTGATCCAATCAAATACACACAAAATTTCATCAAAATTAGTCGAGCCATTTTCGAGTTTAGCGAGACTAACGGACAGCAATTGATTTTGATATATAGGTAAAGACTACGCAGTCTCCAATTAATAATAAGCGAATATTTATTAAATATAAACAATATGAATGTAATAAATTCAAATTATCCTAAATCTCAAATGCGTTGTATATGATTTTGACGAAATCCCTACCATATACTCGTTAAGTGCACCCAAATTGCTTATTGCTCACTTAACATAATACAAAATGAAACAGCATTACAGCCCAGTGAAAGCAAGTACGAGGCGATATACGTGTTTTGAAATTAAATTTAAATTGACCCCAATTCTCTTTTTTAATTACAATTTTTTTTAATTTACCTACGACTTTTTTCCGGATATATAGGTACAAATGTTTCAGAAATATTCAAATAAAGCAAAACTAACTTAACACGTAGGTACCTAGAGGATGATAGAGGAATTCTAAGCGTTGCTTCTAAATAAACTGATTTTATTATCTTATCTGGCAGAAGAAATAGTGATGGAGATGGACGGATGAATTGAAGAAACTTCAGTATACATAAACATTATCACTACATAAATATTGTTTAGAAATACAATAAATACGTTCGAACATAGAATATAATGTATTGTTTTTTCATTCATTACAGCCGTTCACAAGTCCACTGCTGAACAACAAGGAATGCCACTAAGCACGGTCCCGGGAGCCACTTGCATCCATTGTGTCATATTCATAATTGTATGTATTTATGATTAGTTAGTGATTTTTAATTAGTATTTACACTATTAAACGTTTAAACAGGCCAGACATGTTTTGAGTATGTGTTTTACTTATAAAATTTTTCAAAAATATAACTTAACGAGGCGCTCAAAATGTGAAAATCCTATTTACCTACAATACTTTTTTAAGTCATAACTCATAACATAGGATTTAAAAATGAATGTAATCGTCATTCTTAATATACTTTATAGTACAAGGTAGTAAAACAGTTAAAATAATTAGCAAATGTAACAAATAAATATACCTATTATGTTTAAATATAGTACTCACTGAAACAGCATTTCAGTATAAATTTTTACATTCCATAACATTAAACCTCAAAATAAATAAAATGGAACAATTCACTTTAATTTATAGACCGCAGTTGAACAATGGAATTCGTAAGCTCCCAAAGAATCCCTATCTCGTGTAATTCCCGAAGTGGATTGTTTTTCTTGGGTCCCCGATTGGATTTATTTCGAGTTTTATGACGTCGCGCATCTCCATCGTAAAGTTTATACCGGGTCCGGCTACCGTAACGCTATGCTTATCTTTTGGATACGTTTTCTTTTCTTTGGAATACCTTTAATATTAGATCACTTAAATGGTTTAATTTTCTGGCATCAGAATTTATTAAAAAAGTAAAGGAATTATACCAACTACTTTCTCCAAATAAAAGTAAAGTTGCAGCCTATTTATGTGCCACTGCTGGGCACAGGCCTCCTCTCATTTCTGAGAGGGTTTTAGGGCAAGGAAATGTCCGCCGCGCTGCCTCAATGCATGTTGGCGAACTTCACATGTCTTCGAAATAATTTTTTTCTTATTTCTCAGACATGCAGGTGAGGATCGTGAGGAATGTTTTCCTTCACCGCCGAGCACGTGGTAAATCAGCACTTAAAATTGCAATTAACAATTTCATTGGTGCCGGCGGGGATCGAACCAGGGTTGCTCGAGTACTGTGAAGCTTACAGCGAGCGCTAACCATCTGAGCTACCACGGCTCGTTTTTTCTCCAAATGCCAACCTTATTTATGGTGGTGTTTCTTGTTGATGGAAAGACAAGGCTCTAGCGAGCAGCTTGTGGCGAAGTATCCATCCGAAAATGTTCATTATAAAAGAAAGGTATTGGGAAGCAGCATTCACAGTGCAAAGCTTCTTTCAATATAATTCTTCTTCTATATCAGCAAGTAAAGATTCACAATTGGGTATAGGCCCCTTTTCTTGTAGGGAAGATGCCTTCAATCATCATTGTTTCTAACGCATAGGAGATGGGTACATCGCCATACATATGTAGATCAAAATCTTATAGAATTTTCTGGCCTTCCCCTTGCCGCTTCTCACGATATGTGGCGTTAGGTTATCTTGCGCCGCAAATACACGGTAAATAAAATTACCATATAAAAATGTGCGCTTAGGTGAGGAGGGTTTTGGGTCCTGACCAAAATACAATCGGAATTTAAGAATTGCAAGTGCAAGTGTATGCTGAAATAAAATTAAAGGCTTTACATAATGCTAGGTTCCCTGAACAAGGTCTGTGCTTAGTTGAGTAGTGAAAAATTAAACAGAAATTTGCATTTGGCATAAATAAATCTAGGGCAGGCTTATTAAGATTTGAATACAGGACCAGCCATTCAGTTGGTCATTCCTCGTAACTACTAAGCAACATAGCACTAATGAAGATAGTATGATAGAGAAAAATACTGACAACTTCACAAAGGTTAGAAATCAAATCGGAGAAAAGAAAAAGCTAATGTAAACAGCTTTCTGTAATCATAAATTTACGCATAATTTTCTACGTACAACATATATTTTAAATTATAACAATATGCGAAAATGTTCGCCAATTGATCAAGAGAAAAAACCATTTCTAAATTGAAAACGGCTTTGGAATACGTTAAAAAATGTTTTCGAATTTACTGTGATCAGTCAAATAGTCTATCTTTAGAAGGGTCGTTTCTCGACAAGCTTGTTTAATATTTTGTTTAGCGCCCGATTCGACACATCCAACATAAGTTTACTATCAAACATCAATAAACAATCACGCCGAAGCTGCCGAAAGGGTTCCAAAGAAAAAAGGATTCAATTCGGTAGTCGGGATTTGGAAAAAAACTGTTTTGCATTCCGTAATATAAATATTTATCCTAACAAAAGCGTGACAACGATTCACAATATGCGTCCAGTTGGCTTTCACTTTCAATTTTTTTGCCGTTTTTAGGAAACCCTTGCATAAACGAGCTACTGTTGGTAAGTCTCATTTGCATAACACAGGACAAAACAATAAAAGTTGAGTTTATTTGAGCGCGGAAAGTGAAAACAGGGTTCAAGGTGATTCTGCCAAGTTGTTTGTCAGTTGGTGCTATCGTGGCTATAGTATTGCACGTCAGTGTAAAGCTTCTCTGATATTTTAATAGATCTATATTAAAACATAAGTTCCGTCATAAAAATAACCAGTGCTTATGTCAGAGCAGTTGTATTACAGTAAGTAAATAATAAATTTTGTTATCAATACCTACATATAATAATCTATTACGTTAAATAATTAAAGTTAAGCTACATACAAGATATACACAATATAGATGACCGTAACTAGTGAGGATGTAGGAAAACTTCTCGTAAAGCGAAACCCTAGCTCATGATCTCCCAGTAAATAACAACCGACGCTGTGAAACCAAAGTCCTATACCAAGGACCGAAAGCTTTTTACGTTTAGAAGATTATTTAGAAATACGATAATCTCAGCAATAAAAAAAACTCAATAATCTCGCCATTCGACTGATTGGTCATGTTTTGAATTGCTTAATATGGTAAGTTATTTTATTTATTTTAATGTCACTTTGTTTGAGGTATTAACAAGAATTTTCACTTTCATTTAACGTCTATCAACTGATAGATGATCCCGTTTTATGATACCTTAACAAATACTTCACAAATTAGTCAAACGTTAACTCGGGATGAATTACCCCTGGGTGCAATAAACGCTGACCGGATCATCTGAATGCAATTCGAAAAATATAAATACTTTTTTTAACTTTCAACATTAAATGTTGAGAATAAAGTAGAATTTCAAACAAAAATATTTAGGTTGTTAGTTTTTTCTGGTTGTAAATGTAGCGTGTGGTGAGGACCTGTTAATAAGTCCGATACACACTCTATGTTTGCGCGTTACGTTACATCATTTCGAGGCGGCTTAACGAACTCAAGTTCCAATATTTGGTGTGTGTAAGACTTAAGGACCGATATTTGTTATTAAATATTTGTTTATTGCTCGTGTTTTTGAACGACGGCGGCGTTTCTATTGATACACTTCGCAGTTGCGGGGTGTCAGATAATGTCTGGCAGCAATTGTTTGTTCACTAATTTTTGATATTTTGTTTTAATTGCAATTAATCAGAAACTTTTAGAGATAGAGGCTTGAAACAAACGAATAAAATGTATTTCAAATATTTTGATGCTTTTTGTTTCTCTTAGCATTGTCATTTGGATAAAATTAATATACCTACCTAATTTCTCATCCGAAAATAACATTTTTATTATGATCGCTACGAAATTAGGTTAGTTGAGTTCAATAATTTGGGCCATAAAGCGTATTTAAAATTCCACATCAGCTGTCGGAATCAGGCCTGTGGTGGAATAATAGATGCGGTCTGGTTTATTATGCCTCATATAACTTGGTCGAGGCACAAGACCAGCCAGTTAGTCCAATTTGAAACACAAGCGAGTGTGGTCAACGTACGACATTTGTTATATTTAAAAAAGAAAAGAAAAATATCGAATTTGTGCTTAAGTTTTTATGGATATTTGGCAGTTCAACTTTTTCCCGCGGCAGCTGCTTTCTGACGGAATATTCAAATCGTATGTATAATATCTCTGTATGAATTAAATCATTAGGTTACTGTAGATCATGAGTTCAGTTTCTTACAAACCTATAAAATATTTGTTTAAATCCCCTTGAAGTTTGATAAATTAAGTAAAAGTAAAGTAAAGTATATTATAGGTCCTATTGCTGAGCAAAGACCTCATATTCCCGGGTGGGTTATGCAACAATTAGTCCACCGCGCTGTTCCAGTGCGTTTTGATAGACTTCACATGGTGCCGGCGGGGATCGAACCTTGGTTTTCCGCCCGCGTACTGTGAAATTTACATCGAGAGCTAAGCCCTTGAGCTTTCACAGATCTTTAATATACGGCTCTTTAAAACTAAGTAACAGTCTATGAACGTAGCAAGACAGACTCAGGTACACAACATTGTTTTTCTAAAAGCAAGAGCAAATAGGTTAATCGCAATTATTTTCCATATGCTAATATCTTTATAACGAATTAATAAACAATTTTCAAATTTAAGTTTTCAACGTGTATCCACAGATTTAGGCATAATTTAGACGTTAAAGGATAAGTAAAATATAAGTAGGTAGTTTTCCTTTGGCATGCGTTTTTATATCATACATATTTAATAAGGCTTTTCTTTTAACTTTTAAATAAGTGTTATATTTAACATAACCTACACTTAGTTCATTTAAAATATAATGTTCATAAGCTTCTGATCTCGGGAACCAATATAATTGCACGTTTGATATTATTATTGATTTACTATGATAATCTGAACAAAATAATGCATTCGCCGCACAAAAAAATGCATTAGCGGTGAGCCACCGTAGAGTCTATATCACCTGAGGATGCCTCGTGTAGAGGCGAAACACGTGTCGTATTATCGTCAATGGTGTGTCTTGCCTAGTGTAGTAGTGTTGGGAGTAGCGGTGCTGGGATCAGTGGTGACGGGGATAGTGCACGCAATTGAGGGAGGGCGGGAGGTGCTCTTCTTACTAGGTAAGACAAGGTTTTATTTTATAACGCGGATATTTGCGAAGTAAATTATTCTAAAAGCTTTTATATAATGGATTTCCGCAAAGTAACGCCTGATTCTATTAATTATAAAATGCATTAGAGCAATATGTGTGCTAAGACCGAATGAATCGTGTAATCCGATGTTTAAAAATCTTGGATTGTTAACACTACCATTCAGAAGCACAAAACATTGTTTACAACGGTAGATGATATAAATCCCCGTAGTCGCCTCGATCCATATACCCGTAGGCTTGGACTAAACGACAATCCTAGAATAAGAAAATATAACAAAAGTAGTTTATTTATATGTGTAAACTTATATATTAAGATACCTAATAACTTAAAACTCAATTAAATATCAGATTATTTAAATTAAACTGTTTCAATGGTTGAATGAAAGTAACTTCTAAAGCATAAGGGATTTTTGTAGCCAAGAGTATTAATGTGTAAAATAAATTGATCTGTAACGTCATGTAAAATCTTTTATGTACCATGTTTTATGCAAATGAAATATTATTATTATATTAACAAAGGCACATGGGTCAGCTGACTTACACGTATTGTACCACGCTCGGTCCCAAGGCAAGTAGGTTGGCGAGCGTATAGAATGGATACTATATCTGTTGATAATGCTGTACCCCATTTCCAGTTTGCAATATTTGAGTTTAGCGTTTTTAGATGGATTTACCGCTATCAGTCGAACAACTATCTCAAGGATGAGGCAGGTACTTGAACAAAAGCAAGCATACATCTTCTTTTAACCCTACTTTGATAACAGAAGATATTTTTGACGAAACGTTAACAGGTTATAAAATTATGTTAATACCTTTAATTATAATATTGAAAAGTTTAAATTTTAATTATGATATTGCAAAAGTTTAACACGCATTTGATCATGAACTGTGATCATCCTAGTGAGAATACTAAGTCATAATCATGAAATTATTGTATTGTCATCCGCTCTTAATATGTCTTCAAAATTGCTGAAAATTGAGACGTCCGGAAGTGGATAAAAACTGAGTTATAAAATTCCTTTACATTCATATATAGCTAGATCCCCGCCGGCACCAATGAGATTATCTATTATATGCTGAATAACCACGTACTCAGAAGTGAGGGAAAACATGCTAAGATGATGATGATGATGATGATGATAAGTAATATCTGCCAACAGGCATTGCAGCAACATGCTGTACTCTTCTTTGTTTAAAACAAATCGAAAAGTATAGCTGGTATAGGCTATACAAATAAATAAAGTTAAAGTGTCTCTTTGTAATATCTAAACAACGGCTTTTTCTAATTGCATATGAAAGTATGTACGGTACATATAACAAAAACAAAATTTTTAAAATGTTTGTGTCTGTCTGTCGGTTTGTTCCGGCTAATCCCCAAAATGGCTGGACAGATTTTGATGAGACTTACACTGGCAGATAGCTGATGTTATAAGGAGTAACTTAGGCTGCTTTAATTTTAGAATAATAATTAGGGTTCCGCGCAAATATATTAGAACCCTAAATTACACGTGGGCGAAGGCGCGGGGAACAGCTAGTTTTACTATACTTTTACAGCAAAGACAAGATTAAATAAGTAAGTCATGAAAATTTCAGTGTTCTGTTTTTCTTTAAAACTACCAATCAAATACGTGTTAAATTAAACTGCAATAATTCTATCCAATTAAATACAATGTTGGGGATACACTGCCGCGTTTTACGTTAAACAAGAAATAGCACTCAGGCAGTGACACAAGCCATCAGTCTCCCAGCTGAAAGGAACACGTCTCTTAGAACGGTTACGTTTGAATGGCGTGCTTGCGTTGAAACATGCCAGTCGTTAGTTGCAGTAGGGAAATGGTATAGAGACACTAATATAAACATATTTATAGAAGCATAACGAGAAACATGTCAGTCGATAGTTGCTTCAAGGAAATGGTATAGAGATACCGATGTAAACAAATTTAGAGAAGCATAACACTTCATTAAACGAGTATATATATATATATATATATATATATATATATATATATATATATATATGTGTATATATATATATATATATATATATATCTTTATATATAAAAATTACGTGTCACATTGTTTGTCCGCGATGAACTCCTAAACTACTGAACTAATTTCAATGAAATGTTTCACAATGTGTGCAGTTTGGTCCAACTTGAGAGATAGGATAGTTTTTATCCCGATAAGTGAAACTCAATTTTTTTTTAATTGTGAATTTAAGAATATTTTATAGGAAGGGTCTTTGAAAAGGACATAATAACATCTGCCTGGCCAGCTAGTATATGTATATATATATATATAGCTAGTATATATGTATGTATATATATATATGTGTGTGTGTGTGTGTGTGTGTGTGTATGTGTATGTATGTGTATTTATATCTGAGGGTCTAAGTGCTCGCGGTAAATTTCAAATATGCGAGCAACCCGTGTATAACCCTGGCAATAAAATTGTTAATTGCAATTTTAGGAGCTAATTAACTACGTGCTCATCGATAAACGAAAAAAAAATTCGTGAAGAAAATTGCATGTCTGACATATAAAATACTTCAAGGACATGTGAAGTTTTTTCACACCCATTGAAGCAGCGCGGTGGACTAATTAATCTGTAGCCATCTCAGAAATGAGAAGAGGCCTGTGCCCAGAAGTAGGTCATATATAGGCTAAACTTTACTTACTTTACTTTTTAACCAACTTCAAAAAGGAAGAGGTTCTCAATTCAAGTGTATGTTTTTTTTGTATGTACGTTACGCGTTATCTTCGCAGATTTTAAACCAATTTTGATAATTCCTTTTTTATTAAATAGGTTATACTTCAAGGGTGGTTCCATATAAATTTGGAGAAAAAATTCCACCCACAAGAGTCACAACTAAATAACTTCTTTAGCAATTCTAAGTCAGTTTTAACTTTTTGTTAAAAGTTATAATTATATATAAACGATATTTTTGTTACGTTGATTATATTCTTCGTAGTAGCTGTTCAAGAGAATCCATCAACTAAAAATTTCTGATTCAATATGTGACGGAGGAACAATTCGGAATATTACAGATGTCAAATACTCGAACCGCTGCCATCAGTTGGTACTGTGGGTCTTTTAAAACCCACCCTGCCAACTGACCATGGAAAACATAATACTTTAACAGCCTGTATTTTTATCAACCTTGTAATGCGCTGCGTGATAACTTTATTAAAGAAGAAGAGATTTATTATCTTCACTACGCTAGGCGGATTAATTCCAACACCAGTCTGCAACATACCTTCATTTGCTTTTCGCCATATACCATTTTCGCTTTTCGCTATTTAGCGTACTGGAGTTGACGTTTTGCGAAGTTAGTATATTCCCGTATCTTTGATCAATAGTGGATTTGCCATAATAGTCTAGCAACGTTAGACATATGAGTAGGTGATCGCTGTACCAGAAAATTTACAACTTTGTTTGTTAATTCAGTGCCCCGTATCGACGACGAATTTGACGAATTTGATAGGCGGAACTGAAGGAATGAATGAATGAATTATTACAGAGCTACAGCGAGAGCTATAAGATCTTTTCCTTACTATGAATTTTCAAGACGAACGCTTATCTCATAATCAACCATCAAAATGTTTCTGCCACTAAGAGCTTCGTCATAAAATATCTACGTGGGTGTGTACATCGCCTACTCATTTACAGTTACATGTTTTTTTTATCTAAAATAAGTGTAGCCATGACAAGTTTAAATAATTCCCATCGCGTCGTCTTATACTATTTAATGTTATACCAGTGTCTTACTATTTACACGCTAGTTCGTGGTTCGCAAAGTTTGTTGGTTTTCACAGATTTTGGAAAAAAAAACAACTAAATAAATATCAACGTTTGTGCAAACGGTAGACACACTGTGTTTCTGACGACACGTTTTAGTGGTCTTATATTGTTGGAGTATTTATATATAAATGCTTTAAAATAGATAAAATACGATAAAAAAAAAAATTTTTGCTTAACCAAATTTGGTTATTGAATTATATTTTGCAAACCGGTAACATTCATTGCTATGCGGATGACAACACTGGTGATGCTCTATACACCGGTCGTGCCAATATTTCTCTGGAAAACGTCGCCGAGTACCGGAACAAATTTATGTCTGAAGTCGAGTCTTTGCTGAACAAAGTCTCTGATTGGGGGCGACTAAATCTAGTCCAGTTTAATCTACAGAAGATACAAGTTTGTATGTTTACCGCTAAACTTGTAACTGAGAAGATACAACCCCTTTGTCGTATCTCCTCAGTTTCAAGGCACTCCCCTTGTTGCCTCAGCAATTATCGGAATCCTCGGCGACATTTCACATGATGTGTTGTTTCGTGGTCACTCGGAAGAGAAAAACTGGCCTCTAAAAAGCTTGGCGTGCTCAGCAGAGCGAGACAGTATTTCATGCCGGCACCCCGCATGCAACGTTAAAAGACGCAGGTTCGGCCTCACATGGTATACAGTTGCCATCTCTGGACTGGAGCTCCCCAGTGCCAGCTCCTTCCACTTGACCGCATTCAATGCAGAACGGCTCGAATCGTCAACGACCCAGTCCTCTCCGATCGGCTGGATTTACTGGCGCTGCGAAGAGATGTTGCATCTCTTTGTATTTTCTTTCGTATCTACCACGGGGAACGGTACGAAGGAATTGTTCGGATTAATCCCAGCCGCCAAATTTCACGAACGCACATCACGGCAAAACACCAACTGGATGCACTACTGTACGATTTACTAGGAGTTTCCTTCCTAGTACAACCTCTCTTTGGAATAGTTTACCACTGGCGATTTTTCCGCACCGATACGACTTAGGGACCTTCAAGAAAACAGCTTACTCCTTTCTAAAAGGCTAGCATAGAACCTGCAAGTCCCCTGGTGTCGCAGTTGTTCATGGGCAGCGGTAGTCACTTACCATCAGGTGAGCCGTATGCTCATTTGCCCCGTCGCTTGTAAAAAAATACTTACGAGATATATACAATATATAAAATATAAAAATAAAACCCAACCAGAGGAATGCCCTCGGCATGAGAGGCCGAAAAGCTGAAGGTTAGCGATATTTTTGGAACGAAGTTCTTTATCGGACGGTACGGATTTGGTGGATGGAGGCTAGGCGACAAAAGTGTAAGATTTTTCCGTCACGACCCCTTGTGACGTAGGTATTGTAGAAGGCCTTGGTGGCTATAAGGAAGCGAGATGGAATAATAACCATCTCCCTCGTACTTTTTCTTATTTTGCCATGAAAGAAATTCTATTTTATTTTAAACGTCGCTTTATTTTAATAGACGCTAGTAATTCATTTATTTGTATTTATTAATCAGTAACATAATACGTTTATCAATAATAATGTACTACGAAAGGAACTTCGTTCCAACCGAGTGTTCCACGACACTCACGTATGTTTTTTTTTAAATTCAATATAGATAATAAATGTCACATTATCTAGTTGCTATTTTAAGTGCTAACGATGCCCACCTACACGTACTGGAGAAGAATTAACTTGCAGACCTAAATAAAGTATTTGCAATCTAATACGTAAAAATTAATTTTTATTTGTTCGTATTTTATGCGCTACCATATCGTTCATCAGATTGCGGTAAAACTTGGTCAACTTTTTGCTTGCACTTGCACGAAGGTTATAGGCATAGTACAATTAACTTACATTAGCTGGCGCGCATATCGTACCGACAATTTATTCGAAAATTATAGGTAATTCCATTTTACTTATTAATAATAATGACCTTAATAATAATAACCTTTATTATTTTTCCATCTGGTTGGGTTTTTATTATTTATGTATTTTTATAAAGGTATTTATTTTATTTTATTGATATTTATGTTTATTTACCATTTTCATTTGCAATTATATATTTATACAGCCCAACCAGATGAGAAAATCATATAGATACCCTATAAAATAACCTTTATTATCTTATCCCACAAATAGTAGTTACATTGCATGATTGTATTAACAATCCTAATTAAACAATATAACTCTTTCAAATTTAAAACAATATTTCCATAAATATTTCTTCTGCGGCAGCAACTTTTCGGGTACCACCTAGTCATTTATAAAAGTCTCTAAAATAGATTTGTATGTATAAGTTTGATTTAAATACCTGTAGTAATTCCTGTAAATATGGAGATTGAAAAGTCTTTTCAATCTCTATATTTTGGTCCACATTTTATAACATTAACTTAACACAGTGAAGAAAAGTAAAGTAAAGTAAATTCGCAGCCTATTTACGTCCCACTGCTGGGCACAGGCCTACTCTCATTTCTGAATGTTTTGGAAATGTCCTCCGCGCTGCCTCAATGCGTGTTGGCGAATTTCACATGTCTTCGAAATATTATTTTTCTTATTTATCAGACACGCAGGTTTCCTCACGATGTTTTCCTTCACCGCCGAGTACGTGGTATATCAGCACTTAAAATTACAATTAACAATTTCATTTGTGCCGGCGGGGATCGAACCGGGGTTGTTCGAGTACTGTGAAGTTTACAGCGAGCGCTAACCATCTGAGCTACCACGGCTCACTACTGAAGAAGTGAACATCAAATTTGTAAATAAGTATAATAATATTTTAAGTAATTATGTAATAAATGAGGCAACATCGCGCTTAGCGATTGAAAGAGCTTCAGAATTGACTTGATTTCGTGCGATGTGCCGACGAGTTCACGTTTTTGACATGTTCACGGCAAGCTGGTTTGTAATCCTCCAGACCTTCAAATGAACTTGACGTTTAATTAAAACAGTTCAAAAATTAATACTATTATACTATAAATAAACTATAAAACTAAAGATATACTACTAAATATACTCGCATTAAACACTAAGCTAATAGTAGACAAGGAATTATTTAATTAATTATTGATTTCTCTTTTCTCCCGACTTCCAAAAAGGAGACGGTACTCAATTCGAGTGCATGTTTTTTTTCTTTATATGTGTGTTACCTCATAACTTTGTACTGGGGGAACTGATTTCGATGATTCTTTTTTTATATGAAAGCTGATAGTTCTCGTGTGGTACCATACGAATTTGATCAAGGTCAGACCAATGGTTATTGAGTTATTCTTAAATAACTTATATTGAAGTCGGCTGTACAAAATTTTTAATTTCAAATTATTTTAAATATTTTTTTCTATAAAATGTTTGTCGCGTGCGAATGTTCTCTAATTAATGAATACATATTTTATATACATATTTCGAAAACAAAAATTATCAGTTACTAATTAATTAAGTTAGTAGTTAATGTATGTAAAACAATATACCAAGTTAAGCTAACTTTCCCGGCTTCACGGCGTGTTGTTCAGCAGCGTTGTGTTAATGCTTTTGCGACTTGATCACAAAACACCAACATACACCCCTAAAAACATGCATATGTATGAAATATATATAATAATTATATGAATAAACGTCATTACAACGTATTTAAAGTGAAAGCCGCATCAAAATCAATCAAGTAGATGTAAAGTTTTAAGCGAATAATCGGACAGACATTAAAATACCTAAAGATATCCGCGTAACTTTACTTAATAATTTATTTTTGAACTGACAACATCTTTATAATTATTATTTTAAAATTGATGAAACAAAAAAAAAACGACTCTTAAAAGAGAAAAACATGTATAGGATTTAGAATGCGAGAGAATGAGATAGAATACAGTATACCTACAATTTATCTCCTACCTCCTCTTTGTGCGATACTTCAAAGATGGTTGACTCAACTTTAAATCTATACAAATAAATAAAATTGAAGTGTCTGTTTGTAATGTCAAAATTACAGTTTTTTTACTAAATGCATATTAAAGTAAATACGGCACCTACCTACTTATAACTAAAATACAATTTTTAAAATTTTTGTCTGTCTGTCTGTCTGTTTGTTCCGAGTAATCTCCGAAACGGCTAGACCGATTTTGACGTTACTTTCACTCGCAGACAGCTGATTTCATAAGGAGCAACTTAGGCTACTTTTAATTTAGAAAAATAATTAGGGTTCCGCGCAAAAACATAAAAATATATATTAACTAATAATCTATATATTAACTAATACGCGAGCAAAGTCGCGGGGAACAGCTAGTATTACTATAAAAATTAACAAATTCATTAAAAAAATAAAATTAACTTTACAATTAACAATCCACGATTTCATAACTTACCGATTTATATTAAATTAGTCGTGTTTAGGCCGTCTTGTGTCTATTTTGCGTAGCACCTTGAGAGTCGATCAAGTTTTGTTCGATAAAGTGACTTTACCTATAGAATGAATTTGATAGCGCTATTACAAAGCAATTTTACTCGCAATTAACTGAAGGTGTCACTTCTGCCGCGTGTGAACTATACACGTTTTGGTTTTGTTAATATATTTTGCCTAAAGCACTATGAATTCACATAATATGCATGAGTTTACACTTTTTACAAAAGTTTATATAAATATATCTAATATTTTAAACCGGTCGGGTCGGACGCTCGGGCGGTATCTCGTTCTTAATCTGGGTGGTTATTTTTAAGTCGATAAATTTGGATGTCACTATACACATGTGTAGGATGTAGGTATGTGATAAGGGATGGATCGGTTCGGTTATCTCCGCCTCTCCGCCGATGCATAAGCCGTCGTTAAATATTATCCTGACTGAGACATTTACGGCCGGTTTGAGATAGGTACCGTGGAATCATCTTTAGAATATTATGTAGAGTGGTCTCGAGTATCTTCTTGGTTATATAGACATAAACATATGCGCTCAAGTGTATTTTTGCTTATAAATTCAGGAGTTTATAATTTGAGTAACACAATTTCCTTAGCCTTTAAAATATTAATTTGGAAATAGTTTATTCTAAATTAATTGTTCCACGCGACTTCGCCCTCGTGGAATTTGTTACGATTGGATTTTATGGGTTTTAATTATTTGCGCGGAACCCTAATTCTTTTTCTAAAATAAAAGTAGCCTAAGTTACTCCTTATAACATTAGCTATCTGCCAGTGGAAGTTCCGTCAAAATCGGTCCAGCCGTTTCGGAGATTAGCCGGAACAAATAGACATACAGACAGAAATACAGACACAAATTTTAAAAATTGTGTTATTGTTATAAGCTTATAACTACCATATTACTTTCATATGCATTTAGTTAAAAGCTGTTATTTTGATATTACAAACAGCCACTTCAATTTTATTTATTTGTATAGATGAAACTTTGATATTGGGTGGACTAAATGCCAATTGGCATTCTCTGTAACTCAAAACTGGAAAAAAGGCGAAAAATATTGGCAGGTGAAAATTTCTTATGAAAATTAATTTAACAATATTTTCACAAGATTAAGACACTTTCTCAATGTAACCACCCAAAACCCGATTTAATTCAACGGCATATGTGCCTAGACAATCATAGACAATAAATTTTATTTTAAGCTACATGTGAAACAATACATTTGTGATATACTAAGGGCTTTACTTGCTAAATTCACTCTATTGAACATAAAATATCGTATAAAACGCTACGGCTTATGTACATGTCATAAGCAGATTATATTATTAGATATGAATTAAATGGTTACGGTCGTATATTTAAAATCCTTATATAAATATTAAAAACAATAGTTAACACAAAAGAAAAAAGAAATATAAAGATAATTATATACTCTGTTTTGTTAAGAGAGTGTAATGCGGTAGATGTTTTCAATAACGCGCACATAAGTATTTGATGTGAAGAACATCAATCAATACATTAATAATTCAGTTAAAATAAGTCGCCCTAAGCATTTGCGTAGTTTACAAAAGATATGTATTTGTTAGTCTATATATTACCTAAGTACAAAAGTATATTATATGGGATGCGGAAAAATATTCTCTATTACCATTTATCTGTAACAAATTACCAAAGGAAACTTTAAATACAACGTTAAAAAACGTTAGCACATGTAATTGGAAATAATATAAAACTGTAATTAAAAAATATTATTGAGTACTACAGGTACCCGGCGCTACCGCAGAGTAAATAATTGTGAAAATTTGTTTTTAAATTTGGAAGAGTCATATTGTTTCATTAGGAATTATACATTCATAGAATAATACATTCATAGAATATATAACGCGCGCCACCTATTGTAAGTTAATTGTACTATATCTTCGCGGGAGTGCAAGCAATAAGTTGATAAAGTTTTAGCGCAATCTGATGAACGGTATGGCAGCGTATAAAATACGGACAAACAAAAAAAAATTATACTTATATTTGATACAGTAGCATCGAGAGTTAGGTTGTCACATGCCACAGTAAAACTCACGAGGCTTTAAGTGGTATGTTCTAATGTATGTTTTAGTTATACAATAAATAAAAAATACTTAATATTAATGATAACTCGGTTTTTATTTATATGTAGGTTAACTAATTTATAATATTATGAAGTGTGTTAGTAAATCTCCCAACGCATAACCTCTTATCTTTCATCTTTAGATACAGCCCTTCACAAGTCCACTGCTGAACATAGGCCTCTTCCAAGGAATGCCACAAAGCATGGTCCTGAGCCACCTGCATCCATCGATTTCCTGCATGTCTTACCAGGTTGTCACTACAATGATGATGATGATATACTTATTATTAATTATCTTTACTCAATTTTTAATTTAAATTTCACTATGTAAATCATCACGTAGTCGATGATATTTTAATTTAAAAAATGACAGTTCTCGCAGATCGTTTTAATTTGATAAATTGATATAACATCCCTAGTATCATCATCATGACGGGTCATACATACGGGTGCATTCATCACATAGGCCATCATTCCTGTCGTAAAACGTCACTAATGTACCGTAATACATTGCTTGCTCTATATCTTTATTAACAATTCACCCGCCATAGATTCTTTTTGAGTCATTCACAAACTTTATGCCCAAAGTTACGACGCAGTTACAACTTTCCTTTTATACTCAACTATTTTTCTGAAAACACTGTTTTCTTTATGCGACTTAATATGGCGCATTTCGGTTAAGTGACTCCCAATCCTGTGCGTAACAATGTTGCGAATAATAAACGCAATAAAAAGTTCCCTTAATACGTGTAAGTGCGGACATAACTGAAGGCGATAGGTATAAATCATGACGCTCCAACTTTTTGCTGAGCTGCTTCGTTTTAAGTGCGTGTTTTATTATCATATTTAATAAAATTCAAAGTCATGTTGTAATGTATTCAAGGGCTACAATGTAAGCTTAAAATTAGTAACAATCCCGTCCGCCTAAACCCGTTCTTATGTGGTATTCAGGTCTTTATTTATTACCTGACTGGCGGGTACTTAGGTACGTTCGATGCCTGGAACTTTTTGTAGTATTTCTTGAAGCACAAAAAGTTGAAAGTTAATGGATCGAAAGGCAGGGCGGGGTGAGGTGAAGATTTATCTTTTTCAATATGGTGTGGGAATGCACGAGGGTTCGCGTACCTCATTTACTCCTCCAGTCCCCGGGTTTCAAGTGGCTTTTATTTATGGAGTTACGCTTTAATCCCGGTTATTTTTCATCATGAAACGTCGTTTTAAAGTTACGTACTATATAAATAGAAAACGCATACAAACAAAACAGCCTTGTGTTGTGGTGAATCAAGTTAAATGAAAACTAAAAATAAATCACTGGGATTTTTGTTGATATGTATGCTTTGTCTCAAACTCAAACTTTCTTTATTAATACACCACCGCATCATTCAATTTAACATATCTTTAAGTTTATATGAGCAGTTACATAATCTTTACCTTTATACTAAGATTTATACAACTATATTCACTTTATTTTATGTATGTATCAATTTAAAAAATATAGTTTAATAATTAAATTAATTATATATTATGTACTTGTATAGGTAACAGATAGCTACATAATTAGAAAGATGTTTGTGTTGACTTGCTGTAGTTAACACGTTTGGCATATTTATTTTATTTTATTTGGAAGACCAACAGCTATTATAATTAGGATAGATAATACTAATACCAACAGTAAGTCAATCAAAGGTTCTCACTAGTAGAAATTAGATGTATTAACAATCGCAGTAGGTATTCGACGTCGCACCTTTAAGCGAACTTGAAAGGTTATCGTCATACAATTAACCCATTAAACTCAATAAAAGGCAATTATTTCAATATCAGAGAGACGTTTTTCAATTTTTTTACATGTATAGATAATTTTAAAGTGAAATCCAATCCTAAATCTACAATCAGTGGCCTGCTCCCGTCGCAATCCGTCCGGTCCCACGACCGTTATGCCCATCACATTGCCGCCATAAACTCATTAAAGCCGCATAACCGTCCAATCGAGCTTTCCAATCATGGAATTAAAATTAACCTCCCCTTTATTACTCGCCGTTACGAGCTGCGAAAAAAGGGGGCATAAATAAAAAACCGGGTATAAATAACACACCTTCGACGGTGCACGCGAAGCGAGCCGGGGTACGTACGTAGTCGTAAATTACACGCTTACGGCCCTTGTACCGATCAATAGCATTTATTAAGGGAAATGTATTCTTTTAAAAGCATTAAGCAGGTTTTATGTATCTGGCGGATTAGTTGTTTAAAACAACTGGACAGCTATTTAAAAATAAAACTGTTTTATTACATAAAAATATAATAAATTTATTTTGTAGACAGTAGAGCTACTTTTCTGACTAAAAAACCGTCCAGTTTTTTTTTTTATAGGATAGGGTGACAAACGAGCACACAGTCCACATGATGGTAAGTGGTTGCTGTGGCTCATAGACATCTACATCTGTTCTTGTTTGCGAATTAAAATGCAGATGCGTTGTCACCCGTGGGGACTAAGATGGAATGCCTCTTTTCCAGTAAAAAGGGTCTCCTGTTCTTTACCATACTTAACTCAGCCTTGTTAAGCTGCTATTTTACGCTGGTATTCTCTGAGAGCGTGGTCGACCCGACCCATTCGTGCTACAACTCTACCACGTATTGACGTCGGTTTGTCCAACGTCTTATTTATTTTTGCCACCAAACAGCAGTGCATCTAACACTATGTTCCAATTTAAATTAATTATTAGAAAGCCAGTAGAATTACAGTGAAGTAAAACAAAGCCAAGTTACAGTGGCCTGTACAAAGTTATCGCGGCTGTACAAAGACCTCCTGTCATTTATTTTATGAGTGATTATATAGCAATTTGTTTGACTCTCTGCTTCCGTGCGCGTTGTTTGACTTCAGATATTATACAGAGATATTATATAGAGCTATTAACAACCTAAAACCGATAGTCTCTTGGAGATAAATTTAAATAAATAAATATATTAACTTTAGCCTCTCAGTATAATTACGAAAATTTAATGTATGTTCATAAAAACAAAGGTAGTTTTAGTAAAAAAGTGATATACACTCTGTAAACACTAGGAACAAACACAAGCTAGTGATGCCAGTTTCTCAACTCCACAGTCAGAAATTCATTCTGGGGGTAATGTATACGCTATTACAACAAGGTCCTGGAAAGTGTACAGGCTCTCTCTATTGCCAAGTATTTTTTTTATAGGATAGGGGTGACAAACGAGCACACAGTCCACCTGATGGTAAGTGGTTGCAAAATGCAGATGCGTTGTCACCCGTGAGGACAAAGATGGAATGCCTCGTTTCCAGTAAAAAGGGTCTCCGGTTCTCTACACTCACCATACGAAACGCAGCAGCATTAAGCTACTATTTTACGCTGGTATTCTGTGAGAGCGTGGTCCTTCCCCAGTCGAGCCGACCCATTCGTGTTACAACTATACCAGAAATATTGCTGCAGCATGGCTCTACCACGCGTAAAAATAAGTATAAATGTATTGTTAAGCTGAAACTGTATAAAAAGGGTTATTATAATATAAATGAATACATGTTTGATAATAACCCCTGGGGATGAGGTGATAGCTTCCAAGTAGTTACTAAAATAAATTTTGTAAATAGTTTGTACAACCATTAATGTAATTTTTACTTTAAAAAGAAAGTAAATTTTACATTAATGTAAAATTTATTTATTTCCCGCTGAGTTTCTTGCTGATTCTTCCCAGGACAGAGGGTTTTTTTCTAACCAGTAGTAAAGTAAAAAATTACTTTCAATAAGTATTACACATGTGATCTGTATTGAATAAAAATTATTCTATTCTATTCTATACAAATATATTGTTTGTGCAACACGCATGTTTCCTCGCGATTTTTTAATTCACTGCTGAGCACACGGTTAATAAACACAGCGAAATAATAATTTTTCTACTCGTTGCGTCCGTTGGAAATTAAGTTCGTGTTGGTAGGCACGCCTTACATTTTGGTGGGTCTTGTCTGAAGATCAATATGGAGAGGAGTTGTGTATATAGGAGGTGAGAAGCCGCCACAAAATGCTAACACTGGAGGGCCCGTGTATGTGTGCTAATACATTCCCGAAGTACTGCTGATATGCGCCGATGGTACAACACCATGTAACGGGTAACCCGCGAGGGTAGTATGCATAGGTATCTCCCCATGAAAAAGGTGTGAAATCGCATATGTATCCTTCTTTGTTTGATGTTGGTTTGAGATACCTACGAGCACACTAAGATTATATTTACAAAAAAAGTTATATTTAAACTGTTCTAAGATATAGATTGTCCTTCTATTCAATATATTTTATTAAATTCAAACAATCCAATATTGCGTCAAAACAAAGTAAAAGGATATTATACAATCATTTATACGATAGGTATAAAATATATAATAGTTTTATTTGCCTACTGTTATTTAATCATTTAATAAGTGCAATAAAGCCTCATTAAAAAGTGATTATTGCTCAGTTTATAGTGTAACGAATGTTACCAAAGCTTGCATGTTCTCGTAAAGTAATTGCAAGAATTACTCCCCCTGATTGGATATTTCTATAGGTAGTAAGGTAGGAGGGTTATAGGGAGGACGGGGTCCTCCGTTCTTAGAGAGGGCCCGGGCCGATCGATGAAGCTCCTAGCGCAGACCTGCTTACAATGCGTAGCTAAGTTTTCTTTCACCCCTCAATTAATTCTACTGTGGATTTTAATTTAGAGAGAGAAAAGAATAGTCAGAGCTATAGAAAGAGAGCGATGTTAGTTTTGATTTTAAATTAATTTGATTCATATATTGGCATATAACATATTCTTTGTATATATTTATAAAATACGCCTAGAAAAAATTATGATTATTTGTTCTACAAGTAGTGATTTACGAGTAATATAGAATAAGTATCAAAGGATAAATATTATTTTATTTCATTTCGTACTAGCGATCTGCCTCGTCTCCGCACCGGTGATCTCTGCATCTTGATACAGCTCCCCCTACCGGGTCCAATGGTGAATCTGAACCATCCAAGGACCCATTCAAATACACACAAAAATGTCATCAGAATCGGTCGAGCCAGTTTCAAGTTTTAGCGAGACTAACGGACAGCAATTTCTTTTATATATAAAGATTTGCAATTGTAGTCTCTTGTTGGAAATCAATTGTTTATTTGATAGGAAATATGAAACACTTGAATTACAGAATTTTCGATTTTATGGGCGTTTACAAACGTGGAAATTAAAAATTAGATAATTTTTTTACGGTAAACCCATTTATTTAGTTACAAATTCCTAAAAAAAATACGTTCAAAATAAAAAAAAACCTAAAACAAACCTATAAAATTATATAACAATATACCTATAAGATTTCTATTATACCCATCGCCAGAACATTACCGATGTGTTTAATGTTTTAGTACCTATGTATTATACCTAAACCATTTCTGTAATTTTTCATATACTTAATCATCAACAGGGGTGACAGCGTACCTACTCGTGAATAATCTAAAATTCGTTCCCTATAAATCAAATAATTCATACTATTTCGGTTTTGTGTGCACATATGTTCTTTTACCGATATTTGAAAAATAAACTACTTGTAACCTATACAAATTAGTTAAACTGAACTTTATGGTATCCCAGCCATACCACAAAATGGCCGTGGTAGCTCAGCATTGATCGTTTACCACCTGGGTCACTGAGACAGTAAATCATGCTTTAAATGATGCTCATTTATTAGAATCAGAAAACTTGCAAGTCAGATTATTTAAAATGCTTTTTAACTTTTGTAAGGACTTCTGTGAGAGAATATATCATATGAGCAACCAGCCGCTTTAAACTGAACTCTTTTCTCATTATTTAATACCTAATTTCAAATATTTATCACGAATTTGTGAAATCAAATAATAGTTATTAAAGCCAAATTTTCATTTCACAAATACGCAATTAAAGCCAACATCCACGTTTTACAGTAACCGATCAAAAGCAGTTCGACAGAATTCTCCAACAAAGGTCGTCGGCACAGCATCGCCCGCAATTGTACCAATTAACTCGAACTGTCGAAAGTGAAACTCACAAAACCGGGCACCAAGCGTTCGGATTTTTTTTCCGGTAGATTTACATATTTATTGGGGCACAGTTTATGGAGGCACAGAAAAAACAGCTCGCCCGTTTAATGGACAAAAAGGGTGGCTCCGTATATTTATTCTGTCGCATCCTTTTTACGTGCGAAAGGACGTGGCTGTGTTTTTTTTTCACCGACGTGGCACATTTGGCGACGCACTTTGCATAAAAATATTGGATCGTAAATACTCTGTCGTCCCACGGATTTCGGCGCATGTGTCGCAAGGAAAATATAGGAATCACATATGAAACGATTTTATGAAGACATATACGATGCGTGAATCGAGATTTGAATGAGTAATAGAATCGATTTTATATTGTTTATGATTTGTGGCGCCCTGACGCTGTAAAATAAATAGAAGTTTTTGAAGGTGGAAGTTATCTTTGTTATAAATTTTATCATATTTATTAGTCAGCGGAGTTAACTTTTTTTTATAGAAATAGGGTGACAAACGAGCACACAGTCCACCTGATGGCAATTAGTTGCTGAGGCCCATTGACATCTACATCTATCCTCGTTTGCGAATCAAAATGCAGATGCGTTGTCAGCTTTGAGGACTAAGATGGAATGCCTCTATTCCAGTAAAAAGAGTCTCCGGTTCTCTACACTCACCATACGAAACACAGCAGTCTTAAGCTGCTATTTTACGCTGGTAACTTAGGATAATCATCCTTATTTGAAGCTAACCAAGTCTAGTAACGGGAAAACCTAGGTTCAGCTATTCTTTCTCTAGAAGACTGAACTCAAAATATAATTAAATATCTGCTATCGTCTCATACATACTATGATCATACACGCCGTAAAACATACATTGTTGTTGTATTACATACTAACTCTCTTATCCTTTACGGGTTGCACTGGTACCTATATGAAAGTCTCTCAACCGATTTTAGTAGGTATTCGAAAATATAACAAAATAAAACCTCAAACCCAAATCAAACCCCTCTGACTATCCATATACCTTATATGCCTTACCAGCTCGAAGGTGTCGTCTTTGCGTTTAATTACCCAACCGTTCAGCGTTTGCGTTAAAAATTATGTTAGGCGTTCGTAAAAAATATATCTAACAATATATATACAATATATACTACTAAAAGATTAAAACAATATATAATAAAAGGTTAATCAAGGACTGACAGGTAAAGGGAAACTTTAAATATAACTTATACATAAAGGATAATTTTTGAAAGAGTATCTGAATTTCAAACTTAAGTTCAATATGTAAATAATGATATATCGTTGCAGTTTTTGAAAATACGATTAAATAAGGCTTCTACTTTTATTTGAAACTATCCCATTATGGGCAACAACGTTTTTGCCTACCAATGGACCCTTACAAATATGTGTTTGTGATTTTTTAATAAATTTAACATTTGTCTATATATATTACATATTGTGAACCTTCTCTGCAAATTTGGCCGTTTATTGCAAATTAACCCTGTATATATCATCAGATTTGAATGTTTCACTTTTATATCTCTCTAGAACAAACAGAAAATTTAGTGTACAATATCGTGTACTGAAATTGTAAAAAAAATCACAATTAGTCTTAAAAGACAATTTTGCATTTTCGTTACATTATACAGGCATGTTAAAAATATAAAAAGACGTTTTCAAAGCCGCAGATATATTATATACCTACGATTTTTAATGATTCTTCTTAAACCGGCTAAAGGAACAGGATACCCCGTGTATTTCGAACGTCACCTTAATCCCTACGTAAATTAATACAGTCGTTTCATAAATTATTCACTCACATTACGATCAGGTTTTAATCCGCTGCATTGGAAATTAAGCTCTAAACCGTATCTTAGGCAATCGTTAATATATTTTGTCTTAGCATTTATTATTAAAATTATTCACTCACATTTTATGATAGCTGGGGAGAAACATTGGTTTTCTTCGTTATAATTTATGAATTTATTCTGCCTACTTTATACGTTTACGTTTATTTTGCAGCATGGGTGGCCTGAAATTGAAGACAATGTTTGAAACATTAAACAGTTAAATAATGAATTACTTTATTCAAATATTACGTCCAATTAGCGATTATTGGATACTGGGGGCCCATAGACAGCGACAGCTATCCTTTATTAGAAATCAAAATGCAGAAGTGGTCACCCCGGAGAGCAAAGGTTGCAGGCCTCTTTATCTGTAAAATGCGTCTACGGTTCTCGTCGCACACGTTAGGAAATACAGCAAGCAAAATTATGTTGCTATTTTCGCTGATGTACCGTGCAGACGTGGGCTTTTCCCAATTGAGCTGACCCATTCGTACTCTACCATGTGTAAAACATCTATATTTATTTTGTGTGATGGTCAAATATTTAAAAAAAAATTAAAAACTTTAAACTATTATTATGGTTTTTATCGTGCTTAATTTACACGCATTTTCAACTCCTGACGTTCTGGCTGCTTTATAACAAATGTAATAGTTAACACATTGAATAAAACTTATATTGTAAATAAAATAAGTTATATTCAATGTGGAATATAAAGCCACTACTGTGTGTAATATACCCTTCTGCTACGCACGAAGTCATTGTGGAATTTACTTTCGTCAGTGGTTTTTCCGGACCAACACGACTTAAGGCTAACAAACCAGAAGATGGGTAGCAGCGTCTTCCTAATAACGACTAAAATAAAAAAACTGCGGTTGCCAACTCGATTGCCAAGCGTGACAACTATGGCAAATATCCCTATGAGTCAATATATTATACGCGGGAGGCCTATTTTTAGCAGTGGATGTTGATAGGCTGTAACGGAACAGTAAACATGATTTTAAAAATCGTTACATTTTACTCGAGCGTTCAGTCAAATTAAGTTAGAGTAACGCTTCGTTCATTAGAATTCTGTAAAAAAATCTTTGAATATTGTTTATAAATTATAAATCAATCTTGCTTAAAGCACAGCATTTAAATCGAAAATTAAGTCAATATAAAGCGTATAGCGGCGACTCAGCAGGAATGCACCCAGTAAATCATCAGAGAGGTAGTAAACCAGTTCTTTACTGCTCCACATGAGTGCCATAAGCCGCCGAACAACTATATCGCCCCTCGTAAAATTGTAATTTTGTAACTAAATCCACAGGCCTAACACGCAGTTTTATCTAAAATGCTTTTAAAGTGCTAAGATATTTCGTATCTGAACTACACCAAACTGTCGCGTGTAGAACTCACAATAGATATACGACCGTGATTTGTAAGCTATTGTATGCTATCTGCCATCATAAAAAGTCTGAGCAAACGTCTCTCCTCGATTTATTATTGATATTGACATCGACTTTAAGCGGATTAATAAAAAGTATTGTTATATACATTTACACTACATTAAGCTATCTATTTAAATAGTGTTATGTAAAAAGTGTAGACCATTATAATATATATAGGTACCTATCTACTATTAACGTCTTTGAGAGTGGTTTAAAAATAGAAAATTATAAAATTAAAAAAAGTGTAATGCTCATCTATCAGCAGATTAGATATTCGGATTATTTACGAGTGAGTCTAAACTTTACGGAATTTAATTTCATTAGGGAATTTTAGTGGCACCATGTTGTCGCCCGCTGCGTTGAAACAGGCAGAGAGACGTATTTCACCCAGCTGTCAAGCGGCAACCAATCACGAGCGAGGAGCTCGCGCGTTCCAACTTTAAAAATGGTTGAGATAATTTCATTGTATATTATTTTGTGACAGGTCGTTATTTTGAAATTTTATCGGTCCGTGCTTTCAATATTTTTCTCATGATATCTTCGGCCGACACTTTTGGAGAGTTTTAAGCATCCCATATCTCATTTCCGACAAAATTACTTAGACTGGACGTCACTTTTATAAAATATATCCCTCCTTGCGGTAAGTATATAGGTTTGATGTGTCCACAATGATTAATGCTCTAACTTTTTAAGTTTTGTATATAACGACAATATTAATATATTATAAATAAATACATAAAGATTACCGTTTTATATATTTTCCCCGAGCAAAGTCAACTAGTAAAAACTTCCATAAAACAACAATTTCAAACGGGCCATTTCGCACGGGAAAAACAGCATCCCGCGGGGTGTTAGAGGGTGGTCCAGGGGGAGGGCGCCCAAAGTGAAGCCTGCCTGCTTTATGCCGCGGAATTACGACTTAGACGTTTCAAACAATAACCCTCCCCATAAATACGAGCCCGATTTCTTCACGCATCATAGCGCTATGTTTTTCCTTATCCTAAATAAATCTTAAAGGTACCTACAATATTCTGAACTAATACAAAATAACAAGGCAGCCGTGAAACTAACTTATATAAAAATACTAATAACAATGCAAAACATTGCTTCTTTTCTTTACCAATATACGGAACGTTGTTTTATAGTTTATATTATATTATATAATACATTTTTGTGAAATACAATTAAAAGTTAATTAAATGTTTCTTTAGGACTGTTTACCAAAATATTTTGTAACTTTAATAAGCATTATGTTACTTTTTATATTTTTATTCAACACAAACACCTCATGAACCTGCTAAACAAAGACCTGTAGAAGAATGGGCTGTTTGAGCAAGTCTTCCGAATAACGCAAGAGCGTTACTCGAAAGATTTGCTCATACATAATTTACGTGGTAGAGCCATGCTGCAGCTATATTAGTAGTATAGTTGTAGCACGAATGGGTCGGCTCGACCGGGGAAGGACCACGCTCTCACAGAATACTAGCGTAAAATACCAGCGTAATGCTGCTGTGTTTCGTACGGTGAGTGTAGAGAACCGGAGACCCTTTTTACTGGAAAAGAGGCATTCCATCTTAGTCCTCACTGGTGACAACGCATCTGCAATTTGATTCGCAAACGAGGATAGATGTAGATGTCTATGGGCTACAGCAACCACTTGCCATCGGGTGGCCTGTGTGCTCGTTTGTCACCCTATCCTATAAAAAAATACTTACCCTGCCTGCAGGATAATTAGTAAGCGTGGAACCAATATCCTCGCACTGGTAACGCTGTCGTACATCACAAGTCTGTGATATTTGTATGCAGCGTTTTTAGCTGGATTTTCCGTCATCTGTCGGTCGCTAAAGACTCGTCCGTCATCACCAGGGTACACCACGTACAAATGTCTTTGACATGTATATATGCATATAATTGTTCCTACTGTCCTGGTACTCGTCGTTCCGTCCTTGGCCGTAGGTGACGTTATTGGTTTAATATGAATATAAAATTTATAAATAACACCATCACAGTGCCATCTATCGGGTCCAGATTTTGTGATTTTCTTTTTTGACACTAAACCAGATTAGTTATATAAGAACCAAATGTACCTATTGTGTGAAAATGACACCTCATCGGCCAAGTTGTACAGAAGTTATACGATCACTTACAGACCACAGGCACTATCGATTATATAACATATGAAGATAGTTAAAATAGCGTGATTTATATCTACATAATTTTTGCCTTCGTAAATATTAGGAAATGTTTGTTCGAAATATTGAAAATTTTCCAATTTGAGTGCACGGCATACCCGGCTCCATTTCTAATCTAGAAAACGTAATAAAACTCCCCCTAATAAAAGCGCGCGTTTTCACGTAGCCCGTAAAAATATGATAACGTTCACGTTAGGTGGTTACTGCGTTGGCTCGTGTGATTTGAACACGAGGAATTCGGCTTGAAATCGAGTTCGACTCATTAAAATTCCAAGAGTGCTACCCACTGGCACAGGTGCATTTTGGATATTAAGCGTTGAATTTAATTATGGACAGCCATTAATACGAAGTTAATTGCATAGGAAGACGAAATCGTAGAAACCAAGCAAGTAGCTAATCGATACTTACAGGAAGAGTTATTTACTGTAACATATTAAAAATTAGGATTTCCTCATATAACGTGGAATTAGTTTACATACATAAATTGCACAAGGACAAGCAAATCGTGTAGTGGTGGTGTAAGAGTATCCACTACCCCATGTCATGGGGGGTGTCGTAAGGGGCGACAGTGGGAAACAAACCAAGAAATGGGCAGCAGCATCTTCCTAATAAACTAGAATAAAAAACTGCGGTTGCCAAACCGCATGCCAAGCATGGCAACTATGACAAACCCCATTGTGAGGCATTCTATGGGGAGGCCTATTTTCTGCAGTGAACTTTGATAAGCTGTAAAAAAAAAAACTACCATACCTTGAACAATTATTTATAGGCCATACAAATATTGGTACTGTGCGGGATTCGAAGCCGCGGCCCCAACTACACAACTCAATTCTTATCCACTGCACCACGAAGCCGTCAGCTGTTTAATATTTCTATAAAATTACTATGCTACGGTGATTCAAAGGTTGTGAACTCCAGTCCATATTTGGGAAGCTATGAGCATTCATAATAAATTGCACGTGATAGAGCATGCTGATAAAGCACTATTATGACTGCAGCGCGAAGGGAGCAGCTCTGTCGGGAAAGGAATTTGCTGTCACAAAATAGTATATAAAAGCAGCATAATGCTGGTGTATTTTGTATTTAGAATAACGATGCTGGAATACAATGACCGAGAACACCAAAAACGTATTTTACTGCTAATGAGGTATTCCATCTTAGTCCTAGGAGATGACCACGCAGCTGCAATTTGAATTCATAGTCGATGATATATGGCGACATTTATAAGTATAACCTATATATGTATAGACTGTTTACTCGTTTTTAATTGTGACCATTATGGTAAAAAAAAGGTAAAGTGCCATAACTATAAGAATATACAAAAAATGAATACTGCCTTTCTTGTGAGGTGATTACAGAAAATTTTTGGGTAACATTTTAAAAAGTTGATCAGTTTCATTTTTATTGATAATTAAATAAATGTGATTTTTTTTTAGATTTTTTTTATAGAATAAGGGAGAAAAACGAGCACAGGGTCCACCAGATATGATGGCCATATGGCCATAGACATCTACATCTATCTTCAATTAAATTGCTGGACTAAGATAAAATGCCTCGTTTCCTATTAAAAAGGTATGTAGTGCCCTACACTCACTATACGAAACACGGCATTAAGCTGCTATATTATGCTGGTATTCTGTGAGAATGTGGTCCTTCCCCGGTAGAGCTAACCCATTCGTCCCACAACCTTATAATATCACAGCTGCAGCATGGCTCTATAACGTGTAAAAATATTAATTCCTAATGTGTACAAATAACAGAAAATATAACATCTAGGTTACTTTGGTAATTTAAAGGTGTTTTTTTAAATAATTTACTTTTAATGCTATCCCTATATATCCAGAAGCGAAATTTTATTTTGCCTTCTTATGTAATATAAGTATTTTTAGTTTTGGATAACTATAATTATTTTAGCGAAATTGAATTATAAATTTATGGGCTTTGTTATTAAAGAATTTAATTTTCCTAATAATACCTACGTTATCTATCAATGACATCCAAAAAATATAAATCGATCGTTATTACTACTCTATACAAAAACATAGAAGCATTCAAATGTTGCTTAATGAAATTACTTAGTGAAACGAAAGCCAGCCCGAGATATATTGGCAGGCAGGTCATAAACGTGAGGTCGCCTCCGGATAACTAATGGAATTGCGGTTTATAGGGCCGGAGCGATGGAAGTGTTGGATTTGGCTCCCTTAAGGTCTGTGACTACTGATATATATTCAGATACGATGCTTGCTAAATTCTTGAATGATTAAAGCTCTGAATAAATAACCGTTTCTTAGAAATGATACTGCATTGCAACTAACAGTATTTATGGAGTGTTATTTTATTTTTATATAAAAATAAACATTATTATATTCCATTTCTAATTTATCGGATAGAAATTACATGGCTAAATCTCCAAAACCGAAACGATTATTTTTAGCCTTGCAAATACATATTCTTTAACGTAGCACAGCCACTCTATGGTTGCAAATGAGTCTCAACCGGGTAAAGATCAGCTTTATTGTGATTATAGAACGAATGGGTCGGTTCGACCGGGGAAGGACCACGCTCTCACGGAATAGCATCGTAAAATAACAGCTTAGTGAAGCTATGTTTCGTATAGTGAATGTAGAGAACTGGAGACATGTATTTACTAATAACAAAGAATTCTATTTTAGTCCTCAGGGATAACAATGTATCTATGTACATTTTAATTCTTATTCCAGAAATTATTAAGGTTCCACATGGGCCACAACATCCACTTCCCATCATGTGTACTGTGTGCTCGTTTGTTATCCTTATTCTATATTTTTAAAAAAACTTGTTCCATGCGTGTATCAAACTCGAGGTCTGCAGCACCGTAACCAAACGTCTATTTACTGTGCCACCGAGCCGGCTTTGAATGTTTGTTCCACATTAGATTTGGTTAATAAAGCACTATATTATATTGTGTATGTCAAATCTGATATTTTGAACCTATCATAATAGCTAAAGTTATAAAGGAGAATATCATCTCCTACACATTTGACATGATACAGGTTATACAGGTGAAACATGCCTGGTAAAAGTGCACTTGGGTTTCTCTTAATTTTAAATTTGTCCAGTATTATTTGTTTGAATGTTACACTACTCTATATGATTGAACACATTAGATGTGCTCCTAATACGTGTTTTGCTGCATGTATTTCACACAATATTTATTTCCATAAGACACAAGAGCCGTAGTACTCGTAGCTCAGGGGGTAAGCGCTCGCTGTGGACACACTACGCGAGCAACCTGGGTTCGATCCCCGCCGGCATCAATGAATCTGTTGATTGAAATTTAAGTACTGATTTACCACGTGCTCGCTGATAAAGGAAAACATCGTGAGGAAACCAGCATGCACAAGAAATTAAAATAAATGTTTTGACGATATTTGAGTCTGCCAAAACGCATTGGGGCAACATGGTGTATTTTTCCTAGTCCTAAGAACGAAGAGAATAGAAACTAGATTTCTGTTAAAACACTACGTAGTAGACTTACTTACTTACTTATCTTCACGCACAATCCCTGACGGGGTAGCCAGAGAGAACAGATCGCCAAGTGTCACGATCCTTACATATCTCTTTCGCTTCTTTCAGATTCATTATCTTCTTCATACATGCACGTCTAGGTATCCGAGTACTCTTGACCCTACCCTCTTCGAGCAATTTGCTCACATGGTCTTCGAAAGTTAGTCTCGGTCTACCTCGACACCTTTTAATATTAACTTTCGCGCTATATATTTTCTTCACCATTCGGTCTTCACTCATTCGCTCAACGTGCCCAAACCACCGAAGCACGCCCTTATCAATTTTTGTGATAAGGTCATCTTTCAAACCTGCCATATTGCGAATCTCTTCGTTTCGCTTTCGGTCGGCCATAGTAACGCCGCACATTTTACGAAGAGATCGCATCTCCACTGCATTCAACTTACTTTTATGCTTCTTCTGGCATACCCAGGTTTCGCTGCCATATAACAAAGTCGGTACCAACACTGCGTTATGTATTGCAAGGCGTGCACTCTTCGCTACGCCTTGCCTTTTGACTAACGCAGTCAGGGCACCATTGACTTTGTTCCCGGCAGCGACACGCCTGTCCACATCTAAATCACATCTTCCATCCCGGCTAAAAGCACTCCCCAAGTATACAATTACTACGTAGTAGAGCCGACTGAAATGACAAATGAACCCACAGAAGGCTAAAGATGTGTTGTCAACTCTGAAGACTAAGATGGATTCCTCACATCCATTTATTATACTGGCTCTCAGATCAAAAAACATCAGTGCACGCAATGCTGGTTGCCGCCGTAAATTATTAAGAGAGTGTAACTACCAAGGTAGGAAGAGAATCTTACCACCTAATAAAACTCTCGTATAGCATACCAGCCTGATTAAGAGCATTAAAATTTGTACTGCTTCCTATTGCTCTATTATGGCTGAGATAATATTGTTAATATGGCCATGAATGAGTGGACTCAATCGGGGATGGACCAAGTTCTAGCAGAATACCAACGTAAAATAGTAGCACAATAGCGCTGTGTTTCGTATTTTGAGTTACGAGTACTAGAGTCATTTTACTGGTAAAGGTGCGGTCATTCTAAGTCCTCAGGGGTGATAACGCATCTGCATTTTAATTTTTAATAGAGGAAAGAATGAAGATGTTTATAGCCGACAACATTCACTTACTATGAGATGTACTCATATGCCACACTTACAACTATAAAAAATAAAAGACGGCATATAGATTTTAAATATTTATTACTCGTTACATCTATAAGCAAAATGTATATTATATATAGAGATAAATAGAAGTGATGATAGATGACGAAACTACCTCTCGTTTGTGAAGAATAAAGTTCATTGCCGGCGCTGTGCAGAGAGATTCCGTTGCAGCCATTCTACAAAATTTAATTAGTGTCAGAATACTCTCCGTTGTGCTAAATCTTCTACAGCATGCAGAGAGGTTGTGCTGTGTCACATCGAGATAAGTAGTGTTGCCGTTAATTTGCAAGTTTAATCAATTTTGTTATCATATAATTTCGTTCATCGCGTACCTAACACTAATGTGTATTACTACGGTATAAACTGTTCTAAATATACTGAATGTTTAGTGCTATACACTGTTTTATTGATGATTACAATTAATACGTAAGCAAGAAAGTAACTTAAGTATCCGCTCTCACACTTTTATTATTTTTAACAATTAACCTCTTAATGTTAGGTAATATTATCAGTGATTTTTAAGATACAATGCCTCAGCGATAATTAAACGAAAAACTTAAATTAAAATATTAAACATACTATTAGATAATTATTAAAGTAGAACTCAGCATCGGTCGCGCTTCTAGACGCCCCTCCATAAAGGTGGATTAATGCCGCCGAAAGCCCAACTTACTTAATAAATATAAAAGCCTTCTCCGCCCGCGATCGTAAAACGCCCACTCTGCTTCGCTAAGATTACTTCTATCGTGACCAGAGAGACTTAAGCTCCCGGTTTTCATTACCGAAACCATTTCAGGCCAATGTTAAAGGAAAGTTGGGAGATCTCGTAAGGCTGGTTGTGCCATTATCAGCTCTATGTAGATTGCGCGTCGCCCGCTCGCCTTGCTTTCTCCCAGATAAGGGTTTTACGGTCGCCTGGAAGAAAGGATAATGTTCCCTTTTGATGTAAAAGAGGGAATTGTAGGACGTTACGGTTCAACTGCAAAGATAGATAAGCTTTGCGAGTTTCAGACTGTGTCAACAATTTAATTTCATGAAGGTAATAGGAATTTTAATATCTCTCTTAATTCAACGTCGGTTTGACGTAAGTCTGTATGATAATATTATATGGTATACGTACAAAATTAATACATATTATGTATGTTGGATGTGACAGAAATTTGCCGTTCTGCAGTCTTTTTTCTAACAATTATAAGCCAGTGCTTGACCACAATCCCACGTGGTTGTAAGTGGTGATAAAACCCTAGATGTTAAATCGCACTGTCTTAGCGTAACAAAAGCCTTATTCACTCTTGCCTTGAAGACGCCCAGATTGTATTCGGGCGTAAAAACACACAGCCGTAACGAAAGCTGAATATTCTGTTTCAACTACGGAACATCGACCTCACGAAATACTGTACCATGCCTCTGTATTACGTGTTATGAGTGTCGAGAACCGAAGACCACTTTTTACTGGAAAGGAGGTATTACATCTTAGTCCTAATGGGTGACAAGTGACAACTCACCTTTAGTTTGATTATTAATCGAGGAATCAAAGATAGATGTCGATATCTATAGATCACAGCAGCGACTTACCGCCAGGTTAGTCTCGTTTGACAGCCTTACTTGTATAACAAATGCAATATTCTATCTATTCCTCCATCCCTACTTTTTAAACTTTAGAGATGGAATTTTTGGTCCAAATTTATTTGAATCTACTCCTGAATAATAACCTGTTTAATAAAAACGAAATCATTGATATCGTTTCACAATTGATGAAGATATCGCGTATACATTCTACAAAAAACATTCCTTTTTTTTATTTTTTTATATTAAAAATATTGCACATTTTGTTTCATGAGATAGGTATACTCTGTTCTTACGTATTCAGGCCCCATAGAGAATATCACCAGTTATTACGTTCTCTTTACGTACGTATTCTTTCACTCTGTCAGATTATAGAAAAGGGTACGTAATCCATCACGAATATACTACGACAAATAATGGAGGTACTTTTAGTTTAATTTAAATTAAGAAGAACAAGATACTTTAGTGATTCATTTTCCTAACAATTGTGTAGAGTATTATAGCGTTAATTATTTCTCATAATGCAGCGTCGGCATCGAGTGCATTTCTACATTGTTGCATATGATTTACGCGCCATTTTATGCAGCCAAGTTCGCACATGCGCTGCGCCCGGTCGACATGACGCTATTATTGTTGTAAATATAACCCAACCCCTTTGAGCGTTACCGTCGGTATTTTGGTATTAGCATGCCTCAGTAAGAATTTAGATCGTTCATTAAATCTAGTAGGTACTCACCTATTGTATTAATAGGCACAATACTGTAACAAAATAATATAATATGTCGAACGAGATCTCTTTGATATGTTGAAAATGAGGTTTCTTCTAATTTACTTTAAAAAAACTTGGCCGTGAGCGTGTTGTTTGTTACATATTTTTTATGGAACAGAATACTAGGTCGTTTCGGTCAGATCAGCCTCAGGTATATGATGACTTTTAGCCATTTTATTTAAACCTATATTATTTTAGAAGACGATATCCCACCTGGTTATAAAACGTTGAAAAATATCGAAATTTTGAAGTAAAATATATTTAGATATCTACATTAGTTAGAATTCTGGCTGGGATTTTATTTGAAATTAATATAAAACTGGTTTTCATTCATACCTCATATTTCAACATACGACACTTCTCAACTATGTGAAGCTATTAGCTACTTATAGCTTATATAGCTACTTCATTTTGCACAAACTTTTATTTTATTTTTTCAATACTAATACCTACTCGTATATTTCTAATAGATAAATAATATGTTATTAAATTTTACTCTAAATACATGTTGACTAATAATTATTTTCAAAGATCTTTTGAGCTCTGGTAGATGGCGGTGTAACCGTTTCGCCGTAACCCAAGATATTATAATATCAAAATTGGCGTCTAAGTAAAAGACGTCTGGTAACGTGATCGAAAATGCGCTTGTAAAACATTACTATTACAGTAAATTATCCTTCATTTATTTTAAGAAAGCTCATGTGCATCAATATAATATTTACTGGTAATACTGAATAGACACCTAATGTTCTCTAGACCGAATTCAACGAGGACTAGCCATCGGTGCAGGACAGGAATATAGGGTCCGAGTATACGCAAGCACATGTGCACTCTCTATTCCCTCACTCTCATCGGTCAATGGATCGTCATTCCGACACGACCAGAAAGATCAGTTGCAGGTCCAACGGCTTTACGAACTTTCATCGGTGAAACACCAGCAACTTCTCAAATTCGGGTTGCTACAGAGAATTTCTTGACAAGAACCCAATAACTGATTCTAGCAAGACCGGGGATTCTAACTTAGGACCATTTGATCACCAGTCACGCTTCTAGTCTACTGATTAATAGGATAGTATGGGATATTTAGTGGGGATGGTATGGGTAAATAAAACACAGACCTCACTACAAAAACCAACTATACATAAAAATTATTTAACACACCATCGGGAAGAATTCAATAGAGCTTATTTTATATCATTCAATACTAGTCTTATTCCAATTAATAAAAACTTTACACCCATTTAAAGCAACTAAGTAGTAGTAGAGAAATCACCATAAAAATAACACTTAATTTCAAGTCGCAATTACGACGTTGTTAAAGGGCGGCTGCCTGGGACGTTGAGGCCATTACTTCATCTATACATTATACTATATTCCCATACCAATGTTCGCTAGTGTAGCCTGCCTCTAAAAGGCCGACGGGATCGTAAACCGCGGGAATACATTATTGCGCGAAACGTGATAGGTACCAAATATACCCAAATGCCGGGAATAGAATTCGTTACGTAATCAACGATGACGTAATTGATTTCTAAGAATTTTAGAAAAATGTCACATCTAAAATGGTTTCATTTACTAGGCTATATATTCTAAAACATATTTATTTTATAATTAACAAGCTTTACCCTTACCGTGTAGTGGCGGCGTAGGAATATTTACTTCGGCATATATCTCGTGGGTGTCGTAAGAGGCGACAGAGGGAAACAAATCAGGAGATAGACAGCAACGTCTTCCTAATAACGGCTAAAAATAAAACACTGCAATTTCCAACAACTATGGAAAATATTCCCCTAAAAGGCAATCTATAGAGGAGGCCTACACTTAGCAGTGGACTTTAATACGCTGTAACGGTAAGCTTTACTCTCGCGACTAAGGTTTCGTCGGATGATTCTCAGACATTAAACAGCTGAGTACTGAGAATGTAAACTTGTGTTATATATTTTAAACAAATCTCACCAACAGGTTTAATAGCTTATTTTAATTATTTATTTATACTTTGACGCACAAAGTAGTTCATAATATGGCGGACTTAATGTCAAAAGACATTTACTCCCAAATTCCAATCAATCATTAGGCTAAGCTTTGCTACCCCGCCTCTTATATGTCTAATATAAGATAGATAGATAAGAGGTGAAAACATAAACATAAATATACACCGCCGACATACCGCTTAAAACTTTACAAGGCGCAAGTTCAGACTCACATGGAATACTGTCCTCATCTCTGGGCCGGGGCACCCCAGTGCCAGCTTCTTCCACTTGATCGCATCCAGCGCAGAGTGGTTCGAATCATCGGCAACCAAGCTCTTTCTGATTAGCTTGACTCACTGGCGCTGCGAAGAGATGTTGCATCGCAAAGGCGTATTTTATCGCATCTACCACGGCGATTGGTCAGAGGTATTGTTCGGACTAATAGTTCGCTCAAATCCACCATCGCACATCGCGGAAAACTCGTGATACCATCTGTATCTGTGTATAGCCGTGGTAGCTCAGATGGTTAGCGCGCGCTGTAAGCTTCACAGTACTCGAGCAACCTGGGTTCGATCCCCGCCGGCACCAATGAAATTGTTAATTGCAATTTTAAGTGCTGATTTACCACGTGCTCGGCGGTGAAGGAAAACATCGTGAGGAAACCTGCATGTCTGAGAAATAAGAAAAAAAATATTTTCGAAGACATGTGAAGTTCGCCAATACGCATTGGGGCAGTGCGGCTGACATTTCCTTGCCCTAAAACCCTCTCAGAAATGAGAGGAGGCCTGTGCCCAGCAGTGGGTCGTAAATAGGCTGCAACTTTACTTTTTTTTTACTTTACCATCTGTACCATCTGGATGATTGGCGGTCCACCACTGTACGATTTATAAGAAGTTTTCTTCCTTGCAGAAACGACTACCAGCAGCGATTTTTCCGGACCGATACGACTCAGGTACCTTCAAGAAAAGAGCCTACTCTATAAAAAGCCGGCAACGCATCTGCAATTTCCCTGGTGTTGCAGTTGTTCATGGGCGGCGGTAGTCACTTACCATCAGATAAGTCGCATGCTCGTCTGCCCCCTCTCATATAAAAAAGTACACGTTACAGCATAAATGCAGCAAGTCCATAGATAAATAATATAGAGTTCTATAAGAAGACGTATCGCGCTTTATTCATGATCGTTAATTAATTTTATTCTAACTGCACAACGAGACGGTCAAAATATTCTAGCACTAGAATATTTTAATACGTTTAATAACCATTAGGCCTTAATTTGTTGTTTATATCACTCAGCCCGCATATACTTAACGACCAAACTTACCATTAAGGTAATAACTTATATAGTCATTTAGTTACCCCAACAATCTTCGCGTAATTATAATTGCTAGACACGTGTCGTCTTAATTAAAAACATAGTCTTTTTTATTTACCTTATTAAATATTTATGTCCAAAGTAACGCCTCATTAACACTTCACCCATACATGCATACGCACGCACGCACATGCACACGTACGCGCACACATGCACTAACGCCAACAAAAATCTCTGACGTTATTTTTGTAGCAGAAATGATTTTTCACGTTAGTCCCCATTGGATTTGAATTTTTTTCTAATTATTAAAATTTTATTGAAGGATATTAAATTATATAATAGTAAACCACAACAATGCTCGGATTAAATGAAATTTAATAGGAACGACAAACTTCAACAGTATTTTTAATTACACATACATATTTAATGGAAGAAGTGTACAATATATATATATTAATGAATGTATTATCATTCCTGATGAAACAATATATCTCTTCCAAATTTGAAACGATATTTCCACAATTGTTTCTTCTGCGGCAGCAACGCGCCGGGTACCAGCTAGTATATACTATATTAACTACATTAAGTCATGTAGGGGCGGTGTAAAAATATCAATTAGGTACCCCATATCCCACAAAGATGTCGTACTAGGTGACAGAGGGAAACTGAAACAGAAGATGGACGGCAGCACTTTCTTGATAACAACTCGAAGAAGTATAAATAAAACTATGGTTGTGGATAAGAAACAAAATGCAATTTGCGCAAGATCTATGTATTAACAATGTTTAAGCCAACATATTAAAAAATCCCTAAAATATAAATTTGTAGGAATAGCTATTGCTGGACGCTCTGTTCTCATATTTATACGAGATTTATTCCCTTTTTAAGATTTTAGACAAGGATACCCGCCACTACGTTAGCCGACTTATATTTATTTTATTAGCCGATTTATCATTCTCTCACCTCTGGCTTTTTTTTTATACTACCTACATGACCTTTTAATTGTTGCGTTTGACTTTATAAAGTCCTTACGATAATAATTTATTCGAACTCTTTATTTAAATACATGTTTGACTACTTAAACGCATTAGTTAAATACAATGAAACCCCTATATAATTAAATTTAATAACTCCTAAAGCGGGCTTTTTAATGATTTAATGTAGTATTAGAGGACTAAACATGAAACTAAATCATATTAAGGCTAATGATAAAATCTCTAATTAGCGGGCCTTTTTGTATCTGGCTTTCATAAAGTTTATAAGAAATGACATTTTATCGTTATTTTAATGAACAAAAAATTACATCGTTAAATTTCTAAACCTTATATTTTTAGTAAACAAAATTATGATCACTCTCATTACCTTATTTAAATCTTTTTTTACGTCTATTTAATTTACAGAAAAGCAGACTGAGATGACTTTCTGGTCTACTGGTCCCTCAAAGAGTACAAGATACGATGCCCACCCACAGTGTAAAGGCATAGCCATTGGTTGAAGCCCAAAAGTTTAAACGCATGTTTGAAAGCGATGGAACGCAGTACTGTAAACTCAAAGACAAGAAACACAGAACATTCCTGAAATCTGAAAATCGTAATTTAATGAGTTCGTGAAAAATGCTGGTCGCGTCGGAGGCGTAATATGACCTTGATAGTTTCCAAAATGATGAACCAAATCAATATATATATATATATATATATATATATATATATATATATATACATCCTTATATGGAGATCAAAGAAAGGCCTAGGATTGAGCCAGAATTGACTTTTCAATATTTTTTTTACATATTTGAACTGATCTTTGCAAATTTGCTGTCTGCCTAAGCTGAAACTGAAATAGGCCAAGGCACATAAGCCTGGTAAATTTGTTTATTTTTCTTTTAATATTTTGACTCTTGTTTGCAATGGAGTTTTTGAAAAAAGTTATCCAAATAAAAGAAGTAGTAGGTAATCGATGTAAAATAGACTTGTTTTCAAGTATGTACACAAGCACTAACACCAACAGTGCATGTGCGTGTGTATGTGTGTGTTTGTTTATTTAGATGTAGTGTGTATTTTTATTTGCGTGTTACGTGGTAGAGCCAGGCTGTAACTATATTATGGTTGTAGCACGAATAGGTCGGCTGTACCGGGTAGAAAGCTGAAAGTAGAGAACTGGCGACCCTTTTTACTGGAAACGAGACATTTCATCTTAGTCCTCAGGAGTGACACAGCATCCACCTTACCTTCAGGTGCACTGTGTGCTCGCTTATCCACCCTTATTCTATGAAATAAATATTGCGTCCCACGTGTGGGTCTATGCCCAGATACATGATACCTATATATAGACTGGCGTTATTACTAAGGGCATTATTTCTGAGAGGGTAATGGAACATTTAGTCCACCACACTGATCCAGTGCCTAATGGCAGACTTTATAGGTACTACTGTATAGGTCTTCGAAATAAATTTTGTTCTTTAGACATGCAGGTTTCCTACGCCGCGGAGCACGTGGTTACACAATTTCATTGCTGCCGGCGGCGATGCTAGCTTGGATTCTCGTGAACGGTTACATTTACAGCAAGCGTTTAGCCCCTAGGCTTCTTGTGTGTTTTTATCTGATCTATAAAAACCGGCCAAGTGCGAGTCGGACTCGCGCACTGAGGGTTCCGAACAAATCCGTAGGTATATAAGTTTAAAATTATTAAAAATATTTTTATTATATGATGTAACTAAAAATTTATGTTTTTCGCAATTTTTTCTTTATCTGTGCTATAATACGTTGCTTTGTGCCGAATTTTAACATTCTGAGTTCACGGGAAGGTTTTTTTTTTATAGGATCGGGTGACAAACGAGCACACAGTCCACCTGATGGTAAGTGGTTACTGTGACCCATAAACATCTACATCTATCCTCAATAAAGACTCAAGATGCAGATGCGTTGTCACCCGTGAGGACTAAGATGGAATGCCTCTTTGTCAGTAAAAAGGGTCTCCGGTTCTCTACACTCACCATACGAAACACAGCAGCGTTAAGCTGCTATTTTACGTTGGTTTTCAAAGGTTTTGATTCCCTTGCGAATGTCGAAAATTTGCGGCATAAACGGCCGTATCTTTTAATTCCGTTGGCTTAGAAATTTGATTTTTCCACAGCTCCAAGGGACAGTAGATTTGAGTATTTGATATAAATTTCAGCTTGATACCTCCACGCGTTCCTGAGAAAAAGTGTCTTTACAGACTGACAGACGGACAACAAAGTAATCCTATAAGTGTTCCGTTTTTTCCTTTTTGAGGTACGGAACCCTAAAAATTAATGTTTGTTTATTCGTATTTTATGCGCAGCCATACCGTTCATCAGATTACGATAAAACTTTGTTCACTTATTGCTTGTACTCGCGCGAAGGGTATAGATCACAGTACCTACAATTAACTTACAGTAACGCGTGGAACGCGTAACGTATCGCCACATTTATTAGGAAGTTCCCTATCATTAAATTTCAATGAATATATATTATCATTCCTAAATAGAACAATATTTCCACAATGATTTCTTCTACAGCAGCAACGCGCTGGCTACCAGCTAGTTTTACCTATTTAAAATGTGTATTATGGTACAAAGTGTGCGTCCCGAAGCTTAAAAGTAAATTGAAGGCACAAAAGATTACCAGGTGCTTTATGATATGTCACGTCTTAACTATTTTACATTCTAAGTTCAAAATTCCTTCATAATTCATAAGACGTTGATTGAAATAAATAAAACTAGATTAAAATACATCCCTTTTCGGGTTTGTTAAGAGATTTTTTTTAAATTTATGGGTTTATAATATATCTACTTAGCTGTCATGAGTAAAATGGTCGCATTTTCAAATGATTCTAATATATCCAAGCTTTATTGGGAACCATTATAAATGGCCTATTTTATTCTTACGTTTTGAGGCTTCCTTTGATTAAGAAACGAAAACTTCATTATTAGGTTTCACAAGTAGTCACAACACTAAGTTTTTTCGGGTCTCCTTCCGTGGCCTTTCAAGTCAATGAACACTGCGTATTTTCATTATAGAATAAGTCATGTTTTTGAGCACACAGTCCATTTGATGGTAATTGGATGTTGTGGCGCATAGAAATATACATATATCTTTGATTAAGAATCCAAATACTGATGCGTTGGCACCCTTGAGAACTAAGACGGAATGCCTTATTTCCAGTGAAAAAGTTTTGCGTTTCTCTACACTTACCATACGAAGTACAACACTATCAGGGGCGTAGCTACCGCCGTATCAGCCGTATCAATGATACGGGGCCCCCGGGCTACAGGGGCCCCGAACGTGTGTAAGTAAAAATTCCAAGGACTTCTATGCGACATGAAAGGCTATCACTATTGTCAATAGAAACAAAGAATTTAGTAAAACTGAAATCGTCTTCAGCTATGAATGCCGTCGAATCGTCTTCAGCTATGTTCGCCGAACAAAAGGCAAGAAAAGTGTATATTTGATTTGAATTGTTTGGCTAGCTTAGTTCCTAGGAGTATTAATTGTAAGTAATAACGTAAAATCAATATATAATAATTTTAATTCAATGCAAGCGTCTTTGTTCCTAATGATTTCTTATATTTACGCGAACACTTTTAAATAAACACATTTAAATAAAACTAATTTTACGGATTTTATCGCGTAATTTAACTTATTTTACATTCCCGACGTTTCGAGCACTTTCCAGCACCCATGGTCACGGAGAGGACTGAGGTGTATGAAGTCCCAATGTCATAGTTTAAAATTAACAATTTTAATTTTAAACTGATGACATTGGAAATTTTAAATTCTAATTTCAATAGAGAAGATGGCTGGGTGCTACCATCTGCTTGGAATCCCATAATTAATAAAATTAAATCCCAACCCAAGCATACAACTGTAAGACTTCAAGATACTATAAGTAAGACTGTAAGTAGATCGAAACAAAAATTAATTATTTTTAATCTGGAGGTAGCCGTGGTTAACTATGACATTTCATTGGGGCCCCAAAACAAATTTTGATACAGGGCCTACTATTTCGTTTGAGTATTTTGTGAGAGCGTGGTCCTCCTCCGTTCGAGCCGAACCATTCGTGATACAACCATTACATAGCATTAACGGTGGTAGAGCCTTGCAGCAGCTTTTGCTGTTGCACGTATGGGCCGGCTCGAGCCGGGTTAGTACCACGACCTCACAGAATACCGGCGTGAAGTGGAAGCTCTGCTTCCGCGTTTCGTCTGGTGAGTGCAGGTGACCGGATGCCCAATTCCCCCCCCCCCCCTTTATCAACATGGTAGCGGAATTACGTCATAAACTACCCCAGGAGGGTACCAGTACCCCTGGAGAATCCCTCTCTGAGCATCCACGACCATGCTATTCCACTCCTGAGCGTGGGTACTCAGGCTGCCCCGCGTATTCTGGGGGGGGCAAAATTCCGCTCAACACAATAACTGCTCGGGGCAAACTGAGCAACAAGACCAAGGCGACCCCTGCCACGCTATCCGTGAATTTCTGCAACATCAGGGGACTTCACTCGAACCTAAACGCTGTCCACTACCATCTTGAGACGGCGAAGCCGGCCTTGCTCTTTCTGACCGAGACGCAGGTGTCCTCTCCGGCTGATACTTCGTATCTCTCCTACCCGGGGTACAAATTGGAGCACTCCTTTGTGCCTCGGGCTGGAGTTTGCGTGTATGTCAGAGAGGACATCTGTTCTCGACGCCTCGGCAGTCTTGAAGGTTCGGACCTGTCCATCCTTTGGCTACGCGTAGACAGCGACGACCATCCGCGCGTCTACGTATGCCTCTATAGGTCCCATAGCGGTAATGCCGAAACAGACCGACTCATCGACCACGTCCAAATGGCTACAGATTCCTTGCTACAACAGGTCCCATCCGCAGAGATCGTGATCCTTGGCGATTTTAACGCCCACCACGCCGAATGGCTCGGTTCACGTTTAACCGATCATGCGGGCAGATCTGTTTATGACTTTGCCTTGGCATATGGTCTGACACAACTGGTTACATCGCCTACGCGGATTCCAGATGTTGAGGATCATACACCTTCCCTGTTGGACCTTCTGCTGACCTCTCATCCGGATGGATATCAGGTTTCCGTCGATGCCCCTCTTGGCTCTTCGGACCATTGTCTGATCCGGAGTGTGGTGCCACTCACGCTCCCCTCGCGGTTGCGTTCTGCAGGTTGCCGCCGTGTTTGGCATTACAGGTCGGCGGATTGGGACGGAATGCGGTCTTTCTTTGCTTCCTACCCATGGGGGCGGGTTTGCTTCTCGCCGGATGATCCCAGCGCTGTTGCTGACTCTGTCACTGATGTAGTGCTACAGGGAATGGAACTATTTATTCCATCATCTGTGGTACCCATCGGAGGCAGATCTCAGCCTTGGTTTGGTCGTTCCTGCAAGACTGCATTACGCAGTAAGCAGGAGTGTTATCAAGCCTGGGCTGCGGCTTCGGTGACTCGGGATGTAAACACCAGCACACTCAAAAAGAAGTATAACTTCGCCTCCAGGTCCTTCAAAAGAGTTATTGCCAAGGCAAAGTCAGAGCACATAGGCAGAATTGGCGACAAACTAGTTCGCCTTCCTTCGGGAACCCGTGCATTCTGGTCTCTCGCCAAGGCTGTCCAAGGGAATTTCTGTAAGCCATCACTACCATCTCTGCACAGGGAGGACGACTCACTGGCCCACGACGCAAAAGAGAAGGCCGACCTTTTAACTCCCTTTTTGCGTCCAACTCGACTGTTGATGACGGGGGGAACACACCGCCGACCATCCCGCGGTGTGAGTGCTCCATGCCGGATGTGCGATTCTCACAGCGCTCGGTTCGCAGAGCACTCCTCTCCCTTGACATCCACAAGTCGAGTGGGCCTGACGGAATCCCCCCAATTGTGCTGAGGACGTGTGCTCCGGAGTTGGCACCGGTTCTAACGCGTCTTTTCCGGTACTCCTACTCCCTAGGCGTAGTCCCGAAATCATGGAAGACAGCTTTTGTCCACCCGATCCCTAAAAAAGGCGACCGCTCAGATCCGTCCAACTACAGGCCTATCGCCATCACCCCCTTGTTCTCCAAAATAACGGAATCCGTTGTAAGCTGCCACCTCATGCGGTACCTTGAGGATCACCAGCTGATTAGTGACCGCCAGTACGGTTTTCGTCGGGGTCGATCAGCTGGTGATCTTCTGGTCTACTTAACTCATAGATGGGCGTTGGCAGTAGAGTCCAAGGGGGAGGCATTGGCCGTTAGTTTGGACATTGCGAAGGCCTTCGATCGGGTTTGGCACAAAGCGCTTCTTTCGAAGCTCCCTTCCTATGGGCTTCCCGAGAAATTATGCAATTGGATCACCAGCTTTCTTGCAGATCGGAGCATCAAGGTCGTTTTAGACGGTGCATGCTCCGACTACAAGCCTATTAACGCTGGTGTTCCACAAGGCTGCGTGCTATCACCAACGCTGTTTCTTCTGCATATCAATGATATGTTGCAAGCTGGTAGCATTCATTGCTATGCAGATGACAGTACTGGTGATGCTCTATACACCGGCCGTGCCAATATTTCTCGGGAAAACGTCACCGAGTACCGGAACAAACTTGTGTCTGAAGTCGAGTCTTTGCTGGACAGTCTCGGATTGGGGGCGACTAAATCTAGTCCAGTTTAATCCTCAGAAGACACAAGTTTGCGCGTTTACCGCTAAAAAAAACCCTTTGTCGTATCTCCTCAGTTTCAAGGTACTCCCCTTGTTGCCTCAGCCAGTATCGGAATCCTCGGCGTCGACATATCGAGTAGCGTGCAGTTTCGTGGTCACTTGGAAGAGAAGGCCAAATTGGCCTCTAAAAAGCTTGGCGTCCTCAGCAGAGCGGGACAGTATTTCATGCCGGCTCAACGCCTGCAACTTTACAAGGCGCAGGTTCGGCCTCACATGGAATACTGTTCCCATCTCTGGGCTGGGGCTCCCCAGTGCCAGCTTCTTCCACTTGACCGCATCCAGCGCAGAGCGGCTCGAATCGTCGACGACCGAGTCCTTTCCGATCGGCTCGACTCATTGGCACTGCGAAGAGATGTTGCATCTCTTAGCATTTTCTTTCGCATTTACCATGGGGAGTGCTTTGAGGAATTGTTCGGATTAATCCCAGCCGCCAAATTTCACGAACGCACATCGCGGCAGAACTCCCGATACCATCCACACCATCTGGATGATTGGCGGTCCACCACTGTGCGATTTAGAAGATGTTTTCTTCCTCGCACAACTTCCTTGTGGAATAGTTTACCACCAGCGATTTTTCCGGACCGATACGACTTAGGGACCTTCAAGAAAAGAGCCTACTCCTTTTTAAAAGGCCGGCAACGCATCTGCAATTCCCCTGGTGTTGCGGTTGTTCATGGGCGGCGTTAGTCACTTACCATCAGGTGAGCCACATGCTCGTTTGACCCCTCTCCTATAAAAAAAAAAAGCTGTAGCATCGTTCTACCACGTAAAGTTAACATATATGAAGTATGAACGGTAATATAATATCAGAGAACTCGGACGCGGTATGAACCGTAATATAAAATACGGGGTTTATAAAACCCGTACGCGGCTCGCGCTCGTCACGGTCTAGCATAAATCATCCCTAATGCGATCAAATAACGAAAAGTAACGGCGCCGATAACGAGAGTAATAAACTCCGTGTCAACTTGACTGGGGCGGTATTACAGTTGAGTGCTTTGCGTGGGGTTGCAACCTTTTGATAAGAGTATTGCACGTGCATATTATGGAGGAAAATATTTGTATAGAGCCCTTCTCATTACCGTTACAGCCTAGCGTACATTTCCACTGCTGAACATAGGCCTTTCGCATAAATTGCTTCATAGGAAGGAATATTTACTATAGTTGTTCGCTTAGCAGTTTGGCAACCGCAGTTTTTTTTTTTAATTTTGTAGTTGTTAATAAAAATGCTGCTGCTTATCTCTTGGTTTATTTCTCTGTGACGCTTCTTACGACCTCGGGACGATATAGGGTAGTGGATAGGTCATACATCACCACTCCACGGTGATTCCCTTCCCATTATTTAGAACATTAATGAAAACTTGAGACACGAGTGTCCTTTTAGATCGAAATCATTATTATCTTCTTGCTATTTTTACTTTAAAAATTAAAGTTACAGCCTATATACGTCCCACAGCTGGGCACAGGCCTCCCCTCATTTCTGAGAGGGTTTTAAGGCAATGAAATGTCCGCCACGCTGCCTCAATGTTGTGGCGAACTTCACATTTCTTCGATTTTTTTTCTTATTTCTCAGACATGCAGGTTTCCTCACGATGTTTTTCTTCACCGCCGAGCACGTGGTAAATCAGCACTTAAAATTGCAATTAACAATTTCATTGGTACCGGCGTGGATCTAACCTGGGTTGCTCGCGTATTGTGAAATTTACAGCGAGTGCTAACCATCTGAGCTACGAGTACCACGACTCTATTTTTTAGGACTTGTAAATTACGTGACACGATAGTCATAGCAGTTGAAAGTACGGTCTGCAAAATTAAAAACTCATGTGTTCGAATCCGCCATAGCCATACGGCTACTATTTTTGAAGGGAATAATAGTATTAATAACATTGCTTGTATTTTTAATTAAATATTAGTATGGTACCACAATTATGGTAAAAACTTACTTTGGTAAATTGTTCGCTCCTAGAAATAGGTCCAGCTCTAGTTTTAAGGGTTTGCCGTACCTAACAACCCGTCGGAGCATTTGGCAACCGGATCGACGGAATTCACCTTAATGTAACTTATTTAACAATGTATTGAAATTTATTTTCAAAACATTAGCTTCAGAAAGATTGCAATGAGTGTCAAATAATAGTAAAATATAAAGTAACCACGTAAATACGTTTACCAACTGCTGGGCACAGGCCTCCTCTAATTTCGAACATGGCTTTCCGCCATGTTGATTCAATTCATGCTCATAGACATCACATGTTCTCGTAATATTTTTATTTCTCAGACATGCAGGTTTCCACACAATGATTTTCTTCTTCGCCGATCACGTATAGTCAGCGCTTAAAGCAACTAACATATTAATTGGTGGCGGCGGAGTTTGCACTCTGATTACACACGTACTTACTTGAATTTTAAGGTTAGCGCTTATCCTGAGTTCCTGAGTAATATAAATTACTACTATTTTTTATATATTTATTATAAAAAATTCTGCGTGTGATAGAAATTTAACAATAAAATTCATATTATTTCTCCATACCGGTTTTTTATAACCCTTATTTCTTTAGCAGAATTTTAAATGACGATAAATTTATTAGTTAGTTTTCTTCCTCGCACATCTTCCTTGTGGAATCGATTACCATCAGCGATTTTTCCGGATCGATACCTACGACTTAGGGACCTTCGAGAAAAGAGCCTACTCCTTTTTAAAAGGCTGACAACCCATCTGCAATACCACTGGTGTTGCAGTTGTTCATGGGCGACGGTAGTCACTTACCATCAGGTGATCCGCATGCTCGTTTGCCCTCTCTCCTATAAAAAAAATCCTACGGACCAAAATAATTACGCAAAGTTTAATTGATTAAGAGGGTGTTCTTACAACCAACTGGTTAATTACTTTTTCGAAAATATAGTAAAGTAATTATCTTTTACGTGACATAAAAGGCACTTAGATTATACTCGTAGGTACTATGTAAATAGAATTATTTTTCTTTTATCATTATACTTTCTTTGCCATGTTAATTAAAGGTAGGTATCAGCTACACAAAACAGGTTTAATTACCCCTAATAACGGCAATTTTCATGCTCAATTGCAGGTGGATTTAATCGCGACCGCTATATTTTAACATTTTATACTTTTAATTGCTATATAACTGCGCTATTCGTTTATAAGTTGGCACAATTTTCACCTCATTGTACTTACTATGTGGCACAATGCTTCAATTTTTGTTTTTATAAAAAACAATTTTATATTGAATTAAATATCAAAATTATAAACATAAATATAATAACAAGAGGAAAAATGTCTTGTTATCATACAAGTTGATGATATTTTTGCAAGAAACAAAGCTTACCTTATTTCGATACTTATCTATTATTATATACTATTCAAATGAATAAAGAATTATCAAAATCGGTCACCTAGAAAAAAGTTCTGTGCTAACACACATAAAATATAAAGCAGTCGAATTGAAAACCTCTTTTTTTGAAGTCCTTTGAAAAGGTTAAACAAAGGTTAGTATAAAATGCAATATAGTGCCGCATTATTTAGGAGCAAACTACGTCACTACGCGCTAAGGTCAGAGTACTATCCAACATATATCTAAAAAATATTTGGAACGCAAGATTCATAAAATAGCAAAAAGACTTACCAATGACCCATTTGGTGTTTTTAGCGGTTGATCGCACATTAACTTCTATGTAATACAATGGTGTATATAAATTATAACTTTCTTATCTTATTTTCAGATTTCTACCTGCCGAAGTTACAAATAACCTGGACGCAAGTCATCAAGATTCAGCCATCACAATGGATTCAACCCTCCATCAGACTTTTTGTGTAGAATCCAAATATAGCGTTCAGTTTCAATCGCACCCCTAGTTTTCTGTTCCTCTTACACACTAGCGATCTCTCAATACCTATCTTGTTCTCTCAACATGGCGGATGCTGTGTAGTGTGTAGGGGGGGGTGGAACAGCGGGGGTGCGTTTCGCAAGGGTGTGCTGTGAACTCGAGTGAAATAAAACGTATATTTAAGTGTAAATATAGAAGGGGATGAGTGCAATCTATGATTATTACAAACAACTGGTCGCTCTTTATCAATAAACGTGGACGTAATATTAACCCGTGTAGTAAATAATATACCATGTGGTGGCGGTGTATGAATTTCTACTGTCCCATATCGTCCCATGGATATCGTTAGAAGGGGACACGCCACGTATATTCATTTTCTGGTGTTGATCCCTATCAAAACCAGGAAATGAATATACGTGGTAGAGCCATGTTGAAGCTATATTAGTAGTATAGTTGTAGCACGAATGGGTCGGCTCGACCGGGGAAGGACCACGCTCTCACAGATCCAACGTAAAATGGCAGTTTGACACTGCTGTGTTTCGTATGGTGAGTGTAGAGAACCGGAGATCCATTTTACTGGAAAAGAGGCATTCCATCTTAGTCCTCACGGGTGACGACGCATCTGCAATTTGATTCTTAAAAAAAGAAAATAAAAAAATGCGGTAGCCAACCCGCCTGACAAACTTGGCAACTATGGATAACATCCCCCTTATGAGGCGATCTATGGGAAGGCCTATTTTCACTAGTGAAAATTGATAGGCTGTAAAATAATATTAATCAGTTATGTATAACTAGGATAGTCCAGAGGGTAAGCGCCCTCCGTAAGTTTCACAGTCCTACGCGAGCAACCTGTATTCGATTCCCGCTGGCACCTATAAAATAGTTAATAAATGTTTATTTTTCCACTTGCAGTAAAAGTAAACACCTGAGGAACCTGCGTGTCTAGGGAATAAAAATATTTGGAAGACATGTGAAATCCACCAATACGCTCTGAAACAGCGCTGCGGACGTATTGCATAATAACCTTCTCAGAAATTAGAGGACGTATGTACGCTGTAATTCCACTTTTATAAATTTTTAATAAATATTATTATTATAACGAATGTAAAAATGGTGCTATTTAGAGTCGAACGACCACTGCGGATGAAACTATGTGAAAACTAGGCTCAGTGAACTAAACTAAGCTAACCTGGAAAATGCAAGTTCACCGAAAAATAAGCTAAAACAAACAACACTTATCAAAACACGCCAGAGGGGTAAGGTAAGGGGGTGACAGGTGCTTAGCTTAGTTAGTTTGACTTAGTTTGGCTATTTTACCTAGCTTAGCATACCTACATAGTTTTCGGTGGACGCACATGTATGAAAAACTGGCTCAGCTATGCGAGCTAAGATAGACTAAGTTAGTTTAGTTTGCGGTGGACGTTCGGCTATGTCTGCGCATGTGAGCTATTAGTGGAAACGATGAAACAAGTGCTCCGATGGTAATGTGAACCTCAAGATAATGTCTGCTTAAGCGACTTGAGGTACTACCGTCATCGACTGCTGGCTCAAACTGCCGTCAACAACTTCTAAATGTGATTCATCAATATATTATGAAGAAGTTTTTGAACAACACGAAATAAATTATTATAAAATTACTTAAATGCTTAATACTGGCAAAACTGCAACAGTAAGAGTCTAACCTCATTAAAAAAAATTTAAAACGTGTTACATTTATTTGGACCCTAATCAAAAAATGTCGCACAAAAAGCCTAGGTAATTAAATCAAAAGAAGAGTTTCAAAAAATCAAAACTATTGGAAACTTTTAAAGTGTGATATTAGAATTGAGAACGCAAGAAGGTTCATTATTTAGCAGCAATCGTAAGTCTGGTTGTGTTGTGATTGTTGCTGTGCCTCCAAAGCTAGAATATCCACCGAGATATTGTCTCATAAAAAATTGCATAGAGAGGCCCTTAAAGTTTTTGCGTGAAAAGCTCACTGTGATACTGGATTTATTAATGTTATTTTTATTTACCTTTTTCTTTATAGGATAGGGTGACATACAAGCACACAGTCCACCTGATGGTAAGTGGATGCTGTGGTCCATAGACATCTACATCTAACCTCGTTTGGGAATCATAATGCAGATGCGTTGTCAGCTGTGAGGACTAAGGTGGAATGCCTCTTTTCCAGTAAAAAGAGTCTCCGGTTCTCTACACTCACCATACGAAACACAGCAGTGTTAAGCTGCTATTTTACGCTGGTATTCTGTGAGAGAGTGGTCCTTCGTGCCTCGTTCTTTATTACATGGTACCTTCACATTGAACCCAAGCTAGATCTCCAGTAGCACTAATTAAATTCATCACCATCACTATAATCATTCCCTCCCTTCTCATTTCCACAGCTGAACTTAGACCGCTCCGAAGAATGCCACAAAACACCTATATCCTGGTTCCGAGCCACTTGCATCCATCGATTTCCAGCATGTCTTACCTGCTCGTCACTCCACACTTCACAGCGACAGAGAGAAACAAAATCAGGAGATGGGCAGCATCTTCCTGATAACTCATTAAATTGTTTATTAATTTCGTTATTATTTATTTTTATTTTATGGTGTATGGGTCACAAATGAGCACACAGTCCTTCTGATGGTAAGTGTATAATGTGGTCCACAGAAATCTATACGTGTTTTCGATTGAAAATCAAAACGCTGATGCGTCGTCACCCCCGAGGAAGATGGAATGTCTCGTTTTCAGTAAAAAGGGTCTCCGGATCTCTACACTTAACATACGAAACACAGCAGCGTTAAGCTGCTATTATACATTGGTTCTGCGAAAGCGTGATCCTGCAGTGGTAAAAGTAAAAGATGACTTTCAATAAGTATTATGTACTATAATCTATATTGAATAAACTGCGAAAAGACTTCGACGTATGTACGTTTTTATTTTACATAGTTACAGCCTATATACATCCCACTGCTGGGCACAGGCCTCCCCTCATTTCTGAGAGTGTTTTAGAGCAAGGAAATATCCGCCACGATGCCCCAATGCGTGTTGGCGAACTTCACATGTCTTCGAATTTTTTTTTATTTCTCAGACATGCAGGTTTCCTCACGATGTTTTCCTTCACCGCCGAGCACGTGGTAAATCAGCACTTAAAATTGCAATTAACAATTTCATTGGTGCCGGCGGGGATCGAACCCGGTTTGCTCGCGTATTGTGAAACTTACAGCGGGCGCTAACCATCTGAGCTACCATGGCTCTTTTACATTCCTAAGAATACTGTAATTTTACATGCCTAAGAATAATTTAAAAAAAATTCGAAATCTCGTCACTTCTGCCAACATTCGTTGAAGTAGAGCGGCGGACTCTGTACTGCTCCAACCTCTCAAAAATGAGAGGCCTGTTCCCAAAAATGTTACTTACGTAGATACCTACACTATAGGCAGGTTGTTCATTTTGCATTATGTGATGTATTAATTTATTGGTTATATTTATACAGCAGTTATTATACACCTGCATAATTCATTATATTTCGGTCTTCTCCATAGACTACCTCATATTAGCCACGCTTGGTAGGTGTGTCGGTCACCTCAGTTTTTTATTATTCTTCTCGGTTATCAAGAAAATGCTGCTGCACTTATTTTAGTTGCCCTCAGTTGCCCCTTACTACCTATGTATATCCATAAGGTGATGCAGTAAAGGATTCCCTCACGCCGCCATTACGGCGACTATGATAAATACCATGTTGGGAAGTCGACGTAACTGTCGTGAAGGTATCTACGAGACCCGAGCTCTGTATACTACTTCCGCTGCTCTGTAATTAATGTGAAAATACAGACAAAGACAACTATAGTTAAAACGCAATCTTCCTACACAATTTCCCATCTTTTAATTTAAATCTCCACACACTTAGCCGGTTCCTCCATCTTTATAGTCGTTCCAAAGAGGCAAGGAGCGGACCCGCATTTTCTCGCCCATTAACCGTTGATTAGCGAGTGCTAGGGTAAGTTTAACGATTACTTCGGACGAGTGATTATTATACCGCTACGTTACCGTCGGGTAGTCCGACGTTATAGTGGTAGACTGGTAATGGATTCTATACAGTTTTCTTTGTCTATTTATTAATTTAGGATATAATATCATTAAACTCGCTCGACATTTACAGTTTTTAACAATTAACTAAAAAACAGAACTCGATGGCTTATTTTGTTGCTTTTTTTTATAGAAGAAAGGGCAAACGAGCATGCGGTGCACCTGATGGTAAGTGTCGACCGCCGCCCATAAATAACTGCAGCACCAGGGGAATCGCAGGTTTATTGCCGACCTTTTAAAAAAGACTGGGCTCTTTTCATAAAGGTCCCTAAGTCGTATCGGCCTGGAAAAATCGCTGATGGTAGTCGATTCCACTAAGAAGTTGTGCGAGGAAGAAAACTTCTTGTAAATCGCACAGTGGTGGACCGCCAATCACCGAGATTATATGGATGGTATCGCGAGTTTTGTCGCGATGTGCAAGGGTGGCATTGAGCAACTGGAATTAGTTCGAACAATTCGTTGCTTATTTCGCTATGGTAATTTGAATATATATTTTTTAATTTTATGTAAATATTTCAACACATACCTACAGCCCGATAGAGCTGTGATAAATCAGGGTATAAGCACTCGCTATAAATTTTATAAGTAGTAGGCCTACGCGAGTAACCCGGTTTGATCTCCATCAGTATCAATGAAATTATAAATTACAATTTTAAGTTCTGATTTACCACGTGCTCGGTGGTGAAGAGAAACAAAGGAGGTCTGTGCTAGGTCGTAGATATAGCTGTAAGTTTTAATAAGTAGTCCACGACTGGGCATGAACCCATTGCAGGGGAGATTTGATAATCGATGCGCTTTGAATTAGTGATATTTGATACTGCTTAAAATCCCTGTGTTGATCTCGTATTTAACAAATACATCTCTATATATAAAAATCAATTGCTTTCTGTTAGCCTTGTTAAAACTCAAAAACGGCTGGACCGACTGTGATGAATTTTTTTGTGTGTGTATGAGTGGGTCCCTGGTCCTGGACCCGGTAGATGGCGCTGTTGTCAAGAAACAGAAATCATCCATGCAAGCCGGGGCGGTTCGCTAGTGATAGTATAAAAATAGTGTAACAGACATGACACAAAAATTGAATAAGCTTAGGTGGTGACTGCTTAGAATTAGCATTATGACAAACCGACAACCATAAAAGCTATTTATGGTGAAGGAAATCCAGACAGTTTCTCCTTCAATTATTACATCGTTGACTTAGGAAAAAAAAATATAATGGGTTTTAAGCTTATTGTCGCTTGACACCGTTTTGCCTTAATTTTTATCACCGGAATCTCCCTCAAATTTTTATGAAAATGCATTTAAATATCTTTGAACATAAACTTTATTGTTTAATTAAGATTGCTGTGGTTTTTATATTGCGTTAAATAACACAACTACTTCTTTATTTTTGTACAGAACGTCAGCAACTGCTTAAATAAAAAAATATGAATTTATAATACAAGCCTATTAAATTAACATAATACACTAATATAAAATAGCATCGCTAACGTAGAGCGTATTACTGTATTTGTGAGTAAAATTAGCTGTATGACAATTAAAGTTAATTGAAAATGACTAAACAAAAGAAGAAAGAAAACTACCTACGTAAGATAAGAGCTTACAAAATAAAAATGATAAATTTTTATTAAGAATATGAGGACCTCAACTTGTCAATGTAGTCAACATCATGCAGTCTTCAAGCAGTTGATATAGAATAATAAAATATAAAAAACTAGCTGGCCAGGCAGACGTTGTTCTGCCCTCTCCGACGACCCTGTGTCCTATAAAACTTATTAAATTCGTAATAAAAAATATTGAGGGTCACATGGATAAAAACCATCCTATCTCTCAAGTTGGACCAAACTGCTAACAGTGTGAAAAATGTCATTGCAATCAGTTCAATAGTTTAGTTCGCGGACAAACAATGTGACACGTAATTTTTATATATATATATATATATATATATATATATATATATACCTATATATAATATTACCTATTTACTAAAGAAAATGTAATGCCTAAACAAAATTTTAAGTTAATAAAAACTAAGTTTATTTTAGGTGTGTCGTCGCTTGGTATTTAAAACTACGATCGTGAAATTTGGCCAAAAGAAAATCATAATTGAAAGTTTTCAATCAATATAGCGGGTGTCGCAAGACGCGACAGAGGGAAACAAATATCTAGGAGATGAGCAGCAACATCTTCCTAATAACGACTAAAAATAAAAAATTTACAGTGTTTGCCAACCCGCTTGCCAAGCGTGGCAACTATGGCAAATATCCTCTGTGTTAAAAGTAACGGTAATCAATATATTTAATTTAAAGTAATGCAAATGCGTAAAGGTCACGTGGCAATGAGGTGTTCGACTTCCCAGTTTCATAGTTAATTCAGTTTCGTGTGTATCCCGCAAGGATCCTTTTCAAATTGACGGACAATCGAAGCTGCACTTGCATTTATAAGTATGTAAGAATTAATAATTCTTTATTAATTCTTTAATATTATTTCTACCAACGTGGCCTTTAGTAATAAATAATGGTCTACAGAACTTTGAACTTAGAGTGCGAACATCCGACGCCCACGTGCAAATATGTATGCTCTTAATTTAATATTTAAATTGGATGAACCGCTAGTAATACCCTGAACAGTGCATTCCCCTCTACTGAACTCCATTTACATTGATCTCTGCATCTTGCACAAACTAGCCCGATGGAGAGGTCAAGGAGCAATGGTGAATCTAATTCCGGTCGTTAAGCGGATATCACGTACCGACGAACCCTCCGTGATTTATATAGAGGGTTCCCCTGACCCCCAGACATGACGGAAACGCACGCTAAGCTTATTTTAAGTCATATATGTATATTTAGAATTACATACATGCGTTAAACTATTTTATAGATAATTAAAGTATTACAATATACGAAAAACTCACGTAAACTATTATTACACATTAAAGCCTTTTTTAATAATTTTTATTATTAACAAAATAAATTCTGCTGCAAAATAAATAATAGGTGACTAACCCATCGCCTAAACCAATATCTCATTAATCGCTTTTTATGACGTTGTGGCGGCGCTGTCGTCGCGCCACAAGCGAAACAAATCGAAGCCGTGAGCCGCAAATATCATCAGCGCCGCATCGTCTTCACAAGCCGGCTATCTTCATGCATCCGTCGACCATTTTCGAGCCGTTTCTTCAACGCAGCAGCTTCGCTTCGCTTCTTCTTGCTGTTCCGGAGATGTGTCATGATTACGCGCGCGCGCCGGTCTGCACCACATTTATAGCCCCGTCCAGTAACGCAGCTACGAGAAGCTATCCACGAGTCTTACGCCGGCAAATGGAGCGCGACATATAATAGTTGTACATAATATTTTATTGATTAATCTTTATTGGTCAAAATGTATCAATTGTAATTGGCTAAGTAAATAAAAAATACTACTATTGGTAAACTAAGGACGTAGCCGGGCATATAAATATAGGCAGGGTTGACTGAAAAATATACTCCATTCGCTTGCATATCAGAAAAATAGTTTCATTTCTCCGCCACGAAACCACACGGAGTCTGTTAATAGTGGACCCAATACACCACTATTACATTGGTGACCCTGTACGAACATCGAGAAGGAAGATCCCTGCACCAATAGTAGGAAAAATATCAGGGAAGACTTTAGTATATATAAAATCAGTGTAACCAAGACGTCATTATGGAGCGAGAAGCGAAGAAATCTGACGATATACATCAAACCCGGCAAGGAACAAGAAATCGCCGGTATATCTCTATCGTTGAGAATACCACTCCCCGCCCTTCCACCCGCTAAAGTGGTGATCACCCGATGTGATATGAACACGCAATCAAACAAACCTTCGGAAACTACACCTTGAAAACCTTCATCATCCTCAAGTAGGGGAGACCGGGGATGGTTGACCAAATTTCAGTGAAGACGCTTGTAGTTTTGATGTAAATTATTGTAAAAATCAATATATCTGATAGGTAAACTATTAAGCTTCTGAAAAAAATAACAAAAAGCTCGCAATCAATTATGATATAGTGCACAAGCTTAATTTTGTAGAACACGAAATATGAGTCAACCTACCCCATGCCCGGGGCTGGTTGACTTGTCACAAGGGGAAAGTTGACCTAAGAAATAATTAGCACATATTGTAGGAATAAATATGATAAAGAATATAGGAAGCATTTGTGATTTTATTACAGTAAAATTTTTAATCCTGATAATTTAAATATACATCATAAATTATTATAAATTAGAACACTGAAAACATAATACTTTTAGTATCTAAAACTAGAAAACTTTTATTAACTTAATAATATACAAAAGTAAAAAACAGTCTTGACTAATTCTACTAATATACATAATTATATATTTTTAACGAAATAGATCACATTTTTGGAATTATCTAATCAGTCTTCTCAATCAGAGGTGCAATTTTTGCATTAATGGAACAAAATGTTACCATTTGCACAGTGTTGTGCATGGGCCCATAACTTGCACACAGTGCACTGAATCCATGTTTCTCCAGGAATACTCAAAATGTAAGATTCAGTGCACTCTAAACAAAATGTGTCATCCTCATCACTTTCGTCTTCTTCGTCACTATTCCTCTTATTTGTCCCAGGAAAATCTTTTTTCCTTTTCCTTTTCTCTTAATGTTGTTAGTCTGTCTGTATAAATAGTACAAACTTTCGAGTTCCATAAGGAGTAAATCCGTAATAAATATCAGCTGCCCTCTTAAGGTAATTTTTTAATGCGAGTTCTTCCTCATCAAGAAATATTTGTCAATTTTGTGCAGCCAGCGCTCTCCGAAATGAATTTACATCTCGTTAATGCCGGTTTACTTTCTAACATTTTCTTCATTTTTACCACGTGGTGTTGGGTGTTTTAAACAGTATAGCAAATTCTTTTGCTGTAGAATTAATGCTTACTTTTATCAAAAATAACTTGTTGACATGCTCTATCGAAGACATCTTTGGGTGTACTTCCTCGATCAGTCTTTTTTTTTTGCACGTTCGCATGGTTCTGCAACAACAAGCATTTGATAAATTAAAAAGAAAACTGACTTCATTCCATGTAAAGTATACTCAGAACACTGTGGGGTAGGTTGACTAGGTGGTCAACCAGCCCCAAAATAAATTAGTCTACCAGCCCCGGATCGCTTTTTAATTTTTAACCACATGGTAGAGCCTCAAAACTGTGGCGAAATAAAATATAATGATACGTAATAAAAAGATTATCAATCAAACTTTTACTTTAAATTACTTGAAAGTAAATAACAACGAGTATATAGGTACTACAAAATATATTAGGGGTTAAACAATTACTTACATGATTTGTTTTTGGATATTAAGCTCCTTCTCCTAAACGAAGTGCGTAGACTATGCCGTTCTTTCGGTGCCTGAACGGGGGTAGAAAACGGTTTCTCGCGCCTAGTTGGATGAGGCAACAATTTTGAGTAGGTCGAGTTTTTGACAGTAAGTCAACCTGCCCCTATAGTCAACCATCCCCGGTCTCACCTACCCCATTCATTTGCTCCCGAGCAGATATTGTCTGCAGTCTTCACATTCTGCAAGCCATCTAGCTTCACAAATGTTCATTGCAGTACTGGAATAATAATGCTTCCTGTTCCTTCAAGTTACTCTCTGCGCTACAGTGTTCGGCACGGCTCTGAGCCTTACTGCCCGCCTTTGCTTCACGGCACTTTCGCAGATTACTTGCCTTCATCTCGACTCACCGCAGACTTACAAGGCAATTCCCTGGCACTTGCAAATTCATCGACATCTGGACTGCACTATCGACCTCCGGTCTAAGCAGGGGGGTGATGAGGCGGCGCTGTCGTCGCGCCACAAGCGAAACAAATCGAAGCCTAAATCGCGCTAACAAAGTTCCGAAGTTAAAACAGTAAATATAGAATAGCTCCGAACTACAACTCGGAGCGTTGGCCGCTCCCCGGGCAGAACACCTTGCTCGACAGGAGATCCCCCTTTTCCTTCCTACGGCCACAACGTTTCAGACAAGTACCTAACACAATCGGAACATTATTTTGTCATAAGTCCCACATTTAACCTACCGGGACCTATAAGTCCCAGACTATAGAATATATAGGACACACAAAACTAATAGCAAAAGAGAACTTAAAACACTAAGCAAAATGGTTACAGTGCTAGCTATTTTTTTCTCTCGCCTTTACACGGTTTTCTTCTTCATCGGCCTGTAAAAGTGCACAATTGGACATAGTCCTCTTTTGGCACAGTTATTTTTTTTAAATTGATAATTATATAATACCTCATTTACTAATGTAACATTTAAGTACATCTAAATATACTTGTAAATATTCACTTGACAGAAACACTCATGTTATCTACCTATATGAATATTGAAAATGATCCGAGGTAAGAGTAGGTTAGCTAAACCACTGTGTAGATTTCTTACAGTGTGTTGTAAGTATTATGGATGTGAAAGTAGAGGGAGAGATGTCAGGATAACGCCAAATGGAAATCCGCAGTCTCTGCCTACACCTCTGGATAACAGGCGTGAGAGTATGTATGTATGTAAAATTTTCTACCAATGATTACCTACCTTTAATAGGCTTACAGTAGCTATTAAATATTATCTATCTTAGCTATCTATTCCGACCCGGGATTCGAACCCGGGGACACATGATCAGAAGTTGCGCTTGCAAACAATAAACCAACAACGGGGTCAATATGAAGTTTGTGTTGTGTTGCTCATATTATGTTCATTGTTTTTAATGTTAATAATAATATTATTTTGATTTTAAACTATTTAATTATTAGTACAATTGGTACTATCAAGATACTTAATGTTGTGTTTATGAATATGCAATTTATCAATGAGGGCTAATAATCTTTCGCTCACTAGATGTCGCTAGTTGACACTAATGTAAAGTTTGTTTTTTACTTAATGTCATTTAATTCAGAAGTTAGTTTTAAATAAAAGTTCATCAGTTTCTAGAGTATTCTACAAATTACTACAAAAAAAAATGCCTCAGTGGTTTGCTGTTTAATTTTTTGTACATTTTAACTATTTTTTTTTATTTGTCTACTTTAATGAATATCTGTGATTTGGTTATTTTTAATCTAATTAATATAAAATATAACCAATAGTACTGAAAGAAACATTAACCTTATATTTTTCGATCAAATTAACTTCTCCGCTATGAAAACTGTCAGTGGCAGAAAAAGTCGCGAATCATTGAATACACATTACATTATCCTTATTATAATTTTAACTAGGTACTTATATGATGTGTTTATAACAATATTTAAATAATAATTAATAAGTAATTATATAATTATTGGTGGTATAGAACATTTAGAAATGAACTTTTATTTAGATCTAAGAGTAGGTCAATGAATGACTATAAACATCTGTTTCATGGCGCCCTCTATTTAATTTTTCCATGTCCGCATTCAATATAGTTATTTTGCTTCCCTATATAAGTACCCATATCAATTTCACTATATTCCAGAAACGTTTCGTTCTCTATTAGTATGAATTTATATATAAAAAGTAAAAACCAATGAGCAACCTAGGCATATTCTTTCGAAAAGTTAGGTCGTCTTTAAAGGAAAGTCAAATTTGTTGGACCTAAGAACATAGACAAATAATGGTAGAAAATGCATAGATAATGTAGAAAATGAGTTTTATTAACGAAAACAGGTAATTTGAACATCGAGCACAACACCAAAGAGCTAACCACGCCATCTATACTAACAAACCATGCAGCTAAATTTGAAAAGAAAACTATGATTAATAACAATTTAAACCTAACACAAAGGCATTCAATGGAAGGTCAAAAGAATAAATATGTAGCTTTAGCTACTACTTCTTTAATATAAAATTAAAGAAGCCTTTTAAAATGGTAAACATCACAACTTTACCAATATATCTAGTACCTACCATATTTTATCCTCATCAGCCTCTTTAGAAAACTTCAACGATTATAACCTGTAATTGTATATTTTCAATTACAGGTTATAATGGATGAAGTTTTCTGAAACATTTATAATTTAAATATATTTAAAAAAATTGAACAGCGTCATCTACAAAATTTTAGTAAAACTAAATCAATTGCAAGTCGACCATTGTTTTAAACTATAGTAGCGACATCTGTTACAAGGATATGTAATTTTTTGTAATTTAAGTCCAAAGGTTAATTGTGCAGTTTCATACCGTTCTTATTTATTCATTCTAAAATGTAAAGCGCTTGAAATATTTTTGTGTTTATCACACAGATGGTACTAGTAGGCTTTTTGTTTCTCATTTACAATGCAATTAATTAGCTTTCCCATAGCCAGTAGCGAAGGACTACCTCAGTTTTAGGAAAACAAGGAAATAAGAATACTCAGAGACAACGATATTTTTATAGATACGTTATATGCCAACAAAACCACCGAAAAAATGATCCGAACCCAGACGTCCCAGCGGCAGCGCACCTACACTTTTCCTTGTTTTATTTACAATCCACTACACTGCCAGGCTATTGTTATCATTTTCTTTAAGCTTGCGTAGGTAATCATGTAACTATGTCAAATTTGTTATCCAAAGGATTAAATTTAATAAAACAGAATAAAATGAAGTGTGAACATTGTGGCTAATTAAACTTTTTGACGCTTCAGTTTAGGCGTGCTAGTACCTAGATAGATATCTATCTACCCTTTTTTATATACGCTCTCTCTCACGGAGATAATAACAGACTCCTATTGCACGATAATGTCTCTACATTTTCGTAGAGACGTGCTACCCCGCGTCCTGCCACCAGAGTTGTTATCTATACACAAATAAATAAAATTGAAGTGTGTTTGTTATGTCAAAATAAAAGCTTTTTACTAAATGCATATGAAAGTATATACGGTACTTATAACAAAACATAATTATTAAAATTTTTGTCTGTCTGTCTGTCTGTATGTTTGTTCTGGTTAATGTCCGAAACGGCTGAACCGATTTCGACGGGACTTTTACTGGCAGATACTGATGTTTTAAGGAGTAACTTAGGCTACTTATATTTTAGAAAAAGAATTAGGATTCCGCGCAACATAATTAAAACCCTAAATTACACGCGGAAGAAGTCGCGAGGAACAGCTAGTATATCATAAGATACGATCGCATTGCACCATTAATAAAAATCAGTCCAAATAAATCGTAGATACCTACCTACCTAGATATATCTATACAAATAAATAATAATTGAAGTGTCTGTTTGTAATGTTAAAATACCAGTTTTTTACTAAATGCGTATGAAAGCATATACGGTACTTATAACAAAAACACAATTTTTGAAGTTTTTGTCTGTCTGTCGGTCTGTCTGTCTGTCTGTTTGTTCCAGCTAATCTCCGAAACGGCTGGACCGATTTCGACGGGACTTTCACTGGCAGATAGCTGATGTTACAAGGAGTAACTTAGGCTACTTATATTTTACAAAAAGAATTAGGTTTCCGCTCAACTTAATTAAAACCCTAAATTACACGCGGGCGAAGTCGCCGGGAACAGCTAGTTTTGTAATATTACATTTAGCCATCTAAAATCTTTATCTTTATGAATAAATGCTTTGTTGATCTTGGAGATTTGAATAACGTATCGTGATCTAATTTTTTTTAATTTAGTTTTTCTTACATACCTAGGTACCTTCTTGGTCGGCGGTTATTAAGGCCTACTAAATTTCACCTTAAGCCTTATTATACTCCTTTTCTTGTCTAGTTATTTTTGTTTATAATATTACTTTTAAACTGTTATAATTGCAAATAAATCGTGCGCTTTTATTATCAAACTAATGTCGTAGTCAGAAAACGACCTGGTTTCAGCTGTCCAAACAGTGCAAAGACAAAGTGTGTCGAAGAATTAAGGCTTTGACATTAGAAGCTATTAAATTAAGTGTAAATTATTAGTCCTGCTCCTAGGCTCTCTCGAAGCGTGTTGGATTGCGATTTTATGATTGTGATGGAATAGAGAGTGCACCTGTGCTTGCGCATACATTCGAACACTATAATTCTATACTGTGCAGATAGGCTCTCCCCGCTGTGACAGAAATTCGGTATGGAGGATACTCAGCCATACAATTACCCAATATTCAATTCAACCTAACACTCAACTCTATTCGAGACACAACAAATTCGGCGCACTGGTGATAATCACGAGGAGCGTTCGTTTGTCAGTTTATTCATCACTATAGATATCTACTAATGACTTTAAGTGCTGCTTAATTTATATTTTATTAGAATTTTAAATCTTAATTGCTTCATTCATGTGATTATTGATCACAAATATTAAATATATTATCTACGTATAGTTTAATTATTTGACTTCGTTAAAGCAGTAGGCCTTATTATCCTACCATAGTAAAATATGGCCTACTAGCAATGTTTTTATAAATGTTTAAATTTACCATAAGGAAAAACAATGACAATTTTTCGTTCATACTTTATAGAAACTGTATTAAACCAATGTTTTTTTATTAAAATCTGCAGAGCAAATTGGATATTACTCATTTTATTTAGAATCTCCCTTAGCTTTATTACCCGCAGGTGCCTTACATATAAAACACGTTTAATTATTTTTTATAGGATAGGGTCACAAACGAGCACACAGTCCACCTGATGGTAAGTGGTTGCTGTGGCTCATAGATATCTACATTTGTCCTCGTCTGCGAATCAAAATGCAGATGCGTTGTCAGTTGTCACCCGTGAGGACTAAGATGCAATGCCTCTTTTCCATTAAAAAGGGTCTCCTGTTCTCTACACTCACCATACGAAACACAGCAGTGTTAAGCTGCTATTTTACGCTGGTATTCTGTGAGAGCGTGGTCCTTTCCCGGTCGAGTCGACCCATTCGTCCTACAACTATACTACTAGTATAGCTGCAGCATGGCTCTACCACGTACTAAACGTTTAATTTCATATTACATTTTAAAGACTAAATAGACCTCCATCCACCTTGTTAATACAACATTCGGCTACTAAACAGAAATATGTGATACATTATTAAAGGATCTAGGTAAGTATTTGGACTTTTTCGACTAAGAGTTTCAACAGTTTCTGGCATCCTTTTTAAATTACCTACGTGGGCAAAAACTAATAATGAATAACGTTAATAACGTTTTTCAAAAAAAATCGTTTGGAATGTAACAAGCTCTCCGCCAAACGAGAAGAATTTTCAAGATCAAGAATGTTTCATATACTTATGTAATAGCTTCAACACCAGAGGACCACGAATAATACCTCGTTAGGTACCTATATATGCAATACGTGCTGCTATTTTATCTATGTAGGTACTCTGGTGGTGTCTTCCAATTTCAGTCGAGCCATTTGCAGTTGTAGTGTGGTTGTGCTACAGAGAATAATATGTAAAATTTTATTTTATTAGGTAACAGCGATCCGCCGCGGCTTGCACGGCTGATTTCTAGATCTCGGCAACAGCACCACCTACCGGGTCCAATTGACTTTTTAAACCATCCAGGGACCCACTCAAATACACACAAAAAAAAAACATGCGTGAGTGTCGTGGAACACCCGGTTGGAACGAAGTTCCTTTCGTAGTATATTATTATTGATAAACGTATTATATTATTAATTAACAAAATAAATACAAATAAATGAATTACTAGCGTCTATTAAAATGAAGCGTCATTTAAAATTAAAAAAAGCTCCTTTCGTAGTATATTATTATTGATAAACGAATTATATTATAAATTAACAAATACAAACAAATAAATAATACAAATAAAAAAAAATCTTACACTTTTTGTCGCCTAGCCCCCATGTGCCAAACCCGCACCGTCCGATAAGGAAGTTCGTTCCAAAGAATTAATCAAAGTCGATCAAGCCATTTTCGAGTTTATGCGAGACTAACGGACAGCAATTGATTTTTATATATAGAGATAATATTTTAGGTAGGTATTATTAAAGCATACATACACAATTACATATATCTAGCACACGTTTTGTTTTCAAAACTTAAGACACCTTTTTAAAAACATGCGAGATTGAAGCATATAGGTACCTACTCTAGGTACCTATATTTTAAAATTTCATACCTACTACCGTGCATTAAACTCAAACGCCAATAAAAATTTTGTTCATACATAGGTAGCATGATACAGAATAATTGTTGTTTGAAGATAACTTCGCCGCGTCTAAGATTCAAAGTGAATTAAGGAGAATATTCGAACAAACTAGGTATAGACTATAGATATACTTACATATCAACCAAAAATAACTAGGTATCAATTACTGTAATGCTGCAACTATTAGCTCTTGACTTTGACTTGGATTCAATCACTAAACAACACATAGATGACTAAGGTTTTATTATAAAATGCAAGACTTACTAATAGGTATACGAATTTAAAACACTAATTCATTAAAAAAAAAACGCAACACAAAATTCCTAACGTATATGACAAAACACAATGACAATATATTATGCAAAAAGAAAAACGCCTAAAAAAACCAGCTGCTTAACAAAATTCTTTGAACGCAACTTTATAAAGGTTATAAATTTTTGTCATGAATGGCATGGCAGTGATTATCACAGCCATTGTTGTGTACTAACGTCCATTCTCTTGTTTAACGTTAACCCGAAAAGGGTAAACAAGTATAAAATTTTAGGGACGGACTTGGTAAATCAAATCGTTTATCTATACAAATAAACAAAATTGGAGTGTCTGTTTGTAACGTCAAAATAACAGCTTTTCCTTAAATGCATATGAAAGTATATATAGTAATTATAACAAAAACAAAATTTTTGTCTGTCTGTCTGTCTGTCCGTCTGTCTGTCTGTCTGTCTGTTTGTTCCGACTAATCTCTGAAACGGCTAGACCGATTTTGATGGGACTTTCACTGGCAGACAGCTGATGTTATAAAGAGTAACTTAAGCTACTTTTGTTTTAGAAAAAGAATTAAATTAAAATATTACTGATGCGATTAGTGAAATCACAGATTGAAATTTAAGAATTAAAATATATTATATCACTTCTATACTACATAATAAATTAAGTTCCTAAAGTTACAGCATATATAGGTACGTCCCACTCTTGGGCACAGGCCTGCACTCATTTCTGAGAGGGTATTAGGGCAAGGAAATGTCCACCGCCCTGCCCCAAAGCGTGTTGACAGGCTTCACAAAACATATTTCGAAGACATATCAATTACGGATTATCGTGTACCGTATTTGGATGTCGATATCGTGTATTGTATCGAAGATTTTTTTTATGTCTGACACATAGATACAGTATCCCATTTCTATCCTAACTGCTATCCAATACCTAACTTTGTAATAAGTCAAAAACCCATCCACCCTTTTTACTGGAAAAGAGGCTTTCTATCTTAGTACTCACGGCTGATTTTCTGATTTAATTCGCAAACATCTTCGTTTGTAGATGTAGATGTCTATGGGCCACAGCAACCACTTACCATCAGGTGGATTGTGTGCTCGTTTGTCACCCTTATTCATTAAAAAAAACTGTTTATAAATATTAAAGTTAGACGTAGTCGTAGAACAGTCCACCTGATGGTAAGTGACTCTTTAGCCAACGGAAACCTGCAACTAACTTCACGAAATGGTAAAGTAATAGGTACTTATATAATCAAAGTCTGTAATTTTACTGGCTTTTGTACACTTGCACTTATACACACACTGATTTTTGAGCACGGTTGCTTGGAAGCAGTAGTAATAATGTAAAAGATTGCTGTCAACCTTTCTCTGTCTAGGGGTACGTCTAGATAGGTACCATCCTTTTACCTATCTCTGAGGCTAGATACCAGAGCGTGCACTGCTGCTATGTTCCGGCCTGAAGGGTAGAGAGAGAGAGAGAGAGAGAGAGAGAAAGATATTAAACAATTCTGTGAGGCATACCATGTTAGTCTTCAAATTTGACCACCTCCTGCAGCCTTCTTTGTTTGACGTTGGCTGCAGGTATCCATGGCTGTCTAGTTAGGATTTCCAAACTTACTGTATAAATATAAGTAGCTACTACATTTTCAGTGTGTGTACTTTACGCTGTAAACTTAAATGAACTATATTTTCTTGCACATGCAGAAAGATGAGCAAAAGACATGACAACATTTTTACTTAATTTCGTAGAAATATATTTGTAGGTATATTTTGATGTTACTTTTACTAAAAAAAACTACTAGACAAAAAGATACACGACCTTTTATTACTACTAAGTTAACTGTTTTCTAAAGCACCCAGTCTATCCTACGTGTTAGTATTATTAAATTGATATAATCACTAAATCCAAATACATCCCTGTCTACGCCAGTTTACAAAGTACGAGAACCGAAATCCTCTAATAAAATTCACGAAATTTTATGACTGCATTGACGTTCAATTGGAAACGTTTGCATATTCCAAAATAAAAGCAAACCAGTTACAATTTAGACACGCTGTGGGGACAATCTGTGACATAAAACATCCATGTATTACGTAGTGTTACATAATCTTGTAATCGTGTGTGGTTCGAAGGCGATTGTAATGTGTGGAGTAATCCAGTTCAGTTCAGAAACCAGTGAATTAGATGTAAGTATCTAATACATGTTTTAAGGTACGAATGATATTTTATTAAATATTCGCTTAGTTGAGGCTTTTTTTTTCTTTTTTATCGGCCCGTAAAAGTGCACTAGGTACTAAGCAGAGGCCATTCTCGCTGCAGGGAGGAGTATCTTTTGTTCTTCGTTTGTTTCTTCTTTTGTTTTATCTACCTACATAAACTAAGCATCAGCAGACGACTGGCACCTTTGACGTTGCTCCCAATCGCCAGTCTGAGTATTTTACAAATGGCGTACAAACAAGATTGTTATACCACCTTCTATCCGAAGCCATTCTTTCTGGCATTTATATACGAGGTACAGCCACTCAGCAGCTGTAGGTAGTTGTACACGAACGGGTTGTCGCGAATTGGGTAGGGCCACGCTCTCACAAAATACCAGCGTAAAAGTTTAGCGCTGCTGTGCTTCGTATGGTTAGTGGAGAGAACCGGAGACCCTTTATAGGAAACGACGCATACCATCTTAGTATTCAGAGGTGATAACGTGTCTGTATTTTGATTCTTAATCGAGGAGGAATGTGGATGTCTACTACCTAGTCTGTCTTATCATCGCTTGGACTGTGGGCTAGTTTGTCACCCTTATTCTAAATTTAAAAAATCCCAGTGTCGTCTTTTACAATACACACAGGTGGAAATGAAATGATAGGCTGCCATCACACGGACGGAAAAAATTCACCGGAACAAATTTTTAAGATTTTTCTTTTGTTCTTCACGCTAATCCGAAAACTTTTGAGATAGGTACCTATGAAAAATACACCTATTTACCTATAATAGGTACATAATAAAATATATATTTAGATAAAATTTACGTCAACAGATTTAGTATATTTACCTACCTTTTGTGTCTACCTACCATTTATTATTACGACAATGAACTAAGTTAGTAGGCACTTCTTTCTACGGTATTTAGATATTTTATATATTTCATACTTATCAAACCAAGTGCCTACCTAGTCAATTGACTATGTAACAAAGGAAGAAATATGTATTTCATTTGACCTAGACCGCACAAGATATACCTAAGAATAAGCTTTCATTATCCATTACAGCCTGCAAAGTCCACTGCTGAACATAGGACTCTGCCATAGATTGCTTCGTAGGGAAGATTTGCCATAATTGCCACGTTTGGCATGCGGGTTGGCAACCACAGTTTTTTTTAATTATTTTGACGTGTTATCAGGAAGATGCTGCTGACCATCTTCTGTTTTAGTATTCCTCTGACGCCTATCGCCACTACACGGCTTAAACCACCACTACACGCATTTATTATGCTAATAGGTAAATAAAAAGGAACATAGTGGTTAGTAAACTGTAGACGTATCAGTAGCTAATGTAGTTTATATCTTGGCGTACTTGCGTCGTGCCTAAGTCTGCTGGAAAAGTCAAAAGGTAAACAACACTATAACATTAGATACAGTACACAGAGTGCATTGTGATTGCCACCGAATCTGCGAGCTTAGCCTACCTCCTATCTTACGGCACAGGCTTTGGACAAGGTTGTATTTATTAGTACGAATGCCTTTATTTTCTTTTATAATATTGAAGTGTCAAACGGGCTCATAGTCGAGAAATAAGGCATACCTACTCCACACTAAAAATTGGCACACAACACAACAATGGATGCAATGTTGCTTAGCGGCAGAGAGTTAACATTGCGTCGACTACATTTAAGAAAAAATAAAATATCTATTTATTTCCTAAGTATTGTTGATGCTTAAATCAATTACATAAGTTGTATGTGCTAAGTTGTATGTGTCGTGAGATCTAACACCTCGTAAGATAATCGACCGACCCATTTCGTAAGTACTGTAAGAGGTTTACGTGATATACCTACCCACGCTGTAACTGTAAGGCTGCAACGTGCTGCTCCAGTGGTACACTACAGTAGTCATGCAAGTTTCCTCACGATGTTCTCCTTCACCGCCGAGCGCATAATAAAAAAGTACTTCAAATTGGAATAACAAATTCATTAGTGCCTGTGGTAGTTCAGTCGGAATCGCAACTACCGTGACCTAATTCTTAATAAATACGTTTTTATTTTTATTTAAAATGATTTCAAATAGTTTAACAACTTACCAAACTTTAAGTAGGTATTTATTCTCTCTTTCTCAATAATGTCACAAAAACAGAAAATGCATTTATTGAGTAATTCACGAATAAATTGTAGAACAAAATCACTGTCGAAAATGTACACTATGAATCTTGGCTGGAGATACACGACAGTACTCCAATCCCTATAAAAAAACGTGCCCTTAAAATCAACCAATCACGTAAATATATGGAAAAAATTATACCAATCAGATTATTCCCCTAAATAAAACTGTCTCTGAGATGGTGACAGCTTTTAGCGGCCATATTGGATTATGTCTACAAAAGCGCATGCGCTTTCAATTTAAAAGAAAGCTGGGGGACGATCGACGAATCACAAGCCTTATTTTCTCGCGCCATTGCAATTCGGGCGGGAACACATGTCACATTTAATTGATTATGATCTGAGAGAAGGTGCTTCTCATTTTTGAGGCGTAGACCTGTAGAAGTTATTTAACATGGCTGTCAGCTTGCCCAACAAACGTTTTCGTACAAAATAATGTTGACGTTACTAGTCCTGAGACCATTGGTATATTATGCATGTTTTATTAATCACACGCACAATTAACATATGTTTTATCTATAGATAAGAATTTGTAGAGTTATTTGGGTCAAGTGTGCGCACTTTGGTAAATATTAATTCATAAAATAAAAGAATTAGGAATATAAAAGACGGTTCTGAGACAAACCATATAGTAGCCTCTAAATTGAAATAAAAACAAGAATAGAAAACTTAGTGTTTTGTTTTTTCTGTAAGCATTTAATTACATAAAATCGAGACCACTCTCTCACTTGACCCACGATGCGGGTAACTGTGCGCAACCGTATGGGGTAACTATACGTACCTATATGAGGTTATGGGGTAAGTAAGCGCATTCCTTGGATTAATCAAAATATACCTACACAATATTCAAGAATAAAGGTTCTTTATTGTAATGCCATTTTGAAAATATTTTTACTGGTTATTAATTATTATTCTTTACATTCGCATAAAATAAAATAAACTTAACATTTATTTGGGTTACAATTAAAATTAAACTATAGCAATTTTTAATTATTAATATTTAGAGATCAACATATTTTAGTTGAAGAAGAGAAGAAGGGAATAAAATAGAATAGAATCATCAATAAAATTATCACAAATAAAAACACCTCTCTCATATGCAGTGCAATCCTCATCCACCAGTCTTTGCAATACCTACTACATGCACTGAATCCATTCTTCAGCATTTGTATATTTTTGCTTACATAGAGGACAAAAGTATTCTACTATAGGTAGAAGAGGCCATAGAAAACTTTGTTCTTCCTCTACAAGACGATGATGTCGATTTCGAATATAAGACTCACTAATATCAATGGCATTTGCAGTAGCTCTTTTGATCCTTCCCTGCTCAATGAGTGCTTTGAGTCTAGAGATTCGGTGCCCGATGCAAGTTCAAGTCTTTCTCTTATATAATTTCGCGGAACGGTGATGAGACACTGAGAAATAAATAAAAGAGTGTTAGTAAAACATACTTCACGATAAAACAATGTACGAACGAAAATAACACCGAAGGGAAAATAAAACCGAGGTCGCATGCGCACACTTACCCGCGTACACATTCCCCAGAAAACCAAATTACAAATGGAAGCTTTTTTTTATAAGATAAGGGTGACAAACGAGTACACAGTCCACCTGATGGTAAGTGGTTGCTGCGGCCCATAGACATCTACATCTATCCTCTATTAAAAATCAAATGTATATAACCAAATAAGTAATCAATGTCAACAGAAAAGTTTACAAAGACTACTTATTTAAACTAGAGAATTATCAAAATAACGTTTATTAATAAGTTGCCATTATTGACTTCATTTAAATTACCTTTATTCGTTTGAGGTCCATTGATGGGAACTACGGAGTTAGGCAAAATAAAATAATAATAAAAAATATAGAAGAGAAGTTGGTAGCCTCTATTACTAATTTCTTAAGTTTCCTTACTTTTATAGCAGTAGGAGTGACAAGCGAGCACACAGTCTGCCTGATAATGAAGTAGAGGTTATGACCACAGACGTCTACTCGTACATCTACCATCAATTAAAAATAAAAATGCTGATGCGTTGTTGCACCTGAAGAATGTCTCGTTAACAGCAAATAAGGGTCTTCAATTCTCTGCATTTACCATACAAAATATGGCAGCATTGAGCTGCTATTTTACATTGGTATTCTGTGAGAGCGTGGTCCTCCCCCGGTCGAGCCAACCAATTCGTGCTGCAGCCGTTATATCTAGAGCATAGCTTTACCATGTAAAAAAAATCTATAATCTATATATCTTAGATTACTTACAACCTGGTTTCAGAGACTGAGATTCCTGTGGGGCGAGAGTGGAACTTAAGCGTAGTCTCTCACTTAAACGTAGTCATGCAGAACTTAACTGTGAGATCGACTACCACCAGCGATTTTTCTGGACCAATATTACTTAGAACTTCAAGAAAAGAACCTACCTTTAAAGGGCCGGTAACGCATCTGCAATTCCCCTGGTGTTGCAGTTGTTCATGGGCGGCGGTAGTCAATTACCAATAGGTAAGCCATATGCTCCTTTAAATGTAACAGGCTCACGCTAGTGGGCCTAGTTTTTGAAATAATTAAATAGTTCAATGTAAGCGCTAGTCCTAATATGATCACAACCTTCCCTTATCTATATTAGAGAAACAAGCACGCATAAAAGAAAAAAGAATGTCCCTTGACAATCCCAGTTAGTATCGATAGTGTCTCGTTTATATAACTCGTAGATCGTAGTAGATCTAGAGTTTAATGGTACGTATAAATAATTGAAGTAGACGGTAGCGGGCAGACACGTCCGCTATAAAAATAAAAAAGCTTTACGAGCGACCCTGATAAAAAGAGTGTAGCCGTAAAGTCTGGTAGGTTAGGTATTATTCACTTAGTTATTGTGAATACGTAGCTTAATAGGAAAATATAATCAAAAGCTAAAATACCTTACTAACTACGTACGTTACGACACATACATTACAACAACAAAAAATTGTACCTACATATAACATTTAACTAGCTAGCTTGGCAGACGTTCTGCACTCTTCGGGAGGTGACACGATTAATTTTATATTCACACTGTAAAAATTGAATTTGAAGTGAATCTCATAGCGCTATCTACCATACGAGGGCGGGACAAAAAGTTCGCGGAATGAAGGGGTTCGATAAGGGAGGTGGCATTTTTTTTAATTGTCACTACTTAGTGATTTAATGCAACTATAAATACCAAGTTTCAGCGAGATCGGTTCATTAACCTTTGAGATATCACAGGATTAACAAGTCGATCGGAATGTAAACACTAACTATGGGAAAATTAAGTTTCGTGTCGTGATCGCCATGTATCACTATGGAAGAGATGTTAACTGTTTACGGGGACTCTTGATTCTGGATAAACGATGATTTATAAATAGCATAGCCTTTTCAAGGAAGGCAGAGACTCAAGTGAAGACGATCAGCACTCAGGCTGACCGATTGAGGCAACTTTCTCAGAAATTGTCGAAAAAGTTTAAAAACTTGTTCTTTAAGATGGTCATCTGAAGAAAAAACAGATCGCAGAAATAACTGGAGTAACATCTAAGACCGTTTTGAACATTCTCCATGACCATCTTGGCATGTGTAAGGTCTGTGCAAGATGGGTGCCAAGAAAGCCCACACCGCTTCATAAACAGCAGCGGGTCGAGTGTTCGCGTGAGTTTTGATGCTGTGTAGTGAGAACAAAGACGAAATTATAAACCAAATTGCGAATGAAGATAAAACTTGGGTTATAAATTTGTTTTTTGGTTGGTTTATAAATCTGAGTCAATGCAGGAGTCCATGCAGTGGCATAAAAAGGCGCAACACCGCATGAGAAATTCAAGGTGTCACAATCGGCTGGATAGACTATGGCTTCATTATTTTGGGATTTAAAGGGGATTTCATAGATCGATTATAAAGATAAAAGTGTCAATATCACGGTACATTATTACGTTACGTTACTACGAAAATTAAAAGATGCGATTAAAGAAAAAAGAAGGACAAATGGTTTCGAGGTATGCTCCTTTTGCAGAACAACGCACCAGTTCACAAGAGTCATGTTGTTGATAGCTTCCTTACACAAATGCGGCTTCGAAACTTTAAACCACCATCCCTTTAGTCCAGATTAGGATCTTCCAGATTATTATTTGTAGCCAAATATGAAAAAAGGGCTTTGCTGAAAATTTTTATAGATGACTAAGAATTGAAGTCGGCAATTTCTGCCTATTTTGAGGGCCTTGACAAAATAAGCTATTCGAGCGGTCTGGGAAGTGTATTAGGGTTAATGTAGAATATATCATCAAATAAAGTCGGGAAGGGTCGCCCTAGGCGAAAGTTTATCGACCAAATTGGCGATATATTAAAAATGGGCCAAATCAAGAGTACCTTTAACCGACGAGCGTGTATGCGTAGGTATATGGATGTGGAGGAAGCGAGAGAGGTGTGTCAGGATCGTGCCAAATGGAAGTCCATAATCTCTGCCTACCCCTCTGGGTGACAGGCGTGAGTGTTTATGTTATGTTATGTAGAATATATCAAAAAGAAAATATTATTTCATGTTTAATTTTACCCCCTTTCCCTTTAATTCCGCTTTGTACTTGCCCTCGTATATCTCACAATGTCTGCAGGTACCTTGTGCCTTGTATTATTATGACATTTTAAGCCCTCATATTAGTTAGCATACTATTTTAGGAGGCAATTTATATATATATATATATATATATATATATATATATATATATATATATATATATTTGTTTGCAAGGGTATATATATATATATATATTCTCATATATATTTAAACCGGCTTGTAAAAAAATAATGCCTATTTATTTATAGACAAACATGTTTATAATTAAATTATCAAAAATATATTAAAATTAATGATCGCGACGGTTATAGATATAGTACCTACAATTAACTTACAGTAGGTGGCGCGCGTATCACATCGAAAATATTTGAAAGTTATGTAATTATCATTTAATTCCGATTAATGTATTATCATTCTCAATTAAACAATCAAATATCTTTTTTAACTCAAATTAAATCAAAACATGTTAAAAATTTTAAATTATAATTCCACAAATATTTCTTCCCCAGCAGTAACGCGCCGGGCTAGTATTACATAATAATATACATTTTACAAAATCAATAAACTGTGCCAAGTGAATCAACTGAATACGCCTTTTTCCAAGTTTCATCCAATCATTATCACATAGCCCTGCTCCTGGCGATATAGCGCTAAATACCTACACTAGGTAAACCTTTATGCGAGATGAGAGCAATATTGTCAATCAGTCTTATCTATAGCACTATTATTGTTTTTAAGTCACTAATTATAAAGTGAGTACATTTATAAAGTTACCAAAGGGATAAAATTCGTGTTTTAAATATTTCATTAATAAACTTCCGCCTGCAAGAATGGAACTATTTTAACAAAATTCAAACACGGGTGGCAAAAACTGGATTGTATACCTATGACAAGAGCCTGGAGGATAGATTGTGCTAATTCCATAGCCACGTTAAATACCCGGCTTAACGTGTTATATAGCCATGTAGTGGAGGCATAGGGAATCCTACATCAGCCCATTTCGTCCCGTGGGTGTTGTCAGAGGCTATTATGGGAAATGTCTGCTTCTGGCGGTATAGCCATCTCCATAGCAAAGAACAATGGCAGAAAAATCATTGCGTCTAGAAATAACTTATACATAAAATGAGTATAATTAGTTTTCTATGATTTTTCAAATTCAAATGTACCTATTTTAATTAAAGCCACAGAAAAAAACATATATTTTTGAGAATATCAAATGACTTTAAACCTTTTACATTATTTAAGTATTGCCATTTACTATAGGTAGATACTTATTTATACTATTTTAGTATAGATACACTTTGTAAGACTGCCAACACAACATACGAACACATAATATTTTTATATTAACCTCTCAGACCTTGACATTTTATTGGACATATTTAGTTAGAACTATGGTCAAGCCAAAGAGTATAGTAGGTCAGGCCAGACGATTTTTTAAAAAAATGGTAAAAATAACTTAGAGTCATTACTATGTTCATATCCAAAAATAAAAAATTATCAACAATTAAAATATCGAATTATTTATATGAAGGTCAAGTGAGCGCTAGAGTGACGACGATTGCAAGACGATTTGTCGATAAATGAAATGTTTCGAGAAATTATTAATTACTGTGTAGTGGCGGTGTATGAATATTCATACTATTCCGTGGGTTTCGTAAGAGGCGACTGATCCACTGTTCAATACAACAAGGTACGTGTACCGTGGAACAGAACGTGGCAACTATGACAAGTATACCCTCTATGAGGAATATAGTGGAGGCCTATGTTCATTGGGGGTTTTTATAGGATGTAACGGTCCATCACCAGCAGTGGACTGAAACTGTAAGGAGAGGGAGGGATTAATTTTATTATTTAAAAAAATATTTTTGTGTTTTTTTTTTATAGAAGAGGGGGCAAACGAGCATGCGGCTCACCTGATGGTAAGTGACTACCGCCGCCCATGAACAACCGCAACACCAGGGGAATTGCAGGTGCGTTGCCGGCCGTTTAGAAAGGTGTAAGCTCTTTTCTTGAAGGTCCCTAAGTCGTATCGGTCCGGAAAATCCGCCGGTGGTAAACAATTATGAGTAAAAAAGTCATCAAACAGCATCAAACAATTTATTAAACAAAAGTTGCGTAAACAAGTTCAATGCAAGTTCAGTAGAATTGTTTGGTTTTGTTATTTAATATTGTTTTAACCATTTTAAAACAATATTAAATAACAAAACCAAACAATTCTACTGAAAAGAAAAAAAAGTAAATATTATTTCACTTTTACAACTAAGGCAAATCTAACGAATCGCTATATTATGTTAAAATTCAATATATATACATATATATACATATATATATATATATATATATATATATATATATATATATATATATATATATGTGTGTGTTAAAATCGAATAAATATTATGAAGAAAGAAACAAGGACATAGAAACACTTGATTTTCATAAAGAAAAGAAATATATAATATAATTATATCGATAAACTCAGTAGAAGCCTCAAAAAAAATTAAATCACAGGTATATACTTGTACATCCGTAAGATAGCGTAATAAAGTATTTTTCTAACGACTTCAAAAAGGAGAAGGAAGTCGACTGTGTTTTTTTTATGTGTGTTACCTCATAACCTTCTGGGTGAACTGATTTCGATGATTCTTTTTTTATTTGAAAGCTGGTGCTTCACATTCACATTTTTATTTTTAGTTATTGTTGAAAACAACTTCGCCATAATGTTCACTATATATCGAAATTATAACATAAAACGTAATTTTCGCGCATTGGACTTTGTGGGATATGAAAATTTGTGTTTATTACATGATTTATTGTGATAACTCACACTTTTTATTTACTTTTCAGTTAATTCTGGCTATTAAATATAGTGATACGTGAACGACACAGTATTTGAAATGGCAATTTTATAAAATATATGAAATTGTTACGAAGCAAAATATAAGGAATTAAATTTTAAAACAGTGTAATTACTTACCATTTGTATAAAAACTAACAAAAAACTTTCTATTGTACCCACTTAATTTTTTGTAAAATTTCTAGTTGCCTCTTACACTCACGCGGCGAAGGATATAAGACTAAAGTATGTGACGTAAACGCGACGCGAGGCGGAAACTCGTCATTTGAAGTAAATTCTGTTAATTTAAAGAAGCGTAATTTAATAACGAAACTAATTCTAATAAAATTTTAGTTTTATAGTTCATCTAAATAACATTTAAAAAATAATTGTTATGAGCACAATAACTATGGTTCTGACTAAACGTAGTGTAGTGATCATATACTCTTTGGTTCTGAGGGGTCCTTTCTAAATATTACCATACTCTTTGGAGCGTTCTACAAAGTTGACCTTGGATTGCCTCATGTGTACTTCAAAGGCTTGACAGATTAAGTTATTATTAGTAATAACTATATTATCAGTAGGTAATAATAAAAATAAAAGTGACATGGTTGATAATAACTCTCTTACAAAGAACTTTCTACAAGAATACATTATCTCAATCATAATACTAGGAATGTAACAAGTAAACAACACTAGCTAAAACAAAATGTCACTGTTTTTTTAACTGGCTTTACGGCTCTGAGTTCTAGCCCTAAATTGTCACTGTATGGCACAAAGGCCCTGGAGCCCTGCCAGAAATATACATTTATAGTATTTAAATATATACTAATAGAGATACAATAATCAAAAAACTCTCAATTATGTAGGTAGGTACATTATATTGAGAATGTATTAAGCTAACATCAAAAAACCACAGGGCGCATGACTTTTTCCAAGTGACATCAGGCATAACCTAAAAAGGTTCAAATCTAAATATTTTTTTGACGCCTTCTCAGGACAATTTTTTTTGACAAAGTTATTCAGGGACTATCCCTTAACATTTTAAGTTATTTTTGATATATAGACGCTAACATTTCTTCTCAACTAATTTTATGTATGAAAGGCTGCCATTGTTCTTTCTATACTATATTTTTGTATAGTTTAATATCTAAATTACACAACGGCGGGAGCGATGACGCCGAGATATAGGCAATGCGGTTTGTTGCGTGACTTTGGATGGAAACAGATTATATCCGTTTCCAGGTAAATAAAGAAATTAATAATCTTGTCAGTCTAGAGCATAGACGCTGAGTATCCAGATGTCGGCATTCTGTAGGATTAATTCCAGAGAGTATACGCAGGAATTACACGATTTAATTATTCGACAAACCATGGGGAGGAAGGTTCTCGAGTGGCAACCACGTACCAGTAAGCGAAATGTAAGGCGTCTAGACGGATAACGAGAGATGCAGGTGGCTCAGGACCTTTTTCCTTGTGAAGGACTGTGATGATAACGACAATGAAGAACTTGTATTTATGACTTATATAGGTATTGTTCGGATTTGTATATGGAAGTCTAAGAACACAGTTTACTATAGTAGGTATATAACTATGTACTAGTAAACATTGGTTCCTTGTGTGATGCCTCCAAAGCGAACTCGTGGAAATGATCGATTTAATAATTTTACGACATTCTCTCCACTGTCACCCTATTTCAGATGAAGGAGGGGAATTTCATTCCCTATTCCCACATGCAACACAAGAAGGGTCCCAAAATTGGGAGATATCGACTCGTAGACTGATTAGTTCCGCTTTATATGACCTGCTCTAAAAGACGCGTAAACTTCTAATTTGAGATTTACGACGTAATATATCAAGATTGTTTGGGTGTATTGTGATAATGGAACGCAGAAACTGTGACTTCGATGTCAATAAATCAAACATACTTAAAATATCATAAATGCTATTAAACGGTTATATTTTTTACTCTACCGAAGGCGACCCACCGCAGATGCAATTGTAAAAAATTGTGACGTGAAATGGATTTTTTGATGAATTTACGATAAATTTATCTCAAATATCCAAAAAACAGTAAACAAAACTAAAACTTAGTAGGTATTATTGTTCAACATACCTATACTTATATATTTTGTAATATAGTTTTTTATACAAGTTACAGTGACAAATTAGCACACAATTATTATGATGTAAGTAAGCCACTTACCACTAAAAATGGTCCAAGTTTCTCTTCAATTACCATACAAAACACAGCAACAACAACGTTATGCTGATATGCTCTCATTGCAGACAGCTCTGGGTTGTGTCACTTTACCGTCAAAAACCCGCTCACCCTTTTTCCTACTTTTCGCAATGCATCTTTGGACTACACTGGCAACCTTCAGTAGGTATATTTCTTATGTTTACGCGAACACTACACATTTAAATGATACTAGTTTTTACGGATTTTATTGCGTATATTAACTTATTTTATATTACCGACGTTTCGAGCACTTTACAGCACCCATGGTCCGTAAACATGAGTCCGTAAACACCCCCGTGACGTGACTATAGGTTAATATACGCGATAAAATCCGTAAAAGCTAGTTTTATTAAAACCTTCAGTTGTTAAGGGTTGAAAACTCTCCGAACGTCAACTATGGGCGGTTTATTGAGTCCAGAGCCATAGCAACTGCAATTAATTTTATTTATTATAAAAAGTACAACGTTTTTTTTTTCATAGGAGAGGGGGCAAACGAGCATGTGGCTCACCTGATAGTAAGTGACTACCGCCGCCCATGAACAACTGCAACACCAGGGGAACCAGGGGAATCGCAGATGCGTTGCCGGCCTTTTAAAAAGGAGTAGGCTCTTTTCTTGAAGGTCCCTAAGTCGTATTGGTCCGGGAAAATCGCTGATGGTAATCGATTCCACAAGGAAGTCGTACGAGGGAGAAAACATCTTCTAAATCGCACAGTGGTGGACCGCCAATCGTCCAGATGGTGTGGATGGTATCGGAAGTTCTGCCGCGATGTGCGTTCGTGAAATTTGGCGGCTGGGATTAATCCGAACAATTCCTCAGAGCACTCCCCGTGGTAAATGCGAAAGAAAATGCAAAGGGATGCAACATCTCTTCGCAGTGCCAATGAATCGAGTCGATCGGAAAGGACTTGGTCGTCAACGATTGGAGCCGCTCTGCGCTGGATGCGGTCAAATGGAAGGAGCTGGCACTGGGGAGCCCCTGCCCAGAGATGGGAACAGTATTCCATGTGGGGCCGAACCAGCGCCTTGTAAAGTTGCAAGCGGTGCGCCGGCATGAAATACTGTCCCGCTCTGCTGAGCACGCCAAGCTTTTTAGAGGCCAATTTGGCCTTCTCTTCCAAGTGACCACGAAACTGCACGTCACTCGATATGTCGACTCCGAGGATTTTGATACTGACTGAGGCAAGAAGGGGAGTGCCTTGAAACTGAGGAGATACGATAAAGGGGTTCTTTTTAGCGGTAAACGCGCAAACGTTGGGTTTTTAATATACATATTCCCGCAAAACTGCTTACGCACTTTATCTGCAGGAACATTTGAGTCTCATTTACATAATAAAGTTAAAGTTAAGCATTAAGACTAGCCAATAAGTATTTCTTTAATTTGTTTTTACATATGTTTTTTACTGGTTCACGTCGAATACCCTCAGGCAGTGTATTGAGAAAGTACGGTAGACGTTTCTTTAAAGTTCTATCCCCGTAGTAATTATTTACTTTAGGTACTACAAATTTGCCTGCAGATATCGACCGTGTACCCTACCAATGCTTAAACAGTATTAGAGTACGCTCTCGACAGCTGTAATTATTTAAGGCAAGTAAATACTTATGTTTTAAACTTACTGGGAGTATTTTGCAGATTTTGAACAAGTATTTGTAATCACCTTTACAAATATCTTTAGTTTTTTTTATTAACTAGTAACTTTAAAAATCTAATTTGTAGTGCTTCAAGCTTATCAATGTAGGTTTTAAATGTAAGACCATAACTGTCAAGGGCGTATCCCAAAATCGAATCTACCAATGAAAAATATAAGCATTTTAAAGTAGCAGAAGGAACTTTAAAGCTTAAATGATAAAATTTACTTAGAAGTAATCTTAACTTATTACAAATATAATCTACATGGCTGGACTACGAGAAGTTAGTATTAACTTTAACACCGAGGTAAGTTACACAATCGACTTTTTCTATAGGCTCACATTGACAACTATTCAGACCATTATGGAGGCTTTCAAAGTTATGACTATACATGAGGAAACGGGTCAGTAGGACGCATATAAGGTGACTTAATGATAAGAAACTCGGTTTTATCTGAGTTTAAGACGACACCATTATCATGAGACCATTAACTACCAAATCTATATCTTGCTGTATTAGGTGACACGTCTCCACTAGATTGGTACCAGCCCGTAGTGTACATAGGTCATCTGCGAACATGTATGTTGTATATTTATTTTTGTATTTACATGTTATGTATATATGTCATGTATTTATGTGTGTACGCATGTATGTCATTTATAGGATAAGGGTAACAAACGAGCACACAGTCCACCTGAAGGTAAGTGGCTGCTGTGGCCTCGATTACGAATCAAAATGCAGATTCGTTGTCACCCGTAGGGACTAAGATGGAATACCTCGTTTCCATTAAAAATGGTCTCCGGTTCTCTACACTCTACTAAAACACAGCAGCGTTTAGCTGCTATTTTACGCTGGTATTCTGTGAGAGCGTCGTACTTCCCGGGTCGAGCCGACCCATTCGTGCTACTAATATAAAAGTGATATAACTGCAGCATGGCTCTACCACGTATATGCTTACCTTATATAAAGCGCAAGTCCGGTCATGCATGGAGTATGACTGTCACATATTATGATCTTGTGCTGCAACTTGTTAAGTTAATTTGGTTGAAACCAATCTTATAAGCCTCGAGCACAGGCGCAGAGTAGCCAGCCTCTCGGTATTCTATAGAATGCATTTTGGAAAGTGTGCACAGGAGTTACACGCTTTATATTCTCCCTTCCCTTCCCACCATCGGACAACCAGGTAGTCGGCGGTTCTTTACCCCTTTGATGTCGATATTCCACGCATTCGAACCAAACTGTTTTCTTCGTCTTTCGTAAAGCGTAAAGCAAAGGAATGAAATAATCTTCCGGCGTCCTGTCTTTTCGTCCGAATACAATCAGGGTGTCTTAATGGCAAGAGTGAATAGGCTTTTGTTGCGCTAAGGCAGTGCGACCATTCACCATTTCACATCATCACTTATAATCAGGTAGGATTGTAGTCAAGCACTGGCTTATCTATACAATCTATATCTACTTATACATCTATACAAATAAATAAAATTGAAGTAGATATCTGTTTGTAATGTCAAAACAACAGCTTTTAATAAATTCATATGAAAGTACTACCATACTTATCTATACAAATAAATAAAATTGGAGTGTCTGTTTGTAATGTAAAAATAATAGCTTTTTACTAAAAGCATATGAAAGTATATACGGTACTTATAACAAAAACATAACTTTTAACATTTTTGTCTGTCTGTCTTTTTGTTCCGGCCAATCTCCGAAACGGCTGGACCGATTTCGACGGGACTTTCACTGACAGATAGCTGATGTTATACGGAGTAACTTAGGCTACTTTTATATTAGAACAATAATTAGGGTTCCGCGCAACATAGATAAAACCCTAAATTACACGCGGGCGAAGTCGCGGGGAACAGCTAGTAACAAATATAAAATTTTTAACATTTTTGTCCATCTATCCGTCTGTCTGTCTGTCAGTCTGTTTGTTCCAGTTAATCTCCGAAACGGCTGAACCGATTTTGACGAAACTTTCACCGGCCGATAGCTGATGTTATAAGGACTAACTTAGTCTACTTTTATTTTAGAAAAAGAATTAGAGTTTCACGCGAAAATAAAAATTTAAACCCCTGAAATCCATAGTAATAAATTCCACGCGGACGAAGTCAATAATAAAAAATATTTTACACATTAATAACATCCCAGTAGGAAGTAGCAAAATAAAATAGGAAAATAGAAAAACCATTAAATATTTCATATTAAATCACTATGTGGTGTGGTATTCACTAGTTGCTTTTCTCCTAGGAGTCCGTCAGGTTAGGTACCAGGTGTTAATGGGCTGCAGTAACCACTTATGATCAGATGAACAGTAGGTACCTAAGTTCAATAAATTTGTCATTTCAATTTTAGTAAAAATAATTACTCATACCTTATTCAAAAACTGTTTGAGTACAGATTATTATTTGTGAAATCTAGTTTGACATTTATTGAATCACTTCAATTAATTTATTATCAGCTTCTCACTTTTTTATTTATTTATATTTTCATGCACAATATAGTACATATGGCGGACTTAATGCCATAGGGCATTCTCTACCAGTCAACCATTAGGCTAAACAGAGATAGACCTCTCAGAGGCGGTGCAGCGATAATATAAATAGAGAGGGTAAAAACAATATATTAATATATATTAATATATATATATATATATATATATATATATATATATATATATATATATTACGTGTCACATTGTTTGTCCGCGATGGACTCCTAAACTACTGAACTGATTTCAATGAAATTTTGCACACTGTGTGCATTTTAGTCCAACTTGAGAGATAGCATAGTTTTCTCCCCGCTAAATGACACTCAAAATTTTTTATTGCGAATTTAAGGATTTTTATAGGAAGGGTCGTTGGAAAGGGCAGAAAAACGTCTGCCTGGCGAGCTAATATATATATATATATATATATATATATATATATATTTATATTTATACTTAAATACATACATATGTATGTTTATTCATATATGTATATGTATATACATACATACATATATAAATAATACATATAAATATTATCTATGTAAGAACAAATCTGAAACATACTAAGTAGATACTGAAAACTATGAAAATAAGAGCTGTGTTAGTTCAAACTTGCAACGATTTTCTCACATGCTTACGCACTTCATTTTTAAAAACAAACTTGTTGGGAGCTTTATTAATGTCAAGAGTGATGTTGCTCCAGATTCTGATGGCCCTCAGGGCGAAAGAGTGAGATATACCTAGTCAGGTCATAAGTATTGTCACATAGTAAAAACTTTTCTTTTAGAATGCTGGCCACAAAAAAGTTTATTGAATTCGAATTTCGAATTGTTCATGAAAATAAAACTGTATACTTTTTAGAATTTTACTCATTTTTAAATATGGAGTGGACGCTTAAAGAAGACCGTGTTGCAGTTATTGCGTTGCATCGTTGCGGTTACGCGCCAATTCAAATTTTTGACATACTGAAAAATTTGAATATAACCAAAAGATTCGTTTATCGTACCATCAAACGATACAATGAAGACTCTAGTGTAGATGACAGGTCAAGAAGTGGTCGCCCTCGGTCTGTTAGGACTCCAGCAGTGATAAAAGCTGTGAAGGCGCGAATTCAAAGAAATCCCAAACGTAAGCAGAAACTGTTGGCCCTTCAGATAGGGTTAAGCAGAACTACGGTGAAAAGGGTGTTAAATGAAGACTTAGGGCTTCGGGCATATCGAAGAAAAACAGGACATCGTTTGAATGCTCGTCTAATGGACCTGAGACTGAAGAGATGCCACGCTTTTGTTTGATTGCGGTACGCAGGAAAAAAATATCGGGAATTTGTTTTTTCGGATGAAAAAATTTTTACCGTAGAAGAGAGCTACAACAAACAAAATTATAAGGTGTACGCACACAGTAGTGAAGAAGCGAGCAACCGTATTCCGCGTGTCTAACGAGGTCATTTTCCATCCTCGCTCATGGTATGGTTGGGAGTTTCTTATTGGGGCTTAACAGAGGCACATTTTTGTGGAAAAGGTGTAAAAACGAATGCAGTTGTGTATCAAAATACAGTCCTGACGAACCTTGTGGAACCTGTTTCACATACCATGTTCAATAACAGGCACTGGGTATTCCAACAAGATTCGGCGCCAGCTCATAGAGCGAAGTACACACAAGACTGGCTGGCGGCGCGTGAAATCGACTTCATCCGGCACGAAGACTGGCCCTCCTCCAGTCCAGATTTTAATCCGTTAGATTACAAGATATGGCAACACTTGGAGGAAAAGGCGTGCTCAAAGCCTCATCCCAATTTGGAGTCACTCAAAACATCCTTGATTAAGGCAGCCGCCGATATTGACATGGACCTCGTTCGTGCTGCGATAGACGACTGGCCGGGCAGATTGAAGGCCTGTATTCAAAATCACGGAGGTCATTTTGAATAAACTTTAGTGTCATAAGAATCTATGTTTTGTTAAGTTCATTTTGGTATATAAATGGTTACATAATGAATAAACTTGTTTCAATTATTTTATATTAAACATGTGACAGAATTTATGACCTGACTAGGTATATATATAATAGTAGTTGTTGAGAGTACTAAGCTCGAAGTTGCTGACAAGTTTGTTTACCTGGGACAAATAGTCCAACTAGGTAAGTCCAACTTCGACCGGGAGGTCAATCGTCAGATTTAACTCGGCTGGGCAGCGTTCGGGACATTACGACACATCTTTTCGTCAGGTATACCTCAAAACTTAAAAGTTGTTACCCGTGATGACAAAAGAAACTAAGACGTGGTCCTTCACTGCTGGTCGTATGAGGAAGCTCAAGATCGCTCAGCGAGCTATGGAGAGAGCTATTCTCGGGGTTTCTCTGCGTGATAAACTTAGAAATGAGGATATCCGCAGTAGAATCAGAGTGACCGACATAAATGAACGGATTAGTATATTGAAGTGGCAATGGGCCGGCCATATAGCTCGAAGAACCGATAACCGATGGGGAAAAAAGGTTCTCGAGTGGCAGCCTTGTACTGGTAGGCGAAGTGTAGGGCGACTCCCCACTATATATCTATATAGTAAGACATGCAGTAATTCGATGGATGTAGTTGGCTCAGGACCGTGCTTTATGGCATTCCTTGGGGGAGGTCTATGTGCATCAGTGGACTTGTGATGGGATGTAATCATGGTGATGAAGAGGTGGCGCGCGTATCGTATCGACAAAATTTTAAAGTTCTATATCATTCAATTTCAATGAATATATTATAATTCCTAATTAAACAATATAACTCATTCAAATTTAAAACGATATTTCCATAATTATTTCTTTTGTGACAGCAACGCGCCGGGTACCAGCTAGTAATCTTAAAATTATTTTTTGCAACATAATATAATATGTAATGTGTCCTACAACTGTCACTTGATATTACAAAATATATATATTATAAAAAATAGGTGTATGTAATCGTGAAACATCATCAAATACAATGCGTGTTTTGATCCCTTCTTATATTTTACCAGCCATTATGAATCCCATTGTACTATACATACAAAAGAGGAATGATTCCTGACAAATAAATTCCAAATGCAATATAGTTCGACATAAAATTTACGATCGCAAGGAACGCAATAGGCGCAAAGCATTATGCAAGACATGCAATTTTCTTGCCGTACTTTATTTTCGTTTTTATAGGCGTCTACTCGAGTAATGAAAAACTATTAAAGTGTCCGTGTGGGGATAAAGCAGGGGTCGTTGGGACCTTCCAGTTTTATTTTTGCCCGACGAATGGCACGGCGTTATTTTTACAACCCTGCCAATTTCATGGCGCGGTAAAAGATGGCAACCGTAGTTTACGATCACGAATAAACATAGGAACGAATCCAAAATTCTGTTTGAGTTCGTAGGTAAATAAGAAAATATAATATAAATAGAATTCTGAGCAACTTTGATATAATTTATCAATTCAAACAAATGTATTATATAGGTAAGAGGCACATTTTAATTATTATGGTCTATCTTTTATGGTCTTTGTATTGGATTACGGATATAAACCAATAATGGTTAAAAATGAAATTGGTAAAATTTACAAGTTCGCTAAAATACTCTTGTGTAATTAAATAAACATATTTACCTTTTTACTTTTGACCCTTTTTACTGGACTGGAAACGAGGCATTCTAAGGGGTGTCACCGCATCTGCATTTTGATTCTTAATCGGGGGTAGACGTAGATGTCTATGGACCACAGCAACCACTTACTTAGGTAGGCTGTGTGCTCGATGCTCGTTTGGCACCCCCATTCTATAAAAAATTATTTCTTTAAAAACACATTTAGGGCGGCTTGAAGAAATTTTAAGATTCATCATTACATCCCTTTACTATTACTACTGAACATAGGCCTCCCCCAAGGAATGCCACAAAGCACGGTCCTGAGCCACCTACATCCATCGACTTCCCGCATGTCTTACCAGGTCGTCATTCCATCTAGTGGGAGGACACCCTACACTTCGTCTACCGGTACGAGGCTGCATAATAAATTGCATCAGAAACAATTCCTACAGTCTTTAAATCACTTTAAATGCACTTAAAGAATGGCTTTTAAATTTTTCACGTACCCACAGTTATATTTATCAATTTTCACCTTAAAAGATATCTATTACCCTTAAAGGATACCCTACCTGAAAGGATAACATAGAGGCCTCGTACCTGTAACTCGGATTTTAATACCTACTGCAGGCACCAGAATCCACGGTCGTTTATGTTTTAATAGCTATTAATAAAGTGTTAAGGCATTTGTGATTTTGTGAAAACTACAATGTACGGGGTAGTCTGTTCGTAGTACGTAAGGTACAACCAAAGACATTTAAGTACTTAGTAGTTAGTACTTATACCTATATATTTAAATCGCTTTGGGTACAACGTTAAATAAGTTGCAAGCACGGTGAATGAGATAGACATGTTCACCAAAGCCAGTAGAGTATAGATATTAGAAAATGCCTTGCTATTACAGTTGGGTACAGTTGGTACAGTTGGGTCGAAAAGTTGACGAAAATAACCAAAAAATCTCTGGCTCCACGTCGTGAAGACGGAGGATAAAGTTATTTGCGAACCACCAAACTACAAGGTCGCTACAGGCCGGATTAAAGTATATATATATATATATATGCACCGGTCCTAACGCGTCTTTTCCGGTACTCCTACTCCCAAGGCGTAGTCCCGAATTCATGGAAGACAGCTTTTGTCCACCCGATCCCTAAAAAAGGCGACCGCTCAGACCCATCCAACTATAGGCCTATCGCGATCACCTCCTTGTTCTCCAAAATAATGGAATCCATTATTAACTGCCAGCTCATCCGGTACCTTGAGGATCACCAGCTGATTAGTGACCGCCAATACGGTTTTCGTCGGGGTCGATCAGCTGGTGATCTTCTGGTCTACCTGACCCATAGATGGGCGAAGGCAGTAGAGTCCAAGGGGGAGGCGTTGGCCGTTAGTCTGGACATTGCGAAGGCCTTTGATCGGGTTTGGCACAAAGCGCTTCTTTCGAAGCTGCCTTCCTATGGGCTTCCCGAGAAATTGTGCAATTGGATCACCAGCTTTCTTGCAGATCGGAGCATCAAGGTCGTTGTAGATGGTGCATGTTCTGACTACAAGCCTATTAACGCTGGTGTTCCACAAGGCTGTGTGCTATCACCAACGCTGTTTCTTCTGCATATCAATGATATGTTGCTAACTGGTAACATTCATTGCTATGCGGATGACAGCACTGGTGATGCTCTATACACCGGCCGGGCCAATATTTCTCGGGAAAACGTCGCTGAGTACCGGAACAAACTTGTGTCTGAAGTCGAGTCTTTGCTGGACAAAGTCTCGGATTGGGGGCGACTAAATCTAGTCCAGTTTAATCCTCAGAAGACACAAGTTTGCGCGTTTACCGCTAAAAAGAACCCCTTTGTCGTATCTCCTCAGTTTCAAGGCACTCCCCTTCTTGCCTCAGCCAGTATCGGTATCCTCGGAGTCGACATATCGAGTGACGTGCAGTTTCGTGGTCACTTGGAAGAGAAGGCCAAATTGGCCTCTAAAAAGCTTGGCGTGCTCAGCAGAGCGGGACAGTATTTCATGCCGGCACACCGCCTGCAACTTTACAAGGCGCAGGTTCGGCCTCACATGGAATACTGTTCCCATCTCTGGGCAGGGGCTCCCCAGTGCCAGCTCCTTCCACTTGACCGCATCCAGCGCAGAGCGGCTCGAATCGTCGACGACCGAGCCCTTTCCGATCGGCTCGATTCATTGGCACTGCGAAGAGATGTTGCATCTCTTTGCATTTTCTTTCGCATCTACCATGGGGAGTGCTCTGAGGAATTGTTCGGATTAATCCCAGCCGCCAAATTTCACGAACGCACATCGCGGCAGAACTCCCGATACCATCTACACCATCTGGATGATTGGCGGTCCACCACTGTGCGATTTAGAAGATGTTTTCTTCCTCGCACAACTTCCTTGTGGAATAGTTTACCACCAGGGATTTTTCCGGACCGATACGACCTAGGGACCTTCAAGAAAAGAGCCTACTCCTTTTTAAAAGGCCGGCAACGCATCTGCAATTCCCCTGGTGTTGCGGTTGTTCATGGGCGGCGGTAGTCACTTACCATCAGGTGAGCCGCATGCTCGTTTGCCCCCTCTCCTATAAAAAAAAAAAAAAAAATATATATATATATATATATACTTATATAGTAAAAATGCTCGCTTTAAATTTCACAGAACATAAGCAATCCGATTTCACGGCTCCGTGGCGCAGTGGCTTAGCAATGAGTTGTTGCGCTGGGGGCCGCGGGTTCGAATCCCGCACGGAACAAGTATTTGTATGGCCTACAAATAATTGTTCCGGGTCTATGTTTGTAGACTACCTTCACGATACCGGATAAAATCCTAGTGTGGGGGTAACGATTTAAAAAAAGGAAGAAAGAATCTACGATCGTTTTCCGCCGGCACCTATGATGAATGATCGTTATCAAATTTTCTTTAGAGATGACTTAACACGTGCTTGGAGGTAAAGAGAGGTAAAGAAAAACATCGGCAAGAAACCTGAAACGTACCTACAATTGAATGAAAAAAATAAAGGAAAAGGAAGAGAAACTAAAACAAATACATACTTATTTAAGTGAAATGTAGGGATTATGTATATTATGCACATTTTTTGCATCTAGGTGTCTGCTTGATAGCTTTTTGTGCATTAGGTTTTAGCATTCTACAGGGGTCACGGATAAATTTACTATTAGTGCTTAAAAAACTGAGTCGAACGCCGTCAAGTTCGTCAAAATCGATTTATATGTTCACGAAATATTAAATTTAAAAAAAAAAGTGGTTTTTCAAAGTTATGATTGTTATAATAGGTTGAATTTGAAGCGCTTTGCATTTTAAATCAGCGGGAAGTTCCAGGGATAGCCTGTAGGCTCAACCGTATTTTTACTATTACCACTGCACTGGTTCGGAAAAAGCCTCTGTCCTGGGAAGATTCAGCAAGACGCCCAGTGGGACTTTTTTAAGTAAAAATAAACAATAAAACACAGGTTGTACGAACTATTTACAAAACATAATAAGAAACGACTTGGAAGTGAGCTTTAGAAACCCTTCAAGTTCGCCCGGAGAAATACTGTTACTATACCCGTCACTCCAAGACTCCGTACGTGTAGGTACCGCCAAGCAGCAGTACCTACACGTGCTTGGCTGCGCTTCAGTGGAAGGGTTGTGAGTGCCGAACGCAACGCGATGAGACTTGGGTCTTTTCATATAAGTAGGTTTTTTTTTAAATAATAAGAATGACAAACGAGTACACAGTCCACCTTTTTTTTTGGAGGATAGGGTGACAGACGAGCACACAGTCCACCTGATGATAAGTGGTTGCTGTGACCCATAGACATCTACATCTATCCTCAATAAAGAATCAAAATGCGCGATGCGTTTTCACCCGTGAGGATTAAGATGTAATGCCTCTTTTCCAGTAAAAAGGGTCTCCGGTTCTCTACACTCACCATTCGAAACACAGCAGTTTTAAGCTGCTATTTTACGCTAGTATTCTGTGAGAGCGTGGTCCTTCTCCGGTCGAGCCTAGCCATTCGTGCTTCAACTATACTACTAATAGCTGCAGCATGGCTCTACCACGTGCAAACGTGATAATAAGTGGCTGCTGTGACAATAGACATCTACATTTATCTTGAAGAATCAAATTGCAGATGCGTTGTCACCACTGAGGACTGAGATGGAATGCCGCGTTTTCAGTAAAAAGGGTCTCTTGTTCTCTACACTCACCATACGAAACCCATTCGTGCCACAACCATAATATAATTGCAGCGTGGCTCCTTCGCCCGCGTGGAATTTATTGCGATTGGATTTCATGGGTTTTAATTTTTTGGCGCGGAACCCTAATTATTTTCTTAAAATAAAAGTAGCCTAAGTTACTCCCTATAATATCAGGTAATCTGCCAGTGAAAGTCCCATCCAAATCGGCTCACAGGTTTTTGCGTGATGCGTGTTCAGACAGAGGTCGCGTATAAGGGTGCGTACAAATTAAGTAACATGTTGTGTAACTTTTGTTTTATAACACGTCCACATTATCTTACATTATTTTTCAGCATTGCAACATATAACAATACTGTACACATTAGAATAACAATGCAATATAACGATGTTATATGATATTGTCGTTTGTGGTTCTGCAGTGCTTTTCACAATATCGGCACGAGAAGACGTTTTGCTAGCTGCTGCAGCAACTCTTGTACTTTTAAATAACAAAAGAAAAAAACATAGATACAGGGTTAACATAGTTTATTGACTAGAGAAAAATACTCTCGAGTTATATAACATTTCTGTCACGTAATATAACACATTTTATAAGATTCAGTCTCCACATTACTGTAACATGTTATATAATATGTACGCACCGTTAGTGCTTTATTATAGTACTAGCGATCCGCCCCGGCTTCGCATGGTTGATTTCTGGATTTCAACAACAACGATACCTACCGGGTTCAATTATGAATCTAAACGATTCTCTAATCAACTTAATCACACACAAACTTGCATCAAGATCGGTCCAGCCGTTTAGGAGTTCAGTCACGTACTCACGGATAGAAGAATGATGATATAATGTAATATGCAAAATTTTTCACTGTCAAAAGCTACGTATATTTAACTTATTTTATTTTTTTATTAAGAGGCCAATTCTGGCTAACAAATTTCAACAAAAAGATCAGTAAATATATAAGAGAGTTGTTATAATAAGAATTTTTTTATTTCAGACACAATACTCATTTATAAAGGAAAATATTTCTGCTGCGTCGTTGTCAACTGTCAAAGCATAACAACTACATACAATTTTTATCAATTTGGAATAAATCCAGGGAAGTAATGTGATAATATTTCATTTATAGAGTAAAGTGCTTTTATTTAGACCGTAAATGATTGTGTTTCAGGGAAAGATGCGGGGTACAGCATATTTCAAGTTAATACTAAGCTATCTAATATAAAGACTTTAGAGTGCTGTAGAGATCTGTTTAGAATTTTTTAATGAACATCTCTGATCCGCTACATTCACACCCGGATTTCCTACAGTGTCAAAATTGTGACGACGGTAGGCTGTTTAAAGGTAAAAGGGGATTAAATATATATATTAAACGATGCCATAGTAAAAATATTTCGGCTTCACAGCCTACCGTAGAAATTCATAACTCTATTAGCAACTCCTCTAATGAATTTTTCCCTTTTTTCGGAGCAAATTTACAATTATCATCGTATTGTACCAGTGGTTAAAAGAATTCCTAGAGGTGCGAGGATGCAGCTTGCTAAAGCATTGTCATGCACTATTCAAAATTGTTTCACTAATAGTGAAAATAGTTGGCAAAAATTATTTACTTTCGCGTATTCCCATTTTCATTTTGATAAAACAATAAATATATAAATTACGTCTCAACTAAAAGAGACATCTTTTCAAGATTTAGATTACCCAATTAATACTCATTTACATCGACCACGTCCTAAATTTGATTTAAAAATGTAGTTGAGTCGAAAGTAATGGATGGCGACTTAAAAAATGCATCCCGTATTTTATTCTCAGACGACATCCTGGGTCCTCGTAATGTCGAAACTCTTGAAAGCCTTCATCAAAAGCATCCTAAGGTCAAACCTTCTCAGGGTTTACCGCTGCCTCCCAAGACTTCTATGCAACCATTACAAATTTCTGAAAAAGACACTTTAGAAGCAATTATGTTATTTTCGAATGGCTCTGCTGGTGGCGTTGACGGAATTACGCCTCAACATCTGAAAGATCTAGTAAGCGCATCTGCCGGTGACGCCGGCGGAGTACTTCTTAAAGACATTACAAAATTATGTAACTTTTTGCTTTCTGGTAATGTTAATCCAAATTTCATTCAATTCTTATATGGGGCAAGATTATGTGCTTTCGAAAAAAAGGATAACGGTATCCGTCCTATTGCCGTTGGTTCCACATTTCGATGCTTAACTTCAAAATTAGCTTGCAGGAACATAATCTCTAACCTTAAGACCAAATTTCAGCCTACTCAACTAGGCTTTGGCACTAGAGGTGGCTGTGAGGCGGCGGTATATTCAGTGCGTACATTTTTAACAAACTCTGATGCAGATGTTCTTGTGAAGGTTGAGGAATGCTTTTAACTCTATCGATAGGGTAACCTTGCTGAAAGAAGTGGCTAACAATACCCCCGAAATTTATCATTACGTTTGGCAATGTTATAGTCAAAATACTAACTTGTTTTACGAAAACCATGTTATCGATTCTGCTGTCGATGTTCAGCAGGGTGACCCACTGGGTCCAGCACTATTCAGTTTGGGAATTCAACCCATTATTTCAAATTTGAAATCCAAGCTGAATGTCTGGTACCTAGACGACGGTACACTGGGAGGTAAAGCAGATGACGTCCTCAGTGATCTTACTCATATATTTCGAAATTTCAAAAATATTGGTCTTGAACCAAACAGCAATAAATGTAAAATATTTTTTTCCAATAATTTATCTACTTCTAACAGAGACATTTTAATTCAAAATTTCAATCATATTTGTCCAGGAATAAAAACTGTCAGTACGGAATCACTATTCCTACTAGGTGCCCCGTTGTTTTTCGATAGTATTAAACCTGTTTATTATTTATATTAAACAAAATTTGATCAGTTTTTAAACCACGTTGATAAATTGTATAAATTAAACCCCCACATAGCTCTTACTATTTTAAAATATTGTCTTCTTGTACCTAGATTTACATACTTACTCCGCTCGAGTGCAGTCTGGAAATGTTCGGATATTTTAAAAGATATTGATAAAAATCTTAAAATAGCTATAGAAAAAATTCTAAATTTCAGTTTAAACACAACAGCCTGGACTCAAGCTACTTTACCTATAAAATTTGGTGGCATTGGTGTAAGAAATCTTTCTAGCGTTGCATTGCCTGCTTCCCTTGCTTCCGTATAGAATGTCAGTGACTTATGTAACATAATTTTAAATAATAAAGTAGACCTATGCTTTGCTACGGAGGCAGGGCAGACATGGCAAAAGCTCTGTCCTGGTGAAAATGTTCCACTGGAAGTTAACCAACAAAAACAGTGGGATATTTCATTGGTACAAGGCATGCAGAAAGATTTGTTTCATAATTTCCATAGTGACCAAGATAAGGCACTCCTTCTAGCTATTTCGACTAAGGAATCTAGTCACTGGTTACACGCTTTACCATCAAGCAATCTCGGCACGTTACTTGATGGGGAAAGCTTGCACATTGCCGTAGGAATCCGACTAGGAGCGTCGATTTGTCAACCCCATCAGTGCCCCTGTGGTAGCAGCGTCGACAAGTTTGGGCTCCACGGACTTTCATGTAAGAAAAGCACTGGTAGGTTTTCACGACACAGTTCTTTGAACGATGTCATCCGAAGGGCTCTTGTCTCTATAAATGTTCCCTCGGTTTTAGAGCCTTGTGGAATATTTAGAGACGATGGCAGAAGACCCGACGGTATGACATTGGTCCCTTGGGAGAGAGGTAAAGCCCTAGTGTGGGATGATACTCTGGCGGCCTCTCATCTCAGGGGTACCTCGTTTAGAGCCGGGGCGGCACCAGAGGCAGCTGAACTTTTTTTTTTTTTTAAACGAGCATGCGGCACACCTGATGGTAAGTGACTACCGCCGCCCATGAACAACCGCAACACCAGGGGAATTGCAGATGCGTTGCCGGCCTTTTAAAAAGGAGTAGGCTCTTTTCTTGAAGGTCCCTAAGTCGTATCGGTCCGGAAAAATCGCTGATGGTAATCGATTCCACAAGGAAGTCGTGCGAGGAAGAAAACATCTTCTAAATCGCACAGTGGTGGACCGCCAATCATCCAGATGATGTGGATGGTATCGGGAGTTCTGCCGCGATGTGCGTTCATGAACTGAGTAAGTGGCGCAAATATGAGTCTCTGAGAGATGACTACATCTTTGTGCCATTTGCTGTAGAGACTATCGGTCCGTGGGGTCCACGTGCGATGAAGTCCCTAAAGGAAACTCCATCCGCGGCTGGTCGTTGCTGCTGGTGATATGAGGGCTGGTTCTTTTCTCACTCAAAGGCCAATAGCCATTCAGCGGGAAAACGCAGCCAGCGTTCTTGGCACGATACCGCGGGGAGTAGGACTATATGATAATTAAGTTTCTAGTTTTAATTTTTTTTTATTATTATTATAGTTTGTAATATTGTATATTTATTATACGTATAAAGCTTCCTCTTAAATCATTCTGTCTATTGATGAAAACCTCAACCACAAAATCTGTTGCGCTGTTGTACAGACGGCAGTAAGTGACTTTGTTTTATAATAAGTAGAGATAGAAGATAGATAGAAAGATAACTAATATACAACATTGTGCTTTTTGCTTTTGCGTTTTATTTTCTCTTAGGCAGCCAAGTGAAGTAAAATTATATGCAATCTTTCAAAATTTTTTGTTTGTTTTTTTGTCATAGAATACCTATCCACTAGGACCCCATATTATCATCCCGTGGGTGTCGTAAGAGGGGACAGAGCTAAGATAGGCAGCAGCATCTTCTTGATAAAAACTGAATAAAAATAAACTACGGTTGCCAACCCGCTTGCCAATCGTGGCAACTATGGCAAATATCCGCCTATGAGGCAATCTATGGAGGAGGCCTATGTTCAGCAGTGGACTTTTGATAGGCTATAGTGGTATGTATCCACACATCGAGTTTGAAGGTGCGTGCCATAATCAGTTTTAATTGACTTCAAAAAAAGGAGGAGATACCTACTCAATTTGACTGTATTTTTTTATGTGTGTTACCTCAGAAATTTTTTCTAGGTGAACCGATTTTGATGATTCTTTATTTTTATTTGAAAGCTAGTGCTTCTCATGTGGTCCCATTTATTGATCAAGATCTGACCAACAGTTTTTGAGTTATCCTTAATAATTCTATTTAATTGACTTGGACGACATTGTTCTGATTTTTTAACCGATTTCAAAAAGGAGAAGATAATCAATTCGACTGTATTTTTTTGTGTGTTACCTTATAACTTTTTTCTACGTGAACCGATTTTGATGTTTCTTTTTTGTTCGTAAGGAGCTGGTGCTTCTTATGTGGTCCCAAATAAATTTTATCAAGGTCTGACCAGTAGTTTTTGAGTTATCCTTAATAATTTATATTGAAGTCGGTTGTATAAAATTTTTAATTTTACCACTTGTGCTAGTCAATTTTTTATAATAGATTAGCTCTCGACTAAAGCTAATTTATACTTATCTTTTTAGATAAACCTAAAATAAAGCTCACAAACGCGGAAAAGCAAAGAAGGTACAAAGGAAGTTATACAAAACCCCGGAAAGGAATAAAAACAAGAAAAACGAACCTGCAAATAATTAAAACAAAGACAAAATAGGTTCATGATATGACCTACATAAGACTTCTAACCGTTTTGTCAGCGTTATAGATGATTTACATATTGTTGACAATAAAACTCTGTTTTGTTTAGTCACTTTACATTGAAAAAATTGAAATATCTTTAATGGAACAATCTCGTCAATTTATACTATCAATGTGATCCTAGCTCCTGTAAAAGGTTAACCTGAGTAACAGGAACTAGTTCTGCATGCTTATCTATTGAAATACGTATTGTAACTAGGAAGCTATAGGAAAACAACATGCACACGTATTGTGAAAGGACTAACGAACTAGCTTGCTACATATTTATTAATCTTTGGGTCTAACAATTAGATAATATGGTTATCTATAAATATAATAAATCCGTAATTCTAATATACTCTTGAAAAAACAAGTCCAGGGGACTAAATAAAGGGTACTGAAGCCAAATAAGTGGTTTTAGAATTTTTGTCTGTCTGTCTATTTGTGTAATACCGATTAACGCAAAAACTGCTGGAGCGATTTCCATTAAATTTTATATGTCGGTAGTTAATATTGGTAGAGCCACGCAGCAGTTTCTGCTGTTGCACGTATGGCCCGGCTCGAGCCGGGTTGGTACCACGACCTCACAGAATACCGGCGTGAAGTAGAAGCTCTGCTTCTGCGTTTCGCCTGGTGAGTGCAGGTGGCCGGAGGCCCAATTCCCCCCCCCCTCCCCCCCCCCCTTCAACATGGTAGCGGAATTACACAATAGACTACCCCAGGAGGGTACCAGTACCCCTGGAGAATCCCTCGCTGAGCATCCACGACTATGTTATTCCAATCCTGAGCGTGGGTGCTCAGGCTGCCCCGCGTATTCTGGGGGGGCAAAATTCCGCTAACATCAGGGGACTTCACTCTAACCTAAACGCCGTCCACTACCATCTCGAGACGGCGAAGCCGGCCTTGCCGGCCTACTAATCCCAGCACCACTACCACACTATAAGTGGTGACGGGGATAGTGCACGCAATTGAGGGAGGGCGGGAGGTGCTCTTCAAACTAGATAAGACACACCATTTTATTTTATCGTGCGGATGTACGCAAAGTAATTTTTGACAACTTTAATATAATGGACTTCCGCAAAGTAACGCCTGATTCTATTAATTATCACATCACATTTGTAAATAAAGTTTAAAATTTTTACCTTAAAGTTTTAACCTTTGCATAACAATTTGAAACTCCGCTGACGATATGTTAGGTACGTTTTAATTATTAAAACAGCGCCATCTATCATCAAGTGAAAAAGCCTTTATTTTGCCTTTAATAACTAACAAATTAAATAATATAAATAACTTATATTTATATGTTTAAATAATTAGAATTATAAATTATTTAAAAATCCTGACGTTCAATTTAATTGTTATTTCATTTTAAAAGTGTAAAAATTAAAATTTAATAAATAATTGATACGAGGATGACACTGAAAGTTCTTAGAAAATCAAAAACTGAACAAACTAGAAAGTTATAAGTTTTATTATATCTTTTCAAAATAGTGTCCATTTACATCAATAAATCGCTGCATCCGATGGAACCACTGGGAAAAGCACTTTACCCACTCGTCCTTAGGGGTCTCTTCGACAGCATTTTGAAACGCAGCCATTGCTACCTCAGCGTCCATATAACGTTTTTATAGAAGTTTTTCTTTTATTTTAGGAAATAAATACAAATCGCAAGGTGCGAGGTCAGGGCTATAGGGCGGGTAACCCAGTAATTCCACGTCTGACGTCGCCAAATGCGGAAAAGAGGCATTCCATCTTAGTCCTCACGGTCCTCACTTAGACAACGCATTTTCATTTTGATTCTTTATTGAGGATAGATGTGAATAGCTATGGGTCACAGCAACCACTTACCATCAGGTGGACTGTGTGCTCGTTTGTCACCCTAAATCTATAAAAAAAGCATCTACGACAACACAAACGCCCTCGTATACAATATTACAAAGACAATGGCAGAATGTTAAGAAGTTAAAAAAATACTTTTTTAACAATGACAGTCATTAGCTGATCATTAGTGAATGTGATTCTGTTTACTTAAATTACTTCTGTGTACTCATTAGATTCAACGAGCTGTCGTCTTGTGCTGCTGAGAGGAAGACAAGAGCAGAAGGAAGAGATGAGTGACGTATGCCGTGTACAGAACACGTCATTGAATAGCAAAACTACAATACTGAGTGGAGAAAAAAGGAGAAGAGTATGCCGTAATCAAGAGCTGAATGTCCATTCTGCAGTTCAAAATCTAGCCGATTGTTCAGTTTCAAAGAAGGTTAAGTATGGCCTCTCGTTATGGGGCAAAAGCCAAAAGATCTTGCAAAAGCCAGTTTCTTTTATACTGGCCATGCAGACAGGACCAAGTGTTTCCATTGTGGTGGTGGTTTAAAAGATTGGAAAGATAATGATGATCCTTGGCAGCAGCATGTTCAGTGCTTTAGTCAGTGTGCTTATGTAAAGTTTAATGCCATAAAAAACATAACTTGTAAAAAAAAACAAGTCTCGCAACTCAACTAAAAATCTTTAATGTTTTAAATAAATAGATTTGACTTGGCCATCGCATGAAAACACAATGTATCTCTCAAGTAATACATATTAAATTCAATTAGGTAGATTGTTTAGTGCGATTGCCAAATCATTTTATTTATTTAAAACATAAAAGATTTTTAATATTGATATGGTCACTAAAAGATGTTGTTGGGTTAGCTAATTACGTAATAGCTTAAGACAGAAGGACCCTTAAGTAGGGACTGAATAAATTAACCGACTTGGTATTACATGGATCTCACAACTTTTTACGGTAGAAGAACTGAGTTGCGAGACTTGGTTTTTTTTACTAGTTATGTTTTTGATGGCATCTCATTTCTTTTTGTTGATAGTTATATCTATGTACCTATCTACACTATCATACATATATAGGTTCACTGATTCATGCACTGAAAATGTAACTTTTTAATCCTATATATATTTATATGGGATTACAAAGTTATTTATGCAGTTGGCGTATCTCGAAAACTGGACCGAAATTGCAAAATATTTTAATTTTTCCTTGATTTATATACTAAACAATAGATTTATTCCAAATTTGAAGCTTCTATGTCTGCTACATGTGCCTTAGAGTTTTGATGATCGGTCAGTCAGTGAGTGACAAAATTAAGAAACTTTGACTAGTTCTAATTCTTAAACTACTGGTGCAAATTTTATGAAATTTTAAATATCCTGAGTTAGTGTTAGTGAAGTCCTCCATCCGTCCATAGGTGGCGGAGTTGTCGAGACCCAGAAATTACACGTGTGAAGCCGGGGTGGATCGCTAGTTTAATATATAAAAATGAATATCTGTTTTTTTGTTTGCCAGTCTTCTACGCGTGCCGTTCCGTGTGGCTGTAGGTGTGTGCACACAGTCGTGTGTTTTAGATGAATATGTGTAGGTACTAATGCTCACTTAACATAATGAATTCTTTGTAGTAACTCAACCTAGTTTGTCAACCTTATCTTATATAATTATTTTTATAAGATGAGGTTGACAAACGTGTACACAGTCCACCTGGTGGTAAATGGATGCTGTAGCCCATAGACATCTACATCTATCCCCGATTACGAATCAAAATGCAGATGCGTTGTCACCCATGTTGACATTGAAGTGGTATTAAAGACTTGAACTCACATATTTATGTTTGTTGTTGCTATCGAAATCCTATAAGGATGCTATGTGATGCGATGCTATCCAGCATGCTACGAGAAGTAGTTACGGTAGAACAGCTAAAAATGGTTTATTTTGCTCTAGTAGAATCTAAACTACGTTATAGCATAATATTCTGGGGCAATAATTATAAGTAAAATATTAAGGCAGCGTTTGTACTACAAAAAAGGGCGATCCGTACCATGTTACGTATTCCACAAATTGAGTCGTGTAAGGAACATTTCCGAAATCTTGGCATATTAACGGTCCCCTCTGTGTATATCTTAGTTTCACTTACTTATTTAGTAAATAACTTTCACAAATATGAAACATACGAAGAAAGGAAAAAGAGAGAAATGATCCGCCGAAAAGATCTAAAAATTTCTATCACACCAACATTGAATGTTATACGCCACAGCGCAAGATATCAAGCCACTGGACTATTTAATTATTTGCCTACCTCATTTAAACTATTAATTGCCATCACAAATTTCAGTGAAAATTCAGGGTTAGTGAAAATTCAGGATTCTAGTTTTATCCACAACGAAGTTATAGGGTTTCGAAAATGGCGTGAACTGCTTCGAGAAAAGGGTGATAGGTACGGCCGTGCCGCTCTTGCTCGAATTAGCGGGGGCACTGCCGTGCCCCCAGAACTCGAACAGTGTTTTTTATAAGATTAAATAGGGTGTTTATAAAGAAATAAAAAATAATATATTGCATACAATTTGTTTTATTTAATTTTATAATGTTTCACATAGTTACATACACACAAAATGCTTTACGCATAACACATAAATCTGACACACAACATACATAACCTTAACTACTATAGTCTACATTAACATTTCTGTTTTATCTATTTCAATAATATTATCAAACTCAGCATAAACTATACAGTTAATTGTTTATATTAGTGAGTATTCAAAAAGAACTTCTAATCTTACACTACCATGCTTTATGAGATTCCAATGAGTTGATAAGTTAGCTGATAAATCAGGAGTTAAGTCAAATGCTAATAGACAGTAACCTTTGGCATACTGTTCACAAGATATTCCATTTCCTTCATTAAGAAAGTGAATACCAGTTCCCGAGAAAAGAGTATGATATGCTGATGTAAATATACTATTATTAAAAGATAGTTGCAAAGCTTTTTGAAGGTAATTTGTTGAACATCAATATAAAGAATTAATACCATAGTTTTTAAAATTAAATGGATTTTTAGTAAGGGAACCATTAAATGCACAATTGTTCACAAATCCAATTATACATCTTTTGGGTACCTGTCCTAAGAATATATTATCAAGAGTTTTTCCTTGAACATCCGATGCAATTCTTAAAACTTTTACTTCAGCTCGAGTAATAGGATATTTAGCAGTGGTAGAAGCTAAAACTTTTTATTAAATGATTAATTCGTGCTCGTCGGACAATAAGAGTTGCGTCCGTAATGCAAACTTTAAACTTTACATCGTTTGACCCAGCAATTAAATTAAAACGCTCTCTCTTGATCGAACAAATTTTACAGTCATTTCAACACCATTAATTAAAAATTTATCTTGATTAGTAAATGTCACCGTGAAGATGTCCAATCATTTCTATTTCCCTACTTTCACTAACCAATTCCTGTATTTTAACAAATCCTATATTTTTACCATCTGTAGAATCCATTTTTCCTGTTGTATCCTAATACCAAAGACTACAAGTAAGATGAGATTGTTTAGCAGCAGGAGCATAGTTTAAAAGGGTTTTCATGTATGCTCGATATGCATAGGTATTATTAGGTGGTGATACAAGTTTTTGATTTAAATAAACATCAAGCGACTAAAAAGTGAATGCAGCCAATTATTTACAGGTGCTACTGCTGTAGCCGATATCAAGTTAGTTGAATCTTGATTTAATACTTTCGCCTTTATATGGAGTAATGTATGAGACAAATCTATTTAGTTATCGCTTGTCCCAGGAACTTGAAACTCGATAGGTCCATCATCAACACGAGACGAAATTGGTTTATAGTGAATCCACAATCCATTTTCAATGCTTGTTTGTGTAGGCGGTAGTGCAAACAAATCCAATTCTGATTTAAAGCATTCACAAGAATGATTATGAAGGATATAACACTTTTTAGGGCGTTACTCACCGGCTACGGTTATCGGAGAGTTATGGGACTCGAGGATCAAAATAAAAGTATCCCAGGGCGCCTGTTGTTGGATGATTAGTAAATGAAAATGCAAAGATACATATACAGACAAAAAGTAGTTTATTTCCTTCTACGGTTCACATGTATAGCTCCAAATATCAAGCTTTCACTTTAAAATACCCTACGAACTGAGGTTTTGACTAACCTGGTGGATTACACAATATTACACTGTTTATGGTCAATCCCGCGAAGCAGTGAGGCAACAGATATCCTCCAGGTGTACGCCGGTCGCGGTCTCCTGGCCGCCCAGTCCCAATATAGCCACCCGTTGAAGCTGCCTCGCCTCGTTCCCATTGTTAAACTTGATAATGGACCATACTCAAAGTACGGACTAAGTACTAAGGACCCCTATGACAAGGCAAAAGAATCTATGAAACACCGTGTACCGTTAATTAGAGCACATGTGCTTTTAAGAAGACAAAAACATTAAGTACTTACAATTTATGGGATGATGTGTTTCAACACATTAAACTGCCCGTAGACATTGTGTTTAAGGGGCCGTACGCCCAAGTACTCGTCACTTTAAATTCATGTTCCGGCGTTTCGATTCAAAAATTATATATGTGCGTGTCCGATCATTACAACGGTTCGCTCCAAAAAGAACTAGGCCTCCCTTGGGCTACACGCCACCGTCGATCCGTGGTAGGATTTCGAACTAACACGAAAGGTCAATTGCATGCAATTAGCTAGCTCGATTCGTCAACATACGTTTCTAGTTACTTCGGACTAATGACGTTAGATGGCGCACTGAAGTCTGTTCATCGCATGTAATAACGTAAATATGCTAAAATAATGTACACGAAAATTTTCGTGTTACACATCCCCTTTGCTTGGGTTAAAAAGTTCTTCGTAATGAAGATACTTTTTCCGAAGACATTTCGTGCCACCTGCAGAACAACAACTGAATACCAAAGACAGTGAAGAAGTTGTAATGCGTCTCTAATCCAATCTGGCTAAAAACATTCGCACGGATAGTAAATTCCAAGTCACCCATGCACCAACAACTAACAAGTACCAAGCCATCACTTAATCACTTAATTACGACGTTTAATCTTACACAAGGCTCATTATTACTCTACTTATTACCTAATTTTCATTTCTGTATCTGTATACCTAGTAACATTATATTCCACTAAACAATTTAACCTCAAAATGTAATTACCTACTTGTGTTGTAGACACAAAAAAAAACACTACCACAAATTTACCTACTTGTGTTGTAAGTTAGAAAATACTACACTAATTGTTATACCTAAATTAACCTAATGGCATGCAACTTTATTTACATTTATTCCTACATGTTTTTTACAATAATGAAATACAACTGCCTATGAATAATTACGTTCCCGAATCCTACGCGCGAATAGTCTATTACCATTCATGCGGTGCGTGACGTAACATCACGGGACAGAAACGAATACCTACAGTGCACTAAGCCTACACACGATGTTTACGTTTCGACTCGACTTTTAGTAGTCGAAAAACGAACGTGTTCTTATTTATTAAGTTAAGTAATTAAGTGATTTGGAAATCATATTAAGTATTAAGTTAAGTTAAATATCTATCTCGCATTAAGTTAAGTGAATTAACGTTTAATCATATTAAGTTAAAAGAAACAGCTTAAGTAATGCTACGCACTGGCTGGTATGCATTTTCTTATATAATGTCCAGAGTGCGGACATAAAGAACAAATTCTTATCTAACTCGCGCCGATGTTCACAACATAAGATGACCTACTAGTTATGTATCGCTCGTTCATCAATACAATCACAGCTTATTTATCTCAGAAAGTTCACCGGTGGAAATGAATTTTGAAAATGTTTATTATTCTTACATTCTTTCACTCAATCGTACTCTTCACTCACATTTTTACAAAACTATTAGTCATCTTGTTTAAGGATGTCTTTTATGTGAAAATTACCTAGTGTCTTACCTTCCATGCTGGCTAAGGTATACACTAAAGGTGATAATTTCGCTGTTATGACACATTTTTGAAATTTTGGTGCTAGTTTAGCCGTAAATTTCTTTGAGGCATTAGATAGGTAATGGGTACGTTTATATACAATCTGACCTACTTTTAACTCAACATGTCGTTTTCTTAAGTTATAGTACTTTTCATTTCTAGAATGAGCATTTTTAATATGCTTTTGTACCTTTTTAAATATGGTGTCTAATTCCGCCAATTTTTTACTGTATGCTTGTGGTTCACCGAGAGTTACTTGTGATCTTTGAACTGGCTGAGGGCTATCTAAGCTGTGTAACATTCCATCTATTATGAATTCCCGTCCGTGCACAAGAAAATACGGAGTAAACTTAGTGGTATCATTCACGGCTGAATTAAGTGCGCATTGCAACTGTGGGATGTTCTCGTCCCATCGTTTATGCTCGGTACCTACATAACATGATATACCGTTAACTACGTTCCTAATCGCTCTTTCGGCTTGATTTACCTGTGGGTGATAACGTGGGTTATAATAGATATTCGGTACGTTATATTTATGTAACAGTTGCCTAAACTGATTAGACACATACTGTGGGCCATTGTCAATATAGATAGTCTTACATACGCCATGTACTAGGAACACTTTCTCTTCTATGAACTTAGCGACCGCAGCGCCTGTTGCGATCCGTATAGGATGCAACATGACATACTTGCTAAAATAGTCTGTACATACAATTAAGTGAATATTCCTATTGCGAGAAACCGGAAATGTTGCGAGCCTCTTTAAGTTCCTCAAGACGTTCAATAAACACACGAACACACGTGGTTCCGTCAAATTTTAAGTTAAATGTATTTAGGTTCAAGGGTTTATCTTTCACATAGATCACGTTACTTTCCACTTTCTGGTTAGACGGCTATGCCTGGGTTTCCTTGTACTCAATATCCGTGTCGCTATCTTCACCGTCTATGACACTCAAAATGCGAATCAAACGACTACGAAGATCTGACAAATGCGAACTACTTTCAGAGATACGAGCTAGTCTATCCATCAAATAATTTGCACGACGAGACAGTTTAAGAGTCAAATTGCGATCATCTACTTTACCCGCCTGCAGCTGGGATTCCAGAAGTTCGACCTTTGGGGTGCAGATCTCTAGTTCAGAGGCTATACTGGGTGACTGGAGTGGTTCACACTTTATGCTTCTACGGCGTGCGAGTTTGTACACCTGGCGGATCTGCTTCCTCACTGCATCGGTGGTTACATTTTCATCTGTGGAAATACCAATAATGGCGAGTTCATATCTGATTTCATCTTTATGTAATGAGTCTATATACTTGTGGATCGACATTTTGTTAAAATATACTGACGGTTACAAGAAAGTCTTAAATCGGTTGATATTAAAAATATCTACTTAAAATAGCACAAATATTTTTATTATGTTAAGTTTTAATTCATTTAAGTACATATAAATCACATTCAAGTTAAACTTTCTTTGTTCTCAAGCTTACTTAAATCTACCTACATCAGAAAAAAAAATGTTAACATTAAATTTCACTAAGTTTTCATATTAAATGGGTTTTTAACAGCTTAAATAGTTACAATTAAGGTTAATTCATCTACTAACATCCAGCAACTTAAGGTTCAACGTTGGGTAGCCACTTTATAACACTTTTTAGGGCGTTACTCACCGGCTACGGTTATCGGAGAGTTATGGGACTCGAGGATCAAAATAAAAGTATCCCAGGGCGCCTGTTGTTGGATGATTAGTAAATGAAAATGCAAAGATACATATACAGACAAAAAGTAGTTTATTTCCTTCTACGGTTCACATGTATAGCTCCAAATATCAAGCTTTCACTTTAAAATACCCTACGAACTGAGGTTTTGACTAACCTGGTGGATTACACAATATTACACTGTTTATGGTCAATCCCGCGAAGCAGTGAGGCAACAGATATCCTCCAGGTGTACGCCGGTCGCGGTCTCCTGGCCGCCCAGTCCCAATATAGACACCCGTTGAAGCTGCCTCGCCTCGTTCCCATTGTTAAACTTGATAATGGACCATACTCAAAGTACGGACTAAGGACTAAGGACCCCTATGATAAGGCAAAAGAATCTATGAAACACCGTGTACCGTTAATTAGAGCACATGTGCTTTTAAGAAGACAAAAACATTAAGTACTTACAATTTATGGGATGATGTGTTTCAACACATTAAACTGCCCGTAGACATTGTGTTTAAGGGGCCGTACGCCCAAGTACTCGTCACTTTAAATTCATGTTCCGGCGTTTCGATTCAAAAATTATATATGTGCGTGTCCGATCATTACAACGGTTCGCTCCAAAAAGAACTAGGCCTCCCTTGGGCTACACGCCACCGTCGATCCGTGGTAGGATTTCGAACTAACACGAAAGGTCAATTGCATGCAATTAGCTAGCTCGATTCGTCAACATACGTTTCTAGTTACTTCGGACTAATGACGTTAGATGGCGCACTGAAGTCTGTTCATCGCATGTAATAACGTAAATATGCTAAAATAATGTACACGAAAATTTTCGTGTTACAAGGAAAGACATAATTAATTTGAAAATATATCTGTGATATTTTTTAGTTTTAGAACAACTTTTTTCGCAGCTTTCACTTTAGCAGTTAATGGTGGAATGAACGAGGCCAATCGTTTTCTTTTATTTATATACCCAGATCCTGTCATGTTAAATTGATCAATTTTGTCATCAGCCTTTCATTTTAAATTCGTACTAACTTGTTTTAGACGATCTTTTATTGAGGCTTTCATAGGACACGCTTAAACTATATCCGATAAAAGTCCTACTCCAGCGCTTAATGCCTCCTTGCCAATCACTCGATCACCACTTGAAAGTAAAGGTAAAACTGATCTAAATAACCCCCCTAAGAAGCTCTCAATACCATGACCGCGTTGGTATAATAAACCCTTATAAATTACTCCAACTCCTGACCCAGCTTGATGTGTATAATAATTTTCATATGGCACATTTATGATGATCACGAAGAGAATTCATTATTATAATTTTCGGAAATGTAGTTTAATACACACGATTCCAAACTGGAACGGTATTTTTTGTCCTGTGTTAGATCTTATAACTATTTCCAGTGCATCGAACTCTCTTCGCATAACAGGTAAGTAGTGAGGTGGAAAGAAAACGTGTATTTTATTTGCACCATAAATGTATTTTGTAGGATCTAATGAAATGACTCTTAGTAAAGGAGTCATAACGTCACCCACAATCTGAGGATCGATAATGTCGCAATATAGAAATAGTTGAGATGGTAACCCTAAGAGTAAATTAGCAGGACACTTTCCAAAATTTCTCTCTAGGAGATTTTGATTTGGTTCATAACCTATTTGTAAACTATTTTCTGTTTTATCAAAAACAGAAACAGACACAAATGTAGTTATTTCATCTTAGCGAAATTTCAAGTTCTCTCCGATATCATTTAACACTCTTAAAATATGCTCAAAATTATCATAAATGGTAGCTGGAATATGTTTTTTGTAGTACACTGTGGATGGTTTATCTTCATTAGGCATTAACATGGATTTTGTAATGTATATAATATTTTCATGATCTTGAACAGTAAACATGGTACATGGATATTGAAACTCGACAACTCCAACCGCCCATTCATTTTCTAATTTCATAGTTTTTGATACATTCGTTGAAAAATATGTGGTCTTGTTATCAGGAAAGTATTCTATTGAGTTATTGCTGAGCAAAGTTAAATAAAAACTTTCTTTATTCATATTTCTTTTAAACTAGAAGCTAAAATCCAACTTTTAAATTTAGCTGGATAACCTTTCCACTTCACTAATACGTCTTACGTCACTAATACGTCTGAATAACGAGTGTCAATTATTTTATCTATTTTATGTTGTGAGGTGGGGTTGTAAGCGATTTTCTGTAATTCTTTTTCATAAAAAGTACCAACTATTGGTTCATTTTGTAAATCTGTTATTGTATAAGCAACCCATGGAGATCTATCAATTATTGAAGATATAAGAAATATTTCATCACTTCAATTTGATTCATATCCTTTTTGGAAAACGTGTTTATATTTAGTTATTCGAACATAATCACCCACACTGTAATTTGGTTTTGGATTTTCTAAAGAAAGTTTGTTTGACCGTCTATCACAAAGATTAGTCCAAACTGTCATAATATTGTTGGAATTTACATCACATGGGCACATTTTAATACTAGAGCGAAAGCTGTGATTATAAGAGTATATTGAATCTTGTAAAATATTTATATATCTATAAGTATTATTATGAGTGAAATAACGCCACATTTTCATTTTTAGAGTTCTTTGAAATCGTTCAACAATACTGGCCTTAATGTCAGGATTGTTAGTGGTACTTATAGTAATTAATCTCTAAAGATTTAAAGTATTTTTGTACATCTTTTGAGACAAATTGTGTACCTTTATGAGATTGTATATGAGTAGGTGTTAAATTACTTTCAGTAAATATACTTTCAAAACATTCTTTAGTTGTTTCTGAGTTTTTCTTTTTCATTGGTCTTGCAAAAGCATATTTACTAACAACATCACTTTTACCCTTCATGGCTTTTGATAGTTTATCAATACTACCAAAACCAGCAGGATTAGATGGATCATAATAAATCCTGTTAATTTCTTCTAGTATGGGGTCCATTTTTTCCCAATCAATCTTATTACGTATTTTAGTTTTTTAACTCTACTGCTCGGTGTAGAGAACTCTTGAACTTCAACCTCAGATTATGGATTATGTATAAGAAATAGGCATATAATATTTCGGTTATTCTTAGATGGAAAAAAGTTCTATGCCATGAAAAACATAACTTGTAAAGAAATCAAGTCTCGCAACTCAGTTCTTCTACCGTAAAAATTTATGAGATCCATGTAATACCAAGTCGGTTAATTTATTCAGTCCCTACTTAAGGGTCCTTCTGTCTCAATTTATTACGTAATTAGCTAACCTAACAACAACTTATAGTGACCATATCAATATTAAAAGTCTTTTATGTTTTAAATAAATAGATTGACTTGGCCATCGCATGAAAACACGATATATCTCACAAGTAATACATATTATATTAAATTAAATTGTTTATTAAACTATCCGTATCTGTATACAATAATTTGATTTACTAAACTTTTAAATCATATAATTATAATGAAAATCATACATTAATGTTTTTGAAATATCTAAAATACAAAACCCTAAACAAATTGGTTTATTATATACCTATTAACTTAGTTTTTCGCAACCGCACCGCAACTAGGTCTTCCGAAAATTTTGAAAGACTATGAAATTGTGGTTTAGCGATTAGATTTTGAGGACCTAAAGCTTTACCCTGGTTCTCCCAGTGTGTAACTGATTTTACATTAACCCTTTTTTAATATTCTCAATAGTCTTTCCGAAGACTGAATTATTCAATAATTTATAAAAATCTTATTCAAAATCTGATTTTGCTAATGTTCTTAATCTTGTATTTTGATCTAAATACATTTTCAACCAGGGAAACTGTTTAAATTTTAAAACTCTATGAATTTAGTTAATTTAACCCTCATTTCTATGCACTGCTTTAAATTTCTGTAATGAATTACATATTTATCTTTATTATTTAAATTTGGGATTATTTTATTCTCATTAATTATGTTTACACAAATGTTTTTCTGGGCATAAAGGAAAGTCCGAATGTAAATCATGAAGTTCATTTGGATATTCCAAATCAACTTCTAAAATAAAACCGAAGTCCGATGTCTCGGACACATTAAAATCTGTATTCGGATTTACCCATTCAAATCCACCAGTAGGAAGATATTGAGACATAGCCCAACCATATAAATTGTTGGCATCGAAATATGTGATATATGAATTTGGTTTCCCTGCGTCATAATCCCCCATATATTTGTTATTAGCTCTAGCATAACGATTACTACATTGAGATACACCACCACCACTCATAATTTGTTAAAAGTTCTAATTCTATTTTGTATATTTTAGCATTGCATCCCAACTTAAACTGGGAGCTGTGTAATAATGGGCAGGGTCTAAATAATAAGTATTAAAACATAGCTTTCTAAAGTTTTTAAATACATCGGATAAAAGTAAAACGTCTGTTTTAAATACAAGTTTGAATAATCTAGCATATTACAACACTCAAAGTGTTCCCAGACATCTTTAGCATAATTGCAATCATCATTTGAAATATGGGAATCTGCGAGTGAGCTATAAAAATGTTTTTGTTCAGGGAGCGACGTAAGGTTTAAACTATCATAATTAGTCATACATTCATATGGATAAACCCCCTTCCGTTTTAAACGAATGAAATCTTCATTATTGGGGTAATTTCTACGTAATTCTTAAAATTTATCATTACTGAGATTTTTCTTTATTTTGAGGGATAACTTCGACTTCACCATCACAAAAGTTTAATGCATGAACAATAAAATGAGCATCATAGTGACTAAGGTTCTGTAAAAATACTGGTATATGACCTGATGTTCTGAACTTCAAGCTACATCATTCATGAGCCACACCTATAAAACGACCAGTGTACCAATCAAAATCATAAAATACTTCTGCTAACTCTGTTTCACAAATATGACGAATGGTAGCATTTGAAATTTGGTTTTTGTCTTCATTTGTTAGCGGAACTGGATGTTTTTGAAGTCCATTTATTTCTTTTAAATTGTTAGATAAACTTTCCATAAATACTTGTGCACAGGCTCCGCAATATGTTACATATTTTGGTAATTTATCATCATATGAACATTTTATATAATAACCAAAACTATGCACTTAAATTTTCTGAATATTATGAGTGAAAGGTTTGGATGAATCGTTAGAACATGATTCTATTGGATTTAAAATGCTTCAAAATCAGTGTACACTACGAATGGTTTCTTTAACTTTTTTCATAACTATCAAATTTAATTGAATCATTTGAAATAGGTTGACCAAACCAATTCTTGTGTAAACTTTCACTGCTTGGCAATTCTGTACAAATGTGGATACAATCGTATTGTTCATGGTTATTAAACCTTTCCTGAGATGGAAAATGAAGTAGACATACTTCGCAAATGTACATGACGTGACCGTCTTTTGAAATTTGTTTACTAAATAACTGCGATATTTTTTTATGTAACAGTAATGATTTTTCGTGTCCTTGGAAAAAAAATTGATATGTCTATCTTTACGATACTTTGTTAAAATTAATGGACCTACTATAGAATTACATCGTTTTTCTTTATTATATTCTAACCCAAAAACATGAAACTAATATCATTTAATATCTCTACTTTTTCTGTCAGAAATTTTAACTGGAAAGGAAATACCGTCAAATTTTAGTTTATTTGCGTGTTTAGCGTACGATGAAACCCAATTCTCGTTTTTTTACGAGATATAACGCTGAGAGTAACGCCCATTTAAAACAAAAATATTCTTTGTTTTTTACATTTATGACAGCCTTTTTTGATTTGATGTCACGGGGAAGATCTATGTATGATGTACCGCGTGGGGGGTTAAATTTATTAACATTCATGTTTATAGATTTTATGTTTTTTAGACTCAATGATTGATGAATGATTTTAGAACAAATGCACTAATTATGCTAGTAAGTGTATCATTTAAAGATGAAAGAAAAATATTTAAGTCATCTCCTTGACAAATAATATAGTTAAATGTTTGAAAATCGAACGTATCATGAATATCTTTAGTTTGTAGAACAAAATCAGCATGCAATATGAAATTTACTTTAAAAATGGTGTGTTGATGAATACACTCTTGTATTAAAAATAAAATACCATCTTTAATAGAATATAAAAATAGTTCAGGAGTTTCAAAATTTACGCGTGTCGAACGATCTACTCTACTCTTTATTTCATTCAAAGTAGAATCAATAACACTAACGTTTGATAAAGAATTATGTGAATTTAAAATATTATTTTGTGAACATTACTTTTAAAATGATTAGCTAAATACCTTTTCTTGATAAATATATAACACGTTAGACAATCCACTTGATCATCGTTACCGACACTGTTCCCTGCAGAGGTAGGCGCTTTTTCTTCGATTCTGGGTTTATTAATGATCTTGGGTTCTTCTTGGGTTTAAGTTTATTAAAAAACGATTTAAGACAATGTGTAAATTATGATCGAAATTTACGTTTATTTTACCTACTTAAACTGTGTTTCAACCATCGCACTGTGATTATACAACTCATCATCATATGATGAATCGAACAGTTCACGCTTCTCCATTTCATCACAAACTTTAGACAACTCCTGATTTAATTCACTGTTGAATAGTACCATATTCTCTTCCATCGGTGTGGAAAAGAGAGCACTGGTGGTGGTGTACACTTCACTGAAGTTTTCCATCTTTATAGGAAAGAAGAAAATAGGTAGCAGAGTAAGTAACAGTCCACTTTTGATATGACAAACCACATTGGATAGCTTTATATATTGATACGAATGGCATCGGTAAAATATTTTAATACATATGGACGATCACCTGCACGATATCATCTAGAGTTTTAAAAAGGAATTGTAAAGGATGGGACTGGAATGTCGATAGGGTTCAAAATGAATGGACTTCAGTTTGTGGTGAATATTGCTTAATGTATTTGCTATATAAGTTTCAGGGATTTTTAATGCATAGTTTTACGAACATATTTACAGGGAACACACTGTACAACGATATTTTAGTGGATGAGATATTTCGCTCCTATTTTATATATAATAAGCAATAACATTTTGGAAATAAAAATTGTAACAAAACTAAGGAATGTGTTTTATTGATTATTCAGAATAGCGTGGTAGTAATGAACAAAGAAGTATAATACAATAGCAGGGTGTACAACGTGTACAACAAGTAATAGATAAGAGTGGTAATGACGGTGTTCAAGGAACAATAGATAAGAGGAAAGGCTTAATAATGGAACGCTAATAGTACAGGCCCACCGAATATCAATTAGATATTAGTTAATTGATTCACATCTTCGGAACCACGCATCCTACGCAAAACGGACCGCAGATTCGGGATCAGAGCATGAAAACTATTTTCTTTTTTTTTAGGATCCGTCGACCCACCGTCAGCCGATGAGGGCTGATTGTTGTACCAGTTCTGACTCAGTGGGCCAGAAATGGTACTTACAACTTAACTACTGGCACCTGAAGGGTGTTGTCTTACAATACTTGCTCGACATGCTGAAGCAAAGCGGCCAGATGTTTTCTGTCACAGATCCCTCGTGCTCTCTGAAACAAAGATTTTTCCACGGTAACTAACTGTGATGGATGATGGTGAGATTCACCATTTAAATACCGGTTGGTACCGGTCATTTTCCTATACACAGTGTGACCAATGATGTTATCAGGATTTCGGATAACTAAAACATCTAGGAAAGCTAAATAATTTTTTGCCTCTAACTCCACTGTGAATTGTTTTTGTATTTTAGAGTTTATGGAATTAAGGTGGTCTAAAAATGCACGTTATTTTTGTCAGATAGTAAAATTGTGAAATTATCGTCTATGTACCGCTTGTTTGAACAAGAAGGGCTTTCTCCTCAAAGCCCTCCATAAATATGTCGGAGACTACGAGAGATACAGGTGAGCTCATCACCACACCGTCCACTTGCTTGTAGAACTCTTCCTTCCACAATAGATAGCCAGCTGTGAGGCAGTGTTTGAGTAATACTGCATAATCTGTAGTCATGTTGTTATCTTCTAGCTTCCTAGTTACAATTGAGATGCAGTCTTCAATAGGTAAGCACGTAAATAGTGACTGAACATCAAAACTGACCATAGTTTCATTGTCAGTGAGATGTAGGTCTTTTATCTCACTATCAAAATGGTATGAATACTTTGTGTGTGCTCTGGTATGTCCTATCAGTAGTGACAGTATTTTTGCCAAGTGTTAAACCAACTTATAAGTTGGTGAATCGACCAGGCTCACTATGGAACGTAGTGGAGCATTTGGTTTGTGTATTTTCGGTAACCCATACAACCTCGGTGATTTGGCACATGATGATAATGTCGAATTAACGTCGAGATTCAATTTTTCGGAGTGTTTCTTTATTAAATCGGTAGCTATTTTAAGCGTATTAGTTGTAGGGTCTATTTTGACCTTTTTGTATGTACTTACGTCCGATAAAAATTATGTATTTTGAAATTATAGTCTGACGTGTCCATTACTACCGTAGCATTTCCTTTATATTTTATTTTGTACCCGTGACTATGGGTGCTTTAAAGCACCCGAAACGTATGGGATTTAATAAGTTAAATTAAACGCGATATAATCCGTAAAAATAGTTTCATTTAATGTGTAGTCTTCGCGTAAATATAAGAAATCATTAATAGCGATCTTGTTGTTATAATTATTTCTGAATTTATTTTATAACTTCGACAGTTAAAATGGTGCTAATTTGTTGTGTGGAAGGATGTAAGAGTAAATCTTATCTTGGAAGTGGTATATCATTATCATTTCATAAGTAGGTAATATAGTTTGCTATTATTGTTTGAAGCAGTACGGTGGCTACTGTTTTAATAAATAATGGAATTGTTTTTCTCTAGATTTCCTAATAATGAATAGCTTATGCAAAGATGGATTGATGTTGTTTCCGGAAATGTTATGATAAATATAATCCGCAGTTTGCGGATTATATTTAAGGGTCGAGGGTTTTGCGACTCATACAAATGCGCTTAAAAAGACATGAAAATTTAAAGCCATACCGTTGATTTTTCATAAAATGAGCGCTTACTCACTTTTATTATGACATACATGATCAGGTAATTAACAAAGGGTCACAGTTATGAGTTAAGCTATACCACTAATCAACTAATCATGTATACACAATATAATTAACAGCCAATACGTTATAGTGATGTTGCAATATAAGTTTAAATGAGAGTTAATTAATTTATACTTTATACTTATATTACAACAAGTAGTAAAGTTAAAATATTTGTACAACCGACTTCAATATAAATAAAATGAGAAAAAAAAATAAAACTAAATCATCATTGTAGTCAAAGGCAATTAAATACGCATTATTAAAGATAACTCAAAAACTACTGGTCAGATCTTGATCAAATTTATTTGGAACTACATGAGAAGCACCAGCGTTCAAATAAAAATCAACATAATCAGGGCACCTAGAAAAAAGTTATGAAATAACACACATAAGGAAACCAGTTGAATTGAGAACCTCCTGCTTTTTTGAAGTCGGTTGAAAAAGTAAAATTTGTTATTTTGTGACTAAATGTAGAGTGTTATGGTTTTTTTATAGAAGAGGGGCGAACGAGCTTACGGCTTACCTGATAGTAAGTGACTACCGCCGTTCATGAACATCTGCAACACCAGGGGAATTGCAGGTGCATTGCTAGCCTTTTAGAAAGGAGTAGAATAGAATAGAATAGAATAGAATAGAATAGAATATTTTTTATTCAATATACATTACATGTGTAATTCTTATTGAAAGTCATTTTTTACTTTACCACTGGTTCGAAAAAAACCCTCTGTCCTGGGAAGAACCAGCAAGAAACCCAGCGGGACTTTTTTTTAAATAAATTTTACAATATAAATGATTACGAACTATTTACAAAATTTATTTTAGAAACTGCTTGGAAGCGATCACCTCATTCCCAGGGGTTATTATCAACCATGTATTCATTTATACTATAATAACCCTTTTTATACAGTTTCAGCTTAATAAAACATTTAAACTTGGTAATAGAGAGAACCTGTACACTTTCCGGGACCTTGTTGTAATAGCGTATACATTGCCCCAAGAATGAATTACTGACTCTGTGGAGTCGAGAAACTGGTATCACTAGCTTGTGTTTGTTCCTAGTGTTTACAGAATGTATATCACTTCTTTTACTAAAACTATCTTTGTTTTTGTGAACATACATTAAATTTTCGTAAATATACTGAGAGGCCAAAGTTAATATATTAATTTCTTTAAATTTATCTCTAAGAGACTCTCTCGGTTTTAGATTGTAAATAGCTCTAATGGCCCTCTTCTGTAAAACAAAAATAGTTTCTGAATCAGCCGCATTTAACCATAGCAAAATCCCATAAGACATTATGCTATGAAAATAACTAAAATAAACTAATCTAGCTGTCTCGACACTAGTGAGACCTCTAATCTTTTTTACAGCATAGGCTGCAGAACTTAGTCTGCTTGCTAATTTGGATATATGGGGGCCCCACTGGAGCTTTGCGTCAAGAGTGATGCCAAGAAAAACAGTGGATACAACAGGGCTCAATTCCTCCCCATTTAAAAACACATTGGTATTCAGATTTTGAACATTCGTTGTTGTAAATTTAACACAATTAGTTTTATTAGTTATGTAAGTAGAAGAGGGGCAAACGAGCTTGCGACTCACCTGATAGTAAGTGACTACCGCCGCTCATGAACAACTGCAACACAAGGGGAATTGCAGGTGCGTTGCTAGCCTTTTAGAAAGGGTGTAAGCTCTTTTCTTAAACATCATTAAGTCGTATCGGCCCGGAAAATTCGTAGGTGGTAAACAATTCTACAAAGAGGGTGTGCCAGGAGAAAAACTGCTAGTTAAACACGCAGTGGATGACCACCAAGCATCCAGATGGTGTGGATGGTATCGTGAGTTTTGTCACGATATGCGTTCGTGAAATTTGGCGAATGGGATTAATCCGAATAACTCCTTAGAGCACTATTTATTATGTTGTTACTTGCAATCCTCGTTTCTCTAACGCTCACCTGAAATTAGATATTTTAATTTTTAATCATTGTTTATTTTTTTAAATGAAGGCACGTTATATTTACCTTCATTTTTAATTATAACAATAATTAAATTATATATAACAAAGAAGAAATATAGTTTTGAAAAATAGGGTGTTAAATCTTCTTTTGTAAATAATTAGAAATAGTTAGAATAAAATATTACACATTATTTACAATTTTATAATTTAACTTTGTTCTTAATGATTCATTTAGGTTTATAAAGTCATAACATTTACGAGTAATAAATAAAAAAACTGAAATAAAATAATTGACGTCGAAGCTACAAAGCAGCTCTTGATTTTCTCTTATAGTTTACCTGTCAATATACATTATTAAAATAAATATCGAACTTTCTTCTTGCTTTTTATTTTTTTTATCTGTGGACGTAAGTTTTCGTCTACTACATCGCACGCATGTTATAGCTTCTATACACATTTTGGATACTAAATATCGCAGTGTTTGCCCTAGAACAAAATGTAATATAAATATTATACATTCTAATAAATATTCAGCCTCCCACAGAAATCCGTCAAAAGTCCAACAATACCAAATCGTATGGTCACTCAAGTAGAAAGGGACGCAATCCTGTTTAGCACATTTTCGCTCGAGCTCGTTTTTAATGCCTCTGTGCCTCAGTTACGTTTGAGCTAGCACTTCTTATTAGTGTGTGCGCCTCAGTGCACAATTTTGTTTCAAATATGATACCTTTGTCAAGAATGGTCTATTTATTTTAGTATTCCCTCTATGCTTATACTTACATAAATAAATTGCTTCATATTATACACATGATAGATTTTTACGAACATTGTCATAATATGTTATTAAAATACCTAGGTGTAACAAAAAAAAAATTCACCTTGGCTGTAAATATGCAATCAACATAGCTTTTCAAAAGGTAAAACCTTTACTTAGTCTATGGTATCGGGCGCGCTCCTATTGGTTAATATTTCTCCATATTTTGCTTAGCCAATATGGCGCTGCTGCTGTTATGAGATGACAACATCGCAGTTTGTGTCTTATTTGTCATTATTAATGTTACAGACAAAATTAAATAACTACCTCAAAAGTTCAAAGAAAATTGGTGATTGTAATGTAAGTTTTGTTAGAGTGCGATGCTCGTTGTTAGTTTACTATAGATACGAATGCGTTGGTGGGAAAAGTACTTAGCTCCCATAAAAATGGCGGGTGTGTTATCTTTAAGGATTGTGTTTTCATTGCAACAGTAAAATACTATTGTATGAGATTTGAGTGAAGAAATTAAGATTAAGTTAAGAACTGACTTACATTACGTTTATAAGCGCAACATGTGCCACTTGCTTATTTGACAATTGGAGAAGTGATTGTTATACCGAATCAGTGCAGGTGTCAACGTTTTTGATGAAATTATCAGAATGTCACGCTGGGGTAGAGGCCGAGGCGGCAGCGTAGCCGTGCCGCTTGATAGTGCTCTGTTTAGAGAAAACAGTAATTGCCCCTCGGCGGCGCGTTCAGCTGGAACTGTGGGCAAGTGGGGTATCACTAGCTTCACTTCTATCAGGAGCGCTCCTTACGGTAAGTTGTACTTCTTTGCCTTGAATAATTTATTTTCATATATTTTAGTTGCACAGCAACAATAAAAACAAATAATATACCAATAAAACATTTCTTAAAATAACAATACTAGTAAGAGAAAGTAAGTTTCTAGTTGGAATTGAGCTTGTTATTTATTGCGTATTTTAAAGTAATTATCAATGTATGTATATTGCTGTGTTGTAGATGAATCTGCTCTAATTAAAGTAATGGTTTTCAGCGTATGCAAGTAGCCTTCTAAAAAAGCCAGTGCAAGATCAAAATAGCCCATTAACCGTTCCAGCTGTAGATACTGAACAACCACCACCAAAGCCGAAGAAATTTTTTAAGTCTCGTAATGCTGAGCCTTTCCCTCCAGTTCCACAAATTGCTTATGCTCCAGAAGCGACTGCCCCACCACTTTCTCCAGAACATCCGCCAACTAATAAGGAAAAGAAAACCACAAAACGAAGTAGATACAATAGAGATTCATCCTCACCAGAATTGCCTAGACGCAATTCTGAAAAAACTAAATCAAAAAAGAATACTGTGGCTACTAAAGCAGCAAAGAAGGAAGAACCTCCAAGTGAGAACTCACAACCGCCGAATAAACGTTACTTAGTGCGTAATCGTAACAAAGTCATAAACTATGCTGAGGATGGTAGCAACAGTCCCATACCTGAGCTGACAACTGAATATGAATCAATACCACCAAAGGTACAATCACCTAAAACTAGTCCTTTAGTTTACAGTCCAGTGCCAATTAAAACAGATGTAGTGAGTCCTTCAACCAGTAAAGAAGCAAATGAAGAACGTAAACCTCCACCTATTGTACTTAGAATATCAAAAGGAACATCAAGAATAGTTAGCACTGACTCAAACGAAGGATTTACATCTCCAGGATCTGATAGACATTCATCTTTGGATATACATTCTGATATAGATCATAAAAAAAGTCCATCCATGGAAACTATATGTTCTCCAAAACATGAAGGTCTTAAAATTACTATAAAATGCTCATCACTAAATCAAGAAAGTAAAAAGGAAAAGAAAAAGGATAAAAAAGATGGGCACCATAAGTCACATAAACGCCATCACAAAAATAATGAGGATGAACCAGCTAAAAAAGTTATATCTCCATTACCAGGCACTGATACATATGACCTATATAAAACTTTGGCATCTCCAATACAAGAAAATGAAAAAGAATCTAAAAGTAAAACACAAACAGACAAAATTGAGTCACAATTAAGTAACTTAGATTCTACTAGTACTATAACAAGATCAAAATCTGAATCAAAAGATCTATTACCAGAACCAAAACCTCCTGAGGGGGGTACAGGTCGCTCAAGAAGAAATAGACCAAACATTAATTATAGTGAAAATGATGATTACTTAGATGCATTAACATCTAAAGTAACCAAACATGGAACAAAGACTGTTAGTGATATTAAAAAGGAGGTGCGGAAGAGTAAACGGAAGCTAGAAGTTGCAGCTTCAGCTGATGCCAATGATTTAAATGAGGTTCAAGCAGGAACTGATAAAGCTACTGAATCTCACTTGGAAAATAAAGATTTGATTAATATATTATCTGGAGAGAGCGATAAACCTAAATCTGTAATTGATTCCCATAAATCAAAGTCACATAAAAAACAAAAGAATAAACAAAAACATGCAGTTGCTAATAATCATACTGAAAATTTGACAGAAAGTAACGTAGAAGGAGAACATGTTGATGGACAATTGGAAGATTTATCAGATGTACCTGAAGAGAAAAAGCAGGAGCAGGAAGATGAGTGTCAAACAGACAATGTAATACTTAAACAAGTGAAAAGTCAACCAGATTTACAAGAAGAGGATCAATTAGAATCTCAGAAAGTAAATCAATCAGAAAATGTGGAAGAGAAGCAAGTGGATAGTAATGTAGAAATCCCATGTGACCACACAGACAATCAAGTAACTGAAGCATATGACTCAAATGAAGACCAGTTGAATACACAAACCCAGTCATTAGATTCAGCTTACAATAGTTGTCCTAATGAAAATTCTGAGGAAGAATCCCAAAGAATTCAAACTGAAGAGCATTTCAAGGCACCTGCAGGTGTTAATGAAGCAGATGTTCCAATGGAGGACAAACCTAGTGTTAAACTGGTAATAACAAAGAAAAAGGGCTCCATATTTAAAAGCAAATCTTTAGTTAATGATAATCCTTCTCCATTACCAGCAAGGAAAAGGCGCCATCTATATAAACATCAGTGGGCTAATGATGTGAGTATAATACTCTTCATAACATTATTATTTCTAATTTTGAAAGGAATGTGATGTAGGGTATATTTTTTACATAATAGTACCACCACAGAGCAAGCAATTATTATAGTTGCAACACTAATTATTTCCTTCCTTCATTCATTACAGTCCAACAAAAGACCTCCCTCTTGCCATTGGGCCATATTGAAGCTCAAGATTGTGAGTGTTTCTTTTAAATTTGATGAAAAAAAAGTGACAATAATTTTTACAAGAAAAGAAAAAAACAGAGAATCTGATCATTAATAACTTTTAGAACAGTGTTGAGTTCAGTACCAAAAATCAATAGGGATCCTCCTTAGAACATATAGAATCTTATTTAATGCTATATATCTCAATCTTGCTTACATTTCTATTAAGTGAAAGGACTTACCGATGCACACACCAACGGGTGGCAGTCCATATATTTTTTCAATTACATTTTTTGTTAAGTAATCTAAAGTGAATCAATTAGAAAATAAACTAACCTTATAATTCAATGTCTGCAATTATTGTAATGTTAATAATAATATGGATTTGATGTCTAGCTAAAACTATAAGAGTGATTTTATGTAACGAAATTGAGATAAGGCCACATATAGCGAGAGTAGAGGATTGCGATTTTGGATTGTGATTTCATTGTGAGGCGTGCAAAAGTCCACTGCTGAACATAAAAGATTGCTAATGACAATACATAATCAGTTGTTAGAGCTTTTCAATCTATTGAGAAAATATCTTATTATAGATTTAAAAAGTTACAGTACTAGCTCAATTGTTTTCAGTTTTGTACTTTATTTACTACTGTAAAATTCAATTTTACTTTGAGATACTTTGCTTTGTGCTCAGCCTTAAATTCTAACTGCTACTAACTGAACTCATTTTAACAGTGTCACAATAGGCGCGCGGCAGACATTTCTTGCCCTAAATCCTCTCAGGGATGAGAGGTCTGTGCCCATCTGTGAGATGTATATAGGGCGTAACTTTAATAGGTTGAAGTGTCATACTAGATACCATTATATGCATGGATATAGTATGCATGGAAATTTTATTTGTGTTCTTTGTTTTCTTCCAACAACACAATGTGATTAAATTGTTTTAGAAAGGAAATGAGACCCCTAGGCCTGAAAGATCAGAAAATACAGAAGTAGAAAATCCAGTCAGTGAAGTACCTGAGGTATTAACACGAGTTACAAGATATAAGTCCCCAGATCCAGTTATTGCGGATTTGAATTCAAAAGATCCTGGTATGCCCTATACTAGTGTCAGATGTGCTAAGGAAGCTAAGGAGGTATGTGCTGTTATCCTGGGTATGGGTTATTATGATTCTCCTGTGCCAATGTCTCTAATCTAATAAATATATTATAGATTTTATATGTGGTATGAATGAATCACATAGTTGTAGCATGAATGGGTCGGCATAACCGGGGTAGAGGACCACACTCACAGAATACCAGAGTAAAATAGCAGCTTAAAGCTGCTGTGTTTCGTATGATGAGTGTAGAGAACTGAAGACCCTTTTAACAGGAAATGAGGCATTTGATCTTCGTCCTCAGGGGTGACAACGCATCTGCATTTTAATTCTTAATCTAGGATAAATGTGAATATCTATGTGCCTCAGTATCCACTTACCATCAGGTGGACTGTGTGCTCTTTTGGCACCCTTAGTCTATAAAAAAAAGATATCTCAATCATGGGAGTGATAATCAAATATTAAGTGCAAGTAACACAATGTTTTCATTAAGCACAATCTAAAATAGACAAAATATACATTTAATTCCATCAATAAAAAAATATTGTTTCTGTGGTGAACATTTGAACATACCAACAAAATATACCAAATATTTTCACTAAAAATTTAGAAACAATAATATTTAAGAAATATAAATGATTACTATTAGGTAAATAGATAGGTCTGTTGTGAAATTTTATTGCAATTTATTTGTTAATTTCTATTTGATAGACAGAGACAGATTTCATAATTCTTCTGAAATTAAATTTCTTCTTATTTAACTATGAAGGAAAGGATGACAATAAACAAATGAATTATTCTTTTTATAAGACTGTAAAGCATTTATAGCTTCATGATCATGCAGAGCTGTGCAGAAAATGTAAAGTGAATTCTTCCTATACATTTTTATGACGTGTGTACTATTTATTAGTAGTCCTAAAAACCTTTATAATATAACTGGAACAACATTAGTGTAATATTATTGTTGGTGATTTTAATATGCATGATTTTTATTTGCAGTTTCTATTTTCTTATTTCAGTTTTATATTCATTAAATTGAAAATTTTTCATTTGTAGTTCTACACTGTTGTGAGAAATGTAAAGAAAGCCCACCAAATTCAAGAAATTGGAGAGTTCCAAGAGTTCAATGATGATGTGGAATACCTTTTAGACGCATTGCAGGTGTGTAATTGATTTAATTATTGAGTTTTTCGAGCTTAAATTGTGATTTGAGTTTAGGTCCTATGCTTATGATATAGATATAAATTTTAAAAATCTTGAATAATTTCTTCTTATATGAGATTTCATATATTATATTACAAATAACTAAAATATATAATATCTGTCTTTAGAACAGCTAATGTTAATATGTGAGTAGAATATTACATAGATTTAATATATGTGAAAGTATAGTTTTATCAATGAATTATTATTGTTTTCTTGTTTCTGATAAATATAAAAAAAATTCAAATTATTTACTATTATTTAAGGCAGTTGACACCTTTGTTCATAAATTACTACATCACATTGTACAATTTTAATTTGCTACTTTTAGTATTTCCTTAAAGCTTTTGGTTTAAAACAAATGAAGTACCTAGATTTTTAGAATACAGTTTTATTTTATTTTGAGAGCTCCTAAAAAGTACTTCAAATAATGTGTTGATTTTACCCTATCATTTCTTTTCCCAAATAAAATATTGTCTGCCTTGTTTTTTTTTTTTCAAATTAATTTTGAAGTGGTGTGCATGGTGATTATGTTAATTCCATACACATAATTAATTTAGTTAAACATTATTGACAAATCAATTAATAGTAGTCTTTCATACTGAATCACATAGTCCTTTTTGAGGATGCACCAACTTAAAGGCATTCTGTGGAAGATTTGCTTACTGCATCACCACGAAGCAAGTGAAGTTGGCATTTGAAGAAAAAGGTTGAAGTATTCTCTATTATACCCCATTATATACCCTATAGATATTACCTGAACAACAATTTTCTGAACAGGACAACAATCCAATGTCGACGCGATGCCTGTCAGCTATCACGTTAGCGAGTAAATGTACGGCGCCTGCGTTCCGAATGCATTTGCGGGCACATGGCACCGTGCAAAAGTTCTTTAGCGCGCTACACGACGCTACCAATGATCAGGTAATATTGAGTGAAATTATTAGCATTATAATATGTTATTCAACGGTTATTTGTGATTACACTTGTCATCAGTTTGTTTGAATAGACCTCAGCTAGATTGAGGCTTCTTCCAAGCATTGTGAAATTGCGATAATACCCGCCCGAGCTTGGCAGACAAACTGATGAACTTTTCACACGTCTTATTCCTCAATGAAAATATAAAAATCAGTATGGCAGCACATAAAATACGAAAAAACAAAAATTTATTTTTATGTATTAGATTTATTAATTAGTGAAGTTACAACTATGTTACAACTAAGATATGCATCTTTTGCCTTCTGGGCCCCAGGAAGCTCAAGTTTCTTCCTATTTGTAAAAGAAATCTCTTTAGAGTAGAGAAGAGTCCATGACATGTCCTCATTTGTATTGGCGGACTTCACATGACTTCGAAATTTCGAAATATTAAATTTTTCACATATGCGGGTTTCCTCGTGCAGGATTATACTTCCATTTTACTCTAATTTTTATATTTTGTTGGATTTCCCGATATCTAGTGAAAAATATAGTCCTTCCGTCGGGCCAACCTACTCATACTGCAGGCATAATACAGCAGCTAGCTCTGTCTATACATGAAAACATAAATTATTTAATTGTAGTCTTAATCAGCTAACATTGTGTGCCTTTTATGTTAAGAAATTATTGACATGATTTTTAACTGTCCAATTCTCTTATCATTAAAATTATTATGCATTATTTTTCAGAGCTTGGGATTATGTACAGCAACAGTTATGTTTGTGCTCTCTCAAGATCGTCTAAATATGGATTTAGATAGAGAGTCACTGGAACTCATGTTGAATCTCCTTGAATCTGATGCTTCTCACAAGTGAGTACACTACTAGTCAATCATCAATCATTACATTTACCCAACGGTCTGCTATTAATAGATGATTTCCTCATTATTGTAAGAAAATATAGGTAGGTCAATAAATTACTATGCAGCCTCAAGGTCAAAACACTATAGTAACTATCATTTAAAATTTTCTGTTACTGTAACATTATTCTTTTTAATAAAAATATAAGATTAATAGTAATGCAAATAACATTACTAATATTGACACTGACTGACTGACTGACTCTTCATAATTCATACTGTACATTCAATATTAAAAAAAATAATTTCATAACATTCTTCTCAAGTTATATGATATGTTATTAGAATTGCCTCTCTTCATTGGTATTCTCTGGACTTGTTAGGTTTTTGGTGTACATACTGAAGTTAAATATTAGTGAAGAGAATCACTATTAGGGACAGGGAAATAAAATTCATCTCTTTGGAACTTCAGTAAAGTTAGTCATTATATAATATTCAGGCACTTGTTAATTGTCAAGTTTTAGTTATATTTTGATTGGTGTAACCTTCTTTATAACATTTTGGCAAAATGGACTCCCACACCAGAAAAATTTTGAGGCTTTGGAAAGCAAGAAACATGGTATTTTGATGCTGCAAAAGAATATTTATATAATTGCAACATATTGTATATTATTTTATACAATGTAACAGCAGATATTTTTCTGTTCTGTCTGAGCACTTATCTAAATATTACAAGCAGTCACCAAACATAAGTTTTGTCTATGTAATATATAATATAAAAAGTACACCATAAATATAAATAAATATATAAATAGAATGAAAAATAAAGTGATAACAACTTATAAAACCTAGATAGTGTATACGACTAAACATTGATAACCAAAGAAATAATAACATTAATTTTATTATAATATTATGATAATAAAGCTAAAATACATTGTAAATAAATGTTGATAAATAAAACAAAAATAATATTATTCTTTTTGAATAAACCTTATAAAAGCCTTGTCTTTGTCAAATAACATACAACCCCTTGCCACTCCAAAACTAGTTAAAGAAAGTTGAGATAGCTAATCATTAAAACTACAGAACTCACTTTACTTTTGCATTGTTGCTTGTTAGTCTCGCAATTTGTTTTTAAACTTGTTTTTGATGCTGTCCAAATAGGTTGGTAAACAGATGCAAATAAATACTTTTAAATATATAGATGTCTAGGAATGATTTCTATATTTATGTATGATGTTACAATAAGTTTTGGCGGGAACTTGACTGGCATGGCGGCGGATTGCTGCTCCTGTATTATTGTTTGAATAATAGTTTGAAGTGGATTTTGATATGTAAAAGTGGTGCCATTTTGTATATTAAATGTCTGCGCATGTGAACTATTAGTAGAAATAGTGAAACAAGTGGTCCCATAGTGATGTGAATCTCAAGATAAGGTGTCTGCTTAGGCGCCTTGAGATACAATCGCCAACTGCTCTGCTGGCTCAAGTTGCCGTCAAAATCTCACAAAAACTACCCAATGTGATGCATCAATGTATTGAGAAGCAGTGTACATTAAAGGATTATTATATTATCACTTCAACATGTGAATCTATAAAAACTAACATCCCGAATGAGATGAAGACATGGCTTAAAGGACAAGCATCCAAGCCGTAAATCTTAATAAAAAAATATTACTATAAAATAAAAAATACTGGAACCAACAGTATGGGTTTTGTTGTATGTTTATTTTTGATTTTGAAAACTTGTTCGCGCTGTGGTAGAGAAAAATCAAGAAAACGTCATTGAATAAAATGTACTAGATCAAAAGTAATAAATGTTAATAATGTTTCGGTATTATGTTACATAAATTGCTTATAGTATAAAATAAACCATAACATTTATCATGTGTACAAAGTTATATTTTTATTATCATTTGGTTTTGTTGAATTATATAAAGGGATTTTCTATGCATTAACTAAGCTGAAATAAAGATGACAAACTAACATAAATATTAATTTAATACTCTACTTAATCGGTTAATTATTATGCTCAGAAATGCCCTTGATGACTGTGGATTGACGTCAGCGCAACTTGCGAAAACTCAAGAAAGAGTGCGAGAACTATGTGCTGAAATAAAGAGTCAAGGGAAAGCAACACATTTGGACTTGGAAAACATTACTGTAAGTGGAATTTATTGAGTTTTAGCATTTTGTGGTAGTTAATTTAGAAATTAATTATAGATGGTGGTATCTGGCAGTTTTCTGGTTAACAGACTGATTGCACCAAGCAAATCACTTCCCTATCTTGCCATAATATCTATACATATAACTATTTTATGTACAAGTAAGATGATGTAGTAATTGTTAATTATAGAGTAATATAGTGTTGTTTTGAAATCATAACAAATTCACATCGAAAGTATTTAAAACTACCCACTTGTAAATGATATAATAAAAAAATAAGTACAAATTTTGAAAATGGAACTCTGCAAATATTATTGTGTATGTATTTTATTAATTTGTCATTTGTTTACGATTGTTTATTATTATTTGTTTACGCAAATTGAAAATTGTCTGAGTCACGTCAGCATGAATTTAACACGAGAAAATTTTCGTAAAATGATTTTTTTATCACTTTCGATGTCGGTATGAGTCAAGTGCACAAAATCCTCCATGAACATTTAGCTGTCAGGAAGCTTTGTGCCCGGTGGATACCTCATAATTTGACAGAGGCCCAAAAACTCCGTCATGTTGATTGGTGTCGTGAAATGATTCAAAGATTTAACGGAGGTGACTCCAATGCTGTGTTCGACATACTTATGGGTGACGAAAGGTGGATTTATTGTTATGATCCTGAAATAAGAGATAGTCTGCTGCCTGGGTGTTTCCTTCCGGGGAGTTGCCAACTAAAGTGAAGAGAGGTTGAAGCTTGGGGAAAAAAGATGGTGGCCTTGTTCTTTTGAAACAGGTCATTACGCAACAATTGTTTTAGAGGATCGAAAAACAGTTCCTGCAGAGTGGTACACTAACAATTGTTTGCCATTTGTCTTTAAAAAAGTTCGGGAGAAACGACCTCGCAGTGGAACCCTCCTTCACCGCGACAACGCCTCGTCGCACACCTCTAAGCAAACAATCGACTACTTGGCGACGTTAGACGTGGAATTACTGGGTCACCCGGCCTATAGCCCCAACCTCACACCTTGCGATTTTAATTTATTTCCGAAAATAAAAGAAAAACTTCGAGGAAAATGTTTTATGGACGCCGAGGAAGCAGTGGCTGCGTTTCAAAATGCCGTCGAAGAGACCCCTAAGGACGAGTGGGCAAAGTGCTTTTCTCAGTGTTTCCATCGGATGCAGCGATGTATTGATGTAAAAGGACAGAAAAGATATAATAAAACTAATTATTTGGTAGTTTGTTCAGTTTTTAATTTTCTAAGAACTTTCAGTGTCACCCTCTTATTACTCAACTGCATTTTTCAATGTGTATTTAAAATTATGTTTCTAAATATCAAAATTTTGTTTTCAGGTTGGTCATTTGGCAATGGAAACTCTACTATCGTTAACATCAAAACGAGCTGGTGAATGGTTTAAAGAGGAGCTACGTGTGTTGGGTGGTGTAGATCACATTGTCCGCACTATTCAAGACTGTGCAAGCAGGCTGGAGACTCCTGCCAGTATGTGGACCAGTGCTGAAGTAGATGTGCTAAGAAAAGCTGATAGGTGTATGCGGGTTTTGGAGAATGTGAGTATTTCAACATGCTGTATATGTGCAAATTTTTCAGATTGAAAATATGCATTTTCTTTCATTGATTAAATGTAAGTGAACAGATATTATATCACAGTTTGCAATTAAAATGATAGAAACATTATTTTGTGAGTTCTAACTTGATAAACACTCAGGTAAGTATACCAAACTTTCTTTATTTTTGTTGGTTAATAAGTTAACTAATTATATAATATTTCGTTTATTTGTGTTTAAGTAATTAGTCACTAGCCTAGTTTCATAATCGCAGCTCTTGATAAGGTTTATGTAACTTTTGACCTTCAGTTTGTTTAGTACTCACTGGACGAAACATTTTACTTTTTATACTAATTTAGAGAACAAAGGATATAATTTTACATGACTGAAAAAGTAAAGTTTTCACCTCTAATGCAATAGATTATCGCAAAGTAATGCCTGATATTAATATCTTATTTACATTTAGTTAATTTCCACAGACAAAGTTAAGGAAATGAGCAGAAAAGTTTGCTTTCTGCAGTTTAAAACTTTCAGTTCTATGTTTCATCATCTAAAGATTTTTTCTCAACCTAACCCATGTAAATAAGGCTTAAGGCTCTGTTATACTGTCACACAAGACATTTTTAGCGCATCCCCAGCTTAATAAACATCACATACAATTATATGAACTCACATAATACCAAATGTCATGCTATAGAGACAAATTATAATATAGTTTGCAGTAGAAGTTGGCACTTTTATTGCAGATTAGAGTTATTTTTTTTAATATGATTAATATAGTTAATTTTATTCAATATGATTAATTTTATTTATTTATTAAATTTGTTAATTAGGGTTCTGTACCCAATTAAGCATCTGCTGTCCGTCAGTCTGTCAGCGGACTGTATCTCTTGATCTGTAATAGGTAGACAGTTGAAATTTTCACAGAAGGTGTATTTTTGCTGCTATAACAACAAGTTATAAAAATAAATTAAAAATTAAAGGGGGCTTCCCTATTATTAGTAGTGTTTTACGATTTTACGGAATCCTTCTTGTGTGAGTCCGATTTGCACTTGGCCGGCTTTTTATTTTTTTAACATCTTTAAAGCACTGCATAAAGACGAGATCGAGATAATAGGAAACACTATACTGTATTCTATATCATTTTCTCGCGGGCTAAATCGTATAGATGTATATGTTTGTTTCCTTTTGTGTCACTTTCGTTTAATTGAGTTTTAAAACACAACGATTCTAAAGAAGTTTTCACTTCCAAAAGAAAGCAATAATGTGTTTGTTTGTGTGTGTCGGATTCGTAAGCTGAAATGGCAATGGACCGGCATATAGGTCGAAGAAGCGACTATTGATGGGGAAGAAAGGTTTTCGAGTGGCAGCCTATACCAGTAGGCGAAGTGTAGGACGGCCTCCCCACTAGATGTTGTAACAACCTGGTAAGACATGCTGGAAGTCGATAGATGCAGGTTTATCAATATAGTTTACACCTATATATTAGTTTATATAACACACTTTACTACTACCGCGCGCGCTCGTTGATCAAATCAAATAGAGCGCGCTTCGTCGCGGTTTCCTGTTACACAGTTCTGTCCCTTTACACGAAATCACACCCACAGATGCGGGAAAGCGGGAGGAAAGATGTTGCACATCAAAAACGGCAATAATGTGTTGGTGTGTGTGTGCGTGCGCAGGTGACGCAGCAGAACGAGGACAACCAGGTGTACCTGGTGGGCGCGGGCGTGGGCGGCGCGCGCATCCTGGCGGCGCTGCTGCGGCGCTGCGTGCGCGAGGCGCGCGCGCGCCCGCCGCCGCCGCACTGCAGCCTGCGCGCGCCGCTGCTCGACGCCGCGCTGCCCGCGCTCAAAGTGCTCGTCAACCTCTCGCACTGCTTCGGCAGCGCAGGTCCGTTTCCTTTTGACACGCTTTTATTAGCTTACCGTGTATATTGTGTACGTGTAGCTACCTGTCTATGTAATGAAATGTAATTTTCACCAAATTGAAAATAGCCGATTGACTTGAAATTTTTCTTTGAGGACCTCGTACTTCGACCTTGAAATTTTTCTTCTAGGACCTCGTACTTCGACCTTGTATCGAAGATCGATGACAATACAAAAACGTAATAACTATCCTAGTATCCTGATCAGGATCACCAAGATAAAATAAAATAATTATCAGGATAATCACAGCTTTTTTTATAGGATAAGGGTAACAAAGGAGCACACAGTCCATCTGATGGTAAGTAGTTGCTGTGGCACATAGACATCTACATCTATCCTCGATTACGAAACAAAATGCTGATGCGTTGTCACCCGTGAGGATTAAGATGGAATGCCTCGTTTCCAGTAAAAAGGGTCTCTAGTTCTCTACACTCACCATACGAAACACAGCAGCGTTAAGCTGGTATTTTACGCTGGTATTCTGTGAGAGCGTGGTCCTTCCCCGGTCAAGCCGACCCTTTCATGCTACAACTATACCAGGAATATAGCTGCAACATGGCTCTACCACGTAAAAAAACAGCTTATGATCAATGGGTGTTGTTTAAGTTTTTTTAAACTCATATTATTTTCTATAATTTACTAAAAAGCCTCTCCCATGGATTGCTTCATAGAGGGAACAGTTGCCACACATGGCTAACGGGTTGACAACTGCATTTATTTTTATTACTTTGATTTGTTGTCAGGAAATTGCTGCTGCCCAACTACTATTTAATTTCCTTTTGTTGTCTTACGACACCCAAAATGAGTGGTATGTGCCATAAAGCCACGCTTAAGTGACAGGTTTGCAAACGCAGTTTTTATTATTATTTTGGTTGTTATCAGAAAGATGCTGCTACCATTTTGTACCAGTTTCTGAAAACAATTTTTTTCCATATTATAAATTGTAATTGGTTGGGATAGATCTGGTGTGTACGAAGAATGATGTTTAGTTTCTAACTGCAGGTCTTGTAATATTGTTTTTTTTTTAGTTTTGCCATCTTTGTTTAAAGTTTTTCACAATAGACATCTGATATTGATGCACTGAATCTTAAAAAGCTATAGTGAATTACACCATGAGGTCCACCAAACAGTTATTATTCTATAAGTAAGCTTTACTTTAGTGCATTATTCCAGTATTTTACCGGGGTTAGGTCTTCACATGTCACAATTCTGTCCAAACTACATTTTTGTACTTAAACAAGGCACTTCACATATCTGTTAATGCATGAGGCACCCGTTTCTTGAATTATTTTATCTAAAACTATGGTCAAACTAATGTTAAACAATGACACTAAGTCCTTGGTTGTTTTTAAAGGATCTGTTTATACCATTAGTTTAATTTATCGTTATGAATCTTAATGTCGGTCTTCCTTCTGGTTCATTCTTCAATTGGAAGTTTCCACTTCAAAAGCAATTAAACCAAAAACCCAGAGTGTGTTTGTTAGTCGTACCCTCTCCATATGCAGAATTGATATTGCGAACTGTCACCGCTGCGTTAGAACCGTAACGATCGAAAACTCGTATTCGAAAATTACTTAAATTTTTTGGGGTCTCCTCCATGTTTAACTCTAATACGGAATGTCAAAACAATTGAAAGTCAAGTCATACTAAATTTAATAAATTTTTGCTTTTAGAATGTTAAGCTTTAGTGCCTCTTATATACATATATTGGACAATCTTCACCAAATTGAATCATGGAGACCATGAAGGTTTGATTTTAATAAGGGCTCTGACTATTTCTGCCAATCAGGGCGGCCCCACTTTTTCTTAGTTACTTAAAAATTGAATTGACTTAATGAGATGTTGCCATAATTAAAATTTAATCAAACATCCAAGCAGTTTTTTTTTTTTTTTTAGTTGCAACATTATTAAATTAATAATGTCTTATTGATATTTTTGTTTTTTTCTCCCACAGCCTTAATAAGGGCTCTGACTATTTCTGCCAATCAGGGCGGCCCCACTTTTTCTTAGTTACTTAAAAATTGAATTGACTTAATGAGATGTTGCCATAATTAAAATTTAATCAAACATCCAAGCAGTTATTTGTTTTTTTTTAGTTGCAACATTATTAAATTAATAATGTCTTATTGATATTTTTGCTTTTTTCTCCCACAGCCTCAATAGGAGCTCAAGTTGTGGGCGAGCAGCCATCAATCATGGAAATTTGTCTAATAATGCTAAACAATCAAGACAACTTTATACCGGACAGTAAAAACTTCGAATTTAGTGTTTGTGTAAGTAAATTACCTTAGTATATTCTTATTATAATTTTATATCAACATCATCAGCCTGTGGTCTACCTCTGCTATGCATAGGCTTCTTCCAAGGGGCGCCTATTTATTATACATTTAATTAGTTAAATATCACAATTTTCAATTCAAATTATTTTTAAAATTATCATGCAATATTCTTACAAAATTTATTAATTAATACAACTATTTACAGTGTTGCATAGATAACATAATTTTTTTAACTTATTGTGTTCCTGATCAAATGATCGATCTAATTTACATAAATGATAAGCAATAATTTAACATTGCAGGTTTTACTGTTGTTAATCAATCTGGTGCAAAACAACGAGAGTAATACAGAAAAGTTGTTAAATGTAAGAATACGTGTCGATAATGAGCATGATATCATATCCAGAAGTATATCTGCTTTGGACCTCATAGTCGACCTTTTCTACAAGCGAGAGGAGCTGGCGAGGTAAATTAAAATATAAATAAAAACAAAATTTTATTAGAATGACAATATGCTAGCTTTACCGAAACGACCTTTAACGAAACTCAAACTATTGTTAAATAAAAACCTGAACAACAATATTATAATAAAATAAAATAAAAACTACTCAAACAAGAGGTAGTGTTCGTTAAACATCGATTGTTGAAGTATTCAATAGTTTCTTATAAGACCATAAATGTATCGATAGACTATCGATCAGGTATCACAAATAAAAATAACAATAAGTAATTAATTTTTTGTTTGCTCGTCTTTGAGAAATACGCAATTTGTCACTGGCTAGTGTAGAACTGTGAAGGAAAGTCACAATAGCCTTTGTCTTCAACAACTGATTTCTATTAAAATAATTCTTAAAAGAACTTCTAGATAGTTTTTTGGTTGCACTTTATCTTGAACTTGATGTTCAGACAGTGATCCCTCTTCCGATTCTAACCTATCTATTTTATCAGCTTGCTTTTTTTACAAGTGATCTCTTAGGACCAATCTAAGAGATTTCCTAAAAGCTTATATTCCTGATTATAAAAGTTACACTTTACAAACGGACTATTACTGTCCTCTATCTAGAAATAACTCCACATTAATTATTGATTTTTAGGATATATTTTCGATTCATTATGAAGTCAAATACAAAACATCAGTAAACTATAAAACGCAAGATCAACCGCCCGTTCTGGCACTCACACAAATAGCGACTTACGTTAGCGTCACACATTAATTAGAAATTCACACACACACACACATAAGTTTATTTACAGGGATTTCTCTGACCTTAGACTAAAGGGAGACATCTACTATAGACAAAAATTACGATAAGCAAGACAATCGATAGTTTAACCAGACTATCAATACAATCGATAGTGTAAACACTATCGATTAATCGATAGTCTATCGATGTTTAACGTACACTACCAAGAGGGAAATTTTATAAGCTTAATTTTAAAATCGATGCATATTTTAAGACTAAAATAAAATTTCTTTATATTTATATAATTTTTTTCCACAGGCGAGCTGAAGAAACCACAGATGCGCTGTTAGATGGCGAGAAAGAAACTGACGACGAAAAAGATAAGAAACAGTCTCAAGATGATATTGATGAAACAGTGGCTAAATGTAAGTTGAGATTGATAATGTAATTAAGTTGAGTTAAAAATCTGTAAAAGCACAAGTGGGGAGGTTTTTTTCATAGGAACAAATGTCTTTAACTGTAACCTTAATTTACATTGGAAAATGCCTACGAATACCCCCCTCGCGGGGCAAGGACGGGTTATATCGAACTCGCATTGACAAAAACCACACGGTGTTCAACCTTCGCCGCATATAGGCAGGACCACGGGAACGCTATTGCACCCATCCGCAGCCCCACCAGCGCCGGCTGCCCTATGGCAGCCCCTCCTCGTGAGAGGACTTCTCCTCCCCTTTTTCCTTCTCAGGTAAGGCGCACCAGGAACACAAAGCACGTCTTCCTCCGCGGCCTCTAACTCTTATCTGTATAACGGACCCTCCAAGTCCGATACGCGGAGGCCATGGGGCCAGAAAAAACGAGCACTCTGTACGAGCACGAGTGGATGTGGTCTCTGGCTCCGCCGTTAACCAAGTGTCGATGGTAGAGCGTAGGAAGAGCGGTAGAAGAACTCCCCTCCCCTGCTTCTTCAACGGTGCGATCTCGCCAGAGTCGCGGAGGAGTGGCGTATTGCCATACCAACACTCCTTTTCCCACGCGAATCCGCCTCGGTAGGGGAAGAGGGCACGCCTCACACCGCAGCCCACCAGCACACATCCGAAGTGGGCTCGCTAACCCCGCTCTGAATGGCCAGTGGCTACCTCAGGCCGGTCCTTTTTTTATCGTGGGGAAATCCTCATGGATACCTTCTGTTGCGGGGGCAACGGTAAGGTTATGCCGGACTCCTACCGGCCAAAACACCACGGTGGTCTCCATCAGCGTATATGAGGGGTCCCGGGATCTCCGTTCGGAACGCAACCGGAGCCCCTCTCTCGCTTTGCTCTATTAAAGCACGACCCGGGGGCAGTCTTTACTACCCCCAGCACTCGCAATGCTATCTCGGTGCTCGAGACCACTTTCAAGTCACCGTCCTCCTCAGGTGTTACATCACTAGCCGCTCGGGGCCCCCGCCCCGAGTGGCCGTAACCCCCGAGGCCCCGTTTCTGGTAGGGGAACACCATCATCAAGGGGAGGGCCCTGACGAACGCCTTGGCGGCGTCGTCTTCGAGCGGGATCTGTCCTCTCCCGACACCGCTCAGCAGCCTCCTTCTGGATCATAACGGATTCACAGAAGGTGGCTATGGCCCTCCACGCGGAGTCCCTGCTCAGCATCGCCGACACGACTGCCGGCAGGGAGAGGTTCTGACCGATCCGGCTTACCAGGACCGTCCGCTCCCGTTCCCACGCTGGGCATGTTGCCAGCGTATGGGATGCGGAGTCCTGTAACTGCCCACCGCAGTGGAAACAGTTCGCCGTCGCTTCTTTCCAATCTTACACAAATAATCACCGAAGCACCCGTGCCCGGTCATTATCTGTGTAAGTCTGTAGGTGAGTCTTCCTGTTCTTCGATGCATCCAGGCTTCAAAGTGCGGCAGGATTGCTCCAACAACGCGTTTACACGCATAACGCTCTTCAGAGAGGTGAGCGCGCCACGTTTCGAAAGCGTTAATTCGTTCCTGCCGCTTGACCCCTTCGAACACCTCATCTGGCTCACTCCCGACGCTCTGGCGGAGGACACGCGTCCGGTGGTACACCCTCGCATCCATGTCCGCCAGTATGTCCAGAGGTGGGAAGCGAGCCAGGAGTGTCGCCGCTTCAAAGGATATTGTGCGGTATCCTCGCACGATCCGTATGGTCATCCTCCGCTGCACGCTGTAGATTTTAGCTCTACAGCGTTGGATGGTCAGCCTTTTCGCCCAAACAGGCGCCCCGTACAAGGCTACGGACCGTATCACTCCTGCATAGAGGTGACGCGCTTCTTCCCTTGGTCCCCCTAGATTGGGCAGCAGTCTATGCATAGCACCCGCTACCCTTTCAATTCGGGGGACAAGGCGCTCGAAGTGTCCTTCGAAGCCCCATCGACTATCCAGGTGGAGGGAGGATAGGTACTTCATGTACCGCCCCACTTGGACTTCAGACCCACCTACGCGAGTCGGGTGGTTCCCAGCCGCGACGTAATTTATGGAACCATAACGCCTCGGTTTTGTGAGGCGCTATTTCTAATCCCAACTCGTGGATTTTGGCGACGTCGACTACCGCCCCAAGCTCGGCGAGCTCTGGCCCTCTCGAAGTTGGCCCCGCTGGCAACCACCAACGTGTCGTCGGCATAGCAAACGATATCTACGCCAGCGGGAAGTTCAACTCGCAGAACCGCATCATAGGCGAGGTTCCACAGTAGCGGCCCCAGCACCGAGCCCTGTAAAACCCCACTTCTGATCTCCCTCCTGATCTTTCTACCATTTTGCCCCATGTACAGGATGTACCTGTCGCGCAAGTAGTCCCCAATAACACCTTGCAGGTAGGGGGGCACTTGATGGTGTGCCAGTGCGCTCCGGATTGCGCCCCAGGGTAGAGAATTAAAGGCGTTGATGATACCGAGACTTATCGCCAACGCCACACCACCCTGGGATACTGCTTGTTCCGACAGGGAGCGGACGCGCATGATGGCATCTACTGTAGAACGCTCCCGTCGGAATCCAAACTGGCTATCAGCCAAATCGGGACCAACGCGCGACAGATGCCCGTTCAGCCGAGTGGCAACTATTCTTTCGAACAATTTGCCGATCTCGTCCAAGAGGCATATGGGACGGTACGCAGAGGGAGTCGGCGGCCCTGCCTTCCTTCGTCAAGAGAACCAACCTTGCCTCTTTCCATGCGGTGGCCACGTAGCAGCCGATTATGGCCATGGGGCCCCATTGCACTGCAACAAAGCCCTGCCCTCTTCTCAAAAGTGCTCAGGGTGGGGCACCCTCTCCGCCCCCCCAGCAGATGGCAACGAAGCCCGATTCATCCCCAAACCAGCGAGGGTGGTCGGGGACGACATAAGGCTCCGCTATTACTGCAAGGGCAACTCGCCACTCCACAATAGTCTGCATAAGCAGATGCTGTGCATTGCGGCAGTGGTTTAGGTGCGAAGTGGGCTCGCTAACCCCGCTCTGAATGGCCAGTGGCCACCTCAGGCTGGTCCTACACCTCGGGTCAACCATAACACTGTATCCTAGCTCAAATGCGATCTTATTGAATTCTGGTGGCACTATAATGCCTTTTGCTTCACTGGGCACAGACCTTTTAGTCCTGAGAGCCTTTTTAAAGCATGGAAAATTTTGCTGCTTCGCTGCCGCAATACATCTTGGCAGACTTTGCAACACCTCAAACGAGACATAACTGTTGACTCTCATGATTTTTTCTTTCACAGCTGTGCTCAGAGTAAATCACAATTAAATCACTTAAAATTACAATTAACAATATCCTTGTTATAAGCGGGGATCAAACACGGCATGCTTGAGTACTATAGGGCTTTAAGGCAATTCTGGCTGATGATGGCTTATGTTATCTTTAACTTTAATTTTGCTTTTGCAGTGTTAGCGCGTGCCGGAGCCCACATGGAGCACACTATGGTGTGTGCGTACATCGCGTTGTTGCTGGGACACGCGGCCTGTGCAGCCCCAACTCACGCAGCCGCCGTACGCGAGCGAGTGCCCAGCTATGCACCGCTGCTGCCCACGCTGCGCAAGTACTACACGTTCCTGTCGCTCACGGCCAGTGTGAGTATCGCGATGTTACATAGTGTATACATAGACAGTTGTTGGTGTGTGCCCAGCTATGCACCGCTGCTGCCCACGCTGCGCAAGTACTACACGTTCCTGTCGCTCACGGCCAGTGTGAGTATCGCGATGTTACATAGTGTATACATAGACAGTTGTTGGTGTGTGCCCAGCTATGCACCGCTGCTGCCCACGCTGCGCAAGTACTACACGTTCCTGTCGCTCACGGCCAGTGTGAGTATCGCGATGTTACATTGTGTATACATAGACAGTTGTTGGTGTGTGCCCAGCTATGCACCGCTGCTGCCCACGCTGCGCAAGTACTACACGTTCCTGTCGCTCACGGCCAGTATGAGTATCGCGATGTTACATTGTGTATACATAGACAGTTGTTGGTGTGTGCCCAGCTATGCACCGCTGCTGCCCACGCTGCGCAAGTACTACACGTTCCTGTCGCTCACGGCCAGTGTGAGTATCGCGATGTTACATTGTGTATACATAGACAGTTGTTGGTGTGTGCCCAGCTATGCACCGCTGCTGCCCACGCTGCGCAAGTACTACACGTTCCTGTCGCTCACGGCCAGTGTGAGTATCGCGATGTTACATTGTGTATACATAGACAGTTGTTGGTGTGTGCCCAGCTATGCACCGCTGTTGCCCACGCTGCGCAAGTACTACACGTTCCTGTCGCTCACGGCCAGTGTGAGTATCGCGATGTTACATAGTGTATACATAGACAGTTGTTGGTGTGTGCCCAGCTATGCACCGCTGCTGCCCACGCTGCGCAAGTACTACACGTTCCTGTCGCTCACGGCCAGTGTGAGTATCGCGATGTTACATTGTGTATACATAGACAGTTGTTGGTGTGTGCCCAGCTATGCACCGCTGCTGCCCACGCTGCGCAAGTACTACACGTTCCTGTCGCTCACGGCCAGTGTGAGTATCGCGATGTTACATAGTGTATACATAGACAGTTGTTGGTGTGTGCCCAGCTATGCACCGCTGCTGCCCACGCTGCGCAAGTACTACACGTTCCTGTCGCTCACGGCCAGTGTGAGTATCGCGATGTTACATTGTGTATACATAGACAGTTGTTGGTGTGTGCCCAGCTATGCACCGCTGCTGCCCACGCTGCGCAAGTACTACACGTTCCTGTCGCTCACGGCCAGTGTGAGTATCGCGATGTTACATTGTGTATACATAGACAGTTGTTGGTGTGTGCCCAGCTATGCACCGCTGCTGCCCACGCTGCGCAAGTACTACACGTTCCTGTCGCTCACGGCCAGTGTGAGTATCGCGATGTTACATTGTGTATACATAGACAGTTGTTGGTGTGTGCCCAGCTATGCACCGCTGCTGCCCACGCTGCGCAAGTACTACACGTTCCTGTCGCTCACGGCCAGTGTGAGTATCGCGATGTTACATTGTGTATACATAGACAGTTGTTGGTGTGTGCCCAGCTATGCACCGCTGCTGCCCACGCTGCGCAAGTACTACACGTTCCTGTCGCTCACGGCCAGTGTGAGTATCGCGATGTTACATTGTGTATACATAGACAGTTGTTGGTGTGTGCCCAGCTATGCACCGCTGCTGCCCACGCTGCGCAAGTACTACACGTTCCTGTCGCTCACGGCCAGTGTGAGTATCGCGATGTTACATTGTGTATACATAGACAGTTGTTGGTGTGTGCCCAGCTATGCACCGCTGTTGCCCACGCTGCGCAAGTACTACACGTTCCTGTCGCTCACGGCCAGTGTGAGTATCGCGATGTTACATTGTGTATACATAGACAGTTGTTGGTGTGTGCCCAGCTATGCACCGCTGCTGCCCACGCTGCGCAAGTACTACACGTTCCTGTCGCTCACGGCCAGTGTGAGTATCGCGATGTTACATTGTGTATACATAGACAGTTGTTGGTGTGTGCCCAGCTATGCACCGCTGCTGCCCACGCTGCGCAAGTACTACATGTTCCTGTCGCTCACGGCCAGTGTGAGTATCGCGATGTTACATTGTGTATACATAGACAGTTGTTGGTGTGTGCCCAGCTATGCACCGCTGCTGCCCACGCTGCGCAAGTACTACACGTTCCTGTCGCTCACGGCCAGTGTGAGTATCGCGATGTTACATTGTGTATACATAGACAGTTGTTGGTGTGTGCCCAGCTATGCACCGCTGCTGCCCACGCTGCGCAAGTACTACACGTTCCTGTCGCTCACGGCCAGTGTGAGTATCGCGATGTTACATTGTGTATACATAGACAGTTGTTGGTGTGTGCCCAGCTATGCACCGCTGCTGCCCACGCTGCGCAAGTACTACACGTTCCTGTCGCTCACGGCCAGTATGAGTATCGCGATGTTACATTGTGTATACATAGACAGTTGTTGGTGTGTGCCCAGCTATGCACCGCTGCTGCCCACGCTGCGCAAGTACTACACGTTCCTGTCGCTCACGGCCAGTGTGAGTATCGCGATGTTACATTGTGTATACATAGACAGTTGTTGGTGTGTGCCCAGCTATGCACCGCTGCTGCCCACGCTGCGCAAGTACTACACGTTCCTGTCGCTCACGGCCAGTGTGAGTATCGCGATGTTACATTGTGTATACATAGACAGTTGTTGGTGTGTGCCCAGCTATGCACCGCTGTTGCCCACGCTGCGCAAGTACTACACGTTCCTGTCGCTCACGGCCAGTGTGAGTATCGCGATGTTACATAGTGTATACATAGACAGTTGTTGGTGTGTGCCCAGCTATGCACCGCTGCTGCCCACGCTGCGCAAGTACTACACGTTCCTGTCGCTCACGGCCAGTGTGAGTATCGCGATGTTACATTGTGTATACATAGACAGTTGTTGGTGTGTGCCCAGCTATGCACCGCTGTTGCCCACGCTGCGCAAGTACTACACGTTCCTGTCGCTCACGGCCAGTGTGAGTATCGCGATGTTACATTGTGTATACATAGACAGTTGTTGGTGTGTGCCCAGCTATGCACCGCTGCTGCCCACGCTGCGCAAGTACTACACGTTCCTGTCGCTCACGGCCAGTGTGAGTATCGCGATGTTACATTGTGTATACATAGACAGTTGTTGGTGTGTGCCCAGCTATGCACCGCTGCTGCCCACGCTGCGCAAGTACTACACGTTCCTGTCGCTCACGGCCAGTGTGAGTATCGCGATGTTACATTGTGTATACATAGACAGTTGTTGGTGTGTGCCCAGCTATGCACCGCTGTTGCCCACGCTGCGCAAGTACTACACGTTCCTGTCGCTCACGGCCAGTGTGAGTATCGCGATGTTACATTGTGTATACATAGACAGTTGTTGGTGTGTGCCCAGCTATGCACCGCTGCTGCCCACGCTGCGCAAGTACTACACGTTCCTGTCGCTCACGGCCAGTGTGAGTATCGCGATGTTACATTGTGTATACATAGACAGTTGTTGGTGTGTGCCCAGCTATGCACCGCTGCTGCCCACGCTGCGCAAGTACTACACGTTCCTGTCGCTCACGGCCAGTGTGAGTATCGCGATGTTACATTGTGTATACATAGACAGTTGTTGGTGTGTGCCCAGCTATGCACCGCTGCTGCCCACGCTGCGCAAGTACTACACGTTCCTGTCGCTCACGGCCAGTATGAGTATCGCGATGTTACATTGTGTATACATAGACAGTTGTTGGTGTGTGCCCAGCTATGCACCGCTGCTGCCCACGCTGCGCAAGTACTACACGTTCCTGTCGCTCACGGCCAGTGTGAGTATCGCGATGTTACATTGTGTATACATAGACAGTTGTTGGTGTGTGCCCAGCTATGCACCGCTGCTGCCCACGCTGCGCAAGTACTACACGTTCCTGTCGCTCACGGCCAGTGTGAGTATCGCGATGTTACATAGTGTATACATAGACTGTTGTTGGTGTGTGCCCAGCTATGCACCGCTGCTGCCCACGCTGCGCAAGTACTACACGTTCCTGTCGCTCACGGCCAGTGTGAGTATCGCGATGTTACATTGTGTATACATAGACAGTTGTTGGTGTGTGCCCAGCTATGCACCGCTGCTGCCCACGCTGCGCAAGTACTACACGTTCCTGTCGCTCACGGCCAGTGTGAGTATCGCGATGTTACATTGTGTATACATAGACAGTTGTTGGTGTGTGCCCAGCTATGCACCGCTGCTGCCCACGCTGCGCAAGTACTACACGTTCCTGTCGCTCACGGCCAGTGTGAGTATCGCGATGTTACATTGTGTATACATAGACAGTTGTTGGTGTGTGCCCAGCTATGCACCGCTGCTGCCCACGCTGCGCAAGTACTACACGTTCCTGTCGCTCACGGCCAGTGTGAGTATCGCGATGTTACATTGTGTATACATAGACAGTTGTTGGTGTGTGCCCAGCTATGCACCGCTGCTGCCCACGCTGCGCAAGTACTACACGTTCCTGTCGCTCACGGCCAGTGTGAGTATCGCGATGTTACATAGTGTATACATAGACAGTTGTTGGTGTGTGCCCAGCTATGCACCGCTGCTGCCCACGCTGCGCAAGTACTACACGTTCCTGTCGCTCACGGCCAGTGTGAGTATCGCGATGTTACATTGTGTATACATAGACAGTTGTTGGTGTGTGCCCAGCTATGCACCGCTGTTGCCCACGCTGCGCAAGTACTACACGTTCCTGTCGCTCACGGCCAGTGTGAGTATCGCGATGTTACATTGTGTATACATAGACAGTTGTTGGTGTGTGCCCAGCTATGCACCGCTGCTGCCCACGCTGCGCAAGTACTACACGTTCCTGTCGCTCACGGCCAGTGTGAGTATCGCGATGTTACATTGTGTATACATAGACAGTTGTTGGTGTGTGCCCAGCTATGCACCGCTGCTGCCCACGCTGCGCAAGTACTACACGTTCCTGTCGCTCACGGCCAGTGTGAGTATCGCGATGTTACATTGTGTATACATAGACAGTTGTTGGTGTGTGCCCAGCTATGCACCGCTGCTGCCCACGCTGCGCAAGTACTACACGTTCCTGTCGCTCACGGCCAGTGTGAGTATCGCGATGTTACATTGTGTATACATAGACAGTTGTTGGTGTGTGCCCAGCTATGCACCGCTGCTGCCCACGCTGCGCAAGTACTACACGTTCCTGTCGCTCACGGCCAGTGTGAGTATCGCGATGTTACATAGTGTATACATAGACAGTTGTTGGTGTGTGCCCAGCTATGCACCGCTGCTGCCCACGCTGCGCAAGTACTACACGTTCCTGTCGCTCACGGCCAGTGTGAGTATCGCGATGTTACATGGTGTATACATAGACAGTTGTTGGTGTGTGCCCAGCTATGCACCGCTGCTGCCCACGCTGCGCAAGTACTACACGTTCCTGTCGCTCACGGCCAGTGTGAGTATCGCGATGTTACATTGTGTATACATAGACAGTTGTTGGTGTGTGCCCAGCTATGCACCGCTGCTGCCCACGCTGCGCAAGTACTACACGTTCCTGTCGCTCACGGCCAGTGTGAGTATCGCGATGTTACATTGTGTATACATAGACAGTTGTTGGTGTGTGCCCAGCTATGCACCGCTGTTGCCCACGCTGCGCAAGTACTACACGTTCCTGTCGCTCACGGCCAGTGTGAGTATCGCGATGTTACATAGTGTATACATAGACAGTTGTTGGTGTGTGCCCCGCTATGCACGAAGCCCTCGAGAACAGTGGTGGAGCACTTGTCTTTTCCCTCGATGTTTCGAAGGCCTTTGACTGGGTTTGCCACACTAGTCTATTGGGAAAGCTTTCAGCGTGCGGCTTATCCCCTGGCCTGATTGTCTGGGTGAAGGACTTTCTGAGTGAACAGTCTCTGCGGGTCGTCGTCGATGGCTGCTCATCCGATACTGTGGTGACTAACGCCGGTGTTCCTCAGGGGTCCGTTCTCTCCGTAACTCGTTGTTAGACAGTTGTTGGTGTGTGCCCAGCTATGCACCGCTGCTGCCCACGCTGCGCAAGTACTACACGTTCCTGTCGCTCACGGCCAGTGTGAGTATCGCGATGTTACATAGTGTATACATAGACAGTTGTTGGTGTGTGCCCAGCTATGCACCGCTGCTGCCCACGCTGCGCAAGTACTACACGTTCCTGTCGCTCACGGCCAGTGTGAGTATCGCGATGTTACATTGTGTATACATAGACAGTTGTTGGTGTGTGCCCAGCTATGCACCGCTGCTGCCCACGCTGCGCAAGTACTACACGTTCCTGTCGCTCACGGCCAGTGTGAGTATCGCGATGTTACATTGTGTATACATAGACAGTTGTTGGTGTGTGCCCAGCTATGCACCGCTGCTGCCCACGCTGCGCAAGTACTACACGTTCCTGTCGCTCACGGCCAGTGTGAGTATCGCGATGTTACATTGTGTATACATAGACAGTTGTTGGTGTGTGCCCAGCTATGCACCGCTGCTGCCCACGCTGCGCAAGTACTACACGTTCCTGTCGCTCACGGCCAGTATGAGTATCGCGATGTTACATTGTGTATACATAGACAGTTGTTGGTGTGTGCCCAGCTATGCACCGCTGCTGCCCACGCTGCGCAAGTACTACACGTTCCTGTCGCTCACGGCCAGTGTGAGTATCGCGATGTTACATTGTGTATACATAGACAGTTGTTGGTGTGTGCCCAGCTATGCACCGCTGCTGCCCACGCTGCGCAAGTACTACACGTTCCTGTCGCTCACGGCCAGTGTGAGTATCGCGATGTTACATAGTGTATACATAGACTGTTGTTGGTGTGTGCCCAGCTATGCACCGCTGCTGCCCACGCTGCGCAAGTACTACACGTTCCTGTCGCTCACGGCCAGTGTGAGTATCGCGATGTTACATTGTGTATACATAGACAGTTGTTGGTGTGTGCCCAGCTATGCACCGCTGCTGCCCACGCTGCGCAAGTACTACACGTTCCTGTCGCTCACGGCCAGTGTGAGTATCGCGATGTTACATTGTGTATACATAGACAGTTGTTGGTGTGTGCCCAGCTATGCACCGCTGCTGCCCACGCTGCGCAAGTACTACACGTTCCTGTCGCTCACGGCCAGTGTGAGTATCGCGATGTTACATTGTGTATACATAGACAGTTGTTGGTGTGTGCCCAGCTATGCACCGCTGCTGCCCACGCTGCGCAAGTACTACACGTTCCTGTCGCTCACGGCCAGTGTGAGTATCGCGATGTTACATTGTGTATACATAGACAGTTGTTGGTGTGTGCCCAGCTATGCACCGCTGCTGCCCACGCTGCGCAAGTACTACACGTTCCTGTCGCTCACGGCCAGTGTGAGTATCGCGATGTTACATAGTGTATACATAGACAGTTGTTGGTGTGTGCCCAGCTATGCACCGCTGCTGCCCACGCTGCGCAAGTACTACACGTTCCTGTCGCTCACGGCCAGTGTGAGTATCGCGATGTTACATTGTGTATACATAGACAGTTGTTGGTGTGTGCCCAGCTATGCACCGCTGTTGCCCACGCTGCGCAAGTACTACACGTTCCTGTCGCTCACGGCCAGTGTGAGTATCGCGATGTTACATTGTGTATACATAGACAGTTGTTGGTGTGTGCCCAGCTATGCACCGCTGCTGCCCACGCTGCGCAAGTACTACACGTTCCTGTCGCTCACGGCCAGTGTGAGTATCGCGATGTTACATTGTGTATACATAGACAGTTGTTGGTGTGTGCCCAGCTATGCACCGCTGCTGCCCACGCTGCGCAAGTACTACACGTTCCTGTCGCTCACGGCCAGTGTGAGTATCGCGATGTTACATTGTGTATACATAGACAGTTGTTGGTGTGTGCCCAGCTATGCACCGCTGCTGCCCACGCTGCGCAAGTACTACACGTTCCTGTCGCTCACGGCCAGTGTGAGTATCGCGATGTTACATTGTGTATACATAGACAGTTGTTGGTGTGTGCCCAGCTATGCACCGCTGCTGCCCACGCTGCGCAAGTACTACACGTTCCTGTCGCTCACGGCCAGTGTGAGTATCGCGATGTTACATAGTGTATACATAGACAGTTGTTGGTGTGTGCCCAGCTATGCACCGCTGCTGCCCACGCTGCGCAAGTACTACACGTTCCTGTCGCTCACGGCCAGTGTGAGTATCGCGATGTTACATGGTGTATACATAGACAGTTGTTGGTGTGTGCCCAGCTATGCACCGCTGCTGCCCACGCTGCGCAAGTACTACACGTTCCTGTCGCTCACGGCCAGTGTGAGTATCGCGATGTTACATTGTGTATACATAGACAGTTGTTGGTGTGTGCCCAGCTATGCACCGCTGCTGCCCACGCTGCGCAAGTACTACACGTTCCTGTCGCTCACGGCCAGTGTGAGTATCGCGATGTTACATTGTGTATACATAGACAGTTGTTGGTGTGTGCCCAGCTATGCACCGCTGTTGCCCACGCTGCGCAAGTACTACACGTTCCTGTCGCTCACGGCCAGTGTGAGTATCGCGATGTTACATAGTGTATACATAGACAGTTGTTGGTGTGTGCCCCGCTATGCACGAAGCCCTCGAGAACAGTGGTGGAGCACTTGTCTTTTCCCTCGATGTTTCGAAGGCCTTTGACTGGGTTTGCCACACTAGTCTATTGGGAAAGCTTTCAGCGTGCGGCTTATCCCCTGGCCTGATTGTCTGGGTGAAGGACTTTCTGAGTGAACAGTCTCTGCGGGTCGTCGTCGATGGCTGCTCATCCGATACTGTGGTGACTAACGCCGGTGTTCCTCAGGGGTCCGTTCTCTCCGTAACTCGTTGTTAGACAGTTGTTGGTGTGTGCCCAGCTATGCACCGCTGCTGCCCACGCTGCGCAAGTACTACACGTTCCTGTCGCTCACGGCCAGTGTGAGTATCGCGATGTTACATAGTGTATACATAGACAGTTGTTGGTGTGTGCCCAGCTATGCACCGCTGCTGCCCACGCTGCGCAAGTACTACACGTTCCTGTCGCTCACGGCCAGTGTGAGTATCGCGATGTTACATTGTGTATACATAGACAGTTGTTGGTGTGTGCCCCGCTATGCACGAAGCCCTCGAGAACAGTGGTGGAGCACTTGTCTTTTCCCTCGATGTTTCGAAGGCCTTTGACTGGGTTTGCCACACTAGTCTATTGGGAAAGCTTTCAGCGTGCGGCTTATCCCCTGGCCTGATTGTCTGGGTGAAGGACTTTCTGAGTGAACAGTCTCTGCGGGTCGTCGTCGATGGCTGCTCATCCGATACTGTGGTGACTAACGCCGGTGTTCCTCAGGGGTCCGTTCTCTCCGTAACTCTCTTCCTGCTGCATATAAATGATCTGCTCAGTCCCAGTATCTATGAGTATGCAGATGACAGCACAGTTGTTGGGATACCAACCAAGGCCTGGGCCAGTCGGGATCAAATCCAGTCAGAAAGAGAGGCTATGGTTGAGCGTGTGAGTCTCACACTACAGGTAGTCTCTGAATGGGGCGATGCCAATCTCGTGAGATTTTACCAAAATTTCCCAAAGAGAAGCATCCAAAACACAAGCGTGTCTTTTCACCGTTAAAAGGGGCCCGTGAGATTTTCCCAAAATTTCCCAAAGAGAAGCATCCAAAACACAAGCGTGTCTTTTCACCGTTAAAAGGGGCCAGCTCACCCTAGCTCCTACTTTCCGGAATGTATTCTTGGAGGTATACTGACTGCCTTCAGTTGTTAGGGGTTGAATTTTCTCCGAACCTCAACTATGGGCGGTTCATTGAGTCCAGCGCCAAAGCAGCCGCAAGGAAATTTGGTGTACTTGCAAGGGTGCAGCGGTACTTCACGCCGGGGCAGCTTCTTACCTTATATAAAGCGCAAGTTCGGTCGTGCATGGAGTACTGCTGTCATATATGGACCGGTGCTGCAAAAATGCCACCTGCGGGCTAAGTGGATAAACGTGCTAAGAGGCTCTTTGGTGGCCTTGATTTGGTTGAAAACAATCTCGTCAGCCTCGAGCACAGGTGCAGAGTAGCCAGTCTCTCGGTATTCTATAGGATGCCTTTCGGTGAGTGTGCGCAGGAATTACACGCTTTAATTCTTCCTACTCCTTTCCACCATCGGACAATCAGGCGGTCGGCGGGTCTTTGTCCCTTTGTTGTCGATATTCCACGCATTAGAACCAAACGGTTTGCTTCGTCTTTTGTAATGCGTTCAGCAAAGAAGTGGAATAATTTACCGGCGTCTATTTTCAAGGTAAGAGTGAATAGGCTTTTGTTACGCACTTACCACCAGGTGGGATTGTGGTCAAGCACTGGCTTATAAAAAGTTAAAAAAAATAGTGACTAGATTTCAGCAGCAGCACCAAAGGTGTGAGAAGCCCAGCGAAGTATTGCGATCGTCAATTTGACTCCCAATTAAGCGTGACAATTAAGGCAAACAACATAAGACGCCTACGTTCTGCTGTGTTCTTTAGAAAAAGAAGAATGCTATTAGTGATTTGTTGGAAACTAGCAACGCCTACCAGTAATGACCCGAGTAAATTTTAAACTGATGGTTACATAAATTTTCATGTTTATTCCGTATTTGTAGACACAATACAAACAGAAAAACTACTTGAGGCCAGAGGCGGATTAAATGTCGACATAATGCCCTAAGCTAGTCTAGCATATTTTACAAACAAAATAAGTAGTTATGCTACTCATTTTGTAAATAGACTATATCATCTATAATTTATAATGTAGTGTAATAGTAGCAAAATAATTAGGACACTACTACTCTTAACAGTTAGACGTAAATGAAAAATGTGATGAGAGAGTAAAGGCCATGTAGGAGTTATCAAATACGACGAATTTTTTTTCGTTTGTAACCTTTTTTTAACCTTTACGGGGCGCCTTTTTGGGCGAAAAGGCTGGCCATCCAACGCTGTAGAGCTAACATCTACAGGGTGCAGCGGATCGTGCGAGGATACCCCACGATATCCTTTGATGCGAGGGTGTACGACCGGACGCGTGTCCTCCGCCAGAGCGTCGGGAGTGAGCCAGATGAGGTGTTCGAAGGAGTCAAGCGGCAGGAACGACTTAACGCATTCGTAACGTGGCGCGCTCGCATCTCTGAAGAGCGTTATGCGCGCAAACTCGTTGTTGAAGCAATCCTGCCGCACTTGGAAGCCTGGATGCATCGAAGAGCAGGAAGACTCACCTACAGACTTACACAGATAATGACCGGGCACGGGTGCTTCGGTGATTATTTATGTAAGATTGGACGTGAAGCGACGGCGAACTATTTCCACTGCGGTAGGCAGGAACAGGACTCCGCATCCCATACGCTGGCAACATGCCCAGCTTGGGAACGGGAGCGGACGATCTTGGTAAGCCGCCGGATCGGTCAGAAACCTGTCAGCAGTCGTGACGGTGATGCTGAGCAGGGACTCCGCGTGGAGGGCCGTAGCCGCCTTCTGTGAATCCGTTATGGTCCAGAAGGAGGCTGCTGAGTGGTGTCGGGAGAGGACAGATCCCGCTTGGAGACGACGCCGCCCAGGCGTTCGTCACGGCCATCCCCTTGATGATGGTGTTTCCCTACCAGAAACGGGGTCACGGGGGTTACGGACGCTCGGGGCAGGGTCCCTGAGCGTCTAGTGATGTAACACCTGAGGAGGATGGTGACTCGAAAGTGGTCTCGAAAGGACTGCCCCCGGGATGTGCTTTAATAGAGCAAAGCGAGAGAGGGGCCCTGGTTTGCGTTCCGAACGGAGATCCTGGGACCCCTCATATACGCTGATGGAGACCACCGTGGAGTTTTGGCCGGTAAGAGTTGGGCAACCTTTCTGTTGCCCCCGCAGCAGAAGGTATCCATGAGGATTTCCCCACGATAAAAAAAGGAACGTGCCTAGTTAGTTTGCCATAAGGATAATCCGCCACTGCTTGAGACCTACAAATAATATTTTCAGTAATACACATCTACAATTTTATTTATATGTATATTATGTAGAGAGATTGTTGTACCTATATAGTTTTATGCAACATATTATTATTTTTACCTTTATGTTAGTAAATTATATCATAATATGTATGAGGCGCAGAGGTTTTTAAGTGGCAGCCACATACACCGGTAAGAGAAGTGTGTATAGATTCAGATGGGTCAATACTATGCTTTGTGGCATTTCTTGGGAAGGCCTAGTTTCGCCGTGGACTTGTGTTGGGCTGTAATGATGATGGTGAGGCGCAATTATAATAATATGCATTTTAGTTGTGTATTTGTATATGGGATTGAAGTTTTATAATTTTTTCTGAAGCAGTTTTAATATTTCTTTGGCTTGCTTAATATTTAAAAAAATTAATTTATCTTATGTGCAGTATTTGCATTAAACGTTACGATGATTTAATAAATATATTAAAAAGATGGCTGACAATGTTTATACCATCATACTATATTGTGTTCTTAACATTTTAAGTACAAAGCGGCACTAGTCTACACAGTACGATATTTACCGCACCAAAAGCCTTTTATGTATTGCTAGCCGAGTAATAATTACTGTAGTAGTCTTTCGGTGTGTGCGCGGGGTTAGTATGAACGCCAAGGTACATGATGCACAGACAATCAGCACCATGAACAACGAAAAATAATTAGAATTCACTCTTTTTAGTAAAACTGTAACTACTAATTCTATCGAAAAGTTACTAAATATTTTGAAAATACGTGCGGGCACTCTATAATTTGTCTAACGGCATCTGTAATTGACTGTCAGCCGTCTCTCGATAGATATGGCCCTGGTTGGGAATAGTAAACGAAGTTATTGTAACAGTGTAATTTGTCCCACCAAGAAACGATTAGTGGGGAAAGTAGACGAAAATATTATAAAGAGTAAACTTTTATTGGGAAAAAGTGGAGTAAACCGAAAACTCGTGTCTGTCTCATGTCTGCCACACAACATACTGGACCAGTGCTGGAACTTAGTGCGGACATAGACGTCCTGTGAAGTGATAGAGAAGTGATATTGGGGATGGGCAAGTGAAAAAAATAGCGATATATATCGTATCTATATTTTTAAACAGTATCGATATATATCGCGTGATAATCGATATATCGTCATCATTTGCATGATGTAGGATACTACTACTAGGATAAGGCCCAATTTTTTTTAATTACTGACGGTTTGACGACGAAATAAAAAAACGGCAAGCTGCTTTTGTTCCTTCATGTTTTATCCATTAATACATTTTAAAATATATCGAAATTGATACTAATTCGATACTCTAAAATCGCGATTAAAAATATCGACGATATATATGTATTTTTATGAGAAAATTTCGATATATCGATATTTTTTACCCAAGCCTAAACAATATTATGATTTTATTTCAGGCGGAGGCTGCAATCGTCGCTCACGTTAAGGCGACGCAGAGAATAATAGAATTCATGGAGACTAGTGATAAAGAGAGTACGCAAGTTGAAACGTCCCAGCCACCCTCTGCATATACTGCTAAAACGTACGCGGCAAGCAATTACTATCAGACTTCGCCTTCCGATGTACCACAGGACATGTCTCTTAGCAATTTGAACTACAGTATGAATTGTAGTACTTCAAGTTCCGATAGAATGTCATCGTCAATGGAAGTCGATGGATATCACTAAAATATAAGAGATAAAGCATACAGGAGCAGAAATTCTTATTATTTGCATGTAACTAATACAACAAAATAATGTTTTAGATTTTAAAAGTGATTGTATATTTTCTATTATATATTTATTTTTATAAATTAAAAAGTGATAAACGAACTTACAGTCCACCTGATGGTAAGTGACTAATGCAGCCCTTGGACGCCTACAGCCAATTCAAAATGAAGAACTCTTCGGATGCTTTATCACCTCTGAGAACTAAAATGGAATGCCATACAGCCTGTAATCTGGCTCTCTATACAGTTCAGACTGGAACACAGCAGTGCACGCACTACTATTTGGCGGCATAAATAAGTAAAAGGGTGGTAGGGATAGACAAATGAAAAAAATATAGATATATATTGTATCGATATTTTTAAACAGTATCGATATATATCGCGTGATAAATATCGATATGTCGATATATTGTCTATCGACTACTACTGGGTTAGAGCCCAAAATTTTATTACTGACAGTTGGACGAAGAAAAAAACGACAACAGCACACGAATGTTTTTGTAGCTGCTTTTATTGATTAATGTTTTGTCGATTAATACAAAATTTTAAAATATACGAATCCGATACTCAAAAATAAATATCGATTATAGCGATTAAAAATATCGACGATATATATCGATATGTTTATGAGAAAATTTCGATACATCGATATTTTTTACTTAATCGGACTTCTAAGTAGTGAAGGAGTCATACTACCTAGAAATATAAATAATTTCTACCATTGGATTATTTGGCAATATAAACCTTAGTAAAGTGCATTTCCGTTTGTGCTGTTTATTGCGAACAAAATATACAACAAGTAGGTTACATAGCTTATAATCCAAAGTAGTTTGCAGTACTAGTGACCAACGTTGAATACGCGACAGCAATTAACTTCATGTGATATGACTTGTAAATATGAGCCAAATAAAGGAATTTGTGTACATTGAAACCACTTTTAGTAATAGTCTAATGCCATTTGTAAAAATAAATTGTTTCGATATGTGTTTTGCACATGGTTGTTGTACCTCGTCATTTTGTAACAATATCTCTTCCTTCTCTAAACATTGTAAATATAGATCACATTAGATTACATACTAGTTAGAAGCGTTGATCGTGGAAATGGGTTATGAAAATCTTAATTAAATTGAGATATTCCGAGTTTAAGCCAATTAAGTGGCAATTTGAAAGTGCAAAAATAGTCTAATAAGTGTATAAATGGATGTGTGTATTCTTTTATGTGAATATTGTGTCAGCACTTTTTGTATTATAATGCTCCATGTGGGTTACAAATTTAATAATGTTCTAATGAGGCACAATTCTTTATTGTAAATAAATTATTAGCTAGTGTTAATATAGATTGGTTTATGTTGGTTAAATTAGGTTAGTCAAGGTTCTGTTTTAAAATACATAGATTCAGATGTAAGTTGGAACGGATTTGCCTTACTGCTGACTAAAATGATCAAATTGTTCGTATGAAATGTACAAACAAATTGTTAGTCGCTCGCTAATGAGAGAATAAAGCTTATATACAAATAAATAGGACATTCTATAATGTTGGAATTTTAAGCAATAGTTGATAGAACTGAAACAGCGAATGAATAGAAAATATTTATATTGTTTGTCACACTTGTTTAAAACTTCATTTTACCAATTATTTCTTTTAAAGTAATATAAAGAGTGTTTTGTCTTAGATACAACCTTTATGTACTGTGTTAGAGGAATAAAAACTATTTTTATAAATGACCAAGATGTGACTTGATTGATGATTCCGTCTATGGATATGCTGTTCGAATTATCAAAATTTTGTTTTAGCTTATTGTTGAATTAACAGATATAATGAATCCTATAATTGCATTGTTAGTCCTTTTATCACTAATCAATGATTAAGTATTCTGTATTTTAAATGAAATATTGATAGGTGATTTTCCTCATTAACGTGACGCATGGGACTTACTACATACATACATTATTGTCTTTATGTTTGTCTGTCCTGTCTTATGAGACTTGTGCTAAGTAATAAATAATAACGTACTGAAGTTAGGCGCTTCGAGATTTCGGTTTCAAAACGCGTAAGATGGTAGAAATTTATTTTCTAATTAAGCTGAATTGTGGTTATGTTGGAAATTATTAATATTGATTGCCCATATGTTTTATTAAATAGTATTCATTATATTACTTGTTAGAATATAGCAAAAAATCTTTTAAATTTAATTAAAATATTTTATGACCGCTTATAACACAATGTATAATCAAAGTTATTAATTAAAATAAGTATAGTTATTATTGTATTTCACGATGAAGTTTTGACTTTGGTTGTTCTTAGCTGTGCACATACACATTGTGTTAGTGTGTGTAGGCTGCGGGCGCTCGGGATTAGTGCTCCTGAGACTTACGCACACTAACACAATGTGTATGTGCACAGCTAAGAACAACCAAAGTCAAAACTTCATCGTGAAATACAATAATATAACAATATCCATATCATAAAATTTGTCATTCGCTGAATGTCATGTCAAATAATTCAAACACAAAAAATTTTAAAAATAGGTAGCTATCTAATAACTTGTTTCTTATCTCATAAATTGCTACTCTGTAAACGTTACAAATATTTTGTTTTTGCTGAATATGCCGTCAATCGAATATTATTTATTGAATAAATTTTGCTAAAAATAAACATGTTTATCTATTTTAAAACGGAGTTGGCAATTTGAAAAATAGTTTTATTGAGTTTTGCTGGACTTTTTATAAAATTCAGCAAACTCAAAAATCAACCAGTTAGTTGGACGGGCTTGCCATAGTACGCTGGCATTCAATTGCATGCCTAAAAAAAGATGAGACAAATCGCTTACGCGTGTAACGTTTAGCAAAAGTCCTAATGTTTTGCCACAATAATTACAGTTTGCAAGGCGTTGGTGAAGGTTTTAGTAAAAATTTATGTTTATAATTTAATTTCATGAGATTTGTAAGTAAAACCATGTTTTCTATTGTTAAAACGATTACAAATCACTTATTAATCGGTAAAATTATCAGCTGCTGACACCATCTCGTGAAATGAGCGTTATAATAGCTGCCGCCGTCTATGCCACGCGGACAAGAGATCACATTTGCACAACAAATACGACAAATTTTGTCGTCTTAGTGGTTCTTGAATCAGCCGTATCTAAATGTCTGATTTGTCAGCCCAAATATTAAATGAAGTGATGCGACTAGGCCATCTATATATAAAATTTACATTTTTACTTGAATGTTCGCGTTTAAATAAGGGCCTAACCGTCCAATTAAGTGATTGATTAAACCAGTTTCATTTAGTTAATGATTTTGATTTGTCCAACATACTTTTTTTTTAATTAAGCGATAATTTTAAAAGCTATAGTCTCTGAAGACAGGCAACATACTTAGCAGGCAAATAATGTGCTTTTATTTAATTTTATTGTTTTATTTATTTTATACCATACTTAAAACATTGCACCGTTGTTTGTGTAAATGTTAGTTTCGTCAAAAATATTTTTCAGACAGCTTTACTTAATTTTTAAGAATTTACTAAACGACTGCTAGATTTTTTCGAGCGATTAGTGCAGCAGTGTTAATATTTTTTTATAGATTGACTTTTTTGGGTAGTTTTATTTTTAGGTAGTTCATACTTTCGTGTTTGTTGTATATTTGTAATGATTCTAATTACCTAAATTATATTTACGTAATTTATTGCCCTATGTACGAAGTAAGCTTAGCTCTAAAACGCATTTCGTTATAAAAATTACATTTTCTATCACACCTATGTTTGAATTAAAATATTATGTTGTTTTAGACTATCACGAGAGTTTGATATCTTGAGAATTATTATTGTAAATGTAACGTGTAATTATGTTATAAAGTATTACATATAATTATTAAAAGAACGACAATTTAATTAAAGGCTTTTGGTATTTTTTTATTGTTTCCTGTCCGTAATATTTCCTTTCATCTTCCTCATCAGACCTTAAACTCTACAGCTGTATACGAGCCTCTCGCGTTAAGTGGAAGGAATGATTTGCTATAATCCTAACGTTTGGGTAGACGATCGCAGTACCAATCGTTTAGAACCTTTAATGCTGCTGTCCATTCCTAGTTTATGTGTAAAGCGACATCTACCGGAAGCCATATCTTTTTGGATTTTGTTAAGACAACACCTACAGCAAGTCGCTGTCACTTTGCTACCTGCGTGATATAAATACCTACAATCGTACAAAACCTGATGGTTCCAGTACACGTTGGCCGAGCGCGCTCGCCGAGTGCGCTCGGCCAACGTGTACTGGGCCGTTTTGTATATATTTGGCGTTTGCGGCCAACGATCGCCGACGAGCCGTATAGTGTCGGTTTTCCGTGCACAAATCAAAGGAATTTGGCGCAAGCCGCAAACAGTGTTCACACGTTGGCCGAGTGTTCAGTTCATAGTTACGCGTCGGAGTAGACTGTTTGCAGGCTTAATAAAATTGTTTCAACATGGCGACATGGACTAATGAGGAAATATTTATTTATTTATTTAACAGTTTATGTACACACATAATTCGATAGGAAAATGGTAAAAACATAATTATGTACAAAGGTACTGGCATATTCCATGTTGAAATTTCAGCCAGCAGGCCTAATGAAGGATAGTTGAAGGAAATAGAGGTAGTCAAAGTGTGTACTTACATAAATATACATATACAATACAAATATACACACACACACACACACACAAATATATACGCATGTATATATATATATATATATATATATATATATAAATAAATATTATGAAAAAATATATAATTCAATATAATATATTTTTAATGTTACTTATATGACATAATATACACAAATATATTGATACATTCGTTATTAATAAACTATTCATTTTTAAGTATTTCTGGAATACATTCATAACTATGAACTTAACTACTAAGCCATAGCATAAAATAAATTTTCCCATTAATCGGGTAATAGTTAAGCTGTTGGCATATACAATTTTTCACGCACACTAGCATCATACTTACTTACTTACTTACTTATCTTCACGCACAGTCCCTGACGGGGTAGCCAGAGAGAACAGATCGCCAAGTGTCACGATCCTTACATATCTCTTTCGCTTCTTTCAGATTCATTATCTTCTTCATACATGCACGTCTAGGTATCCGAGTACTCTTGACCCTACCCTCTTCGAGCAATTTGCTCACATGGTCTTCGAAAGTTAGTCTCGGTCTACCTCGACACCTTTTAATATTAACTTTCGCGCTATATATTTTCTTCACCATTCGGTCTTCACTCATTCGCTCAACGTGCCCAAACCACCGAAGCACGCCCTTATCAATTTTTGTGATAAGGTCATCTTTCAAACCTGCCATATTACTACACACTAGCATCATGCAAATTTAATTAATAGAATCGGGCGTTACTTTGCGGAAAACCATTATATAAAAGCTTTTAGAAAAATTTACTTCGCAAATATCCGCGTTATAAAATAAAATGATGTGTTTTACCTAGTATGAAGAGCACCTCCCGCCCTCCCTCAATTGCGTGCACTATCCCCGTCACCACTAATCCCATCACCGCTACTCCCAACACTACTACACTAGGCGAGCCACACCACTGACGATAATACGACACGTGTTTCGCCTCTACACGAGGCATCCGTGATCATCAGGTGATATAGACTCTAAGGTGGCTAACCGCTAAGTGAGCTGCGAGCCAAAACAAGTGCCTTTTATACACAGACAAGGCGATTGTCTGTATAAAAGGCCTATTTTATTCGAAATATTTATCTCCTATTTTTTTTACGTGTAGATATACATTGAGACATTCTTCTGTCGTTACTGTTATAAAAGCCACCACAGTAATAGCGGCTATTTCGCTAGGAGCTTGAATGATATTTCTCTGCAAAGCGCCTTTTTACTATTACCCAATTTTTTTCGATGGGATTTAAATCGCGGCAGTTAAGGCGGCAAACGGAGTACTCATGTCCATGTTCATTTAACATTTGTTCTTTTTCATACTGTGGGTCTTCTTTGTGTTTTTTGACAAATTCGCATAATTGCGCTTTTGTCCAACAATCATCAATTTCTCGTAATCCACTCTTGGAACTTTGCTTTTGTATTGCAAATTGTAGGCGCCTTGTTTATTTGTGTGGTATGACGCAATATCCATCACTACAATGCAATTTGTTGGCAGATTTGGCACAAATTCCTGTCGATTCTTAGATAATACATATTAGATAGTAGGATAGAGAAAATATATTCTTCTCAGAATATATTTTGTTCTCCAAGCTGCAATATCACTGCGTCCAATCAATACTTTTCGTTTAGACTGGCACCTTTTGTATTTGTAGCCCATATACTCTTTAAGCTACTACTCAACGATGTTCTGTCATATTTAAAAGCAATATCAGCTTTAAATTCCAACCAAAGTTTATTTATAGCAGGAATCTCTTTCTTCACGACGTATCAGTGAATTAACAATTTTTTTTAACAAACGTAAATAGATTTTTTTATATACACTTGTATAAATATTTTTCTTTGTTGTTTAGTATATTTAGTTATAGGATAAAATAGTTGTATGTGTTGATGAAATTTGTTTGTTATTGAACATACATTTATTAACAACTTTGAAATCAAAATAATGACGAAAAAAACAGCAAATAATTTACTATTAGTTTTATCACTTCGTGTTAATGTTTTCACTAGCAGTCATCATCATCATCATTACAGCCTTTCATAAGTTCACTGCTGAACATAGGCCTCCCCCAAGGAATGCTACAAGGCACGGTCCTCAGCCACCTGCATCCATCGACTTCCTGCATCTCTTACCAGGTCGTCACTCTATCTCGTGGGGTGTCGCCCTAGACTTCGCCTATCGGTACGAGGCTGCCACTCAAGAACCTTTCTTCCCCATCGGTTGTCGGTTCTTCGAGCTATATGGCCGGCCCACTGCCACTTCAGCTTACCAATCCGTTGGGATATGTCGGTTACTCTGTTTCTACTGCGGATATACTCATTTCTAAGTTTATCACGCAGAGAAACCCCGAGCATAGCCCTCTCCATAGCTCGCTGAGCGACCTTGAGCTTCCTCATACGGCCAGCAGTGAAGGATCACGTCTCAGATCCGTAAGTCATCACTGGCAACACGCACTGGTTGTACAATTTCGTTTTAAGGTTTTGAGGCATGTCTGACGAGAAGATGTGTCGTAGTTTCCTGAACGCTGCCCAGCCGAGTTGAATCCGTCGATTGACCCCTCGGTCGAAGTTGGACTTACCTAGTCGGACTATTTGTCCCAGGTAAACATACTCGTCAAAAACTTGGAGCTTAGTGCTCCCAACAACTACCGGCATAGGTGTGACATGGACAATAAACATGATCTTTGTTTTGTCCATGTTCATCCTAAGACCTATTCGTTGGGAGACACTATTGAGGTCATTGAGCATAATGCTTAGCTCCTCCAGCGATTCTGCCATAAGGACTATATCGTCGGCAAATCGAAGGTGAGTGATGCACTCGCCATTGATGTTAATACCGTATCCTTTCCAGTCCAGAAGCTTGAAAACTTCTTACAATGCAGCGGTGAAGAGTTTCGGGGATATAACATCACCATGTCTTACACCTCTCTGCAATTGGATAGGTATCGTACTCTGGTTCTGTACTCGGATAGCCATCGTAGCCCTACTGTACAAACACTTCAGCACTTCGATATACCGACAGTCAACTTTTCACCGCTAAAGAAACTGCAGCACCGCCCAAATTTCGACGGAATCAAAGGCTTTCTCATACTCCACATATGCCAGACATAGTGGCAAATTGTACTCTTCGGACTTCTGTACCACGCCTCCGGTGTAATGCCACCATGGAGGACGGAATTAAAGAGCTTCTGAAGGACTTCAAGTACCGGTCTTCCACCCGCTTTCAGAAGCTCCGCTGTAATTCCATCCTCGCCTGGGGCCTTGCCATTTTTAAGGTGCTGGAGAGCCATTCTAATCTCGCTCAGACTGACGTCCGGGATATCTTCGGAATAGTGTCGGATAAGACTCGCTCTTGGATCGTTACTCACACTTGCGTGTGGCTCCAACGATGACGTGTACAGCTGCCCATAGAACCTCTCAATCTCACTCAAAATCTCAGGTGCCCCGGAAACGATGCTGCCACACTCGGTCTTCAGCTTTGACAGTTGGCTCTTTTTTGCAGACAGATCTCTGGCAAAGACTTTGGAGCTTTGGTTCCGCTCGATCACTTCTTCAATACAGCTTATTGAAGTTGCGTAAGTCCCGCCGCATGCATTTGGAGATCTGTCTGTTTAGTTGCCTGTATGCTGTCAAATCTGTTGAAGAATGTAGCTTTATCTCCCGTCTAATAGCCATGAGATTGAGAGTGTGATCGGAGAGTTTTTGTGTTCTTCTGCGGCGTGTCTTGCAGAACTTAGCTCCGACCGCATGGACAGTTTCCACAAGCTTGTCATTCACATCGTCCACTTCATTGCAGTCTTCTAGGCATTGAAAACGGTTTTGTAACTCGAGCTGAAAACTTTCGGGACTTTGGATTAGAGCACGAGGGGGACGGAGCGTTGACTTCATTAGACGAGACCATTCGGTGATCGCTGCCGGTTTTCACTCTCGCGATCACTGAGACATCACTGAACAGTTGTCGTCTGGTCGTCATAATGAAGTCAATCTCATTTTTTGTCGAACCGTCGGGGCTCGACCAGGTCCACTTCCTGTGGGGCCGCTTCTGGAAGAAAAAGTTCATCATAAAGAGTCCCTCTTTCTTCATGAAGTCGGCCAGCTGCTGGCCCCTTGGGTTCCGTTACCCTATTCCAAATTTCCCTACTTTCAGCTCAGCGTTCTCTCTTGTGCCTAGTTTTGCATTGAAGTCTCCCATTAACACCGTATATTGGGTTTTGGAGCAATGCATGGCTCTAGAGATATCCTCATACATTTCCTCCACCTCCTCATCGGGGTGTGCCGAGGTTGGTGCGTAAACCTGTATGACCTTCAGCGAATACCGTTAGGTGATTCTGAGTGTAAGGTACGCAATCCTCGTCGACACACTTTCAATCTTTACAACGTTGTTAACGAGAGACTTGTGGACGATAAATCCGACACCTCCTTGGGACAGATGGTCGCTCTCCCGGTAATAGAACAAGTTGCCGGATTCGAGGATTACCGTTTCCTCCCCCTCTCTTCGGACTTCGGATAATCCTATAATATGCCAGCGTAACTTGTCTATCTCTTCTTCCAGCGCCACAATCTTCTTGTCAGTCCTCAGGGTGCGTGCCTTGTATGTTGCCAGGTCGAGTCGTCGTAGGTGGCAAGCGTACCTCCACCGGAGATTCTTAGCACCCCCTGCCACACCGTTACCATGGTCGCCACCGTAGCCAGGAATAGCTGGGCTGCCGGGGACTGGGGGCCGTCTCTTAGTAACTTTATCCATTTGGGGGTATTTGCCATAGTTGCCACGCTTGGCGAGCGGGTTGGCAACCGCAATTTTTTTATTGTATTTTGCTGTTATCAGAAAGATGCTGTTGCCCATCTCCTGCCTGTTTCCCTTTGTCGCTTTTTACGACACCCCCGGGAAGATATGGGGTAGTGGATATTCTTAACCGCCACTACACGGCGTCATCACTCTCGGTTTATGTCAAATTCTTTCACAGTTACTTCCATCTCCCTCTGAAACAAATTGCCTGTTGACCTGCGAATAATACCTGCCAAAACTGTTTTTAAAAGAAAACTATACGAACATGTCCGTAGCCTACAAAGTTGAGCCGACTTACTGTATATGGACTGTACAGGACTGTCAAAACCATTTGTTGCATTTTTTTGATCAAAAATCCCAAGATTTCCAAAGGAACGGTGATAATGTCACTACCTACAGATGGCAACACGTTATTGAATAAAATGGCACACCTATATATTATAGTTATGTAAATATAATTAAACATTGAAAAAAATGTCTTGAATTTGTATATAAGATACGAAGAAACTTTTTCCCCTTCCGGATTTTTTTATGTATATTTTATATATAAGTATGTGTATAATTTACGTATGTGTTACATGTATGTATTTGAATTTGATTTGATTATGACAACCAAGATAGATAGATAGATAACACTTTAATGTACGCCAAAAATTAACATAAATATTAATAAAAAATGAGAAAAACCCAACTGCCCATAACTCACTCTGTTCTACACAAAGTTAGCTGGTAGAGAATGCTATACTTATAGCATTAAGCTAGAGTTTTGTTCAATATCTTTGGTGCAATAAATAATTGAAAATAAATAAATAATAGTTAGTAAATTATTATAATATATAAAAAAACACTACATAAAACAGACACTAAATAAAACAGACATAAATCTTACAAAACATATTTATTTTTATTTTACAATGAAAGTACATCCCGTGTAGTGGCGGTGTAAGAATATCCACTATCCCATATCTTCCCGTGGGTGTCGTAAGAGGCGATAGAGGGAAACTAAGGCAGGACATGGTCGGCAGCATCTTTCTAATAACAGCAAAATAACAATAAAATAATACGGTTGCCAAACTGCTCACCAAGCGTGGCAACTATGGCAATATACTCCCCATGGCGAGAGTTACAAAAATACGGTCCCCTGTCTCCGACGGCCCCGCTATTCTTGGCTACGGTGGCGACCATACGGGGCAGGGGGTGCTAAGATTCTCCGGTGGAGGTTCGGTTGACACCTAAGACCTCGACCTGGCAACATATAACGAACGCACACTGAAGACTGATGAGAAGATCCTGGGGGTAGAAGAAGAGAGACAAGTTGCGATGGGATATTATAGGATTATCTAAGGTCCGAAGAAAGGGAGACAAAGAAGAGGATACGGTAATCATCAAATCCTGCAACTTGTTTTATCACTGGGAGGGCGACCATGTTTCCCAATGAGGTGTCGGATTTATCGTACACAAGTATTTCGTTAACAAAGTTGTAAAGATTAGAGAGTGCGTCTACGATGGTTGAGTACCTTATACGCAGAATCACCAAACGGTATTCGTTGAAGGTCATACTAGTGGTAGAGGAAATGTATGAGGATCTCTCTAGAGCTATGAATTCCTTCAAAAGCCACTATACGATGTTAATGGGATAGATAGAATAGTGAACTGAAAGTGTAGAAATTCGGGATAGGGTAACAGAACTCAAGGGGCAAGCAGCTGACCGATGTCATGGAGAAAGAAGGATTCTATGATGAACTCTCTTCCAGAAGCGGCATTGTTGTTTTAATGTGGTTTATTTTGATTTTTAAATTTATAGTTAGTGATTTTGAGGCCCCTTTGAAAGGGGCATATACACTACTTGGCCCACTATAGTTACGCTAAACGATATGTTTACATATGTGCGAATTATAAACTGTCAAGTGAAGCCTGGGTTCAAAAGAATCATTTTATGATACCTTTATAAACATGTAAAAATCACGATCATCAAAGCGTGTAGATATCTAAAACACCCCCATTGATTGGAAAGTGTATTAAGTATATTAAAATATTTACCTATCTAATGATCACCCTACCCGATATGTAAAGTTGATAAAATGTTTGAATATGCACTTGACAATATTTATTATCTTAAAATTTAGTCATATCCTCCTAAATTTTATCTAACGTAGTCAAAATCTTTTTAGTTCCTTGTACGACAACGGAACCCTAAAAACGTAAATATGATCTAATAATACAATATATTATTAAACTCAATACATTCTATAACATGATTTGAAAAAGAAACAACATACAAATATTAGTCTAAAACATTCGTTATTCGATCTACTGCGTCCACGTGAGCGACAGCCGGAGCGCGAATTTCATGCCAGTCACCGCTTTCAGTAAAGCGCTTGTTAATAGAGATTAATTGTTCAAAGTTTGCACGCGCCAGTTTATGTTTATTATGAACCTTACGTACTAGTTCTTCATCGTACACTCCTTCGGGATCTTCTAGCTTTAAATGCGCTTTCATTTCTTGGACAGTGACTAAAAAACAGTTCCACGGGGACCAATCCTCTTTAACATGCCAACGACACAGCCTCAATTCTGTCATGTCTGCACATTCGCTGATCGCGGAGTGGGAATGCCACAACTTTTCCACTATAAAGAATATATCTTTTTCCTGCAGAACAAAGGCTAATGAGCTCCAGCATTTGCGACGACGTTCATCTCGTTGAACAGCTCTCAGTATAAATCTGTAAGGTGTCATATCGATCCAGCACCGTTCAGACACGTCCTTCCAAGAACAAGACATACATACTAGGAATCCGCTCATTTTAGCGTTCAAGGGAAATTCCGTGTGCAACTTTACTTGATGGCACATTTCACATAAATATAATCTTCCATTTTCCATTTTCTGAAAATCTCTTACGTCTTTGCACTTGGTCACACCGGAATTTAGTTCGGACGTTTTTATAAATTGTAATACACTTGCTGCCACTCTTCGTCTCAAAAATTCCAGCTGGTGATCATTGCACCTTCTAACTAAAAGATCACACTCTCTGTCCAAAAGAGTTATTATTTCTTCACTTAAATGGTGAGGAAACTCTTGAAGAGCAAATTTCATATCGACAAGTAGCTCAATCCTTTCGTTCGTTTCCATATCCTCGCGTATAAAGGAATTATAGAGTTCTTTAAGTTTCCTTGCTTTCTGTATTTCTACAGTTTCCATTGTAATAAGTTTTCCATCCCGGCCGAACCATGCAACGGGTTTTGATATTTCTTCTAAAAACCTTTTCTCCTTCATTTTGCGGTTGTCTTCTCTTACCTTCACTCTGTATGATTCTATGCAACGAAGCAATTCTACTTCTTTGTCGAGTAGCAAGGAAAATTCTGCTATTTTGGGACCTTTAGAGTGCAGTCTTGAAATTCTGGCTATTTCAGCATGTTTCCAACGGTCAACCTGAAATTAGATTCATTATGAGTTTGTTTTTAAAAATTATATGCGTTGAAGGTAAATATAATTTCAACTCCCTCTGTAAAACTTCTAATTTTTATTATTAAATTTTAGTAAATTTAAATTGTATCAAAAAGAATTCTTAAAAATTCTAACCTCGTCTGTTCGCCCTGCACCTACTGATAGACGGATAATATTTTAGTAATCGACTAATGGTAGGAAATGCCTCATAATTACTAAACACTAATTTTACACTTCTTTTTATAGGATAAGGGAGACAAACGAGCACACAGTCCACCTGATGGTAAGTGGTTGCTGCGGCTCATAGACATCTACATCTATCCTCTATAACAAATCAAAATGCAGATGCGTTGTCACCCGTGAGGACTAAGATGGAATGCTTCATTTCCAGTAAAAAGGGCCTCCGGCCACCTGCACTCACCAAGCAAAACGCAGAGGTAAACCTCTACTTCACGCTGGTACTCTGTGAGGTCGTGGTACCACCCCGGTTCGAGGCAGCCCATCCGTGCGACAGCAAAAGTCGCCACGTGGCTCTATCACTGTTAAAAAGACTACTACGGTGCGGGATTACCAATGCGTGTATACCGACCCTGTGCTCATGCACTCACTTTCCTAGCGTGTTGGGTATGGGTTAACTTTTATGGGTAAATCGTTCAAATAATACTGTACTGACACATTCTGGAAAAGACTTGTCTACTGCAATGGAAATTCTTGAAATGCTTACCTACTGGATGAATTTACAAATACTTGATATTAACGATAGTAATCAAAATGATAAAAAAAGTTGAATGTTACCATGGCATACAGTTGGTCAAAGTCTTCACGTGTCTTGGGAAATGTTTTAGTAATGAGGTCTTTACGCAGACGCCTTTCCATAGCCTCACGTTCTCGTCTTTCTTCTTCATTCATCTTCTGTATCCTTTCTCTACAATATTTAAATAATGTTAATGTACTATACTACTAAAAGCACGACTTTTTTTCTTCTTATTTTTGAACCTGGTAAAACCACGGTGATAGAGATGCCCAGAGGCGATGATTTTCCGTTGTGGGTAAAATTAGCCATGATCGCCACGCTAGGATTGGCAATCGGGTGCCAAACTTTTAACATTTCTTCCCTGGCTATATTACGTCTGGCGTAAATGGGTTGTTTACGCCAGACATAATATCAAGTGATCTTTTTGAAGTTTATGGCCTATGGTCGCTACTTACGGGATAAAATGGCGTGATGGATTATTTAACGTCACTGCCACTGTGGCATAGATGTCCAGAAAAAATCTTGTGTGTATGATGCTGTTAGGGTAGGTAAAATAAAGATCATATGACTTTTCTATACAAAACTTTACCAAATAAATGGTCGAATTCGATCAAACAAAATACTTGTTATTTTTATATCTTCAGTGAACTACAACTTAATTTTTTTACAGCTTATTCTGTAAGCATAGTAAATTAAATTTCGTCGTGCGTCGTATGGTAGGGAAGCATTGGGAATGGCGCTCATCGGGCAATGCCGGTCACTTAAAGAACTTATAAACTTGATAAATACGGTGCATAGAAAAACCTCACGGTGTCTGAACTGCTTGGTGTGTGACGCATGAGCAGAAAGTGATAAGTAACATCAGTCTGCTTGCAGCACGGAAAATTAAGGTGCGTGCGTTTGTTTGCGACCGCACTGATCTATCTATATTTTTGCTGTAGGTATGTTTTTGTCAGTAAGTTTAAATCTTATTTAATACCAGCAATAAATAAGTAAGTTTTAGTATTTATTTATTGCTCGTATTTATTCCAAACACTAAAACATATATGCATATTTTTTTATTTACAACTCTGATATAAAACTTTAGTTTGGGGTTATGTTACTTAAGGGAACGCAATTACGCCCTTAGTGATGCTTTATATTTTTTTAATAGATATGTCTAGAAAACGCCAATGAACGACCGCCAAAGCGGCTTGAAGCGAAGACCTACTACACGCTAAAACTGTAGTTGAAAGGGGGATGTCCATAAGACAAGCAGCAAAAACCACTAACATTCCATTCGCTGCGTCACAGGATAGACTAAAAAATGACCGCGTTCTTCTGCGACTAGTCTTGCAGTACTTAGCTCCGAATAGTTGCCGTATATTCGACATAATGAAGTCAGTTTCATTTCTCGTTTAACCGCTGAAGTGGAAATGAGCACGTCATATAGCTTGAAGAATCGACCACCCACGAAGAAGAAATATTTTCGAGAGGCAGCCTGGTAAACGTAAACGTAGAGTAAAGCGCCCCCCCCCCCCTCTATGGCAGATTGCAGCTGGCTCAGGATCATGCTTTGTTGTACTCCTTGGGAGAGGCCTATATCTAGTAGAGGACTTGTGATGGGCTGTGATGATGAAGATGATTTTTTTATTTAATCAAATGACAGTTACTTGCAGTCTACCTGATGACAAGTAACCGCTGCTACCCATGGATACTAGCAACCAAGCCCAAGTAAAGAATGATATCTACATGTACGTTGTCAGCCATAAGGGATAACATCCTAGTTTCTTAGATTATAATTATTGCTATTGGTAAGGACCGCATGATAAGATGCGGTATATATATACACAATCGAATTATATTAATTTGTCGATTGATTAAGTAAGAAGTTGGACTTTGGTACCCAGTAAGATATTTTGTCTTAGGAATACACACGTAAATACGGCCTTAATACGTCCGCTGCTGCGCACTGCACTGACCTCTCATTTCTAAGAGGGTTATGAATTAATTAGTCCGTCGTGCTGCCTCGATGCTTGTTGGCGGACTTCACATGTCCTCGAAATATTAAATTTCTCGAACATGCAGGTTTCCTCAACAATATTTTCATTCAAGATTTCAATTAACAATTTTATTAACGGGGACGAAATCGAGTTGCTTGTGTATTATGAAAATCACGGAGAGCTTTGAGCCTCTGTACATAACTATTCACCACTCTCAGTATAGGTGTGAGTATAGATTTCTGCCTGGACTGACGTGTGACCTCTGACTTGTCCATACTCATTAAGATTTGTACGTTGAAAGACACCTGGTACTGGGGGCATTAATCATAATCACCATCACTACCTTTAAAGACATATGATCATTACAACCCATCACAAGTCTACTGTAAGTGTATACTGTGGCCCATAGATATCTACATTTATCCTCGATTAAATTCAAAATGCAGATGCGTTGTCACCCCTGAGGACTAAGATCGAATGCCTCGTTTCCGTTAAAAAGGGTCTCCGGTTCTCCACACACACTATACGAAAGCACAGCACACAGCACCCAGGTCGACTCGAGCTATTCGTGCTACAACCATAATATAGCTGCAGTGTGGCTCTACCACATCTAAATAATGGTAAAGAAATGCCTAAAAGAATGATCCTGAGGCACCTCCATCCATCTACTTCCTGACACTCTTACCAGCAGAGCTTGCATGGGCATGAGACAATTTTAACCCCGGGGAAAGGAGAAAATGTTTCGTTTTATCCACCCTTCGAGCATGGGCACACCGATAGATATAATATCCACAGTAGATAAAATGAGAGACTTAGATAGATTTTTGTATGAATATAATCTTAAACCCACGTCTAATGAACTATGACAAAATTGTCCCTTTCAAATGACAAAAAAGCATAATTTTTTATCTTTCATTTGGCTCCATGCTACCGACGGAGGATATGTCTACTCGTTATGTCACGCTTTGACATAAGGACAAGATCATTTTATTTTTTATCAGTGGATATAATCGGGGGATAAATTTTTTGTCCCCAGCCATGCTAGCTGTGCTGGTCGTCTCTTGATCTAAAAACATATACATACTTGCATTCTTGAAGCCAATTGTTCACTTTTTGCCTGAATTGGTAATGTCTGAATGCGCGTTGAATGACAGTAGCATAGTGGCTGTGATTCAAGCGCATAAGCATCTCGTCATAAGTTTCATAAGGGTTTGGGGTAATAATTTTATCAGTCACATTCGGAATATACACTTGGTCGTTGGTCATCTGTGTAGATCGGCTGTAGTTGGTATCCTGAAATAATTTAAAAATAAAAACATGTAACAGTTGTAGGGTTCGTTTACTTCTCAAGTGTGGCTGTAACAGTAAAACTTTTCAACTTGCAAGGTAAATGCCATAGACATAGTTATCTCTGTGATAAATGGTCGCGTTTTTTTTTCTTTTAAATACAATTTGCAGTTTAACCTGTCGCAAAATAGCAAGAATTAAATTAAAATTCGCTAACGTATTCATTTATTATTTTTATTTAAAACTAGCGATCCGACCCTGCTTCGCACGGGTGGTTGCTGAATCTCGACAACAGCGCCACCTACCAAGTCCAATTGTGAATTGAAACCATCCAGGGACCCACTCAAACATAGACAAAAAAAAATCATCAATATCGACGGCTCCGTGGCGCAGTGGCTTAGCAATGAGTTACAGCGCTGGGGGCCGCGGGTTCGAATCCCGCACGGAACAATAATTTGTATAGCTAAGTAATAAGTTTTATTCAAAATGCAATTTTAACTATAGATTTAACACATGAACGACAGTAACGGAACATATCTTGAACATACTCGCTGAAGTTAGTCAATCACATTTAAATAGCGCTGCAGGCACATCAGGTTTATATCAATCTTTTAAAATTGATAGGAAAAATTTACACAATAGTAGGATATTTAATAAGTTCTTACTTTACCGTAGGCCAAGATTCCAGGGCCAGGGCCACCAGACGTCACTTATTTTCTGACGAACGAAATGTGTATGATTGAGTAGTGTTAGTATGTACTATGATCTCATGTCTACCTGCTAGCTTGGCCAGTGGGCCATTTTCCAGTCAGTCTTTTTCAAAAAATATATGAATACATGTCTCACTCACGCTCATGCGCGCGGATAATGCCCTCGCGCAAGAGCTCTACCATATTAGAATTTTGTTACGTAGTATAATAACTGTAACCTATTTAATAAATGGGTAATCGTATATAAATCACAATGAGCAGTCATGTTAGTAAGAACTATTTTTTATAGAATGGGGCTGGCAGACGAGCACACAGTCCACCTGATGGTAAGTGGATGCTATGGCCTGTAGATTTTACCTTCTATTAAGAATCAAAATGCAGATACACTATCACCCCTGAGGACTAAAATGAAATGCCTCGTTTCCAGTAAAAAGGATCTCCGGTTCTCTACACTCACCATACGAAGCACAGGAGCATCAAGCTGCTATTTTATGCTGGTGTTCTATAAGAGCGTAGTCCTTCCCCGGTCGAGCCGACCCATCCGTGCTACAACCATAATATAGCTGCGGCGTGGCTCTACCACGAGTATTTTGTAACTTCGTTGCACGTAAAATGTATGTATATGTGAATGTTTGATAAATTGGTAATGAATTGGATTCCTATTTAATGCAGACTAGGAGATTTAAACATGACTATGAAAATTTGCCTTATCTAACACTACAAACCGCGCTTCCGGGGATGCGCAAATACTAATTTCTAAAACGGAAAGAACTGATAATCTTAAACTTACCACGATTTTTTCTCTTTCTTCGGTTGTTTGAGTATCTCTGCAATTTTTATTCTCTGGAGATACTTTCTCCGGCTTTTGAGGTGTTTGTGTGTAGGCATGGTGATAAATGACACCTAAAATATAATTCATATTTATATTTCTCTTGTAAGAATGGATGGGTTGTAATAAATTGTGTATTTTAATAATTAAAAGTAGGTAATACCTGTGTGAATATTCTTGTATCCACCTAAAAATGGTTTGTTAATTGGCTCAGAAAATATTTCAACGTTTATTTGTTTTAAAGTACTGCCAAAAGGTACAGTGACGGCTAAGACATCGTTATTTGGCACTTCCTTATATAACTTATCCAAATTCAATTTTTTATTGTCTTTTGTTAATAATTCGACTTCGGCTATTCCATACTTGTTATAATCCAGATCCAAAAGGGCCATGCGGTCCTTTAAGGCGCTTTCCCCGCGTAATAAAACAAGGTTATCGTGGTCTACTTGAAATAGTCCAGCCAAGTTCTTTTTTATCTCGTGAATTTTAATAATAGAGTGATACGACCGTGTGAATGTGCAATTTTGGCTGCGTATTCTAAACTTTATTGCTATAAAAGGTAAAGTTCTTTTCTTCGGCAGGATTGAATGAAGAAGTTCATGAACGTAGCTTTCTTTTGGTATCGACGACAAGCTAAACTCTTCTGAATCTTTTGTGTACACATCGATTATCAAATTATTAAGAGTGTCGGATTTCAAATCGGATAATAAGGTGGTTTCTTTAAGGACAGTACGATTTTTGGTTAATAGTAAGTTGCTATTTGAAACTGATAATAGTTTGGACAATTTGCGTTTGACAAATTTGATTGGTGAATTTGTCGGGAAGACTTTACTGAATACTTCATTGGGATGCATAGGCGACTTGAAGGTGACTAATGTGTGGCTGACTGGACATTTAAATTGCTCGAAATCTCTTGCACACGGCGCAGTTGAGTATCGAGATTTGGCCTCGTCCCCTTGAATGAAACATCCTCGCGTATAAGGTGGTGCAGTCAATATTTTTTCACGGCCTAATTCGCACTGGCAGCTTGCCTCTTCTATCACTTTTTCCAGATTTGGACTTATAGTACTTATTGTTTTATGTATATCCATTTAACTGATTTAATTAATCAACAAAAAATGCTCGCAAAAATGATTCCAAAATACTTTAAATAGAACTAAAACTGTCAAGAGACAGACAATTGAATGTTTTGTTTCCTTCACGACCGTTACTAAGCAACCATTCACGATAAAGGATGGTATTCACAGAACACTAATACCCTTAGGCGGGAAGAATGTCAACTTCAAACAAAGAAAATGGCACCCATAATGCACGCCATCTCTGTCGTGCCCCCTAAAACTTTTTGCGCGGGAATTTTGACACGTGATTTTTTTTTAGTTGTCGTCTTGGTTGTTTCGTTTCAAAAATGGCTTAAGAATGTAAAATACCATATAGATAGATATAGCTTGTAGTTTTTCGTTTCAATGATATATATTGCTAAATTAAAACGAAAACAAAAGCACAAAGTTATTTGTAAATTATGGTACTTTACATTCATAAACCACTTTTGAAACGATTAGCAATCATTTTAATATAAAAAAGGAACTATTTTTCAAATAAAAGTGGTTTTTGAAATACATAATTTTTATTTACATTACATACTTGTCTACATTGGTACATAGAAAAACCGTTGGTATATTGATGGACGTAAGTGACGGAGTAATTAACTAATTTTTAACATGGCATATGTAACATGACATTTAAGCAAAATGGAAAGTAAAGGTACATTGGTTTTATATAAAAAAGATTAGACAATCTAATATAAACACTTTTTTCTAACAAGAAAACATTATTTACCTTCACATTCTACAAACAAGGCAATAGCTTTGCAATATTATGTCTAAACTCCAATAACCTGATTATATTATAGATGCCACCAATAATATTACATTTGTAGAAATTATTTTCGTTATGTTATTGTTATTGACTGCATTAAAAACTAATAAGTCAACATTTTCATGTCATTAATTAGCACTACCTGCTGCAAATCCATCCACGAAAAACAAAAAGGATAAAGATATGTTGATAAAAATGAAATATCATCTGAGAAAAATTAACAGGCTTCAAAAAACTGTAAAGCATCTAAAGAATGAAGAATTTCTCAAAGTATTGAGCAAAAATAACTCCGTAAATGAAATATTAAAATGTAAAATATCCCCCTCTTTTGCAAACTGCTCTTCAAAGAAAAACTGATATCCTGCAGAATAAATAAGATGTTACATGGATATATACGTAATTAACTAATTTTTAACTTTATGCATGTAAACAGTTCTGAACAGCTCTTAACTAAATATCGATTTAATAGTTAAGTAGTTATTATTATTTTTCGATAATACAGGTAGATGTCCAAGTGTCACAGCATTTACTTGCTAAATTCTATAAAAATACAAATGTATGTGATATCCATATCCCACAGTAAACTTAAAAGTTAGTTGCATAGCAATACGATTGTTTGTAGGGTGACTAATAAACTATCCGACATTAAACGATAAAAAGACTGTAAGGTATGATTCGCACCAGTAAAGTGATAGTTTCGAAAATACTATATTCGAAATCCAAAAGTGGCTCTATATGGCAAATATTTTAAAAAAAAACTTAAATTTAAATCCTACCTGCCTCACGGAAGCAAGGAATATCTGACCCACTCCGACTAAAACTCTCAGATGTTTCATCTTCACCACTTATCGGCAGGACTACGGGTACACTTTTACACACATCCATAGCCTCATCAGCGCTAGTCACTCCTTGGCAGCCTCTCTCGAGAGAGGACAAATCCTCCCTCTCCTTTTATCTCCTTATATAATGTCACCACTGAAGTGATTATGACTGTACATATAGAAAAAGTAGTTCCATGTAATATCTTATTTATTCTGCAGGATATCAATTTTTCTTTTAAGAGCAGATGCAGAGTACTCTTCTGCAAATTGCCGATTTTTCAAAATACAAAATCTCTTCATACAAATGTGAAATACGCTATTAAATAAGTAATCTATATTCATATCTTTATGTTCTGGACATTCATCGAGAAACTCCCAATTTATTGAGTTTTTGAACAAAACTTTAATTGTCCCTTTTAATTTTTTTTTATATGCTTCTGCCTCTAAAAAATCATAAATCATCGTAGCACTACTTTCAATACAGTTAATGAGGTTTTTAGAGGCGTATTTAAGGGACTTTTTTAGATCACTATATTCTTTAAAGTCAATAAAAGTATGTGATCTCTCTTGTGTCTCAGATACAAAAATTTTTTTACAAATTTCACATTTGTTGAGATTATTTTTTACTATAAACCCACAGACATAGGCACATGCTTGTATTTCGCCACTGCTTTCTTCCAAGCTACATTCAAATGTAGAATTTACACTTTCTTCTAACTCATCGGTTAAAATTGTGGCATAAGCAGTGTGTGTGTCTGTGGGTGGAGACAATAAAGATTTAAAATTTGTCAATATAACTTGATTTTGGTCTTCTTCACAATTTCCTGTCCCAATAAAAGATAAGTTGCTAAGGACAGCCGTTTTAAGACCCGCAACAAACTGCCCAGCAGCGGGATTTGAATTGCAGCCGCAATTGACCCGAATGCATCCAAAAAGATTTTCTAACGGGTCCTGCTGGAGCCTTCTTGTTTCCAAACTTTTTATTGATTTATGTTTGGAACTGAGATTTCTCCAAATTCGTTCTATTCCATTGATAGACCATATCCAACCTTCTTGGGATGGAGGAGCTCGTAATGCATCCCAAAAACGTCATTTCTTTAAAAAAATTCTTCATTAAAGTGAAATGTGTGAGATGTGGTGTATTATTTGTCATGTTTGTCGAATATGGTTTCCCCCTTCTTAGGTCTGGTGAGCATGCGTTGACACAATCAAACAGCTTGTCCATATTTGCAATAACATTAGCTGTAGTGACAGCCTCTGAAGAGAGTTCCCCTGTAAACAACACATAATTTAAGATCTTACTATTAGGATTAAAGAAACATGATTTAAAGTATGTTACAAGACAACTCAAAAATAATATCACATATTAGTATCACACAATAAACAATAATTTGTACTTGGGAGAGCCTAGTTCCTTTTTAAGTTAATAATTATTTTAATGGGTGGACATATGTTTAAATATTATACTTTAAATTATAAATTTAATTTACCTTGTGAAATTTTAGCATACATTCCTGCAGCAACTGAGTGGCTTAACACTTGTGCAGCTAGCTTCACCTTCATCTTCTGCTTCATATTTGGATTTAAATGTTCTTGTTTTAAGCAAGGTGCAAACACAAAATTGGGATTGGTGTTATATGTTTCATAAAACTCCTTTATATGGCTCCATTTAGCAACACCTGTAAAAAAAATTTGTGTAAATATCCAGTAAATTGGAAATATGTATAATATTATGATTGTAATAAAACAAAATATCTTACCAAATCCAATTTGATCATTTGATGTTATATTTGTTGGATATTTAATGTCATATTTTAAAAACATATTTCTAAAGCATTTGAGCAAATGCGGAGTATCAAAAATGGTAACCACTTCTCGATTATTTAGCAGAATATATGGCTGTTCTACAGATGCTCCCAAGATACTTAAAGCTCTCTTATTCACACCATCCATATCACACACTGTAGCTGAAATATTAATTCCAGCATCAAAACAATGTTGCAGGACCTAGAATGATAAAAGGGTAAATTAATATGGTAAAAAAGTACTACTACATATATTGACATAATAACAAATAAAAGACCATAATGCTCACCTCCTTAGAATAATAATAAGCAATTGGTTGTTTCAGCTTTTTACGGATTCCGCCAATCATGAACACGAGGGCATGTGTTGCCATTTGTGGTGACCTGCTCTGCAGTGCATGGTCTTGATAACCCTCAATTATGTCCTCCTTTTTGTTGTAAAACAAATACTTTTTTATTGACATCTCATCAAACATAAGGATATACTCATTGTCTGAGGGAGTCTGTTGCTTTATTGTTTTTTTAAAAACATTAAAAATTTGGTCATTAATACCAACTTTCATGTGAAACTTGCTTAATAACGCTTTTAATGAACTAGGTGTTGGCAGGCAAATCATCCTACTTAATAATTTGTAACACCTAGGTGACCTTTTATACAGTCTTAGTGCTATTATTTTGGAGTCCATGTTCCATCTTCGACCTTATGATTTTTTTTTATAGTTTTGCCATTCTCCTTGCAAAAATAATGCAAAAGAGGGGGATATTTTACATTTTAATATTTCATTTACGGAATCATTTTTGCTCAATACTTTGAGAAATGCTTCATTCTTTAGATGCTTTACAGTTTTTTGAAGCCTGTTAATTTTTCTCAGATGATATTTCATTTTTATCAACATATCTTTATCCTTTTTGTTTTTCGTGGATGGATTTGCAGCAGCAACAGGGTTGATATTCTCAGTTACTTGAGGAATATCACTAGTTATGTCAGGAATGGTTTTATAATTTACACTCTCACACAAGGGTTGTATAAATTTTGACGGACCCGCAACAGGCTCAAATACATTTGAAACAGTTATAGTCTTCTGAATATTTTCAGACAGTGGTTGTTTATTAGTTGATGCAATATGTTGAATGACATTCCTTTGTTCCAAATTAAGGTCAGCTAATGTGATCTGAAAATTAGAGATTATCAAATCATTATTTATATCATGTATCCCAGCATTGGTCAACCAATCCCTAAATTTCAAACAGCCTTATAAATTTATAAACATTAAATACAACTTGTTTTTTTTAATGAACCACCACCATCCTATTTTTAAGACACTATTTTAACAATTTCTTTTATTTGTAAATATATTCTGTAAGTAACTAAATTATAATCATGTCATTTAAACAACATTGACAGCTCGCGGAGCAGTGGCTAGCATTGAGTTGCGGCACTAAAGGTCACAGGTTCGAATGCTGCACGGAATAAGTATTTGTAAGGGGGTCAATTTAAAATTGGTTGCAGATAAAGTCGTCCCTGAGCAAAAATATTTTCTTCTCGGTGATATTAATTAAATTGTTATAATGTTATTGAATTTGTCAAATATGGGGCGAATTACTAAGCTTATTCTCAAGGAAATGAATTTTATTATTGATTTATCACCACTTTTATCAAGTAACCACTTTTATCATTCTTGGTAACATAGTTGTTTTCCATACAAAAAAATTCTGTCCCATATGCAGTGCATCATGCGAAAATCATAATATCTTTTTATCAATTCAATGTAATTGTTATGTTTGAAAGCTAGTGTAATAAAGCAATCATAACACATTTAAAAACATACTTCATCCATATTAAATAAATTAATTGAAGCTTGTACGATTATTTTAAATTTTGTCCCAAGGTCTTCAAAATATTAGAGCTACATTCTGTTACTATAGTAAACCGGATAAATACCAAGAGATGGCGCTATCCATTCTTTGGCAATTGTTTCATCATAAATATCTACTGTTCTATCCGTACGGTTTGCGGCGGTTGGGGCGCGGGTACACGATTCATTTATCCGATGGCTGCGGTGTGAGGCTCGTGGTTTTATTCTGTATGTACTCTGTTACCGGTGTTTTCGCGTAAGTATTCAGATATTTGCGTATAGTTTTATATTATTGAAGTAGCTCTAGTGTAAGATATATCGAATGTGCTTTTCTTTGTACATAATAATCTTTCATTTCTAAAAAAAATGTCACTAAAGTTAAATTTACCATTCTGTTACTGCACAACTATGTTACTAGCTACTGGTAATAGAGTTGTAGAGAGGTAACAGAGTTGTTATTACTAAGCTGTTACAAGCCATCGTTGGCGTCTGTATATCCGTATCTCTGCTTCTATGTTAGTAGGAATCAATATTATATAATAGCTATCTAATAAATTACATCATTTGTTCTAGATAATACATAGTACTTCGCTATGGCTCTCACCGCTGCTGAAAAGCAGCGGCGCTATAAAGAAAAGTGCAAATAAAACCCTGAAGAGGTAGCGGAAACTAAGAAAAAGGATTTAGAGAGATATCATAAAAAGAAACGCTTAATAAAAGACATGACTCAACTCAGTATAGAAACTACAGATCTTGTATAGATGGATTGACAGAAGAAAAAATAGCGTTACAAGTAGATTTCAGCGAAAATTACAATTGCAAGTTCCATGAAGTGATACAATCACACCACTTTCGTGATACTCGTAACCAGGTATCCTTACATACTGGCGTATTGTATAAGCGAAGCTTGGAAAATCGAAACATAGAGGTGAAGTCTTTTTGTACAGTATCAGGTAACCTCTCTCACGGCCCTTCGGCAATCTGGAGTCACCTTCATCCTATACTTTCCTCAATTCAAGACCAATCCCCTAAGATAAAAGTGATACACATATTTTCAGATGACCCGCTACTCAGTACCGCCAGAATCAAAACTTCTGCTTAATATGGACAAAACTTTACTCAAAGTACAACCTCACCAAGCCTACATGGAATTTTTTCGAGTGGGGACACGGCAAAGGAGCAGCTGTTGGTGTTGGTGGCTTTCTAAAACGGACTGCTGACCAGCTTGTTGCTGTTGGGAAAGACATTCTGATAGCGTCTTCGTTCTATCAGTCTCTGAAAGATAGTAGTAGAGTTAAGGTCAATCTTGAACTGATTATGATATTGAAAGAATCGCAAATGAAATTCCAGCAGAAATTGTTCCTTTCTATGGTATAATGAAAGTACATCAAGTGTACTACTAGTGTATTACAGAAGAAGTGGGAGCGCTGAAATATCGAGAGTTGAGCTGTTTCTGCTAGCTTGGTTTCTCCTCATGAATGAATCCAAAAAACTATTGTCCACTAAAGGATACAGTCGAAGAATCAAAGGAGTAATTCTACTAATCTAGCGGATATAAGTAATTTGATTGAACAGAAAAGGAAATCTTTTTGCAATGTAATTTACAGTTCGAGTTCGGAATCAGATGATGATAATCCTTTGCTACGATTAAAAGATAAGGCATCAGATCAACCCTGCTTGTCTAAAGAAAAAAATGATGAGAATCACTTGACTCATAAAGAAAATATTCATCCAAGTAAAATCAAAGAAGGAGTCTAGGTCTTAGTTAAAGTTTACAATTCTGAAAGTAAGTGTTTATCTAGGCAAAGCATTAAGCGAAGTAGACGATGATGGTGAAGTAAAAATTGTCTTTTTAAATTCTGTTGACGGTACTAGAAAAACATACAAATTAGTTTAAAATGATATATCATATGAACAATATGAGAGTTTCATAAGAGTTGTTTCAGTACCTAAAAAGTAAATAAAGGCAAAAGGGTATATTACCAGTTCCATACTCCACTAGAGATATTTGAAAAATAAGTTATCAGCTTAGGTTTAATTTGATCTCAATAAGATTTTTTAGCTTTTTACCCTTAAGTTTTATAATCTAATTAAGTTTCTAAAGTTCATAAAACAATTCATAGCCAAAAATATTGTTTTTTGTGATAGTAGTTCATAAATTTGTTGCGAATAGTACAACTATGTTATTGTTCCTACAACTTTGTTACTTTTGTGTCCCTAAATATATAAGAGTAATGTCTCGAATTTTATGAAAAGCTGACACCTGACTCTATGCATTGTTTATTAATTATTTAATATTCTCATTTATACACAACATCATCATTATATTTTAATAATTTAATTCAATTTACATAGTTTATAGTGAAAATTTGATCATTAAAACAAAGGAAGTAACAGAGTATATTTAACTTCCATTACTGTTCCTACTTAAGAAGAACTATTGTGTAATTTTGCATGTTGAACATGACTGTAAAGACTTAATTAATGTTCATAACAAAGAATGTTTCTAAAAATAATTGTTTGTTGTTTAAATATGAATAAATATATGATGGTAACAGAGTTGTAATTTTTTTTACCCTGCACTAGTAAATTCCTTGAAAATCTAAAAATAGTGGCAAGACATCGCGCCCAACCAGGATATTGCATTTAACAATGATATCTACATAGCATAAATACCTATACAACTAAGTTAAACAGAATTTTATTTTCTTTTGTTTTCGAAATTTAGTCACATTTTCTGCCACCGATTTTAAATTGACCCAAGGCCTATAAATAATTGTGCTGGGGGTTGTTTGTCCTCATCCAATTTATGTTTGTAAACTGCCTCCACAAAGAGGAGAAAATCCTAGTATGGATAAGGTTTTTTTTTTAAATAAAAGATAACTTTTTTTTAAAGTTTATATCTTTTGTTTTTTATGGTTGAGAAGTAATGGTAGGTTACGTCGCATACCCTTATAAATCACCACTCAATCTGCTACCACCGTTTGTTAACTAGATAATATTTTCACTGTAGTATAAGAAAAGCCACACAAAAGTAAAAAATGTAGATAGTAACAAAAGAAAGATTTAACTAACCTTATCACATTCCTCATCAGGTACTGCAGATTTGACTAGCCTCTTTCCAAAATTATCAATGAATGATGATTTCTTAAAATGTTTAGTGCACAACATTAAATGCCTAGAATGAAGATTGTTTTGAAATTCTGGTGACCACCAAGATTCATGAGGAAAACAGTACTTCGCCCATAATTCACATCTGAAAAAATACAATTAGATAGTAATATACTACTGAGGTGCTAAAAACGTGCTTGGAAGAAGAGTGCAATACAAGAAGATTGTTCCTTTCAAACAATGTGATTGTATTGTATACATATATAAATATTATTCCACAAGTTATTTCTATGTGTACCAATACATCTAGAACTTTTTATTATATTATGATTTCTATGTGATAAACCTCATGCTGTTCTGCATAATTTCTCTAATTTTCAGATTTATTTGCACACGTTTTTAAATCGCTTAATATGTATCTTAGGTTTTATTAGCCGATGCGGCCCATAATAATTTTTATTTCTGCTACTTTATTAATTCAGTGGTTCAAATTTAAACATTTTAAAACTGTTTTAATCAGTAATCAAAAAGCTATTTAGCATACGTACCGTACGCTATTTGTTCTCCCAGGCTTAGGAAAACGATGCAAGGTGATGTTACGATCATGAGCAGGAGAACATCCACACTTGTAACATTTCCTTTCGTTTTCTTTCATGATGAAAGATAAAATTGAGTCTCTGTCTCTTTAGCACAATGCACAGCACTTGTTTTTGAGTCTCTTTCTCACTGTAAACACTAAAACAGAGGAACGGGATGTTCAACTCAACGTTATTACTAACGTAAGAAATAAGTTTATATCGAAATATAAACTTAATTTGCAATACAAATAAACAAGAACGCAACAGCAAGCGCAAAGGATCTGCCATTTGTAATTTTGTTTATTTGCTGTTGCCATAACTTGCCTTTTTATTATAGTATTCAGTTTCATATTTATACATTTTGTTACTTCAATAAAGACGTAATAAATATATGTTTAACGAAATATATTATATAATAAAGTATTATAATTATTAAATAAAAAAATGATTAAAATGATGTGTCATTTAAAATAATATTTCTTTCATGGCAATATAACATAACGTGCGAGGGAGATAGATATTTTTCCATCTCGCTTCTTTAAAGCCCCCCAAGGTCATCTCCCAGTGCCAATCTGCTATTAGGAAGTTGACCGGCCCTGATGGTATTTAATCTATGGATAAAAGACAAATGGTTCAAAGATATAGTAAATGACAATGTTTGATAATGTTTTTTTTAAGAGTGTGAGAAACGAGCACACATTTCACCTTGTTGTGAGTACAATTAATAGTCAAAACACAGATTCACTTTGTCACTCTCGAGAACTAAGATGCAATGCCTCGTTACCAGTAGAGCGGGATTCAAATCTTGTCGATCACCATACGAATTACAGGAGTATCATGCTTCTATTTCACACTGGTATTATGTGTAAGCGTGGTCTTTCCCCGATCGATACAACCAAAGGTATAGAAGTTCGGTATAGTAAAAGGTTGTGAGGCAATCCATCTTAGTCCTCAAAGGAGACAACACATTTACAGATCTCTTTGTTTGAAGTTGACTGCAGATTTCTAAGAACTGCCGAGCCTCTTACCATCGGATGGAATGTAAGTTCGTTTGTCACTTTCGTTTTAAAAAGGAAAAATCCATGTCTTGCATTTACGAGTTTTCTTCTTAGTAGGTTAGGTAGGTACTTGATAATAAAGTAAATGGGTAACGTAATAAATAACATACAAATACGCCGCAAGGCTCACTATGAAAATACTTAAAGAGTGGAAAGGTGCTCTATTAAGAATGAATTAACCGCTTAGTTTTTAAACTGTAAACTCCTTTGAACACTTTTTCAAAAGAACACGAGTAGGTAGTGATTCTAACAACAAGCTTTTGAAATAATTTGTATATTCTCTTTGTTAGTTCATATCCTGAAATTAATTCTATTTCAAACTTTATTATTATTTTCGAACGAGTTTTCAGTTCATTAATACAGCAATGAAAGTACTTAAAAACTTATTGATATCGCTGTATATCAGAAATCTAAGTAGGTTCCCGATAGTTAATAAAAATTGAAAGAACAATAAAATTACAGGGCAATAAAAATGTGCGAATGTGCGAAGCATAGCCGGTGTGATATTAAATTCCACCGAAAACATAAAAATGATTTTCGATCGTAAAAGAATAATTTACAGACGTAAAAATGCGCTGAGTTATAGTTCACGGCGAAGTGCAGAACTACTCGCCAAGTAAAAATGCACCAATTTTATAATACGGAATGAAATGTATTAGCAAAGTACAAATTAGTATCTATCACTATTCACTATGTGTGCTAAAGATTATTTATACGATGTTAAGTGATTTACGCGCGCTGGTAGTTTTACAGATAAAGTTACACAAAGAGATCGACTTAAAGACGTTTTAACATGCGGATTGAGTGACTATTGTTTCTAAAACAAGGCATTTATTTTTAATAGCGTAGCGTTGACAAACGCGCACACATTCCACCTAACGGTAAGTGAATGCTTCAATTAAGAATCAAAATGCAGGTACGCTGCCATCCCTGGACTAAGATGGAATACCTCGTTTCCATTAAAATAGATCTTTGGTTATCTACAATCACCATAAGTAAGACGCTAAGTTGCTATTTTATGCTGTTATTCTGCGAGAGCGTGGTCCTTCCCTGGTCAAACCGACCCATTCATGCTACAACCATAATATAGCTGCAGCCTGGCTCTACCACGTTTAATAAGTTCCATGAAGATTTTGTAGTTTTATTTAAATTATTTTTAATACTTGACCTTTCAAGTGCATTGCAGCACCTATGGTAAAGAGGGATGTCTCTTCAAGATTTAACCTAACCGTTCGAAGTAATTTAGTTGCGTTATCGCCAATAGATGGCGTTGGGCGTTGTTTTAACGCAAACTAAATTACTTCGAACACTAACCGGAAATGAAATGAATTAAGGTTAAGTTTAATTTTATTCAACAAATACGTTTACTTAATTGTTTTAAAGGGTCTAGAGTGGAAGCCTCGTAACCTCGTATAGTCAAAGAAAGAAAAAAAGAAAAAGTGTTAACCTTGTAATATAATAAGAATCTAAAAATATATTATTTAGCTATTATTTTTTAAATCTCATTTCAATTTATTTTCTAAGGTTTCGTGCAGACTGTAAGAACTCGTATTCATGTTTCGTTATTTTGTATTGGTTGTACTATATTACGAATTTATTAGTAAATTATGAATATGAATAAGAAAATGTATTAGTATTCTATGAGTTACACTTCAATATTTACTGTTCTTTTTAAATTTAACTTAGATTTCGAAAATTATTTTTATCTTATATTATATGTGTTCTATTATGTCAGACATACATTTTTAACACAAACTTAAAATATTATATACATTTTTACCTTATAAAATGAGTTAATTTTGGTATATAAGTGAATAATTTATAATTCGTTAGAATAAAACGACGAGTAAAAGGGTTAAGCACAATAATTTCTTAGCTTATTTATATTAATTATACACTAACTGTAATAAAAAATAAATCATAAAATCACTGCATATTTTCCGACGGGAGCGACAGTATTATTGGTATTATTTTCAATACATAAAAATATAGTATGTGGGTCTGTATTTATAACCATTTATACCTGACCCCAGTTTGTTTTATTGCATTTAAACGTAAAGGACGTGCGTTCTGTAAACACGTGTTTTAATCAAGCCTGTTGCTTCACATCCGTTTGCCGTGGACGGTGCGCTTAGCAATGAAAAACTTTGCATGAGTTTTATTACGACGGATGCGGAATGGCCGTAGGGTTTAATTTTGCAGCCTGTACGCTCCACTTTTCCTTTACTAAATATCAAAAATACCAACTTCGATATAAAACTTATTCTGCCCGGAATCGAAATTGTTTTCTGTACGTCATGCCCAGAATGGAAGAGTGGACAAAGGACAATGAGTAGCATAATTAGTTTGTAGAGTCAAAAAAGTGCACGCGGGAAAGAGCTCTGTGAGAGTACCGCGTGCATCTCTGGAGATTCGACCTGTATAACCGCAAAGTTGGTTGGGCCATGGAGGTGGAGTCCATCTATGTTCATCGATATGGTTAGTAGATGGAAATTCCGAAATCTTTAATAATATCCATTCAACATTTCTTACTTTGTTAAGTATATGTTGACGACCATGTATGGTATGAAAAATAAGAGCCAATATTTTTATTTATAACTTTGAAACATTGCTAGGTGTAATTGCCAGAGAAGTTGCGTATATTCAAAATGGATTCTTTCAGTCATTATCGAGCATAGCAAATTTTATTTTGCCCTCAGGCAACAGCGTTTGCCTGAGGCGGGCAGCGGTTCATTTGATTAAAGGCCGCTGTACAGAGAAATTATCAAACGGAATGCACCGACAGCTCAGCGGGCCGTGAGAGCCTCTATGTTAATAGTTTTTGTTTTCCCAACTCGCTCGTTTCGTCCTGGAAAGGTGAAGTGCGGCCAATTTTTCTTTGCAGGAACTGTTTTGAACTCATCCATTATATACTAGTTTGTTAAACCTTCGAGCATAATTTTTAAATTGCGTCATTATATTGTATGATATACTTTTCAATTTACCCGTTTGATTTTTGTTACTAAAGTCGGTGTTTGCATATTTATGATGGATACGATTAGAATAACTAATATTTGTATTATTTTGGTTCAGATTTTATTTAATTTTCTCTTAGTCAATATTATAGACTGGACGCCAACAGGAACTAAAGCGCCGGGGTAAAGTAATAGCTCCATAACCATCACAGAAATGGGAAAAGGTCCAGCAGCTTCCTCTACTATATAACACATATTTACTTTTTACTTCATTTCAGTAATTATTTTAAGCACTCACACGAAAAGATACAGCCTATCAAAAGTTCTGAACATAGAATCTTCTCCGTGGGGATATTTGTCATAATTACCACGCTGGTCAGCCGGGTTGGCAAACGCTGTTTTTATTGTTATGAGATGTTATTAATAGATGCTGCCCATCTCCTGTTTCACCTACCTCTGTTACCTCTAACGGCACCCACGGGATAGGTATTTCTAACTTGCTGGGTGCGGTGTTAAAGGAAAACGTTTTGTTGTGCAAAGACTGTGCGATTAACCGTTTAGGGCTTCATCATCACTTACCAGCAGTCGGGATTGAAGTCAGGCATTGGATTATTATGAGTAAAAAATATATCATGTAGTTACTTGTACGCTAAGAAATAAAAAAAATATTTAGGGGACATATTGCAAAGTCTTTCTTATTCCATAAATGGTCTAAACGTAAGAAATGAGAAGAGGTATGCGATTTTATAATGACTGGTTTTACAGGTTGTCACATGTTTTACTTAATTCGGAGCCGTAGTAGCTCAGGTAGGCGGTAGGCCTTTATGAGCTATCTCATAAATGCCTACATTCAAATTTCTTGGTACCCGAGCGTAACGATCCCCGCCGGCACGAATGTAATTGCAAACTGCAATTTAAATGCTGACTTACCGTGGCCCCTAGGGAAAGGGATACATATTGATGAAATCTGTATATTCAACAACAAGCACCAAAGTAGCACGGTGAACTAACTTTTTTTTTAATATAATAAGGGTGACAAACTACCACACAGTCCACCTGATGGTAAGTGGATGCTGTGGTCCATACAAATATACATTTATCTTCGATTAAGAATCAAAATGCAGATGCGTTGTTGTTGACGACTAAGATAGAATGTCTCGTATTTAGTAAAAAGGGTCTCCGGTTCTCTACACTCACCATACGAAACACAGCAGCATTAAGCTGCTATTTTACGATGGTATTATGTGAGAGCGTGGTCCTACCTCGGTCGAGCCAACCCATTCGTGCCACAACTATAATATAGCTGCAGCATGGCTCTACCACGACGGACTTCGCCATAACCCTTTAAAAAGAGAGGAGGCTGTTGCTTTACATTTTACTTTTACTTATTATAAAACAGTACCGGACTATAGTTCCCGAAGTTTCGGATCTACGCGCAAAGCGTTCAAAAATTAAAGTTTTATTCATGTGTAGTATTTGAATAAATCTAAGAAACCATTAAGAGTATGATATTATTTGCCTTATGGAGACGGCGTACAAAATTGATAAACCTATATCTCTATATCGACCCGTTGGTATCATAAGAGACGACAATGGCATAGAAAAGTCTTTTGGCCTCCGATAAATGGTTGCATAACTGATAACCATAACCAACCAGGGGAGCAGCGTCTAAGGTTTCATTTGTTAAGATTGTTGTGGTTGCCGAGTTGCAACACTGACTATCAACAAGTTTGTTGAATAATTATTGTCCGCTGTACTCGTAGAATCGACCATCGTAGATTAAGTCCAATTCCAACGTCCATTCTGCGCAGACTAAGCTGCTTAAATTAATTTTAATACTAATATTTCTATTTCTATTCCTAATTCAAACAAATACTTTTATTTATAGCTGCATTAAATAACTAACTTTTTTTTTTAAATACTAAGTACGTGCCCCGTATAATAACAGATCGGCAATCCGTCGGCCAATCGTGACTACTTATTGGTGTGGAAACCTCTCTATGGAATCCTCTCTAAGGAGAGGATTCCACACCAATAAAGAAACAAGTGGTAAAATAAAAAAAATGCACAATCGACATCAATATAAATAAAATGAGAACATCATCAATGTAGTCGCATTATTAAGGATAACTCAAAAACTACTTGTCAGATCTTGATCAAATGTATATGGGACCACATGAGAAGTAACAGCTTTATAATAAAAAAGAATTATCAAAATCAGTTCACCTAGAAAAAAGTTCAGAGGTAACCTACATAAAAAAACATACAGTTGAAATTAGTACCTCCTCCTCTTTTTGAAGTCGGTTAAAATGTACGTGCTAAAAAATATTAGTCTTACAAATACTTTACAAGACGATTTACATGTTATGTATTACAAAATAATTTATAACGTTTTAATAAATTTTCTCTAATAAATTAGGTACATACCTTTTAAATCGGAGTGACCTACATAATATAGTTTTTAATAAAAGTCGTTCGCCATACAAAACGGTCTTTTATAAAAGGTCACAAACGAGCACACAGTTACCTAATGGTAAGTGGATGTTGTGAGCCATAGACATCTACATCTATCCTCAATTAAGAATCAAAATGTAGAATACGATGGAAAGCCTCGTTTTCAGTGAAAATATGTCACTGACTCTCAACACTCAAGATACGGAAAACAGGAGTATTTTACGCTGGTATTCTGTGAGCTTGGTCCGTCCCCGGTCGAGCCGACCCATTTGTTCTACAATTATAATGTAGCTGCAGCGTGGCTCTACCACGTATAAATTTAATTTTAAAATTTTTTATTTATTTATTTATTTATTTATTTCAACACTTACAACTATCTTTACAGGTAGAAACTTGAAAACTTGAACTAGAACTTGAAAAATGAAGTCAATGTTAATTTTTATGTTTAAATAAATTCATCAAGTTGTTATCTAGAGAAGTATAGATTGTCAGCGATGTACCTGAATACTTACGAAAATACAAATACAGTTTATTTTACTGCTCGTCCAGATTTCCCAACAGCACCTAGCGTTAATTTGTTTGAACAAATTTGCCGTGCCCACAAAACGATTCGATTAAAATTTATTTGGTCTATTCCATCTGTTCAACTGCTGATAATAGTTGTAATGTTTACTGTAACGATATAATAGTATAAAATTAATTTATTTGTTCTAATATGGCGTCAGGTTCTAATAGAGTTGAATTTCAATTATTCAGTAGGATTTATTTTTGATAAAATAATAGTTAGCCTTTAAATAAGTCGAAATAATCTAGCTTTAGGCAAATTCTCACTAAAATGGGAGATTTACGTTTTCATGCTGAAGAACGAGGATCACACCCACGTTAGAATCAAAGCTGTGTGCAAATGTTATTACTATACCGCCATCACCGTGTAGTGGCGGTGTAAGAATATTCACTACCTCATGTCATCCCGTGGTTGTCGTAAGTTGCGATACAGGGAAAAAAAACCAGGAGATGGGCAGCAGCGTCTTCCTAACAACAATAAAATATAGAAAAAACTGTGGTTGCCAACCCGCCTGCCAAGCGTGGCAGCTATGTCAAATATATGAGGCAATTTTACTATAAGATTAAATTTAAAACAAAACCTTTGTATCTCGCTGTTTTGTAAAGCACCATCTTATCATAATATTCTACGCGTGCTTAACCTGTCATGCACATCGAGTTTCAAGCTACTACAGAAAGTGTAATTATGTTTTTGTATTATTTTCATAATTTAAACCTTTAAAGAATATTTCAATAACAGTTTTTTATTCAATAAGGATTACAAGTAATTTTTATTGAAAGTCATTTTTAGGGTTCCGTAGTTAAGCTACAAAGAAATCTTATAGTTTCGTCATGTCCGTCCGTCGGTACGTTTGCCCTTCCGTCCATCCGCGGTTTTACTCAGAGACCCTACTACTATAAAATCACGCCTGCAAGAACTTGAAATAAAATCTTGAAAAACAATTTTATGTTGGGTACCTCCTATGCACGTAAAGGGAGGAAGATTTTTTACCACCCATGATAGTTTAGACCTATGGTGATGACCTACGGGAAGGTTAGTTATGGTCCTGATTATCTTAGAGTTCCATTGCGAGTGACTATGTCCATTTTTGTACAAACTTGGCATGTGAATGTTTTCATGTAGATTGTGGTAGTTTGTATGATGTTCAAAATCGTTTTTTTCTTTTTAATAATACCTTTCCCTACTACCATCGTCCTATTTTTAGTCGTTATAGCAGCCAAACCGCGAACTCACTCATTATCATCATGATCATCATTACAGAGCAGTGAAGGGCCACGTCTCAGAACCATATGAAATCATTAGCAACACACACTGATTGTATAATCCCGGTTTCAAATTTTGACCTTTTCAAATTTGTACATACCAGAGGTGAAGATGCATGGTAATCTCCCGAACGCTGCCCAATCTTACGAGTTTATCTAGTGATTCTGGATTAATTAAAAAAAAAGAAAATGCTCTCAATTTGTCGGAATATTTTATGCGTAAATTTTAATGTATACCCAGCGATAATTCAGGGGTGATCCCATATAAATTTGGTCAAGGTCCAATAATGGGATCCATGAGAAAATGTTGAACTTGCAACGACATCTGCTCGGCATATGAACAAATAACTCTTTACCAAACATAACACAAACGAGCACACAGTATACCGCATGGTAAGTATGTAGTTGCTGCGGCCGATAGACATCTACATCTATCATCAACTACGAATCAAAATGCGTAGTCACCCGTGAGGACTAGTCCTTCCCCGGTCGAGCCGACCCATTCGTGCTACAACTATACTACTAATATAGCTGCAGCATGGCTCTACCACGTATAAAGTTGTAATTATAATAATAGTTCTTTGAAGTAAATTGTTAAGTGGCGGTGTAAGATGATCTACTACCCCATATCATACTGTGGGTGTCATAAGAGGCGACAGTGGAAAACTAAATCAGGTGATAGACAGCAGTGTCTTCCTGATAACAGCGGAATAAAACAAAAATGGTTGCCAAGCGTGGCAACTATGGCAAATGCGTCCCCCCTACAAAGACAGTATATGTTCAGCAGCTACCAACTACCCAGACGGTCTCTTCCTTGACAGAAAAAGAGTCGTAACTAGTCCTAACACGGTTTAACCGGGGAAGAATCAAGCTTGCAAAGAATACCACCATCTAAAAGCAGCAAAATAGTACTGTCTTTCGTATGAAGTGTGAATATTTATTTATTTATTTATTTATATTTCCTACTAACATCTACCATTACAGGGAAAAACCTAAATCGATAAATGTAGCATCTCAATTCAAAATAATAATAATAATAATAGATACAATTAAAATATGTTATTGGAATACATCATAAAGCATAAAGTAATAATTTAAATGGTAAAAGATAATAATATTAGTAATTACAACACACAATAATTAATTTAAATAACAACACATTACAATCAATTGTATAATTCAATTTGAGAAAAACATATTATGAATAATGTCACTTGCAAACTCACTTCTTGAACATGAAAATAAGTCCAACTTCTCAGCAACCAAATTTAGTATGTGTATCGTTCGCGTGAGGGGGGTGTTGCGTACCAGTTTAGTCCTGCCGCGCGGCACCGCGAACAAGCTCGGGCGCCGTCGCCGCTGTACATATCTATCAGGCACGCGTAAGCCTATCCACTGCAGCACACCCGGGTTGCTAATGTAACCACGGAATACCTTTAAAATGTAGGTTACCAGCGCTAGATCCCTCCTAGTTTCCAACTTGTAATATATATTATAATATATTTTGTAATATATTCTTAAGAATCTTATTTAATAATTTTTAAGTGTCGAAAACCGGAGATCATTTTGTACTGGTATCTAGACATTCTATTTTAGTTTCTTTGACGTGAGGACACATCTAAATTTTAATTATTAATTGGCGATAAATGTTGGAATCTACGGTCCACAATATCTCCTTACTATCATCACCTGGACTGTGTATTGGTTGATATCTCTTTTTTTTAAATATTTTGATAATCTTTTTACGAGTAAGAACTAAATTCTAAATTTTCTCTGACTCGCCGTCCAGTGCACTAACTAGTTTTTTTTAAATATTTATAATATAAATATGTGTAATAATTTCTTATATTTACGCGAACACTGGACATTGAATAAAACTACTTTTACGGATTTTATCGCATTTAATTAACTTATTTTTCTTATTATTATTAATTCCCTTTCACCTCAGTCCCCCCGTGACCATGGGTGCTGTAAAACACCCGAAACGTCGGGAATTAATAAAAATAAGAAAAATAGGTTAATTAACCGCAATAAAATCCGTAAAAGTAGTTTTATTCAATAAATATGTATGTATGTATTATAGAGTATTTGCAGGTCCTTTAAGCTATTAATTTATAATTAAACCATGTATAAATAGGTTTTATATACAATATGGGCGGCGTAACAAGTCTGAAAATATGATTGTTAGAGTGCAAACAGTTATAATTGTAACACGAGCCTGGAGCGTCAATACACATAATGAGGTTTGATTAGCGTCGTTAGTCGTGAGTACATCCGATGCAGCACGCAATCGGCGTTACAAATGCGAGTTTCAGCCAAAAATATTATTGTTTTATTTGGTTAGCCTATGTATAATAATATAGTGTTCTCCTTGACCGATTCATATCATGCGACATATTCCAAACACTTTTAGGAACATTAAACACATAGGAGATGTTATAACAAGTACTGTTCGTAGTAAATGCGAATGGATGCACCATCTCTTCGCAGCGCCAGTGAATCAAGTCGATCAAGTAGAACCCAGTCGTGGACGATTTCGACCGCTTTTCAGTTGAATTCCCCGGCCTGAAAATGAGAAAATTTCCATGAAAATTTGCAAGCAGTGTGCCGGCATGAAATACTGTCCTGTTCTACTGAACACGCTAAGCTTTTAAGAGGACAATTACGCTTTCCCTTTCAAATGGCCGTGGAACGAACGTCACTTCATATATCTCCGCCAAGGATTACGATGCTGTCCGAGAAAACACTGGTAGAGCCCTTAAATTGAGGAGATAGGACATGATGCTGCTGTGTTTCATATGGTGACCATTTTAACTGACAGCGAGGCATTAAATCCTAGTTCTCGAAGGGGGAGGGGGGGGGGGCTTGATTCTTAATGATATGATGAGGATACATAGATATCTATCCTCCTCCAAGGAACACCTCACAACACGATGCTGAGTCACCTGCATCTATCGACTCCTCTCATCCATCTTTTACCAGTTCCTCATTCCATCTAGTGGGTGGTTGCCCTACTCGATATATATGATACATACCAAATTTAAAGTCTCTCATAACTATAGTTATACGGAAATATGGCAAATATAAACCAAAAAGTTAAATCTTCTTTATTCATGAACCCGTGGGAATTTCGAAAAATCCTTCCTTATTTCTTCTCTGTACAAATTTTCGCCTTTTCTTAGTCCATGAGTTTGGGTTGGACTCTGATGATTCGGTGAATGATTACAGTGAGTGAATGAATTTTTTTTATACTCGTAGGATAGGGTGACAAACGAGCACACAGTCCACCAGATGGTAAGTGGTTGCTGTGGCCCATAGACATCTACATTTATCCTCGTTTGCGAATCAAAATGCAGATGCGTTGTCACCCGTGAGGACTAAGATAGAATGCCTCTTTTCCAGTAAAAAGGTTCTCCGGTTCTCTACACTCACCATAAGAAACACAGCAGCATTAAGCTGCTATTTGACGCTGGTATTTTGTGAGAGCATGGTCCTTCCCCGGTCGAGCTGACCCATTCGTGCTACAACTATACTAATGTAGCTGCAGCATGGCTCTACCATGTACCGATCGGACTTGTCTTTTTATATTATGTTGATTAATTATTCCAGAAATAAGTAAGATTTGGTTTCTGAAAAAGTGGTAATAAGCAATTGTTTCGGAATGAATCATGACTTGGCTTAAATAATGAATCTACCCAATACATTCATGAATTCCTAAATCCGATAAAGACCGTGGCCACAGTGCTCTGATGTCAGAAAATTTGTTTTTACCATTGCTATTAATCCCATAAATGGGATTAATACAGCATATCTGTATCGAGCGTTGGACACGGATGGAAATGCATTCGATAATTTGACTCAAAACCGCAGTCGGGGAAAGGCTAAATACCTGTTAATGATGGACCGATAGAGGTTTTCAATTATTTATTTGTTACTAGCTTATTACCCGCGGCTCCACTCGCTTGCTTCTATTTGGTAAAATCATTAATACTGGTCCGTGGCAAAATTATCCCTTGTTGGTGTAGGCTACCTCGGTTTCTGTGTCTCCTTTTTTTTCTTTTATTTAAGGACCAGTAAACAACTTCAACAGAGGATTAATAACTAATCTTAATCCTAAAATTTAAATTTAGTGAAGCCAACACCACCAGCCTCAGATAATAATTTATACATTAAATTACAAAAATGAGAGATGTGAAGGAGGACTTAGTTAAAGTAATAAATAATATAAATAAATTTTATTTCGTTTTTAAAAAGTAAATGCCTTAAAAACTAGTAGATTGGAACAACAAACATAACATTAACTTAGTACATAAGGAATATTACAAAAAGACATTAGACATTACATTAACTTAAACTCTAATTTAAGTAGACAAGAGATCAGCATTATCGATCTATTTAAAAACAAAAAATTACAATCTAGCTATAAACAACAAAAAAAAGAAAACTCAAAATTTTAGGTTTGATTTCAAAACAATTATATAATTCAATTGTATTATGATTGAGTTTTGATTTTTTCCTTTTCCTTTCTTTAGTTTGTAAGACTCATAAGCTTATTAATCACTTCGTTTCTAAAGGAATCTGCACGATTATTAAAAATATCAATGTCACAAAAGTGATCATTATAATTTTGCATTAAACGATACAATGGCGCTCTTTTGCCAGCATTGGTTCTACATAAGGGAAGGGCAAATGTTTGACGTGAGCATGTTGATCTTACATGTGATCTAGTAGGTACACGAAATTGTAATTTTTTTGTTACATGAATGCAATCATATCTATCATTACAAAGGTCAAATAACAACATTGCTGCTAATTGTTGTCGTCTACGCTTTAAAGTTAACATTTTGTATTTATTTAAAATTATATTATAGGAACAATATTTATGCTTATATCTATAGTACATTGACTTAAAAAACTTTTTTTTACTCTCTCAATATGGTCGGTATAGACATTATAGAAGGGATTACATAAAGCAACTGCGTATTCCAACTGAGAGCGTATCAATGCCTTATACAAAAAGAAGTATGTTGCTGGGTTGGTGAAACCCTTACAGGATCTCATTACAAACCCAAACATTTTAAAAGCTTTATTACATATTTGTTCAACATGTGTATCGAGTGTTAATTTACTATCAATAATAACGCCGAGGTCATAAATAGAATGTACTTTTTCAAGAGTAGAGTTGCACAAAGAATATGATTGTCGATTAAAATTAATTTTCTTAGTAACAGTTAACATTTTGCTCTTATTAATACTAATGTTGAAAATTAAAAAAATTAATCGTTCGAAGAGCTTCGACACGGCTGAGAAAATGGAAATAGGACGGTAGTTCTCAACATTTCGTTTCGAACCACTCTTATATACAGGCACAATTCTAGCGGCTTTCCATACGTCAGGACATACTCCTTCAACTAAACACTTATTAAAAAGGAAACATAGTGGTTTAACAATATTAAATGCTGTATTTTTCAGAAATATTGGTGATATATTATCGGGCCCCATACTCTTGGTTGTATTTAAAGCTTGTAGCTCTTTAAGTACTTCATCCTCTGATAATGTAATACATGTTAAATTAATGTGTGAATCAGGGCTTTGTCTAAGATCGATACTATCAATATCATACTCGGCTGAAACAGAAGATGCTTCAAAAATTGAGTGAAAAAAAGTTGAAAATAGGTTACATACTTCTGTAGGATTAGTTGCGATATTATCATTATAATAAACGTCAGGAATACTAGCAGTATTTTTACGCTTTGATATATATGTCCAGAAATGCTTTATATTTTTTTTAATGTTATCTTTAGCTTGAATTGACGACATGTAGTTTTTATAACGAATTGCGCACTCTTTATTATAGTACTTTCTAAGCCTAGAGAATTCATTATAATGATGAGCGTTTTCATATTTTTTCCACTTGATCCAGACACGCTCTTTGCGTTTAAAAGTAAATAAATGTGTGACTGTTAGTCACAGGGTTTTTTAAAATCTACATTTTAATCTTCCAATTATTCATAATTTCATTTAGTTTTGATAAAATAATGTTAAATTTCATGGTCTTCTATTAAGTAACGGTATAATGTTTATTTCCGATATTTGATTCGTATCATTGGCCCCATTAAATATCGGTTGGCACCATAAAAAAACGCTGATATTTTTACGTTTAAGTAAACTTCGAAATTTCATAAATATAGTTCTGTTCACGGTGAGCGCGAGGAGAACTAAATTCACGGACGGGAGTAGGAATATAATTTGCCTTGTAGTGGCAGCGAAAGAGAATCCACTACCCAATATCGTGCCATGGATGTCGTAAGAAGCGTCAGAGGGACACTGAAACAGGAGATGGTCAGCAGCATCTTCCCGATAACAGCTCAAAATAATATAATTAACCGGCCAAGTGCGAGTCGGACTCGCGCATGAAAGGTTCCGTATCATCGTAAAACACGTTTCTAGTAGGCGAGCCCCCTTTAATTTTTTATATATTTGTTGTTATAGCGGCAACAGAAATACACATTTTGTGAAAATTTCAACTGTCTACCTATTACGGATCATGAGATACGGCCCGCTAACAGACAGACTGACGGACGGACGGCTTAGTAATAGGGTTCCATTGGTTACCCTTTGGGTACGGAACCCTACAAAAGCTGCGGTTGCCAACCCGCCTGTTGCTGTGGCAACTATGGCAAATATGCAGCCTATTTGGCAATTATGGGAGGGGTCTAAGTTCAGTTGTGAACTTTTGATAGGCTATACTAGTATCATATATTTAGAAACTCATAGAATACAACGGTGATTCTTTCGCGAGACGCTGTATGTGGGCGGATTTTTTAAAAAGTGTACCTAAATTAAAGTGAAGGTCCTAATTTTTTATGCCTTTTTTCAATATGTGTCACTGAATTCATAAATTATGATTTTTAAGAAAGTTTATAATATATTTGAATAACTGCTATAAATTAAATATACTAAGTTAATAAAATTCAGTAAGAGGATTTTGGGTTCCACTGAATAACAATTTAATATCTAACACAGTGAATTAAATGAAACGGGTTCATCGAAATGCATAATATCATTATTTATATAATACTAGCTGGCCAGGCGGATGTTGTTCTGCCCTTTCCGACGATACTTTGTCCTATAAAAAATCCTTGAATCCGTAATAAAAAAATATTGAAGGACACTTATCGGGATAAAAAGTATCCTATCTTTCAAGTTGGACCAAACTGCACACAGTGTACAAAATTTCATTGAAATCAGTTCAATAGCTTAGGAGTTAGAGGAGGAGAGCAATCTCACTAAACAATCTAATTTAATATAATATGTATTACTTGAGAGACACATTGTGTTTTCATGCGATGGCCAAGTCAATCTATTTATTCAAAATATAAAAGATTTTTAATATTGATATGGTCACTATAAGACGTTGTTAGGTTAGCTACATAGAATTATTACGCATAGAAACGCAGTCTAGTACAAAACACGAGCGTTAAAATGATGCAAGGTCATTATGTTAGTGGGCGCGAGTCGAATGTGCCTACGCTCGTCACACGCACACATACACGCCATTCAGTGATACCAGTTTCTGGCGTTTGCAATCAAATTGTGCAAATCACTATTTTTTGATTAATTTTAAAAAATCGATATAATAAAGATTACGTATTACGTACGAAGATCTATTTTATGAGAATATAATAAATGGAATAAAACAAACACGATAATGATGGTACTAATATAACTTTATTATACATATATTAATGGTACAAAAATGCAGACGTAATAAAATTTAAGAATATTACTAAACACAATTAATTTGCTCGAATATAATAAGCACATCGTGTAATGTTTCATTTTAACCGACTTCAAAAAGGGAGGAGGTTATCAATTCGGTGTATTTTTTAATGTTTTTACCTCAGAATTCTACAATTTCTAAGCCGATTTAGATTTTTTATTTGAAAGGATATACACACAGATTGATCCAATATACACGCTGAAATTTTAATGGTTGTTTTCCCGAAGTAAAATGATTTTGCCTTAGTAGTACAATAGATTTATTAAAATAAAAATTATTAGGATGCAAAAATGGCAGATTTGCAATCGAGAAAAACAAAACTCGAATGCGATCACAAACCAATAGCAATATCTCGCAAGTAGGTCGGGCGTGCAGGCTAGCTTATACCGAATTACTATAATAAAGTCTGAAAAAAAATTCACTGGACGTAATGTTGTGTTACGTTTATCGCACGCGCTACCGCTTCCTACACAGTGAAGGGCCACTAATAAATGTTCATAACATGAACTCTCAAGCGTAGTGATACGACATAAACTAGTCTGGACGCCCGACTAGCTTGTGAGGTATTACTATTGTAAATCTGCCCTTTTTTAATTGTAATGTTTTTTAATTTAATAAATTGACTCTACAAATCGAGACAGTATAATTTGGCTGCGGGACAACAACCACTAAAATTTCAGCATGTATATACGAATTGATCAAGCTTAGAAATCAGTGTACATACATATTGATAACCTTTCTTTTTGGGAGTCGGTTAAAATAGGCTATATTTGGGTCTAACGTAACATCTGGTTAATGTTTGGGTGTAAAGTGAAATCTGGTTAGTAAAGGCGTTCTTATTAATAATCTCTTGATGTTGTAAATAAAAAAGTTTTTATTCTATATTCTAAAACTTAGCCTTAGTCAATAAACAAAGCAATTAAAATAAAATAGTTTCGTTAAAATGGCGTCGACGAATCGCGATTAGCTGATCACTCCGTAATAGTTTTAAATAGGCACCCATTGTTAATATAATGTTAACACTTAGAGAAGTAGGTATCTATATATAAACATTTGAAATTTACACAGAGCGTTGCGATTAAACGTTTTAAACACAAATAGAAAATAAATATTTTTAAAAGAAATATGTGATTTTTTTCCCCACAACTAGCAACATTTGTATTATGAGAGCTTAGGTAAGTATTTTTTTAGTTTTACGTACTTATAATGAATTAAATGTATAAAATTATATGTGAAATGTAATACCATCACTTCTTTTATGTTTATCATCACCGTTGTGACAATATTTTACAACACAAACGGTAATTTTTGCAATTTTTCGCGAGCTCTTCTCCGTAAGACGTGACGTAGCGCACTGACGCGTCGCTGAGTCAACTAACGCGGTTTCGCGTTAGTTTTACTTGCTTCACTTTTGGTGCGCGTACTAGTATTCTATGCGTAATAATTCTATGGTTAGCTAATTACGTAATAACTTTAGACAGAAGGACCCTTAAGTAGGGGCTGAATAAATTAACTGACTTGGTATTACATGGATCTCACAACTTTTTACGGTAGAAGAACTGAGTTGCGAGACTTGGTTTTTTTACAAGTTATGTTTTTGATTGCATAGTACTTTACACAAAATTCTTTTTAAGGTCGTTTTTATGAATTATACCACTTATAATTAGTAATTAGTAATCCGACGATAGAGTCTCACAGTGCACTCGCTTTTCAATTATTTACATTGGATAACTTGATACAAAATGAAGTTGTCGAAATTATAATAATGCCGATAGACATCCAATAAATTCAAATAAAGTGTTTTTTGTGTACTAAACGTGAAAATTACGGTAAAGCATGCTGATAATGGACACCGATCTGGATATTTTACTGACATCTGACATCTTAAATGATATCTGATAATATTTGATGACAAATTTCACAGTAAGCTAGCAACCCGGTTTCTATCCCCACCGGCATCAATGAAATTGTTAATTGAAATTTTAAGTGAAGGAAAACATCGTGAGGAAACCTGCATGTCTGAGAAATAAAAAAAAATATTTCGAAGACATGTGAAGTCGAATGAATTCATTTTTGCAACACGCATTGGGGCAGCGCGACGGACACTTCCTTGCCTTAAAAGCCTCTCAGAAGTGAGAGGAGACCTGTGCCCAGCAGTGGGACAAATATAGGCTGTAACTTTAACTTTTGACTTTCATTTTTGGTGCTGTAATAATAAGTATTATAAAGCATTCTATTTAATTTTATTAGTGAGTTATTATTAGTTTATTCAGCGGTAAGTAGATGGCGCTATTATTAGCTTGAAACTATGAACAATTAAAAACAACACAAAACATTACAAACTATTGTGAAGTAATCTCATATTAAAGTATTTTTATATTTAAGTTCAAATAAATGAATTATTATACACCGAAATTACATTTTTTTAAATACGAGTAAATAAGGCTTCTAATTTTATTTGAAATTATCCCAAATCGAATGTAATTTATGGGCAACAACTACTTTTACGCGCGCTCATGTGTGTGTGATTCAATTCACGTTTTCGTTTCTCAAGTTTTACCTACTGTTCACTTTTTTAGTGACACGCTTACTACTAATGCTTAAGTTAGTAACTACATGACACGAATTATTAATTCCAATTTTCCTTTTACACTTTTGACGGGATTAGGATCGTCATAATAAATACAATTAAAAAATATATTTTTGCTTATCAACGACGTAACCGACGACTATCCTCTTCTATGGTTTATTTAAAAAATTTGAATAAACTATTTACAATATAATTAGTCCCAATATTTAATATTGGTACCTCAAAATGAAATCAATATTAAACGTTTATTCACAACGTAAATTCAAAGTAGCGGATCGGAGTACGAAGAAGTGGCCTCACGGTGTAGGACGGTCGGATCGACTGGTGAGGCGAGGAAAACCCGCATTTTCCTGCGAAAAACTACGTGTTCCCGCGCAGCCCAGCACTTCCGAAGATTGCCGAACGTGCGAACAGTACCTCCGTGTCGCCGCATTTTCAAGCATCGTTGCATAGATGAGCAAGCACGTTTTCTTAAAATATTTTTTTCATTTATTACCTGTCCTTGAGCACTTTTAACTTTACGTTCACGGGAACGCAGCAATTACTGTGTCAGTTTAAGTTTTGGCCTCTTTGACGTAAACACGACTCTTAATATACAGATAAAAGACTAATGGTGAAAGTTCCGGCAAGTTTGCAGACCATAGTATAGGGCCTCCGTGGGCAATCCACCTATTTTCATATTCACAATTTAAGTTATCGCTCACTGCATTTGAATAAATAAGTACTCGTATGTCGTGGCCAGATCGTAGAAATAATCATATCATGAAATAGTCTGGCATATCGCAACTATTTCATAATTAGCCAATTATTACTGGTCATATCATATAAATGTCAACGTTTGCCGCCTTGTTGGTCTAGTGGTCGTAAACGCGGCAGCTGATTATGAGATCTAGGGTTCAAATCCCGGGTCGGGCAAAAAATCAGATATTGATTTTTTCTGTCAGGGAATTCCCGGAGTCAGCAATTTAGCGGTGTTTTACGTCAGTGCCACGGAAAACATGTAAAACCGTTGGTGGTTTATCGCCTGATATCTTTCTGGTCGTATCTTGTCCGTCACAACGGACTACGCGAACGAAGGAAAAGAGAGTGCACCTGTGCTTGCGCATACGCACGGGCACTATAATCCTGTCCTACATAGATGGCTAATCGTTGTTGGGACTAGCCGCCGTGATCAAAATTCCATATTATATCCATCCATAACCTTCTAGTAATATCGGCAACAGTAGGTTGAAGCGAAGCGAAGCACAATGTAAATTGACGGCTCCGTGGCGCAGTGGCTTAGCAATCAGTTGTTGCGCTGGGGGCCGCGGGTTCGAATCCCGCACGGAACAAGTATTTGTATGGCCTACAAATAATTGTTCCGGGTCTGGATGTTTGTCCTTGTGCAATTTATGTTTGTAAACTGCCTCCACGACACAGGAGAAAATCCTAGTGTGGGGGTAACGTATTTTAAAAAAGAAAAAATATGCCGCGAACATTTAAATTATAATATAAAATATTAGTCATAAATACTAAACTCTCTATTTTTGAAGCTTCATAATTGGATGAAAAGGTTGCCCCCGATGACTTACAAAATTTCATAAAAATTCGTCCAGTAGTTTTTGCGTGAATCGTGATTTTTCCCGTCTCTCTGTCTGTATTGGAGGTGGGCTGAGTGGTGATTTTTCTGTATCAGTGACTGCATGCCAATGACAAAAAAATATCGATGACGGGAACAATAACAAAATCATCAATGATTTTTATTTGAGTATAAGATCACGGCACTTCAATTATGAGTAATGACTAATGAGTAGATACTGAAATGATAGCGGAACGGTTTAATGGCTTAGTGGCTTTATCATTTGTTATTTAGTAGTAGGCATGGATCGACTTTGTGAGTTAGTCCGCGAAATTATAATTTTTTTATTTTGCGACATTCTTGGCAGTGTATGGTATTGGTTTATAATCATGGAAATCGTCAATATCTTTCCATTTGTGACATTTGCTGCAAGATAATTAAGACTTTTGAGTATTTCATGGCAATCTGGCGTTCTTACAAATAAATATCTGGCGTAAAAACTTGGACGCGTAAATATGCACCTTCAAGTAATATTCCAATCTTACCTTCATGCTTTTTCCAAGCTTAGGACTGACGAAGACTGGCAAAATAATACTAGTTTTTTTTATATATATTTGCAAATATTTAGATTTAAGAGTGGTCGTTCTTGTCTAATCAAAACAATGATTCACGAAATACTAAATAAACGCAAGCGCGTACGTAAGCAATGAAGTGAAACTTTAACTTCGTTGAATGCTTTCAAGTTTGGCTTCAGTACCCTTTACTTCCTTCATGTCTTACCAGGCCGTCACTCAATCTAGTGGGCTACGCCTTGCACTTCGCCCGTCATTCGAGAATCTTTTTCCCCAGCGGTTGTCGGTTATTCAAGTTATATGGCCGGCCCATTGCCACTTCAGCTTATCTACTAATCCGTTGGACTAAGTCGATCACTGGTTCTTCTGCGGATATCCTCATTTCTAAGTTTATCACGCATAGAAACCCCGAGCATAGCCATCTCCATAGCTCGCTGAGCGACCTTGAGCTTAGTCATACGGCCAGCAGTGAAGGACCACGTCTCAGTTCCATAGGTCATCACTGGTAACACGCACTGGTTGTACAGTCTCGTTTTCAAGTTTTGAGGTATACCTGATGTGCCGTAATTTCCCGACGCTGCCCAGCCGAGTTGAATCCGACGATTGACCTCTCGGTCGAAGTTGGATGGATGCTGGTGGTTCAGGACGGTTCTTTGGAGCATTCCTTGGGGGAGGGCTATGTTCAGCAGTGAACTTGTGAAGTGCTGTAATGATGATGATGATGATGTTCTTTTATTTAGTCCCATGGACTTGTTTTTTTCCAGGTAATGTTACATATTTATACAGATTTATTATAAATAAATAAAAGCAAAAATAAAAATACATTTATTTCTCAATAAACTTTTTTGCCTATATAAAAAATAACAAATAAAAATCCGTAAATTGTATACTACGCAAGCAACCAAAGTTTGTTCCCCACTGGCACTAATAAAATTTTTATTTGCAATTAAAATTCTTACTCGGCGATGAAAGAAATCATCGTAAGGAAACCTGCATGTCAGATAAACATGAACATGTGACAAGTCCGCCAGCATACACGCACTGCAGCTGCATCAAGCGGCAATAAGTATTTGAACTAAATTATTATTTTAACTTCTTAACTTTTACGGTATGAAGTCAAAGTTAAAAGTAAAAAATAGTGTTTTTAATATAATTTTTTGAATAATGAAAAGGCTTTGAGGATTTTATGACTTATTATATTATAAAGCCATCCTATCAGGCGAACTGCGAAGGCGAAAAAAATAAACAATAAGAAGACAGATAATGTACTGTATGTATGATTAATGTAGTGTCTGATTATTGATACTCCTGTTGACCGTTAAAGCATTTGCCAAGCGAGGTCATTATTTCAAATCCTCCGAACTGTAAGGAGACTCCTGTCCGTAGTAGCTATTATATTCATCTGTGCCCATGTCTAGCCCTAGGCTTTTACGTCTGTACTTTTATTTAACTTCGTATTTACATTATTTGATTTAACTGCTGCTATATTCCATACCGATTTTGACAGGTAAAATAAAATTTATTTTGCTATCGAGAAAAAAACAGATGCTCTCGTTTCAACTGCGAAAGAGTCCTCCATGATCTCTGTCAATTTACGTTATTGCTTTTATGCGGTTTCGAATTCATTCAATATTTAAGGTTAAAAAAAAACAAGAATCTGAAAATTGTGTTTGATTTAATCACAGTTTTAAAAACTACCACTTTAGCGTTTTATAATATAAAATAAGTTTGTCAAAAGTATTATTTTTTATTCGAACAATTTGCAGTATGAATGCGTCCCATAAACTTTTGTCTACCAAGTGTCGAGTCGATTTCGCTAACTTTAGACTACACATCCGCGACGGAAGTCCATCACATATGCATATTATTTGATAACTGGAGGGGTTTTATTGCACTCCAGACGGACGCGGCTAAGTACAGGGGCGCCCGCACATTTCACGCCGTCTAGGATATACGACTGAAATTATAATACACTTACCTTAGCGAATACTTTTAATACGGCAGCTTTATGATGTTCCTCCGCGTCTCGTGTGTGTGTATTGTACTGTTAGCAAGTAATTTTAAATTTAAAGCGCGATGAAAACTGAAACGTTTCTATTGCATTTAATTATATTTATTATTAAAACATCTATTTGAGAATCACATATTCCCAAACAGTTCAATACAAATTACAGCATTGAAAATTTAAACTATTGTCTTCCTATGTTTTTTTTAACTTAAAACTCACTAATATCGGTATAATATTATTTTTTTAAAAACAAAAATTTTATTTCTAAACAAAATGAGGGTTTAATTACTATACTTCTCTTTTAGATGCAAAATTTGACAATGAATAAATGTATTAAGTTTATATTTCTTGCACCCCTAAAGCTTTATTTATTGAACATTTATGCTTCTAACTGGTTTTAACTTTACTTTTTAATCGTGTCAAAGATAGGTTAAGGAAACATTGTTTCAGGGCAAAAGAAAAGAAACCGGATAAGAACGAGTAGGACTTGCATCCTGAGGGTTCCTAACAGATTTGATAATGTTTTCGGATTTTTAGGTTTTACCTTTACTTGTTACTAGTTACATGTGCTGTAAGATTTTCCTTCATGCTAAATTTCTTTATCCTAGATCAAGTAGTACGTCAAAGTTTAGTAGTAGTATTTTTGATACTCGCAAACTTACTCACAACCTACCCTAGGTTAAGTTTGCGAGTATCAAAAATATTTTTATGCATTTTAACAACAAATGCACGTGCTGTGATACCGCACCTTTCTCATATTTTATTGTTCTAGGTCATGGTTGGTATTTTATAGGTTTGGATGAGTGAGTGGGTACTTAAATGACCGTATCTTTCAAAGCTTGAATTTTTACACGTCTAAGGGACAATCGACGATATTTGATGTTAATTTCAACATTACACCCCTAACAAAAAGGGCTTTGACAGATGGACAGACATACGATTTTAAGGAAGGACAAACAAAGGATTTTATGATGATTTTGTATTTTTCCTTTTGAGATACGGAACCCTAAAAAAGCGTCACAATGCACAGCGTTGTTGTGCAGGAAGAAATTAGCTGCCAATTTCATCGACACACTATTATAAGTTCGCCCATTGTTTTACCGTTTTTAGAACTCGTATGAAGTTGGATTAGCTGCGCTTGTACTATTTGACGCCCTCGAGTTAATTTTCATTTTATATCGCTTTGTAAATAATAGCGGTTGTGTTATGAAAACTTAAGGTTGTATTATGTGGTAAATAACTAAAATATTTCTTTGTCGAGGCAATGATTAATTGATTAAATATAATTTAATCAATTATACAGTGAATAAATTTAGAGGATGCAAAAAAAAGTGTTAAGTTAAAGTTACAGCATATATACCTACGTCCCACCGCTGGGCACAGGCCTCCTCTCATTTGTGAAAGGGTTTTAGGGCAAGGAAGTGTCCGCCGCGCTGCCCCAACGCGTGTTGGCGAACTTAACATGTCTTAGAAATATATTTTTTTCTTATTTCTCAGACATGCAGGTTTCCTTCACCGTCGAGCACGTGGTAAATCAGCACTTAAAATTGCAATTAACAATTTCATTGGTGCCGGCGGGGATTGAACCTAGGTTTCTCGCGTACTGTGACACTTACAGCGAGCGCTAACCATCTGAGCTACCACGGCAAAAAAAGTGTGTAAAATACAAAATATCATAGATATTTGTGACAATTAATTTAATTAATTTGGATTTTGCTTATTATTACTTAATTTAAAATTGGAAACATCGAAAAACTAAATGATCAAATGACAAAAATTTAATAAATTAAGAAATAGTTCTATACAACTTAACATTTTATAATTTTTTTTCATAAACGATTAGGAAAGGCTAATCAATACGTAGTGTCTTTGGCATATTCTTCTTCATTCTTCTTAAATGGTCTCCCTCGTAGTATTATTATTTATTCTGTGCTCCCGCAGTAGGGACTTGTTGCATCGATGATGTAGCTTTATTGGTTTTCAAAAATAAGCTTTATAAACGCCGAATTTTGAATAAAAAAAATTGGCTTAGAATTTGAATATATCCTTTAAACCCAATTTCTTCCTCTACTGAGGTTTATTAAGTATAAAAAGTTAAGAGAAATTACAAAGAGGTTATTTTATTATTTATTATAATATATTTTATTACTAAGTTCCTTTTTTAAATATCCATTATTGAATAATTTTATTACAATCGTACTACGGTGTTATGAGAAACAATATGGCTGTTTATTGATAGATATGTAGGAGACGGACAAACATATTAGTATACGTGGATAAATCCTGGTCAAACGAACCGCGCAGCGTGCGTGATCACGCGGGAGTCCGCGGGATCTACGCGCTTCAGTGTCCATTTCATAACCATTCCAGATTCCAGTCTACTAGCCGCGTATTTGGCACAAGAGCCGTGTTTGCGCTTTACTTATTGACCTCGTACCACCACGATTTCCATAATACATTATTCGAGCATTCGAACCTCTTGAATTAAAGTTATAAGAACTGTAACGACCTATTTACTAAATGTAATAAAATTTTGCATTAATCAGTTTTGATTTAAATGATTATATAATCGTGAAAGAAGTTATTGCTGGATTTTGCCGTATGCTGCATGGCGTTTATAGGCATTTAAATGCGCGGCTTTAACACGGTCAAGCCCCCTTTTTTCGGGTAAATACGCCAGTCAGCTTTCTGCGCACTATAAACTAGGTCCCAACTTCTCATGCCTCTTCTGAGGCAGCGTGTTGTATAGGTTGGTTAGGTTATTATGTGCTCTTTTACATGCAGTAAGGTGATAATTAATTAGGAATTGATTCTGTAAACCTGATAAAAAGGAAATAGCTAGTAAAAAAAGTTAAAGTTATAGCCTATATACGTCCCACTGCTGGGCACAGCCTTCCTCTCATTTCTGAGAGGAAGGTTTTAGGGTAAGGAAGTGTCCGCCGCGCTGCCCTAATGCGTGTTGGCGAACTTCACATGTCTTAGAAATTTTTTTTTATTATTTCTCAGACATGCAGATTTCCTCACGATGTTTTCCTTCACCGCCGAGCATGTGGTAAATCAGCATTTAAAATTGCATTTAACAATTTCATTGGTACTGGCGGGGATCGAACCCGGGTTGCTTGCGTACTGTGAGATTTACTATCAATTACAGAGCCGTGGCTCTGTAATTGATAGTATAGGAGAAAAAAATCAAAATTATATCTTTTACAAAGTTTATGTTCACTCCGAGGGAAACGGGGTTCTTTTAATTATAAGTATAATTATTTTTGAACCCTTTTCAAGCTGGAAGGGAATTAAAAAGTTCAAATTTATTTCAGTAACGGAAATCGCATAGTTTTAACCGTGTCCGGATTTTTTTTTCACAAGCATTAGGCGACTATTCTTCCATAACAAGCCACTTCCATTAAACTGTGTGTGTTTGTGTGTGTATCACTATTTTAGCCAGTTAATTAACAATATTTAACACATGTTCTTATTTTAGGAATATATAGGATAATTATATAGGAGGATAATTATATAGGAAATAATATAGGAGAATTTAATATCTAGTCTAGTAGATACTAGACTAGATATTAAATTCTCCTAGATAATATCTAGGAGAATTTAATATCTAATATCTAGGAATAGCCATTAAGATATTATTCTGCACTACCAACGGCTTCCAAATGTTTTATAGAATATTCACTCTTCCAAGAAATACCTCAAAGAACTAAATTACTAAATAAACACAATGTAATTATTTTCTTAGCTAAGACGCTATACCATAAATTAATTATAATTAACGGCCTTTGAATTAAGGTAATCGAAATAAAAGTTAAATCAATGTATGAATAGGTTATATTTTCATATTAGTCAATTTTAACAATAACATGGTTTCATTAGTGCACACTTTTTAGTCACTGATATAAATGCTAAATAAAATTGACTATAGTCAATATCCATACTTTTAAACTTAAAAGTAAATTCTCTATTCAAAAATCAAATCCCCCGACGCGTAATGTCGTAAAAAATTAAAATATTGGTCTTGATGCGCGATACTTTTTGGTACCATTTTTGGTCATTCTCCTTTGAAAGTGGCGTCCCGTAAGGCGATATACTCTCTCCTATCATCTTAGTTTTGATAAAATTGATCACTTATAACATTCATTGCTCGTACCATCTTTACGCCAATGATTTGCGGCTATATGTGAAATGTGTCATTAAAGATCTAAATAACGGTATTCATAAACTAAACTAAAATTTAAACACCGTTAAAGATTGGTCCTCGCGCTATGTCTGTGTCAATCCAGTAAAATTCCAAGCGATTTTAGTGGGTAGTAAAAAGTTGCTGCTTGTTGCCTAGGATTAATCAAGCAGCACCTTTAGCTCCTATGTATTATTCCATTTAATAAGTCTGTTAAAAACCTTGGTCTGTATATTGATAGCTCTCTGAAGTGGAAAGTTCAGGTTACCGATTTAATTTATCGTCTTAAACATTTTCTTCCTATTAATTCTAAGCTCATGCTTGTCCAAACTCTTATTGTCCCTATCTTTAATTATGCAAATGTAACTCAGACCTCTCCCAAGAACTTCTTAACAAGCTGGAGCGCTTGCTTTTTTATTTTATTTTTTATTTGTGCAAGCAGCTATGCAGGTCTAGAAAGACCAGTATCACTGCAACCTGTAAGATATATTGTGATCGCTGCCATGCATATAGTTAATTGCTAAGCTTCTTCTGGGCTAAGTACGTAATTTCCTCAACGTTTCCGCATTAACGGTCCACAATCAGTCAGGATATGTAGTGGCGTTTCTCCCAATAAGGAACAAAATAGGCACCTACTTAAATTGCTTAGTCCCAGGATCTCCTTGTCTACATAAAGATTAGGAGGCGTTAGGCATAGAAGTGAATTAAGAGCAGCTCCAGGCGATTAGATATTGCTCCAGTATGGCTACTACTAATACTACGACAAACTAAATAATTGACAAAGGACTGCCTGTTTAAGCCATTAAACAGGCAGTCCTTTGTCGATTATTTAGTTTGTCTGCAGTCGTCTTTTGGTTAGCCTTATTACACCAAACAATGTAGGCGTAGATTATGATTGGCCTCACTATGCTGCAGTACAGCCATAGGATCATACTGGGACGCAAGCCCCAGTTGATCCCAACCATGCGCCTGCACGTACCTAAAGCAATTTTAGCCTTATGGCATAAGTTGCTAAAGCGAGAGTCCCACGTTAGTTTTTGGTCTAAACACTTTACTTCAGTTGACAATGGCAAATTAACAATGTATTAGATTTATCTTTGGTCTGCGTAAGTAAAATCATATTTCTCAATATAGATGTCAGCTTAAGTGGCTCACCATAAGGCAAAGGCGCAACTCCAGAATATTACCTACTTGTTCTCTTTTTAATTCTAAATCATCCATATTCGCCTTCCTACCTTAAGGATCGATTTTAGTATCTCTCTTCTTGTCATGATCATGTTCTTTGATCTTCCTCTAACAACAAGATTTATAGTCCTACTCATCTCACCGGGTTCTATGGTAACTCCTTCGCTGTTCAGGATGCACTTCTTTGCAATTCCTTGGCCGATGATATCAGAAAAGCGCCTAACAAACACTCCTTTAAAAAGCTGGTTCGCGAGCACTTACTGAGGAATCATTAGTACTACAATACCGTTAAATCGTATTTATACGCCTGTATTAATTTTGTATATATTATGTATATATGTATATTTATATTATAAATATGTGCTAATGTATGTAAATATACGGACTTATAAGTATTTACTTATAATATTATAAGAAAATATATATTTTGTAACATAGATATGTGTATTTTAGTTTCTTTTCTTTCACCTCCTATACCTATGTCAACTTCTCACTTTTTTGGTTGATTGGTAGAAAATGCCTTCAGGCCTACCCTTTGTATCTTTATTTTTTCTAAGGTAATGCAATAAAGATTTTAAATTATATAAAAAATAAATAAAATTTATGAATGACTTGAGGATAAAATCAGAGTCTAATCTTTTAAACATATGACAGTTGAGATTTGCCTTCGGGTACAAGAATATAAGGATGTATGCTATGTTTGTGCTTTCAATTATAACAATGACATGATATATAAGCAACGTGTGGTGTTAAACGGAATATACCCCAATTTAAAGGTAAGCCATTTAGGGTTATAGCCTACCAAAAGTTCACTACTGAACATAGGCCTTTCAATGTTGTATTTGCCATAGTTGTTTTTTAGTTGCTGTTAGGATGATACTGCCTCTTACGTCATACACGAGACGACATTGGGAAGTGCATATTCTTACACCGCCATTACACTGTTCTTATGCCATATGTTCCAACTGAGTCCCGTAGCACTTTAGTAATTTATAAGTGCGATAATTTAAGCACAACCTAGGTAACGCTTAAATCTTCAAATCGCGGTAACAGCTGACGCACATAAAAATGCACGTGTTTACGGACCCCGCCAGCCAATATCCAACGGACTGATTGCTTCTTTACTGTTACACGATAAAATTTTTATTAGTTGGTCGTAAAATGTACCGTCGACTCGTGAGACCCAGTAGCCAATATATTTTAAACTGCCCTGTGACTTTAAAAGTGAAGACGTTAAAAAGCTTAGTTTGCGTCACGCTTAATATCTCAGACATATGATGAGGATGCTGATACTAATAATTGTTTTTATTTTATAAATTGTTTTAGAAATAAAAATACGATTATTTACTTAAAACCTCCAGAAATTGAGGATATAAGATTTATTTCCGTCGTAATGAATCCGTGGTTGCGATTGTGATTGTGGTTGCGAATTAAATATAAGTTAAAGTTATATGCAAATTAGTTTTATTCAATGCTTACATTTTTGGAATTCTTATTTCTCAATGCTACATCTGTATTATGTAAAAAATTTCGAACTACTATTTTAAATGTAAAGATAAGAAAATATAAATACTCAAAAATAACACAATGCGCAAAGTATATACATTCAGTTTTTTATTTTTCCCAACTCTACTTCAGAAGTTCGGTAAAAAAAAATCGCAGAATATTTCCTTAAAATATTAAGTAAAATTCAACAAAATATATTATATCATGTAATACATGTGTATCGTGAATTATTCCATTTTCTCTAATGGTAATTTAAAGAGATTTTACTGAAACTGTACACAATGATTCCAAAAGACTTTTTTAATTTCACATTATTCCTTAAAATTCTTATTTGTATAAGAGTTGAAATTCAAATTTGTATTTGGGTACTTTATAAATGTCCCATATTTTGTCAGCTACGTGAAGTAGATTTTTCACGTAGATGACAAAATTTGGAATAAAAGATTTCAAATAAACGAATCAGAAATTGTACTTAGTTGTATGCGTTCAACACAGCTATATACAGAGAACTATGTACATACGCCTCTAGGTGATTTCATAAGTTTCGTTTAGCAAATTTTGCTTAGTGGTCTATTAAAAACTATATCTGCAAATAACGCAACGTCACACAAAATTGTAGAAATCGAAAATTAACTTATCATATATAATAACGTATAAAAATGCTTGCCAACAAATTTGAAATGCGCCGTATATTAAAAACACCACAAGCTCAAGTAATGTGAATATGAATTCGCAGAAGCTGGCACAAAAAATTTTGCGCCCGATTGCACAAACCGCCGGACTGTTCAAATCGTTTAGTAAACACTGGACATACAGTACAAGAGGTACAGCGATTTTAATCGATTGGAAACGGAACAAAGTGAAAATGTACACCTCAATTATTCGAACATTCGCGAACGTACAATAACTATTTTGTCAGCATAGCCTGTGGGAGTAGTGATTTGGAGCGGCTAACTTATTTTGTAGGTACTTTTATCCCTAATGTGTTTACCAAAAACCTGAACTTGAGTTTATAAATTATATTTCATTATTTTTATTGTGTTTGCTTTGATATAATTTACAAAAACTTCGAAAATGTTTCATTATTAATTACTCAATTATAAAATATTTGTTAAATTTTTAGAATAAATACAATAGAGTTTTTAATTAGGTACAACGACTAGATAACTTTATATACGTGGTAGAGCCACGCTGCAGCTATATTACTGAAATAGTTGAAATACGAATGGGTCGGCTAGACCGGGGAAGGATCACGCTCTCACAAAATACCAGCGTAAAACAGTAGCTGTGTTTCGTATGGTGAGTGTAGAGAAACGAGGCATTCCGTCTTAGTCTTCACGGGTGACAACGCATCTGCATTTTGATTCGTAGACGAGGATAGATGTAGATGTCCATGGGCCACAGCAACCACTTACCATCAAGTGGACTGTGTGCTCGTTTGTCACCCATATGCTATAAAAAACTGTGCGTAAGTTCAAATCCGCCATTTAATTACTGTCGTGAAACATCTCCTACAGCAAAAATACACGCTAAATTAGTGTATATTGAAAGACTCAATATATAAGTAACATTGATAATATTCTTAATAAAATATTAAGTGTTTTAAAGCAACCATTTATAGGTTTCCATTTTATGGGCGAAAAATTTGTACCTTAGTTATTATAAATACTTTCAATAACATTGAAACCGTGGCACAATCTTGAACAATACAAGTAGACGGAAGAAATAATTAAACTGCAGCGTTGTTAATATCAACGTCCATTATTGAGTGAGCCTCATAGAAGAACTCAATAAAACATAAAGCTTTGGTTTGTGTCGCTACGGACTGAGTCGTCTCCAATAAAATACAAATAGAGTCGATTGAAATGCAGGACGAACCGGGCTGTTTACTTGATGTCGATGCCGTCCAAGGCAGCGTTAACCAAGATTGCTTTTTTCAGTTTCCGTTTACTTGTAAAACGTTTCCGCGCGAGTTTAAGTGGTTTATTGGTGACAATTTTTTATTATACATTTTTAATTAAACGATGGTCATGTTATATACGTTATTATAATATAATTTAGTGATGTAGATGACGTCTAAACAACGCCAATATTGAAATACTGAGGGAAGCTGTTAATTAAACAGGATTGACCATTGGCCCTGTAACAATAACGCTCTTGATAAAAATATGAAAGCCAAAAATCTGTGTCTTTGTACAAATATTAGTGCTCCAACTAGGATTCAAACTCAAGACCTGCGAGAAAGCAGTTAGGTACTCTGGTCATTATGCAACACGGCTGTGTACCATATTATATAAAATTCATAAAAAGTTCATCATCATCATCATTACAGCCCTTCACAAGTCCACTGCTGAACATAGGCCTCCCCCAAGGAATGCTACAAGGCACGGTCCTGAGCCACCTGCATCCATCGACTTCCTGCATGTCTTACCAGGTCGTCACTCCATCTCGTGGGGGGACGCCCTACACTTCGCCTACCGGTACGAGGCTGCCACTCGAGAACCTTTCTTCCCCATCGGTTGTCGGTTCTTCGAGCTATATGGCCGGCCCACTGCCACTTCAGCTTACTAATCCGTTGGGCTATGTCGGTCACTCTGGTTCTACTGCGGATATCCTCATTCCTAAGTTTATCACGCAGAGAAACTCCGAGCATAGCCCTCTCCATAGCTCGCTGAGCGACCTTGAGCTTCCTCATACGGCCAGCAGTGAAGGACCACGTCTCAGTTCCGTAAGTCATCACTGGCAACACGCACTGGTTGTACAATTTCGTTTTAAGGTTTTGAGGTATGTCTGACGAGAAGATGTGTCGTAGCTTCCCGAACGCTGCCCAGCCGAGTTGAATCCGTCGATTGACCTCTCGGTCGAAGTTGGACTTACCCAGTCGGACTATTTGTCCCAGGTAAACATACTCGTCAACAACTTCGAGCTTAGTGTTCCCAACAACTACCGGCATAGGTGTGACATGGACATTAAACATGATCTTAGTTTTGTCCATGTTCATCTTAAGACCTATCCGTTGGGAAACACTATTGAGGTCATTGAGCATAGTGCTTAGGTCCTCCAGCGATTCTGCCATAAGGACTATATCGTCGGCAAATCGAAGGTGAGTGATGTACTCGCCATTGATGTTGATACCGTATCCTTTCCAGTCCAGAAGCTTGAAAACGTCTTCCAATGCAGCGGTGAAGAGTTTCGGGGATATGACGTCACCCTGTCTTACACCTCTCTGCAATTGGATAGGTTTCGTACTCTGGTTCTGTACTCGGATAGCCATCGTAGCCCTACTGTACAAGCACTTCAACACTTCGATATACCGACAGTCAACTTGGCACCGCTGAAGGGACTGCAGCACCGCCCAAATTTCGACGGAATCAAAGGCTTTCTCATAGTCTACATACGCCAGACATAGTGGCAAATTGTACTCTTCGGACTTCTGTACAACTTGCCGAAGGGTATGTAAGTGGTCTATGGTGCTAAAGCCCTTTCGGAAACCGGCTTGTTCGGGAGGCTGGAAGTCGTCAAGTCTGCGCGCGAGACGATTCGTAATGACTCTCGAAAACAGCTGTTTTCGAGAGTCATAAAAAGTTATTTAGATAAAAATAAAAACGACATGAACTGTAAATTTTTGGATTTAGTTACAAAAGCAGTTTGAAAAAGTGGTTAAGGCATAACGGAAAAATATGTTTATTACATTAAAAAAAATTAAGTCTGTGACTAATGTTGTTATCGCCAATCTAATGCATTCTGACACAGTCACAGCAAATCCTCCCCGCTAAGTATTAGTTTAACCATAAGTTAAACTAAAAGTTTAAAGGTACAGTCTATATACATACTCGTACGTCCCACTGCTGGGCACAAGACGCCTCCTCTTATCTCTTGAGAAGGGTTTAGGGCAAGGAAATGTCCGCCGCGCTGCCCCAATGCGTGTTGGCGAACTTCTCATGTCTTCGAAATATTTTTTTTCTTATTTCTCCGACATGCAGGTGTCCTCAGGATGTTTTCATTCACCGCCGAGCACCTAGTAAATCAGCACTTAAAATAGCAATAATTAAGAATTTCATTGGTGACGGTGAGGATTGAACCCGGGCTGCTCACGTACTGTGAAATTTACATCTATATCATATAAGTTAAATATAAAATTATACTAAAACAAATTAAAATTATATGAAAATATGGATTGGAAATCGTTTTATAAAGCATTAATTTTAACCAGTGTTTTCACTTATGAGCCTATTTAGAATCGAGAGATTTGTGGAATAAATCAATTTCATTTCATTGCACATATCGTTCTAATTTTGCTCTTAATTAAGGTCATAATCAACAGGCGTGATAAGAGTTAATAACATCTCAGACCGATTGCAGCAATAAAGTTTCAGTCAGTTAGCTTTAGAATGAACCGAGCGGCAACCGCCATGGGACCTATACTTTGTAAATAATATACTCAGATTTTTTACTTTATTTGTTCAAATACATATTTATTTTTTGTTTTTTTTTTCAGGTTTTATTTTAATTTTGTCTAAAGATAACTGCTTCGCTTGGCAAACGTCAGAATCTGCAAAAACATTGTCAGCGTTACTTGATAAATTAATATCAGAAGGTAAATATTTTAAGGATGGGAAAGAAAACAATAATGATTCATCACGATGGGCAAATGATTCCAATGTAATATATTTTAAATTGGCACCAATTGGGTCCTATAATTTGAGTTTTAAACCAAATAACGAAACAACTAATATAAAGTCGAATAACTCCACGAGTCTAGCAAATTTAAACAGAAAACCTAAATTGAATGAAGCCCAAAATGTTACTTCGGACATAAGAAGTCTGAAAAAGGTTCAGAATACCAAAGATAATACATTAACAAAAATGATGCAGAAGTCACAAGATGTTAACCAAACAGCTGACAGCGCTTTAAATACAAATTATAGCTTTAGAAGGTTATTCCAGGACACGAATCCAATTAACGATAGCACTACTCCAAGCTTAGATAATGAAATAACATATCTAACGAACACCGAAGAAATAAAAAACCACCATAAAGAAAGTATGAACAATCTCTTAAAGGTTATAGATGATCAAAAATATGATGAGTATTCGAGTACCGAATTGTACTTAGATTTACAAGTAGATGAAATGAAATCCCCACAACGTAAACAAGCCAAAGAAAAACTATTGGGTGATGCAATAACTTATCGTGTTGGTTATCCTGCAAATGAACCATTTGACCAACCTGATGGTGTTAGCAGTGTTTTTTTTCAACCTTCGCTTTTAGGACTGGAAAAACCAAAAATAATACCACTAACAGTATTCAATTACAATGCGTATCCATTAATTTGGTGTGGCCGTTGTAAAAGATTACGACACCTGAAACATAGGGTTTTGAGTTACTTACACACCAATAATTTAAGGATGCATCCGGAACAACCAAAACATTTACTGGCTGATGTTATTAATAAAATAAGAGCCACATCAGTGTGTAGACACCCCTGTTATAAAGGAATACGTTTTTAACCATTGTTTTTTTTTTGTTTATTTACTTATTTATGAACGATTAATATAATAAAAATACATTCATCTGGAAGGGAGTTATTAAAGTGATATGTATTAAAAAGAAAAAATATCTGGCTGTTTCACTCTAAAAAAAAAACTCCTGGACTACGGTGTAACCTTTGTAACGTATTCATCTTGCTATCATCATTTTAAGTAATATTCTAGATTATCATTCAGACGCCCAATTTACCAAAATACTAGCAAATAATATGTCTATATGCGCTTTAATCGAAAAACCTCCGTTTATTCTCGGGAAAGATCAAACATTTTATTATATAATCTGGTACTACTAGACTGATGTGAATTATTTTATTTACATAAAAATTATTGTATCCCGTTCATAAATGTTGAGTTTTGATGTACTTAAATAGCGTAATTTCATTAATTTATCAAGTTTCAAATCCAAAACACAAAGAAGCTATCCGCAATTTGCAGTCTAACTAGTGAGCAGAGAGTAAATACGATCAAACCGAAGTCCAAACTGCGTTCAAAGATATAGTTAGCAGTCGGTGTGGCTCCTCTTCGTTTAACATGTTTGTAGTTAACAGCTCATCGGTAAAGAACCTTTCAATTATATCTCGTTAGGACGTGCGCATTATTTCGATACATGTATCTTATGTAGATTGTCGTTTTCATACTTTATAAGTTAATAATAGTAGAAATATATTCCCAGGAGCCACTTAGCTTACTGCTGGACTTATTCCCTTTCCAAAATACACCTGTTGGGGTGTGTTTTATTATTACAGGCAGGTATGATAAGCAAAAAATCGATACTCTCGCACTGGCGTTGCTCTTTCTCAATACCACTTTGAGGGATTTGAATATGGTAGTTATGGAGCAATTTTCACTACCAGTCGTTTGTTACAGTCTCAACCGGCAGCCTGCATCGCAAGTGGGTGAGATATGCATTTGAAAATAATTAATACATATCCTCTTTCTTAAAATTTTAGACGTAAAACATTTTTACAACAGCTCAATTAATTTGGAGATTCCGAAAGTCCCACTGAAGATCTCACTCCAATTCAGAGGTAAAGACCATTTCAGAGAAAGTGATGAAGCAAAGTGTCACGGTGACGCTGCATTAATTTTGGCGGTCAGTGTTGTAGCAAATAGATAATAATCTGTGTACAAAGGTACAAACACAGAGTTAGATTTGTAAATGGGTATTTGTCAGACATATAAAAGAAATCGACTACATTTTAGTAAGATATGTACCTTATGTGTAAGTCAAGACCATTGTAAAAATTTTAGCCCCACTGGGATAGTTCATATCAGTAGAGCAGACAAAATGGCAATCGCAGTACTTCATTTTCGGAACTTCGACGTTGTTGTCAATCGTATTTTGGCGTGTTTTATATCTGAAATATACGAGATAGTTATAAGGACACCTGTCCGAAGCTCACGGTCCAAGCTCCTGGACTCACGGTACTACCAATAAATATAATTAAGACGAAAAATGAAATTAATTAATTTTGGAAATGAAATGGATTATGGTTTGATTCTTACACAGCGATGTAGTTGCTACTGATTAAAATTCTTAGTGAAATCTATTTCTGCCGTATCCACAAGGCAATGAATGAAAAATTTTTTTCATTCATTGCCTTGTGGATACGGCAATATTGCAATTTCATTATTATGTAAAAATGCAAATTCTGCGGACGTAAACAACTCTTAAGACGGCCGTCGGTAAATGCGCAAAGGAAAAGGGTACAAAATAACATAAAAATGTAAGGACTAAGATGGAATGCCTCTTTTCCAGTAAAAAGGGTCTCCGCATTGAATAAAACAATTTTTTACGGATTTTATTGCGTTTAATTTACTATTTTGATTCCCGACGTTTCGGGTGCTTTACAGCAACCCATGGTCACGGGGGGGACTGAGATGTTTCATGTCCCGATGTCACAAATAGCCCGGCTACCAGTTTTTTAATATTAGTTTTTGGTTCGATTTACGCAGAATGAACTTACAGTATCTTGAAGTCTTGAAGTGGTATGCTGCGGTTTGGATTTAATTTTGTTAATTATAGGATCCCAAGCAGATGCAGACGCATTTTGCACCTCCAGCCCAGATGCCATAGATATGGCAGAAACACTCAATGCACGACTGGATTTTATATAAGCATATACGAGTAGTGTAAGCAATTACACCGTAGTGAAGTATGGCTGTACTTTTGCACGGACACCTAGCTTCCTTGCAGCTGCTTTGGCCTTGGCCCAATATACCGCCTAAAGTTCGGGTTTGAAGTAACCTTAACTCCAGCAACTGAAGACGGTCGGTGAATTCCGATTACACATTTCGCAATGAAGGAGCTAATGTGAGCTGACTCCTATTCGCGGTTTTGGCGCTTGTGTTTTGGAGGCGTTGAAACACACGAGAATAGATACAGGGAATAGGCAGGCAGGTATTTAATATAATAATAATAATCAGTCAATATTAAAAAATATTAATTATAGTTTTAGTAATTAAGGTATAAAATAATAAAAAAGTAATATCTATTTTCTACGTAACTAAACGCTTTGAACTTGGGCAATAAGAATTTAATAACTATTGTAATACTATTCTTTGAATGTAAGTTGAGTATTTTTTATTTAAATTAGACTCTTAGACTAAACAATGTCACTAGAGACGCATTAGGCTATTCACCTGCATTTATTCAAAAATAAACAGATTTTATTCTCAATAACAGACAGTGTTTACTCGATCTTCGTTCGCTTCACTTGTGGCCTATCTCAACATTATACTCGTAAAGACCACTGCTGGATATAGGTATAACCCGTCGTAGGTTATATATGTTTTAAGCCTCCCAGCAATACAAGCGTTTTTTTTTAAATTAGAAGTACATGGTTTACGACCTAATGATGATGACTATGTATCGAAAATTAAAAGGGATTTTCGATACATAGTCAACATCATTACGTTGTAATTCAAGCTTGAAAAGTCGTGGGTTCGAATCCGCCATTAGACTAATATCTTGAACTACTCCTAACAAGCATTATAAGCAAAGACATTTAAGTAGTAGTAGTAATAGACCGGACATCAGTAGCAAAACTGTCGTCTGTAACTTATGTCCTATAGGATATATCTCCGATTTTTGTCATTTATTCTTAGTGATATCGTCAAAAAGTCAAGACGCATTCGTTTAAAAAATATAAATATTTACATTAAAAAATAAAAATAAAAATATTTACATTAAAAATTGTCTTACATTTAGACTTACTTAAGTCTTACGTATTTACGAGTACATTCTGAATCCAGTGTCGTAATGGCTGTGTTCAAAATGATAAACTTTGGTTCAACATGATCCAAAGAGTTGGATAAGTTGGTAAATTTTTGCAATATGCTTTTGGAGATGTTGGAAGTTCACAAGCACTTCCGAAGACGACGACGTTTTCGAAAGCCAACATGTCTGTGTACCGGTCTTCAAAACGTATGAGTTATGAAAATCTGTGCATCAATTATGTTTATATTAATATTGTGAAGAATTTTTATATTCTCATATAATAAATAGCAAATTATTTATCATAAATATATCTTATAATTCTTTTTATTTAGAAAAACATGAAAAAATTTAACATAATGCAATAAAAATCTCTTTTGTAAAAATGTGTGGCTTATAATATATCGACAATTAATAGCTTAGATTAAAAAAATTATATGAATTTTTTATAAAAAGTTTAAATAATAGTTATGGGTTTAAATGTTTCCTATCTATTTAAAATGTTTGTAAATGCATTTTTTTTCAAAATATTAATGATGTAAGTCTTAATTTTTATAAATAGCAATAAATGTATTACCTACTTCTTGCTTCAAATTCAATTTGATTTCGTCTTGGAATTCAAACTAACCTACTTAATAAGTAGCCATTTGGATAGATTTTTTTTCACCTTAAAACATATACTTCAAAGCAAATCAAATGAATTGTACGTACAAGAAAATGCATCTGCATAATTAAATGTTACGTACATTGCGCGACAACTTCTCGTATCACTGGCATCAGGTAACGGAAATTTTCTAGTTTCCGCATTTCTCGCTTTTGAAAATTTTTCAACGCAAACTGCACAATAGGCGCATTATAACAAGACAACTTCACACTCGCGCCGGGAGTAATCCTTAAGCGCTCATTTTCACGGCATACGCTAATCTCTGTGTGAGCTTTCAATACCGTTTCGCATATAGAAAAGTTTCGCTGAAAATGTTTCAAACTTCTCATCGGGCACACGTCGGGTGAAGTTGCTGTGTTAATACATTTTCCTTTTTGTATCAAAACTTGATGTTTATTAAATACTCTCGCAGATCTATATACATACGTTTAAAGCTTGTGCGTTGATGCGTTTATCTACATATATAGATAAGCGATATACCACTGACTGACTGACTCATCACGAGATCTCTGAAACTATATACCCGATTGACTTGATATTTAGTATAGTTACTCATTTTGCAATGAGACGCTCACTAAGAATGGATAGACCCATCAAAATTTTTTTCTTAATATTTTACATCAACGCTCCGCAATAAAATATTATCATGCGCTCAGCAAAGCGAGCGGGTATCAGCTAGTTATTTATATCCGTTAATTACGTATAGATTTAGGAATAAGTTAGATTATCTAATAAGTTTACATAGAATCAATTTGATGAATTTATTTTAATGAAAGCGTCTGCAAAATCTACAAACCGTCGATCTTTCTTAAAAGGGTTTTGTTTTGATTTAAATTATAGAATAGATAAAAAAAAACTTAAGTGTGTTAGTTATATAACAAATGTTACATAGTTCATGTGTGTGTAATAGGGCTAGGTAAACAAACCTTTCTAAATACATTAATATGCACCCTACCAATCAATGGCGGTTAGAAAATAGCGGTTTATGGACATCTTCAGCCAATTTCAAACCTTTTTAGGCCACAGACCCGTTATTACTTCTGAGGACTAAGATGAAACGCTTCAGATCATGTAACTATACTGGTTCTCTATACGTTTCCAAACACAATAGTGCAAGCGATGCTATTTGGCGGCAGAATAATTAAAAACTAAAAAATTTGTACAACCGACTTCACTACAAATTACTAAGAATAACTCAAAAACCAATAGTCTGACCTTGATCAAATTTATATGGGACCATATGAGAAGCACCAGCTTTCAAATAAAAAAAGAATCATCGACATCGGTTCACCCAGTAAAAAGTTATGAGGTAACACACATAAAAAAAACATGCAGTCGAATTGAGTACCCTCTTTTTTTTGAAGTAGGTAGAAAAGTAAGAGGGTTAAGAGTTTGAAAGGGTCAATGTCATATGTCCAACAGTAGATTTATAAGAAAGATAATATAGTATATAATATATATTTTTTATTTTCAACGTGGTAGAGCCATGGTGCAGCGATATTAGTAGTACAGTTGTAGCACGAATGGGTTGGCTCGAGCGGGGAAGGACCACGCTCTCACAGAATACCAGCGTAAAATAGCAGCTTAACGCTGCTGTGTTTCGTATGGTGAGTGTAGAGAACCGGAGTCCCTTTTTACTGGAAATGAGGGATTCCAGCTTAGTCCTCACGGATGACAACGCATCTGCATTGTGATTTGTAATCGAGGATAGATGTAGATGTCTATGGGCCGCAGCAACCACTTACCATCAGGTGGACTGTGTGCTCGTTTGTCAACCTTATCCTATAAAAATATATGTATATATTGCTATCGAACACTATCAAAATTATAACAACAAACTAATCATACTTCCTATTATAGTTGCCTGGCCGATTCGCGCGGTCGTAATTAGCTGCGGGCACGAGTAGGTAAGGACTAAGGACGAATGATTATCTCAGCCATTGTGCTACTGTCAAGGCATGACATATTATGGCCTAAATAATTTAAAGCAAGCGCCTGCGTGGTGCTTAAGGACGAAGAAGATCGTATGGGCCAAAAAATGTTAGAAAATTGTTGAATTTCAACTATTTGAGGAAGATAACCGACTAGTGGAAATTTGTTGCTTATTATTATTTTCATAATTATAAAATGTTTTTTTAAATTAATTGTACTTTTTTGCCAGAAGACACAAATTGTTTAAAGTCTAGGGACTTCTGCTATCCTAAACTGCCGTGGTCATTACAATACACCTGTGCAGTTTCCTACTAAAGTATTCGAGAATTGCTGTCGTAGTCTCAATTGTTCAAGAATACATCATTTTATTATTCTTATTATATTCATGCTTACATAGATATAGTATAGATATTAATTAGTTACTCTTAAGTAATATACAGTACTCTATTTCGTATTGTATGTGATGTAAGAAGCTTACAAAAATAGGAGGGATAGTACAGATCTATAGAGCTAAAAAATATACATTATTTAAAAAATATTCATAATTTTTAATATACATTATTTTAATAGTAATAAAGCTAAAAATGTGGTAACCATGTAATTATGAAATTTATTATAAACTACTATAAGAAATAACGTTTTATATGTAAGGTGTCTGAACAGACTGGATTAGTAAGAATATTTTACTACTTCTAAAATATTACTTAATTGTTTACAAATAAAATTATTCAAAGCCTTTAATGCGTTTCTTAAGAGTACAAAGAAAAGTATTGTTGGCAATTTTCTACAAGGCTGCAGTAAATTAATATAAAGATCATTATAAACCCTCCACAAAACAAAGTAAATAGATCTTGCGTAGTTTTAAGAAACTTATTCAAATCCAATTTATTTTCCATTTCCTCACTTCATGAAAACTTAAATATGCTCGCCAGGTAAACCACTCTAAAAGCAATCCTTTGATCGCGCTTATCTCTTTATGCAAATTTCTATCACACATATTTTGATACCGTATGGTATTATCAAAGTTATTTTGTTGTGTATATTCCTTTATCATTATGAATTTGTTAACTTATATATATATATTTTTAAATGAATACTAGCAAAATATTTCCGTTAACTACTCGACTATGTGTTAGAAATGGTTCATGAAGTTCGGAAAGTAATCAAATTGCGGACACGAACCTGAACATTTTATTCTATCTTCCATAAGCCTACAGTCGCATAGTCTCCACACTGACTGCTTCGTTTGTCTAGTGTAACACGCGTTTGATGATCATGATCCTCCTGGTTTGAATCTCTTGTCAGGCCAAAATCATTTATTGAGTTTTTCCGTCAAGAAATTCTCTGTCGTAACCCGGAGTCAGGAAGTTGGCGGTGTTTCATCCACGTGCCTCGAAATTACGTAAACTGGTTGGTCCTGAGCCTGATTTGTCTCCGTTCGTGTCAGATTACCTTCCTATCGGACTATGAGAGTGAGGGAATAGAGAGTGCACCTGTGCTTGCGCATACACTCGAGCGCTATAATCCTGTCCTGCACAGATGGAAGTTGGTCTCCGTTGAGACTGGTCGCTGTGACCGAAATTCGGTCAGGATGACATTACATTTGACATTTCAACATATGCTGTTTTGGACAATTGGTAACAAAATTGATTTTCGTAACTGTTTTTAGATTTGATTTTGTTGTAAGATTTAGTAAAACTAATGTCTCAAATCTTCATAATCATTTTTAATAATAACTTTTAATTTTTAATATACTAACGAGCAGTTTTCAATGGATTTCATAAAATATTATTTATTTCTTGATAAATTCATTCCAGTAACTTAACTGTGTAAAACGATTGGGCTGGATTTTATTTGTATTGATATGGTTTACGGCGAGATTTTTGTGTCCTTTTGTTGGGAACACCAGAATTAAATTGTAACCTCGATTTGAGCGTGTTTTAATTTAACTGTCTGTCCAGTCTGTCAATAGCACAAGTATTCAACTGTATGGTACATTAAAATTTGTGTGATAGTTACTCAATTTGATTCCTACGTATACTCCGATTAATTCTTCCTACTCAAATAGTTGAACAGTCTGCAGGCAGTAAGACTAAGACAATGACTGCAAGACTGCAACTACAGCAAAACTAACAAATGACAAACACATGTACAAACGTAAAAAAAACTGGTATGGGTGTTTTAAGGTTTTCTCTAAATAAATAATGTACCTTCGACTTTTTAAAAGAGTTGTCATGGCAATGCGAGGCTTTATGGAGACGGTATTTATTTTAATATAAAACAGTGTGATTAGATTTGTCGTCTTTTCCTTTTATTTTTGTTTTGTTATACTATTTAAGTTTTTGTTGCCTAGTTATTCTTTATGAAACAAATGATATTTTTCAGAAAAAATTATAGATGACTTAAAAAAATATTTTTGTTAAACAAATGTTTGGCTTAAAAAGTTTGATTTAAGACTTTAAGGAGTTTAAAATTGTACTGTATATTTTATAATCAATTATTATCAGTACCATAAAAAGTCAGATAAACAGAATTGTTAATATATTATATTTATGTGTTAGTTTTTTTTAATTTAAGTATTTTTATTTCAAATATTAATTACGCACGTATTGATTTAAGCGATCAGACTTAGGACAGGGTGTTACAAAATGTGTATAATTCACATAATTATTTCAATTTAATACACGAATACTACACATTGAATTTATCTAATATTGCGGATTATATCGCATTAATTTAACTTATTTTAATTCCCGACGTCTTAGTTATACACATTATATTGATTACATGAACATAGAAATAACTGTAATGATAACTGAGCTTAACAATTTTGAACCATTATCAATATATAGTTTCGATTCGAAAGTCAAAAAATTTATATTACCCACTCTTAATAAAAAAGAACTGACTCAATCATTGCGTTCCGTTTTGCGGGCCGCAACGACTCAATATGTTGCTTTGACGCAATTTTTTCAACGCTGTGGCTTCGTGTGCCCGTGATGTACGCGAAGCCTAAACGTGTATCCCAATTTATTTCATTGTCAATTGTCCCAGTTCATTGTCAATAACACAACTAAATGACGCTTTCATTGGTGTCTATACGAAATCTGATAATAACGACATCACTAAAGGATAGTGTTATTTCATATTCTTGTATTATTTGACCTAATTTAGACAAAACTAATAATATTACGATGTAACGATGTAATTGTTACATCATAGCCGCTGACAACAATCTGCCATTGCCGAAATTCATATTCTTTTCAGTATGATTTATATTTAAATTTTGGTGTCGTTGAATAATCATCTGGCCCATGACAACACTGAAGGTGTCGTGAAAATAAATTAGAGTAATTATATACATATGTGTTGGCGGTGTCCCACCCCCGTGCCTCGGAAAGCACGTAAAGCCGTTGGTCCTGCACCTGATTTCTCTCTGGTCGTGTCGGTTTACCGTCCCAACGGACTATGAGAGTGAGGGAATAGAGAGTGCACCTGTGCTTGCGCATACACTTTGGACACTATAATCCTGTCCTGCGCCGATGGCTAGTCTCCTTTGAGACTGGCCGCCGTGAACGAAATTCCGTCTGGAGGACATACATGTAGACAAACTGCAGAATAATAAAATACAATAATGAAACATAAAACATTTGTTTTGTCACATTGAATTTATCCAAAGCAACTTAGTCAACCTTTGAACCTTGTACGGTTGCATACTACAGTGCATAATGTAAGCAAATTATAAAATCTGTCTACACTCTGCATAAAATCGTTTATGAATATAAAAAGAGAAACACGCGGGTTAAAGAGGCTTTTATTTTTTAACGAGAACATACGCCGTACAGAGCATACGATACACTTGTTTTACAACACTTCGAAATGAGCCACTTACGGGCTACGTGGGTGTAAGGAAAGAATGCGTCCGAGTTTATGTTCGTGGGTTCTAAACAGTATCCGCGGAATATTTCAAAGTTTTAATGATCCTCCTCTGGCTGTGTGCGAGGATGCGAGTATCTATAAACAGGAAAGCAGTAACTTAAATCTAGAATTAGCTACCTACTAGCTGATATAAATGTTTTTACTGTTTAAAACAACTACATTAACTACAGTCATTTATCTCTGAGTACTAGATGTTTAGCTGTGTTTGTAGGAAGATACGGTACTAGTTAAATACAAAAAAATGTAACATTCAATTTTGAAATTATGATATTATTAGTGTTGGCGACGCGGTTTCTAACAGTTTGTCATTTTTCATTTCATAAAAAATACACAAATTCGCATTTTAAAATTATTGCTATTAAATTATATAAGGCGTTCCGAATAATAGATTAAATATAATTAAATCAAACGAAAGTTCAGGGTTCGATTCCCCGATTTAGAGTTAATTCCACATAAGTTTGTTTATAGATTAATTTAGAGTTATTTAGAGTAATTATGTTACATAGTAATCGGCTATGCAATACGAATAAAAGTCTAATATTAAATTAGATACTTATTTTAAATGAAAAAATATTTTGCTCTTGTGATAAGAGATAATAGCTATATAATGGCTAGATAAGAATAGAATATGTAAACAAATAATGTTTCATAATGAACAGAGATAGTTGTAATTTAGACAAAGAAAGTACTAGCCTTCCTTTCTAGTTTCTGTGATGTAAATGCTCTTAGCCTATGCTGCTCTTACAGCTTCATCGAACTCAGAGTACGCGGCCTGAAAGGCCGTAAGCGTAAGTAATTATTTTAAAATTTAGATAATTATTTATTTTAGTGCAACGTTGCGGACGCAACGTTGTACTAAAATCGATAATCTCGAGGGAGTGAAATAATATTGCTTTCAGTGATCACATCATCATTACATCAACATGAAATACTCCTTGAATTCGCCGAAAGCCGCAACTTGACATGGGTGAGTTGTCTAACCGCCGTCCGAACAAGGGAGCGGATCACGGCTCTGACGGGTCAATCGGATCGTTCGATGTTCTGGGCGGTAAGAACCGCCATGGGACGTGGGTGTACGGTGTGTACGCGGTGTGGAGGGATGTGTGGCGCGCCCGTCTGTGGACTCGCTGCGTCCTATCCGTTGTTGTCCTAACAGTGTTTGTGGCACTAGGTGAATGTGTAGTGTTTGACTGTGACTGGTCGTCGGCATCTAGCGAAACAGGGGGTTCGATTAGAACGTTGTGGGGCCTCCGGAGGTTTAGCGTAACGTTCGGAGTCGGAGCGTAGGTGGCTGAGTTTACCAGTAGCGGGTTTGGATGTGTTTAGGCCATCTCGAAGTAGCGCTGAGACATATCAGAAGTAGCAGAAGTTGACAATCTCTGTGCAATTCGGAGTTTCGCTGGTACCACTAAGCTCCGGTGGCTATGCGAATGAATCTATTAGGGACGACTTGGAGGTCGTACAAATGATTAGGCATAAGTGCGCGAAAACTACATTTGCGTAAAACATGATGACAAATTTGGCACGGTTGCGGACATTGTGAATGTGTTTCGCGAAAGTCTTACCGTGGTCAAATATGACCCCTAGATATTCGGCCGTTGATTGCCAGGGGATCTGGTGGCCGTACAGGGTGATCATATCAAACTTTTACTTGGGGTTTCTGATTTCACAATTGAAAGTGGAGATCCTTTGAAAGCGTATTGCTACACTTTTCTCAGGATCGAATCGAAGTGCGATTCTCCATAAGCGAACTGCGAAACCAATCGCCTAGGCTGTTGACGGCTGTTTGGAGCATCTTGGTGAGGTACCTTTGTATTGGGATGAGTGACGAAAAGTGCCGTTTGTGATGGCTCGATGTCCGTCAGCAGATTATCCCACTTATCCTGTCTAAACTCTTTGACACGCTGTTTCGTCTCGTTTTGGAGGCTGCACAGTCTGAAATTGTTATCTATAGTACGATAGTGATCGTATTGTTTTAGAGTCGCGTTTTTTGTTCTAATAAGTTGTCGGATGTCGCACAGAAGCTTCATGTGTCGATTGCTCGACGCCCGAACCTTACGAGAGCATTCTTCAACTGTAGAAGTGAGGTGGGCCGATAGGGCGCTAATCGCCTCATTGGTCTCCTCAGGCGAGTCTATCTTGTCCGGGATTTTGTCTAAGTGCTAGGAGTTGGGAGTCTCGAGTTTGACCTGGAGTTTATGCCCGTCCACGAAGGTTTTGGTCTGAAAGACCTCACCTGCGGGCTGGCCTAGCTGCAATAGGACTGGTCTATCGTCCGAGTCGAGTTCTAATATTGTTTCAATTGATGATATCGACAAACGGACGTCTGAGTATCGCTACGTCAAGGACGTCAGGTTGATGACTGGTAGCGAATAGGCTGGAGTCTCAGGCGCGATAACATTGAAGTTTAGTCGCTCCGTGAGATCGAATAATGCATTACCATTGGGATTGCTTGTAAGCGAGTTTCAGGAGGCATGCTTACTGTTGAGGTCTCCAGCTATTATGACACTAGAGTGCACAGTCTGATTCAACTATGCGTTTAAAATTATAATTAGGAAAGTATTAGTGATAAACATAAGCGAAAGGTGCAATAGTATAATTTTACAACATGTTTACCTTAATATTACGAGTATAGTATAGGGCATCGTTTTGTAATAGTTAAGAAAATAACCCTTATTTAAACGCAGTAATTAAATTCTCTTTGCCCTTATTGTAGAACACAAAGTCGGCCAATCAGAGCGCTACACGTTATAGAACAATCGGGCATTGTGTAAATTTAAGACCCGAAAATAATGAAAATAATTTTGCTTAATGCTCTAACACAGTATTTAATTAAATGAAGGTTTATAAATTAAGGAATTAAAAGATTATTTAGCGTGACGTTTTTTTTTCCCACCTATAGTAAAATTAAAGAATCAATCTACCTAAATATTGTGAAGATTTTGGATATTATTGTAAATAACTTTTGCATTATTAATATATTAAGAAGCCTTTATGATGTTCTTGTGGTGGCGCTGTCGTCGCGCCACAAGCGAAACACATCGAAGCCTAAATCGCGCTAACAAAGTTCCGAAGTTAAAGCAGTATATATAGAATAGCTCCGAACTACCACTGGAGCATTGACCACTCCCCGGGCAGAACACCTTGCCCGGCGGGAGATCTCCCCTTTTCCTTCCACCCGCCAAAGTGGTGACTACCCGACGTGATATGAACACGCAACCAACAACCTTGGATAACTACAACTTCAAACCTTCTTCATCGTCCTGAAGTACCCCATTCATTCGCTACCGAGCAGATATTGTCTGCAGTCTTCACATTCTGCAAGCCACCTAGCTTTACAAAGTTTCATCGCAGCACTGGAATAATAATGCTTCCTGTTCCTTCAAGCTACTCTCTGCGCTACAGTGTTCGGCATGACTCTGAGCCTTACTGCTCGCCTCTCTCTTCACGGCACTCTCGCAGATTACTTGCCTTCTTCTCGACTCACCGCAGACTACAAGGCAAATCCCTGGCACTTGCTCCGGCTCATCGTTCTCACCGGCATCACTTGCAAGTGCGTAGTACGACATGCATTACACACCGGCATAACGTTCGCACCGGCGTCACTTGCCCTTACGCACACATCATGCATTCCCCACCGGCATTAAGGACGCACCGGCAATCGGACTGCACTATCGACCTCTGGTCTGAGCAGGGTGGTGATGTGGCGGCGCTGTCGTCGCGCCACAAGCGAAACTCATCGAAGCCTAAATCGCGCTAACAAAGTTCCGAAATTAAAGCAGTATATATAGAATAGCTCCGAACTACCACTCGGAGCGTTGGCCGCACCCCGGGCAGAAGACCTTGCCTGGCGGAAGATCTCCCCTTTTCCTTCCACCCGCCAAATTCTAATACATTAGTTCTAGTAAATTAGCGTAATAATTAATCGTATATAGAAAAATTGTAAATTATGGTAATTGTAAAAAAAAAGTAAAGTTGCAGCCTATTTAAGTCCCATTGGTAGGCACAGGCCTCCTCTCATTTCTGAGAGGGTTTTAGGGTGTCCGCCGCGCTGTCCCAGTGCGTGTTGGCGAACTTCACATGTCTTAGAAATATTGCATGTCTTAAGCGAAAGCGCACGGTATGTTCTATTATCACGTAAAAATTAAGATTCCAACGTTTTTTTTTCTTATTTCTTAGACATGCAGGTTCCCTCACGATGTTTTCCTTCACTGCCGAGCACGTGGTAAATCAGCACTTAAAATTGCAATTAACAATTTCATTTGTGCCGGTGGGGATCGAACCAAGGTTACTCGAGTACTATGAAGCTTACAGCGAGCGCTAACCATCTGAGCTACCACGGCTCATGATAATTGTATACTGAAAATATGAATCAATAAAGAGGAAAAACAGGCAATGGCAAGCGGTTCACTTTAAAGTAAAGCCCTGGTCTACCTTAGCGCCTCGGGGCCCGGTAACATTGTAGTAACCGATAATAGTAGCAGAACCAGATAGTAGCATAGTACAACGTAGTAGCAGATAATAGCAGATAGTAGAACATAGTAGTTGAGAGAAAGTTACTACTGAACAACTTGAAGAAATAGTCAACTGAAGAAATCATCTGAAGAATATAGTGACCAACCGATAGTGACAACAGTGTTCAACAACCGTGGTCAACAACCAATAGTCAGAAGATTTTCGCCGAACAGTTGAGCAGTTGAACCGCTGGCCACTGCCTTGCCTTTTGTATTCTACAGTTGCATTTTGATTAGACGTCAGTCCACAGTAACCCATCCGCACCCACAAAGACGGCAATAGACGTATCCACCGGAACCTATAGGTGTAGGACGTGAGCGACTCGCGGAGTATCTTCGACAACATTTACTCCTGAGTTTCGCCCGTATGGCACAATTTTAATAAGTGCAAGATTGGTACCTAGTCAGACTCTAGCCAGGAAAGTTGTCCTATCACCCAATATTAATATTTATTACTTTGTTTCTTAATTTTTTGTATTATTGCCTAACACTTTTTTAAAAGTAATACGTTTTTTTTTATAGGAGAGGGGGCAAACGAGCATGCGGCTCACCTGATAGCAAGTGACTACCGCCGCCCATGAACAACTGCAACACCAGGGGAATCGCAGATGCGTTGCCGGGCTTTTAAAAAGGAGTAGACTCTTTTCTTGAAGGTCCCTAAGTCGTATCGGTCCGGAAAAATCGCTGGTGCTAATCGATTCCACAAGGAAGTTGTGCGAGGGAGAAAATTTCTTCTGAATCGCACAGTGGTGGACCGCCAATCATCCAGATGATATGGATGGTATCGCGAGTATTGTCACGATGTGCGATAGTGAAATTGAGCGGCTGGAATTAGTCCGAACAATTCCTCAGAGCACTCCCCGTGGTAGATGCGATAAAATACGCAAAGAGATGCAACATCTCTACGCAGTGCCAATGAGTCAAGCCGATGGGAAAGAACTCGGTCGTCGACGATTCGAACCGCTCTGCGCTGGATGCGGTCAAGTGGAAGGAGCTGGCACTGGGGAGCCCCTGCCCAGAGATGGGAACAGTATTCCATGTGAGGCCGAACCTGCGCCTTGTAAAGTTGCAAGCGGTGCGCCCGCATGAAATACTGTCCCGCTTCCAAGTGACCACGAAACTGCACGTCACTCGATATGTCTACACCGAGGATAACGATACTGGCTGAGGCAATAAGAGGAGTGCCTTGAAACTGAGGAGATACGTCAAAGGGATTCTTTTTAGTGGTAAACGCGCAAACTTGTGTCTTCTGGGATTGAACTGGACTAGATTTAGTCGCCCCCAGTCTGAGAATTTGTTCAGCAAAGTCTCGACTTCAGACACAAGTTTGTTCCGGTACTCGGCGACGTTTTCCCGAGAAATATTGGCACGGCCGGTGTATAAAGCATCACCAGTGCTGTCGTCTGCATAGCAATGAATGTTACTGGTTTGTAACATATCATTGATATGCAGAAAAAACAGCGTTGGTGATAGCACGCAGCTTTGTGGAACACCAGCGTTAATGGGCTTGTAATCGGAGCATGCACCGTCTACTACGACTTTGATGCTCCGATCTGCAAGAAAACTGATGATCCAATTGCAAAATTTCTCGGGAAGCCCATAGGAAGGCAGCTTCGAAAGAAGCGCTTTGTGCCAAACCCGATCGAAAGCCTTCGCTATGTCGAAACTAACGGTGAACGCCTCCCCCTTGGACTCCACTGCCTCCGCCCATCTATGAGTCAGGTAGACCAGAAGATCACATCTGAGCGACCTGACGGAAACCGTACTGGCGGTCACTAATCAGCTGGTGATCCTCAAGGTACTGCAAGAGCTGGCTGTTAATAATCGTTTCCATTACTTTGGAGAACAAGGAGGTGATAGCGATAGGCCGGTAGTTGGACGGATCTGAGCGGTCGCCTTTTTTAGGGATCGGGTGCACCAAAGCTGTCTTCCATGGCACTGTACTCCGGATCAGACAATGGTCCGAAGAGCCCAGAGGGGCGTCGACGGAGACCTGATATCCGTCCGGATGAGAGGTTAGCAGAAGGTCCAACAGGGAAGGTACATGATCCTCCACATCTGGGATCCGCGTAGGCAAAGTAACCAGTTGTGTTAGACCATATGCCAAGGCAAAGTCATAGACAGATCTAACCGCACGATCGGTTAAACGAGAACCAAGCCATTCAGCGTGGTGGGCGTTAAAATCACCGAGTATCACGATCTCTGCGGATGGGACCTGTTGTAGCACGGAGTCTGTAGCCATTTGGACGTGGTCGATGAGTCGGTCTGTGTCGGCATTACCGCTATGGGACCTATAGAGGCAGCCGTAGACGCGGGGATGGTCGTCGCTGTCTACGCGCAGCCATAGGATGGACAGGTCCGTACCTTCAAGACTGCCGAGGCGTCGAAAACAGATGTCCTCTCTGACGTATACGCAAACTCCAGCCCGGGGCACAAATGTGTGTTCAAATTTGTTCCACGGGTAGGAGAGATATGAACTATCAGAAGGAGAGGACACCTGAGTCTCGGTTAAAAAGAGCAAAGCCGGCTTCGCCGTCTCTAGATGGTAATGGACAGCGTTAAGGTTGGAATAAAGTCCTTGATATTGCAAAAAATTCACGGATAGCGTGAAAGGGGTCGCCTTGGTCAGCTTGAGCACCCATGTCCAGGAGTGGAGTGTGCTGGTACCCTCCTGGGGTAGTCTTCTGTTCAATTCCACTACCATGTTGATGGGGGGGGGGGGGGGGAATTGGGCCTCCAGCCACCTGCACTCACCACTAGGGAATTTTGGCGGGAAGTTCACCGTTGGAGGAACGTTGCTACGTTTATATCGTTCATAATATATTGTTTTGAAATTGATTTTGATATGCAAAAGTGATGCAATTTTGGGTATTGTGTTTGCGAATGCGAACTATTAGTGGCCGAAACAAGTGCTGCAATGTTGATATAAGCTTCAAGTTGTTTTGTTCGCTCAGGCATCTCGTGAACTTGAGATACGGATAAACTGTAGTCTAAATCTCATAAAGACTTCGAAATGCAACGCATTAGCATATAATATTGTTAAAAAGTTTCACAAAATATTTTGGAGGATATTTTCTTGTTACTTAACACTGACACAAGTATAAACTTAACCAAAATAAAAAAGGGAACCTGCTAAAGCTGTTAAATTACGTCTCATACGAAACAAGTAATTCTGTCATACGAGTAGATCTCTCAACATTTTTGTCTAACTTAGAGAGAGAAGGAAAACAAATTAAGGCCCTTTGATGCTCTCAAACCAAGCACTAGTCGTTATCACGTTTTCTTTTTCCATTTAAAATGAAGAGGCTCTAGTACTTTATGTTCAAAAGACGCCGCTGCCAAAAATTTACACGAGTACTGTTCTTGTTAAACTCTGCTGTTAAGTATACGGAAAAGTGATGAGGGTTAAAAACTACTACTAAAAAGCTAATAGTCTTGCGTAAGACTATCTCATATACTCGTACTAGATTGCTTAAATTTAACGTCGTAAAGGAAGTAAATTACTTTATATTGAATATAAACTACTTGATACCATTGAAAATAATTAAATAAACTTTTTCTTCTGTTGTTCTGTTTAAACTATGTTGTACTGTATATATTATTGCGCTCACCATACTTTTAAATGGAACCGTTTACACTGAGCTATATATATATATATATATATATATATATATATATTACATCTCAAACTATAAATATTTTTTCGATCGACCGAGCGATATTTTCATATTATATTTCGCCCCCTGTACCCCACATACCGTTCCGCACCGATGCAGAACCGTGTGCGGAACAGGGGGTAATCCAATGACGAAGGTACACTGGTTAAAAGATATATCTCACAGTGTGAAAGCCAATCGCGGAGTATAATTTATATTTCGGGATATATATTATATTATATCCCATAGTGAAAAGCCAGCCTCATACGAGTATTATGATTTCAAACAACGAAATCTTAAATGCGGCGCGTACGGCGCGTGCGGTGCGTATTGTGCTAACAAATGTCCGTTCAGCTTAAACTGCAAACCTTAACTAGGAACAAATAGGGAGGTTCACTATAAATTTTATAAGTAATGTTAAAAACTACAAAATATGTTAATTTAAATTAAGAATTAAAAAAAAAGATTGGGAAGCTATGCGTGGTACGATCAATTGTAGAGATAGGTATTTTACCACATCTATACAAATAAATAAAATTAAAGTGTAGACAAAAAAAAGTGTAGCTGATATCACAATGAGTAACTTAGGCTACTTTTATTTTAGAAAAAGAATTAGGGTTCCGCGCAAAAAAATTAAAACCCCAAATAACACGCGGGCGAAGTCGCGGTGAACAGCTAGTTTTAAATATGTATGGAGACCAGTTGGGAAGCATAGTGAAAGCTTCTTAAAATAACAAAATAACTAACTTAGAAAAATAAAAAAGTATTTAATTTATGCCATACGGCTTCTTGGATGTCCTGGATTATTTTATTAGGTGTAACCTCAGTTTGTGGACATGTTAACCTCCACCTTTCCGATCGTATTGCGACACCAAGAAGATAACTTAGTCTAATCATTATCGCTATGTATATTATGTAGGTACATATTTGTAATTTCTTAAGAGCAATTAATAAAACAATAGTCAAGGAAGCGTACATTCTGACCAAAATTATAAACAGTTTAATTAAGAAAATGGAACTTAAAATCTTTACGAGCACCAGTCTTAAAAACCTCAAATACCATTCGTATCGAGTAACTTCATGAATACAAACGTTGCACTTAACTAGCTTTATTTACAGTCTTCTTAATAACTATTTGACCGAACATTGAACGTATGATAAATATTTTAAAGCCATTAGTAAAAAATAATGTAATTGTAATTGTAGATTAAAAGTTAATGACATCGAGGCCTTAATATTAGTTTACGTGGCTCCTAAGTCTAAATTACAAATACAGATATTTAATATTTTTATGTAATATTTAATTATATTAAATAGTATTATTTAATTTAACATATAAACATTAATGTTTGTTTGTTTGTATTTATGCTTTGCCATACCTTTCATCAGATTACGCTAAAACTTTCTCAATTTATTGCTTGCACCTGTGCGAAGGTTATAGGCACAATTAACTTACAGTAGATGGCGCGCGTATCGTTCAGACAAATTTATTTAAAAGTTATATAACATTCAATTTCAAATAATGTATTATCATTCCTAATTAAACAATATAACTCTTCAAAATTTAAAATGATTTCTCCACAATTAATTCTTCTGCGGCTGCAACGCACTGGGTACCAACTAGTCTAATATAAAAAAAAAATATGTTTGCTTGCTCGTGTTTTATGCGCTGACATACCGTTCATCAGATTAAGGTAAAATTTGTCAACCTAATGCTTGCACTTGCGCAAAGATTATAGGCATTACAATTAACTTACAGTAAGTGACGCGCGCATTGTACTGACAAATTTATTTAAGAGTATTACCAACAATGTTATATTCATTTTCATTCTACTCATTCTAAAAATCCAATATACGAATAAAGTAAAATTATGTCAAATTACAATGTTAGATATTATATATTATCATTCAACTTCAACGAACGTATTTCAGTTCCTATTAAACAATATAATTATTTAAACTTTAAAACGATATTTTCACTATTAATTCTTCTACCGCTGTAACGATCCGGGTATCAGCTAGTGTAATATAATGATATATCAAATAATACTCTGATCATATTATAACATAATATACCGACCATGATACCTTAACTTGAATTTTTTTAGTTGAATTTTTTTTATATGGTAGAGTCATGCTGCAGTTATATTATGGTACCTACAACCATGCACGAACGGGTCGACTCGACCGGAGTAGAACCACACTCTCACAAAATACCAGCGTAAAATAGCAACCAAATACTGCTGTGTTTCGTATGGTGACTGTAGAGAACCGGAGATCTTTTTTTTTATTGGAAACGAGGCATTCCATCTTAGTCCTCACGGGTGACAACGCATCTGCATTTTGATTAGCAACGAGGATAAATGTAGATGTCTATGGGCCACACCAACCTTAGACCTCTGAAGTGGCAACACATTTGCATTTTGATTTTTAACGAGTATAGATGTGGATATCTATGCCGCAGCATCCACTTACCATCAGGTTGAATGTGTGCTCGTTTGTCGCCCTATCCTATAAAAAAATCGTCATGCTTTTTTTTATAAAATTAGATATATAATAAGACAAACGAGAACACACCTCGTTTGTCAATCTTATTCAAGAAAAAAAAAATAGAAATGGAAGGGTAATTATCGCATCAATAGAAGTTATCATTGGTTAAAAAAATCACATGATAGTTGATGTTGGCGCTCGCGTTACCCATTCCATATTTTTACGTCATTCCATTCCTTCACTTAGAGAAGATGAATCATTTGGCATTTCCCCGACTTTCCTAATACGTTACAGGTTACATAATATACAGGTGATATCCCAAGTAAGGTTTTCGATTGGCAACCACCTAACGGTAAGCGAAGTGTAAAGCGCCCTCCCACTAGACGGAGTGATGACCTGATAAAATATGCAGGAAGTCGATGGATGCAGGTGAGTAGTGTAGTTGTACCACTTCTAGACCACCTGAGTCAGAAGCGGTTCAACGACGTTCGTCGACACACGATCCTAAAAAAAAAAAAACAAAAAAAAAAAAAGGTTTTGGCATGCTCTGATCACGAATCTGCGGTCCATTTTTGTGTAGGATGCACGGTTCCGGAGATGTGCAGATCAATTAGCTAATATCTAATTGATATCCGGTAAGGGCCTCCACCGTCATTAGCGTCCCATTGTTCCTATTTCTATTGTTCTATTGTTCATTAATCACCTTCATTGCAGCGTGTGCGTCGACTATATCAGTGCTATTGTATTATACTTCTTTGTTCCTAATTATACAACGCTAATCTGAATCATCAATAAAACACATTACATAATTTTGTTACAATTTTTATTTATAAAATACAAAATCTTATTACTTATTATCTATAAAATAGGAGCGAAACATCTCATCCACTAAAATATCGTTGTACAATGTGTTCCTTGTAAATATACTCGTAAAACTATGTATTGAACATCCCTGAAACTTATATAGCAAATACATTAAGCAATATTCGCCACAAACTGAAGTCCACTCATTCTGAATCCTATCAACATTCCAGTTCCATCTTTTACAATTCCTTTTTAAAAACTCTAGATGATATCGTACAGGTGATCGTCCATATGAATCAAAATATTGACCGACGTCATTCGTATCGATATATAAAGCTACCCAATGTGACCCTGGTTTATCATCTGTATCCAAATTGCATATTATATACGTTGGTACGTGGGTATACATAGGCAGTCTATTAGCTGCATAAACATTATTTTCTAGACTGGGGTGAATCTTTTTCAGATGTTGTTGTACATCTAGTGTATCCATGATATTACTGCTATTAGTAGATTATTACAGTACCAATCTACTCAATGAATAACATAGGAATGGTCAATTATAGTGATTTCTAAATATTAAATTGCATTTTTGTGTTATACAAATCGTACTTGAGTCATTGATCACCAAACAAAACACAATACGAAGAAATGTTGAGATAGGCAACGGAAATGTGAGATAAACTGGTTGACGCATAAAGTAATTATCAACTCATTACGGAAATACTTTAGATTAGAATTTTTACGTACTGGTGGTATATAAGACCAACAGACGCAGTCATCGAGTTAGTGTATGGTCGTTTGACTGCAGTGAATCTATCAATAGTACATTTGTGTTACTTCAATGCACCAAAGGCTATGGATGTAAGTGTTTATTCTATTGACTAAATTACTTTTTTTTTTGTTATTTTCATGCGTGTGTATTATTTTATTTAAATATTGTGTATGTATATGATTAAACCGTGGTAACTCAGATGGTTAGCGCTAGCTGTAAATTTCACAGTACGCGACCCGGGTTCGATCCCCGCCAGCACCAATTAAATTGTTAATCGCAATTTTAAGTGCTTATTACCACGTGTTTGGTGGTGAAGGAAAACATCGTGAGGAAACCTGCATGTCTGAGAAAATTTCGAAGGCATGTGAAGTTCGCCAACACACATTGAGGCAGCGCGGCGGACATTTCCTTGCCCTAAAACCCTCTCAGAAATGAGAGGAGGCCTATGTTCAGCAGTGGACTTTAATAGGCTGTAACTTTAACTTTTTTAACTTTTATGATTAAGTGTTAACAAATTGATATTAACATGATAACTGTGTTGTTGCAGAAATCATTGAGCTTCGATGAAAATACCTATAAACAGTATTACTACTCGCCACTCTCCCCTCAAGAAGAGAGTGATGACCTCGTCATTAATAATAACACATGCGATGGTGGAAAAAGAAAATCGCAATCGATTGATCATTTTTTTGAAGCTGAATCAAAAATAAAAAAGAGGAAGCTGTTATCATCAACCGTAGCACGAGCCGCTAGAGATGGTATATCATACATTTCTACTAATTCTGACGACGGAGACCAAGCGACGCATCTCATCAAAATTGAAATGTACGATATGAAGAAGCTATCCAAGATTCCAACTACTGATCATTGGAAACATGCTTCCACGAGAATTAAATATTACGTAAATACTAATAAGGATAGCATCTACGATAACACAAACGCCCTCGTATACAATATAACAAAGACAATAGCAGAAAGTGAAAAAGTTAAAAAATACTTTTTTAACAATGACAGTCATTAGCTGATCATTAGTGAATGTGATTCTGTTTACTTCAATTACTTCTGTGTACTCATTACATTCTATTTATAATCCTTTGCTAGACTATAAATATCGGACATTATTTGAAATTTTGGTATCAGTTGGTCTACGAACACTGAACTGTTACTTACTCTGCTATCTATTTTCTTCTTTACTATAAGGATGGAAAACTTCAGTGAAGTGTGCACCAGTGCTTTTTTCTCCACAATCATGGAAGAGAATACGGAACTATTCAATAGCGAATTAAATCAGGAGTTGTCTAAAGTTTGTGAAGAAATGGAGAGGGGTCAACTGTTCGATTCGTCATACGATGATGAGTTGTATCATCACTGTGCGATGGTTGGAACACAGTTTAAGTATGTAAAATAAACATTCATTTCAATCATAATTTACATATTGTCTTATACAGTTTTTAATAAATTTAAACATTTTAGCAGTCAACCACTACAACTTGGAAGAGGAACGAAGCGTACGTGCAGCAAAGAATCCAAGATCATCAAAAAACCAACAACGGAAGCAGAAGCGCATACCTCTGCAGGGAACAGTATCAGTAACGATGATCAAGTGGAATGTCCAACGTGCCATATATTTATCAAGAAACGGTATTTAGCTAATCATTTTAAAAGTAATGTTCATAAAAATAATCTTTTAAATTCACATAATTCTTTATCAAACGTTAGTGTTATTGAATCTGCTTTTGGAAATAGGATTTTAACTTATAAAATCAAGAGTAGAGTAGATCGTTCGACATGGGTAAATTTTGAAACTCCTGAACTATTTTTAAATTCTATTAAAGATGATATTTTATTTTTATTATAAGAGTGTATTCATCAACACATAATTTTTAAGGTAAACTTCATATTGCATGCTGATTTTGTTCAACAAACTAAAGATATTCATGATACGTTCGATTTTCAAACGCTTAACTATATTATTTGTCAAGGAGATGACTTAAATATTTTTCTTTCTTCTTTAAATGATACAATTACTACTAAAATTAGTGCTTTCGAAAAAAAAGATAGTGGATGGAGTCTAAAAAACATAAAATCTATAGACATGAATGTTAATAAATTTAACCCCCTACGCGGTACTTCATACATAGATCTTCCTCGTGACATAAAATTAAAAAAGGCTGTTATAAATGTAAAAAAACAAGGATTATTTTTGTTTTAAATGGGCGTTACTCTCGGCGTTATATCCCGTAAACAAACACACCGATCGGGTATCATCGTACGTTAAACATGCAAATAAACTTAAATTTGATGGTATTTCCTTTCCGGTTAAAATTTCTGACATAGCAAAAGTAGAGAAATTAAATGATATTAGTATTAATGTTTTTGGGTTAGAATATAATAAAGAAAAACGATGTAATTCTATAGTAGGTCCATTATTTTTAACAAAGTGTCGTAAAGATAGACATATCAATTTATTATTTTTTTCCAAGGATACAAAAAATCATTATTGCTATATAAAAAATTTATCGCGGTTAGTTAGTAAACAAATTTCAAAAGACGGTCACATCATGTACATTTGTGAAGCATGTCTACTTCGTTTTCCATCTCAGGAAAGGTTAAATAACCATGAACAATACGATTGTGCCCACATTTGTACAGTATTACCAAACAGTGAAACTTTTAAAAAAAAGAATTGGTTTGGTCAACCTATTTCAAATGATAAAATTAAATTTGATAGTTATGAAAAAAAGTTAAAGATACCATTCGTAGTTTATGCTGATTTTGAAGCATTTTTAAAACCAATAGAATCATGTTCTAACGATCCTTCCAAACCTTTCACTCGTAATATTCAGAAACATGAAGTACATAGTTTTGAATATTATATAAAATGTTCATATGATGATAAATTATCAAAATATGTAACATATTGCGGACCCAACTGTGCACAAGTGATTATGGAAAGTTTATCTAACAATCTAAAAGAAATAAATAGACTTCAAAAATATCCGCCACTTCTGCTAACAAATGAAGACAAAAACCAAATTTCAAATGCAACCATTTGTCATATTTGTGAAACTGAGTTGGCAAAACATTTTTATGATTTTGATTGGTACACTGGTAGTTTTATAGGTGTTGCTCATGAATCATGTTGTTCGAAGTTCAGAACACCTCGTTATATACCAATATTTTTACACAACCTAAGTCACTATGATGCTCATTTTATTGTTCACGCGTTAAACTTTTGTGATGGTGAAGTCGAAGTTATCCCTCAAAATAAAGAAAAATATATATCCTTTTCCAAAAAATTAAAAGTAAATAACCACGAAATTATATTGAGATTCTTAGATTCATTTAAGTTTTTAGCGTGTAAATTAGAAGAATTGGCCAAAAATCTCAGTAATGATCAATTTCAAGAATTACGTAGAAATTACCCTAATGATGAAGATTTCTTTCGTTTAAAACGGAAAGGTGTTTATCCATATTAACTTATGACTAATTATGATAGTTTAAGCCTAACATCGCTCCCTGAACAAAAATGTTTTTATAGTTCGCTCACAGATTCACATATTTCAAATGATGATTACAATCATGCTAAAGATGTTTGGGAACATTTTGGGTGTTGTAATATGTTAGATTATTCAAACCTGTATTTAAAAACAGACGTTTTACTTTTATCCGATGTATTTGAAAACTTTAGAAAGTTATGTATTAATACATATGATTTAGATCCTGTCCATTATTACACAGCACCCGGTTTAAGTTGGGATGCAATGTTAAAATATACAAAAATAGAATTAGAACTTTTAACAGATTATGAGAAAATTGCATTTATTAGATCAGGTATCAGAGGTGGTGTATCTCAATGTAGTAATCGTTATGCTAGAGCTAATAACAAATACATGGAGGATTATGATACAGGGAAACCAAATTCATATATCACATATTTTGATGCCAACAACTTATATGGTTGGGCTATGTCTCAATATCTTCCTACTGGTGGATTCGAATGGGTAAATCCAAATACAGAATTAAATGTGTCTAAGACATCAGACTTCGGTTTTATTTTAGAAGTTGATTTGGAATATCCAGATGAACTTCATGATTTACATTCGGACTTTCCTTTATGTCCAGAAAACATTTGTTTAGGCAATATTAATGAGAATAAACTAGTCCCAAATTTAAATAATAAAGATAAATATGTAATTCATTACAGAAATTTAAAGCAATGCATAGAAATGGGGTTAAATTAACTAAAATTCATAGAGTTTTAAAATTTAAACAGTATCCCTGGTTGAAGATGTACATAGATCTAAACACAAAATTAAGAACTTTAGCAAAATCAGATTTCGAAAAAGATTTTTATAAATTAATGAATAATTCAGTCTTCGGTAAGACTATGGAGAATATTGAAAAAAGGGTTAACATAAAATTAGTTACGCACTGGGAGAACCAGGGTAAAGCTTTAGGTGCTCAAGATCTAATCGCTAAACCACAATTTCATAGCCTTTCAATATTTTCGGAAAACCTAGTTGCGGTTCAGTTGCGAAAAACGAAGTTAATATATAACAAACCAATTTATTTAGGGTTTTGCATTTTAGATATTTCAAAAACATTAATGTATGATTTTCATTATAACTATATGATTAAAAAGTTTAGTAAAATCAAATTATTGTATACAGATACGGATAGTTTAATATATCATATATTTACAAATGATTTTTACACTGATATAAAACCTGACCTTTCATCATACTTTGATACCTCAGATTATGATACAAATAATATTTTTGAATATCCAAAATTAAATAAAAAGAAATTAGGTTTTTTTAAAGATGAAAATAATGGTAAAATCATGAAAGAATTTGTGGGTTTACGATCCAAAATGTACGCTTTTAACTTAGAGAATAAGACTATAGCCAAGGCAAAAGGGGTAAATAAATGTATCACTAAAAAGATGACAATGAATAGTTATAAGTCTTCTCTATTTAATAAAAAAGTGCAATATTATAGTATGCTTAGATTTAAATCAATTAAACACACAATTTTCACACAAAAATTAAATAAGATAGGTTTATCATATAATGACACAAAGAGACATATTTTAGATAATAATATTGAAACATTAGCTTGGGGTCATTATAAACTGCGTTAAGTGTTGATAGTTTTTACTTTTATGTCTGCGTTTAAGAAAAATTTATATTGATTGTAAAATTATGATAATACTATAATATGACGTAGTTTATTACATATTTAATCATTGTTTTATTGTAAATAATTTAAGTTAATTGTTGTTTCTATTTATTTGAGGTTGAGTTCATTGTAAAATTATGATGTACTAATTGTTGTTTCTATTTATTTGAGGTTGAGTTAATTGTAAAATTATGCTGTACTAATTGTGTTAGAAATAGTATACAGATAATTCTGTTTTATATAATTTTTGGAATATATATTAATTGTTTACACCAACACTTTCATTTTTTATTTCACCCCTTTGAACTTTAGACGTGTGTTATGTTTCACTTTATCCATCCGTTCACTGCTATTGTGGCAGGACCAAGTGGGTGTGGGAAGTCAAATTTTGTAACAAATTTCATAAAATCAGTTACAGAAATATGTAATTGTGATTTTAATCAGATCACATGGTGCTTTGATGAAATGCAATCATTATATAATTTACCAAATGTTAACTATCATCAAGGAATTCCAAATCTTAATATGTTTGATGGTGAAAACCCACATCTTGTTATTATTGATGATCTAATGAGAGAGTCCGATGGAAGAATTGTGGATATATTTACAAAAGGTAGTCATCACAGGAATCTTAGTGTATTTTATCTAACACAAAATTTATTTCATCAGGGTAAAGGACAAAGAGACATATCTTTAAACTCAAGTTATATAATATATTTTAAAAACCCTCGAGATAAAACTCAAATAAGATATTTAGCAAGGCAAGTATCACCAGATAACCCAAAATTCATTGAAGATGCCTACAGGGATGCAACTCTAGAGGCGCATGGATATTTAATGGTAGATTTAAAACAGAATACCAATGATTTTTGTCGTATCAAGACAAATGTCTTTCCATTTAATGGTTTCTGTACAGTCTACGCCCCCACAAAAGAGTTTAAATACACCAAGAATCAAACAATTGAAATCATTGCTAAATGATGCATCGTCGACTCACAACGTATAAACATTTGCTAACCGCTTTGCATACGCTTAAACCAAAATATTAAAGAGCATTACTTAAAACGTGTGATGAAGAAGAAATTAACTGTATTTGTGAGTGTATTCATAACGTTTTACAAGGAAAAGTACCTCTTAAAGATCAGGATAAACAAAAATTGAATAAACATAAAAACATACTCCGTAAACTAGTACGTAAGTGTAAACATAAACTAAGAAAAAATATAATTATACAAAAAGGAGGGGCTTTCTTACCAACAATATTAGGTGCAATATTGAGTGTATTAGTGAGTGGACTAGCCAGTTAACATGGAAAATGCAAAGAAAATGATACTTATCGAACCTGGATTGATTGAAAAATTAAAACAAGAAAATAAGGTTAATAGTAATTTATCTCGATTAGATATTGAAATGCAAAATATTATGAATAGTAAGACGGAAGACCGAAAGAAATGGATATTATATTTACAAACACTGCAAAGATACCTTCATTTTACCGAAGAGGATCGTCAACCATTCAAATTACCAATTTATTCTGATACATCTAATGAAGATTCAAATGAGTCAAAAATTGGTTTTAAAAATAAAGATAGAGATCTAAAAACTTCAGTTGATATTGAATCTTTGCTGGAGGAGAATCGATCCATTAAAAGTAAAGAAAATGATGAAAATCCACTTTACACACCAGCTCAAATACTCAGTTTAATACCAAAAACTTATCATAAAAAAGGGCAGTTATTATTAAACTTAGTTGAAACAAGTAAAAGTAAAATACATTGGGATAATGAAGGTACAGTCATAATTGATAGTGAAAAAATTCCTGGAAGTAATATTGTTGATTTAATAAATGATTCACTAAGACCCCTAAAAAGAAGTGATCCGGTAGGGTGGGTTAGATTTGCTGAAGCATTAAAAGATATTAAAGTACCACTTACTTATATTGGAAATCCAAGGAGATGTGAGTTTATTAACCAACTTCAAGCAAAAGATCTGAACAAACCCTCTGAGATTGAAGTTCAAGAGTTTTCTACACCGGGCAGTAGAGATAAAAAGTCTACAACTAAAATACGTAAAGGACTTGAGTGGGAAAAATGGACCCCGTACTAGAAGAAATTAACAGGATTTATTATGATCCATCTAATCCCGCTGGTTTTGGTAGTATTGATAAATTATCAAAAGCCATGAAAGGTAAAATGAATAAAAAGCAAGTAAAGGAATGGTTAAAATCACAAGAAACATACACATTACATAAACCCATTCGAAAAAAATTCCCGCGTAATAGGTACATTCTATCAAATATTAATGAACTGTGGCAAGCTGATTTAAGTGATATGCGAACTTATTCTCAATATAATGATGGTTTCAAGTATATACTTTGTGTTATTGATGTATTTAGTAAATATGCTTTTGCAAGACCAATGAAAAAGAAAAACTCAGAAACAACTAAAGAATGTTTTGAAAGTATATTTACTGAAAGTAATTTAACACCTACTCACATACAATCCGATAAAGGTACAGAATTTGTTTCAAAAGATGTACAAAAATACTTTAAATCCAAAAAGATTAATTACTATACCACTAACAATCCTGACATTAAGGCCAGTATTGTTGAACGATTTCAAAGAACACTAAAAATGAAAATGTGGCGTTATTTCACTCATAATAATACTTATAGATATATAGATGTTTTACAAGATTTAATATACTCTTATAATCACAGCTTTCACTCTAGTATTAAGATGTGCCCATGTGATGTAAATTCCAACAATATTATGACAGTTTGGACTAATCTTTATGATAGACGGACAAAAAAACTTTCTTTAGAAAATCCTAAACCAAATTTCAATGTGGGTGATTATGTTCGAATAACTAAATATAAACATGTATTCCAAAAAGGATATGAATCAAATTGGAGTGATGAAATATTTATTATATCTTCAATAATTGATAGATCTCCATGGGTTGTTTATACAATAACAGATTTACAAAATGAACCAATAATTGGTACTTTTTATGAAAGAGAATTACAGAAAATCACTTACAACCCCACCTCACAACATAAAATAGATAAAATAATTGACACTCGTTATTCAGGTAACAGAAAAGAAGTATTAGTGAAGTGGAAAGGTTATCCAGATAAATTTAACAGTTGGATTTTAGCTTCTAGTTTAAAAGAAATATGAATAAAGAAAGTTTCTATTTAACTTTGCTCAGCAATAGTTCAATGGAATACTTTCCTGATAACAAGACCACAAATTTTTCAACGAAATTACCAAAAGCTATAAAATTAGAAGGTGTATGGTCGGTTGGAGTTGTCGAGTTTCAATATCCATGTACCATGTTTACTGTTCAAGACCATGAAAATGTTATATACATTACAAAATCTATGTTAATGCCTAATGAAGATAAACCATCCACAGTGTACTACAAAAAACATATTCCAGCTACCAACTATGATAACGTTGAGCATATTTTAAGAGTGTTAAATGGTATCGGAGAGAACTTGAAATTTCGCTATGATGAAATAACAAAATTTGTGTCTATTTCGGTATTGGATAAAAATATAACATCCGTAACATTATCACCCAAATTAAGTTTACAGCTAGGTTATGAACCAAATAAAAATCTCCTAGAGAGAAATTTTGGAAAGTGTCCTGCTAATTTACACTTAGGGTTACCATCTCAACTATTTCTATATTGCGACATTATCGATCCTCAGATTGTGGGTGATGTTATGACTCCTTTATTAAGAGTCATTTCATTAGATCCTACAAAATACATTTATGGTGCAAATAAAATGCACGTTTTCTCTCAACCTCACTACTTACCTGTTATGCGAAGAGAGTTCGATACGCTGGAAATAGTTATAAGATCGAGTACAGGACAAAAAATACCATTCCAGTTTGGAACCGTGTGTATTAAACTACATTTCCGAAAATTATAATAATGAATTCTCTTCGTGATCATCATAAATGTCCATATGAAAATTATTATACACATCAAGCTGGATCAGGAGTTGGAGTAATTTATAAGGGTTCACCATATCAACGCGGTCATGGTATTGGGAGCTTCTTAGGGGGGTTATTCAGATCAGTTTTACCTTTACTTTCAAGTGGTGCTCGAGTGATTGGTAAGGAGGCATTAAGCGCTGGAGTAGGACTTTTATCGGATATGGTTCAAGCCCGTCCTATGGAAGCCTCAATAAAAGATCGTCTAAAGCAAGTTAGTACGAATTTAAAACGAAAGGCTGATGAGAAAATTGATCAATTTAACATGACTGGATCTGGGTATAAAACTAAAAGAAAACGATTAACATCGTTCATTCCACCATTAACTGCTAAAGTGAAAGCTGCGAAAAAACTTTGTCTAAAACCAAAAAATATCAAAGATATATTTTCAAACTAAATATGTCTTTCCTTCATAATCATTCTTGCGAGTGCGTTAAGTCAGAATTGGATTTGTTTGCACTACCGTCTACACAAACTAGCATTGAAAATGGATTGTGGATTCATTATAAACCAATTTCATCTCTTGGTGATGATGGACCTATCGAGTTTCAAGTTCCTGGGACCGGCGATGACTACATAGATTTGTCTCATACATTACTCCACATAAAGGCAAAAGTATTAAATCAAGATTCAACTAACTTGGTATCTACTACAATAGTAGCACCTGTAAATAATTGGCTGCATTCACTTTTTAGTCAACTTGATGTTTATTTAAACCAAAAACTTGTATCACCACCTAATAATACCTATGCATATCGAGCATACATGGACACCCTTTTAAACTATGCCCCTGCTGCTAAACAATCTCATCTTACTTGTAGTCTTTGGTATGAGGATACAGCAGGAAAAATGGATTCTACAGATGGTAAAAACATAGGATTTGTTAAAAGACAGGAATTGATTAGTGAAAGTAAGGAAATAGAAATGATTGGTCATCTTCACGGTGACATTTTTAACCAAGATAAATTTTTAATTAATGGTGTTGAAATGAGTGTTAAATTGGTTCGATCAAGAGAGAGTTTTAATTTAATTGTTGGGTCAAACGATGTAAAGTTTAAAGTTTGCATTACGGACGCAACTCTTATTGTTCGACGAGCACGAATTAATCCAAGTGTATTACTCGCACATCAAAAAGTTTTAGCTTCTACCACTGCTAAATATCCTATTACTCGAGCTGAAGTAAAAGTTTTAACAATTCCTTCGGGTGTTCAAGGAAAAACTCTTGATAATATATTTTTAGGACAGGTACCGAAAAGATGTATAATTGGATTTGTGAACAATTCTGCATTTAATGGTTCCCTTACTAAAAATCCATTTAACTTTGAAAACTATGGTATTAATTCTTTCAGCTTGTATATTGATGGTCAACAAATACCTTCAAAAGCTTTGCAACCATCTTTTAATAATAGCATATTTACATCAGCATATCATACTCTATTCTCGGGAACTGGTATTCACTTTCTTAATGAAGGAAATGGAATCTCTTGTGAACAGTATGGCAAAGGTTACTGTCTATTAGCATTTGACTTAACTCCTGATTTATCAGCTAACTCATCAACTCATTGGAATCTCATAAAGCATGGTAGTGTAAGAACAGAAGTACGATTTGAATCCTCATTAATACAAACAATTAACTGTATAGTTTATGCTGAGTTTGATAATATTATTGAGATAGATAAAAACAGAAATGTTACTGTAGACTATAGTAGTTAAGGTTATAATATGTGTTGTGTGTTAGATTTTATGTGTTATGTGTAATGCATTTTGTGTGTATGTAACTATGTGAAACGTTATAAAATTAAATAAAACAAATTGTATGCAATATTTTTTTTTTATTTCTTTATAAATCTTCTATTTAATCTAATACAAAACACTGTTCGAGTTGAAATTTTACATAAGCACACTGACTAAACCACTGAACATGCTGCTGCCAAGGATCATCATCATCTTCCCAATCTTTTAAACCACCACCACAATGGAAACACTTGGTCCCGTCTGCATGACCAGTATAAAAGAAACCAGCTTCTGCAAGATCTTCAGGTTTCTGTCGCATAACGAGAGGCCAGTTTTCGAAACTAAGCAAACGGCTAGATTTTGAACTGAAGAACGGATATTCAGCTCTTGAGTACTGCATACTCTTCTCGTTTTCTTCTCCACTCAGTGTTGTAGTTTTGTTATTCAATGATGTGTTTTGTACACGTATGCCACACTCATCTCTTCCTTCCGCTCTTGTCTTCCTGTAATTGAAGTAAACAGAATCACATTCACTAATGATCAGCTAATGACTGTCATTGTTAAAAAAGTATTTTTTAACTTTTTCACTTTCTGCTATTGTCTTTGTTATATTGTATACGAGGGCGTTTGTGTTGTCGTAGATGCTATCCTTATTAGTATTTACGTAATATTTAATTCTCGTGGAAGCATGTTTCCAATGATCAGTAGTTGGAATCTTGGATAGCTTCTTCATATCGTACATTTCAATTTTGATGAGATGCGTCGCTTGGTCTCCGTCGTCAGAATTAGTAGAAATGTATGATAGACCATCTCTAGCGGCTCGTGCTACGGTTGATGATAACAGCTTCCTCTTTTTTATTTTTGATTCAGCTTCAAAAAAATGATCAATCGATTGCGATTTTCTTTTTCCACCATCGCATGTGTTATTATTAATGACGAGGTCATCACTCTCTTCTTGAGGGGAGAGTGGCGAGTAGTAATACTGTTTATAGGTATTTTCATCGAAGCTCAATGATTTCTGCAACAACACAGTTATCATGTTTATATCAATTTGTTAACACTTAATCATAAAAGTTAAAAAAGTTAAAGTTACAGCCTATTAAAGTCCACTGCTGAACATAGGCCTCCTCTCATTTCTGAGAGGGTTTTAGGGCAAGGAAATGTCCGCCGCGCTGCCTCAATGTGTGTTGGCGAACTTCACATGCCTTCGAAATTTTCTCAGACATGCAGGTTTCCTCACGATGTTTTCCTTCACCACCAAACACGTGGTAATAAGCACTTAAAATTGCGATTAACAATTTAATTGGTGCTGGCGGGGATCGAACCCGGGTCGCGTACTGTGAAATTTACAGCTAGCGCTAACCATCTGAGTTAGAGCAGTGAGAGACTTAGGGACCTTCAAGAAAAGAGCCTACTCCTTTTTAAAAGGCCGGCAACGCATCTGCAATTCCCCTGGTGTTGCGGTTGTTCATGGGCGGCGGTAGTCACTTACCATCAGGTGAGCCGCATGCTCGTTTGCCCCCTCTCCGATACCACGGCTTAATCATATACATACACAATATTTAAATAAAATAATACACACGCATGAAAATAACAGAAAAAAAGTAATTTAGTCAATAGAATAAACACTTACATCCATAGCCTTTGGTGCATTGAAGTAACACAAATGTACTATTGATAGATCCACTGTAGTCAAACGACCATACACTAACTCGATGACTGCGTCTGTTGGTCTTATATACCACCAGTACGTAAAAATTCTAATCTAAAGTATTTCCGTAATGAGTTGATAATTACTTTATGCGTCAACCAGTTTATCTCAGATTTCCGTTGCCTATCTCAACATTTCTTCGTATTGTGTTTTGTTTGGTGATCAATGACTCAAGTACGATTTGTATAACACAAAAATGCAATTTAATATTTAGAAATCACTATAATTGACCATTCCTATGTTATTCATTGAGTAGATTGGTACTGTAATAATCTACTAATAGCAGTAATATCATGGATACACTAGATGTACAACAACATCTGAAAAAGATTCATCCCAGTCTAGAAAATAATGTTTATGCAGCTAATAGACTGCCTATGTATACCCACGTACCAACGTATATAATATGCAATTTGGATACAGATGATAAACCAGGGTCACATTGGGTAGCTTTATATATCGATACGAATGACGTCGGTCAATATTTTGATTCGTATGGACGATCACCTTTACGATATCATCTAGAGTTTTTAAAAAGGAATTGTAAAAGATGGAACTGGAATGTTGATAGGATTCAGAATGAGTGGACTTCAGTTTGTGGCGAATATTGCTTAATGTATTTGCTATATAAGTTTTAGGGATGTTCAATACATAGTTTTACGAGTATATTTACAAGGAACACATCGTACAACGATATTTTAGTGGATGAGATGTTTCGCTCCTATTTTATAGATAATAAGTAATAAGATTTTGTATTTTATAAATAAAAATTGTAACAAAATTATGTAATGTGTTTTATTGATGATTCAGATTAGCGTTGTATAATTAGGAACAAAGAAGTATAATACAATAGCACTGATATAGTCGACGCACACGCTGCAATGAAGGTGATTAATGAACAATAGAACAATAGAAATAGGAACAATGGGACGCTAATGACGGTGGAGGCCTTACCGGATATCAATTAGATATTAGCTAATTGATCTTCACATCTCCGGAACCGTGCATCCTACACAAAAATGGACCGCAGATTCGTGATCAGAGCATGCCAAAACCTTTTTTTTTTTTAGGATCGTGTGTCGACGATCGTCGTTGAACCGCGTCTGACTCAGGTGGTCTAGAAGTGGTACAACTACACTACTCAGGTGGTTCAGGACCGTGCTTTGTGGCATACCTTGGGGGAAGCCTATGTTTAGCGGTGAATTTGTGCAGGCCTTTATGTATTGATAATGGTGATGAGGTGATATCTATACCTTAAATAGTTTATCGTGGTATCACTACGAATGAAGTTTTTAATTCTCAAACTGTGGTAGTGCAGGGGATAAAAGGGCGGCCGTCACTAAGTGCGTCCGCTACAATTGAGTTTATTTCCAAAGAAATCGTTAATTGCAATTTTCTGTGCTTGTTTACCAACTAAATAATGATAATAGTGACAAAACCTCCATGTCTAAGCTATTAGAAAAAAAAATAACGTGTGAAGTCTTGTTCCACTACCCTCTCAGAAATAAAAGGAAATCAGTGCCCAAATGTGGGACGTATATAAACTGTTAGTTAATTTCTTTAGAATCGTTGTGATTTGAAACTTAAACTTAAACTTTGAACATAAACCCTACAATTATCCTACTATTGATACCCTGAATTCGTCTCATTTTCTTGAAGGTTAGTTTTCTAAACATTTTGCTTCTACCGCGTGTAAACTGCACACATGTTTTTTTTTAAATTACATTATCTGTTACTTAATGTCATAACTCTTAACTGTTTAAAGGCAAAAAAGAGAACGTGATTCAAAAAAGGTTTTAAAACTTAGCAATAATAATGAAGGGCATAAGAATGCTGATGCATGTGTTTACAATATTCTGTCCATAACTCGGTCGATGTTATCGTCGTCGTAAATATGTCAATAGCACAAGTTGCGGCTAGACGAGATTTATAAAGCAAAATAGTAACTAGGTACATAATTTTATTTTGCTTTAACGTTAGTGATGAGAATGTTAAACAATCACTGATTGAAAACACCAAGCCAAAACAAAACGAAACTTACAAAAATGGTAGGTTTAAAAAAATTCAAGTGTAAATAATTAGGTTGTTATAAATATTTTATAATGTAAATATGTCAATGATGATATTATGATTATTATATTACTAATGTAAATATTATGATCATGGAAGTTATTTTTCTTTCTTTTTAAACACGTTAACTCCACACTAGGATTTTATCGTGTATAGTGAGGGTAGTTTACACACAAATTTCTCAAGGACAATTTATTATTATTATTATTAATTAAAAAAAAAAACGTTACCCCCACACTACGATTTGCTCCTGTATCATGAAGGCAGTTTACAAACATATATTGCACAAGGACAAACATCCAGACCCGGAACAATTATTTGTAGGCCATACAAATACTTGTTCCGTGCGGGATTCGAACCCGCAAATTTAATTTTTATTCAACTAAGCCTTCTTTGAAGCTATTTTAAACGTCAAAATCTACATCGGTTTGCAAAAAAATTTTCACCGAAGGACCTGTCAGAAAATCTTTTTTAATCCGTTTTACAATTTCGTTTACTTGTACAACTTGTTAGGTTTTCACTTTTGAAATTACTGTTTTTTTTTTAAATATTTTATTTACGAAAAAACTTTGATTAATCAAAATATTTGCCTAAACTGTCTATACATTCTTGCCATTTTATAGACAGTATGCCCGCTATAGATCTGCTGCACGAGAATCGATAAGCTCTATCTTCTTTTTTGTGATTTTTATTTTTGCCTTTCAAAAAGTTATCTCACTTCGATGAAAGTGAAAGTCTGTTTGGCAAAGTTACGGAGAATATGATGGATGATGCTAATTTTCTGCCGACTTCCAAAAAGGAGACGGTATTCAATTCGACTATGTTTTTTTATGTGTGTTACCTCATAACTCTTTACTGGGTGAACCGATTTCGATGATTCTTTTTTTATTTGAAAGCTGTTTCTTCTCGTGTGGTCTCATATGAATCCCCAGTCCCATTGATCAAGGCCAGACCAATAGTTTTTGAGTTATTCTTAATAACTTATATTGAAGTCGGCAAGACAAAATTTTTAATTTTATGTCGAAGTCAGTTGCGCAGCAATTGGCCGGACGTAGTCATAAAATAGCAATATGTGGAAGAGCAGTTCACCAATCTACGTTGTTTGAATGCCAGCTTCACCACAATCATTTGTTAGCCTAGTTATTAACAATCAGCAGTAGATATTTAATTAAAACTAGTTTTAGTGGATTTTATCGCGTATATTAACTCATTTTATATTCCCGACGTTTCGAGCACTTTACAGCACCCACGATCACTGAGGTGTTCGACATCCCGATGTTATGTAGTAACCACGGCTACCTTTAGATTAAATTTATTAATTTTTGGTCCGATCTACGTAGTATGAACTTATAGTATCTTGAAGTCTTGCAGTTGTATGAGTTGGGATTTAATTTTATTAATTATAGGATCCCAAGCAGGTGTTAGCACCCAGCCAACTTTTCTTTTATCTTCTTTCTTTTTCTCTTGTTTTTTGATTTCAGTAGCCTTCGAACTCCAGTCGTTCGTCGGAACTGTCACACATACTTTTTAACTTATATTTTCTAATGTTATTCTACAGTTAAATTTTGTTTAAGGATATACAGGGTTATTTTTCAAAGACTCAAGAAGTTCAAGTATATAAATACTAATTATTGCAGTTTTTGAATATACAAGTAAATAAAACTTCTACTTTTATTTGAAATTATTCCAAATTGAATGTGATTATATATTCTTATAATTATAAAATTGATGTGGGCAACAACGTTTTTGCCTACCGATCGACCCTTACGAATGTGTGCGTGCTCAGTAAAATCAGTTAAAATAATGCATTACCACGCATTTTGAATTTAATAGATAAAAAGGACAAAATGTTTGAGATTTTTTTTAATTAATTTTTCTTCAGTATTTGCCTATACCTAGGTTCAGAATAAATACATTCTGATGCTTCTCTGTAAATTTGGCCGGTTATTGCAAAATTACCCTGTATATATTAAGGATACTATTCAGTTTCTTGTAAAGATTTTGAAAAAGAAAAGAAAGCAAAAGAACTTAGGTGAGAAAGATGTTTTAAGTTAAAGTGTGTGACATACCTTATCTTTTCGGAGCTTGTCTTTAAGTAGATTCGTCATACTGCAGCTGGGAGTGTCTCTTAAGCACAGTATGCAAAATAAAAGTTTGTATTTAGTTTAAGACACGTTTAGTGTTAGAACATTATTTTGAAGCCAGCACCTGACTTTGTTAAGACCGGCATGTGCGACACAAATACCTCTTCCCGGGTATACTGAAGAACAAGGTGGTATAGTCAGTAAATGTAAAAGTTTTTCCTTTATGAATGAACAGCAAATGTAAAAGTTTTTGCCTTTATTATATTGATCTACTTCATTTTTAAATTTTGTATCCAATTGTAGCACAATATGTTTCGGAATTTTTATTGTAATATATGGTTTTTTGCCATATACTAAATATTTTTAAATCATAATAAAATGAAAATAAAAAATTTCGTCAAAAAAATAAAAAAATTTTTAGGGGTGGTCATCCTTAGAACCCTAGACTATGGCCGATTCTCAGACCTACCTGATATGCACACATAATTTCGTGCAATCGGTCCAGCCGTTTTGTAGGAGTTTGCACGAGAATTTTATAATATATTAGATATATTATTATATATTATATAAATATCCATTCCATTACAGCCTATAAAAGTCCACTGCTAAACGTAGACCTACCCCTAGATTGCCTCTTAGTGGGGATGCCATAGTAGCTACGCTTGACAATCAGATTGAAAACCGCAGTTGTTTATTATTTTGAATTGTTATCAAGAAGATGCTGCTGTCCATCTCCTGTTTCATTTTCCCTCTGTCGCCTAGTAGGACACCTACGGGACAATATGGAGTAGTGAATATTCATACACCGCCACTACACTGTAGGTTTTTATATTTATTTATATATAAATTCATATAAATAAAAAAAAAACAATTGGAAACGATATTCAGCATATTGTTAGGTTCGGTACATTTTATTCTTTGATTTGTGTTTAAAAGATTATTAGAAACCTACAATACGAAATAACAATATTCAGTAAGTTAAACCAATTGTGCAATCGTATTTGTTTTCAGTACAAGATGGCAGTTGAACGCAATCGATTTGATAAGAATTCAAACTACTGAGCAGATTACACGGAGCGACTTAATCCGGATAAGCATCATTTCATTATTCCACTGTAGCCAGCCGAGGCGCCTTACCTTGTTTGCTTTGAATTTAGAATACAAATTCCGTTCATATTTTTTAATTTTAAGAATTCATCTTACTGAATCGAATTTGAAATATTTTTTTATACATATAGTGATACGTAGTACGTAGTAGGTAGTGAAAATAACACGTTGTTTAGTACTGCAGACGCGGGCTGTCTCAGATCGTTCATGCAACATAATGATTCTCGTATTCCGAGCCGCCACGTGCGCTAGCCGACCGGTAAGTGAAAAGGGTCTCCGGTTTTCGTCAATTACCATAAGAAGCAAATCAGCGTTATGCTGCTATTTCACGATGGTATTTACTGTCCCAAATAAGATTTAAAAGTACGTGAAAAATATGCTTCTTTTAGCTGTTTTATTGACTCAGACTCTTTAAGAGAGCGCAGAGATATAGTTGCCGTGTACTGCTTAGATATGTAAGATAATCCACTACCCCATATTATTATCCATGGCTGTCGTAAGTGGCAACACTGGGAAATGAAACAGGTGATTGACAGTAGTATTTTTCGCATGATTCAAAAAATAAAAGCTACAGTCGCATGGGGGAGACCTTTATTCAACAGTGGACTTTTGATGTGCTGTAATGGATGGAATTGATTAATGGCTATATTAATTTATTCATTCATTCATTACAGTTCATCAAAGTCCATTGTTGAACATAGGATTCCTCATAAATTGTCCAAGATTTTTTTTCTTATTGAATAGGAAGACGTTGCTGTCGACCTTTTCGTTTTGTCCTTCTGTTGGTTCTTACGACGCCTACGGAACGATACGTGGTATTTTTAACCGTCACTACACGGTCAATATACTAATTTATTTTCTAATAAAATTTAATGCATAATAAAGTTCAAGCGTGCTGTATTCTGTTTGCAATTTAGCGTGACAAACGCGTTTTTGTGGTTCAGCCCCACCAAAGTTGTAGTATGGGCACGGGCGGGGGTTAATGTACTCCTAATTCAAACTTTTTCTTTATTAGTAGGACTAGGTAAACGCCTATTCTGTTTCCCTTTTCTGCGAGCAGTCTGACGAATGGCTCTGGGGGAGAATTCTTCTCTGGGAGAGGTCTACACAACTTCCAGCAAAGAAGGTTGCGTTGACACTACTGAGGACTAAGATTGAGAATATTTCACAGCCAGTAATTGTAGTGATTCTCTATACCCTTTGAACCGAAGCACTTGGCAGAAATAGACAGAAGGATGGAACGTGACTAGACGGATTCATAAGTAGAAAAAGACTCCTACCACCCAAGTTTAAAATAAAAATAGTCTCCAAATTAAATAGATCGATTTACAAATACCTTTCACGTGAGAAGTAGTTAATTTTTTTTCTGGGCTCAACGGAGACTAGTCATCGGTGTAAGACAGGATTATAGTTATTTTTTATAGGATGGGGTGACAAACGAGCACACAGGCCACCTGATGGTAAATGGTTGCTGTGACCCATAGACAAAGAATCAAAATGCAGATGCGTTGTCACACGTGCGGACTAAGATGGAATGCCTCTTTTCCAGTAAAAAGGGTATCCGGTTCTCTACACTCACCATACGAAACACAGCAGCGTTGAGCTGCTATTTTACGCTAGTATTCTGTGAGAGCGTGGTCCTTCCCCGGTCGAGCCGACCCATTCGTGCTACAACTATACTACTAATATAGCTGTTCTATAGTATAGTGCCCAAGTGTATGCGCAAGCACAGGTGCACTCTCTATTCCCTCGCTCTCATAGTCCGATGGGACGGTAAACCAACACGACCGGAGAGAGATCAGACGCTGGACCAAAGGCGTTAAGTACCTTCCGAGTCACGGAGGTGAGACTGCTCCAACTTCTTAACTCCGGACTGGTACTACTGAGAATTTATTCACAGAAAAACTCAATAAGTGTTTTTTTTGATCCGATCCGGGATTCTAACCCGGAACTTCATGATCGGCAACCGCGTTTACAACCACTAAACGAACGAGGTAGTCAAACACATAATAATTTTTTTTTCTGTACCTATGTATTTGTGGCATTACATAAAAAATACGCAGTAAAGGAGGAGAAATTTGTTTATTAAAATGCAGAGCGAAATTTCTCAAACGTTTCTATTTGCAAATAAATCTAGTAAATATAACCTCCAAATTGTTTTCAATCTACAATTTTCAGTATTTTAGGTATTAATAAATATAGAGATGCATTTTAGTGGGAAGCCGCGGGCAAACATCTGGCTAATAGTTCATAAAGGTCTCGTGTTCAAATATTCAAACCGTCCATTTTTAATACTTTCACTACGTGCTCGTGGATAGGCCAATTTATTCGTTTGCACGACATTCTATATAAACGGGAATTTTTGTTGATAGTGACTTTTAAAAAGCAGTATTTCAAAGCAATCTTATTGTTTAAAGCACCAAGAGCAAAAATCATTATGATTCTAAAATATTACATTACGTGTGAACATGGTTTAACACGTTTTTATAAGCTTCGCCTGTATCTATCTATCTATCTATCTATGTAACGGAATCTTTTAATGTAATTTTCACCAATTTGT